>OX415238.1:2500000-5000000 GCA_948330725.1 Sherardia arvensis | reverse complement strand
CAGATCCTTTGAATTTGCAGCAACAAGTTATCTTGAAGAGGTATTAGCACTCCTAAACTCGCCTAGCGCTGCCATGCCACATATAATTCATATAATGAGCTTTCGCCCAGTGATGTTCTCCATAAATATAGAGTGTACATATTTAAGACATCGAGTTGACATATATCTCAACATTTAATTATTTATTTATCTATATTATATAAATATATATATATATATATATATACATTTTTTAAAAACTATATATGAAACAAATAATAAAAATTGTGCACTTCATGGAATATAAACACACCAGGCATAAAATTCCAGTACATTTAAGGTTAAAATATCCCATAGCTCATGTGATTCACAACTAGCTTCTAAATTTTAAAAGTTTACCAACTCAACATAAAACTCCTTTTTAGCAAGTTACTTTCAAGCAAAAATTACAAATTCTTTTGTTCCAAATACAGAATTTAAAACCATACTAAATAGCATATAAAATATACCCGAGTAGGATCATGCAGGAATAAAACGGGTTTGAACATACTAGCAAAACAAAATTGCTATGAAAACCCATATAAGCATTTGGATACCTAAATTCCATTCTCAAATGAACACAACAGAGCACAATATAGATGGTCATACAAGGTTATACATAAAAACACAACAGTAATCCAATAAGCCAAATCAAGTCACACCTTAACACCAACACGAAGTAATCATGAGACTGAGACAAGGACAGACCAAGAAAGACAAAGATTTAATTATCACATATCATCAGGAAACATTTCGCGACCAGTCAAACAAGATGGTACAATCAAGTCAAGTCAAATAAGATTATTCAAGAACGTCAGGTCAAGACTCTAGCGGTGGCTCCCGTGAGATGACTCTCACGTAGCACTTAGCTCCTAACCAAATACAACATGTCAATCACGGCAAACACGTCAAGCTGGCTTCCCGTATGTACGTAGCCCTTCATCTTTTACAATAACAATCCTCACACGGACTGTTGGCCGCAACTGACCAGATCCGTGCAAGTCCAGGTCACAATATACTCTCGACTACACCAATCTCCTGCCGTGTGAACGAGTAGTATATTGCTTGGTCCATTTCGCACGACTATTGGCCGCAACTAACCTAGCCGTGCGAGGCATGGTCATAAAATACTCACTTGCGCAAAACTCCAAACTCCGAGCGCAAGTAAGTGGTATTTTGCTCATGGCATCACATATGTAACTTAAACATATATCACTTATACAAGTTCATACTTTTAAATCAAATATATATGTATATATAGATAGATAGATACCAGCCAATATAGTCACTTAATTTCATATATTGCACATTCATTTAGCAGGTTCAAGACACGTCCTTTATTCACTCAAAACTCTTCAAAATATGGATGAAAACTAGTATAACCATGCAAATAACACAAGTAGCACATAGGCATGACAGCCCCAAAACTTTATAGATATATTCTATAAAGTTTTGAAGAGTGAGAACACTCACCTACTTACAACACTAATTCCAATCCTAGTTGATGTTCCCTATCTGCTTAAAAATAAATTCCAAAACATCAGTTTTTGTTGGACAAGTTTTCTTATTTCTTACTTCCTTAACTAACTTTTAATGAATCTTAATCCTAATATAAAGTTCAAGATTTTAGGATCTCATTTATGAGACATAAACAAAAGAGAGCTAGAATATTCCAGTACATGATGTAGCAACAAAACAGATTTTCAATTAATTCATGCTAATTCTTAAACCTAGACTAATGTTATCGTCCACAATATTATAAGAAGAATCAAATTTATATAAATCATAAGGCACAGTGTGAAAAATGTGTTCATCATAAAATATTTTCAATACATAGTTAAGTCACCAATGCATAATTCCTTCACCCTTTTCTCTTAGTAACATTTTAATTTCCTTAATCTGTTATGTATCTATATAGTCCAGAGTTTGAGGTTTACAAATGTTCAATAATTATCCAAACCCGAGTTATAGTCTCTAAGTTATGAATATAGCAAGTTAGAATAGTTGAAACACATTTTCCACAATATTCCGGGTATAACTTATGGCTCAATTCCTCCTTGTTTCATTCGTAAAATCAGTCCATATCATATTTGGAACAAGAATTCAAAGTCAAAGATCAAAAACCCGATAAACACCACATAGATCAGTAAAATATGTTAAGAACTAGGTACTTGTAACTCTGAAAACTGGATTTGCAGCTGTAACTTCCCAGCCACTTTGGATACTGATTTCTCAACCGATTCAAAAATCTATTGAGCTTAACATGTAGATTAGAGTTTCAAGTTCTTAAATATGCAAGAATTAACAAAATTGGAGTCACGGAAAGCAAGATATGGTTATCTTAAATTGTGTTCGCTGAAATCCTGATTATACAGTAGCCTACACACAATAACTTTAAAATCAAATATCTCACACATTACTTATTCGATTTTGATAATTTCAGGTTCTATGTTGGTTCATCTCGTAAAGATTACCGGGGTATACTACTCAATCAAATCCGAGCTATGGTTTATCGAGTACCTGCTTTAAAAGTTGTTGGTTTTCACTCATTCTGCTGCAATGAGAGCAGAACTTTAACTCTCCTTTTCACCCTTGTTTCTCAACCAATTTAGTAAACTCTTCATATCAAATTGAAGTTTAAAATCCAAGGTTTTCAAATATTGTTCCCTTACCCCGAACAAAGCTATGGATTTAAAGTTACACTCTTTTAAAGTTCTGGTTTTCAGTCATTCTACTGCAGCGAGACAGGAAAAAGGCAGAACTTTAAAACCATTTTTTATCCCTCGTTTCTCAACCAATTTAGTACATTCTTGATATCAAATTGTAGCTCAAAATCCAAGGTTTTCAAATATTCTTCCCTTACCCTGAACGGAGCTATGGTTTTAAAGTTACACCCTTCTAAAGTTCAGTACCACATATTCTTATAAAAATTCCAGATTTCATGTTTTTCTCATACAATCTTTCTTCTAACAGTTCCGCTCATCAACCAAAAAATGTATATATATATCAATTTTAAACACATGCATGTATAGAGTACCCAATTCTCAAGATTTTTCAAAACGATTAGCTGTTCCCCAATCATCTTAAGTTTCTTTACGATTCATAACTTTCCTTGATATTAACTTTAAATCAAGGTGGTTTAGTATGTTTATCTAATATCACAAATCAAAAGGGTGAAGTTAGCTTACTGGGATTTGAATACACTTCAGAACAAAGAACCGCAACCATCAACTGACATCCATGTAGAATGAATCCCGCAGCTTCAGACGCAGCTCGGCTACTCGGATTTGAAAAGTTCGTTGCAAGGAAGGGAAGGAAAGTAATATTGTGGTGAAGCAACGTTCTTACAGTGGGGATTTTATTGGGGATAGATTGAAAGATGTTACAGGTTCATCGAAGATACGAAGAAGAGGGTTGCAGAGAAATAAGGGGAATTAGTTAGAAGGTTTCTAAATTCTAATCTATCAATACCATATTCTAAATCAGAAATCCCTTCCTTTTTTTCTTTTATTAATTTATTTTATTTTATCCCTCTCCTTATTTTGTATATCTTATGACACATGCTAAGGAAAGGAATGACAAGTGTATTTTAGTGTTTTACAATAACAATAATATTTTTTTTCTTCAATCTTGATCAATTATAAAATATTATTATTATTTATCAATAATTAATACAGTTTACTTAACTTTACAATACTCTAGATTATTTATTCCCTATAATTCTTGGACTACTTTCTCTAATCCTTCTCTGTTTTGAATCATTCTATAAGAAAACACTGTCGTGTCTGTCAACAAACACGGGTCTTCACACAAACCACCAATATAACGAGAAACCAATTGAGTAGGAGATTCCATCAGATTGGTGCGAGCAAGTAGCTGATAAAAATCAGCGGTATACTCATCAACAGAACGAAGGCCCCGCTGTAGCAACTGAAAGCACTGGTACAATTCGCGCTCATAATTGTAGGGAAGAAACGCAGTCTTGATGTGTTTCTTAAACTTTTCCCAGTCATTAATCTTATCCTTACCCAGCCAAACACGGTTCTGTTTCAATTTTTGCCACCAAGTTTGCGCACGACCACGCAAACAAATTGTCACCAAAGGCACACGGCGATTATCAGGAACCTCCTTGAACTCTAGGATCTCCTCAACCTGTGCTAGCCAATCAATGAACTCGTCAGCTTGAAGGCAACCATGAAACTCAGGAATTTCAACCTTGAAACCGTTCTCCCAACGGCGAGCATTACGATCAGGGGAAGGGTCGCGACGTCCAAAAGGATTCACGTCATCTTCCGCAGCCGATTGGTCGAGAGCATCCAATCGCTGTGTCAACAGTTCGATTTGTCATCGCAGATCAGCAGCGTCATCCATATGGGTCCGTCGCGAGCTCCTCTACGTAGACGGGGCGGCATAACTGAGGACCGTTTTGGAATCTGATACTACTCTGATGCAGCGTGCGTGAGACAAATAACAAACTATCAATCAAATCCTAGTTGTATGAATCAAAACAACTGAAGAATTGACAGGTATGGAGGAAAAACCTCAATTTTCATTCAATATCAAAGCCGTCTTATGAAAAAAACCAGAAATTGTTTATATAAAAATCCTAGTTGCCACCAAAAATAATAAATAACAAAAAGGTCCCCGAATGACCAAAAACACTATTGAAATTGCTGGAATAAAACAGTAAAACGCGAATTTGACCCGTAAGACAAACGAATTCGCCCAAAACCAGCAAGGCTCATGCAAATCATGAGTTATTATTAGAACGCCGTTTTTACTCAGAAAACGCTACTCCTTTGTCAAATTCTGATACTGCGGTCAAAAATATTAGAACTTACGAAGAGTCTTCGGGTGTTCCAACTTCTTCATATAACTTTCCGCCACATCAATTATTCTCAAGATAATTGTGATATTGTATCACTAACAAATCAAGTAAGAGAAAATAACAATATTTAATTTCCATTTTAATTCAATAATTTAACAAAAATTGTCTCTAGGGTTTCATCCAGCGTGAGTTCGGATGGCTCAGGTTGAGGCCACGCATGCTGATGGACCATTTCTACTGTACACTGACTGTGATGTTCAGGTCAGATTACTGTACGTTTTCTGCATTATTTGAAGTTTTTGTCGTGCATAT
Organism: Sherardia arvensis; assembly: GCA_948330725.1. Taxonomy (NCBI): domain Eukaryota; kingdom Viridiplantae; phylum Streptophyta; class Magnoliopsida; order Gentianales; family Rubiaceae; genus Sherardia; species Sherardia arvensis. The sequence continues at coordinate 4,994,842 of OX415238.1, read as the reverse complement.
TGCGTGCAGTTAATTATAATTTGCATGATCCCTGTTTAAATCTAATTTTAAGGATTGCTATTCATTACACATGATTTCTGTGCTGTGTTGATGGTAAATATTATGAAACTACATGAATATTCATCTAATTGGATAACTTTGCAGTTGAAATTATGGTTTAATTTTAATGTGTTGTGTGCGAGCGTTAAAAATGATCAAGATAATTATTTCTAATTGTCTGTTCATTCAAATTTTCATTCTATAATTAATTGAAACTGATTGCCATGTAATTAGTAGGAAAAAAAAAAGTACCACATGCATATAGGTAACGAAGGTTCTTTTCACGAAAAAAAAGAAAAAAAAAGAAGGTTCTAATTTTTTATGTTGCAGGCTGCTCCCACCAACATGTCTAGGGACTTTATATTATGTGATATACATTTTGTGAGGATTGGAACAAAATAGTTATTTTTTTCTCTGTTGATCTTTTCTGTTCTTTTTGTGTTAATTTGATCTTCATCTTGTTCTTTGTTAGGAAATGTGATGGATGAACTCCCCCAATACTGGTCCTAAGTATTTTAGGGTCTGAGTCGATAAAAAAAGGTGTCCAATATTCAAAAATATAACTATTTTTTTAAAAAAATAAAATTCTGGGAGGATTTTATATTTACCACTTGGCAGAACCATTTTCTATCAAACAAAATTGATTATAAATGAATAAATAAGTCCGACAAACATATGTATCTTAAGTTTTCAAAATTAGTCACATTATATAGTATTAATTTGATATTCTAATAGCACATAACTCCTAATATCTTTATTCTTTAGTGTTTAAAACAAGAATTCGTGTATACTAATGCCAACATATCTATTAAAGTATCAAAGCACAAATCTTACAAATCAAACCACATACGTACACCGTACACGCATAACACAACCCTTTACATGTATAATATTTTTACCCCAATTCAATAAAAAAAAGTCACTTTAAAATGCTGTTTTTAACTTTAAAATGGGCCCAAAAAGGTTTGGATTTTAAATTAAAAAAGAGTCCAAAATACTGAGATTTTTTATATAACTAGTTACAGATTTTTTTTTACATTTGGGTCTCTAAAATTGTTTGAATTTTTGGACCTGAGGCGAGTGGAACGTTGGTCTCAAAGGAGGGCCGCCCCTGAACTCCCACTTAACTTTGACCGTCGATTCGCCTTGAGATTCTTAGGTATCCATCACTTCCGTATTCATCCCTTCACGATCATCTTTTCATCTGTTTATAGTTCATCTCCTTCACCTTTATTTCTGTTTCTCATTGTGTTCGTCTGATCTTCATCTTGTTATTTGTTAGGAAATTTGATGGACTTTGTTAATCTTCTGGGTCCATTGTAAGCATTATTCTTCTTATGATAGTTGATGAGTTTCATAAATAGTTTTAGTTTCATAAATAGTTTTAGTTTCATAAATATTCTATTTTTACAGGACGACTTAAGAGTTGTGTGGAGGAGGAATGGTAGGAATTTGGACATGTATGGTTTTGGATTATGACGGGTTCTATTATTATCTCGTGACAAACGTCGTGTAAACTATCACAAAAATGAACAGACCTGTTTATAGAATTTTGTAACGTTTTGAAAAAATCCTTAATTTAGTTGGAATTAGCCAGTTGACATGTTTTCTAACGCTTACTACGCTTCCTTTACCCTTAAATATCACAATGAATTTAGTTGGACGTGTATGTACGTACGAAAACTAGAAAAAGTAAGACTAGACTGCACGAATAAGAAACAAGAGAGAAAAATTGCCACAAATAAAAGTGTATACTAGTATAAAAGTTTGCCTACAACGACCTAAATTTACCGCCACTTCACCTCATTGATCACATCACGCATACCTCTCCTCTTACACAAGAATGAAATGGGGGTGTTTTGGTAGGTTTTGAAATTTTAGTATCACGATTATATTTTCATAAATGATTTTTATACTAAGAAAATAATTTATGAGATATACGTAGCAATTATCGTGTGTGAACTTGTAATAATAATGAGTGGTGGAAGTTTATAACGAACAAAACAAGAGCGTGTTTACACGCGCATGTACAAGAATCTTAATTTGGAATAAAATAAAGGAACGGTGAAAATTTATTAAGCATGAAATAAGCGCGTGCAAACACACGCACGTACAAAAGTTTTTTAATTTTAATTGGACATGTCTAGACCCTGCGTGAAATTTAAGAGTGTTGTTATTCAGGGCAGGCTCAGGGTATTTGGGGCTGAATCGAATATATAGAATAATCTTTTTTTTAAAAAATAAAGTTTGTTGAAAAGCACCCGTTAGACTACATCTATCAATTCTCAAAATTTATGACAAAAATCTAAAGTGAAAAGCTACTTAAATGGACATGTTTTGCATCTGAGTTTAAATCAAAATTTAATTAAGCTTGTTTTAGCCATGGATTACTACTTAATACACAAGATTCTTGTGCAGTTTTGATGGTGAATATTCACTTGAAATATTTGGTTTATATTTTAACGTGCGGTCTTTGTGCGTGTTGCGTGCGAGCGTCAATATTTTCATCATGAACATTGCAGTGAAGAACATGTATTCTAAGTAATTGAATTGGTAACCAAACCCGTGTGATTTTCTGTTGATGATGTCGTCGGGTTGGAGGTGATGGACTCTAAGTATCGAAGTGGTCAGATAGAAATATCTCCCTCCTTCCATGGAACAGCCGGCGACCTCCATGGACGTCCTCCGGCCGGTAAAAAACTGCACATCCACGGTGTGGCTCTTGCCAATGGCTTCTATTCTCTTGACTTTCCCGATGTAGGACGGCTTGCTTGAGTTCGAAGGTCTCAGCATAACACAGTCATCAACTGCAAATAAACCACAACATCAAACTGAAACACAAGATCCGCAACATCAACTCAATTAACAAAACCGCAACATCAGCTCAAGATCCGGCCGGTTCAATGACCACAAATATCCGGCCGGTACAACAGTCACACAAACAACAACAAAAGATGCTTTCAAAAAGGGCAATATTCACACATTCAACAAGATATGATTTCCGAAAACCAAAACAATCTAAGAGGAAACTTCTTAATGCAATCATTACCTCTTACAACCATGTCTCCGATCAATACTCGGCCGGAGTTCAATTAATATTAATTCAATTAATATTAAAAAGCTTTTTTACGTGCGCGTGTTGCACGCGCTTATTTCATTCTTAATAAATTTTTACCGTTCCTTTATATTATTCCAAATTAAGATTCTTGTACATGCGCGTGTAAACACGCTCTTGTTTTGTTCGTTATAAACTTCCACCACTCATTATTATTACAATTTCACACACGATAATTGCTACGTATATCTCATAAATTATTTTCTTAGTATAAAAATCATTTATGAAAATAAAATCGTGATACTAAAATTTCAAAACCTATAAAACAGCCCCATTTCATTCTTGTGTAAGAGGAGAGGTATGTGTGATGTGAATCAATGAGGTAAAGTGGTGGTAAATTTATGTCGTTGTAGGCAAACTTTTATACTAGTATACACTTTTATTTGTGGCAATTCTTCTCTCTTGTTTCTTATTCATGCAGTCCAACCTTACTTTTTCTAGTTTTCGTACATACACGTCCAACTAAATTCATTGTGATAGTTATGGGTAAAAGAAGCGTACCAAGCGTTAGAAAACATGTCAACTGGCTAATTTCAACTAAATTAAGGATTTTTTTCAAAACGTTACAAAATTCAGAGAACATGTCTTTTCACTTTTGTAATAGTTACAGGACGTTTAACACGAGATAATAATGTAACTCACCATTATTAATTTTGTTACTCTTTTTCAAAAATTATGAAATTAATTAAAAATTCATAGTGTGTTTGTCTTATGTGTCTGATTTCTCCAATTAAAAATATAATAACTAATAACAACAAATATCTAGTCAATGTCACAACCAAATCCAATTAAAAGAGCAACTACAGTGAGAGTGGCTGTTGAGTTTGAAGGTGGGCCGGGTTTGAATTTTTTCTATAAAAGATCTGATTTTGATGCATCAGAAGAGAACATGGAACCTGATAAGGTCTGTGATGCTTCTACTGCCCAAAAGGTGTACCAGAGAAGGAAGAAAAGGGCTCATGGAAATGGTAAGAGCACTGATGGCCTTGGGGTATTCAGATGTGGTACTGATGTGACCATGTCTACTGTTGAAAAGGAGAAGCCTAAGGAGGTAGAGAAACCAGGTATGGAGAGGATTGTTGAGAATGTTCAATCTATGGAGAACCCAATGACTGAGATGGTACCAGATAGTGAGGATGATGAACCATTGAGTTCCAAGTTTCAGAAGCTACAGAAGCTGAAACAGGAGAAATTAAAGAAGCAGCCACTGCGCCCATCTAGTCAAGTGTTTTCATCAGTGTCTGACATGAGGAAGAGGCCTGCAATCCCTGACCTTGATGATGTTTATGAGGAGATAATTGCTTCAGACAACCAGGAGGAGGAGGAGCCATCTACAGATCCTGCTGCAGAAGCAAAGAAGAGCAGTCCTTATGAATCGGATACTGAGAAGGAGATTACTCTTGCTAAGATTGTGAAGGGAAGAAGGGAAAGACAGAGTTAGGAGATGTTTCTGGGGTTCAGAAAGAGGGTATTGCTGAGCAGGAGTTGGTCAACAGTACCAAGGAGGATCAAGAGAACTCAGAGAGAGAGAGGATGATATACCTTTGACTAAGCTCAAGCCTAAGATGAAGCAGCAGAAAAGGAAAAAGAAGAATCTGGAGGATCTTCCACAATTGATTCAAGTGTTTTCCTCGGAGACAAGAAAGAGGAAAAGGTCTGCTGCTCAATACTCAAGCAAGAGGATGCATTCTGATGAGAATATTGTCCCTAACAGTGAAGAAGAGGAAGAAATCAAGACCACTGATGCATGTGTAGAGAGCAGTGATGATTCTGTGGAATCAATTTCTACTAGAAAAAGTGACAAGGTGATGTCTGGTGGTATTAGTTCCAAGTTGAGGTTTGGAGATGTTGACCCTTTGCTGCAGGGTGCTTACAATGAGAAGTTCTATTCTCGGAAGACAAGTCAGAAGCATGCAGAGTTGGTTCAGAAGAGCCTGAATGTGGAGAAGAAGTTAACTGATCAGTTTAAACTTCCAGCCTTTGTGGAATTCAAAAGATCCACATGTTTAAACCTGCTAATTCCTATGTTAATGCCAACAAGGACTTGGTCTATGAGTTCTACTCAAATCTGAGGAAAGGTAACAGTGATCCTGCATTCACATGGTATCGCAAGATCTACATCAGAGGCAAGCTGTATCATTTTGATCCCTTTATTATCAATTTGTATCTTGATTTTGATCAAAGAAGAAGTCCATATGGCGCTTATCCCGAAGAGTTCATTCTGAACTATGATGTAGTTGCTGTGGAACTATCTGGTGGTAGTTTGGCTGAATGGGGTGATGCACCAACCATTCTTGCATCTTCTCTTACCCAGAAGTACTTCTGTTTGTATAGGGTAGTGAAAATATGTGGGAAATGTCCAAAAATGTCTACAGAGTAACTGAAGAAACAGCAGGGATCATTTATTGTATTGGGACCAGGAAGCCTTTCAACCTGGGTTGGTTTTTGTATGAGAGGATTCATTTTAAAGTTAGAAATTTTGTATGCCAGAAATTTTGAAGTCTGATGAATATCTCATCTATCCTGTACTCATCACTGGGTTTTTGAGGTGTGCTAGAGTACTTGATGCTGAGGATGATGCTATAATCCAGTGCCCAGTCCCCTCTGTGCTACTCATTTCCGATTTCGTAAATGTCTAGCCTCATCCGGAAATAAACATTTCCGATTTCGGAAATGTCTAGCCTCATCCGGAAAGATTTTGATTTGTGATGTCCTTTTTCGAAATCGTAAAGATGAATCACTGGCCGTGAGCTAAGAGATACGGTATCGGAAATTGTTTTGATAAAATACTTTACGGTGTCGGAAATGACTTTGAGCGGACAATTATCCGAACTCGTAAATAGGGGCCGGATATCATTTTTTGGTAAACTTTCCAGGCTCGTAAACTTTAGTTTTAAATGTTCTCTAAATGAGTTTCCGATACCGTAAATGGATGCCTGTATTGATATTGTTTTCTTGTTTACGATGACGGAAATTGTTCTGGAAATACATTTTTGACATATGTTGCGATATCGTAAAGATATTAAGCGGCTAAGTTCCGAATTCGTAAATGTAGTTTCTGGAGACCAATATGGTGGTCTGTTTACGAGCCGGATTACGTGTCGGGTTTACCACTGTTTTTTATATAGAGAGATCCACACTTTTTCCGATTTCGGAAACCACCCGGAAGATCTTGTAGAATTTTTCTTTTGGTTTCCGAACTCGTAAATGAGCCTGGGCATGCCAAAAAAAAATTTCATTTTTAGCCGGGGCGTGCCAAAAAACTTCCAATTTTGAATTTGCTTTACGCGATCGATGAGCGTCTAATCGAAATTAGATATAATAACCATAATAAAGAACCTAATCCTTCAATATTGGCATTAACGAGCCAAAAAATGCATCATAGCAAAATGTATACACCTAGTAGTTGATGACACTATCTAGTGCACAATTATAACTTACGCAGCTATGACGAATCACAATGATGTCGTTGTAGCCGGGTGCTCTATGCATGAAGCACACTCATCCAAAATGAAGGTTGCCAATGCACTCCTTGCTGCCTTCAACTCTTGCAAGGTGTAGGGGGTATAATCATCATCGAAAACCTGCGATTTGAAAAAGTAGAGCATGTTGGTAACACATTACAAGGATTTACATTAAATCAAATAAGGAATGGAAGAGTAAGCTCACACTATGAATGTTAAAGTGTGAAAGCCGTGCACGTGCAACCACCCTCCATGCAAACATCATCGTGTAGTAACCGCATATCCGATCATTATCTTGGACCTTGTACTAATAGTGACAAAAGATACACAATTTAGGTCCTAATAAGGTACAAATTTGAGGAATAATAAGAATAGATTACCTTAATTTGGTAGAACCTAAATTTGGATGGTTTAGGATTTACGAAATTCACGGCTTCCTTGATAATATCGTTAAATGAGTGGATTGGAGGACGGTTAAGTGGATCTATCCAACATGCTTCTTTGGAGTTTGTGTTTATCGTCACCAAACACCAATGTTCACTAATCCACAAGAAAATTTGTACATGAGAGTATAATGTTAGGTAAACACAAAAAAATCATTGAAATATATACTACTTACTTACTTTTCAAGGTATGGACAAATGAAGAAGTATTTCGTTCGATCTCCTAAGGCAACCTTCAAATAAGCTAGCCTTTCCTCTGTTGAGTGGGTCCCCACTTGTACGGAGTTGGGGCATATGAAGCCAAGAAATGCCATTCCCCGAATTTGTGCCAAATGATGCATTTGTCTATGATAAATTGTAAAGAAAGTGTTACTACCTATTCGATTGTAGTTGGAATATAAAATAATTATATTTGGAAAATGAAGACTTACAGTTAAACGAGGCACATTATCGTGGAGAGTAGCCTTTGAGGTCGCCATATATCGTCAAAGTCTTGCTTGCATAGTACTACTAATTTTTCAACACCAAAAACCTTTTTTGGTGCGGGAAAGTTATATGTACTAAGAGAGAGATGTTTTGACAACTTGTCAAAGAGTTGGCGGATTGACGATGAAGGTTGGCTATCTTCAAATGGATGTGAAGGAGATGGAATTGTGGTTGGCGCCTTGGATTTAGTATATGGAGTTATGGTTGGCACCTTGGATTTAGGAGATGGTATTTTGGTTGGCACCTTGGATTTAGGAGATGGAATTGTGGTTGGCAAGGATTTTGTGGTTCCTTATCGCCTTTACTAGGAATTTGTACTAATCTCCTAGGCCATAAGAGAAGTTCTCCCCTTGATTTGGAAAATAGTTTAGGTGGGCCTTTTTGAATCGGGACGTGGGCATCACCACATATCTCTTTTGTTATAGACACCTTAACCATACCTATTGGAATCTTCTCCCCATGGTGTAATTTAATGGCCTCCTCATAATTTCCAATGGCTACTAATTTAGGGGGTTGGGTGATACTCACATCGATGTACAAATTGCATGGACAAGCTACCTAGATATTGACATTGTAAGAGGAAATACCAATTAATTTTACCAATTAATTTTACACTAGATTATATGTCGGAGATTAAAATCATCTAATTATATAAAATCAGTTTAATATATATCAGGATCATCCGGATATTGGCAATATCAGGCACCAATTAAATAACGACACATCATCTTTAACTAATTTATGATTGGGCCACGTGTTCAATCATTACCCAGACGGGTTTAGGCATTCTAAATTAAGGTTTTAGAAATTTACTAAAAATATCTTAACCAATTAAAACATTACAATTGTACACGTGTCATTATCTTATTGGTGCCTGATAAGGCCTATATCAGGATCATCCGGATGAATGTTATTCTCATATAAAATTGGCAAAAGAATAGCAAATACTTGGCACATAAGCACAAGAAGACTAACCTTTTTGGGAGTAGAAGTTTCGCCCCCACTTGCCGCGTCCAAGGGTGTTGTGACAAAGGGTGGACTAGGCACATTTAGGGGCTCATCAATGTCATCTTGTAGAGGTTCGTTGCGCGACCCCGAAGAGGGAGGTTCCCAATCTTCACCTACATCCTCGAAATTGGCAAGTAAAATGATTCCATGTTTGCGAGCAAACCAGTTAAAACCATTTTCCATGGTTGTTTTAATGGAATCAATTCCCTTCCGCACCTTCTTGTACTTGGCATCTTGCGCATTATTCGAGGCTAAAGGATGTTTACCAAACACATCCTTAGGTCGGACATGAGAACCATACCCCCTAACGGTTTCGGGATGATCGTCCCCCATCGCCTTGTTCAAAATGTCACACCTTTCCGTAAGGGTGAATTTTCCATCGGCTTCCTCTTGTTTAGCCAATGCCTAATTTTAAAGTGGTTGAAACCATGACAATAATTTGATTAGATAGATAAACAAAACATTTCTCTACTACATATCATACAAACACATTTTGTAATTGACTTACAATTTTTTTGGCAACTTCAAGAGTTTCGTCGGCTTCATAAACGCCACTAGGATTTTATCTCAATTTAAGTAACGACTCCCACCTCTCAATTTGGTCGAGATTCATCCTAGTAGTGGTCTCCTTTGCCTCCTCTTCCGACATACCCTTGTCCATTTTTTGTTTAACACCATCTTCATATTCCTCCTCTATGAAGTCCTCCTCCGCTCCATAATATCCCGAGCGACTATAGTGACTAATCATTTTGTTTGATTTCGCTAGTTCTACCATATTAAGATGAGTGCCCTATTTTAAAAGCAACCAACATAAGTAGCAACATCGAACACTTTAGTATAATTTGAATAGAGGAGAAAAAATCTTACATCGTCCAATAGCTCTTGTGCATGGATTTTGAAGATTTCCCAACTCTCGGGTTGAATGTCCTTATACACCGTCCATGGCATGATGTTCTTCTTATTTCCATAGATGTACTCATTCCTTAGCATAGACCTATGTTGACGTGCAGACTTTGAGATCTTTTGCAAAGTCACACGGTCTAACATCGCCATGTCGGGGGCGATAATAGTGAATGGCTCCTAAAATAATGAAACACATTATTAGTTGTAGATAGTATGATCCACATTATAATGCCCTCACGATTGTAAAACATGTAGAAAAATGCCATTAAAAAAACCACATCATACCTTGCATTCTTCCAACAATTCTAATTTACGCTCCATTGGTACTTTGGTCTAATCGAACCATTTAATATCATGTCTTGTTCTTGCGATTTTACCTACCCAACTAGAACAATATTTACGATCTACCCCTATGGCTATTCCTAACCTATTGAATTCCATTAGAGTGGAAATACCGTCCCAACGCCTTTGTATTTCTCGACATAAATTTCTAGGAATTTTTGTATCTACAACCAATTGCTCTTTTATGGATGACTTGACCTTCTTCTTCGTAGGAATTTTCTTTTTGTTTTGTTTACATGTAGGAGCCATGATTAACTAATTAATCACTAATACCAAATACAAGCACTTATCCACTAATTCACCTACAAATAAGAACAACTACAAAATTTCAATTTCACCGACAATAAAATAGTTAGGGCGCATTTAACAAAATAAGGAGATATTAGTATAAAGATTTAGCTAACAAAGCAAAAGACAATAACATAAATGAACCCTAAAATAGATAATTAATGCATCAACTAGATTAGGGTTTAGATTTGATAATATTTGGTTACCCCATAACCCATATGTTTGTTTGCATCGCACGTGACAAAGCAATACAAATGGGTTAATAAAGGTAACCAATTGTACCTCTATTTTGGAATGAAACACCCCCAAAATAGTCGAACTTGTAGAATAAATGTAGAATTTCAACTTTTTGTGAGGTTCTTTAGTTGGATTCTTGGATTTGGGTAGTGTGATATTGTACAGTTAACAAGATATTGAGAGGGAAGAGTGGTAGGAGGAGAAATAATGAGGAAGAGACAAATGGGTTGGAAAGATAATGAATGAATGAACCCACGTGATGGGTTTTAGTCTGGTCTGATGCCGAAACGTATGGTTTACGAAATCGGAAATGTCACTCTTTTTAAATACAGAGGGATTTCCGAGATCGTAAACTCACTTCTCCGAAATATTTATGATGGAGCAATTGTACCGGGTTGACTTTTCTAATCAGGCAGATTGAACCATCTTAATCGGGTAATTTACGAGCTCGTAATCAAGTCGTAATCATGTTTTCCGGATGGGACACACACTTTACGAAATCGTAAACCCACCTAAACAGAAATATTTACAAGCCGGAAGCTTGGCCGGGTTTATCACTGGCCTTTTATTCTCACAATTTAATTTATTTCAGCTTACTCATTCCGAAATCGTAAATGGGCCAAAAATAGTTTTTCGGACGGTGCACTAAATTTACGATTTCGTAAACTACCCGAACATAAAATGTTTACGAGCCGGAAGGATATCTGGGTAATTCACTGGATTATAATTATCAGCATTTAATATTTTTAGATTATTTATTACGAAATCGGAAAGTGGCCGGTTAAATGCAATTTTCCCCAATTCAACTAATTTCCGGACCCGTTTCCAAATTCGGAAATAGAAAGAATATGGTTGCGGGTGATTTACGATTTCGTAAACTTAGAATGGTATATATAGTCAACTGCGTTTTTGTGATTCAGAAAAACCCCAAATCACAAAATTACAAAGCCTTGAACCCCATTCAACCAATTCCGGCGATATAATCATGCCTCCAGCCAGGCCGAAGCACAAAGCTAAGAGGGGCGCCCCAACATCACCTGAATCACCATCCCCACCACCCAACTCGGTCCCAAAAAAGCAGAAATCGAAGAAGCCCCCAAGCCCACCTGAATATGAAACCGAGTCGGATTCCGAAGAGTTGGCTGGGTTGGAGACTAGCAGCGGGGATGATGCTGAGGGTACCCATGGAGAGGATGGGAGATATACGAAACAAAATGAGGTGGATGAGGAGCCGCTAAATGTGCCGGTAAAGCTCGGGCGGCGTGCGCAGCGGCATGAGCAAGGTGGGGATGAGCGCCAAAGGAAAGGTCACAGCGAGCGCTTTTACGATTCAGTGGCCGAGCGGAACTACGTCAAGTGGATTAGGCGTGGCATGTGCGACTCAAAGGTGCTAAAATCCAACTCTATTGATGATTTAGGTTTTAATGAGTCGATTAATTATTTCCGTCCTAGTTATTTGCATAACCAAATCATGCTAGACGAGCCTACCTACAAAGATGAGGTTAGACAGTTTTATGCTAATCTAGGTAGATGCACAACCACTAGGATGTCGACTTTGGTGAATGGTGTGTTAGTGCCCGTTGATGAGTTTGCGATTAATGAGGTGCTAGAGTGCCCGTGGGTTGATTCTACTCATCTGAGGCCTCAAAATAAACAAGGGCCCTATAATGTTTTCATATTCAATAGGTGGGTGATGAAGTGTAATAAACAACCTTTAGACATGGCTGAAATGGGCCGTAAGTACTTCAAACTAGATGAGTCGTTAGGCAAAGGGACTGCAGAGATTGACTATAAGATAGATGTGTTGACCCTAGAGCAGAGGTTGGTCTTTGAATGGGTTTGTTATAATGTTCTGCCTACGGGAGGGCATGCCACCGAGCCCACCACTGGTCGCCTGCTTGTATTCTACTACCTGATGGAGGGCATCCCAATCAATCCTGGATATACCATCTACGAGTACATGAGAAAGTGTGCTCCCTTGCCGGAGAAGAGGTTTCCGTATGGTGGGCTTATCACTGCAATGTGTAGGAAAGCCAATGTGCCTCTCTTGGATCGGCTGGTTATGCAGTCCTACTATGATGACAGGTGGATCGACCTCAAGAATTGGGTGTTTGACAAGGATGCAGGCGGATTCAAGGAAAAGCCTATGAAACCTGGTGCACAGGCAAAGGTGGCGAAGAGAAAACAAGCTCGCGAGGAGGCTGCCGCTCTAAAAATTGCTGCGGGTGAGTTCCACTAAATTCAGTCTCTATATATAGTTGTTTATGAGCTTGATTTTCATTTTTTTCCCTAAGCAATTAAGTGGCTGCGTTGTAGGTGAACGGAAGGGGCTTTTTACAAAGATCTCGAACTTGTTCTGTTGTTTTTCTAGCCAGCTAGAAACGACGAAGAAGAGGCTGGATGCGATAAAAGCGGATCAAGAAGCGTACATCCAAGACAAGGGTCTCCAGATCGTGCTAAGTGAGGATGAGGAAGAAGTGTACTATGGCGACCTTGCGCAAGTGAGTGAGGATGAAGAGGCCACGCATAACGCCTCTACTTCTAATGCCGCGTCGAGCTCACAAGCCCCCTCAACTTCACAAGGCCCCTCACCTCCCCCTGGCCCCTCAACTTCACAAGACCACGACTTCACCCAGCATGGTTATTTTCCAGGATTTGATGGCTAGGTTTAGAAGTTGTTGAAATATTGTTTTAAATTTCAGTTAAGACATTGTGTCCTTTGAAGATTATTCCTATTTGACCATGTGTTACAAATTCTATGAATCAATCAAAATCTTTTTAAATAAATTTTCCCCTTCAATTCAATTTTCAATTGTCATTTTCATCTTTATCAAATATAGTTGATCTAGTTTTTTTGGATTAGGCAACTAGTTTCCGATATCGGGAACTGGCCTTGAGAGCATTTCTTTTGGTTTACGATATCGTAAATCTCTCGGACCTAACCTCAGGAAAAAGATGGAATTTTTCCATTAAAAAAAACAAATAAGACCCATTTACGATTTCGTAAATGATCCGAAATATTAAAAGTTTACGAGCCGGAATGGCATCCGGGTAAGCCACTGTTCATAGATAAATAATATTTCAGGAAATATGATTTGTTTACTAGATTACAAACTAATGAGGGTCATGTCTGATCTCGTAAACAGCCCGATGCACACATAATGGGTCATTTCTGATTTCGTAAACCGCCTGTGCCTACATTTTAGTTGTACATTTGAAAGTAAAGACATGAATAAATTTGGAATGAATAAACTAATTATGCTACTAGTATGCGATGTTTATTAAAGCTAATTAATAAAAATTAATAAACTTATATAAAATGTAAGGGACAAGGTATCAAAAAAAAAACTATTCAATAATGAAATGTGCCAAAATAACAAACAAAAGGTTATTACAATCCTAACAAATTTGGGCTAAAAAAGAAAGAATATAATCAAATAACAAAAAAAAAACAACATTTAGGCTAAATAAGGTGAGATGGCGTGAAGCACTTCCTGATCGCAGGTGCATGCATCACAGGAGATGTCCGCTGGATCAACCCTCTCCCAGCGATCATACCTCATGCTCAGATTGAGAGCAGCATGTTCCTCGCAGCAGATCGGCCTAGGCGCGACTACTCCTTCTCTGAGGAACCTGAAGTAGTGCGTCCAACCCCAAGCGTAACCCAAACCGGCTCTGACGCGTACCCGAGCTTCCCGGAGGCCTTTCTTGTCGGTTCTGTTCATGGTGGTGATCACATTCATGCCTCTCTGAATATCACCTTCGCAGATTGCAAATATAGACAAGACATAGGTCGACTCTTTGTGACCTATTGCAGAAGCCTCGGTGAGCCACTGTCGAGCCCATTCAATCGCTCTTCCGCTCACGTACCGACGAAGAACCCAGTTGAACATAACATGAATCATGATTAGATTTATCATGTCATTTGGGAGGGCGTTGAATCGAGACACATCCATGGGAAGCAGAAGGCAAACAATATGAGAAGGGAGAAGAGAATGTGGGAATGAAGGCTCTAATGAGGTTCTAAAGGGAGAAGGAGTTGATATTTATAGGGTTGAGGTGCTCCATATTTCAAAAATATTTGAGAGTTCCTAGTAAAAACTTAAATGCATTCTCACCTTTTCAAGATCACCTCATGCAAACCCAAAAAAAAATAAAAAATTCCTTCTGGAGTTTGAAAGGTTTTACTGAATTGTTTTGAATGTTATTTCATCAAATCAAACTAAACTAAATTGAAACTAAATTGAAACTAGATCTCCAGATATTATTTCAAACTAACACCTTCTTAATTTTTTTTAAATCTTGAAAAAAAGAGCATGTGCTAAATAATAATCCTGAGTTGATAAACTTTATCTCTACATTTTAAAATTATTTAATTTTCGACTAAACTAATGTTGATAAATGTGACCTATTTACGGGTTCGGAAACTGCCCGGAGATCATTTCTTTTGGTTTACGATTTCGTAAATATCTGGGACATACGCAGGGAAAAGATGGAATTTTTCCATAAAAAATATAAGGCTTTTACGGTTTCGTAAATGATCCGAAATATTAAAAGTTTACGAGCCGGAATGGCATCCGGGTAAGCCACTGTTCATAGATACATAATATTTCAGGAAATATGATTTATTTACTAGATTACAAACTAATGAGGGTCATGTCCGATCTCGTAAACAGCCCGATGCACACATAATGGGTCATTTCCAATTTCATAAACCGTCTGTGCGTACATTTTAGTTGTACATTTGAAAGTAAAGACATGAATAAATTTGGAATTAATAAACTAATTATGCTACTAGTATGCGATGTTTATTAAAGCTAATTAATAAAAATTAATAAACTTATATAAAATGTAAGGGACAAGGTATAAAAAAAAAGGCTATTAACTAATGAAATGTGCCAAAATGGCAAACAAAATGTTATTACACTCATAACAAATTTGAGCAAAAAAAGGAAGAAGATAATCAAACAACAAAAAAACTATAACATTCAGGCTCAACGAGGACCGAGGACGTGAAGCAATTCCTGATCGCAGGTGCATGCATCACATGAGATGTCCGCAGGATCAACCCTCTCCCAGCGATCGTACCTCACTCTGCGATTGAGGGCAGTATGTTCCTCGCAGCAGATCGGCCTAGGCGTGACTACTCCATCTCTGAGGAACCTGTAGTAGTGCGCCCAACCCCAAGCGTTACCCAAACCGGCTATGACGCGTACCCGAGCTTCCCGGAGGCCTTTCTTGTCGGTTCTCTTCATGGTGGTGATCACATTCATGCCTCTCTGAATATCACCCTCACAGCAGATTGCAAATATGGCCAAGACATAGGTCGACTCTGTGTGACCTATTGCAGAAGCGTCGGTGAGCCACTGTTAATGCCATTCTATTGCTGTTCCGGTCGCGTACCGATGAAAAACCAAGTCGAAGAAAACACGAATCATGATTAGATTTATCATGTCATTTGGGAGGGCGTTCAATTGAGACAAATCCATGGGAAGCAGAAGGCAAACAATAGGAGAAGGGAGAAGGGAATGTGGGAATGAAGGTTCTAATGGGGTTCTTAAGGGAGAAGGGGTTGATATTTATAGGGTTGAGGTGCTCCATATTTCAAAAATATTTGAGAGTTCCTAGTAAAAACTTAAATGCATTCTCACCTTTTCAAGATCACCTCATGCAAACCCCCCCAAAAAAAAAAATTCCTTCTGGAATTTGAAAGGTTTTACTGAATTTTTTTGAATGTTATTTCATCAAATCAAACTAAACTAAATTGAAACTAAATTGAAACTAGATCTCCAGATTTTATTTCAAACTAACACCTTCTTGAATTATTTTTTTTAATTTTTTTTTTTTGAAAAAAAGAGCATGTGCTAAATAATAATCCTGAGTTGATCAACTTCATCTCTACATTTTAAAATTATTTAATTTTCAACTAGATTAATGTTGATAAATTAAGACCCATTTACGGCTTCGGAAATTAGCCGGATGCAGTGTAATTTTATATTTTTGATTTCGTAAATAGTATTTGGGAAAAAATGGTCCAATTGCTAGTGATTTACGAAACCGGAAATAGGAATGGGGGTATGAACGTCTTGTCGTGTAGTTTCCGAAACCGTAAAGCGATTGAAAATGATATGCGGTTGGTTTACGACATTGGAAACGGGAGACATATAAAAAAACAACTTATCTGCAGTCTTACGTCCCAAATCAGATAAAATCAAAACTCATCCACCTTCAACGCCTATCTAGAGTCACCATCAGCCGTCCAAATCCATCAAGCTCGGCTTTTTACCACATTACCAGTTCCGACATCGCAAACCCATGGCACCCAAGAAGTCAAAAGCCAAGGCTCTACAAATCCAGGAGGAAGAGGAGGTCGACTACGATGATTCGATATTTTTCTCCAAGGCTCACGAAGAGAGGTATGAGTACATTCGTGATCACTGCAATATTCTTAAAAGTTATTATGTTGATCGTGATGATGTGGAGGATTTGTTGCTTGGTAATGTCGTAGAAACCCTAGGTAAACACTACTTGACTGATTTAGTGTTTAATAGTAGTGAGACTTATACTGAGAAGGTATGTCAGTTTTATGGAAATTTGCATGAGATGAAGGACGGTACTTGCATGACTGGGGTGAATGGTATGAGCATGGAGGTTAGTTGGAGTATGATAAACCAGGTTTTAGGTTGTCCTTACCGGAAACTTGAAAAATGCCACCCTCAGAAACAAGATGGCCCTTACAATGTCCATTACAAGGGCCATATACCAGATAACCCCGATGAGATGCACGGCCTGAACAAAGTATCTTTGGCTGAGAAGTACTTTGGGCGCCACAACTCCAACCCTGGAGCTGCAGCCAACAAGTTCAACACAAAGTTCATGACTTTAGAGGACCGTGTTTTGTATGAGATCGTGAATAAGTCCATAGTGCCAAGTGCAGGTTATTCCACAGAGCCAAACACCACCACTGCCATGGAGTTCTTCTATCTTGCAGAGAACAAATTGACAAACCCTGGGTACACCATCTTGGAGCATATGAAAATGGCGGTGAAGGGGAAAAATCCCCGGGATAATATACCCTATGGTAGTTTTATTACTTTTTTTCTCGCCGGAAACTTTATGTTGTCGTACCAGAAACCTTTCCCATTTAGTTCTACGTCGGGTATTAGGTCGGAGAAGTTAGACCTAGAGTATTTTGACAGTAGAGGGATGGTGGTGTTTGATGGAGCTTGGATGAACAAGCCACCCAAAACAAAGAACAAGACGATGCAAAATGTTGAGAAGCAAGGTAATATTCTTTAACATTTGTTTGTTTTTCAGAATTTCTTGTTAGTTTTTACCTAGTTATTAATATTCTTTAATATTTTTATGGCAGAAATCGACGAGAATGTGGGGTGGAAACAATTGTACAAGAAAATGAAGTCAAAAATCCCTGATTTCTTGTACGTGAGCAAGGAAGCGCGGTTGGCTGAAAAGCGGGAGCGCGCTATTCATAGAGCCGAGCGCGAGGCGATGATGCGGGGAACGGGTGGTGGTGAAGCGGGCGGCTCACAATCGAGGCCGGTTACGGGTGCCGAGGCAGATGAGGCACATGCAGACCAAGTTCCGGCTGATGAAGACAAACATGATGAAGACAAAGATGACAATGATGTGATGAAGCACATCATCTTCTATGTAGTTCAATTGTTGTTTGTCTTGAAACATCTTTTCATTTGAAATTCGATGATACAATGTTATTACTTTCAATTAAGATCACTCTTTGTTATCTTATGGTTTTTAATTTGTAACTTATTTCAATTTTAAATGTATCTCATACAAGTTCCTGATTTTCAACTTTTTTTTTAAGAGGAGTGGTTTCCGAAAGCGTAAATAATACGAAACACTTTTTAGCATCCATTTCCGAAATCGGAAATTACCCGACTTTTAAAACTTTACGAGCCGGAAGCCCATCCGGGTAATCCACTGGATTTAAAAAATGCACAAATTAAATTCCGGTTTAATCCATTCCGAGTTCGGAAATAAGCCGGGAAAAAATGGAATTTTTCCATAAAAAATAAGAGATTTTTACGATTTCGGAAACAATCCGGAAGAAGAAAAGTTTACGAGCCGGAAGGGCTTCCGGGTAATCCACTGGAGCTAGCTACATAATATTTCAGGAAACATGATTTATTTATTAGATTACAAAACCATGTCCGATAGCGTAAATTGGCCGAAATAGTGATTTACGAGTTCGGAAATTGGACGGAAAATGTGTCACTTAAATGGGAACTCGCCAATTTATTGGGTTTTCACAGTTCTAATTAAACAAGGATTACCCCTACAAGGCTAAATAACATAAGAACACAAATTTTATTAAAATATTAGACGTAATATACATTAAATGCTCTAGAGCGATCTTTCTTACATTTACGAAACACACATCTTTTTGCTCTTCGACCCCTTTGCCTTAGGTGGTTGTTTTTTCTTTGGTATCCCCCACTCATCAAACCACTGCCCTTCTTCATGATCCAACCTGCACTGGTAACGGCGGTGATTTGCTGCAGTTTCATGTAAGTTTATATTGTCTTCACCATCAAAGGTTATCTTAAAGGTATCCACATCGTTCAAGCATTCTTCTTGACTCTCTCCACCAATAAATGCTCTCTTCCCGTTCAGTACAATCTCCTGGTGAACAGAAGCAGGGTCCTTCACGTAGAACACTTGGTCGGCCTGTGTCGCTAGAATGAATGGATCCGACTTATAACCAACTTTCCTCCGGTTAACAATGGTTAGGCCTAATGGATCAAGAACAAATCCCGTGCCTGGATCAATCCAGTCACACTTGAATACAACCACCTTCAGTCTCACATAGTTCAACTCCCATATGTCTGTGATTGTTCCACAGAACCGGTTGTCTTCATACACGCCCTGCCTTAACTCATCAGCAATCAAAGAAACACCACTGTTCTGCGATATGCGCTGCCCATCAACTGTCTTCGTACTAAATTTGTAGCCATTCACATCGTAGCCCCTGTATGACAAAACCGCACCCATTGGTAATTTAGACAACCACTTAAATTCCTCAGAATGATCTCCGACTTCCACCGTCTTTCTGAGCCACTCAGTAAATATCCTCGTGTGCTCTTCATGGACATATTCAGATTCTAGAAGCGGCATCAATTTTCTTATTTCATCCATTTGAAGGCCAACGTAGGGAACCACGGCCTTATGGTTACGAAGCACATATAGATGTGCAACCTTCAACTCAACAGTAGTGGGCGTGACATATTTTCCACTACCAAATGCATGGCCTTCAATCCTGTCTGCATGACTGTTTTTCGGGACACCAACAGTCTCAACATCATCGAGGTACGCGGTGCAGAATTCTATTGACTCTTCAGTTATATAACGCTGAACTATACTGGCATCGAGCCTGTATCTGTTCTTCACAAAATGCTTGAAAATCTTCATGTAGCGCTCGAAAGGGTACATCCATCTCAAAAACACAGGATCACAACACTTGATCTCACTGAACCCCGGCACATAGCCCACATGGTTTGGCCTTCATTTGAGGCTAGACCGGCCTTGATACGACCTAAACAGAGATTATAGCCCATCTCCAGTTAGATCTCTACCAACTATACTTGTGCCTGTCCCCAAACAAATATTTTTATTATTTTTAAAATAATTGTCCTTATTTTAATTGATATCTATATTATTTAGAAAAAGAAAAATAAATCTTTGAAATAAAATAGGGGTAATAA
Organism: Sherardia arvensis; assembly: GCA_948330725.1. NCBI lineage: Eukaryota > Viridiplantae > Streptophyta > Magnoliopsida > Gentianales > Rubiaceae > Sherardia > Sherardia arvensis. Next base: position 4,974,777 of record OX415238.1, on the reverse strand, counting down.
ATTTGGCTAATGAATTTAAATTTGTCAATTTTTTTTTATAAAAAACGAATTTCATATTGAATTATCTTTTGAAGTGGTGATATGGGCTCCGGCCCACATCCAAGCTCCGGCCCAGAGAGCGGTCCGGTCCATGTGACGTCAGCTACAATGGCGCTATCCGGGGACAAAGGGGACATGAATATGACCTTCCCCAGATAAGGACAAACAGGCAGGACCACTGCCTTTGGGCTGGAGGCTGACCGCTCACACCTATAAATACAGCTTTGGACTTGTGGAGAAAGGTATGTTCTATCAGATTAAACTCTCTCAATATATCCTTATTCTCTCTCCTATTCAAAGGCCCCTCTTTCATCATCACGCCGGAGTAGTATCCTCAGGATACTCTTGGGCGTTGTTTTGCAAGCCTATTAGGTGAGAGCGCGCGGAGCACGGACGAAGCATATCCGGACCGGAAACCATCCTTGTATCCGGACCGGGACTGGAAGCTGGTAGCATCAGTTGGCACGCCTAGTGAGACCCTACATCCCTAGTCAAGTTGCGTCCATGCCGCGCGGACGGCAAAGGAAGAACCCTCCTCCGCCGGAGGAAGAAGCGGGTGGAGGGCCGAAGACCAGAAGGGCAGCCGCAACCGTCAGGGCCCAAAAGTTAGCGGCTGAGAAGGAACGAGCCCTCCGAGCCAAGGAAACAGCAGCAGAGGAAAAGGCTGCGGCTGAGGAACATCGACGACAGCGCTTGGCAGCAGAGAAGGCCAAAGGAAAGAAAGCGACTCCGGAACGGACGCTGGCTGAGATACAGCGTGAAAACAGGGTGCGACTGCGGGCCGAGCGGGAGGCGCAGAGGCAGAGGCAGTTTGGGGACCATGAGGAGTCGGAAGAGGACACTGATCATGTGGAAGGAACTGCGGATTTGGGTAATCCAGAAGAGTACGACTCGGATGATGCAGAGGATTATGATCCGGAGGAGTACGACCCGGAGGATTACAGCACGGAGGAAGATGACGCTCAGAGTCGATCAGGTAGGAATCGATTAGGGCGAAAGGCCGGAACGAAGGAACGAAGGCGCCATGATTCTAGACTGGGAGGCAATATCCTGAGAACGAACGTGGCGGAGTACCGGCAATTCCAAGCATGGAAAGCGGGTCAGCAGGTGGCGGTCGATAAGCTTCCTCCGGAGCAACAGAGAATGCCGAATCCGAACCTGTTTCCGGGCGGAACCAACAGCAGACCGCCGGCCTGAATCCAAATGCACCACCCTACTAGGGAGCGCAAGCTCAACAGGCTTATGGGATGGGTGTTCCCGGAGGACAACAGCAGATGATGGTCGGAATGCAACCTGCCGAGGGAGGGCTTCCCGTAGGTTTTGGATTTCAGACGCCTTTTTGTCTGGATTCCATCGAGGATCGTCTAAATCGCCTCATCGGACGAAATGGGATCGGATCTCAGTCGCCTTGGATTCCGGAAGTGTTGAACTTCAAATGGCCATCCGGAACCAAGGCTCCGGACGGACTCCATACCTATAATGGGGAAGAAGATCCGGAAGATTTTGTCCATACTTATGCAAGCATCATGTACGCTAGGGACATTCCAGAGGCTCTGTAGTGTAAGATGTTGCCTTCGTATCTAAGAGGTAACTGCCTAGCATGGTTCAAGGGTTTGCCAAACGGTACACTTCGGCATTTTTGGGATTTTGCCATTGCTCTGGTTCGGCGCTATTCCACTATGAAGCACACGTTTGTGAACCTGGCCACGGTTTTAGCAATGAGGCATCTAGAGACGGAGACCACTTGGGAGTTCTACACCCGGTATATAGCCGCGTCGATGAAGGTGGTGGACCGACACCTACAGGAGAAGGCTATCATCCACAACTTTGTCAACGGACTGAGAGACAATGCTTTCTACATCGAGCTCATGAAAAACATGCCAACGTCGTACTATCACCTCCAGTTGGTGGTGGAGATGCACTGCACGGTGCACGATGCCAATCAGGTCCGGATGACCACTGTGGGCTTCTTCGAGCAAAGGTCTCTCACAGTGACGGGAACCCAGACCACTGCTGCCTGGGCTCCGGTCCGGACCGATCAGGCCAGACGCTTACCCGCTCCAGCAGCAGCGGTCCCAGCTCCGGCAGCAGTTGCTCAACCAACCTACACTCCTCTCTCCAAAACCCGTACGGAGATCCTCGTTGTCCACCGAGGTCTGTTTACGGATCTGCAACCTATTGTTGGCGTACCGGTGCCAGCAAACGCGGACAAGTGGTGCGAGTTCCATAAGTCACATGGCCACACCACGGAGGGATGTAGGGCGCTCCGTTCGGACATCGAGAGGTTGATTGGAGCTGGTCAGTTGAGGGACTGTGTAGCAGGTGAAGAACGACAAGCCGCCCCGGCCGCCGCTGCCGGGCAGGGGAGGAAGAGGAATTGGAGGAACAATCACCCCCGAGAAGGAAACCAAGCCAACCCGGCCAATCCGGCTCCGAGACAAGCTGCGCCAGCGCAAGCCTTGGCTCAGCCCCGGATGATCAATGTGATTAACGGCATAGTTGGAGATGGGCTCAACTCCATGACAGCAATCAAGGCCAAAAGCAGATATGTGCCCTTGGGCGAGATACAAGAGAAGAGGTTCAAGCCAAATGAGACTATCACCTTTTCGGACGAGGACCTGGTGCCTCCCCAGGTTCCTCACTCCGATTCGATGGTGGTAATTGCCGATGTGGAAGGAGTGCTAATCAAACGAGTGTTTGTAGATGATGGAAGTAGTGTGGAGATCATGTTTGCAGAATGCTTTGATCAGCTCGGAATCGGACGACAAAATTTGAAGCCGTGTCACTCCCCCTATCAGGGTTCACCGGGCGGACGGTACATCCGCTTGGTGTCATCCCTTTGAAAATCACTCTGACATATTTCCAAGATCCGATGAAGCGAGCAACGTTGGAATGTAATTTCACCGTCATTGATGCGGTATCTCCTTACAACATGATCATTGGAAGACCGTGGCTGTCACAGGCGCGGGCTATCTGCTCACCGTTCCATTTGATGATGAAGTTCCCCACCGATAACGGTATCTCATTGGTCCGGGGACACCAGCAAACCGCCTGGAGTTGCATGCTGACCGCCATCAAGGATGCCCAGTCCGGTGAGGGTCAGTCCCAGATGTCCGCTCCGGACAAGGGTGCAAACTTGGTAGGAGCCATCCACTGAGAGGCACCATCATATGAAGTGGAGGACATGATAGTTGGTCAAAAGGGAGTAGTAAACGTGGGGAAGAATCTGCCGGATGACGTGAAGGAAGAGTTGCGACTCCTGCTGGCGGAGTACGAGGATGTGTTTTCATGGGGGACAGAGGACTTGACGGGTGTCCCGGAGGAGATCGCCGTTCACAGGCTCAATGTCTTCCTGGAGCTGAAACCTATACGGCAGAAGAATAGACCTCTCGCTCCGGAACGCGTGGAGGAAGTCCGAGCGGAGGTGGGAAGATTGCTGAGTGATGGAATCATGGAGGAGATATCCTACCCGGAGTGGATAGCGAACCTAGTTTTGGTGAAGAAGCACGATGGCTCATGGAGAATGTGTATTGACTTCACAGATCTGAACAAGTGCTGCCCGAAGGACAGCTATCCGCTCCCCTCCATTGATCAGCTGGTCGAGGCCATTACTGGTTACCAAGTGTTGGCATTCTTTGATGCGCACCGAAGGTATCACCAAATCACAATGGCCAAGGATGACCGTCCCAAAACATCTTTTATCACTGACTTTGGTACTTTTTGTTACAGGAAAATGCCTTTCGGACTGAAAAATGCAGGTGCAACGTACCAAAGGATGGCGGACAAGCTTTTCCGGAACCAGATAGGACGGAACCTGGAGGTTTACATGGACGACATGGTGGTTAAGAGCCGGACTTACAAGTCTTTCTTGTTGGACCTCCGGGAGATGTTTGACGTGCTCCGGACGGCGAACCTCAAGCTCAGTCCCGGAAAGATCACCATTGGAGTCGGAGCGGGGAACTTCCTCGGTTTCATGGTGTCAGCTCGCGGAATCGATGTCAATCCAGAAAAGATATCGGCACTCATGGAGATCACCTTCGAGGGGGTGAAGGACGTGCAGAAGCTAACCGGATCGCTGGCCGCTCTGAGCTGATTCCTCGCTCGGGGGCGGAGAAGCAGCTTCCCTTTTTTAACATATTCCGTAGGGCCAAACCATTTGAGTGGACGGAGGCATGCGATCAGGCATTCACGGATCTGAAGGCCCACTTAGCAAGCCTCCATACCCTGTCCAAGCCACTGCCCGGAGATGAGCTCTTCTTATACATAGCTGCAACGGAACATGCTATAAGCTCTGCTCTGGTCCGGGAGGATGGTAAGGTTCAATGTCCGGTTTATTTTGTAAGCAGGGCCCTCCAAGGTCCGGAGACGAGGTATACACTGCTCTTGAGAGGTTGATATTGGCATTGGTTCACGCCTCCGGCCATATTTCCAAGGACATCCGATCACGGTTCTGACAAATCACCCGTTGAGGCATATCATGTTGAAGCCTGAAGCCTCGGGTAGGATGATGAAGTGGGCAGTGGAGCTTGGAGAGCACGAGATTAAGTATCAGCCTCGGAAGGCCATCAAAGGACAAGCCCTGGCGGATTTCTTGATAGAAATGACTAAACCCTCGGGAGATCGGTCCGGATCAGAACCACCCTCCGATAAATGGAAGCTGCATGTAGACGGATCGTCTCATGCAAGTGGAGGTGGGGCAGGGGTGCTGCTCACCTGTCCACAAGGAACAGAATACAGATATGCCATTCAGTTCGGCTTCCGTGCGACAAACAACGAGGCAGAGTATGAAGCGCTCCTAGCCGGACTCCGACTGGCGTCGGAGGTGGGGGTCACGGACGTTGAAGTATACAACGATTCTCAGATAGTCGTCCAGCAAGTGAACGGAGAATACGAGGCGAAGGAGTGGAGCTTGCAGAAGTACCTCGAGGCGGTCAAGCCATTATTGGCCAAGTTCCGTAGCATTACCGTGACGCAGATCCCCCGTGAAGATAACGGCAAGGCGGATGCCCTGAGCAAACTCGCTTCCTCTGAAATCAAGCCAGATCTAGAGAACAACCTGATGATGGAAACCCTGTCCGCCCGGAGCTACGACATCCCTCAGGTGGCAGCAGTGGAAAGCTCCCTTGTTTGAGTACTTGCAACACGGAAAGCTCCCGAAGGATAAGGCATTGGCACGGAGAATCCGACAGAAAGCGCCACGATACACCGTTGTGGACGGAACCTTGCTAAGACGGGGATACCTCCAACCATGGTTAAGGTGCGTGAACTCGGACGAGGTGGATCAGATTGTGAAGGAGATGCACGAGGGACCGAACGGCAGTCACCAGGGGGCTCAGACCATCGCGAGGAAGATAATGTGCACGGGTTATTATTGGCCGACCTTGTTTGAAGATGCGCAAAAATATGTCCGCTCCTGCGTGCAGTGCCAGAGGTTTGCTCCGCTCATCCATGTCCCTCAAGAGGAAAGAGTCGGGATCACCGGGTCATGGCCTTTTGACCGATGGGGCATTGATCTGGTGGGGCCCTTCCCCTCCGCTCCGGGAGGATTCAAGTACTTGATGGTGGCGATCGATTACTTCAGCAAATGGGTAGAGGCGGAACCCCTCACGAACATCCGTGGCAACACTTGCTTCAAGTTTTGTTGGAAGAACATCATCTGCCGTTACGGAATTCCCAAATACATTGTCACGGACAACGGAGCTCAGTTTGAAAATGACCTGTTTCGTTCCTGGTGCAAGGAGTATGGAATTACGCAGCGGCTCACCTCCATCTACCATCCGCAGGCCAACGGTCAAGTTGAAGTTACAAACCGGACGGTGGTGAACGGATTGAAGACTCGTTTGCAGGGGGCGCGGGAGAACTGGGTTAACTAGCTGCCAAGTGTCCTTTGGGCATACAGGATGATTGAAGAATCCGCCACGGGCGAGTCACCCTACAGCTTGGTATATGGAGCGGAGGCAGTCATACCAGCCGAAGTGGGAGTTCCCAGTCTCCGAACCCTCACTTGGGATGAAGATCAAGCCGGACGGAGCTCTCCACTCAGATCGAGCAGGCTGTTGGACTTGAATTTGTTGGAGGAAAAGCGAGAGCAAGCAGTGCTGCACGAGGCCAAGGTGAAGGAACGGGTGAAGCGTTATCACGACAAACGAGTCAGAAAGGAGTCATTCGTCCCCGGAGATTGGGTGATGAGGAGGAATGATAAAAGTTTGCAAGAGGCCACCGGCAAGCTTGCACCGAACTGGGAAGGGCCATACCGAGTCACAGCTTCATTTCCGGGCGGGAGCTATGAGCTGGAACACCAGTCCGGACGAGCTATCCCCAGGAGGTGGAACATCACCAACCTTCGGAGGTTTTACGGAGCGTCCTGAGTAGGTATGCTTTCCGATAGAGTTTCATTTAGCTTGCTTTTTGGTAGAGTATGTAGCTCCGGGTCCTCTGGCTAGGGTTGAGCCTAGGTCCCTGTTTTGTTTTAGTTGCCATTTATTTGACTTCAGCCCCCAGCGGCAAAGGGTATGTCTGGCCGAAGTCCACTTGGTTCAATGAATGAAGAGTTTGCAGAATTTATACTTGTTTATTTTCAAAATTCAGCACGATTATATTCCCCCGTATCGTTTGAATAAACTGACGGGGGTGAGCAAAGATAGAAACAAGATTAAAACCCCTCCGTGTCGTTTGAATAAACTGACGGGGGTGAGCAAAGATAAAAACTACAATTGGATTAAACAACGAGATGGGGCGCTTGAACAAGCTAAATCTTAAAAGGAAAGGATACATTTGAATACAACACGCAACGGTCTGGATGGACTAAATGTACAAACTAGGCCCGAACGGACCAGTATACAAACAGCAAATACAATGGTACAAACTATTAAGTCCGGACGGACTAAGATACAAACAAACAAGAGAACCTATCTACTTGGGCCAATATATGTCCCAATTGATAGGAGATGACATGGGCTCCGGAGTAGAAGGTTCCGGAGAGGGTATCATGGCACCATTCTCCGGAGAAAGAGGTTTCAAACCTTGAAGGACCTCATCTTGATTCCCTGTGATAGGAATCCGCTCCGGAGTGTCATGATAAAGATCTTGGACTATAGCATTGCTGGTCTGACACACCTGGCCCCGGTACAGAAATGGGGGGATTGGCGGAAGTTCTGATGGACCTGTTGCACCCGGATCGGATCCGAACATGCCATCAGAGTCAGAGTCGGAGGACTGCACTAGTTTGGCTTTTCCCTTACCTTTAGTAGGGCCGGCCCTCGACTGACGGAACAGATTCATGCTGGGGTACTGAGAAGGAGAACGAATCCGTACGGGAACTTGGGGATGCAGCGACGGCTGGGCGCCTCTTCCCCTCGCCACCTGTTGGGCACCTCTTCCCCTTGCCATTCTATTAAGAAGGCAGTTGAGGTTCCGACTATTCCCACGACGGGCATCTTGAAGATATCTTTGGATTCCCCTCCTTCCCCTGCCAAGACCCCAACCCCGGATACGAGCCTGCCACCCTCGCCAATTCGGCCAACTCCCTAATGATAAAGGGACGGATGATAGAAGTATCTTGCCGAAGCCGCTCTACGCGACGAGCGGACTCCTCCGGATCAACGGATACCTGGATACCAGCATACCTCTCGAAGGTGAAGTCCACTGCCATTTGACTCGGAATAAGCGTAAGTGAAGGAGGGAGAGGACTGCCGACATGTATCCGTTTCCACCATTCTACAGCCTCCTCGAACGCCGGACGGTATCTAGATTCCCGGTCGTTCCACCCCAACTTGAACATTCGGACGATCAACGCACTCACATCACGAGGAAATTCGTGGTATATGGTCGGAGCGACAAGTCCGAGCCGTAATCCGGTTAAATGGTATGACAGCTACAAAGTAATCAGATTATCTCGGAGGACCATCACCCGGCCGGCAAGCTCGCGATTCTCCTCCTCCAGTCTCAGATAGTCTCATTGAAATTCTGTCGGCTCGCCAACCATTTCAACTTCTCACTATAGAAGGGCAGCACATACTACACCAGATCCAGTTCGGTTTTCAACTTGGCTTTAAAATCTTCATGTTCGGCTTGTAACATGGAGATTGTTTCATCTACGCCCAGGGTCGCGCTGATCCGTTCGCGAGCAAACTCTTGGCACTGAGACAAGGTACCAAACTCCTCGGATATCTCCCTAAGGCAGGCAGGCAAGGACAGAATATCAGGAAACTCTTCCATAAGAAGCTCCATTCCGGAACGGACGAAAAGCTCTCGCGTCCGTATCCCTTACATTGTCCACCCGGACAGTTCCGTTTCCAACTCCACACATTTGGGGCACGGAGGACTCGTCGAATGGGAGCTAGCAGGCGAAGGACACCCACTTGCACCTCCGAGTCGGAACACGGGACCCAGACCTCCGGGCTTCACACGCACAACAACAAAATTATGATTGAAAAAGATAACACATGACAGATGAAGAAAAAATGCATTTTATATAAAAAAAAGAGAGATTACATTATCCGGAGGGTTGTCATCCACATCCTAGTCATCGCTACCGCCCTTCCTACACTAAGCAAAAGAAGATCAGATCTAGTGGGACGGAAGCAACAACAACAAAAAACTACAAAATAAAAGCTAAGGAGTCTTCTCTACATCAGTGTCCTCGCTGTTGCGGTCACCACCACGACCACCACCATCAGCGCCATCTCCGAGTCCGGTGTTATCATCATCTTCATTGACGTCCGGAGAGCCATATATCTTGAATACCTCCGTATACTTGGCCTTGACGGGTGATTCCGGAGCAGTCCTTTTCAGGGGAGGAGGCACTTCCACTTGCAGATTAACCAAACCCTCGTCGAAGGCATGGACAGTCTCAGCCGACACAGGGATCGGCTCTTCCTCCGGATGAGCTTCAAACAGCGTCAGTACTGAGGGTTGCATCTCCTCGACTCCGCCGCGGTAAAAATGATCAAGGTCATAGTTGTACTGGGCTTTGGCATCCGGATGATAGTAGCATTCGGTAAACGCTCCCCGTCGGGTCTCCAGAACCCAACCTCTCATCTTCCGGTAGACCTGGTAGGCGGCAAGTTTGTTAGATTCAAGGCACAAATTGTTCAAACTCTCCTTAAAAGCTTTACTGCGGAGAACCTTATCAGCAAATGCTACGCACAGGTCCCGCTGCGTGGGCGGAGATGAGAGCTCCTCTAACTCCTTAACCCGGGCCTCAGCCTCGGCTGCCCGGGCCTCCGCCGCAGCAAGCTCACGGGTCAAATTTACATTAATCCGCTCCAGCCCACTGAGCTTCTGAGATAACAGTGTGTGCTGGGTATGATACGCCTTGTTGATGGCCTCAGAAACACCCGGAGAAGAAAGAAGATAGGCGGCAAAGTCCTACAAACATTGGGTCAAAAAAAAAAGAAGGGGTCGTGGCTTACCCTGTCAGTTTTATGACTACTGCTCTGAGTAGTCTCCTTCTTCGAGGGGATATTCGGAGTAATCCTTCTTCCACCCCCTTGGTTCACGGAGGAATGTTGGCCCGTTTCTGCCCTCCGTAACATAGGGGGGATCCTCACCTTACGCTTTTTCGGTACATGAAGATCGTCCTCCTCATCGGAGGACGGGGGACTAGCAAGTGTAATAGCTGCAGCCCGGTTGTCGGCCACTGCAACATCTTTGCTGCCCACAACGGGGGGCTGCTTGCTGGACGTCACACTTGTCTTCTTCAAAGCCTCCGCCTTGGCTCTCTCCTCCGCAAGACGCGCCAGTTCGCGCTTCCGTTTCTTCTCCTTTTCTTTCTCCTTCTCCTTCTCAGCATCAGTTAGGGTGTTCATGCCGGTCCCGGAACCGGTTGTTACCTTCTCCGTGTTCTTATTCTTGGCAGACCCGGATGGCGGATTGGCACTGGAGGGCAGATTCACACCCACCTCGATTTGCGGAAACACTGCAGGCACACGGAACGGATAAACACAAGGATGACAGAAACGAAAGGAGAAACGGACGGATAAAGGACTTACTAGCATCGTCCCGGCGGACATAGTAGCGACACTAGGTGAACAACTCCTCCTCATACGCCATTAAAGGGAAGACGAACTTCCCGCTGCTCCAAAACTTGTCCAGGTCAAGCTGGTTATAGCTCAGCTTGTCTATATCCGCCTCCTCAACACCTTCCGGACGGAGCATCGACTTGTCTTCCTTCTCAGTTGTAGAGTTTCATGTGGGGCACGGATACTTCGCCGTGTTAAAGGTAAAATAATGCTTTTGCCAGTTCACATAATAGTCGCGACGGCCCCGACATCAATCCTTCACCCCTTTCCGTTTCTGAAAAGTGAAGATCCCTTCATCCTTGGTATCATCCAGATGATAGAAGGCTCGGAAAAGGCCAAGGGACGGAGTCACACCACACTGATAGCAGTTCAGCAGAAAAGCCCGGATAACGGCAATGTAGTTGTGCTGCAGTTGGGCAGGGGAAATGCTAAAATGTTCAAAGATGTCCAGAAAAAGTTGGGAGAGAGGAAAAGTAATCCCGTAAAAGAAGTGTCTTCGCGGGATAGCCGCAACGGTCGTATGATCCCCATCAAACGGCATCAGTCCAGAGTCGATGGAAAGTGGGACCACCATGGCACGGACCAGTTCCTTCACAGTGGTATCAATATCCACTGTTTCTCCCTCTTTCGGATCATCCTTCTCTGGGACGGGGTTCAACCCTATCTTGACATCGTCGCCATCAGCAGCCATGATGTTTAGAAGGGAAAAAGTTTGAAGAAGAAAGAGAATATGAAAAAGGAGGAAGAAAAACACAGACGAGGAAAACAGAAGAACAAAGCAAGTAAAATGAAAGGTGAAAGTGATTGAAAAGATTCACTATTTATAGAGATAAGGCTGGCGAAAAAGAGAACGAGTCCCAAGGCGATATGATTGCTCTCTTGAAAAGAAAATAGAAGTTATTTTGGAAAGGGAAAACAGAATTTTTCGAGTTGACAACTCATTTATGACGCAACGACACGCTTCATAAATGCGCTTGCAAACACGCGCGGGGGAAGATTAAACGCCCAGCGCGTGCCCAGACGCATCTGGGTGCATAACATAGGAACAAACTTCCGAGTCGGATCGCATGCCTCCGGGCGGATCCGATAAAAACAACAGACGTGATAAGACACGGGACCCTTCCTCCGGATTGGTTACCTCCGGACGAATCCCATGTCTCGGGGGGCTAGTGGTGATATGGGCTCCGGCCCAGAGAGCGGTCCGGTCCATGTGACGTCAGCTAGAATGGCGCTATCCGGGGACAAAGGGGACGGGTCACGGATAAGGACAAACAGGCAGGACCACTGCCTTTGGGCTGGAGGCTGACCACTCACACCTATAAATACAGTTTTAGACTTGTGGAGAAAGGTATGTTCTATCAGATTAAACTCTCTCAATATATCCTTATTCTCTCTCCTATTAAAAGGTCCCTCTTTAATCATCACGCCGGAGTAGCTATCCTCGGGATACTCTGGGGCGTTGTTTTGCAGGCCTATTAGGTGAGAGCGCGCGGAGCACGGACGAAGTATCATCCGGACCGGAGACCATCCTTGTATCTGGACCAGGACTGGAAGCTGGTAACATCATGAAGTACAAGAATGTGAATGCAGACAATTATGTGCCGATGCTGATGGTATCCTGTCGTGCCCTGAAATTTCAAGAAACTTATGAGATTATACCACCTTAATTTAGTTATATCATTATTATATTTAATTATTAATATTTTTAGTTCAATTCATTTTAATATCTATCAGTTCAGTATTAAATTTAATTTAGTTTTAAGAAAATAGGTTGAAAGCATACCCTAAAATACCATTGAACCTCTCTTTTTTATGTGTTTTAAAGTTATATAAAATACTTATAAAATTTTTAGATAAAATAATATTTTGGTTTTTTCTACTAGCTACTAAACTCATATTTATTTGTAGTGGAATAATCTGACATTAATCAAGTACTTCCCAATTCCAGACCAAAGCTATTAAAGTTGGTGGTCGATAAAATATTATGACGTTGTAAAGTATAATTTTAAAGGGGAAATTTTCTAATAAGGGCGTGAAAAAATTCAAAACTATCAAAAAGGGCATAACTATTTATTATTTATTATGAAGGGCATTCTGATTGTTTTAATGATTATTTATTTGGAAAATGACATCTATAACCTTTATTTCTTTGACTAAATTAAGATGAATTTTATCAGATGACATACATTTCAACTTAATTAAAAAAAGATCGAACTTAATTGATGACAACTGAACTGAACTGGACGGAAATGTATTGAATCAAAGTAAACAGAACTAAATTTTATCAAATCATATTCCATCAAAATGGTACTGAATTGATTAGAAATCAATTAAACAAAACTAAACTGATCAAATTTCGTATAAATTGGGAGAACAAACCCTTAATAAGGTTTTGAATTTTTTTAAAAGTTATTTAATGTAGATTTTAAAAATAATGGTTATACATGTCATTTTCCAAATAAATAATCTTTAAAACAATCAGAATGCCCTTCATAATAAATACTAAATAGTTATGCATTTTCTGATAATTTTGAATCATTCCACGCCCTTCATAGAAATTTTCCCATTTTAAAAAGATAATAAATATAGGGAAAATTTCTATTAAGGGCGTGAGAAGATTCAAAATTATTAGAAAATGCGTATTTAATATTTATTAGGAAGGGCATTCTTCTTGTTTTAATGATTATTAATTTGAAAAATGACAACCATAACCTTTGTTTCTTAACTATCACTTTTTCTAAATTAGGTTTTATATTTCCTACTCCTAGGATTTAATCTAGTTTTAACACACATCTGATTTGGTGATGAGTGAATTGAAGTAAAATATATTAAACCAAACTGGTGCAAAATCAATGTAAGATAATAGTATGACTAAATTAAGATGAATATTTTATCAGATCTTATACATTTCAACTAATTTTAAAAAAACACCGAGTTTAATTGATTGCAACTGAACTGAACGGAAATGTATTGAATCAAAGTAAAAATGAGAAGCATTGACCAAATTAAATGGAATTTTATCACATTATATCCCATTAAATCGGTACTGAATTGGTTGGAAATAAATTAAATTAAATTAAACTGGTAAAATTTTATACAAGTTGGGAGAACGGACCCTTAATTTAAGGTTTTGAATTTTTTAAAGTTATTTAATATAAATTATAAAAATAAAGATTATAAATATCATTTTACAAGTAAATAGTCATTAAACAATCAGAATACCCCCATGATAAATATTAAACAATTCTGTCCTTTATGATAATTTTGAATTTTCACATGCCCTTAATAGAAATTTTTCTTAAAATGTAACACAAAAGTCCAAAGTGAACCGCGTGACGTTTGGACATCTTCATGACGTTTACATTTTGGTTAAATATCCTTTCTAAGAGATTTCTAACACATTTCACTCTCTCTCCCCTGCACCTCACCGAAATCATTACTATGGCGAATTCCGGCCGAGGTTTGGATTCGTTCACGATCGGACACATGGTTGTAAGAGGTAATGATTGCATTAAGAGGTTTCCTCTTGGATTGTTTTCGTTTTCGGAAATCGTATCTTGTTGAATGTGTGAATTCCCTTTTTGGAAGCATCTTTTTTTGTTATTTGTGTGACTGTTGCACCGGCCGGATTTTTCTGTGGTCATTGAACCGGCCGGCCGGATCTTGAGTTGATGTTGCGGTTTTGTTAATTGAGTTGATGTTGCGGATCTTGAGTTTTGGTTTGATGTGTTGTGGTTTATTTGCAGTTGACGACTGTGTTATGTTGAGACCTTCGAACTTAAGCGAGCCGTCCTACATCGGGAAAGTCAAGAGAATAGAGGGCATTGGCAAGAGCCACACCGTGGACGTGCAGTGGTTTTACCGGCCGGAGGACGTCCAAGGAGGTCGCCGGCCATTCCATGGAATGAGGGAGATTTTTCTCTCAGACCATATGGATACTTTGAGCTCCCAAACTATAGAAGGGAAGTGCCATGTCCACTCCCTCAAGAGATACACCAAGCTGCCGGTGATTAAGCCTGAGGATTTCTATTCCAGGTTCACCTACAATGCCAACAGTGGCACTTTCCTGCCCGATAGCGTTGAAGTGTGAGTTCCACTTCCCATTTTAGTTGTTTTTTGTGTGAGTTTCGTTCCTGATTTCAATGGTTTTATGTTAGTTTAGTTGTTGTTTTTGCATTGTTGTGAGGTTTAACTAGGAAAGTTCAAGTCTTTGATGAGTTTTTGTTAGGTTAATCTTACTAGCTCAGTTAAGTTCAATATTGTTATTCATGGTTGTGAGGTTTAACCACGAAAGTTCGAGTCTTTTGAAAGGTTTCATTTCCATTTCAATGGTCTCGTGTGTGTTTCATTCCTGATTTCAATATATGGTTTTGTGCGAGTTTCATTAAGTTTTTGCATGGTTGTGGGTTTCAAACTAGGAAAGTTCGAGTACTCTTTGATGAGTTTTTGTTAGAATTAGGGGATTAAGGTATCTGTTAGAGCCTTGTACGTGGTTAAGGGATCTGTTAGCTAGAGCCATTAAACTTGGATATATATTCATGGTTTTTCTTTGTGCTTGTAGGTACTGTAAGTGCGAAATGCCTTACAATCCTGACCAGGTGATGGTGCAGTGTGAGAGGTGCGAGGATTGGTAAGTTTGCATATATATCTGATCTTTATTGTTCGATCCACCAAAAGTTTCCATGGAAATTTTCGTGTATAATGTATGACGAACAGTTAAAGAGGGAGAGGGAGCGTGTCAATCTTGTTGTATGCTTGAATCTAGGGTTCTACTGTACCGGTCTAGAATATAGGATAGAAAACACGTGTTTTTTAACTGTATATCTAGGTCAAAATAAGGTTTTTTTTTCACGTTTAATGGTGCTTTCTTTGGTCGACTATGGCACGCTCTATATGTGCATTTCAGAATTTCTTGGTGGCAAATTGACTGTTCAGAATAATCTGAATCGCTTTTGTTCAGAATATGGCACGGTTTCTCTGTGCAGACTTTAAAATCAGTTTTTTATTAACATTTTCTGCTTAACTCTTACTTTTTTTGCTGCATTGTTTTTCCTGTTTTCAATACAGTGAAATATTTGAGAAAAATCCTGTCTTTTTTCTTGTTTCCTGCATATATATTTAGTGTATATGTGCTTGAATCTTGTATGGATACAAACACCAAGAAAATTAAATTTTTAAATGTTACTAAACATTCGGAACCATTTCATGCATGCTTTCCTAGTTTTATTTCATGTTTTGTATTCTTGGGTTGCTAATTAATGTATGAAATTTCATGAATTTCTTGGTAGGTTTCATCCGGCATGTGTGGGGATGACTCAGGATCAGGCCACGCGGATGGACCATTTCTACTGTCCTGACTGTGGTGTTCAGGTGAGACTACTCATCATATACTTCTGTTATTGATGTATTTATGTGTTGTTATATAGAGTCGGGTATTTTAATCAGTCCAAAATATGATGTAGTACGTACTAATGAAGGTTTTAAATATTTTTTTATGATGCAGGCTGCTCCCTAGGCATGTTGGTGGGAGAGACTTCAGATTTTCCTCCTAGATTCATGATTTCATGATATATATATATATAGGACACTAGGAGGATGGTTGTTTGTAGTTGTTTCGATCGACTTTGGAACAACATTGTCTGTATCATATTCTGATGTGTATTATTTTCATTCTTTGTGTTATGTGATAAACCTTAACTTTTGTGTGCTTTATATATATTTGGCTTTGTGATTAATTCCATTCTATTTTTATTTTAGAAAATATATATATACTTGTGTCGATTGATGATTGTCTTTGTGATCGATTGATTATTTGTTTTGTTGTTGAATAAACTTGAACGATTCACATACATAGGTTAGTTTTGTTATTGAATAACTGTGAATTGTGTACAGGTAAAAAGTGAAACGTTGACATATTAATATTGATCCCATGATGAGACCAGCACTGTATAGCTAGCTAGCCTGCAATGTTCATCTTCAAGATCATCATCATCATCAGACTTTAAAACCCTAAAATCCAGGCTATTCACTCCCAAAAACCTGAACTCCTCAGCCACAGTACCTCTACTCCTGCATCGATGCTTCTCAGGCTTAGCCAAAACCGGGAAAAACTACGCCGAACAGGCCACTGTAAAAACACGAAATTACTCCAAAAGGAAGGTTATCAGTAGTTACTCTCCTCCAGAGGGAGGGTAATCAGTTGAGATAAATGGTGCTTAATTACTAGCATGATTTTACCACCATGATCCACTCATAAACTATTAATGATTTCTAAGATGTGACAGTTGAGTAATAAGATTCTAGTAACAATTGTTTGATTACATGCATGATTGATGCAGACAACTGATCTAAAAGCAAGGAATGGAGCTCATTCAATTATCACCAGAAGGAACAAGAAGCCTATCAAAGGAATGCAGACAACTATCTCTCTGATCTCTCTCTCTCTCTCTCTGAACTCGAGTAGATGGTCTGCTAGATTAATCTACGGCACTTCCTCGACAGAGACTGTGCAGATCAGTCCCTATAATGTTGCAGATACCTGGTTTCTAAGCATGTTATATCATTGCTGTTACAAAGCTCAAGTTTTCCGTTCCAAGGATTTCATGCACAGCAAAATGTTCAACTGAGAGAGAGAGAGAGAGTGATGATAAATGATGATGAAGAGAGAGAATATGTTCAACATATAATCTCTAGAGAGGGAAAGTGAGGATAATTGTGTTGAGATAAATGTGCGTTGAAGGATTGGTCTATTCAAACGATTTACATCTGATATCTAGTAAAGGATCGAAAATAGGTATGCTAAACTTGATTCTTGTGTCAATGAACCCTTTGCGAATGATGAATAAAGCACGATCAAGAGGAAAAAATGTCCATAATCTTGACCTTTAAAGTGTCGTATCTCCTATAATCTGCGTCTTTTGATAGTTTAATTAAGTGCTGCACTCTAGTATTGATGCAAGATTTCGATAGATGACGGGATCAATATAAAATGATGAATAAATATCAAAATGTTCATAAAATTTGTCAAACACCTTTATGGTTGCAACGAACTAGGTATATATAAAATATAATTGCTCCGTGCGTAGTCATAAATTGCCCAGTACCACAAATTTAGCAGCAGCATTTCAGTTAGAGAGAGAAAGTGAGAGATGGGAGAGGTCCTCCCTTTTATCTTCTTCTTCTTCTTCTTTTGTTAGCATTTAGGTTTTGTTTTATATTCTGAATCTATTGAACACCTTTTGGCTGGTTTGGATCTAAACTGAATCTTAACCCTTTTTGTCCATGTAACTTTATAATATAAACCAGATTGTTTGTAGCATTTCACTCACATTACTCGTAGTCATGGCCTAGCTAGGTAGATCTGTGATCTGGTCTGTTTAAACCTCAAAAACCCAGAAACAAGCAAACAAATATTTCGATTGGAAAACAGCGGAAGAGAGAGATGGACCGTGGATATGTGTTGGGATTAGTAAGCATCACTTCCATAATTCTTCACCTTTTTTTCTGTTCATCTTTTATGTTTCTTTTTGTGTTAATCTGATCTTCGTCTTCTTTTTTGTTAGGAAATGTGATGGATCAACTCCCACTCAACTTTGACCGTCGATTCATTTTGAGCTGGTTTGCATCGATCCCTTATCATTTTTTCATCTGTTTTATGTACATCTTCTTCACCTTTATTTATGTCATCTTTTCTCTTCTTTTTGTGTTCATTGGTATTCATCAGCTCCAGCTGATGACTTTCTCAGCTGCTTTGATTTTACCAAATCCTTTATTCCCAATATTATCGTGAATGAGAAGATCCAACCAGGGCCGTCCCTCAAATTTTGGGGTCCGGTGCGACCGTCCCGCAGGAACGGCTCTGGATCCAACTCCGGCGATTCTATTGGACGGCACAGGTTAGAGTTAGGCGCGCTGACCATCTTAATATAAGCACTGTCTTATCGTCCGGTTGATTTTCTGAGGGAGCTCCGGCTCCTTCTCTTGTACGGCTTGGCTAGCATAGACGGCGTCCAAGCTGCTAATTTCTCGGCCTTATCCTTTTTTTCTCGGCGCAGTCTCCTTTTCTCGGCTGTCCTCCTTCTCCGATTGACATTCTTGGGGAGCTCCGGCTCCTTGTCGTTCAAGCCGGCTGTAGTATAATAAGAGGGGTAGTCACGGCTGAATCTACGTTTGGTTCGGCAACCCCGGCTTGTCGCTGAGCTTCTCTCTCGGCTTCTTCATTTGCAAGCCGCTGACTGACTACAGCCTAGTTTCTCGGCCCGCTCCTTTTCGCGCCGCAGCCGCTCCTCCTTGGCTACGCACTTTGCATGCTTGCCCTCGTAGTATTCCACGCAGCTTGAGTTCTTGGGCAACATTTTGTTCTGTAGTTGTTGTATGCTGTGTGCATGAGATTATCATGGGAAGGTACGTATCCAGGTATTTATAGGGTTTTGGATGTTGTTAATGGGAAGAAGAGAGGTTTCTTGGAGCCTAAGTAGGCTTTGGAGACCAAGTCAGTACTCTCTTCTGCAAAAAGCTATGGACTTTGGACTGGGTAATTTGTTGCATTCCTTCTCTCTTCTAGATACTCCAAAAAAGAGAGTATAGAAAAAAAAGTTAAATGAAATAAAAGCTCAAATTTGAATGCTCTCTTCCGTCCCACCTGAATTCACACCTTTTTCACAAATATTTTAGACCATATTTGATCATAAATTTCCTTAAGCATATTATAAAAATATTATCATACAAGACATATTATTTGATTCACAATGCGGTCTATTTTCAAAATATTAAAAATTTAGACGTTATTGATATATGTAAATAAAGTTAATAACGGTCAAACATGCTCTGTAAGAATTGGCCAAAAAGCGTATAGATTCAATGATACAAGAGGGGTGTATCATTTTTAGATAATAAACTAATTATCATATTGCAAATTTACACATTCAATAAGAGTTGAAAGAAAAACCTTTCCAGTATTGGACTGGTTTCTTATCTGAAACAAAAAGAGAAAATAACAGTTTTGGTGTCCAATTTATGAGAAAATGTCAACTTTAGTTCCCACTTTTTGAAATGGTTCCCAAATTTTAATTAAATGTTCCAATTTGGTTCCCAAACCGGTTGATGACTGGCTATTGACTGTTTTCCCCCACCACTGTCTCCTCTGCACAGTCATCACCACCCCCCGTATACCCCACTACCATAGAGTTGCCCTCATGCCCAGTACGGCCGCCACTAGCACAACCAGCAGTCGGAGTACCCCATTACTAATTCTTGGGATCTATGTGTTGGGCATTGCCGCCGAGGACTCCGGCAGATCGTGATGATGTGGAACAGAGTTACGGGCTGAGCCCCATTCCGGCCACCCCAAATGCCGGCAAAGGCGCAACTACTGTACATATAAGAGGTGGTGAAGTCGGTGATGGGTTAACCGGCAGCAGAGTGACGCTCAGTCACTTAGGCCGAGAATGATCGACTCTCACTACCACGACGCCAGCCGAGACTGATCTCCGATGGGCACCACTACAGAGTCATCATCGTCGAAACGACACCGACACCGACACCTGCATCTCCACCATCCGCCGCCACCGCCATTTTCTGGTTGGAGTTTAGTGTATTGGATTTTGGATGGTTTTTAAGGGATGAATGTCAGAACAAAGTGGTCATGAGCTCCCGTGTCGGGTAGTGGGCTGAGCAGTGGAGAAGCTCCGACGGTGGTGGGCAACAGGTGAAAAGATGAAGGTTTCCGTCGGTGGGCGCGAGGCGGCTCTATGGCAGTGAATACTCGGGGTGGTGATGGCTGTGTAGAGGAGGCAGTGGTGGGGGAGAAACCGTCGATGGCCAGTCATCAACTAGTTTGGGAACCAATTTGGAACATTTCATCAAAACTTGGGAACCATTTTTGAACCATTTCAAAAAGTAGGAACCAAACTTAACATTTCCTCAAAACCTGGGCACCAAAACTGTCATTTTCTCGAAAAACAAAACCAAAAAAATTTGACACTTGTTAAATGGGAGGCTCCTCCTGAGTTTGGATACAAGATTAACGTTGATGCATCCTTTTTTCATAAGATAGAGCATGAATTGGGATGGTGGTGAGGGATTGCAGGGGTAGAGCTATAAATCTATCTATGAAAACTATCTTTGCATGCTCCCCTTTAATGATAGAGTTAAGGGTTGTTGAACTTAATTGGCTTTCGCATAGGAATTGAATCAAACTCTTATTTCATTGTGGAATCGGATTGCATGATGCCTGTTCAGGGGATCATATTATCTAGCTATGTCAATTGGCAATGCTTTAGTTTGTGTTATGAGATGCACAAAAGTGGAATATAGGAAAAAGTGTGAGGCTGCATAAATTTTTGGGATAAATTTTTGTTACTAGTTGGGAGAATCATACATCATGATTAACAGATAATTTTATATTTATCATTGATTTTGGAGGTTTTTGTTCACCACTTCATCATTTTCTGAAACTTTGTAGTATGGATTTAAATCTTGTACTAAAATGTTTCTTAACCTCTGTAATTTTACAAAATATTCATCTAAAATTAATAAGCTAAATTTTTAGTACTAGTCAGGAGATAATCTAATTTGAAAAAAATATATATTAAGGCTAATTAGTCTTGAAATAGACCGTCTATATTATAGCTATAATATAGACCGGACCTAATTACAAAGAAAATTAGGAAGGAAGGATGAAATTATAAATAATATTGGGAAGGAGGTCCTTATACTGCAATTTTCAAAACTTATTTCTATTTATTATTTCACGCGCTTTACACGCGCCCGTCAAATATACCCGCATGTTTTGTATTACTCGGGCGCCTGGGCACAATGCAAATTGCCATGAACAAACTGGTGGGGTCCATCAATAATCGTCATCTTCTTCAATTGGAGCTGTTGTGATTGTCACCATAACATTACCTGCAAGACCTTTTGTAAATACAACAGTTTTCAAAACAAACACACCTGTTTCTAACCTAAAGACATCAGATTACAACCAGTAGACTCTTTCTTCTCAGTTTTAACAAAAGAGTTTTAATACAAGAAACAAAAGTCATCAGTGTTAAACTAAACACTTCAACATTCATATTTTAAACATGCTAGTTTCTATTCTAAACAACCCATTTTTCACAGTTGTAAATACAACAGTTTTCTAAACAAACACACCTGTTTCTAACCTAAAGACGTCAGATTTCAACCAGTAGACTCTTTCTTCTCAGTTTTTACAAAAGAATTTTAATACAAGAAACAAAAGTCATCAGTTTTAAACTAAACACTTCACCATTCATATTTTTAAACATGCTAGTTTCTATTCTAATCAACCCATTTTCACTAGTTGTAAATACAACAGTTTTCAAAACAAACGCACATGTTTCTAATCTAAAGACATCAGATTACAACCAGTAGACTCTTTCTTCTTAGTTTTAACAAAAGAGTTTTAATACAAGAAACAAAAGTCATCAGTTTTTAAACTAAACGCTTTAGCATTCATATTTTTAAACATGCTAGTTTCTATTCTAAACAGCCAATTTTTCACTAGTTATAAATACAACAGTTTTCAAAACAAATACACCTATTTCTAACCTAAAGACATCAGATTTCAACCATCACACATGTTTCTAACCTAAAGACATCAGATTTCAACCATCGTAAACACATCACTTTCCAACCTAAACAACCACCTTTTCATAAACATGCATTGAAAAAGTTTTTCTTTTTCCACTCAGCGAGGATTCGATGCATCAGATTAATATTGTATACATCGAAACTGATCGAAACTAAATTCAATCGGGAACTCACCTTGTTTTGGATCTCCATGCCCCTAGTGTAAACCACAGTTTAATTCAGCTTTTTTGCCTCAAATTCAAATCCATGCTCCTAGCAGAATCGATCGCGTTTTGATCCGTGAAATCAACTCAATCGAACGCGTTTTGATCTCTCGTTTTGCGTTTCTATGATTTGGGAGAAAATTGAAGGGTGTGTGGATTTGGGGGAAAGTTGGAGGTTCTGGATTTCTGCGTTATTTCTGCTTTTGGCGTCTATACATATGGCGCGTGAACATCACTTGTGGGCCTGTTATAAACCGGTTCCTACCCGGATTTTGACCCGCGAGAATTTTTACTCATTTTGCTATATTTTGCGGTGTAGTCCCTAGTCTATATTATAGCCATAAAGGCCGTGGAAATATGGCCGGAGGAATAAATAGCAATCAGGCCGTGGAATAAATTTAAATTATTTAAAAGGATATAACTTCTTAATATTTATTATTCAAGGCATCAATGATTTTTCTATGATATATTTTATTTAGAAAGGGTATCATGGTATTTCTACAATATATATATGTGTGTATATATATATATATATATATATATATATTATAGTTATATATATTATTTAGAAATATCGATCGTTTAGACTTCTCTTCCTTCATTATAATTATTTACATATCGAACTAAATTAAATAGGAAATTGAATTTTTAAAAGTTACTAAAATTGGGAATTGTCAACTGATTTGAATTTTGTAAAATTTAATTTTATCTAAATTAAACTAAACTAAATTTATTAGCCTGAAATTTTAAGAAGCAAAGTGACATCAATAGAAAATTTAAATTAAGCCACCAAAAAGGTATGACTGACGTTTTCTTTTTTGGATGAAATGAAGAATATAAATACCATGACGCGCTTAACGACAAATATAGAAAATTAAAGCCCTTTTTATAATAGTTTAAAAGGGCTCCATATACTTGAAATTTCCCCATCTTATTTTTAAATTATTATTACATGCCAAAAATATTGTTTTTTTAAAACGATACTATGCATAAGAAAATTTAAAAATGGTTTTAATTTTTCAATATGTAATAGGAAGAGCTAGCCAAACAATATTTCTAGCAAATCAAGTAAGAGAAAATAATAACATTTAATTTCCATTTTAATATTTAATAATTTAACAAAATGTAAACTCAAAACCCAAATCTGTCTCCAGAAATTGTCTCTAGCTAGGTTTCATCCAGCGTGAGTTGGGATGGCTGATCAGGATGAATTTTCATCTAGTTGGATAACTTTGCAGTTGAAATTATAGTTTAATTTTGACGTGCTGTGTTTGTGCGTGCGTGCTACGTACGAGTGTTAATTTTGACGTGCTGCGTTTGTGCGTGCGTGCTTCGTGCAAGCGTTAATTTTGACGTGCTGCGTTTGTGCGTGCGAGCGTTAATTTTGACGTGCTGTGTTTATACGTGCTGCGTGCGAGCGATAATTATTTCTAAATTTTTGTTGATTCAAATTTTCATTCTATAACTAATGCTAATGCTATGACTAAATTAAGATGAATTTTATCAGATGATATACATTTCAACTTAACTAAAAAAAGATCAAACTTAATTGATGACAACTAAACTGAACTAGACGGAAATGTATTGAATCAAAGTAAACTGAACTAAATTTTATCAAATCATATTCCATCAAAACGGTACTGATTTGATTAGAAATCAATTAAACAGAACTAAACTGGTCAAATTTCGTATAAATTGGCAGAATTAACCCTTAATAAGGTTTTGAATTTTTTTAAAAGTTATTTAATGTAGATATTAAAAATAAAGGTTATAGATGTCATTTTCCAAATAAATAATCATTAAAACAATCATAATGCCATTCATAATAAATATTAAATAGTTATGGCTTTTTCTGATAATTTTGAATTTTTCCACGCCCTTGATAGAAATTTTTCCATTTTGAAAAGATAATAAAATTTAGGGAAAATTTCTATTAAGGGCGTGAGAATATTTTCAAAATTATTAGAAAGGGTGTAACTATTTAATATTTATTTGGAAGGGCATTCTTATTGTTTTAATGATTATTTATTTGAAAAATGATATCTATAACCTTTATTTCTTAACTATCACTTTTTCTAAATTAGGATTTATATTTCCTACTCCTAGGATTTAATCTAGTTTTAACACACATCTGATTTGGTGATGAGTGAATTGAAGTAAAATATATTAAACCAAACTGGTGCAAAATCAATGTATAGTAATAGTTTGACTAAATTAACATGAATATTTTATCAGATCCTATACATTTCAACTAATTTAAAAAAACACCGAGTTTAATTACAACTGAACTTAACTGAACTGAACAGAAATGTATTGAATCAAAGTAAAAATGAGAAGAATTGACCAAATTAAATGGAATTTTATCACATTATATTCCATCAAAACGTATAAACAGCCGAGGACATTAAAATGTATAAACAAAAGTCCAAACCAAAACAGCCGAGGACATTTCTAGACTGCGGGGCGAAATTATTTTGATATCCTTCCCTGCATCTGCACCTGCACCTTATCAACATATTTCACTCTCATCATCAACATGGCTAATACCGGCAGAGTTTTGGACTCGTTCACCATCGTAGACATGATTGTCAGAGGTAAAATTGTGTTAAGAAATTTCCTCTTGGATTAATTTCTTTTTCGGAAATAGTATCTTGTTGAATGTGTGAATATTGCCCTTTTTGAAAGCATCTTTTTTGTTGCGATTTTGTTAATTGAGTGGAAATTTATTAAAAATGAAATAAGCGCGTGCAAACACGCGCACGTACAAAAGCTTTTTAATATAAATTGAATTAAAATAAATATTTTGAAATATTAAAATTAGATTTTAAATTTAAAGTTATAAATATCATTTTACAAGTAAATAGTCATTAAACAATCATAATACCCTCCATAATAAATATTAAATAATTATGTCCTTTATAATAATTTTGAATTTTCACACGTACTTAATTGAAATTTTCCTTAAAATGTATAACAAAAATCCAAACCGAAACCGACAGGTCCTTTGGACATTTCTAGACTGCGTGACGTTTAGATTTTGTGTTAAATCCTAATCAACATATTTCACTCTCTCTCCCCTGTACCTCGTCAAAATCATTACTATGGCGAATACCGGCCGAGTTTTGGATTCGTTCACAATCGGAGACATGGTTAGAAGAGGTAATGAATGCATGAAGAAGTTATCTCTTGGATTGATTTCTTTTTCAAAATATATCTTAATAATAATGAATGCATGAAGAACTTGTAATAATAATGAGTGGTGGAAGTTTATATCGAACAAAACAAGAGTGTGTATACGCGCGCTCATGTATAAAAATCTTAATTTGGAACAAAATAAAGTAACGGTGGAAATTTATTAAGAATGAAATAAGCTCGTGCAAACACGCGCACTTACAAAAGTTTTTTAATATTAATTGAATTAAAATAAATATTTTGAAATATTAAAATTAGAGTATTAAGTAGATTAGACTTGTTGATCAATATAGTTGTCTGAAATCGATTTGGCCATAAGCAAAATCAATGTTAACTATATTATTAGGTGTTGAAAGCAACTAATGAAAATATTTTGAAGAATGTATAGTTTCATTGTTTAATTTCAGGTTCCTCACATATTTGAAGAAAATCTAGTCTTTTTCTTGTTTCGGGTATAACGTATGAGGAACAGTTAAAAGAGGGACAGGGAACGTATCAATCTTGTTGTATCTTGAATCTAGGGTTCTACTGTACCGGTCTAGAATATAGGATAGAAAACATGTGTTTTTAACTGTACACGTGTTTTTGAACTGAAACATCATTCGATGTACAAAAATCCAAAGTGAAACCGCCATGTCTTTTGGACATGTCTAGACCCTGCGTGAAGTTTAAGATCGAGTGTTATTCAGGGCAGGCTCTGAGTATTTGGGGCTGAATCGAATATATAGAAAAATCTTTTTAAAAAAGAGTTCGTTGAAAAGCACCCGTTAGACTGAATGTATCAATTCCCAAAATTTATGACAAAAATCTAAAGTGAAAAGCACCCGTTACCGCCAGCTCCTTAAATGGACATGTTTTGCATCCGAGATTAAATCGAAATATAATTAAGGTTGTTTTAGCCATAGATTGCTACTCATTACACATGATTCCTATGCAGTTTTGATGGTGAATATTCACTTGAAATATTTGGTTTATATTTTGACGTGCGGTCTTTGTGCGTGTTGCGTGCGAGCGTCAATATTTTCATCATGAACATCGCAGTGAAGAACATGTATTCTAAGTTATTGAATTGGCAACCAAACCCGTGCAGGCCTTTATTTTGGCCCATATTTTATATAAATGAGACTTTATAAGAAAATCTATTTTTTTAACATATAAAATCTGATATTAAATAAAAAGTGGCTATATTTTAGCCCGTGATTTGGGAGTCTGAAGCGCAGATTTCACATGTTTCAGATCTTGGGCCGGGTCTGATCCACATTTAGAAAATAAAGGAGAAAATTTCACATGTACAATGATTCTGGCTCTTAAGCCATTCTCATCCACACACTGAACCCCGGCACATAGCCCACATGGTCTGGCCTTCATTTGAGGCTAGACCGGCCTTAATACGACCTAAATAGAGATTATAGCCCATCTCCAGTTAGATCTCTACCAACTATACTTGTGCCTGTCCCCAAACAAAAAATTTTATTAATATTTATATTATTTTTAAAATAATTGTCCTTATTTTAATTGATATCTATATTATTTAGAAAAAAAAAATCTTTGAAAGAAAATAGGGGTTTAATAAATTTGGCTAATGAATTTAAATTTGTCAATTTTTTTTTTATAAAAAACGAATTTCATATTGAATTATCTTTTGAAGTGGTGATATGGGCTCCGGCCCACATCCAGGCTCCGGCCCAGAGAGCGGTCCGATCCATGTGACGTCAGCTAGAATGACGCTATCTGGGGACAAAGGGGACATGAATATGACCCGTCCACGGATAAGGACAAACAGGCAGGACCACTGCCTTTGGGCTGGAGGCTGACCGCTCACACCTATAAATACAGTTTTGGACTTGTGGAGAAAGGTATGTTCTATCAGATTAAACTCTCTCAATATATCCTTATTCTCTCTCCTATTCAAAGGTCCCTCTTTCATCATCACGCCGGAGTAGTATCCTCGGGATACTCTTGGGCGTTGTTTTGCAAACCTATTAGGTGAGAGCGCGCGGAGACCAGAAGGGCAGCCGCAACCGTCAGGGCCCAAAAGTTAGTGGCTGAGAAGGAACGAGCCCTCCGAGCCAAGGAAGCAGCAGCAGAGGAAAAGGCTGCGGCTGAGGAACATCGACGACAGCGCTTGGCAGCGGAGAAGGCCAAAGGAAAGAAAGCGACTCCGGAATGGCCGCTGGCTGAGATACAGCGTGAAAACAGGGTGCGACTGCGGGCCGAGCGGGAGGCGCAGAGGCAGAGGCAGTTTGGGGACCAGGAGGAGTCGGAAGAGGACACTGATCATGTGGAAGGAATGGCGGATCTGGGTAATCCAGAAGAGTACGACTCGGATGATGCAGAGGATTATGATCCGGAGGAGTACGACCCGGAGGATTACAGCACGGAGGAAGATGACGCTCAGAGTCGATCAGGTAGGAATCGATTAGGGCGAAAGGCCGGAACGGAGGAACGAAGGCACCATGATTCTAGACTGGGAGGCAATATCCTGAGAACGAACGTGGCGGAGTACCAGCAATTCCAAGCATGGAAAGCGGCTCAGCAGGTGGCGGTCGATATGCTTCCTCCGGAGCAACAGAGAATGCCGAATCCGAACCTGTTTCCGGGCGGGTGCCAACAGCAGACTGCCGGCCTGAATCCAAATGCACCACCCTACTGGGGAGCGCAAGCTCAACAGGCTTATGGGATGGGTGTTCCCGGAGGACAACAGCAGATGATGGTCGGAATGCAACCTGCCGGGGGAGGGCTTCCCGTAGGTTTTGGATTTCAGACGCCTTTTTTTCTGGATTCCATCGAGGATCGTCTAAATCGCCTCATCGGACGAAATGGGATCGAACCTCAGTCGCCTTTGATTCCGGAAGTGTTGAACTTCAAATGGCCATCTGGAACCAAGGCTCCGGACGGACTCCCAACCTACAATGGGGAAGGAGATCCGGAAGATTTTGTCCATACTTATGCAAGCATCATGTACGCTAGGGACATTCCAGAGGCGCTGCAGTGTAAGATGTTGCCTTCGTATCTAAGAGGTAACTGCCTAGCATGGTTCAAGGGTTTGCCAAACGGTACACTTTGGCATTTTTGGGATTTCGCCATTGCTCGGGTTCGGCGCTATTCCACTATGAAGCACACGTTTGTGAACCTGGCCACGGTTTTAGCAATGAGGCAGCTAGAGACGGAGACCACTTGGGAGTTCTACACCCGGTATATAGCCACGTCGATGAAGGTGGTGGACCGATACCTACAGGAGAAGGGTATCATCCACAACTTTGTCAACGGACTGAGAGACAACACTTTCTACATCGAGCTAATGAAAAACATGACAACGTCGTACTATCACCTCCAGTTGGTGGTGGAGATGCACTGCACGGTGCACGATGCCAATCAGGTCCGGATGACCACTGTGGGCTTCTTTGAGCAAAGGTCTCTCACAGTGACGGGAACCCAGACCACTGTTGCCCGGGCTCCGGTCCGGACCGATCAGGCCAGACGCTTACCCGCTCCAGCAGCAGCGGTCCCAGATCCGGCAGCAGTTGCTCAACCAACCTACACTCCTCTCTCCAAAACCCGTACGGAGATCCTCGCTGTCCACCGAGGTCTGTTTACGGATCTGCAACCTATTGTTGGCGTACCGGTGCCAGTAAACACGGACAAGTGGTGCGAGTTCCATAAGTCACATGGCCACACCACGGAGGGATGTAGGGCGCTCCGTTCGGACATCGAGAGGTTGATTGGAGCTGGTCAGTTGAGGGACTGTGTAGCAGGTGAAGCACGACAAGCCGCCCCGGCCGCCGCTGCCGGGCAGGGGAGGAAGAGGAATTGGAGGAACAATACCCCCGAGGAGGGAACCAAGCCAACCCGGCCAATCCGGCTCCGAGACAAGCTGCGCCAGCGCAAGCTCCGGCTCAGCCCCGGATGATCAATGTGATTAACGGCATAGTTGGAGATGGGCTCAACTCCATGACAGCAATCAAGGCCAAAAGCAGATATGTGCCCCCGGGCGAGATACAAGAGAAGAGGTTCATGCCAAGTGAGACTATCACCTTTTCGGACGAGGACCCGGTGCCTCCCCAGGTTCCTCACTCCGATTTAATGGTGGTAATTGCCGATGTGGAAGGAGTGCTAATCAAACGAGTGTTTGTAGATGATGGAAGTAGTGTGGAGATCATGTTTGCAGAATGCTTTGATCAGCTCGGAATCAGACGACAAAATTTGAAGCCGTGTCACTCCCCCTATCAGGGTTCACCGGGCGGACGGTACATCCGCTTGGTGTCATCCCTTTGAAAGTCACTCTGACATATTTCCAAGATCCGACGAAGTGAGCAACGTTGGAATGTAATTTCACCGTCATTGATGCGGTGTCTCCTTACAACATGATCATTGGAAGACCGTGGCTGTCACAGGCGCGGGCTATCTGCTCACCGTTCCATTTGATGATGAAGTTCCCCACCAATAACGGTATCGCATCGGTCCGGGGACACCAGCAAACCGCCCGGAGTTGCATGCTGACCGCCATCAAGGATGTCCGGTCCGGTGAGGGTCAGTCCCAGATGTCCGCTCCGGACAAGGGTGCAAACTTGGTAGGAGCCATCCACTGAGAGGCACCATCATATGAAGTGGAGGACATGATAGTAGGTCAAAAGGGAGTAGTAAGTGTGGGGAAGAATCTGCCGGATGACGTGAAGGAAGAGTTATGACTCCTGCTGGCGGAGTACGAGGATGTGTTTTCATGGGGGACGGAGGACTTGACGGGTGTCCCGGAGGAGATCGCCGTTCACAGGCTCAATGTCTTCCAGGAGCTGAAACCTATATGGCAGAAGAAGAGACCTCTCGCTCCGGAACGCGTGGAGGAAGTCTAAGCGGAGGTGGGAAGATTGCTGAGTGCTGGAATCGTGGAGGAGATATCCTACCCGGAGTGGATAGCGATCCCAGTTCTGGTGAAGAAGCACGATGGCTCATGGAGAATGTGTATTGACTTCACAGATCTGAACAAGTGCTGCCCGAAGGACAGCTATCCGCTCCCCTCCATTGATCAGCTGGTCGAGGCCATTACTGGTTACCAAGTGTTGGCATTCTTTGATGCGCACCGAAGGTATCACCAAATCACAATGGCCAAGGATGACCGTCCCAAAACATCTTTTATCACTGACTTTGGTACGTTTTGTTACAGGAAAATGCCTTTCGGACTGAAAAATGCAGGTGCAACGTACCAAAGGATGGCGGACAAGTTTTTCCGGAACCAGATAGGACGGAACCTGGAGGTTTACGTGGACGACATGGTGGTTAAGAGCCGGACTTACAAGTCTTTCTTGTCGGACCTCCGGGAGATGTTCGACATGCTCCGGACGGCGAACCTCAAGCTCAGTCCCGGAAAGAGCACCATTGGAGTCGGAGCGGGGAACTTCCTCAGTTTCATGGTGTCAGCTCGCGGAATCGATGTCAATCCAGAAAAGATATCGGCACTCATGGAGATCACCTCCGAGGGGGTGAAGGACGTGCAGAAGCTAACCGGATCGCTGGCCGCTCTGAGCCGATTCCTCGCTCGGGGGCGGAGAAGCAGCTTCCCTTTTTTAACATACTCCGTAGGGCCAAACCATTTGAGTGGACGGAGGCGTGCGATCAGGCATTCACGAATCTGAAGGCCCACTTAGCAAGCCTCCCTACCCTGTCCAAGCCACTGCCCGGAGAGGAGCTCTTCTTTTACATAGCTGCAACGGAACATGCTATAAGCTCTGCTCTGGTCCGAGAGGATGGTAAGGTTCAATGTCCGGTTTATTTTGTAAGCAGGGCCCTCCAAGATCCGGAGACGAGGTATACACTGCTCTTGAGAGGTTGATATTGGCATTGGTTCACGCCTCCGGCCATATTTCCAAGGACATCCGATCACGGTTCTGACAAATCACCCGTTGAGGCAGATCATGTTGAAGCCTGAAGCCTCGGGTAGGATGATGAAGTGGGCAGTGGAGCTTGGAGAGCACGAGATTAAGTATCAACCCCGGAAGGCCATCAAAGGACAAGCCCTGGCGGATTTCTTGGTAGAAATGACTGAACCCTCGGGAGATCCTCCGGATCAGAACCACCCTCCGATAGATGGAAGCTGCATGTAGACGGATCGTCTCATGCAAGTGGAGGTGGGTCAGGGGTGCTGCTCACCTGTCCAAAAGGAACAGAACACAGATATGCCATTCAGTTCGGCTTCCGTGCGACAAACAACGAGGCAGAGTATGAAGCGCTCCTAGCCGGACTCCGACTGGCGTCGGAGGTGGGGGTCACGGACGTTGAAGTATACAGTGATTCTTAGATAGTCGTCCAACAAGTGAACGGAGAATACGAGGCGAAGGAGTGGAGCTTGCAGAAGTACCTCGAGGCGGTCAAGCCATTATTGGCCAAGTTCCGTAGCATTACCGTGACGCAGATCCCCCGTGAAGATAACGGCAAGGCGGACGCCCTGAGCAAACTCGCTTCCTCTGAAATCAAGCCAGATCCGGAGAACAACCTGATGATGGAAACCCTGTCCGCCTGGAGCTACGACATCCCTCAGGTGGCAGCAGTGGAAGTTTCAAAAGAATCATGGATGATGCCCTTGTTTGAGTACTTGCAACACAGAAAGCTCCCGGAGGATAAGGCATTGGCACGGAGAATTCGACAGAAAGCGCCACGATACACCGTTGTGGACGGAACCTTGCTCAGACGGGGATACCTCCAACCATGGTTAAGGTGCGTGAACTCGGACGAGGCGGATCGGATTGTGAAGGAGATGCACGAGGGACCGAACGGCAGTCACTAGGGGGCTCAAACCATCGCGAGGAAGATAATGTGCACGGGTTATTATTGGCCGAACTTGTTTGAAGATGCGCAAAAATATGTCTGCTCCTGCGTGCAGTGCCAGAGGTTTGCTCCGCTCATCCATGTCCCTCAAGAGGAAAGAGTCGGGATCACCAGGTCATGGCCTTTTGACCGATGGGGCATTGATCTGGTGGGGCCCTTCCCCTCCGCTCCGAGAGAATTCAAGTACTTGATAGTGGCGATCGATTACTTCAGCAAATGGGTAGAGGCGGAACCCCTCACGAACATCCGTGGCAACAATTGCTTAAAGTTTTGTTGGAAGAACATCATCTGCCGTTACGGAATTCCCAAATACATTGTCACGGACAACGGAGCTCAGTTTGAAAACGAGCTATTTCGTTCCTGGTGCAAGGAGTATGGAATTACGCAGCGGCTCACCTCCGTCTACCATCCGCAGGCCAACGGTCAAGTTGAAGTTACAAACCGGACGGTGGTGAACGGATTGAAGACCCGTTTGCAGGGGGCGCGGGGGAACTGGGTTAACGAGCTGCCAAGTGTCCTTTGGGCATACAGGACGATCGAAAAATCCGCCACGGGCAAGTCACCCTACAGCTTGGTATATGGAGCGGAGGCAGTCATACCAGCCGAAGTAGGAGTTCCCAGTCTCCGAACCCTCACTTGGGATGAAGATCAAGCCAGACGGAGCTCTCCACTCGGATCGAGCAGGCTGTTGGACTTGAATCTCTTGGAGGAAAAGCGAGAGCAAGCAGTGCTGCACGAGGCCAAGGTGAAAGAACGGGTGAAGCGTTATCACGACAAACGCGTCAGAAAGGAGTCATTCGTCCCCGGAGATTGGGTGATGAGGAGGAATGATAAAAGTTTGCAAGAGGCCACCGGCAAGCTTGCACCGAACTGGGAAGGGCCATACCGAGTCATAGCTTCATTTCCGGGCGGGAGCTATGAGCTGGAACACCAGTCCGGACAAGCTATCCCCAGGAGGTGGAACATCACCAACCTTCGGAGGTTTTACGGAGCGTCCTGAGTAGGTATGCTTTCCGATAGAGTTTCATTTAGCTTGCTTTTCGGTAGAGTATGTAGCTCCGGGTCCTCTGGCTAGGGTTGAGCCTAGGTCCCCGTTTTGTTTTAGTTGCCATGTATTTGACTTCAGCCCCCAGCGGCAAAGGGTATGTCTGGCCGAAGTCCACTTGGTTCAATGAATGAAGAGTTTGCAGAATTTATACTTGTTTATTTTCAAAATTCAGCACGATTATATTCCCCCGTATCGTTTGAATAAACTGAGGGGGGTGAGCAAAGATAAAAACAAGATTAAAACCCCTCCGTGTCGTTTGAATAAATTGACGGGGGTGAGCAAAGATAAAAACTACAGTTGGATTAAACAACGAGATGGGGCGCATGAACAAGCTAAATCTTAAAAGGAAAGGATACATTTGAATACAACACGCAACGGTCCGGATGGACTAAATGTACAAACTAGGCCCGAACGGACCAGTATACAAACAACAAATTGTTAGGAATGGAATCAATTCAATGGAATCAACTGTTCAATTACAGTGCAAAAGTCATGACAGATCCCATGCTTAGCTCCCAGAATTACAGAGAAAATGATAATGAACAAATCTAACTAATTCCCTATTTCAGTTAGGCATGCCACCCGTAAATCACCGCTAACCGTTAGTCCACCCCACTTGTTGACTTTCCCGTATTTACCCTTTTACCCCTGCCTAGTTCCAGTATTTGCAATCCTTGACAACTCCCCCTTGCTAAAAGAGTACTTGTCCTCAAGTACTGACAAGTTAAGCTTTAAAAGCTGGAAATAGATGGGTAATGACAGCAGCATCTTCCCAAGTTGCTTCCTCAATAGGTAAATGTTTCCACAGAACCAACCACTGAGTTAACTGTGAATCCTGGACAGAAACAAGTCTCCTCTGCAAGACTTTTAGTGGTTCCAGAACTAGCAAATCCTCATCTTGAAATTCAGGCAAGTTGCTGTGAATGGTAGGTACAGTTCCCACAAACTTTTTAAGAAGGGAGACATGGAAAATTGGGTGTACTCTGGTATGAGCAGGGAGAGTAAGCTTGTAAGCCACAGCCCCAATCCTTTGCTCCACAAGGAAAGGACCACAAAATTTTGCAGACAACTTATCCCATTGCTCATTCTGAATTGAAGATTGTCTATGTTTTTGCACTTTGAGAAATACCCAATCTCCAACACTGAATTCTCTCTCTGTTCTCTTCTTATCAGCATAAAACTTCATTCTTTCCTGTGCTTTCTTAAGGTGAACCTGTAACTTGGTCTGAATTGCTTGTCTGGATTGCAGCAAATCAGCAGCTGCTGGAACAAGGGAGTCAGTCATTATTCCCAATGGTAGGTGCAAAGGTTTAATGCCATAAAGAGCTTCATGTGGCGACATATTTAAACTTGTATGATGGCAGGTATTATACCATCTTTCAGCCAAGCTCAACCAATTTTTCCAGAAACTAGGATATTCTCCACAAAAGCATCTGAGGTAATTTTCTAGGACTTGATTCACCCTCTCTGTCTGACCATCAGATTGAGGGTGATATGCAGTGCTGAACTTGAGCTTAACTCCCAGCCTAGTAAACAATTCCCTCCAAAAAAGACTTGTGAAGATTTTGTCTCTATCACTGATTATAGATTCTGGAATTCCATGCAGCTTGAAGATTTCATCCAAGAACAGAATAGCAACTTGCTTAGCAGTGAAGGGATGAATGAGAGGCAGAAAATGGGCATATTTTGTGTATCTATCAACCACAACTAACACAGTATCAAACCCCAAGGATTTTGGCAATTTCTCCACGAAATCCATGGAAATATGAGTCCATGATTGGGTGGGCACTGGTAAGGGTTGCAACAGACCAGGAGCATGACAGTGTTCAGCCTTGTTTCTTTGGCAAACTTCACAAGTTTGGATAAATTTGAGGATATCATCCTTAATTCCAGGCCATACAAATACAGCCAACGCTCTTTTAATGGTGGCATTCTGACCAGAATGCCCACCAATAGCTGAGGAATGGAGAGCAGCTAAAATGTCCCTTCTAACATCCTGTCCACTACCAACATAAATTCTGTGCTCTTTCTTAAGAATTCCATTTGTATAAGAGAGTTTGGCTTCATTACTTTGATCCATTACTGCCTTTGCAATTAACTCCTGAGCAGCAGAATCATCAGTGTAGCTCTGCTCTAGTTGCTCCAACCAAGTAGGTATGATTGATGAAGTAGTAAATTCCTTTCTCATGCATTCTATCACCTCTATGGACTGAGATTCCAATAATCCAGACAGTTCATGTGCTTGGGCAGCTTCAATATCATCTTCTGCAGTCACATCCCATACAGTGGCAGAATTTAGTGCTTCTTCATTACTAATCATTGACTGACATGAAGTAGCTTCAGCATCCTCTACTGAGTTGTCTTCCATTGGCCTCCTGGAAAGTGCATCAGCCACCACATTAGTTTTTCCAGACCTATAATGAATTTCAAATGACAATCCCAAGAGCTTAGACATCCACTTGTGTTGTATTGTGTTGTGTAGTCTTTGCTCCAACAGGTACTTAAGGCTCTGGTGGTCTGTCCTAATTATGAATTTATTTCCCACTAGATAGTGTCTCCATCTATCTACTGCCATAACAAGGGCCAAAAGCTCTTTTTCGTAAGTAGAAAGACCCTTGTTTTTCTGGCAAAATGCCTTACTCAGGAATGATATTGGTCTGCCCTCTTGAAGTAGCACTGCTCCCATACCATCATTGCATGCATCAGTCTCAACTGTGAAAGGTTTGCTGAAATCCGGCATCCTTAATATTGGAGCTGAGGTAATCATCTGCTTGAGCAATGTAAATGCCCTAGCTGCCTCCTCATTCCACTGAAATGAATCCTTCTTCAAAAGATCGTGTAGTGGCCTGCATACAATACCAAATCTTGCAATAAATCGTCTATAATACCCAGCCAGACCTAGAAACCCTCTTAGTTCCTTCACAGTCAAAAGGCACAGGCCAGTTCAGAATTGCCTCTACCTTTTGACCATCCATCTCTACCCCATTTCTAGAGATTATGTGCCCTAGATACTCTACTCTGTCTGTAGCAAATACACACTTGGAGCCTTTGGCATACAGCTTATTGCTTCTCATAATGGAAAGAACCTCCTTGACATGCAACAAATGATCCTCCATATTGTGGCTGTATATCAAAATATCATCGAAAAAAACCAAAACTGACTTTCTGAGTAAATGCTGAAAAACTTTATTCATCAAAGACTGAAAGGTAGCCGGAGCGTTTGTCAAACCAAATGGCATAACAAGGAATTCAAAATGCCCACTATGCGTTTGAAACGCTGTTTTTCCTACATCACTCTCATTCATGCGAATTTGATGATACCCTGAACGCAAATCTAATTTTGTAAACACAGACACACTGTTCAACTCATCTAACAGTTCTTCTATAACTGGAATTGGAAACCTGTCCTTGACTGTCATTTCATTTAAACGTCTATAATCAATGCACATCCTCCAGCTTGCGTCCTTTTTCTTTACAAGAATTACTGGTGAAGAGAAAGGGCTGTTGCTGTCTTGGATAATCTTGTTCTTCACCATCTGCTGCACCTGCTTTTCAATCTCTTCCTTGTGTGCATGAGGCTGCCTGTATGGTTTTATTTTGAATGGTTCAGAGTTAGGTTTTAGTGGAATCTGATGATCTATCTCCCTCACAGGAGGTAATGAACTTGGCACTTGAAAAACATCAGAAAATTCATGCAAGAGGGATACCAAACCTGTAGGAATGGAGCTGGTATCAAAGTCTGGAGTCCACTCTTGCTTGATTTTATTTATGCTGCCTTCTTCACTTCCAGTTCTTGTTTCCAGGGAATAAGCATGATTCTCCTCATATCTCCTCTTTTTGATTCTG
This sequence comes from Sherardia arvensis, assembly GCA_948330725.1. Taxonomy (NCBI): domain Eukaryota; kingdom Viridiplantae; phylum Streptophyta; class Magnoliopsida; order Gentianales; family Rubiaceae; genus Sherardia; species Sherardia arvensis. Next base: position 4,937,998 of record OX415238.1, on the reverse strand, counting down.
ATCTGGTCTTCATTTCCAAACCTCTGAGCCCTGCCTCTCTGTTCATGCCTCTGAATCTGCTGCATTTGCTCATACTCATATCTCCTTCTTCTTATTTCAGACAATTCCTTTGCTTCTCTGTCCCTCAAAATCTGAAACTTTGTGTTGTCAGAATTACCATGAAGTACATACTGATCCCCTTGATGACTGATAAAGATATCATCTGTCCTAAAGTCAAAAGCAATGGGACTGAATATCTTCATCCAATCAACCCCAATGATCATGTCCAAGTCATTTCCTAACTTCAGTATCCTCATGTCATACTTGAATTGGTGATTCTGGATCCTCCATGGAACATCAATAGCAAAAGTATTGCCTCCAATTCTCTCACCACCAGCAATAGAGACCACAAAAGGTTTGATGTTAACCTTATTAAGTTTTAATTCAGCCACAACTTTGGGATCAATAAAGGTGAAGGTACTTCCAGTGTCCACCAGCATTCTAACCTTAACTCCATTGATGTAGCCAGTCAATCTGATGGTGTTGGCCTTTCTAACATCTGAGCTGCCAATAGAATTCAGCTCAATCTCATCTGGTTCAGTGGTTTCCAGTTGTTGGAGTTCCTCACAATCCCATTCAGCAACCAATATTCCATCCTCTGGATTCTCAACATCAGTAATACACTGTATCTGTTTAAGTCTACAAACATGACCTGGATGGAACTTCTCCCCACACTTGAAACACAGTCTATTTTCTTTCCTGTATTGAATTTCTTGTGCACTCACCCTCCTAATTCCTTCTCCAGAAAGTCCTTTACCCTTGTCAATTGCACTGTTCCCACTAGTAGGCATTGGTTTCCAATTCTGTTTTTCTCTAGCAATAGTACCACTAGCAGGCTGGAAATTGGTTTTAAACCCACCAGAAGACTGGTTATAGTTACTCCCTGTCTTAAACTTCCTTTCCATCACATTCACAATTTTTTCTTCCATTAATGCTATCTCCACAGCCTCCTGTAGAGTGGTTGGTCTATAGGGATCCACCATCACTCTTAACTCTTCTTTGAGACCACTCAAAAAGTTACCCACAAAATACAGTTCAGGTAAGTTTGGAAAATTTGTAACTATCTGTGCCTTGAGGTCCTCAAAAATTTCCTCATATTCCCTCACAGTTCCTTTCTGACATAACTTGTTAAACTCTCCAAACAGTTCTTTACCCCCTGAATCAGAAAACCTCTTTCTAATAGCCTCAGAGAAATCTTTCCACCCACTGAATGGTCTATTAGCCTTCACAGAGTTATACCAGACTAAAGCCTTCCCCTCCAAAGTCATTTCTACAGTTTCTAATCTTTCCCAATCAGGCATTTGGAAGTAGGTGAAAAACTTGTCACACCTGTTCAACCAATCTCTAGGATCCTTGCCAGAAAAGCTAGGTAACTGCAAGTTACTATACTGTTTGGCCATAACATCTCTCCAACCCTTAGTAATTACATGATCATGCAATTCTGGCCTATTCAAGTTATTCTTATCCCTATTCCCCACCATTCCTTTCTGATTAAGCTCAAACCTCTCAAATCTATTCAAAGTTTGATCAATTTCATTCCATATCACCTTAGGTGAATCACAATCATCATGCAGTACCACCCTAGGATATTTAATAGGTCTACAACTGTCAATAAACTGTGGTTTGGAAGATACCTCAATCGGATCAACCCGATTATGAAGCGGTTGCTCAATTTCAGACTGCATCGGAACGTGCACTGACTCCGGAGACTTTCCCCTCACCGTCTTCGAATTCCGGCCAAGAATAGTTGCATTAGAACCTCTCCGAGCACTTTCGCCGTCCGCCGGCACTGGCTCCTTAGATAATTGCAGCGCCTCCATGAGAAGTCGAATCTGGTTCGTGGTGTTTGTCTCCGATTCCAGCACCTTGCTCGCGAGTTGATCAAAGAGCTGACGCGTCTGATCCTTCGAGGTTTCGATCTCCGATTGGAGCTTCGAACTTGAATCCGAAAACTCCTGCTGCAATTTCTGGATAGAAACTTCCATCTGCTCCTGTCGATCTACAAGTAACTTCAGCGATTCATCCACCTTCTTGCCCGCCATGATGCCGAGGACGTTTGGCTCTGATACCACTTGTTAGGAATGGAATCAATTCAATGGAATCAACTGTTCAATTACAGTGCAAAAGTCATGACAGATCCCATGCTTAGCTCCCAGAATTACAGAGAAAATGATAATGAACAATCTAACTAATTCCCTATTTCAGTTAGGCATGCCACCCGTAAACCACCGCTAACCGTTAGTCCACCCCACTTGTTGACTTTCCCGTATTTACCCTTTTACCCCTGCCTAGTTCCAGTATTTGCAATCCTTGACACAAATACAATGGTACAAACTATTAAGTCCGGACGGACTAAGATACAAACAAACCAGAGAACCTATCTACTTGGGCCAATATATGTCCCAATTGATAGGAGAAGACGTGGGCTCTGGAGTAGAAGGCTCCGGAGAGGGTATCATGGCACCATTCTCCGGAGAAAGAGGTTTCAAACCTTGAAGGACCCCATCCTGATTCCCTGTGATAGGAATCCGCTCCGGAGTGTCATGATAAAGATCTTGGACTATAGCATTACTGGTCTGACACACCTGGCCCAGGTACAGAAATGGGGGGATTGGCGGAAGTTCTGATGGACCTGCTACATCCGGATCGGATCCGAACATGCCATCAGAGTCAGAGTCGGAGGACTGCACTACTTTGGCTTTTCCCTTACCTTTAGTAGGGCCGGCCCTCGACTGACGGAATGGATTCATGCTGGGGTACTGAGATGGAGAATGAATCTGTACGGGAACTTGGGGACTCAGCGACGGCTGGGCGCCTCTTCCCCTCACCACCTGTTGGGCACCTCTTCCCCTCGTCATTCTATTAAGAAGGCAGTTGAGGTTCCGACTATTCCCGCGACGGGCATCTTGAAGATCTCTTTGGATTCCCCTCCTTCCCCTGCCAAGACCCCGACCCCGGATACGAGCCTGCCGCCCTCGCCAATTCGGCCAACTCCCTAATGATAAAGGGACGGATGATAGAAGTATTTTGCCGAAGCCGCTCTACGCGACGAGCGGACTCCTCCGGATCAACGGATACCTGGATACCAGCATACCTCTCGAAGGTGAAGTCTACTGCCACTTGACTCGGAATAAGCGTAAGTGAAGGAGGGAGAGGACTGCCGGCATGTATCTGTTTCCACCATTCTACAGCCTCCTCGAACGCCGGACGGTATCTAGATTCCCGGTCGTTCCACCCCAACTTGAACATTCGGACGATCAACGCACTCACATCACGAGGAAAGTCGTGGTATATGGTCGGAGCAACAAGTCCGAGCCGTAATCCGGTTAAATGGTATGACAACTGCAAAGTAATCAGATTATCTTGGAGGACCATCACCCGGCCGGCAAGCTCGCGATTCTCCTCCTCCAGTCTCAGATAGTCTCATTGAAATTCCGTCCGAATCGCCAACCATTTCAACTTCTCACTATAGAAGGGCAGCACAGACCACACCAGATCCAGTTCGGTTTTCAACTTGGCTTTAAAATCTTCATGTTCGGCTTGTAACATGGAGATTGTTTCATCCGCGCCCAGGGTCGCGCTGATCCGTTCACGAGCAAACTCTTGGCACTGAGACAAGGTACCAAACTCCTCGGATATCTCCCTAAGGCAGGCGGGCAAGGACAGAATATCAGGAAACTCTTCCATAAGAAGCTCCATTCCGGAACGGACGAAAAGCTCTCGCGTCCGTATCCCTTACATTGTCCACCCGGACAGTTCCGTTTCCAACTCCACACATCTGGGGCACGGAGGACTCGTCGAATGGGAGCTAGCAGGCGAAGGACACCCACTTGCACCTCCGAGTCGGAACACGGGACCCAGACCTCCGGGCTTCACACGCACAACAACAAAATTATGATTGAAAAAGATAACACACGACAGATGAAGAAAAGATGAATTTTATAAAAAAAAGAGAGATTACATTATCCGGAGGGTTGTCATCCACATCCGAGTCATCGCTACCGCCCTTCCTACACTAAGCAAAAGAAGATCAGATCTAGTGGGACGGAAGCAACAACAACAAAAAACTACAAAATAAAAGCTAAGGAGTATTCTCTACATTAGTGTCCTCGCTGTTGCGGTCACCACCACGACCACCACCATCAGCGCCATCTCCGAGTATGGTGTTATCATCATCTTCATTGACGTCCGGAGAGCCATATATCTTGAATACCTCCATATACTTGGCCTTGACGGGTGATTCCGGAGCAGGTCCTTTTCCGGGGAGGAGGCACTTCCACTTGCAGATTCACCAAACCCTCGTCGAAGGCACGGAAAGTCTCAGCCGACACAGGGATCGGCTCTTCCTCCGGATGAGCTTCAAACAACGTCAGCACTGAGGGTTGCATCTCCTCGACTCCGCCGCGGTAAAACTGATCAAGGTCATAGTTGTACTGGATTTTGGCATCCGGATGATAGTAGCATTCGGTAAACGCTCCCCGTCGGGTCTCCGGAACCCAACCTCTCATCTTCAGGTAGACCTTGTAGGCGGCAAGCTTGTTAGATTCAAGGCACAATTTGTTCAAACTCTCCTTAAAAGCTTTACTGCGGAGCACCTTATCAGCAAATGCTACGCACAGGTCCCGCTGCGCGGGCGGAGATGAGAACTCCTCTAACTCCTTAACCCGGGCCTCAGCCTCGGCTGCCCGGGCCTCCGCCGCAGCAAGCTCACGGGTCAAATTTCCATTACTCCGCTCCAGCCCACTGAGCTTCTGAGATAACAGTGTGTTTTGGGTATGATACGCCTTGTTGATGGCCTCGGAAACACCCGGAGAAGAAAGAAGATAGGCGGCAAAGTCCTGCAAACATTGGGTCAAAAAAAAAGAAGGGGTCGTGGCTTACCCTGCCAGTTTTATGACTACTGCTCTGAGTAGTCTCCTTCTCCGAGGGGATATTCGGAGTAATCCTTCTTCCACCCCCTTGGTTCACGGAGGAATGTTGGCCCGTTTCTGCCCTCCGTAACATAGGGGGGATCCTCACCTTATGCTTTTTCGGTACATGAAGATCGTCCTCCTCATCGGAGGACGGGGGATTAGCAAGTGTAATAGCTGCAGCCCGGTTGTCGGCCACTGCAACATCTTTGCTGACCACAACGGGGGGCTGCTTGCTGGATGTCACACTTGTCTTCTTCAAAGCCTCCGCCTTGGCTCTCTCCTCCGCAAGACGCGCCAGTTCGCGCTTCCATTTCTTCTCCTTTTCTTTCTCCTTCTCCTTCTCAGCATCAGTTAGGGTGTTCATGCCGGTCCCGGAACCGGTTGTTACCTTCTCCGTGTTCTTATTCTTGGCAGACCCGGATGGCGGATTGCCACTGGAGGGCAGATTCACACCCACCTCGATTTGCGGAAACACTGCAGGCACACGGAACGAATAAACACAAGGATGACAGAAACGAAAGGAGAAACGGACGGATAAAGGACTTACTAGCATCGTCCCGGCGGACATAGTAGCGACACTAGGTGAACACTTCCTCCTCATACGCCATTAAAGGGAAGACGAACTTCCCGCTGCTCCAAAACTTGCCCAGGTCAAGCTGGTTATAGCTCAGCTTGTCTATATCCGCCTCCTCAACACCCTCCGGACGGAGCATCGACTTGTCTTCCTTCTCAGTTGTAGAGTTCCATGTGGGGCACGGATACTTCGCCGTGTTAAAGGTAAAATAATGCTTTTGCCAGTTCGCATAATAGTCGCGACGGCCCCGGCAGCAATCCTTCACCCCTTTCCGTTTCTGAAAAGTGAAGATCCATTCATCCTTGGTATCATCCAGATGATAGAAGGCTCGGAAAAGGCCAAGGGACGGAGTCACACCACACTGATAGCAGTTCAGCAGAAAAGCCCGGATAACGGCAATGTAGTTGGGCTGCAGTTGGGCAGGGGAAATGCTAAAATGTTCAAAGATGTCCAGAAAAAGTTGGGAGAGAGGAAAAGTAATCCCGTAAAAGAAGTGTCTTCGCGGGATAGCCGCAACGGTCGTATGATCCCCATCAAACGGCATCAGTCCAGAGTCGATGGAAAGTGGGACCGCCATGGCACGGACCAGTTCCTTCACAGTGGTATCAATATCCACTGTTTCTCCCTCTTTCGGATCATCCTTCTTCTGGACGGGGTTCAACCTTATCTTGACATTGTCACCATCAGCAACCATGATGTTTAGAAGGGAAAAAGTTAGGAGAAGAAAGAGAATATGAAAAAGGAGGAAGAAAAACACAGATGAGGAAAACAGAAGAACAAAGCAAGAAAATGAAAGGTGAAAGTGATTGAAAAGATTCACTATTTATAGAGATAAGGCTGGCGAAAAAGAGAGCGGGTCCCAAGGCGATATGATTGCTCTCTTGAAAAGAAAATAGAAGTTATTTTGGAAAGGGAAAACAGAATTTTTCGAGTTGACAACTCATTTATGACGCAACGACACGCTTCATAAATGTGCTTGCAAACATGCGCGGGGGAAGATTAAATGCCCAGCGCGTGCCCAGACGCATCTGGGTACATAACATAGGAACGAACTTCTGAGTCAGATCGCATGCCTTCGGGCGGATCCGATAAAAACACAGACGTGATAAGACACGGGACCCTTCCTCCGGATTGGTTACCTTCGGACGGATCCCATGTCTCGGGGGGATAGTGGTGATATGGGCTCCGGCCCAGAGAGCGGTCCGGTCCATGTGACGTCGCTAGAATGGCGCTATCCGAGGACAAAGGGGACATGAATATGACCCGTCCACGGATAAGGACAAACAGGCAGGACCACTGCCTTTGGGTTGGAGGCTGACCACTCACACCTATAAATACAGCTTTAGACTTGTGGAGAAATGTATGTTCTATCAGATTAAACTCTCTCAATATATCCTTATTCTCTCTCCTATTAAAAGGTCCCTCTTTCATCATCACGCCGGAGTAGCTATCCTCGGGATACTCTGGAGCGTTGTTTTGCAGGCCTATTAGGTGAGAGCGCGCGGAGCACGGACGAAGTATCATCCGGACCGGAGACCATCCTTGTATCCGGACCAGGACTGGAAGCTGGTAGCATCATGAAGTACAAGAATGTGAATGCAGACAATTATGTGCCGATGCTGATGGTATCCTGTCGTGCCCTGAAATTTCAAGAAACTTATGAGATTATACCACCTTAATTTAGTTATATCATTATTATATTTAGTTATTAATATTTTCAATTCAATTCATTTTAATATCTATCAGTTCAGTATTCAATTTAATTTAGTTTTAAGAAAATAGGTTGAAAGCATACCCTAAAATACCATTGAACCTCTCTTTTTTATATGTTTTAAAGTTATATAAAATACTTACAAAAATTTTAGATAAAATAATATTTTGGTTTTTTCTACTAGCTACTAAACTCATATTTATTTGTAGTGGAATAATCTGACATTAATCAAGTACTTCCCAATTCCAGAATAAAGCTATTAAAGTTGGTGGTCGATGAAATATTATGACGTTGTAAAGTATAATTTTAAAGGGGAAATTTTCTAATAAGGGCGTGAAAAAATTCAAAACTATAAAAAAGGGCATAACTATTTATTATTTATTATGAAGGGCATTCTGATTGTTTTAATGATTATTTATTTGGAAAATGACATCTATAACCTTTATTTCTTAACTTTTTCAAAAAAAATAGGTTTTACATTTCCTTCTCCTAAGATTAAATCTAGTTTTAACACACATCTTATTTGGTGATGATTGAACTGAAATAAAATATATTAAATTGAACTTGTGCAAAATCAATGTATAGTAATGCTATGACTAAATTAAGATGAATTTTATCAGATGATATACATTTCAACTTAATTAAAAAAAGATCGAACTTAATTGATGACAACTGAACTGAACTGGACGGAAATGTATTGAATCAAAGTAAACAGAACTAAATTTTATCAAATCATATTCCATCAAAACGGTACTGAATTGATTAGAAATCAATTAAACAAAACTAAACTGATCAAATTTCGTATAAATTGGGAGAACAAACCCTTAATAAGGTTTTGAATTTTTTTAAAAGTTATTTAATGTAGATTTAAAAATAATGGTTATACATGTCATTTTCCAAATAAATAATCGTTAAAACAATCAGAATGTCTTTCATAATAAATATTAAATAGTTATGCCTTTTCTGATAATTTTGAATCTTTCCACGCCTTTCATAGAAATTTTCCCATTTTAAAAAGATTATAAAATTTAGGGAAAATTTCTATTAAGGGCGTGAGAAGATTCAAAATTATTATAAAAGGCGTATTTAATATTTATCAGGAAGGGCATTCTTCTTGCTTTAATGATTATTTATCTGAAAAATGACATTTTCTAAAATAGGTTTTATGTTTCCTACTCCTAAGATTTAATCTAGTTTTAACAAACATCTGATTTGGTGATGAGTGAATTGAAGTAAAATATACTAAACCAAACTGGTGCAAAATCAATGTAAGATAATAGTATGACTAAATTGAGATGAATATTTTATCAGATCTTATACATTTCAACTAATTTTAAAAAAACACCGAGATTAATTGATTACAACTGAACTGAACGGAAATGTATTGAATCAAAGTAAAAATGAGAAGCATTGGCCAAATTAAATGAAATTTTATCACATTATATCCCATTAAATCGGTACTGAATTGGTTGGAAATAAATTAAATTAAATTAAACTGGTAAAATTTTGTACAAGTTGGGAGAACGGACCCTTAATTTAAGATTTTGAATTTTTTAAAGTTATTTAATATAAATTATAAAAATAAAGATTATAAATATCATTTTACAAGTAAATAGTCATTAAACAACGCCAATTTTAGGTGCAGGGACGGATTGTTTTTGCAGGTTAGGGTTTGCACTAAAATTCCGAAAATGCCCTCGTTTAGTTTTTTAGGTGAAGTCCAACAAAATTGATTTCCTGACATTGCTCATATGACCCCGGAAACTTATGAATTACAAATGAGGCCATCTAAGTGTTGATATATTTGGGTCTGATCCCTAAAGTAAAAAAGATAAAACCGTGTTGAATTGTTTGGGGTTGAGGAGAAAGGGAGGGCGGCGGATGAAGTGGATTCGGTTGCAATCGGCCGGAAAGGTGGGATGGAACCGACCCAAGTGAATCTGCTTTGGTGGTGTGATTTGTGGATGTAGAAACTTGTACAGGTTGGGTAGGTTGCGTTTTGGTGTGCTGGGATGTGGTATTTCGCCGGCAGTATGTCGTCGGTGGTGGTGTGAGGAGAAAGGGAGGGCGGCGGATGAAGTGGATTCGGTTGCAATCGGCCGGAAAGGTGGGATGCAATTGAAAAGTGAATCTGCTTTGGTGGTGTGATTTGTGGATGTAGAAGCTTGTACAGGTTGGGTAGGTTGCGTTTTGGTGTGCTGGGATGTGGTATTTCGCCGGCAGTATGTCGTCGGTGGTGGTGTGAGGCAAGGCTGTTAAGAACGGTGTATGGCAGAGGCAGGTGTAGAGGCAGGGATATAGTGTGTCGGTGGGTTGGCTCAATCCCTTTTAGGAGGGCGTTAAGTCACATCTTGTTCATTCCGGTGGTAAGGCGACTCCGGTGCCGGACATCTGAACATTGTTCAGGAGTGAGTATAATACGGGCCATCCGAGGAGGGATGCTTAGCCCTTCAACTCAGTTGGGACTTTAGTTTGTTAGGATGATCATAAAGAAAGGGCCTTAGTGACACTGAATTGGGCCATTAATAGACCAAAGACGATCCAAAATAATTAGTTTTCAGCCTGGTGATGTGTCATTGAGTGATGTGCACTGAATTGGGCTATAATTAGAAAAGAATGGAGCATGTCATTGAATGAGTGGTGTGCACTGAATTTGGCCGTAATAAGCATACAATTGAGCATGTCATTCGAAAAAAATCTAGGTTAATTCTGGTTTTCGGGATGGTTAAATAGGTACAAGTTTTGACAAGGTGTTGTGAATACAATAAGAAAAAGAAAACAGATTAATATATTAAAATGGAGTCTGAACCCCAGAATTACAATTACAAGCAGGAAACATGAAGGATGCAGGAAGCGCAAGTACAAAAGTTACAAAATTAGTGTACTACATAGCAAAGAACATAAAATTCCCCTAGTGAATTCCATTGCACATCATTTCAAATGTTGAGCATCGTAGTAGCGATGTCCTTCATCCTTCCACGGTTCATCAGCATAGGCATCGGCATCGGAATCCGATTCATCAACAAGAACAAAGGGCTTATGAATGTAGGCTGTGGAGGCGTCGATGGTGGTGACGTCGACGTATTTGATGTCTCCGTCTATAAAGACCCATTTCATGTTGCCGTGCATTTCAGGTTCTGGTTTAGCCGTGACTTCTGGCGGGACATTGAACTTGGTTGCTGTATCCTCATCGGATGTATCAGGCACAATGATGAGCGGAATTTCATCATCTTTCTCCGGAATTGAAGGGAGTGAGGGCTTGTACTTCATGGTTCCCTTGGCCTTACCAAACATGTTATTGCCACCGAACCTTTTTGTTTGCTTAAAACTACCACAGTAATGGCATATCTTAGTTGCCGGTGGTTTCTTATGGAAGGCAGTTTTGGTGAGCGGGATCATGTTGTTGCTGGTTAAAGGCTTGGTGATGGAAGGTGTTTTCATGGTTTCAATCTTGCGGGTTTGTTTGTGGATGTAACAGAAAGGATTGGGACCTTTGGAACTCATGGCTGGAAACTGTTTCGATAATTGAAAAGGAGGGAGAAGGTAGGCAGCCTTGGTGGGAAAAATATGGAGGGAAATAGATGTATATATAGTTGAAAATTTCCCGCAAAAAACCCAACAAAAGGAGTTTGTGGATGGTGAGTAGGGGCTAATAAAAATAGTATAGTAAGAAATAGAAATATTAAAATACGCGATAGGTTTATAACAATTTTGTAATTGATGGGAATGATAGTCATTGAATATTAATAGCGAAAAACACTAATTGTGCAGAAATATAAAATAAAAAATTGAAATTGTTACTGAAATGGCATTGTAGATTGTTACCGAAAACCGTTATCTAATTGTGATTTGAGAGTGGTGAAAAATATTTAGAAAACATGTATGTTCAATAAAGAAAGATTCCACTAATCAATTGAATTTGAGAAGTGGGAACTGATTTATAATATGATTTTGATTGTGCATGATGAATGAGCCGATTTAGTTGGTTAAAATCCTGAAAAAAATAAAAGATACAAATTCAAAGCAAGGTTTATGATTAATAACCATAAAAATTGATTGAGTTTTTAGACCAGGTTCCATGAATGTACATTGTGTGAGCATATAAAGCAAGTATGTAGTTAGTAAATAAGTATTAAGGTTAACATAGGCGTAGCAATGATAAAAAGTTGTAGAAATAAAAGTACTTTTTACACATTTATAATTCTGCAGAAGGTGTGGTTTTTTACTGACCAGTAGCTCATGATCAAATTAATAGAATATATAAATAATGTAAGTGTTAACAAAATATAAGTTGATTTCATGTATGTCTTATGAAATGTGTGTGGGAAAAACAAATTAGTCCCATGGTCATTCATTATGCAAAGTTTAAAAAAAATGATAGAAACAAAACTGAAAACCAAAAGTTTGGTTTTTAGCCAGTCTCAATGGGCATGCTTTATCTTTGTAAAAGTCAATGCAGCAGGGTTTATGACTAAAACAGTGAATTAATGCAGGGACGACATCATGTTGGCCTGTGTGTGCACTTTTCCCTGTGCAGTATTTGACTAATTGCAGTGCAGTCATTCAAGATACGGGAAAAGGGGAATTAAAAAATTAAAATGCAGGTACGGCTAAACTAGCTGGGAAAAATGAAAAGACACAGAAGTAGGGTTTTCGATACCTGTACCTGAGTAGAGGCGTGTTTAAAAAATCCGGCGATGATTTAACCCCTCTGGAACTACTCATGCAGTGCTAGATCTGGAGGATCTTGGCAGCCTGGATGAAATTTCTTCCCTACCACGATGATAAATACTACCACGGAATTGAGTACAAAAACAAATCATCCAAACTGCGACTTAAAATCAACAAGAAATAGTAACCTTGCGGAAAAAAGATTGAAAATTTTAAAAAACAAGAATCTTTAAAAGAACAGGGCAGCCTGAAGTGTTCTCCATATGAAACTTACAGGATCTGTAAATGAATGTGATGGGAGGTTAGGTGCGGGATTAAAAACCCAACTCCAATATTTGCAAAGATTCAACTAAAAATCGTAAATCAAAACATATGAACAACTATTCCTAACCAACTTCAAACGTAACTTAGACTATAAAAAAAACTTGGTTTGTGAGGGAAAAAAATGTTAAAAATTTGTTTACAAAAACATTGATACTAGAGGAAAATAAACGTAAAACAAACGTTGCAAAACACCTTGAATCAGGTAAAGTTGTGAAGGAAATCTGCGGAATGGTTGAGGCAAGGAACAAATGAATTGGGGGGGGGGGTGGGGGGGAGTTTATGTTCGGGAATAAATCGGTAAGTCGGAGAGTAGGTTTAATTGATGGGGGTAGGTTTGCAGATGCGTGTTTTGGAAGGTAAAGCTGGTGCTGATTTACAGCTTTGATTCGACGGTGATGGGGAGGAGTTGTCGGGTCACGGGTACAGTTGATAGAGGGAAGAGGGAGAGATACTCGAGTGGTTTTGATGGGAAGAGACGCCGGTTTTGCAGGCGGGTTCAATAAACAATGGGCTGTGGAAAAGTTGAAACAATGGGCTGTGGAAAAGTTTTGATAAAATAGCCTTGCCTTAAATTGTGGTGAGTGAAATTTTGATTAAATGAGAATTGAATAGTAGCTTAATAGATAAGAATTGGTGATTTGGACTGTTGCAAATTGTTCTGTGAAATTCGCATTAGTGTGGTTTTAAGTCATGTTTAATTGACTAGTTTATTGAGTAATTTTGAAAGTAGGGAATTTGTATTTTATTTATTAAGACAAGTCGAAAATATGGATTTGGTGTATGAAAATGGCCAAATAATATTATGTCAGTAGTGAAGGTGAAGAGAAGAATGAATCAAATAGCACATTGTTGGGATAATTTTATTTAATTTAGACACCAACTTATTTGTCAAGTTGCAATATTAATAGACCCTAATTAGTAACAGACCCTAATTTGCGACTAGTTTTGACCCCTTAGTAAGGCGGTTCCAAACGTAATACTAGTATAACATCCCCGAGCCGATGCACGGATATTAGATTTTCTAAAAATATTTTTTAATATATTAACTTGTATATCCCGGCAAAGATAAATAAAAGTTTGGTTTAAATTTTGATTTGTATAGTTACCAAAACATATTTAAAAACATATTTAACAATCAATGAGTAATATGAGTAATATTTACTATTATTGAGGGGAATAGATTTGCCTTTTTCTTAATATAATTGTTTTTACCGTAACTTAATTAATGCTGTACTGTAAATTAATGTAAAACATGAATTTCGAAGTGGACTTATGAATGTTGAGTTCGAAACAATGTTTTAGTAAAAAAGGATTTTGTAAGTCTTGAATTCTAAATATACCTCCAGTATATGGTAAGACTTTGTAAACTTTGTAAGTCTTAGAATACTCACGAATACAAGTTCTATTAATATTTTTATAATTTATGAGAGTTAACAAATGTAAAATGAAATGTTAATTTTTTAAAGGTCACTTAAGATTTATTTTTGAAGAAAAGTACTTATAAAGATGTAAATTGTTTGTGGAATATTATTATGGATGAATTAAAAGAATAAAACAAAAAAAATAGCTTATTATTATATTGTATGTTATCGTAATTATGATAATTATACCATAATAATACATATGAATTAGCCTGTACTATACTACAAAGATATGTTTGAAGGATTAATTACGAAATAAGTAAATTAAAATATAAATAGAAAAGTTATGTTTGATTGTTTCCTCAAAAGATTTTGTACTTGAACATCTAAATATTATAAGGGGGTTATATATAGAAGGAAATATTGAGTAACAGAAATTCTTAACACTGTAACCTACTATTGGATGAAGTTTTCAAGATTATGGAACATTAAGACTTCATAATTCAATATTGAGATCAAGCAAACCTAAAGAAGGAACACAAACGTAAATAATTAAATGGGAATTATAGATACTATCGAATCGATCTATAGCCAAAATCAAACAATTCACAATCACAAAATCTACAATCAGATGTAACCGTTATTATATTATGCAATATTCTTCAATATACAAATAAAAGGCAAGATACAGTTAAGAAAGGTAACAACGAAGTTGTGATTATGGAATTATTATTTTTACGCCTTTTTTATGAAGAAGACAATTAAGAGGTTAATTAAATGAAACATGGGAGTTGATGAAAATAATAAAATGTAAATGGAAACAGAATATCCACGTGTCAAGTTCTCATTATTTTTTATAAAAAACTCAAAATTTTTTGAAAATTCGAAATCATCCTCTTTGAAAGTATACTATAGATATATCGTATACCGATAGTTGTTGATGAAAAAGTGCATGTGTAAAAAAGTATTCGAAATGCTCGGATACATGATCCGACGTTGCGGTGACAAAGCTCGATCAACAAAAACAAGGTTAACAAACATGATGTAATAAAGTTGTAATAGTTCGATCTGAATATGTGTGTGTAGTTATAGGTTCATTAATTAAACAAATACGATATTGTTTGTATTTTAGAATTCGAGCTTTTAAACAACCCTATGACGATGAACCTACTGTCGGTATTATATGTCGAATATGGATAAAGTTTGAGTGTACAAGAATGGTAGATCAGGTGAGTATTGGTTATGTTAGAACTAAATAACATTGTATGTAGGGGTGGTAATCGAGCTGAATCACTCGCGAGTAATTCGATATCGACTGAGTCTACACACGAGTCCCTAAAACTCGACATCGAAATCGACTCGACTCGAAGTCACCTGCACTATAAAACTTAATGAGTCGAGAATGAGCAAAACATCATCTCTAAATCGAAATTAAAAAAATAGTCAGTAAGTAGAAACATATAATAAGATTTATATTTATAAAATTGGAAAATTTTGATTAAGGGCGGTATAACTTTCATAATTTGAAAGTGGGGTGTAACTTTTACATAATTTCTAACAAGGGCGGTAATTTATTAGCATATATTCATGTGATTTAAATATTGGTTTAATGACACGTATACCCCTATTTTGTAGTCATAAGTAAGTTTTGTTATTCAATTCAATTCTTTTTAGTTTGATTTGAGCTCACTAACTTACTCTAATTCAATTCAAATTATTTTCAACAACATCTAAATAATTTAGATTAAATTCAATTCAGTTCAATTTTATTAATTTTATGAAGTTGAAATAACATTAAATTTATTTTGTATAATTTTAATTGAGTTTAGTTTCATTCAGTTTTTTCAAATCCAATTAAAAAACTTGAAGTTATTATTTATGTGAATTTAAATTAAAATTTTGAAAACTTAATATAACTAAACTGAATTATTATAATTGGGATGAAACACTAAATTTGATTTAACTTAATCAACATTCTAAATAAATGAACTTCGTGGAATTTAGTCAAATTGAACTTAATTGAATTCTTTTAGTGTGAACTAAATGGAAATTCGACAAATATAAAAAGTATTAGACAAGACTAAATTAAATTTTAATCAAGTTAGAGTCCATAAAACTCAACTACATTTATAATAAAGTTTAGACTACAAAACATAGAAAAATACATGTCTTTAAACCAATATTTAAATCACATAAATTCAAGCTAATAAATTACCGCTTTTGTTAGAAATTGTGTAAAAGTTACACCCCACTTTCTAATTATAAAAGTTATACCGCCCTTAATCAAAATTTTCCAATTTTATAAATGTAAAGGTTAGATTGATTGAATAATGTAATAAAGTTAGCTTGAACTTACCACTGAATATTGAAAAAGTAATTAATTGTATTATTGTAGCAAGTAATTTGATTAGCCTACACATATAAAGGCTCATATATGTGGTACTCATCTTAATCATGAACTGTATAGAGTAGTAGTAGTGATTACTTGAGAACAACAGATTCCAACAGAATGGGTTCTTAGTTCAACTGTTTAATGTCACATTTTTGTAAGCAATGAAGTTATATAATATGTCATTATCTAACACGTACGTAATTAGTTCCATGTTGAAATGCGTTTGAAAAGATTTCTATATCGTCTAAAGAAGGCGTTGCATGACCGAGAAGACATCAACTAGTAGTTGCTAACCGATCAAATGAACGGTGGTTCATAACGACAGGCTACAATGCTCTATAATTTAATGAAATTAAAAGGCTTAAGGGTAACTACTAGACGGGTTGAAAGATAGAAAGATATTGGAATAAATCAAGTAAGTTCAGAATCAAGTATAGCTGCTTCACGTTCAATCACGAACTTGTAAAGTGTCATAATATATTACTATCATCGATCAATATATCTATTTTTAACACACTATCACCATCGTATGTGACAGTGTGCCCTAATTGTAGAGAAGCAAAATAAATCAAAACTCTTTTTATACTATTGTCATTGTACACACGATTCAAAATAAGTAGTTGAATAATTTGCTATTGCATACTATATTTCATACAATATTACACGACTATAGAATTATTTTAGAGTAAAATACATAACAAATGAGTTTATTGAAATTTATATATTCATATAGTAATTCATTAATGGCTATTTAGAACACCATTTTGAATTGCAGCATGCTTTGGGTTGGGGGCAGACAATATTTTGGAGAGTATAACCATAAATTAATTACAAATAATAATTAAAAATGGGTTCGGTCTGCAAGAAAGATGAGGCTACACTTCATTATTATTGTCGGGACAACCAAAAGTTTAAACCGCCCACTATCCCAATGAAACCACTCTCCAGAAATAAACTGTCATTATCTCCCACCTCTTCTCCTTCCTTCACAAACCACTCTCCACTTTCTCCACTTTCACCCTTCTGAAAAAAAGGGTTTTTGTGTGAAGCAGCCTCATTCCCAGTGGCTATGGCGAAAACTAATCTCCCCCGTACGCCCACTGGATCTTCCGGGTCATCCTCTTCAAGCGATGGCTCCAGCTCCGACTCATCGAGCTCATCCAGCCTCCCACCGCGTAAGTCTGCGCAGGTCGCCGATATTGTGGATAAGGCATGCAACGATGTTCACATCACTGAATCACGGGCTCCCGATTCACCGCCACGTCCATGTAAGTTCACATAAACCGATGCTTTCAGATCTATTGACAGTGCATGCAAAGTTTTCATTTCGGGGTTTGTTTTTGAAAGTATCACAACTGATTGTGAGGGTCTTGTGTAAAATTGAAAATAGATCGCCATGTTTTTATGTTTGGGATGTTAAATATTGAGCTACAATTATATATGAAATTGTTAATTCGACAACTGATTGTGAAGAAGTTCGTTTTAATGGATTTATTGGTAAAAATAGTTATACTTGTCGTCTTGGGAGTCCGAATCCAGGAAGGAATTGTAAAAGTAGAATCTTTAATACTACATGTTTCTAGATCCGATCCTTCCTTGATAAAAGTCGGATGTTTTGTGCCTATGGTTTGTATTGTCAATTATTGGACCTTTTGTAGCCGAAATACTTTATATTTTTTACACACAAAACACTGACTCTTTATTTGGACCACAAGTAGTTTTTTACTCATCATTCTTTACTTGGTAAGGGTCAATGTTTGTCTTCATATAGTACACTATTTTGGTCCATCCGTAAAACTTTTCTAATATATTCTCTTGTACTTGCAGCCTCTGTGGGGCAGGCCCCAAAAATTGACAAGGTCTACCAGAGACGCCCCAAAAAAGGGACTGCGAAGAAATCTGTCCATGTGTCCAAGGGGGATGCCAGAGAAGGTGGTACTTCAGGTCAGAAACCTGCATCAAGAATAGATACGGGGACGTCGAAGCGGTCTACCGGTGCTGACGCCCGCAGTGATGGCCGCTGGAAGGGTGGGCGAGGTTTTCAGCTGGGAAAACGAAAGCGGGTTTTGGATCCCTACGAAGCTGAGGAGGAGGATCACTTTTTCTTCCACGACATTCGAAACAAAAGGATGGCTGAATTCAAGGAGATTGTTCAGAACCTGACAAGGCGGCAGAGAGAGGCCGTAGAGCAGATTGGTTTCGGTGGCCTGCTCCACTTCGATGTCGACGAAATCCCGGATGACATGAATTCCTGGTTAGTTGGGTGTCTGGACCCGGTGAAGAAATACTTCCACTGGAATGGCGACATTAGGTTTTCTCTGACTGCTTGCGATGCGAAGAAGGTGTTCGGCTTGAATGCCAACCCGGAGAGGTGGGTGATTGCCAATCCCAGGCACGAGGAGGCGCGGAGGGTTCTCAGGCGCTGGAAGACCCGATACTGTCTGCATTCTACTGAAAAAATATCTGTGGGAAGGGTTAAGGAGTTCATAACCCGTGAAGGTAGAGGAAGTGAAGATTTCAAGAGGTTGTTTGTGCTGGCAGCAATGACGCTGTTGCTTACCCCGGTTTTTGACTGCAACGTTGACCTGGGTCTTCTCAGTTGCCTTTGGGACGTCGAGGAAATTCAGACCTTTAACTGGGCGGGGTATGTGGTAGATCATCTGTGCAACTCAATTTATATGAACCAGCTGGAAGAGAGTAAGAATGGGGATCGTTTGAGCAAAGGGAGTGAAGGATGCGTGATGTTGCTCCAGTTGACTTATTTTCACAACACTATCTGGCCCGAGTCTCCTCTCTCGAATGATGAACCCTACCTCAGACACTGGGGAGGGCATAAGATCGGTTTTAGGGTATGGGAGGAGATGAGGTCGAAGGGCTTTGGATATCTGATGTTCACAGATAAGATATGTGTTGGAGCTGAGCTAATCGACGCTGTCCCCGCTGTCAAGCTGCCACCGAGAATTGAGGAGTGGGATGAGAAAGACAGGGTTGAAGGGCTGGACGAGGACGACATGCAAGAAGCACTGAGGAATGTGAGTACTTTATTTATATTAATTTTGTTTTGCATTTGTTACAATTTAATTGAGCTAACATTACATTAAACTAATCCGGCCTTAAACTAATGTGTGTGAAGCTGTGATGGTGTTATGTAGAAAACCTTAACATAATAAATGACACTGTTTGTGTAGGAATGGAAATCTTGTGTTTGCTACCTATTTCTGTATTTTTAAAAGTATAATTAATATCTGATTGTGATTGTGATGTTCAACAGGACCCCCACAGGAGGATATGGCACATACTTAGGGACGTTGACAAGCTGCTATCTGGTTATGCCACCTGTCTGGATATGAGGACACCATCTCTTAAGCAAGGGTGCTTTAAAATTCATGCAGATGCTGTGGTGACGTTTGATCCAAGGCCAGGTTTCAACATTGTGGAAAAGAAGCTGCTGCAGGTGTGCACAGAGGTCGTACCCTCCATTGCCAAGGTCAGAAACTCAATGTACGATGAGCCAAACCCAGTAATCGAGCCTCTAGATGCCGAGCACCCCGAGCAAGAGCTGCGCAACAGTCCTTGGTGTACCTGGACGTTCAACTATCCTCCCACTTATGACTCAGGCCTAATTCAGGAGATCTGCACTTTCAGCCATAACTTCAAGCAGCATGAACTGGAGATAGCAGACTACTGCCTAAGCGGCGGGATGGCGTCGTAAAATTCCCCTACCTCTTGCAAATATTAGTCATATTTTTTTTTGGATACAGTCTGATCAGATTATAATTTGTGCTCACATTTTTTTGATTAAAGGGAAGTGCTGTACAAGAATGATGATGATGCGCTGCTGTATCGTGTTGAAATGTGGACGCTTGCGCCCCATAGGAGTGTCAATCCATCAACGTTGAATGCTTATGGAAAGGTATTGAACTCTTACTGGAGCCGCAGAGGATGGGCCACACGAATTTGCCTGGAGACGGTCATAGTTGTGGTAAGCTGCCTTATTTCAGCTTTTATTTTGTTATTATAACACATGTACCTTATAAATATATAGAAAATTGAACTTGGTTATGTGTTCTTGGACCAGGATATCGAGAAGGTTGACCCCTTGCAGGTTGTTGAGAATTGGCAGATGTGGATGGGTGCATCAGACCTGCGCATTCTTGGAGCCGCTTTTGTAAGCTATCCATATCCTCTTTATACAAGCTTTACTAGTCCTAGACTCGAAATTCAATGCATCGTGTTTTGCAGGTGCACATTCCTGTCATGTACAATGGTGATTACTCTCTTGTAGTAGTCAACTTTGTGGACGACATAGTCCAGATGATTGAACCGAGAAGGCCAACTGAGGACATGACCGATTTCCCGATTCTGGGTCGGAAAATTGTAAGTATGGTCCTCATACTATTTTGATGAATTCTATTTTTTATTCACTACTAACACTTTAATTTCAACCAATTGATATTCAGGGGGAATGTTTCTGGCAGCTGCTAGAGGCTAAGAAGCACTCAAACTTTCTGACCAGATTCCGTGAGTTCACATACAAGCACATCATCCCAACATGGACTGAATCCGTTCTGTACACTGACAGGGGAATATGTGTCATGTATATGATGGAGCATTTCACTGGTTCAACATATGTTCTGGATGGGATGAGATTGGACTGGGTAAGTTGTCCACTAATAGATCAATTTATGTGTTTTCCATCTGCTTATACATACCATAATATGTATGTATCCATTTTCATTCTAGGAGCACAAGAGGATGCAGTTGCGTTTGGCCTACCTGTGTTTCATTGTTATGGATGAGTCCAACAAGAACCGGAGGGCACTATATGATCGCATCCCTTGCTTTCTGGCTAGAAAGAAAGAACCAGCTGCTGCCTGAAGCATGTCTTGAGTGAAGCATCGAATACCCTTTTGTTGTTGGTTTGGTTTGCATGGTGGGACCAAATGTGTGGATCTCAGTTTAAACAATGGTTTTTTTCTAAACGCTGGCCTCAGGCCATGCTGCTGCAGCATAAACATTCATTATTTTGGTTTTGGCATGTATAAATTCGTACTTTCGTCTCCATTTGATATGTTGCCAGACATCTTCCCACATGTTTCCGAATTATTCGAAGGTGGTTTTGTCATCGTATTTTGGCGTCTATTAGTTACTGAAAGACATATCCATTTTTAGTCATCAAATTTGATAAAATTGCCCCAACTTTTTTAGAATCCATCATTTTTCGCAAATTAAATTTCCGCAAGGGGTCGGATCATCTGTCCAGGTAGTACATAATCGGGTGAGGGCTAAGAAAATGTCACTAGTTTTATTTTAATTGTAATAAGTATGGTAAAAAAAATAATACCATACTAGTTACAAGTATAATTTAAATATATGTATTATTGTATGATGATGAATACATGACTTTAGAAAGAAAAATACGGTTACATTCTATAATCTCGAGCGTGACTCAATTAGTATAAGCAAATACGGTTGTATATTATATCCCTTGTTCAACAATCCCGAAACGACCACAATTGATATGAATGAAATGAAATTGAATATGCCAATTTTTGTTGATCATTATCAAACAAAAGTATGATCATGAAAAGTACACACTCGTGAAGGGAAAGTTACATAACAGTTGCAGGATGCGTCATCTAATTGATGCATGATACTCAAAATGGATACAAATATCGCACCAGTTTTCAAGTAGAGTTGTGTGGGGTTTTTTTGCATCAACCAACTTAAAAACTGGTTGAAAAGGAGACTAGTAGAATTTAGACAAATGCAAGATAGACCATACCGACTGAAACAGTAAATATGTGAATAAAGATGGAAAAATAATGACAGTAATAATGTACCGATATAAGATGATAGAGATGAGTGATTCATTTAGAAAATTAAACAAATAAGAGATGAAAATAATGACAATACATTAGAGAATACACAAAAGAATAGTAAAAATGCAGATGCGTACAACTACCTCAGTACCGTGAACACAAAGATTGGTCATACATAGGGGTGCCAATTGTGAGAGTCGATCGGGATTACTGGGTAACTCGACTCGACTCGCGAAACATATTAATCGTGTTCTACTAGACTCGAGAACTCGCGAGTTTCATAATACCACGTTCAACTCGAACCCGTGATTATTTATCGATTATCAATAATACCTTTCACTTGCCCCTGTTATTTCTTCTCTTTTCATCTATCTCCTTACCAAAGCTGCACCGGATATGTGCCATTATTATCGTCTCGGATTACAAGTCACGGTTTAATTTCACAATCCCACCAACTTCATTTTTTCTTCGCACATTGTATTCAAACTAAATTGAATGTGAGTAAAATAAAATCACCTGATTTTAAAACGCATAGTTCTAAACGCATCACTCGGGGATGTAAAACAAGATGCAGAGTTGCATTGTTTGGCCATTCCATTTGTCCCATATTTTCAATTGTTGTGCTTATAAAAAGGGCGTATAAAAATAACATATTTGATAGTGAAAATCGTTTAATAAAGGTGCATAGGGTTACAAATATGTTAATTGTTGTCAAATTTTGTTCACTACGGTCCCACCCACGTGTATCTACACATATTTGACCTGCTGATGGTGTGTTGGGGAAGCTTGGTCTAGCATAAATCATCTCCATTATTGCTGCATCTTCATATCTTTTCACGGTCACCCTCTCGGTTCAAAGTCACCGGCGCAAGAATGGCGCAGTCTTGCTCATCCAGCTCGATCCCAAACCTCAGGCCGGAGAATGTGAGTTGCAGCAGATGCGGCTTATCAGCTTATCTAGTCGTCTCCAAATCGGCGGCAAATCCGGGACGTCTTTACTACTCTTGTCCAGACCACGGCTGGACGAGGTGGTTGGTGGATCATGGGAAGCAGGTCCGTCAGCGAAGTCGCGGAAGATGTGCGACCGCCGACCAGGCGGAGGCGGAGGAGGCACTCATTGGAGGAGATACAGAAGCTATCAACCAATCAATGGCTTCGGTGAGGACGGAAACGCAGGAAACAGGAGTTCCTCTTCCATCTTGTCGCTGCTGCTTCATGGTCAGGGCACTGGCACTCGTCAATCTGGTTTCCATACTTGCTAACTTAATTAGCTTGATTATGGTTTCATCCAAGAAAGGATTCTAGATCTGGAAACGGCTGTGTCATTGTTAGTTACTAGTTGTTTGTAATTCTGTCATTTCAGTTCTGGATGTTATTTGATGTATTATCATTTACACTTGCCTACGACTTTGCATCAGTTAGATATAAGAAATGCTCAACATAAAACAATGTCATTACTTGCTATGGTGTCTTATGTATATTATGTAATAAATAAGTCTTAATTATATCGTAATGTAATTATTGTAAAAGAAGAGTAGTAATCTCAAAATGACTATAAAAGTCCAGGGTATAACATATATTTTTGGATGTAATTTCTACATACAGTAAAAAATGAAATTATTTGACGTAAATACGCCATATTTGTTACACCACAAAATGGAGGGTTTGTATTTAACACAAAGAAAAATAGCTATACATGGCGTATATTAGAATTGAAGATGTGAGTGCTGGCAGGAAATGATATAAAGTAATGCAAATTACCCCTATTAGATAAAATAAATAGCGTGATTTATTAGTACACAAATTTCTATCTGCATCCACATAATTTCATTTTTTAACATAATTTCTATTATTACAATTTATAATAATAGAATATTATAGCGAAAATTGGTAACGAAAGAAATTACATGTGGAGTTGCACAATTAGATTAGATTGCCATCGTCAATTAATCTTAAAGAGATTGTGATTAAGATATAATTAATCTTATTTTTTCATTTTCATAAAAAGATTATTGCTTGTAATAATGCGATATTAGAAATATAATAATTTTCTCGATCGACCCAAAATTTGTCTTTGAATATGTATATCATAATTCAAAAATATATAGTATAACAATCAGTGAAAATTAATAAATTCTATTAAAATTATTATGGAAAGTAAAATTTACTATAATTGGTAACATTATTAGGCAAGAAAATAGTGATAACTATTTTTGGTTATTCATATAGTTTTTGGGAAACTTGACATAACTTGCTAAAATGAGATGAGTAAAGAAAAGTTTTGGCAGAAAATAAATTAACGAGAAAAAGACACATGTCACGAGTGTTTACTACTTTATTAGTAATTAGTATATATAGATTTGTAGTAATTGTTCTGTTACTTTATTGGTTAAAAAAATCAGAATATTTACATTCCGCATGTAAATATTCTACATTTAAACAGCGATGAACTATGGATATCTGTTTCTATTACACATAATTTACGCTACCCACTACATATGAACCGTAGTCTTTTATTTTGAAGCTTACACTAATTCAACAGTTACATTATACAACATAAATGAGTAATTATACAACATATATGATCTCATCAAAAACCATGCTTTGGTTATACAAGATTTTCTTTTTCCAAAATGGATGCTAAACTCAAATATTACTCTTCACACAATGTGTAAGAGGGGTGCTTTGTCATGGCCTTACATCCGAAACCGACATTTATATGTATGTATGAATGATTGATGTGACAAGTCCCTACTCCACATGTGAATAATAAAAAGTAAACTAATTTATGCCTATCTTTATGACCATAGTCTGCCAAAGCTTCCACCCCTAAACTGAAATGATGCTCTGACCGAGGCAGACCACCATGTAGCAGCGTGCAAGCACACATGTGATGCTACAGCGTACAGTAGCTGTTCTAGCACCTATAATGGCCCTTCAATAACACAGCAAATGGAAGCACTCCCAACAACTAAGAAAGAAACATTTCCCATCCATATCGAAAACTAAGAAAAATGAACTCCCCCAAGGAAATTGGTTCGATGGATGATCTGATAGCTTTTTTTGCAGAATTGGAAATTGAAGTTGAGGCCAAAATTGCAGACGTGAAGGTGCAAACCACATCAGGTATAACACTGTCGTTTCTGCTCATCAATTCTGTACCTAATTTGCACCTTGTAATTCATTGTTTGACATCATTTATGTTCAGAAATTGATTCCATAATGCTGGATTTTGATGCTGATCAACAAAATTTGGCTCGTTCATTCAAACTCATGAAAGACATGCATAACAGCATCAATCCCGATCCCAACAACATCTCCGACGCGCTGCAAGAGGGAATCATAGACGAAAATCGGGTATTTTATGTGTTATTGTGTGTGACATCATAATAAGGCTAAAATAACTCTATCATGATGGATTTATGTATTTTTACAGAAATGCATGAATGATGATATTGCCCGAATCAAGGCAGCAATGGATGCGATGATTGCTAAAATGCGAACCGACCATGAACTGTACAAAAATGGAATAAGGGCAGCGTTCATGGGCAAAGCAGGTCGATTCCGGGTGACTTCATATGCAAAATCCTACAAGATTGAAGATTACTGCGCTACCCTTCTAGTTCCTCCTCCAAAAATTAAAGCGTGTTTTATCAATCTACATTTCAAAATACTGTTGCTAGTTTCCGTGCTAACTATTCAACAGTTGATGTGATTCTTGTACTCGTACCAACATTATCCTGATATAAAATGCTCAAGTAATAATTCATATGCGGGTTTAACAATAAATAACATCGCCCGCAAACCGTGCTCAATTCAGTTTAACAATTTATTGAATTAAAATTCATTCACTTATTCAAAATGGAAACATATGCTGCACTTATTAAGGAGGTGATCAAACACCCATCAGAGTTTCAAACCGAGCATGCCATCTCCAACATTGTTTTCAAATCAAATCCAGAATTGCACTTAATAAAAAACAAACTTAAAACATATCAAATTACAATCTCCCAACGCACAACATATCCCTCTTCAAGGATCAATTACCACATTCTCACTAGCAGTATCTCTAAGATGGTCGCAGAACATGGCTTGGAGATTCTGGAACCTCTCCAGTCTCTCACCATATCGCTCCTCCCAAGGCTGCAGACTCTTGTTGCGGATCCGGAACCAGATCGGATGCATTTTAGGTAATGGATTATCTGGTACGTCGTCATCATCCACGGAGAAGTGGCCAAGCACAAAGTGATACATGCCGCGCCTAAGGATGAGGGAGATCTCAGGGAGATCTCCGTAATCCTCAATGTTGCCCCTCCACGGCAGAACTGTGGTACACTCATGACCACCAGTGTCGTTGATTGCGTAAACCGTCGTTACGGCCCGGAAAACCTGAGCAATGGCAAACAGATCTGACGGTGTTTTCATCCAATGAGATATGTAGCACTTATTCCCTTTCCAGTCAATGCGGTTTGCTGCAGCGCCTTCACACCACCATCTGCACGAGGGTATATCTCCTTGTAAATATCTCTGTGTAAATTGAGCTCGGTCACAATCAATGACCTCACTGTGACATACAGATTCGCTGACTTTAAGAATCTCAAGGCAGCACAGCGGAACCCACAGTTGCCATCTCCTTCCACGTTGTCTATAGCCACAAGATATTCTCTCACAAATAATGGCACATCCCGCCCCCCAGCCATGTACAGTAGTTCATCTACACAAAATTGTAGTGCACAGTTAACATGTTATTCACTACAAGATCTAATTTACCAAATCTGAAAGTGGCACATGATAAATAAGGTTCACATACCAGATGCAGTGATAGCAGGCTCGGTTTGACTCGACCGAAACTGTTTGTCGGTATGCTCCCACCCTGACAACAAACGAGGCATATTGGCATTTTTCTTTGGCGGTCTTCCTCGCTTTGTAACTTTCGGCACCGGCTCATCGAACACCCCCTCCTCAGGGTACATCTCAGCCCGGACCAAATGGGTCACCCTACGCCAGTCAGCGGCATCGCGCCCTTCCAAATCCCTAAACATCTTCTCCAGGTCAAAGGGGCAGGGGCAGTAAGGTACATCCACGGCCACTCCGTCGTACGCCAGTGTTCTCCAAAAAGGATCCACATTTTCCAGCTGTATGAAATCTCCCTTGTCACGAAGATCCTCAATCTGGCACCGGCAAGGAAGTCCGTGTACTGTCCTAAATGCATGTGTGCACTTTCCCAGTTTTGTACACTCTTTCATAAGCAGCGTTAGACAGTGGTGCGACACACGGCGCTGTAAAAGGGCAAATGGGGAGACACCAAATCCATGAAGCTTTTTAGATTGACTCCATTCCAGCCTGCACTTAATCTCTGCTATTTGTGACTCAACCTCCGCATGCGTCTTTTCAAACAGAGTATCTAAACCGCCACGGCATGAAGACATCCATGCCTTCAAAGCAGAATGAGCTCCTTCAACCCTATTTGTGGTGTTGTTTCCAAAATGCCTTGCACGGTTTGTCCAGGCAAGAACAATTTTTTCCTTGTGCGGTAACCATGTATCGTCAATGTACTTAATGAAACCGCGTACCCAACCGTACTTGCACCTCAACTTGTTGTAATTCTCCTCAAATATTTCAACTGTTGGAGAATGTAGCATCACCCTAACAGCTCCATTGCATAATCGGTCGGCATCCTTCGCAGAGTGTAGTATATGAAGCGCTTTAGCTCTGATCATTTTCTTCACATGGAACATGCAGAGGAGGTGATGGGAATTGGGAAAAACACTCTTGATTGGGTCCAACAATCCAAGCTCCCGGTCAGTCACAAGGGCTTTCGGCTGCGTGTCTCCTAGCAGCTCAGCGAAGCATCTCATAGCCCACAAGTAGCTGTCCTTATTCTCGTGCTGCAATAGGGCTTGTGCTGCAGTAAAATTCTGGTTACATGGAGTGACACCAACGATTTCCACCAACGCATACTCGTACTTGTTTGTGGAGTATGTCGAATCGAGACAAAACACAGTGCTGTATATCCGCAACATTTTCCTGCTGTTTGGGTGGCACCAAAACAAATCTACAATGCACAAGTAAACATGCTCATCAGTTTCATGTATGTTCATGTCATTTCTCAATTAAACAATTATGTACATCAAAGGGACGACTAAAATTTTACCTCTCAGTGTTCTTGTCCCCGGGACAAGCTCATGCCTTGTGAAATAATCTCTTTCTCTGCACATCTGAAGAAATTGCATGGCTGGATTACGGCCCTCTGCAGCCTCCTTCTTCAACTTAGTTGTGTAATTATACACTGCCCTTGACAACACCGGCTTCAGATTATCGGCATACTTTAGAGCTTTGACAATGGCTTTCGGAGCGCAGTGAGCAAACCACATCTCCTTAATCTTCAGCCTATCTTCATCGGTCAACCGTGTGTATGCAAGGTTGCCTTCAATGTAATATGTGAGGGGATGATTATGGCAACCTTTAAACACGTGGACGTGATACAGCCCGTCATCTTCCTTTCTGATCGAGCCACGGAACTGGCACCCAACTCTCTTCGACGATGTTATCCTCTTTCCCTTTGCAGCCAAATTTGAGAAAATATTCCTCCTCTTGTTACTCCTACGCTGCGCTGCCGTGTCCGACTCTTTTCTGTCAGCACATTCGCACGTGAAATAATGGTGGTAGGACCCATCTGGCCGCTTCCTTCTTGAGGATCTGATGATGTTAAAGAGCTTCTCATTTGCTTGGGCTTTAGCCCACCCGAAAGCAAACAGCTCGCTCTCAAAAGTCATTCCAGTTGAAGCACTCGACATGTGTGTGGTAAAATCAGGACCGCCCTCCTGCACAATTTTTAACAAACCATATCATAATAATAATTAATATTTAATGAACTTGATTATCAAAAACAGTTGGGTATTACATTATCCCGGCGATCATTTTGGAAACCTAACTTCTATTTATTTCATTAATTTGATTGACCAATTTACATGGATATTTTTTTCCAGGAATGGAGTTTCTAATGTATATCTGTTTGGTCAGGCTTTTCCACATAACACATAAACATAATTAACCATTCTTTGTTAATAGTTGGGAAGAGTGGTGTTAGTTTAAGAGTCTTATTTTATTTAAAAACATGTTTTAGGAGATTTGTTACATATTATATACAAAATATATATTATCAATAAAATGACTATTACAAAAATAGACTTACAAATATTTGAATATTGGCTTTTGGCCTATAATTTAAACAAACTTAAATGCTGCGCCTCTAAAGTGTGTAATATTTAAGTTGGGGCTAAACGTTCCTTTTTTTAAAATTCCTACGGGTCCATAATTATCCATTTTTGGAATATATTAGTTTGTCGAAATAATTTATTATATTATTCATCCATTATAAAAATGGAAAACATTGGACAAATAAGTCAACTTCGTCACTGCAAAAGCAGCCACCCCTTCATTTACCTCACTTCACCAGATAAAGTAAAACTACAGTTGGGCCCTTCTCAGATAAAATTAAAAAAAATTCACCTGACAAATCCAGAACTAGCTATTACTTTCAGCAAAATATTGCCCACATGCTAGGTCTGTTCCATAACAGTCTGCAATGTAGGCTACTGTTTACACAAAATTTTCAATTTTTCCAACTACTGAATTAAATACTACAATTGTTTCAATGACAGCATTTAATATTCAACCGCCCTATTTTGTTATAGTTTATACATGTAATAATTACATTTATCTGCTAATCTTTTTCAAAATATCACCATTAATCATTGCAAACAAGACTACATTTCATTCAAATTATCATAATCAAAATAATTCAACCCATTGCACACATACTAACAATCTATTTTTCTTTTTATAAAATCATTTTCAAAGTAATAGTTTGACAAGCATGTGATCTAATGTCCTTGTGAATAGGCACTTACTTCTCCCATGCTGCCTTTTTCAACAGTGAATCAACCTTCAACAACAATTGAACACAAGTCCAACAGCTAAACCAGATCTTCTTTGCTGCAAATAAATTCAAGAGATATAGACACATCAGACAGATAAGTACTATCAATTAAAAATACAAGGGATGTATGAATGTCACAAAATGGAAAAAAAGATGAAGATCGGCTTACATGCAACCAAATATATGCTTCCTAGTCCATCACCTTCAACAAAACACGCCCAAATCTCACAGTCAGTGTTCAATAACCAAAAACATATAACTTATCCAAATAATGTAACATCCACTTACAAGAAAGGGGTTTTCACCATCATTTAGCTCCACCTGCCACATGCAACAACGAATCCATCACTTTTTCAGATCAAAGATAAAATTCACACTCAGATCAACACAAATAAATGAGTTTTGTACATTCTTACTTTCAACGACAACCCATCTTTTAACTCTTCATATCAACTCTAAAAAAATCTGCAGATCAACACATTTTCAGAATGAAGGTTACAAATAAAAATGCTATGGATACAGAGTGTACAGTAGGGGGATTAGACACTTGCCTTTCGTGAGCCCATAGAGACAAACCAGAGAAACTCTCTGTTTCACTCTTCTGCTTCCACACTAAGTATATATAGTCACAGAATTGACTTAGGGGTAGAAAAGTAAATGTACTGCTAGGGTTTCATCTGGGCCGTGTTTCCAATCATAAACCAGCCCGCCTCACCAAACTACACCTAGCAACTTACTTTTGATATGGGCCTCATGTCGATTAGGCCTGCTAATGAAACGTCTCCGTGTGGAGCGGATTGGTCCAGCCGGCCTGCTAATGAAACGGCGCCGTGTGCAGCGGATTGGACTCGCCGGAAAAATGGTTCGACTGCCAAATCTGCCATACCTAATTCAAAACGTCACCGCCGCCCTTACCTTATTCTGAACCAACGCCGGTCGACGCTCCCAATCCCACACCGTTGTTTCAACCCTCCGATTCATACCCGCCGTCGCCTGACGCTCCCACCCACCCGGGGATTCAGATCCACCGCCGCAGGCCGAGCACCCCACCGCTGATTCAAATCCACCGCGGATTCAGACCCACCGTCGCAGGCCGAGCACCCCTCCGCTGATCAGATCCACCGCGGATTCAGACCCACCGCCGCAGGCCGAGCACCCCACCGCTGATTCAGATCCACCGCGGATTCAGACCCACCGCCGCAGGCCGAGCACCACCACCTCTGATTCAGACCCACCGCGGATTCAGACCCACCGCCGCAGGCCGAGCACCACCACCTCTGATTCAGACCCACCGCTGCAAGCCGATCAAGCCAAGCACAACACCTCGGATTCACATCTTTACGACCCAAATCTGCCAAATCTCCCAAATCATCTCCTCAAATTGTTGGATATGATTGCCTAAAACTCGATTCGTTTCACTATTCTTTTCCCCTCACCCACCACTTCTGCCTTTTTCATCCTCGACATTTTCCAGATTGGGGCCTAAGTTTTAGTCTTATCCCACCTACAAATAATTATTTGCATTTCGGTCCATGCGGTAAAATCGCAAATAACAACAACATATTCAATATGAGCCCTAGAAAACCTATGAGGGCAATTTAGGCATTTCAGTTCAAACCCTAACCTGCAAAAACAATCAGTCCCTGCACCTAACAATGGCCTTAAACAATCAGAATACCCCATGATAAATATTAAACAATTTTGTCCTTTATGATAATTTTGAATCTTCACATGCCCTTAATAGAAATTTTTCTTAAAATGTAACACAAAAGTCCAAAGTGAACCGCGTGACGTTTGGACATCTTCGTGACGTTTACATTTTGGTTAAATATCCTTTCTAAGAGATTTCTAACACATTTCACTCTCTCTCCCCTGCACCTCACCGAAATCATTACTATGGCGAATTCCGGCCGAGGTTTGGATTCGTTCACGATCGGACACATGGTTGTAAGAGGTAATGATTGCATTAAGAGGTTTCCTCTTGGATTGTTTTCGTTTTCGGAAATCGTATCTTGTTGAATGTGTGAATTCCCTTTTTGGAAGCATCTTTTTTTGTTATTTGTGTGACTGTTGCACCGGCCGGATTTTTCTGTGGTCATTGAACCGGCCGGCCGGATCTTGAGTTGATGTTGCGGTTTTGTTAATTGAGTTGATGTTGCGGATCTTGAGTTTTGGTTTGATGTGTTGTGGTTTATTTGCAGTTGACGACTGTGTTATGTTGAGACCTTCGAACTCAAGCGAGCCGTCCTACATCGGGAAAGTCAAGAGAATAGAGGGCATTGGCAAGAGCCACACCGTGGACGTGCAGTGGTTTTACCGGCCGGAGGACGTCCAAGGAGGTCGCCGGCCGTTCCATGGAATGAGGGAGATTTTTCTCTCAGACCATATGGATACTTTGAGCTCCCAAACTATAGAAGGGAAGTGCCATGTCCACTCCCTCAAGAGATACACCAAGCTGCCGGTGATTAAGCCTGAGGATTTCTATTCCAGGTTCACCTACAATGCCAACAGTGGCACTTTCCTGCCCGATAGCGTTGAAGTGTGAGTTCCACTTCCCATTTTAGTTGTTTTTTGTGTGAGTTTCGTTCCTGATTTCAATGGTTTTATGTTAGTTTAGTTGTTGTTTTTGCATTGTTGTGAGGTTTAACTAGGAAAGTTCAAGTCTTTGATGAGTTTTTGTTAGGTTAATCTTACTAGCTCAGTTAAGTTCAATATTGTTATTCATGGTTGTGAGGTTTAACCACGAAAGTTCGAGTCTTTTGAAAGGTTTCATTTCCATTTCAATGGTCTCGTGTGTGTTTCATTCCTGATTTCAATATATGGTTTTGTGCGAGTTTCATTAAGTTTTTGCATGGTTGTGGGTTTCAAACTAGGAAAGTTCGAGTACTCTTTGATGAGTTTTTGTTAGAATTAGGGGATTAAGGTATCTGTTAGAGCCTTGTACGTGGTTAAGGGATCTGTTAGCTAGAGCCATTAAACTTGGATATATATTCATGGTTTTTCTTTGTGCTTGTAGGTACTGTAAGTGCGAAATGCCTTACAATCCTGACCAGGTGATGGTGCAGTGTGAGAGGTGCGAGGATTGGTAAGTTTGCATATATATCTGATCTTTATTGTTCGATCCACCAAAAGTTTCCATGGAAATTTTCGTGTATAATGTATGACGAACAGTTAAAGAGGGAGAGGGAGAGGGAGCGTGTCAATCTTGTTGTATGCTTGAATCTAGGGTTCTACTGTACCGGTCTAGAATATAGGATAGAAAACACGTGTTTTTTAACTGTATATCTAGGTCAAAATAAGGTTTTTTTTTCACGTTTAATGGTGCTTTCTTTGGTCGACTATGGCACGCTCTATATGTGCATTTCAGAATTTCTTGGTGGCAAATTGACTGTTCAGAATAATCTGAATCGCTTTTGTTCAGAATATGGCACGGTTTCTCTGTGCAGACTTTAAAATCAGTTTTTTATTAACATTTTCTGCTTAACTCTTACTTTTTTTGCTGCATTGTTTTTCCTGTTTTCAATACAGTGAAATATTTGAGAAAAATCCTGTCTTTTTTCTTGTTTCCTGCATATATATTTAGTGTATATGTGCTTGAATCTTGTATGGATACAAACACCAAGAAAATTAAATTTTTAAATGTTACTAAACATTCGGAACCATTTCATGCATGCTTTCCTAGTTTTATTTCATGTTTTGTATTCTTGGGTTGCTAATTAATGTATGAAATTTCATGAATTTCTTGGTAGGTTTCATCCGGCATGTGTGGGGATGACTCAGGATCAGGCCACGCGGATGGACCATTTCTACTGTCCTGACTGTGGTGTTCAGGTGAGACTACTCATCATATACTTCTGTTATTGATGTATTTATGTGTTGTTATATAGAGTCGGGTATTTTAATCAGTCCAAAATATGATGTAGTACGTACTAATGAAGGTTTTAAATATTTTTTTATGATGCAGGCTGCTCCCTAGGCATGTTGGTGGGAGAGACTTCAGATTTTCCTCCTAGATTCATGATTTCATGATATATATATATATAGGACACTAGGAGGATGGTTGTTTGTAGTTGTTTCGATCGACTTTGGAACAACATTGTCTGTATCATATTCTGATGTGTATTATTTTCATTCTTTGTGTTATGTGATAAACCTTAACTTTTGTGTGCTTTATATATATTTGGCTTTGTGATTAATTCCATTCTATTTTTATTTTAGAAAATATATATATACTTGTGTCGATTGATGATTGTCTTTGTGATCGATTGATTATTTGTTTTGTTGTTGAATAAACTTGAACGATTCACATACATAGGTTAGTTTTGTTATTGAATAACTGTGAATTGTGTACAGGTAAAAAGTGAAACGTTGACATATTAATATTGATCCCATGATGAGACCAGCACTGTATAGCTAGCTAGCCTGCAATGTTCATCTTCAAGATCATCATCATCATCAGACTTTAAAACCCTAAAATCCAGGCTATTCACTCCCAAAAACCTGAACTCCTCAGCCACAGTACCTCTACTCCTGCATCGATGCTTCTCAGGCTTAGCCAAAACCGGGAAAAACTACGCCGAACAGGCCACTGTAAAAACACGAAATTACTCCAAAAGGAAGGTTATCAGTAGTTACTCTCCTCCAGAGGGAGGGTAATCAGTTGAGATAAATGGTGCTTAATTACTAGCATGATTTTACCACCATGATCCACTCATAAACTATTAATGATTTCTAAGATGTGACAGTTGAGTAATAAGATTCTAGTAACAATTGTTTGATTACATGCATGATTGATGCAGACAACTGATCTAAAAGCAAGGAATGGAGCTCATTCAATTATCACCAGAAGGAACAAGAAGCCTATCAAAGGAATGCAGACAACTATCTCTCTGATCTCTCTCTCTCTCTCTCTGAACTCGAGTAGATGGTCTGCTAGATTAATCTACGGCACTTCCTCGACAGAGACTGTGCAGATCAGTCCCTATAATGTTGCAGATACCTGGTTTCTAAGCATGTTATATCATTGCTGTTACAAAGCTCAAGTTTTCCGTTCCAAGGATTTCATGCACAGCAAAATGTTCAACTGAGAGAGAGAGAGAGAGTGATGATAAATGATGATGAAGAGAGAGAATATGTTCAACATATAATCTCTAGAGAGGGAAAGTGAGGATAATTGTGTTGAGATAAATGTGCGTTGAAGGATTGGTCTATTCAAACGATTTACATCTGATATCTAGTAAAGGATCGAAAATAGGTATGCTAAACTTGATTCTTGTGTCAATGAACCCTTTGCGAATGATGAATAAAGCACGATCAAGAGGAAAAAATGTCCATAATCTTGACCTTTAAAGTGTCGTATCTCCTATAATCTGCGTCTTTTGATAGTTTAATTAAGTGCTGCACTCTAGTATTGATGCAAGATTTCGATAGATGACGGGATCAATATAAAATGATGAATAAATATCAAAATGTTCATAAAATTTGTCAAACACCTTTATGGTTGCAACGAACTAGGTATATATAAAATATAATTGCTCCGTGCGTAGTCATAAATTGCCCAGTACCACAAATTTAGCAGCAGCATTTCAGTTAGAGAGAGAAAGTGAGAGATGGGAGAGGTCCTCCCTTTTATCTTCTTCTTCTTCTTCTTTTGTTAGCATTTAGGTTTTGTTTTATATTCTGAATCTATTGAACACCTTTTGGCTGGTTTGGATCTAAACTGAATCTTAACCCTTTTTGTCCATGTAACTTTATAATATAAACCAGATTGTTTGTAGCATTTCACTCACATTACTCGTAGTCATGGCCTAGCTAGGTAGATCTGTGATCTGGTCTGTTTAAACCTCAAAAACCCAGAAACAAGCAAACAAATATTTCGATTGGAAAACAGCGGAAGAGAGAGATGGACCGTGGATATGTGTTGGGATTAGTAAGCATCACTTCCATAATTCTTCACCTTTTTTTCTGTTCATCTTTTATGTTTCTTTTTGTGTTAATCTGATCTTCGTCTTCTTTTTTGTTAGGAAATGTGATGGATCAACTCCCACTCAACTTTGACCGTCGATTCATTTTGAGCTGGTTTGCATCGATCCCTTATCATTTTTTCATCTGTTTTATGTACATCTTCTTCACCTTTATTTATGTCATCTTTTCTCTTCTTTTTGTGTTCATTGGTATTCATCAGCTCCAGCTGATGACTTTCTCAGCTGCTTTGATTTTACCAAATCCTTTATTCCCAATATTATCGTGAATGAGAAGATCCAACCAGGGCCGTCCCTCAAATTTTGGGGTCCGGTGCGACCGTCCCGCAGGAACGGCTCTGGATCCAACTCCGGCGATTCTATTGGACGGCACAGGTTAGAGTTAGGCGCGCTGACCATCTTAATATAAGCACTGTCTTATCGTCCGGTTGATTTTCTGAGGGAGCTCCGGCTCCTTCTCTTGTACGGCTTGGCTAGCATAGACGGCGTCCAAGCTGCTAATTTCTCGGCCTTATCCTTTTTTTCTCGGCGCAGTCTCCTTTTCTCGGCTGTCCTCCTTCTCCGATTGACATTCTTGGGGAGCTCCGGCTCCTTGTCGTTCAAGCCGGCTGTAGTATAATAAGAGGGGTAGTCACGGCTGAATCTACGTTTGGTTCGGCAACCCCGGCTTGTCGCTGAGCTTCTCTCTCGGCTTCTTCATTTGCAAGCCGCTGACTGACTACAGCCTAGTTTCTCGGCCCGCTCCTTTTCGCGCCGCAGCCGCTCCTCCTTGGCTACGCACTTTGCATGCTTGCCCTCGTAGTATTCCACGCAGCTTGAGTTCTTGGGCAACATTTTGTTCTGTAGTTGTTGTATGCTGTGTGCATGAGATTATCATGGGAAGGTACGTATCCAGGTATTTATAGGGTTTTGGATGTTGTTAATGGGAAGAAGAGAGGTTTCTTGGAGCCTAAGTAGGCTTTGGAGACCAAGTCAGTACTCTCTTCTGCAAAAAGCTATGGACTTTGGACTGGGTAATTTGTTGCATTCCTTCTCTCTTCTAGATACTCCAAAAAAGAGAGTATAGAAAAAAAAGTTAAATGAAATAAAAGCTCAAATTTGAATGCTCTCTTCCGTCCCACCTGAATTCACACCTTTTTCACAAATATTTTAGACCATATTTGATCATAAATTTCCTTAAGCATATTATAAAAATATTATCATACAAGACATATTATTTGATTCACAATGCGGTCTATTTTCAAAATATTAAAAATTTAGACGTTATTGATATATGTAAATAAAGTTAATAACGGTCAAACATGCTCGGTAAGAATTGGCCAAAAAGCGTATAGATTCAATGATACAAGAGGGGTGTATCATTTTTAGATAATAAACTAATTATCATATTGCAAATTTACACATTCAATAAGAGTTGAAAGAAAAACCTTTCCAGTATTGGACTGGTTTCTTATCTGAAACAAAAAGAGAAAATAACAGTTTTGGTGTCCAATTTATGAGGAAATGTCAACTTTAGTTCCCACTTTTTGAAATGGTTCCCAAATTTTAATTAAATGTTCCAATTTGGTTCCCAAACCGGTTGATGACTGGCTATTGACTGTTTTCCCCCACCACTGTCTCCTCTGCACAGTCATCACCACCCCCCGTATACCCCACTACCATAGAGTTGCCCTCATGCCCAGTACGGCCGCCACTAGCACAACCAGCAGTCGGAGTACCCCATTTCTAATTCTTGGGATCTATGTGTTGGGCATTGCCGCCGAGGACTCCGGCAGATCGTGATGATGTGGAACAGAGTTACGGGCTGAGCCCCATTCCGGCCACCCCAAATGCCGGCAAAGGCGCAACTACTGTACATATAAGAGGTGGTGAAGTCGGTGATGGGTTAACCGGCAGCAGAGTGACGCTCAGTCACTTAGGCCGAGAATGATCGACTCTCACTACCAGCCGAGACTGATCTCCGATGGGCACCACTACAGAGTCATCATCGTCGAAACGACACCGACACCGACACCTGCATCTCCACCATCCGCCGCCACCGCCATTTTCTGGTTGGAGTTTAGTGTATTGGATTTTGGATGGTTTTTAAGGGATGAATGTCAGAACAAAGTGGTCATGAGCTCCCGTGTCGGGTAGTGGGCTGAGCAGTGGAGAAGCTCCGACGGTGGTGGGCAACAGGTGAAAAGATGAAGGTTTCCGTCGGTGGGCGCGAGGCGGCTCTATGGCAGTGAATACTCGGGGTGGTGATGGCTGTGCAGAGGAGGCAGTGGTGGGGGAGAAACCATCGATGGCCAGTCATCAACTAGTTTGGGAACCAATTTGGAACATTTCATCAAAACTTGGGAACCATTTTTGAACCATTTCAAAAAGTAGGAACCAAACTTAACATTTTCTCAAAACCTGGGCACCAAAACTGTCATTTTCTCGAAAAACAAAACCAAAAAAATTTGACACTTGTTAAATGGGAGGCTCCTCCTGAGTTTGGATACAAGATTAACGTTGATGCATCCTTTTTTCATAAAATAGAGCATGAATTGGGATGGTGGTGAGGGATTGCAGGGGTAGAGCTATAAATCTATCTATGAAAACTATCTTTGCATGCTCCCCTTTAATGATAGAGTTAAGGGTTGTTGAACTTAATTGGCTTTCGCATAGGAATTGAATCAAACTCTTATTTCATTGTGGAATCGGATTGCATGATGCCTGTTCAGGGGATCATATTATCTAGCTATGTCAATTGGCAATGCTTTAGTTTGTGTTATGAGATGCACAAAAGTGGAATATAGGAAAAAGTGTGAGGCTGCATAAATTTTTGGGATAAATTTTTGTTACTAGTTGGGAGAATCATACATCATGATTAACAGATAATTTTATATTTATCATTGATTTTGGAGGTTTTTGTTCACCACTTCATCATTTTCTGAAACTTTGTAGTATGGATTTAAATCTTGTACTAAAATGTTTCTTAACCTCTGTAATTTTACAAAATATTCATCTAAAATTAATAAGCTAAATTTTTAGTACTAGTCAGGAGATAATCTAATTTGAAAAAAATATATATTAAGGCTAATTAGTTTTGAAATAGACCGTCTATATTATAGCTATAATATAGACCGGACCTAATTACAAAGATAATTAGGAAGGAAGGATGAAATTATAAATAATATTGGGAAGGAGGTCCTTATACTGCAATTTTCAAAACTTATTTCTATTTATTATTTCACGCGCTTTACACGCGCCCGTCAAATATACCCGCATGTTTTGTATTACTCGGGCGCCTGGGCACAATGCAAATTGCCATGAACAAACTGGTGGGGTCCATCAATAATCGTCATCTTCTTCAATTGGAGCTGTTGTGATTGTCACCATAACATTACCTGCAAGACCTTTTGTAAATACAACAGTTTTCAAAACAAACACACCTGTTTCTAACCTAAAGACATCAGATTACAACCAGTAGACTCTTTCTTCTCAGTTTTAACAAAAGAGTTTTAATACAAGAAACAAAAGTCATCAGTGTTAAACTAAACACTTCAACATTCATATTTTAAACATGCTAGTTTCTATTCTAAACAACCCATTTTTCACAGTTGTAAATACAACAGTTTTCTAAACAAACACACTTGTTTCTAACCTAAAGACGTCAGATTTCAACCAGTAGACTCTTTCTTCTCAGTTTTAACAAAAGAATTTTAATACAAGAAACAAAAGTCATCAGTTTTAAACTAAACACTTCACCATTCATATTTTTAAACATGCTAGTTTCTATTCTAATCAACCCATTTTCAATAGTTGTAAATACAACAGTTTTCAAAACAAACGCACATGTTTCTAATCTAAAGACATCAGATTACAACCAGTAGACTCTTTCTTCTTAGTTTTAACAAAAGATTTTTAATACAAGAAACAAAAGTTATCAGTTTTTAAACTAAACGCTTTAGCATTCATATTTTTAAACATGCTAGTTTCTATTCTAAACAGCCAATTTTTCACTAGTTATAAATACAACAGTTTTCAAAACAAATACACCTATTTCTAACCTAAAGACATCAGATTTCAACCATCACACATGTTTCTAACCTAAAGACATCAGATTTCAACCATCGTAAACACATCAGTTTCCAACCTAAACAACCACCTTTTCATAAACATGCATTGAAAAAGTTTTTCTTTTTCCACTTAGCGAGGATTCGATGCATCAGATTAATATTATATACATCGAAACTGATCGAAACTAAATTCAATCGGGAACTCACCTTGTTTTGGATCTCCATGCCCCTAGTTTAAACCACAGTTTAATTCAGCTTTTTTGCCTCAAATTCAAATCCACGCTCCTAGCAGAATCGATCGCGTTTTGATCCGTGAAATCAACTCAATCGAACGCGTTTTGATCTCTCGTTTTGCGTTTCTATGATTTGGGAGAAAATTGAAGGGT
The DNA here is from genome assembly GCA_948330725.1 of Sherardia arvensis. Lineage (NCBI taxonomy): Eukaryota > Viridiplantae > Streptophyta > Magnoliopsida > Gentianales > Rubiaceae > Sherardia > Sherardia arvensis. Next base: position 4,897,833 of record OX415238.1, on the reverse strand, counting down.
GTGTGGATTTGGGGGAAAGTTGGAGGTTCTGGGTTTCTGCGTTGTTTCTGCTTTTGGCGTCTATATATATGGCGCGTGAACATCACTTGTGGGCCTGTTATAAACCGGTTCCTACCCGGTTTTGACCCGCGAGAATTTTTACTCATTTTGCTATATTTTGCAGTGTAGTCCCTGGTCTATATTATAGCCATAATATAGACGGTCACTCCAGAGACCAACTCTATTAAGGCCGTAGAATAAATTTAAATTATTTAAAAGGATATAACTTCTTAATATTTATTATTCAAGGCGTCAATGATTTTTCTATGATATATTTTATTTAGAAAGGGCATCATGGTATTTCTACAATATATATATATATATATATATATATATATATATATATTATAGTTATATATATTATTATATATTATAGTTATATATATTATTATATTTAGAAATATCGATCGTTTAGACTCCTCTTCTCTCATTATAATTATTTACATATCGAACTAAATTAAATAGGAAACTGAATTTTTAAAAGTTACTAAAATTGGGAATTGTCAACTGATTTGAATTTTGTAAAATTTAATTTTATCTAAATTAAACTAAACTAAATTTATTAGCCTGAAATATTTAGAAGCAAAGTGACATCAATAGAAAATTTAAATTAAGCCACCAAAAAGGTATGACTGACGTTTTCTTTTTTGGATGAAATGAAGAATATAAATACCATGACGCGCTTAACGACAAAAATAGAAAAATAAAGCCCTTTTTATAATAGTTTAAAAGGGCTCCATATACTTGAAATTTCCCCATCTTATTTTTAAATTATTATTACATGCCAAAAATATTGTTTTTTTAAAACGATACTATGCATAAAAAAATTTAAAAATGGTTTTAATTTTTCAATATGTAATAGGAAGAGCTAGCCAAACAATATTTCTAGCAAATCAAGTAAGAGAAAATAATAAAATTTAATTTCCATTTTAATATTTAATAATTTAACAAAATGTAAACTCAAAACCCAAATCTGTCTCCAGAAATTGTCTCTAGCTAGGTTTCATCCAGCGTGAGTTGGGATGGCTGATCAGGATGAATTTTCATCTAGTTGGATAACTTTGCAGTTGAAATTATAGTTTAATTTTGACGTGCTGCATTTGTGCGTGCGTGCTACATGGGAGCGTTAATTTTGACGTGCTGCGTTTGTGCGTGCGTGCTACGTGCGAGCGCTAATTTTGACGTGCTGCGTTTGTGCGTGTGAGCGTTATTTTTGACGTGCTGTGTTTATGCGTGCTGCGTGCGAGTGATAATTATTTCTAAATTTCTGTTGATTCAAATTTTCATTCTATAAGTAATTGAAACTGATTGCTATTTGTAATTAGTAGGAAAAAAAATGTACCATATGCATATAGATTTACCATATATATACTAATTAATGAAGGTTCTTTTCACGAAAAAAAAAAAAAAGTTCTAATTTTTTCATGATACAGTCTGTTCCCTAGTTTTTTTTTTCTATCTATTGATCTTTTCTGTTCTTTTTGTGTTAGTTTGATGTTCATCTTGTTCTTTGTTCTTTGCATTAAGAAGTTCCCTCTTGGATTGTTTTGGTTTTCGGAAATCATATCTTGTTGAATGTGTGAATATTTCCCTTTTTGAAAGCATCTTTTTTTGTTGTTTGTGTGACTGTTGTACCGGCCGGATATTTTTGGTCATTGAACCGGCCGGATCTTGAGCTGATGTTTGCGGTTTTGTTAATTGAGTTGATGTTGCGGATCTTGTGTTTCGGTTTGATGTTGTGGTTTATTTGCAGTTGATGACTGTGTTATGCTGAGACCTTCGAACTCAAGCAAGCCATCCTACATCGGGAAAGTCAAGAGAATAGAAGCCATTGGCAAGAGCCACACCGTGGATGTGCAGTGGTTTTACCGGCCGGAGGACGTCCATGGAGGTCGCCGTCCGTTTCATGGAATTAGGGAGATATTTCTGTCTGACCACTTCGATACTTTGAGTTCCCAAACGATCGAAGGGAAGTGCTGTGTCCAATCCCTCAACAGATACACAAAGCTGCCGGTTGTTAAGCCTGAGGATTTTCATTCCAGGTTCAACTACAATGCCAAAAGTTCAAATAATATTAATCCAATTAATATTAAAAAGCTTTTGTACGTGCGCGTGTTTGCACGCGCTTATTTCATTCTTAATAAATTTTCACCGTACCTTTATTTTATTCCAAATTAAGATTCTTGTACATGCGCGTGTAAACACGCTCTTTTTTTGTTCGTTATAAACTCACCACTCATTATTATTACAAGTTCACACACGATAATTGCTACGTATATCTCATAAATTATTTTCTTAGTATAAAAATCATTTATGTAAATAAAATCGTGACACTAAAATTTCAAAACCTATCAAAACAGCCCCATTTCATTCTTGTGTAAGAGGAGAGATATGCGTGATGTGAATCAATGAGGTGAAGTGGCGGTAAATTTAGGTCGTTGTAGGCAAACTTTATTACTAGTATACACTTTTATTTGTGGCAATTACTCTCTCTTGTTTATTATTCGTGCATTCCAGCCTCACTTTTTCTAGTTTTCGTACATACACGTCCAACTAAATTCATTGTGATAATTATGGGTAAAGGAAACATACCAAACGTTAGAAAACATGTCAACTGACTAATTCCAGCTAAATTAAGGATTTTTTCAAAACGTTAAAAAATTCATAAAACATGTCTGTTCACTTTTGTAATAGTTAAATGCCGTTTGTCACGAGATAATAATGTAACTCACCATTATTATTTTTGTTACTCTTTTTCAAAAATTATGAAATTAATTAAAAATTCATAATGTGTTTGTTTTATGTGTCTGATTTCTCCAATTAAAAATATAATAACTAATAACAACAAATATCTAGTCAATGTCACAAACAAATCCAATTAAAAGAGCAACTTAACTAGTCCCGATCTTAAAAACAAGAAGTAAGAGACCCCTCCCTCGATCCATCACACTATAAAACGTCGCAGCATTAGGCATCATCTACATCTCTAAAATATCAACTTTTCAATGATTTAACTTAAAATATTAAAACTGAAATTCAAAAATTAAATGTGTACTTAGAATGGGGTAGTAGAAATTACCCAAATTCAATGCTGACCCTGGGATGGTAAGCTGAGACCGGAGAAAGAACGCCCATATAGCAAGAAAATTCGATAATTTGAAAAACAATACCGAGTATAAAAATATCATAATAGGGGATAAGTTTAATGAGCCCAAAAATCATCCAAAATATGTGAAGAACCTGAAATTAAACCATGAAATTATACATTCTTCCTAAGAAATTAACAAACGTGGGATGAGAGAAAGAGAATGTGGTTATTATACCCAGATGTGTGGATCGAACACTGTAACGCCATAAAGAAACCATATGATGCCAACTGCTAGCGATATAAAACCCTCATATAGAGGAGCCCTGACCCTTCTTCTTCGCTCATAAACATATCTCTACTCAAAATTAAACATACCAAGTGAACTTGGTAATACAAAAACCTAAAACAACATAAGATGTATGTATATACTTACCACAAGGCAGCAAATGATGATGGACAGTGTAACACACATTTTACCAAATGCTTTAGATGTTTCACATTTCACCTATGATATTTTTATTATTAGGTTATACAACATCATGATGTTTCACTCTATCGTCTATTCTTACATATAATAAGTTCATTGATCACCAACTTTATGAATTAGCCTGAGTTGGGAAGTACTTGATTAATGCCAGATTATTCCACAAACAACCTGGTGAAGTTTAAGAGTGTTGTTATTCAGGACAGGCTCTGGCTATTTGAGGGACTGAACCGAATATATATAAAGTCTTTGAAAAGGAGAGTTCATGGAAATTCGGTTTTGTGGTGATGGTGAAATTTAGTTTGTAAGAGAATTTTAATACGCAAAAAAGAAATAGAATTAAATAAATTAAAATGATCGATTTTTTTCTCAAAAAAATGAGGCCTTTATTTTGGCCCATATTTTAAATAAATGAGACTTTATAAGAAAATTTATTTTTTTAACATATAAAATTTGATATTAAAAAAAAGTGGGTATATTTTAGCCCCATGATTTGGGAGTCTGAAGCGTAGATTTCACATGTTTCAAGTTTTAGGTCGGGCCTGTTGTTATCCACATTTAGAAAATGAAGGACAAAATTTCACATGTTCAGTGATTATGGCTCTTAAGCCATTCTCATCCACACACTGAACCCCGTCACATAGCCCACATGGTTTGACCTTCGTTCGATGCTAGACCGGCCTTGATCCGACCTAACCAGAGATTATAGCTCATCTCCAGTCAGATCTCTATCAACTATACTTGTGCCTGTCCCCAAACAAATATTTTTATTAATATTTATATTAGTTTTAAAATAATTGTCCTTATTTTAATTGATATCTATATTATTTAGAACAAGAAAAAATATTTTAAATAAAATAAGGGTTTAATAAATTTGGCTAATGAATTTATATTTTTCAATTGTTTTAATAAAAAACGAATTCCATATTAAATTATCTTTTGAAGTACAAGAATGTGAATGCAGACAATTATGTGCCGACGCTGATGGTATCCTGTCGTGCCCCAAAATTTCAAGAAAATTATGAGATTATACCACCTTAATTTAGTTATATAATTATTATATTTAATTATTAATATTTTTAGTTCAGTTCATTTTAATATCTATCAATTCAGTATTCAATTTAATTTAGTTGTAAGAAAATAGGTTGAAAGCATACCCTAAGATACCATTGAACCTCTCTTTGCTATATATTTTAAAGTTATATTAAATACTTCTAAAAATTTTAGATAAAATGATATATTGGTTTTTTCTACTAGCTACTAAACTCATATTTATTTGTAGTGGAATAATCTGGCATTAATCAAGTACTAACCAATTCCAGACTACAGCTATTAAAGTTGGCGATCGATGAAACATTATGACGTAATAAAATATAATTTTAAATGGGAAAATTCTAATAAGGGCGTGAAAAAATTCAAAATTATCAAAAAGGACATAACTATTTAATATTTATTATGAAGGGCATTCTGATTGTTTTAATGATTATTTTTTTGGAAAATGACATTTATAACCTTTATTTGTTAACTTATTCAAAAAAATAGGTTTTACATTTTCTTCTCCTAGGATTAAATCTAGTTTTAACACACATTTTATTTGGTGATGATTGAATTGAAATAAAATATATTAAATTGAACTGGTGCAAAATCAGTGTATACTAATGCTATGACTAAATTAAGATGAATTTTATCAGATGATATACATTTCAACTTAACTAAAAAAAGATCGAACTTAATTGATGACAACTAAACTGAACTGGACGGAAATGTATTGAATCAAAGTAAATAGAACTAAATTTTATCAAATCATATTCCATCAAAACGGTACTGATTTGATTAGAAATCAATTAAACAAAACTAAACTGATCAAATTTCGTATAAATTGGCAGAATTAACCCTTAATAAGGTTTTGAATTTTTTTAAAAGTTATTTAATGTAGATATTAAAAATAAAGGTTATAGATGTCATTTTCCAAATAAATAATCATTAAAACAATCATAATGCCGTTCATAATAAATATTAAATAGTTATGGCATTTTCTGATAATTTTGAATTTTTCCACGCCCTTGATAGAAATTTTCCCATTTTAAAAAGATAATAAAATTTAGGGAAAATTTCTATTAAGGGCGTGAGAATATTTTCAAAATTATTAGAAAGGGCGTAACTATTTAATATTTATTTGGAAGGGCATTCTTATTGTTTTAATGATTATTTATTTGAAAAATGATATATATAACCTTTATTTCTTAATTAGGGCACGGTGCACGATGCACGGTGCACGGTGCACGATGCCAATCAGGTCCGGATGACCACTGTGGCTTGTTCGAGAAAAGGTCTCTCACAGTGACGGGAACCCAGACCACTGCTGCCCAGGCTCCGGTCCGGACCGATCAGGCCAGACGCTTACCCGCTCCAGCAGCAGCGGTCCTAGCTCCGGCAGCAGTTGCTCAACCAACCTACACTCCTCTCTCCAAAACCCGTACGGAGATCCTCGCTGTCCACCGAGGTCTGTTTACGGATCTGCAACCTATTGTTGGCGTACCGGCGCCAACAAATGCGGACAAGTGATGCGAGTTCCATAAGTCACATGGCCACACCACGGAGGGATGTAGGGCGCTCCGTTCGGATATCGAGAGGTTGATTGGAGCTGGTCAGTTGAGGGACTGTGTAGCAGGTGAAGCACGACAAGCCGCCCCGGCCGCCGCTGCCGGGCAGGGGAGGAAGAGGAATTGGAGGAACAATCACCCCCGAGGAGGTAACCAAGCCAACCCGGCCAATCCGGCTCCGAGACAAGCTGCGCCAGTGCAAGCCCCGGCTCAACCCCGGATGATCAATGTGATTAACGGCATAGTTGGAGATGGGCTCAACTCCATGACAGAAATCAAGGCCAAAAGCAGATATGTGCCCTCGGGCGAGATACAAGAGAAGAGGTTCAAGCCAAGTGAGACTATCACCTTTTCGGACGAGGACCCGGTGCCTCCCCAGGTTCCTCACTCCGATTCGATGGTGGTAATTGCCGATGTGGAAGGAGTGCTAATCAAACGAGTTTGTAGATGATGGAAGTAGTGTGGAGATCATGTTTGCAGAATGCTTTGATCAGCTCGGAATCGGACGACAAAATTTGAAGCCGTGTCACTCCCCCTATCAGGGTTCACCGGGCGGACGGTACATCCGTTTGGTGTCATCCCTTTGAAAGTCACTCTGACATATTTCCAAGATCCGACGAAGCGAGCAACGTTGGAATGTAATTTCGCCGTCATTGATGCGGTGTCTCCTTACAACATGATCATTGGAAGACCGTGGCTGTCACAGGCGCGGGCTATCTGCTCACCGTTCCATTTGATGATGAAGTTCCCCACCGATAACGGTATCGCATCGGTCCGGGGACACCAGCAAACCGCCCGGAGTTGCATGCTGACCGCCATCAAGGATGCCCGGTCCAGTGAGGGTCAGTCCCAGATGTCCGCTCCGGACAAGGGTGCAAACTTGGTAGGAGCCATCCACTAAGAGGCACCATCATATGTAGTGGAGGACATGATAGTTGGTCAAAAGGGAGTAGTAAGCGTGGGGAGATATCTGCCGGATGACGTGAAGGAAGAGTTGCGACTCCTGCTGGCGGAGTACGAGGATGTGTTTTCATGGGGGACGGAGGACTTGATGGGTGTCCCGGAGGAGATCGTCGTTCACAGGCTCAATGTCTTCCCGAAACTGAAACCTATACGGCAGAAGAAGAGACCTCTCGCTCCGGAACGCGTGGAGGAAGTCCGAGCGGAGGTGGGAAGATTACTGAGTGCTGGAATCGTGGAGGAGTTATCCTACCCGGAGTGGATAGCGAACCCAGTTCTGGTGAAGAAGCACGATGGCTCATGGAGAATGTGTATTGACTTCACAGATCTGAACAAGTGCTGCCCGAAGGACAGCTATCCGCTCCCTTCCATTGATCAGCTGGTCGAGGCCATTACTGGTTACCAAGTGTTGGCATTCTTTGATGCGCACCGAAGGTATCACCAAATCACAATGGCCAAGGATGACCGTCCCAAAACATCTTTTATCACTGACTTTGGTACTTTTTGTTACAGGAAAATGCCTTTCGGACTGAAAAATGCAGGTGCAACGTACCAAAGGATGACGGACAAGCTTTTCCGGAACCAGATAGGACAGAACCTGGAGGTTTACGTGGACGACATGGTGGTTAAGAGCCGGACTTACAAGTCTTTCTTGTCGGACCTCCGGGAGATGTTCGACGTGCTCCGGACGGCGAACCTCAAGCTCAGTCCCGGAAAGAGCACCATTGGAGTCGGAGCGGGGAACTTCCTCGGTTTCATGGTGTCAGCTCGCGGAATCGATGTCAATCCAGAAAAGATATTGGCACTCATGGAGATCACCTCCGAGGGGGTGAAGGACGTGCAGAAGCTAACCGGATCGCTGGCCGCTCTGAGCCGATTCCTCGCTCGGGGAAGGAGAAGCAGCTTCCCTTTTTTAACATACTCCGTAGGGCCAAACCATTTGAGTGGACGGAAGCGTGCGATCAGGCATTCACGGATCTGAAGGCCCACTTAGCAAGCCTCCCTACCCTGTCCAAGCCACTGCCCGGAGAGGAGCTCTTCTTATACATGGATGATGCCCTTGTTTGAGTACTTGCAACACGGAAAGCTCCCGGAGGATAAGGCATTGGCACGGAGAATCCGACAGAAAGCGCCGCGATACACCGTTGTGGACGGAACCTTGCTCAGACGGGGATACCTCCAACCATGGTTAAGGTGCGTGAACTCGGACGAGGTGGATCGGATTGTGAAGGAGATGCACGAGGGACCGAACGGCAGTCACCAGGGGGCTCGGACCATCGCGAGGAAGATAATGTGCACGGGTTATTATTGGCCGACCTTGTTTGAAGATGCGCAAAAATATGTCCGCTCCTGCGTGCAGTGCCAGAGGTTTGCTCCGCTCATCCATGTCCCTCAAGAGGAAAGAGTCGGGATCACCGGGTCATGGCCTTTTGACCGATGGGGCATTGATCTGGTGGGGCCCTTCCCCTCCGCTCCGGGAGGATTCAAGTACTTGATTGTGGCGATCGATTACTTCAGCAAATGGGTAGAGGCGGAACCCCTCACGAACATCTGTGGCAACACTTGCTTCAAGTTTTGTTGGAAGAACATCATCTTCCGTAACGGAATTCCCAAATACATTGTCACGGACAACGGAGCTTAGTTTGAAAACGACCTGTTTCGTTCCTGGTGCAAGGAGTATGGAATTACGCAGCGGCTCACCTCCGTCTACCATCCGCAGGCCAACGGTCAAGTTGAAGATACAAACCGGACGGTGGTGAACGGATTGAAGACCCGTCTGCAGGGGGCGCGGGGGAACTGGGTTAACGAGCTCGAGTATCCCCGGGTGGTTACCATCTCCATGTATAGATTCCGGTCTTGGCTCGGCTCGAGTTCTGACGAAGCCAACTTACTCAGCGCGTCCGCCTTGCTATTTTCCTCCCGGGGTATCTGTGTCAACGTCACCCGGAGGAAACCTTGCATCATTAGTTTTACTGCCTCCAGATATTTCTGCAAACTCCTTTCCTTGGCCTCGTACTCCCCGTTAACTTGTTGAACCACGATGGCCGAGTCACTATAAGCTTGTACAACTTTGGCACCCGTCTCCCGGGCCAGACGTAACCCGGCAAGAAGGGCCTCATACTCGGCTTCATTGTTGGTTGTTTTAAATCCAAACTGTAACACATACCGATATTCCTTGCCACCGGGACTCACCAGCACGACACCGGCCCCGCTTCCCCCGGCATGGGAGGAACCATCCACGTGTAACTTCCACTCCGGTTCACCTTCCCCCGGGTCTTTAACGGCATTGTCAGCCATCTCAACCAGAAAATCAGCCAAAGCCTGCCCCTTGATAGACTTCCTCGCCTGATAAGTGATCTCGTGCTCTCCAAACTCAATCGCCCACTTCATCATCCGGCCAGATGCTTCTGGTTTTATCACGACTTGCGGAAGGGGGTGATTTGTGAGAACTGTGATAGGGTGACCTTGAAAGTATGGGCGAAGTCTCCGGGACGCGTGCACTAGTGCTAGCAGCAAGCGTTCTAGTGAAGAATAACGCGTCTCCGGTCCTTGGAGAGCCCTACTTACAAAATACACCGGGCTCTGCGCTCTCCCAGACCCTCGAACCAAAGCCGCACTTATTGCCTGATCTGTGGCTGCCAGATACAAGAACAGTTCCTCCCCCGGGACTGGCTTGGACAGGGTTGGGAGTTTTCCCAGGTGCTCCTTCAACTCCTTGAAAGCTTGCTCACACTCGGGAGTCCACTCAAACTTCTTTGCTCGCCTCAAAATGTTGAAAAAAGGCAGCTGCTTTTCTGCTCCTCGGGACAGGAACCTGCTTAACGCCGCCAGGGACCCGGTTAAGCACTGTACATCTTTCACCTTACTCGGGGAAGGCATGCTCAGAATTGCTTCCACCTTTTCCGGGTTCACATCGATCCCCCGGTTTGACACCATATACCCCAAAAACTTGCCTGCCGCAACTCCGATGGTGCTCTTCTCCGGGCTCAGCTTCAAGTTTATCTCTCTCAACACGAAGAAAAGCTCCCGGAGGTCATCCAAAAAGGCATCATGTGTCCTGCTTTTGATCACCATATCATCCACATATACCTCCATGATTCTCCCCAGCTGGTTCTTGAACACCCGATCCACCATGCGCTGGTATGTTGCTCCTGCATTTTTGAGACCGAATGGCATTTTCCTGTAACAGAAAGTACCAAAGTCAGTGATAAAAGAGGTTTTTGGCCGATCTTCCGGGGCCATGACGATCTGGTGGTATCCCCGGTGCACGTCGAAAAAGGCTAGAAGCTGGTAGCCTGTCATAGCTTCCACCAGCTGGTCAATGGAGGGCAATGGGTAACTGTCTTTAGGGCAGCACTTGTTTAAATCTGTAAAATCAATACACATACTCCAGGACCCATCATGCTTCTTCACCAAGACCGGGTTGGCAATCCACTCCGGGTAAGTAATTTCTTCTACCATTCCCGCGTCCAGCATCCTTCTCACCTCCCCCCGGACGAATTCTACCCGATCTGCTGCCAAGGCTCTTTTCTTTTGCCTTATAGGCTTCAAATCCGGGTAGACATTCAACCGGTGTATGGTGAACTCTTCTGGTATCCCCGTCAAGTCTTTCGTTCCCCACGAGAATACATCTTCATACTCCTTCAACAATTTCCGGAGCTCATCCTTCACATTCACCGGGAGGTGCTTCCCAACACTCACCTTTCCCCGGGATCTTACCTCCATATCCTCCATTTCAAAAGAAGCCGGGTCACCATGCACGGCTCCCACTATGCTATTCTTCTCGGAACTCTCCTCGGGCTCCGATGCGTTTGTTCTTTCTGAACCTCCATTCTTGGCCTCCTTTATCGCGGTGAGCATGCAGCTGCGGGCGGTCGTTTGATTGCCAATAACCGAAGCAATTCCTTGATCCGTCGGGAACTTCATGGTTAGATGGTAGGGTGAGCATATCGCCCGAGCCTGCGTCAACCAGGGACGACCTATGATCATGTTGTATGGGGAAGAAGCATTTATGACCGCAAAATTACACAGGACAGTGCACCTCTTGTTAATATCCAGATGATCAACAAGGGTCACCCGTAGCGCTATAACGCCCAGCGGGTGGACTGTGCGACCCGTAAAGCCTGATAGCGGGGACAGGCATGGCTTCAAATTCTGTCGACCAATGTTCAATTGATCGAAACAATCAGCAAACATAATCTCTACGCTGCTTCCATCATCCACAAAAACTCACTTTATCACCACACCTTCTACCTCCGCAGAGATCACCATCGGGTCAGAGTGGGGCACTTGGGCCGGAACTGCATCCTTCTCTGAAAAAGTGATCGTCTCGTCATGTTTAAACCTCTTTCCCTGGATCTCTCCCGGGGGAACATACCTACTCTTGGCCTTCACTGCCGACAGTGTTTGCGCTCCATCTCCCACTATCCCATTGATCACGTTTATCATCCGGGGTGCTCCAGGTCCCGGAACTCCCTGCCTAGGTGCTTGCGGGGCGGGGTTAGGAACAACGTTGGTTTCCGCAGGGCGATTGCCGCCTTGACCTCGGTTGTTTCTCCAGTTCCGTTTCCTCCCCTGTCCTGCTGGGGCAGCCGCCGGGTGTGCTTCTCCCGCCACACAGTCCCGGAGCTGACCCCGCTCTACCAGCTTCTGAATATTCGTGCGCAAGACACGGCAGCCTTCTGTATTGTGACCGTAGGACTTGTGAAACTCACACCATTTTTGGGCATTGGCCGGGGCCGGGACCCCTTGTATCACTGGGGGGTCCGTGAAGAGACCCCGGTGAATGGCCAAAATCTCCGTTTTTGTCTTGGAGAGTGTAGTATATGTCGGTCTGACCACCAACGTCTACCCCCCAGTGTGGGTGCTGCTCCCTGGGCCGGGGGGCGTCTTGCTGCTTCCGGGCGGACCCCCTGGTGAGGAGTGGCCCGGAGTGTAGTTGTTTGGGTTGCTGTGGCCGTAATCAGCCGCTGCTCAAAGAAACCGACTGTGTTCATCCGGGTATGGTTAGCTTCATGCACAGTGCAATGCATTTCGACTGTCAACTGGAGATGGTAGAAAGTTCCTGGCATATTCTTCATCAACTCGATGTAGAACATCTCGTCTCTCAACCCATTGACAAAGTTGCCGATCAGGGTCTTCTCATGCAGGTGCCTATCCTGGACCTTCATTGACTCGGCAATATACCGGACATAATATTGCCAAGTGGACTCCGTCTCCAACTGCCGTATAGCCAAGACCGTGGCTAGGTTGACAAAGTTGGTCTTCATTGCTGCATATCTGTGGACCAGGACCGTAGCAAAATCCCAGAAAGTCTTCAAGGAGCCTTGTGGAAGACTTTTGAACCAACTCAGGCAGTTGCCCCGGAGATAGGAAGGCAACAACTTGCACTACAACGGCTCATCAATGTCCCGGGCACCCATGACAGTGAGGTAGGTGTGAACAAACTCCTCTGGGTCCCCGTCTCCGTTGTATGTCGGAACTCCATCAGGCGCTTTGGTACCTACCGGCCATTTGTAGTTTAACACCTCTGGAACCCACGGGGAATGAGGAACCATCCCCCACCTACCAATAAGCCTGGTCAAACGATCTTCGATGGACCCGTTGTTAAACGGGGTGTTGTATCCACCATAAAATGGTTGAGCTTGCGGGTTTAAACCTCCTGGGAACTGCTGATCTGGGTATTGCTGCTGTCCCAGAAAAATCTGCTGACCAAGAGGCATCTGCTGTCCTGGAGGCATCTGCTGACCCGGGGGCATCTGCTGATATCCAGGACCCCGTCTCCCATCATTTTCCAAGTCCACCACTTCGGGTACCTTGTTAGGGGCTGCTGCCTTAGCTGCTTTCCACGCTCGAAATTCCCCAAATTCCTCTGCGCTGGTATGAATTGTTTCTGGATCTCTGCGCTCCGGGTCCTCTTCCCCGGAATCGAAATATTCCGGTTCAGATTCTCCACCTTCTCCGAACGCTTCCTGGTCCTGTCTCTCCTTTTCTTGTCGGGCCTTATCCCTCTGCTCCTTCTGCATCTCCCTGAGGGTACGTTCCGGCACCTTCTTCTTTCCTTGGCACTTCTCAGCGGCCACACGGGCAGTCTCCTTGCGCGCCCGCTCCTTCTCCTCGGCCGCTTTCCGCGCCGCCTGGGCAGCTGCGACCCTTTTGGTCTTAGGACCGCCTTCTGCCTGATTAGCTTTGGAAGGGGGTTCTTCCACTGTCTTTTTAGGTCTGCCGCGGGGCATGACGAAGCAATATCCCACTGGGCGTGCCAACTGATGCTACCAGTAAGCTCCGGGATACCAGCTCCGGTACAGGGTAATCCGGGGAGAGCTGGAATCCTAGCCCGCGGCCAATCTCTCACCTAAGTCCTGCAAAACAAAGCCCCCGGGGTCACCCGAGGGTAGACGCTCCGGCGTGATGATGAAGATAGGCCTTTTTGCAGAGGAGAGAGAATATGAAGAAATACTGAGAGTATTTAAGTCTGGTAAAACATACCTATTACTGTTGGTCACTCCTCTATTTATAATGGGGAGGATCAAAGAGGGCTTAGGCTAAGTGGTCCTCCTCCTGCCGCAACCCCGGGTGTGTCCAAGATAGCTGATGTCATGGGAGGACCACTGCTGGGCTTAACCCTTTCTTCTCCTTTACCAGTATATCCGCTGGACCAGGATATGGGCTGAGGCCCATATCACCAAAAACCCTATATATTTGTTTGATATTCAAATGGAAGACAACATTTGGGCGATGTTGCCGGAGGATTTGCTGAACAAAATCCTAATTAGGGTGCCTCCCTTTATGATATTCTGTTTTCTTTTTGTTTGCAAGAGGTGGAATTCTATCTCACTTTCTCATCACTATCAAAATCAAGCAATCTAATGAAATAGTCATTCAATAAGTCCATGAAATCATTCGATCTTCAAACCCTAGATCAACAATTCAGAATACTAAGGATTAGCTTTTAAATTCTCGAACCCGTGGATCATATTATTGAGATGAGATTCAAGTAGCATCCCCATCAATCTCCTTGATCTACACATCTTCATCCGGACAAATCTTCTGATCCTGGCCCGGCGGCACCAATTACACAGGTATAGTAAAACATCATCAGAAATCTGATCCTACTAAATTCGATCGGTCGACATCAAAACTTTCCACATGGCTCTTTCTATTCTCAGAGAGTTGATTCGTGTTATTCTCAAATATGCGAGGTTTGATCGGTGAAAACCCTAACCAATTTACATGTATATAGGAAATTTTAGAGCAAGTTTTTTATTTAGGAAATAGTAAATTAATGGAGTATGTTTGATTTGATTTGATTTGATTTGATTTTTGATTTGGTAATCGAATAAACAATGCATTTTATATGGAAACTACAACGAACTTGATATTACCGAAAATATAAAGATAAACGATGCATTTATGGAGTACATGCGTTTTAGTTATATGGAAAATATGGTAGGCCAATGCATGTTATGGAGTATATGCATTTTAGTTATATGGAAATTATGGTAGGTGGCTGAGAATATGGTAGGCGGCGGGGAAACCTTAATTGAAAATATGGTAATTGGTAGGCGGGAAACGCAATAATCATAGTCGTTTTATGTATTAGAATGATAATTCCGAGCCGGTTCCGAGGACGGTGTTTTTTTTAATTTATATTTATGCCGCCACTTTCTACTTTTTAATATATACCTAATAAAAAGATAAATACCATGACGTGCTTAACGATAAATATAGAAAAATAAAGCCTTTTTTATAATAGTTTAAAAGGGCTCCATATACTTGAAATTTCCCCATCTTATTTTTAAATTATTATTACATACCAAAAATATTATTTTTTTAACGTTACTATGCATAAGAAAATTTAAAAATGGTTTTAATTTTTCAGTATGTAATAATCGGAAAATTTGTCGTGCATATTACGTGCAGTTAATTATAATTTGCATGATCCAAATCCAAATTTAAGGTTGTTTAACCATGGATTTCTATTCATTACACATGATTTCCGTGCTGTGTTGATAGTGAATATTATGAAACTACATGAATTTTCATCTAGTTGGGTAATTTTGCAGTTGAAATTATGGTTTAATTTTGACGTGTTGCGTTTGTACATGCTGCGTGCGAGCGTTAAAAATATAGATAATTATTTCTAAATTTTTGTTGATTCAAATTTTCATTCCATAAGTAATTGAAACTGATTGCAATTTGTAATTAGTAGGAAAAGAAATGTACCATATGCATATAGATTTACCATATATATATACACTAATTAATGAAGGTTCTTTTCACGAAAAAAAAGAAGGTTCTAATTTTTTTATGATGCAGGCTGCTCCCTAGGCATGTTGGTGGGAGAGACTTCTCATGATTTTCCTCCTAGAGATTCATGATTTTTGGAACAAAATTGTTAAGATAATTTTGTGAGGTTTGGATATTATTTTCAGTGTTTATATTATGTGATATACACATTTTGTGAGGTTTGGAACAAAATAGTTAATTTTTTTCTCTATTGATCTTTTCTGTTCTTTTCGTGTTAATTTGATTTTCATCTTGTTCTTTGTTAGGAAATGGGGATGGATGAACTCTCCCAATGCTGTCCCTAAGTATTTTAGGGTCTGAAACGATAAAAAAAGGTGTCCAATATTCAAAAATATAACTACTTTTTTCTTTTTTAAAAAAAATCCGGAAGGATTTTATATTTACCACTTTGCGGAACCATTTTCTATCTAACAAAATTGATTATAAATGAATAAATAAGTCCGACAAACATATGTAGCATAAGTTTTCTAAATTAGTCAAATTATATAGGTTTAATTTGATATTCTAATAGCACATAACTCCTAATATCTTTATTTTTTAGTCTTTAAAACAAGAATTCATGTATATTGATGTCAAAGTATCTATTAAAGTATAGCACAAATTTTACAAATCAAACCACACACGTACACTTACACGCATAACACAACCGTTTACATGTATAATATTTATACCCCAATTCAATAATAATAATAAAAATGTGACTTAAAAAGGCCGTTTTTAACTTTAAAATGGGTTCAAAAAGGTTTGAATTTTAAATTGAAAATGAGTCCAAAATACTGAAATTTTATATATAATTGATTGAAATTTTGGGTATGAGGCGAGTACAACGTTGGCCTCAAAGGAAGGCCGCACCTAAACTCCTCACTTAACTTTGACCGTCGATTCGCCTTGAGATACTTAGTTATGCATCACTTCCGTATTCATCCCTTCACGATCATCTTTTCACGAATAAGAACCAAGAGAGAAAAATTGCCACAAATAAAAGTGTATATACTAGTATAAAAGTTTGCCTATAACGACCTAAATTTACCGCCACTTCACCTCATTAATTCACATTACGCATACCTCTTCTCTTACCCAAGAATGAAATGGGATTGTTTTGATAGGTTTTGAAATTTAAGTATCACGATTATATTTTCATAAATGAGTTTAATACTAAGAAAATAATTTATGATATATACTTAGCAATTATGGTGTGTGAATTGTAATAATAATGAGTGGTGGAAGTTTATAATGAACAAAACAAGAGCGTGTTTACACGCGCATGTACAAGAATCTTAATTTGGAATAAAATAAAGAAACGGTGAAAATTTATTAAGAATGATATAAGCGCGTGCAAACACGCGTACGCACAATTTTATGTGCCGTGCCGTGATAATACGTCTAAATTCAAACATTAAAATGAGCAGTTCAGAATCATCTGTTTCTTCTGTTCCTTCTACATAGACTTTAAAATCCAGTTTTTGCTTAATCGGTGTGGTTGGATTTGGAAAGCCCTAGTCAAGTCCACTATCTTCTTCAACATGTTCTGCTTAAGTCCACTTTTTTGGCTGCATAAATTTTTTTGGACAAATTTTTGTTATTAGTTGTGAGAATCATATATCATGATTAGCAGTAATTTATATTTATCATTGATTTTAGATTCGTTAACAAAAATCCAAACCGAAACCGCCGAGGTCCTTTGGACATTTCTGGACGAAATTTTTTGGGAATCCTTCCCTGCACCTGTACCTCATCGTAGACATGGCGAACTCCGGCCGAGTTTTGGATTCGTTCACGATCGTAGAAATGGTTGTAAGAGGTGTAATTGCATTATAAGAAGTTACCGCCAGCTCCTTTAATGGACATGTTTTGCATCCGAGTTTAATTGAGCTTGTTTTAGCCATGGATTGCTACTCATTACTCATGATTTCTGTCCGGATTAAGAATAGAAAATATATATATTCAGTTTTAGTTTTATATTAAAAATAAATATATTCAAATATATTACATTCTTATTTTTACTGATGGTGAATAGTATCAAGCTGCATGAATTTTCACTTGAAATATTTGGTTTATATTTTGACGTGCGGTCTTTGTGCGTGTTGCGTGTGAGCGTCAATATTTTCATCATGAACATCGCAGTGAAGAAGATGCATTCTAAGTAATTGAACTGGTAACCAAACCCGTACGTGTGATTTTCTATTGATGGTGGCGTCGGGCTGGAGGTGATGGACTGATGGAAAAATTGCAGCGGTAGGATATTGGAGAAATTTTGCAAGATTTAATTTGTTGCTGAAAATAAAAGTCAACGAATGCATAGTTGAGTCTAATAAGAAATAAATAAATAAATTAAATTAATGGTCAGAATTAGATTACATCAAGTGCAGAGATTTTGAGTGAAAATGGAGTGTCTTAATCCCTTCCCTTTATATATATATCCGAATTTCTTTTACTATAAATGTCCCAACACTACGTCGGACGTTAATGATTGCGGTGATATGGGCCCAGATGGATGATCTCATGGCGCAGGACTTCCAAGAGGTTCTTGGAGAGTTCGGGCAATCCCGTGAAGAAGGAAATCAGGTTCAGTTTTGAAGAGGGAAATGTCAATTAAGCTCATCCAAAGGAATTTTCATTTTAAAAATTATAAATGCTACTTGTGGGTATCGAACGCTTAACCTGGTGAAGTTTAAGAGTGTTGTTATTCAGGACAGGCTCTGGGTATTTGGGGGAGTGAATCGAATATATAAAAAGTCTTTATAAAGGAGAGTTCAATGAAATTCGGTTTTGTAGTGATGGTGAAATTTGGTTTGTAAGAGAATTTTAATACGCAAAATAGAAATATAATTAAAATGATGGATTTTTTTTTCAAAAAAAATCAGTCCTTTGTTTTGGCCCTTATTTTAAATAAATGAGACTTTTATAAGAAAATTTATTTTTTTAACATTCAAAATCTGATATTAAAAAAAAGTGATCATATTTTAGCCCATGATTTGGGAGTCTGAACTCTGAAGCGCAGATTTCACATGCTTCACGTCTTGGGCCGGGCCTGTTGTTATCCACATCTAAAAAATAAGGGACAAAATTTCACATGTTCAGTGATTCTAACTCTTAAGCCATTCTCATCTCCACACTCTGAAACCCGGCCCATAGCCACATGGTATGAAGCTTCACTGTTCCCTGAGATTGGGTTTGGGCCTTTCCTGCGCAGCTTAGGTGGAAGGCGAAGAAGGCCTCCTTCCGGCCTTCATTCGAGACTAGACCGACCTTGATCCGACCTAACCAGAGGTTATAACCCATCTCCAGTCAGATCTCTACCAACTATACTTATGCTTGTCCCCAAACCAATATTTTTATTAATATTCATATTAATTTTTAAAAAATTGTCCTTTATTTTAATTGATATCTTTATAATTTAGAAAAAGAAAACAAAAGAAATCTTTGAATAAATTATAGGGGTTTAATAAATTTGGCTAATGAATTTATAATTTTCAATTTCTTTTATAAACAACGAATTTCATATTAAATTATCTTTTGAAGTACAAGAATGTGAATGCAGACAATTTTGTGCCAATGCTGATGGTATCCTTGTCGTGCCCCAAAATTTCAAGAAACATATGAGATTATACCACCTTAATTTAGTTATATCATTAGTATATTTAATTATTAATATTTTCAGTTCAATTTATCTTAATACCTATCGATTCAGTATTCAATTCAATTTAGTTTTAAGAAAATAGGTTGAAAGCATGTCCTAAAATACCACTGAAACCTCTATTTTCTATATATATTAAAGTTATATAATGTACTTACAAAAATTTTAGATAAAATAAGATTTTGGTTTTTCCTACTAGCTACTAAGCTCATATTTATTTGCATGGGTGCTCAAAAATACCCGACCCGGCCTACCCGCCCCGTTGACCCGATAACCCGGCATAAAATAATCGGGTTTCTTATATTTTACGGACGGGAACCCGACCCATTAATTTCATAAATTACGGGGTCCGGGTCACATATTTTTTTAAAAAAAATTAAACCACCATTGGCGGGGGGAATTAATTTGGCACCCCAAACCAAAATAGGCAAAGCCTAAGTTTGTTACAAAAATAGGGTATAAACCCATGGAAGCATCTAAGCTTCACCAAAAATTGCTAGCACTATGTTAAAGGATCCTCAGATCAAAATCTGTCAATGGGAGCAATTTAGTGATCGAGTAAACAATTAGCGAAGCACAATTTAGCCACCATTGGATTTTGAAATCTAAAGATTACCATGCTAGAATATTTATAATGGTCAAAAATTAACCAAAACTGGTTCAAAAAGACCATTAGTGGTACTGAGCTTGTCTTGAGTAGTACATCTGGCCTGAGCAGCTTGTGCATTGATACTTTTTCTTTCATTCAAAAGTTGTGATTGAGTCATGGCCATCCCTCCTGGAAGTGCCTGTGAAGAAAAAGACTAGCAGTATACCAGTTCTTGACTTTAAAGTAGATTATCTGAAGTTCTAATAGATGGCATACCTAGTCTGTCCATTGCTAGAATGCCTTTAAGTTCTGCTGGTGTTTCAGACCAATTTAAGTCTTGCTGATTTACAGATGTCAAGCCCAATTTTGCTAGGTAGTCTGCTGCATTATTCCCTTCTCTGCATGTGTGTGTTATTTGATGCTGTGAGTGCCACTCATATAGTTGAGTGCAGTCTGAGTAGAGTTCCCATCTAGCTTCTGAGGGTGAACTTATACTTTTGAGTGCCTGCAAACAGTCAGTTTCTACAAAATATGCTTGCAATTGTAATTCCATTGCCATCTGATATCCCTTTTTAATAGCTAAAATTTCAGCATTGATTGGGGGATAAACAGTTGGCAGGCATGTATCTCATAGAAAAGACTTTTCCTGTATGATCTCTCACAATAATCCCTATTCCTACCTCAGAGCTATTTTTAAAAGCAACATCAACATTGATCTTGTAGCCATGATCAGGTGGGAAGCATTTAATGATCTTAACAATTTTTGGCCTTTTCAGTTTAATGAAAGGGAGCAAACCTGTAGAGATCATAAAGGTATTGTTTTCCATATTCCCAGTCAATGGTTGAGCAGTAAAAATATTTCTTGTCATTTTCACCACTGACTCACATATTACTTGATTACCCATTAGTTTTCCTTCCCGCAACATTGAATTTCTTTTTTTCCATAAAAACCATACCACTACTGACACTGCAGATCTGATAACTGTTGAATGTATTTTTGAATAACCAGTATGATGGAAATAAAAGTTCAATCTGTGTCTCATTGTGTGAAATATGGGTGTCTGTATAGCTAATAAAGCATGCATGGTTTTCCATATCTCTAGAGTATGAGTGCAGTGATTAAAAAAATGCTCCATGGTATCCAGATTACAGCAAAAAGGACATTTTGAAGTAAGATAAAATCCAAATTTTGTCAAAATGTCATCAAATGGTAGGAGCCTATTTTAATCCTCCATATCAGTATAGAGATTTTTTTAGGGATATATTTTGACCATACCTTCTGCATCAGCTGTAGTTATGGCTGTCTATCTCTGATCTTTTGATATGCAGATTTTATGGTAAAGTCGCCATTGACTCCAGGCTTCCAAATAAGTCTGTCATCATGGCTGAATTTTTGCTCAGACTCCTGTAAACATTGAAAGATATTAGTAGGCAGATGTGCCTCCAGTTGATTTAAATGAAGCAATTTATTTGCAAAAAAATCATGCACTGTGATATTAGGAAAAGGAATTGGAATTTGTTCAGGCCAATGATAGAAAATTTCCCCATTTCCTGTCCAATTTCCATCCCAGAATGAGCTGGTCCCTTTCCCTATAAGAATCCTATAGATTGTGAGTTTGCAAAAGGAGTTATATTGCACACTCTTTTCTATGCATGTGACTGCTTGTATGTTTCTGGCAAAGACCACATATGATTTGACCATATTGTCTTGTTTTGCTGTAGCTTCCACCAAACTTTACAAGAGAAAGCCTGAATTGCTGCCCTGACACTTCTGAATCCCAGACCATCTTCATCTGTTGGCATGGCCATTTTACTCCATCTTCTCCAACTTTTTCTTTGCCCACTCTCAGTTTGACCCCAGAAGAACTTTGATGCAATACTCTCCATCTTTTTGATTATCTGTTTTGGGGGGCTTAGCACTGCAAATATATGTGTTGGGATTGCTAATAATACTGATTTAATGAGTGTGAGTCTGCCAGCACTTGTTAGCCATTTATTCTTCCAATTCAGAACTACTTTCTCCATTCTCTCTAATAAGCCCTGATAGTATGAGGCCTTGTTCCTGCCATAAAAAATAGGAACTCCTAAATAGATGAAAGGGATCCTCCCCAGTTTCATTCCTAGAGATCTCCTTATCATTCTGAACTTGGCTGTGGAGGCTCTTGGGTGAGTAAAAATTTCTGACTTTTCAAAGTTTACCCTCTGCCCAGAGACACCTTCATATGCCTTTAGAAATGCTTTCAGCCTCATTAAATTCCTTTTTATGGCTGAGATGAACACTGCAGTATCATCTGCATACATCAAATGTGATAGTGGTTGGACTCCTCTTGGCATGATAAAAGAATCTAAATATTGTGTGCTGAACAACCTTTGTATCCCCCTTGAGAATCCTTCAGAAATGATATTATAGAGGAAAGGAGAGATTGGATCTCCCTGCTTGATCCCTCTGTTAGAGTTGAAAAAGCCACTGCTAACTCCATTAATTAACACTGAGAAACATGCCTGTGAAATGTTCTGCAGAATTAGTTTAACAAATTTCCCATGGAATCCAAACTGCAGCATAATTGAATTTAAAAATCCCCATGATACTCTGTCAAAAGATTTTTGCATGTCAAGCTTTACCACTAGGTTCTGATATTTTGGGTTTTTTCTGAGCAGATTCATCATTTCCATCATCTGTAATACATTGTCTGATATGTCCCTCTCTGCCATAAAACCAGACCGTTGTATTGATATCACTTTACTCATGAGTGGTTTCAACCTCTCCATAAGGATCTTAGAGTAGATCTTGTTGATGAAATTTGAGAGGCTTATTGGCCTGTAATCAGCAAAGGATGAGGGGTTGATTTTCTTGGGTATTAGGGCAAGCCATGTACTGGAAATGGCCTTAGGTAACAATTTCCCAGTCATAAATTCCTCTACTGATTCCTTTAGTCCTCTTTTATTATCTCACAACAGTGTGTGAAAAAATGGCCTGAGTAGCCATCAGCCCCTGGTGCTGCCTCCTTGCTAAGACCAAAAACTGCATTTTTTATTTCTTCCATCTCCACTTCTGCTAGAAGAGTCTCATTGTCTGTTTCTGTGATAACTCTGGGGATTACTTCCATAAAATGCTCCATATACTGCCCATCACTCTCCTCTGGTTCCCCATTCAACAGGCTCTCCTCGGGTCCGGGTCACATAAATGTCATTTTTCGGGTACCCAGAAACCCAGTATAATATGTATTTATTTAATTAATTATAATTTTAATTATAATTTTACCTTTTAATATTGACATTTTTAAAAATTAAATACCAATTCATCCTAACTAGACTCAACCTCTTAAATTTCCAATCCATCTCTCCAACCATTTAGTCTTTTGTTTTGATATTGCTACTTTTTCTTCAACACAAGCGCACAACCGCATTCCACGCTGCACTGGAGTACATCAACTAATTTGTCTCGAATGATAACTATTCATAATGTTATTGATATTTTCATATTAAATAATATTTAATTAGTTTTGGACTTTTATACTGATAAAGTATATTTATTATGAAATAATTAAATGTTTTTGTAGCACTTTTTATAAGTAATAAAATAAAATAGGGTACCTGATTACCCGGCCCGCATAATTGAGATACCCGGTTGTACAGATATCCGGTATTTCCGGGACGGGTCACCGCATCTTCCGGGACCGCATTTTCAACTACCCGCATGTACGGGTACCCGGAAGTACGGATACCCGGTGTTTGAACACCCCTATTTATTTGTATGTGCGTGGAATAATCTGGCATTAATCATGTACTTCCCAACTCCAGACTAAAGCTATTAAAGTTGGTGATCGATGAACTATTATGACGTGTAAAATATAATTTTTAAAAGATAATAAAATTAGGGAAAATTTCTATTAAGTGCGTGAGAAGATTCAAAATTATTAGAAAGAGCATACCTATTTAATATTTATTAGGAAGGGTATTCTTATCCTAAATTGAACTAGAAGAGTTATTGCTACGGTCAATAAATAAATTAATAAAAGTATTAAAAAGGATGAAACTACGTAGTTTTGGCCAAAGCCGCCACATAACCACCGCAAGTTCACCATATTCCGGTGCCTACCATTTTTATATATTCTTTTTTTATTTCTTTTAGTTTTATTATTTCATTCTTCATCGATGATGAAACAATAGCTTCCGCCTTCTATTTTTACAAATACAACTCATTCCACCTATAAAATCATAATTTACACGCTAATTTACACGGTAATTTCAGTCCGCTAATTAACACGTCTATGAATGGAAAACATGACCGTGCAATATATGGAATATGGATGGAAATATTATGTATACCGGCGCCTATAATTTTTCATATATTACTTTTTGGTTTCTTTTTAGCATGAGTACGTATGATCAATTTAGAAATTACACACATCAACATTTTTTCCTTAAAATGTGTACTTATAAAAATATTTATCTATTAACTTAATATTAAATAAATTTCTTACATTCTGATCTTAATATATATTATTTTGTAATAATTACCTTTGATGAATAAACCTAGCAATTACGATATATATTGACAATTTCATAATTTTTTGAAATTTACCACTATAATTTTGTTAATTATCTTAAAGAATTTTTCTTTAAACACACTTCATCCTCATCTTCATAAATTTGTTCATAGTATTTACGTAAAAAAATTTAAATATATCGTGCAACGCACGATGATATTTAGCTAGTTATTTTAATAATTATTTATTTGAAAGATGACATCTATAACCTTTATTTCTTAACTAGCGTGATTGGACAGTAAAATAATTAATGTGTTATTAATATCATTGAATTAGAAAATAGAAAATAGAAAATATAACTAATATCAATTGGTATTTAATCCAGTTACATTTGATAAAAGTTGTAAAACATATATGCTTTGTAAAAAACATACTTTTTAAAATCATAATTTGGAGCTATTAAAAAATACTTAAAATTTGTACAAATATTTTTTTGTCATCAATGTATAAAAGAAAGGAAAAAAGTGGTATTACAAACGCGTGAAGCCAAAAATAAAAGAAAAAATCAGTAAACAAATCACCTTCATATTTTGGTATCAAATTACAATATATTAGTGGCATAATTATGCTATATATATGGGAGCAAACTAAATATATTATATCTTGTCAATTGTGTAAAAAAAAGGCAAAAAGAGGTTACAAATATTTTTTATATGGTATATTCCGATAATAATATTAAAAAAATAAAGAGCGATTTTAAAGAATCATTTATATGGTGTAATTTTTGGAAGGCGAAAAAAGACATACAACAACTCTTACAAATGAAATACAAGTTTCATGAATGTAATTCTATATACGAAAAATTGCATGAATGAGATACAGCGGTCCCAATAATTATAAAAAAGTTCAGGTATGATGTCCGAAGATGGTTCGAGACAAATTTTAATTATATACGGAAACTTTAACAGTGATTTAACCGGACATTTATTCTAAAAAAGCCACCAAATAAAGTGTCGAAATGGATCTAACTACTCATCATTCTAAAAATTCTATCTTTCATAAAACTAATAATCCAGATTTCAAACATTTTATTTGCTCGATTCTCTATTTCTTCCAAAATTTAATCTTTCGAATATTTTTTTCAATAAAATTTACTAGTAATGAAGATCATACCATCTTAATGATTTATTAAAATATTACTGATGTTGGGTAGTCTACTAGTAGAATATTCCAATGTTCGCCTCAAAATCATATTCATTAATTGCAAATATTATCATTTTAATTTTTAATTTGTATAAACAGAAGTAGTTTAAATTTTTTTGATAGAGGTGAGTGATATTTGTTTTAAATAATTGATTAAACTGGCTGTCTAATGGGTTATTTTGCAAATCTAGTCCTTACGTTGCTTGATTTTTTACATTAGAACATATATTAAAAAGGTTAAAGTGGCGAAATCTAATGCGGCAATCTAAATCTATTCATCATTCTAAAAGTTCTATCTTTCATAAAACTAATAATCCAGAAGTCAAACATTTTATTTGCTCGATTCTCTATTTCTTCCAAAATTTAATTTTTAGAACATTTTTCTCAATAAAAAGTTACTAGTGAAGATCATACCATCTTAATAATTTATTGAAACATTACCGATGTTGGGTAGTCATGGTTATCAAAACTGTAAAATGAGGAGCTATTGGATCCTTGTTGAAGTTAACAACAAGTGTTCTCAGTTTCCCGTACTACATTTCACCTCGCTGGAGAGGCACCATTGACAAGAGACGTCGGACGGAACTTGCCGAAAATGGTAACAATTAATTAATGTAAATAAACAAGAAAATCAAATTATAATAAAACTAGAAAAAATAATAAGAAACCCAAATAAACTCATGAAGCCACCCATGAACCGATTATATGAGCCAAAGATAGAAATTGTAATCTTTGCGGCGACGGCAGCAGTGGTTGTGGTTGGTGCGGGCGGTGGTGGTGGGGAGCTGGGCCTCTGTTGAGCATATTCATGAGTAATTCTCCGCTGTCTACCGGTGGCGCGTCGCGCTCACCGTCGTCCATTGTTGTACTAGTACTACTGAAGTCGTACAAGGTGAGATATACGGTGGATGATACAGATTATATTTGAGACATTTGGTGAAGCAAACGTTAGAATCTACTAGTAGACTAGAAGTAGTAGATCGACCACCTCGTAGCAAGTCTCCCATCCCCACCGCCAAACCTGTCAAAGTTTCCGGTAACTCACCAAATGTCTCAGATATAATCTGTATCATCCACCATGTATCTCACCTTGTACGACTTCAGTAGTGCTAGTACAACAATAGACGGTGGTGAACGCGACGCGCCGCCGCTGGACAACGGAGAATTCCTCATGAACTAGCTCAACATCGGCTCTGCTTCCCACCACCACCGCCAGTACCAACCACCAACCAACAATTCTTACAAATGATATACATGTTTCATGAATGTACTTCTATATACGAGAATTACTAGAATGAGATAGAACGACCCCAATAATTATAAAACAGCTCATATTTGACGTCAGAGTAAAGTTTGAGACAACTTTTAATTATATATGAAAATGTTAGCGGTGGTTTAACCGAATATTTATTCTGACCAAACCACCCTATAAAATATTGAAATGGATATAAACGGTGATTTAATCGTATATTTAGGTAAACCGAACTACCGCGCAAAGGCATTACAGATTTTGCCTCTTTGGTACCTAATTAATGTAAGGTTGTGTTTTCAAATACTCACTCTGATTCACTATATATGTCCTCCTTTTTTCAACTTTTTTCCTTATATGTTTGACCAGAAATTTCATATAATATGTGTATGCTAGTATCATCATATGAGATGTTTTGGATTCTATAACATGTAATTTTTGAATATATATAAGCTTTATAGTCCGTTATTGAATGTAATTGAATTTATTAATGATCAAACATGTCATGAATAAACTTGAGGTCAAAGGGGGAGATTAAAAGTGAATCGAAGGTAATAGTTCATTTCAATCACAAATAGTGACAAATAGTACTAGATTTAGTTTCATTTGTTCAGTTTAATTTGGTTTAGTAGAAATTTCACGGTTTAACTCGCAACAACTCTTACAAATAAAATACAGGTTTCCTGAATGTACTCCTATGTATGAAAAATTGTCTTAATGAGATACAACGATCCCATTAATGATAAAACACCTCATGTCCAATATTAGAAGATAGTTCGAGATGAATTTTAATTACATTGGAAACTTTAACGATGGTTTAACCGGACATTTATTCTAACCAAAACACCGTATAAAGTACTAAAATAGATATAAACGGTAATTCAGTCGAATATTTAGGTAATGAATTTAGTTAGACGTGTATGTACGAAAACTAGAAAAAATAAAGCTGGAATGCATGAATAAGAAACAAGAGAGAAAAATTGCCACAAAAAAAGTGTATACTAGTATAAAAGTTCGCCTACAACGACCAAAATTTACCGCCACTTCACCTCATTGATGGTGATACCAGGCCCAGGCCCAGCTACTCAACAGTAGCATGGGCTCAGCCCGCTACAAGGAAAAGCTAGTTTGGCAGTATCCGGGTTCGTACAACTCGGATAGGGACATATGCACTAGAGAAAACACGGAGCATGGACCACATGGAGAGCATGGGTTACTGTATAAATAGTGCTCCTCAGCACTATTCCAAGTATGTATCTTCTCATTATTCTAGTGATTACCCCTTTCTCTCCCGGGATCCATCTTTCATCATCACGCCGGAGGGTATACCCTCGGGTACCTCCCGGGGCTCTGTCTTGCAGGGATAGGTATTGGATCAGGGACAAGGAGACCATCCGGACCGACCAGCCGGGTAACATCAAGTTGGCACGCCCAGTGGGACACGACAGTTATTCACAAAACGCATTGAGATGCCGCCCTGAGGTCGGCCGCCACGAAGGGGTAGGGGAGGAAGAAGGGCTGAGGCAGCCGAGGAGGATCTCACCCTACGCCAGATGAGAGACCGAGTGCGTAAAGGGAAGGCTCCAGCGCACCCGGATCCGGAAGTCTTGGAAGGAGAGGAAGGACTGGAGGAAGGAAGGGAACATGAGATGACTCAGGATGAGCGTGACAGGATGGAGTTTGCTGCGACGCAGGAAGAGGAGTACCGTCGTTGGTTGGCGGCAAAGCAAGGACTGGGTCCGGCAATGCAACCAACCGGGGAGGGACAGTCGAACCCTCCGACGACTGAAGCCCAAGTACCTCCGGTCCAACCAGGATCTGGGCCTCTCCCGGCCCCGTTGGTGCCAGGACCAGGACTCTCCGCAGGGCCTCCGGGTCCATCCGTTGGTTTGCCTCCTTTGGCTGCGGAGGTGGTCAGCCGGGGACCTCCTGTAGTTCTGGGACAGGAAAATCCTCGTCCCCCGGTGGTGGTTATAGATGTGGAAAAGCATGCAGGAAGTACAGGCCAACAAACGGGTGCAGGGTCTGGATATGGCCAAGGAGGGGGCCATCCCGGGTATGGAGCGCCAGGTTACGGGATGTCGCAAGCCGGATATCAGGGATATCAGGGGTACCCTCCGGGACTCGGAGGATATTACGCTCAACCGGTCGGAGTCCCGGGGGGCTGGGCTCCTGGGATCCAGGACCCGGTGTGGGTGAAGAATCAGGTACCGTTGACGGGATATGTCGTGGCCCAACCAACCCCGGTTGCAGGGACTTACGGGATGTATCTGGTGGTGGTGGACAGGCCAGCAGGGGCCCCGAATTCGGTGGAGGAGAGGTTGGACAGACTGATAGGAAAGAACAGAGGGAGGCCTACTTCTCCATGGATAGGTTACATCAGCACTTTTCCTTGGCCGATGGGAATGAGGGTCTCAGAAGGAGTGCCGACCTATAATGGGGAAACGGACCCGGAGGAGTTTGTCAGGACATACCATAATGTCATGGGGACACGTGACATCCATGAAGAGTTTATGTGCAAATTAGTGAGCTCGTACCTAAGGGGCACTTGTTTGTCGTGGTTCGAGGCCCAGCCTCCGGAGATCTTCAGGAATTATTATGATTTCTCGAGGGCTTTAATGCACAGATGTGAGACCAAGCGGAATAAGTACCTATCTTTGGCCGAGGTGGCTTACAGCCGACAAGCGGCGAAAGAGGACGTTCGGGGATTCCACAGGAGGTACATGGATGATTCCATGAAGGTGATCGATAGAGATGCTCAAGTGAAGGCCCTGATCGCAGGATTTATTGCAGGATTGAGGGATGAGGTGTTATGGGCGAAGCTTATGGAGAATATCCCAACCACTTTTCATCAGTTGGATCTTGAGGTGGAAATGTACTGCTCGCTGCAGGAAGGGAGCAAGAAGAGAAAGGAGGAAGGGTACTTTGAAGACAGAGGAATCGGAAGGGGTGATAAGACTCGGGTTGCAGATCCTGGCAGGAGGGACGCAGCTCCGGCACCGGCTAAGCCAAGGGTTGACCCCCCTCGGGCTGAAAACGTTTACCCCCTGACCAAAACCCGGTCGGAGATCCTAACCATTCACCGGAACCTGTTTCAAGACCCGGCTCCCATACCGGGAAACTCGACACCAGCAAATGCGGCCAAATATTGTGCGTTCCATAAGTCTAATGGACATACAACTGAGGGTTGCCGAAGCTTGAGGGTGGAGATTGATAAGTTGATTGAGAGGGGACAGTTGAGGGACTGCGTGACGCAGGAGTACCAGCGTCCGGCTGTAGGGCAGCAGGCCGGAGCATGGAGGAAGAGGAATTGGAGGAATAGGCCACAGAATGATAACCAAAGAGGGGCCCCTGCACCGGCCGTCCAACCCGGAACGGCAGCCCTGGTCATGGCCCCGGAGCCGGTCAATCAGGCTCCTCCCCGGATGATAAATGTCATACATGGAGATGTAGGCGACGGGTCCCAGTCCCATGCGGCAGCCAAAGCCCGGAGTCGGTATGTGCCAGCTGGAGAAAATAGGGAGAAGTGGCTACGCCCTACAGAAGCCATCATGTTCTCGGATGAGGATCCGGTGCCCAGTCTGACGCCCCATATAGATCCAATGGTGATCTCGGCAGAGATAGAAGGGTTTACGGTCAAGAGAGTGTTTATTGACGACGGGAGCAGTGTGGAAATTATGTTTGCTTCATGATTCGATCAACTGGGGATAGGACGCCACAACCTTCGCCCAAGCACCTCTCCGCTGTCAGGTTTCACGGGCCGAACAGAGCACCCATTGGGAGTGGTGTCTTTAACAGTGGCAGTGGTGGATGATCTTGACAGGAACAAGAAGACCTCTGTCCGATGCAATTCTGCAGTCATAGACGCTCCTTCCCCTTATAACATCATCATCGGCCGTCCGTGGATGGCTCAGGCCAGGGCCATATGCTCGACGTACCATTTGACCATGAAATTTCCAACTGAGCAAGGGGTGGCGACGGTCCGAGGGAGCCAGTCTACAGCCCGAAGTTGTATGCTCACAGCTCTTCAGGATGCCAGGAAGGCTCCGGTTGGTGCAGTACAGGGAGAAGTTGGACCAGGAGACGTGGAAGACATGCAAGTCGGGAGCAGAGGCACAATCAAGGTTGGGAAGAAGATGCCAGTTGATATAAAGGGGCAGTTAGGATCCCTGCTTTCGAAATATGAAGATGTGTTCGCATGGGAAGAAAGAGACTTCACAGGCGTGCCTCCGGAGTTAGCTCTCCATAAGCTGAACGTATATCCGGAGTTGAAGCCCATCCGGCAGAAGAAGAGGGCCCCGGCAGGAGATAGGGCCGAGGTAGTGAAGCAGGAAGTGCTGAAGTTGCTGGAAGCCGGGGTAGTGGAGGAAATCATATACCCAGAATGGCTAGCTAACCCGGTGCTGGTGAAAAAGCAGAATGGGCCCTGGAGGATGTGTATCGACTTCACCGACCTGAACAAGTGTTGTCCGAAGGATAGCTACCCCCTTCCCTCGGTCGACCGGTTAGTGGAAGCCATTACCGGGTATGAGGCCCTGGCCTTCTTCGACGCATACCGGGGGTATCATCAGATCCAGATGTCAGTAGAGGACAAGCCGAAGACAGCCTTCATCACAGAGTTTGGGACCTATTGCTACAGGAGGATGCCATTCGGCTTGAAAAATGCAGGGGCGACGTACCAGCGCATGGCGGATGCTATATTTCAGGATCAGTTGGGCCGAAACATGGAACTATATGTCGACGACATGGTGGTGAAGAGCAGAAGCTACCCAAGTTTCTTAGAAGACTTGGAGGAAATGTTCAGCATTTTGAGAAGAGTTAACCTGAAGTTGAACCCAGAGAAGAGTGTGGTAGGAGTTAGTGCTTGGAAGTTCCTCGGCTACATGGTTTCTAGTCGAGGAATCGACGTCAATCCGGAGAAGGTGGAGGCTATAAGCCGGATGCAGTCGCCGAGGAATGTTAAGGAAGTGCAGAAGCTGATGGGTTCCCTGGCAGCCTTGAGTCGCTTTCTGTCAAAAGGCGCGGAGAGACAACTCCATTTT
This sequence comes from Sherardia arvensis, assembly GCA_948330725.1. Taxonomy (NCBI): domain Eukaryota; kingdom Viridiplantae; phylum Streptophyta; class Magnoliopsida; order Gentianales; family Rubiaceae; genus Sherardia; species Sherardia arvensis. The sequence goes on along the minus strand of OX415238.1, from coordinate 4,866,139 downwards.
TTCAACATCTTGAGAAAGGCAAAGAAGTTTGAGTGGACCGAGGAGTGTGAGCGAGCGTTCAAATATTTGAAGGAACATTTGAGCCGACTCCCGACCCTCTCAAAGCCGAAGGAGGGGGAGGATTTGCTCTTTGTATCTGTCCGCGTCCGCATCGGCTGTGAGTGCGGTGCTGGTCCGAGAGGAGAACGGGAAGCAGTGCCCTGTCTATTTTGTTAATCGGGCATTACAAGGCCCGGAAACCCGATATACAAGCCTGGAACAGCTAGTACTAGCGCTGGTCTATGCCTAAAAACGGTTGCGCCCGTATTTCCAGGCCCATTCGACTCGTGGTCCTGACCAACCACCCCTTGAAGCAGGTGATGCTTAAACCAGAGGCATCGGGGCGTCTGATGAAGTGGGCCATAGAGTTGGGGAGCATGAGATAACCTACCAGCCGAGGAAAGCCATTAAGGGCCAGGCAATGGAGGACTTCTTGACAGAGTTGGTTGGGCCGGACGTGCCTGCTGAGGATCTCTCCAGCCCGGGCTGGACATTCCATGTGGACGGGTTAGCCCATGCAGGAGGCAGTGGAGCCGGTGTGCTGTTAACATCCCCAGAATGAGAGGAGTATCACTACGCGCTGCATTTTGACTTCAATACTACAAACAATGAGGCAGAGTACGAGGCGTTGGTGGCAGGACTCAAACTTGCCCGGGAATTAAAGATAGGAACGATCCAAGCCTTCAGTGACTCGCAGATTGTAGTGCAGCAGGTGAACGGGGAATATGAAGCAAAAGAACGAAGTTTGCAGAGGTATTTGGAGTTGGTTCAGCCTATGATCCGGTAGTTTGACAGTTTCAGTCTGGAGCAGGTACCAAGAGAGCAGAATGAAAAGGCCGATGCTTTAAGCAAGTTGGCGTCTTCGAAGTTGAGGCCGGGACAGAAAGCACCTCTCAGAAGGGAAACACTGGAGAGGAGGAGTTACGAGTAGAGAGATGAAATCCTGACAGTAGAAGCAGTTCAGGAAGACTCCTGGATGGCCCCGATCCGGGCGTATCTTCTGACGGGGGAGGTCCCGGCCGACCGAGTGGTGGCCAGAAAAATCCGTGTCAAGGCACCGAAGTATACACTACTGGATGGCATCCTGTACAAAAGAGGTTATCTCCAGCCGTTGCTGAAGTGTGTGGAATGACAGGAAGGCAAGTACCTGGTTAGGGAAGTACATGAAGGTCCGAATGGTAGTCATCAGGGAGCCAGAACAGTGGCCAGGAAAATCTTACGGATGGGGTATTATTGGCCTACCATGTTCGAGGATTCGCAGGATAGGGTTCGCTCGTGCCTTCAATGCCAGAAGTTCGCGCCACTTGTGCACATACCCAGAGAAGAGATGATGGGGATAACAGGTGCCTGGCCTTTCAGTAGATGTGGATTGGATCTGGTCGGACCCTTTCCCACTGCTCCTGGCAGCTTGAAGTACCTGATTGTGGCTATCGACTACTTTACTAAGTGGGTGGAAGCCGAACCTTTGACCAACATCCGGGGGGCTACTTGTGTGAAGTTCTGCTGGAGGAACATAGTTTGCCGGTTCGGAGTGCCGAGGGCTATAGTAACTGACAACGGAGCGCAGTTTGAAAATGATCCTTTCAAGTCCTGGTGCGCGAAGTATGGGATAAGCCAGAAGCTCACGTCAGTGTATCATCCGCAGGCTAACGGTCAGGTGGAGGTGACGACCCGGACGATCGTGAGTGGGATTAAGGCCCGGCTCCAGGGGGCAAAAGGGAACTGGGTACACGAGCTCCCGAGCATTCTATGGACTCATCGGACGACTGAAAGTTCGGCAACCGGAGAGTCCCCTTATAGTCTGACGTATGGGTCAGAAGCAGTGATCCCGGTTGAAATTAGCGTTCCCAGTCTCCGGACCGCCAAGCCTATGGCCGAGAACAAGAATGAGGAAGAGTGCAGGACAAACCTTGACCTGCTAGAAGAAAGGAGGGAGAAGGCGGCCTTGCACGAGGCTAAAGTCAAGGAAAAAAGTGAAGAAGTACCACGACAGGAGAGTGAGGAAGGAGCAGTTCAAGGTAGGAGATCGGGTGATGAGGTGAAACGATAAGAGTCGCCAGGAGCAGGAGGGTAAATTGGCACCTAATTGGGAAGGACCGTACCGGGTGACAGAAGCCCACCCAGGCGGAAGTTATGTGCTAGAGGATTCAGCGGGAAGGGAGTCCCCCGAAGGTGGAACATAGCAAACCTCAGAAGGTTCTATGGATAGTCTCTTGCACTAGTTGCCTAGATAGAATAGCCTCTGGTACTTGATGCCTAGGTAGAATAGCCTCTGGCACTAGATGCCTAGGTAGGATAGGCCCCGGGCGTCAGATGCCTGCGATAGAAGCCCTGAGGTCGGATGGCCGAAGGGCAGGTAGAAGGACCCTCTGGTGCTGGACGCCTAGGGATTTTTGTAACATGGGCATGCCTTTTGGTTTATTTTAATGAAAAGAACGAATGCGCGTATTATGAGTTTGAAATTCAAAGATAGTTGTTATAAAAGGAAAATTAATATACATTTCTTGAATAAAACGGAATGTGATATACGACAGGAAGCTCTATTCTATCTACGGGCCCCTGAAGTAGAGGCCTCGCCGGGAGGAATTCCCCGGGTCTCATGCCTACTTCTTCGGAGAGCTTGCTCCAACATCTGCTGCTCCTCGTCTTGATCCCGAGGGAGGTCCGGGTTATCGCTTCGATCACTCTCCGGCTCAACTACCGGCTCGGGGGTAAGGACTGAAACCCTGCCAGAAGCTCCCGGACCCCCTATTCGGACTGGAGGTTGCTTTGCTCGTGGCTTGGCCGAATTGCTTCCGGTTTCAGCGGCCTTCTGTTTTCCCTTTCGGTCGTTGCGGGCGGGGCGTGGACCAGCAGCAGAGGAAGAGCCAGGTCTCTGACTAGCGGTGGAAGTTCCCTCCTGAGCAGGGAATCGGGCGCGGAACCAGGCAGCAACAGCTCGAAGCCTGGCAAAGCGCCGTTCGGAACCTTCGAGGTCCAGAAGTTCGGGAGTATGTTCATAACGTTCATAGGCCAGGTCGACATCTTCAAGCGGAGGTATCTGGGACATAGAGGGGGGAACTACGATCCGATTCAGAATGTTTTTCCTCCAGTCCACGGCCGCTTGATATGCTGTTGCCCAGACAACGGATGTCCTCTCGGAACTTTCCATCCAGGCGATGAGGTCATCAACTGCTCGGGGAACATCGGTCAGCAGGGGAATGTCGATTGCCCCCTGGCGTAGCCCCAACAGATGATAAGATAGATGAACCAGCACCAGTTGCTGCTGCAGGGTCCGGTTTCTGGTTGCCAACTTCTCGTTTTCTACTTCGAGTTTGGTGGCATATTTTCGGAGCTCGGTTTGATTCTGCATCCACATGCACTTGGTATAGTATAGCCGAACGTCGTGCCACACCTCATCCAACTCCTTTTGGATCCGGAATTGAAAATTACGGTGTTGGGCCTCCTGCTCGGATAGGACTTGGTCGAACTCAAGGACTTGGTCGATGCTCTCAAAGGCAAGCCTGTAACACTTTGGCAGGGATCCAAAGTCTTCCTGGATTTGTAGCAGGCAGGTGATCAGACAATCGGCATCAGGAAACTCGGAAATAAGTGGGCCGAGCCCCTCCTCGGATAAAAGATCAGTTAGGCTCGGGCAGCCGGTTCCAGCTGGTACCAGGAAAAGAATCGGGGGGCTAGGAGCCTGAGAGGGCTCCTGGTCACGATAGAATCAAGTTAGGATGAAAATATAAAGATAAAAATACTTGAAGTAAAGAAACGAAGAGGAAAATGGGGCAGGAGCAGTGGTGAAAGCAAGTGCAAGCAAAAGAGTCCTTTATTGATAAAATAGAGGTCCGGGTAGCAGGATACAAAAAAGATGAAAACAAAGAGAAAATTCTAACTAACATGCTGGGGGGATCCTTCTCCTTGATTGTCCCCGCCGCCGCTGCTGTCGCCATCCGAGTCACCCCCAGAACTGTCAAAGACTAGATCAGGGGAAAGGGGCAAGTCTGCATTCCAAGGGGTCTCGGGGCCGACCTTCGGGGTGGAAGAAGTTTCAGCCTCCAGGTCCTTCGGGTTGAACAGGCCTCGGTAGTACCCGTACATGGTGCAGTACTGGGTGAAATTCTCGTCCTTGGTACTGGGTACCAGGAAGCCGAACCACATTAGTCGACCAGCTTCGGACTTCTTCTGTTGACATCTGCTTCTCCCGCAGAGCCTCCCACAACTTGGGAGAAAGGCCCTTCATACCACCCTTCTGAAGAGTGTTCACCAAGTGCAGCTGCTGGTCCTCAGCATTCAGGTTAAACCATTGCTTCTTGAACGAAGCCCTGATTGAGGGAGGAAGCCAACCCTGGACCTGCATATAAGTGTTGTGGCACTGATGGGCGCTGGCGGCGAGGTTAAGATCGGTCAGGCGGAGCGACAGGGTTTGGCTTGCCAGGACCTTGTCAACAACAGCTTCGGCGAACTCCAGACGTTCTTTGTAGTTCGCCCCGCGAGCAGCCTCCAGCTCCTTCTCCAGATCGCTCACCTTCGCTCGAAGATGAGCCGATGCTTCTCTCTCGGCCCGGAGTTCGTCCTCCTTCTTGGCTCTAAACTCTTCTTCCTTCCCCTCTAAGTGGCGACCAAGAAAGGAAGAAAGGGCGGCTTGGAAGTCAGGGGAATTGGCGAACTCGGAGCTGAGTAGCCGAACCTGTAGAAAGATGATTTTTTTTTAAAAAAAAAGAGCAGAAACTGGAAGTTACCTGCAGATTGGAAGATGAGGCAGGAGGGGTATCCGCGTTGGAGGAAGACGGGGTCCGGGAATCGCCGATCCGAGGTTTTTTCCTGCCCTGCTCGGAATTCTCTCCCTTCCGCTTAGTCGGGTAAAAAGGGGGCGGGGGAGGAATCTCAGGGGCAGATATGGTGGTGTATCTCGACGCTGGGGATCTCCCATCCCTGGTCGGAGACCACATAGGCATTCCACGGCCGAGCGATAACCCCAGATGATTAGCATCCGGAGTGAGTATCGGAGTAACAGAAGGTTGGAGCGGGTTAAAAGAAGTGTTGGCACCAGTAGGATTCCGAACGGTGTCCTGCTGAACCACTACTTCGGGGATGAACCCCTCCTGATCCTTCTGCGCAGCCTCGGGCTCATAAGTGACATCCACAATCGAAATAGGACCAAGACTGGGAGTCCCTGAGCTAAGAGGAGGATTCTGAACGGGATCCTTAGTCTTGTTCTTATCCTGTTGACGCTCCTGCTGCGAGTTGAGATTGCCCGGCTGGTTCTGAGTGATCCCTCCACTGTTCTTGTCTTGCTGACGCTCCTGCTTTGGGTTAGGATTGGCCAGCTGGTTTTGCTGCTGTTGGAGGTCAGGGATTCTCTTATCCTGTTGGTTCCCCTGCTGGTGATTCTGGGCAGACCTTCTCCTCCTCTCCGCTTTGCCTGCCTCAGAATCGGTTCCGGCCCCAGCTGCAATGGCCTTGTTGACCTTCTTCTTCGGAATCGGGACCTTAGGGTCGTTATCCACAGTGGGAGCTACAGGGAAAGAACAGTTAAACAAAGCTTTTGAAAAGAGGAAATAGGGACACCAAAGTATGAGAGAAAGAGGGTGCATGCCTAGAACCGGCCAGGTAACAACCAAGCGGCTGTCCAGAAAGGCGGCAGCCGGGTATATTGCCCGGGGGAAACGTTAGAGAGAGTTTCCGGCCAGCCAGTACTGATCCGGGTTAAGGGACTCGGAGGACAGAGTAGTGTGGTCGGCCAGTTGAGTGTCGGGAAGGAAGACCTCCCGGGCGTCAACAACCACATTCTCATTCCAGCCGGGGACCCCGTATCGCTCGGGGTTGAGCTTAACATAGCCCTTCATTTGCCAGTTCTTGGTGGAATCTTTCTTGCCGAGAATAAAATCCTGGACTCCGGGACATGCCTGAACGGTGCATATCATCTCCTTGCCCGGGAACCTAATGAGCATATAGAAAGACCTCCACAGGTTGAAGGTGGGATCAATCCCGCACCGGAGGCTCCTCACCAGGAATCCCATCATTACAGCAATAACATTCGGATGCATCTGGGCCGGAGAAATGTTATAGAACTCCAGGAATCGGGAGTATAACGGAGGGAAGGGAAGGCTTAGGCCCCACATGAAATGGATCCGGGGGATACACCGGACGTCCATCACAGATTTTTCGGCCGTGACAGAGGCCATCTGGGCGTCCAAAGGCACTGGGACTCCCATACAGCTGAGACACTTTGCAGTCCAGACATCAGCTTGAAGTTCAGGAGCCCGGACAGTATCTATCTCCCGTTGTTCCCTGTTCTTGGAGCGCTTGAATCTTGGAGCAGAGGGGGTTACATTGCTGCAAAGGTGGATCGGCTTATAAGACGCCGATGAACCAACAGAGATCGAAGAAGGTGGAGCGGTAGTGCTCTGGAGGGAGTAGGTGACGCTAGCCGATGGTTGGGCGTTGGACTGAACATCATTGTTAGCCATAACGATGAAGAAGAGAGAGAATATGAAGGTTTGAAGAGAGGGCAGAGAAATTTTGCGATTTGAAAGCGATTATTGAAAGTGACCGATAGAGACCTTATTTATAGAAGACGGAAAAAGAAGTTGAAAAGGCAATGATTAAGTGAGTTGGGGAAACGAGAAAATTAGTAATTAATTATCCTCGAACGAAGCGCACTTGTCTCATCATTGTCGGGCAGGGGAGGAATGTAGAAAGCCAATCATTCCGCCCTCGGATCAGAAAGGTCTCACCCTCGGCCGAAAGAACCGGCTTCCGGGGGGTTAGTGGTGATACCAGGCCCAGGCCCAGCTACTCAACAGTAGCATGGGCTCAGCCCGCTACAAGGAAAAACTAGTTTGGCAGTATCCGGATTCGTACAACTCGGATAGGGACAGATGCACTAGAGGACACTTGGAGCATGGACCACATGGAGAGCATGGGTTACTATATAAATAGTGCTCCTCAGCACTATTTCAAGTAAGTATCTTCTCATTATTCTAGTGACTACCCCTTTTCTCTCCCGGGATCCATCTTTCATCATCACGCCGGAGGGTATACCCTCGGATACCTCCCAGGGCTCTGTCTTGCAGGGTTAGGTATTGGATCAGGGACAAGGGGACCATCCGGACCGACCAGGCGGGCATCATCAATTGATTCACTTTATGCATACCTCTCCTCTTGCACAAGAATGAAATGGGGTTGTTTTGATAGGTTTTGAAATTTTAGTATCACGATTATGTTTTCATAAATGATTTTTATACTAAGAAAATAATTTATGAGATATACTTAGCAATTATCGTGTGTGAACTTGTGATAATAATGAGTGGTGGAAGTTTATAACGAACAAAACAAGAGCTTGTTTACACGCGCATGTACAAGAATCTTAATTTGGAATAAAATTTAAAAAAATGGTGGACATTTATTAAGCATGAAATAAGCGCGTGCAAACACGTGCACGTACAAAAGCTTTTTTATATTAATTGAATTAAAATAAATATTTTGAAAATTTAAAATTAGAGTGGAACTTAGCAATTAAAATATTCAATTTTCTTTGCAACTATTTAAATTTTTCAATAACTTCATTTTTTTCATGACATGTTGGATATAAACGGTGATTTAATCGAATATTTAGGTAAACCGAATCACCGCGCAAAGGCATTACAGATTTTGCCTTTTTGTTACCTAATTAATGAAAGGCTATGTTTTCAAATACTCCCTCTGATTCACTATATATGTCATCCTTTTTTTCAACTTTTTTTCCTTATATGTTTGACCACAAATATCATGTGTGAACTTTATTATGAATGAAATAAGCGCGTGCAAATACGCGAACGTACAAAAGATGTTTTATATTAATTGGATTAAAATAAATATTTTGAAAAATTAAAATTAGAGTGGCACTTAGCTATTAAAATATACAATTGTTTTGCAACTATTTAATTTTTTCAATAACTTCGTTTTTTCAGATTGAAATTGTATATCTATGATAGTAAGATATATTTTATTCTTAGTTTCGAAGGTGATAGCTACTCATTACTTATAAAATCAGCTTTTGGTTTTTCTACTAGATACTAATTATTAAAGTCATATTTATTTGTATGTGGAATAATTAGCATTAATCAACTCATAAAGTACAATCATTAATCAACTCATACTACTCCACAACTCATAAAGTTGGTGATCGATGAACTTATCAAAGACTCGAACTTTCCTAGTTGAAACCCATAACCATGCGAAAAATTAATGAAAGAATAGATGATAGAGTGAAACATCATGACGTTATAATCTAATTTTAAAATGCATGACAAAAATCCAAAGTGAAAAGCACCCGTTACCGCCAGCTCCTTTAATGGACATGTTTAAATCCAAATTTAATTAAGGTTGTTTTAGACATGGGTTGCTACTCATTACACATGATTTCTGTGCAGTTTTGATGGTGAATATTATTAAGATGCATGAATTTTTTCACTTGAAATATTTGGTTTATATTTTGACATGCGGTCTTTGTGCATGTTGCGTGCGAGCGTAAATGTTTTCATCATGAACATCACAGTGAAGAAGATGCATTCTAAGTAAATGAATTGATAACCAAACCCGTACGTGTGATTTTATGTTGATGATGGCGTCGGGCTGGAGGTGATGGACTGATGGGAAAATTGAGCGGTAGGATATTGGAGAAATTTTGCAGGGTTTAATTTGTTGCTGAAAATAAAAGTCAACGAATGCATGGTTGAGTCTAATAAGAAAAAGAAAGAATAAATTAAATGAATGGCCAGGATTAGATTACATTCAGTGCAGAGGTTTGAAGTGAAAATGGAGTGTATATAAGGGAGTGTCTTGATCCCTTCCCTTTACTATTTATATATATCCGAATTAGGAGTGTAAATGAGTTGAGTCGTTCGTGAGAAAATCTCGAGAAGCTCGGCCAAAGCTCGACCTCGAGCTCGGTTTGACCAAGCTCGATCTCGAGCTCGAACTCGTTCGAATATGTAACGAGTCGAGTTTGAGCTTTTAAATTTTATTTCGATAAACTCGACGAGTTTATTGAGTAAATATATATAATTAGGTATATAGTTAATATAGGGGTTTCTTTGAAAATAATTAAAAATATAAAATCTAAATTAAGTATTAGGGTATGTATGACTGTAATACATCTTGTGTATCATCTGTATACACGCTAACCATTAAATAAATGAATACATTTCATTTTTTATGGATTTTTTAATGGTTGTATTTTATTTTATTAAAATTTATTTAGCTATATTACTTAAATTGGTTTGAAATCGAACTTTTTTTTAAGTTAAACGAGCTCATTTGGCTCGAATTCAAACTCGAATTTCAATAAGCTCGCGAGTCGGACTCGAGCTCACAAAAAGTTAATGAGTCGAGTAATGATCATTATTTTTGTTTTCAAAAGAGCTCGATCTCGAGCTCGATCTTGAAAAATATATAACGAGTCGAGTTTAAGCATACCCCTGTTCGGTCTCGACTCAACTCATTTACACCCCTAATCCGAATTCCTTTTACTATAAATGTCCCAACACGACGTCGGTCGTTCATGATTCTGGTGGTGTGGACCAGATGGATTCTCATGGCGCAGGACTTCCAAGCGGTTCTTGGAGAGCTCGGGCAATTCTGTGAAGTAGGAAATCAGGTTCAGTTTTGAAGAGGGAAATGCCAATTAAGCTCATCCAAAGAATTTTCATTTTAAAATTATAAATACTACTGCTGGGTATCGAACGCTTAATCTGGTGAAGTTTAAGAGTGTTGTTATTCAGGACAGGCTCTGGGTATTTGGTAGACTGAATCGAATATATATGAAGTCTTTAAAAAGGAGAGTTCATTCAAATTCGGTTTTGCAAAGTTCAAGTATTTTGTTTTCCAAGATTCATACTTTCTTCTTACTTTGCAGGAAGAGTAACTCTAGCAAGGCATACATTTGCAGCATTATCGATATATCCCGTGGGAATTTTCAAAATCCCGGTCTCTATCTTGAATAAAATTGATAAGATGACAGCAAAGTTCATATGGACGGGAAAATTAGAGGGAGGTGGTATACATTGAATAGCCTGGGAACAGATGTGTAAACCTAAAACTCAGGGTGGTTTAGGTTTAAGAAAGTCAAAGGACATGAATAGAGCGCTATTGGCAAGACATGCATGGAAGATACTGACAGAGCCACACAGTTTACTCTCACAGTTTTTTCAACAAAAATATTGCAAAAGGGTTCCTTACAAAGATATAAAAAGTAGGGGTCATGATACATGGGGGTGGAAATCCATAACGTGGGGATTAGACCTATTCAGAAACCAGCTCAAATGATGGTGGCTACAGGAGAAAAAATTAACTTGCAGGATCAATGGATTCCAGAATATCAAAATTCCTTGGCTGAACATCAGATGGTTCAGCAGATGAATCTCAAGGTGGAGCATCTAATAACAGATCAGAAAGAGTGGAGGCTACCATTGCTGAGAACAATATTTGCACCTGAATCTATTGCACAGATCTTAAAGATACACATTCCAAGGTCAACTGGACAATGTGATAAATTGATATGGGAGGTTTCCAAGGATGGACACTACAATGTGAAGAATGGATATAGGAGTTTGCAGCCACATTTTCAGCATCCAATAACTCAGGTGAACAGAAATTGGTCAAAGTTTTGGGGTCTCAATCTCCCACTCAAGATAATTACAGGAGTTTGGAAGGCTCTCAAGAACTGTCTCCCTACAGCTTTGGGACTCTGGTTTAGAAATTGCTTAGATACATCTATATGCAAGAGGTGTGGTTTAGTGCAGGAAGATGTAACTCACATCTTTCTTGGTTGTGACAAAGCAAGAAGAGTTTGGAGAACATCCAGGCTAGGTTTTGATTTTGTATCAGCCTCAGCACCAGATTTCAGGTCTTGGTTCTGGAGGTGGTTTGAAACAGCACCTTCACAAGAAGATGTGGTTTTCTCCATATGTCTTATATGGGGTATATGGAAGGACAGGAATGAGGAAGTTTTTGAGGATAGATTACAGGATCCAACTCAGGTTGTAATTGCTGCAAATGAAGAGTTATCAAGGTTTCAGAACAGACGAATATGGGAGGACATTGATGAGGTTCAGTTACCTCAGCAACATCTCTTATCACAGGATCCAAGTTTGAACACGTCACAACTGATAATACTGGGTTACAACCCATTTGAATGAGTATTGGGCCTTTGCTAAGGGCAAGCCCAATAGGTAAATATTCTTAAACCTTATCTCTATATAAAGGCTATCATGATGCATGGAAAAGGTAGATTCTAATCCCCTCACTCTCTCTACTCTTATTCTTTCTCTCTTATGAGAAGCTGACTTGGGCGTTGGAGAGGGAACCCCCGGCAACGGCCGGGGGCTCCCCTTTTGCAGGTAACATCACAAGGACCCCGATCCAAGAGAGCCTTGTAGAAGGAACCAGGGGGTAGCATCAAATGGCACGCCCAGTTGGACCCGTTTGCATTTGGGTCCTTCCAGACTAAAAGGAGATCCCCGGAAAGGGCTTCTGAAGGTAGGGGCTACTTGGAAAGGAGCCCTTGGCGGTAAGGGGGCCACCTGGAAGGTAAGGGGGCCACCCGGAAGGGAGCCCTGGAAGGTAAGGGGGCTACCCGAAAGGGAGCCCCCGAAGGAAAAGGGGCTACCCGGAAGGGAGCCCTTGAAGGTAAGGGCCTACCCGTAAGGGAGCCCTGGACGGTAAGGGGGCTACCTGGAAGAGAGCCCTCGAAGGTAAGGGGGCTACCCGGAAGGTAAGGGTGTTACCCGGAAGGTAGCGGGCTACCCGGAAGGGAGCCTCTAACGGTAAGGGGGCTACCCGGAAGGGAGCCCGGAAGGTAAGGGGGCTGCCCATAAGGGAGCTCCGGAAGGTAGGGGGGCTACCCGGAAGGGAGCCCCTGACGATAAGTGGGCTACCCGGAAGGTAAGGGGGCTAACCGCAAGGGAGCCTCGGAAGGTAAGGGGGCTACCTTGAAAGGGAGCCTCTGAAGGTAAGGGGGCTACCCAGAAGGTAGCCTATGAAGGTAAGGGGGCTACCTTGGAAGGGAGCCTCTGAAGGTAAGGGGGCTTCCCTGACGGTACTCTCGGTTTCTTTTGTCTCTAGGCCTGGATCTAGCCGCCCTCGGAATCGGCCTCCTCCACGGATCCGGTTGCCTTTCGGCCCGGATGTCCTCATCGGACCCGGCAGCTCGTCGACCTCGGTGCCCTCCTCGGATCCAGCCGCCTGTCGGCCTCAGCGTCCTCCGAGATTCTACATTCGGTTAAAAACACATTATAGAAATCGAAGAGCATAACTCTTCATTTTCTAGGGGGCTACTGATGATACTGGGTTACAACCCATTTGAATGAGTATTGGGCCTTTGCTAAGGGGCAAGCCTAATAGGTAGATATTCTTAAACTCTAACTCTATATAAAGGCTATCATGATGCATGGAAAAGGTAGATTCTAATCCCCTCACTCTCTTTACTCTTATTCTTTTTCTCTTATGAGAAGCTGACTTGGGCATTGGAGAGGGAACCCCCGGCTACGGCCGGGGGCTCCCCTTTTGCAGGTAACATCACAAGGACCCCGATCCAAGAGAGCCTTGTAGAAGGAGGCAGGGGGTAGCATCAACAACAATATTGGGAGGTAAGTTTGACGGAGCTTTCAAGAAAGAGAGTGGCAGTGCGGCAGCTGCTTGGACCTGCACACCGCACAACTATGTTCATCTACGTATATGGAGAGGAGATGACAAGTTCAAAGCTTTTTCTCCCCTACATGCAGAGTTGTTTGCATGCTGGAAAGCTTTAACGCACATGCGACACTTACAACCTCCATATTTGCATGTCAAAACAGATTCAATTTTGCTAGTGTCTTACATGCATAACAAGGAAGTCAAGCCGCCATGGGAAGTGACAGAACTAGTACAAGATATTAGGAATTTGATAGTTTCGTTCCCTGTAATTTATTTCACTAAAGTCCCAAGACAGGAGGTTCAAGCTGAACACCTAAGGGCAATTGTACTAAACTCTTTTTAATAATAATAGATATGCTTGTTATCAAAAAAAAAGAAATTCGGTTTTGTGGTGATGGTGAATTTAGTTTGTAAGAGAATTTTAATACGCAAAAAAGAAATAGAATTAAAATAAATTAAAATGATGAATTCTTTTCAAAAAATGAGACCTTCATTTTGGCCCATATTTTAAATAAATGAGACTTTATAAGAAAATTTATTTTTGTAACATATAAAATATGATATTAAAAAAAAGGTGGCTATATTTTAGCCCATGATTTGGGAGTCTGGAGCGCAGATTTCACATGTTTCGGGTCTTGGGTCGGGCCTGTTGTTATCCACATTTAGAAAATAAAGGACAAAATTTCACATGTTCAGTGATTCTGGCTCCTAAACCATTCTTATCCACACACTGAACCCCGGCCCATAGCCCACATGGTTTGGCCTTCATTCGAGGCTAGACCGGCCTTTTAGAGGTTATAACCCATCTCCAGTCAGATTTCTACCAACTATACTTGTGCCTGTCCCCAAACCAATATTTTTATTAATAGTTTTAATAGTTTTTAAAAATTTGTCCTTATTTTAATTGATATCTATATTATTTAGAAAAAGAAAAAAATAATCTTTGAAAAAAAATGAGTGGTGATACATGCAGGTCCATATTTACTAATGCAGGTCCAAAATATAATATTTTGGATGCACTAGCACAATTCAGGGCCATATATTCTGTTTTTCAGACCTGCATTTAGTAAACATGGACCTGCATGTATAATTATTGAAAAAATAGGGGTTTAATAAATTTGGCTAATGAATTTAAATATTTCAATTTTTTTAAATAAAAAACGAATTTCATATTGAATTATATTTTGAAGTACAAGAATGTGAATGCACACAATTATGTGCTGCTGCTGATGGTATCCTGTCGTGCCCCAAAATTTCAAGAAACTTATGAGATTATACCACCTTAATTTAGTTATATCATTATTATATTTAATTATTAATATTACCAAGTTATATTATGTTGTTTTTGGTATTTGTATTACCAAGTTCAGTTGGCCGTATGTTTAATTTTGTGTAGAGCTCATGAGCGTAGAAGAAGGGTCATATCTCCTTTATCTGAGGGTTTTATGTCGCTGGCAGTTGGCATCATATGATTTGTTCATGGCGTTACAGTGTCCGACCCACACATCTGGGTAATAACCACATTCTCTTTCTCATCCCACTTTTGTTAATTTCTTAGGAAGAATGTATAATTTCATGGTTTAATTTCAGGTTTCTCACATATTTTGGATGATTTTTGGGCTCATTAAACTTATCCCCGATTATGGTATTTTTATACTCGATATCGTTTTTCAAATTATCGAATTCTCTTACTATATATGGGCGTTCTTTCTTTGCTCTCAGCTTAACAACGTACCATCCCATGCTCATCATTGAATTTGGGTAATTTCTACTACCCCATTCTAAGTACACATTTAATTTTTGAATTTCAGTTTTAATATATTAAGTTTAATTATTGAAAATTTGATATTTCAGAGGTGTAGATGATGCCTGACGTTTGATAGTGTGATGGATCGAGGGAGGGGTCTCTTACTTCTTGTTTTTTGGATCAGGATTAGTTAAGTTGCTCTTTTAATTGGATTTGATAGGGACATTGACTAGATATTTATTTTTATTAGTTACTATATTTTTAATTGGAGATGTCAGACACATAAGACAAACACATTATAAATTTTTAATTTCATTACTTTTGAAAAAGAGTAACAAAATTAATAATGGTGAGTTCTATTCTATCTCGTGACAAACGTCCTGTAAACTATCACAAAAGTGAACAGACATGTTTTCTGAATTTTGTCATGTTTTGAAAAATTTCTTAATTTAGTTGGAATTAGCTAGTTGACATGTTTTCTAACGCTTGTTACGCTTCCTTTACCCTTAAACTATCACAATGAATTTAGTTGGACGTGTATGTACGAAAACTAGAAAAAGTAAGGTTGGACTGCACGAATAAAAAACAAGAGAGGAAAATTGCCACAAATAAAAGTGTATACTAGTATAAAAGTTTGCCTACAACGACCTAAATTTACTGCCACTTCATCTCATTGATCCACATCACGCATACCTCTTCTCTTACACAAGAATGAAAAGGGGTTGTTTTGATAGGTTTTGAAATTTTAGTATCACGATTATGTTTTCATAAATGATTTTTATACTAAGAAAATAATTTATGAGATATACTTAGCAATTATCGTGTGTGAACTTGTGATAATAATGAGTGGTGGAAGTTTATAACGAACAAAACAATAGCGTGTTTACACGCGCATGTACAAGAATCTTAATTTGGAATAAAATAAAAAAAATGGTGGAAATTTATTAAGCATGAAATTAGCGCGTGCAAACACGCGCACGCACAAAATATTTTTTATATTAATTGAATTAAAATAAATATTTTGAAATATTAAAATTAGAGTGGTACTTAGCTATTAAAATATACAATTTTCTTTGCAACTATTTAAACTTTTCAATAACTTCATTTTTTGAGATTGAAAGTGTAGTAAGAAAAGTTGGTGATCGATGAACTATTATAATTTTAATTTGATAATATATTTATGACTAAAATCCAAAGTGAAAGCACCCGTTACACCGCCAGCTTCTTTAATATGGCGAACTCCGGCCGAGTTTTGGATTCGTTCAAGATCGGAGACATGGTTTGTAAGAGGTAATGATTGCATTAAGAAGTTTCCTCTTGGATTTTTTCGTTTTCGGAAATCATATCTTGTTGAATGTGTGAATGCCCTTTTTGGAAGCATCTTTTTTTGTTATTTGTGTGGTCATTGAACCGACCGGATTTTTGTGTGGTCATTGAACCGGCCGGATCCTGAGTTGATGTTGCGATTTTATTAATTGAGTTGATGTTGCGGATCTTGAGTTTTGGTTTGATGTGTTGTGGTTTATTTTCAGTTGATGACTGTGTTATGCTGAGACCTTCGAACTCAAGCAAGCCGTCCTACATCGGGAAAGTCAAGAGAATTGAGGCCATTGGCAAGAGCCACACCGTGGATGTGCAGTGGTTTTACCGGCCGGAGGACGTCCAAGGAGGTCGCCGGCCGTTACATGGAATGAGGGAGATATTTCTCTCCGACCATCGAAGGAAAGTGCCATGTCCACTGCCTCAAGAGGTATAATTGCATTAAGAAGTTACCGCCAGCTCCTTTAATGGACGTGTTTTGCATCCGAGTTTAAATCCAAATTTAATTATGGTTGTTTTAGCCATGGATTGCTACTCATTACACATGATTCCTGTGCAGTTTTGACGGTGAATATTCACTTGAAATATTTGGTTTATATTTTGACGTGCGGTCTTTGTGTGTGTTGCGTGCGAGCGTCAATATTTTCATTATGGACATCGAAGTGACGAAGATGCATTCTAAGTAATTGAATTGGTAACCAAACCCGTGTGATTTTCTGTTGATGATGGCGTCGGGCTGCAGGTGATGGACTGATGGGAAAATTGCAGCGACATGATATTAGATAAATTTTGCAGGGTTTAATTTGTTGCTGAAAATAAAAGTCAATGAATGCATGGTTGAGTCTAATAAGAAAAAGAAAGAATAAATTAAATAAATGGTCAAGATTAGATTACATTCAGTGCAGAGATTTGAAGTGAAAATGGAGCGTATATAAGGGAGTGTCTTGATCCCTTCCCTTTACTACTTATATATATCCGAATTTCCTTTTACTATAAAATGTCCCAACACAACGTCAGTCGTTAATGATTCTGGTGGTGTGGCCCAGATGGATTCTCATGGCGCAGGACTTCCAAGCGGTTCTTGGAGAGTTCGGGCAATTCTGTGAAGTAGGAAATCAGGTTCAGTTTTGAAGAGGGAAATGCCAACTAAGCTCATCCAAGGAATTTTCATTTTAAAATTATAAATGCTACTTTTGGGTAACCTGGTAAAGTTTAAGAGTGTCGTTATCTACGGCAGACTCTGTGTATTTGGGGGACTGAATCAAATATATTAAAAGTTTTTAAAAAAACAGAGTTCATTGAATTTCGCTTTTATGGTGATAGTGAAATTTAGTGTGTAAGAGAATTTTATAAAGCAAAAAAGAAATATAATTAAAATAAATTAAAATGATGGATTTTTTTCAAAAATTTAGGTAATTATTTTGGCCCATTTTTAAATAAATGAGACTTTATAAGAAATTTTATTTTTTAATATAGAGAAAATATTGATTAAGGGCGGAATAAGTTTCATAATTTGAAAGTGGGGTGTAACTTTTACATAATTTCTAAAAAGGGCGGTGATTTATTAGCATATATTCTTTTAATTTAATTCTTGTATGAAAGACATTTATATCCTGTTTTGTATTCTAAATTTAACTCATTTTTGTAGATTCTAAACTTGATTAAAAAGTAATTCAGCCCTGGCTATAACTTATAATATTTGTTGAATTCCAATTTAGTTGAATTTCAATTTAGTTAACATTAAAAGAATTCAATTCAGTTTAATTTTTCTAAATTCCATGAAGTTCATTTTATTAAAATGTTGGTTAACTTAAATCCAATTGAGTGTTTCATCACAATTTTAATAATTTTGTTCAGTTTTATTAAGTTTGCAAAATTCTTATTTAAATTCACTAAAATAATATTTGAATATTTAAAATTGAATTCGAAAAAACTTAATGAAACTAAAATTATACAAAATAAATTTTATTTAATTTAACTTTACAAAATTCAATGAAATTGAATTGAACTGAATTTAATCTAAAATATATAGATGTTGCTGAAAATAATCTTAATTGAATTAGAGTAAGTTAGTGAGATAAAACCAAACTGAATTGAATAGAATTAAATAAAAATGAAATGAATTGTAACTTCAAAACAGGGGTATAAATGTCTTTCATATAAGAATTAAATTAAAAGAATATATGCTAATAAATCACCGCCCTTTTTAGAAATTATGTAAAAGTTACACCCCACTTTCAAATTATGAAACTTATACCGCCCTTAATCAATATTTTCCCTTTAATATTATTTAATCTGATATTTTTCAAAAAAAATGAAGCCATATTTTAGCCCATGATTTGGGAGGCTGAAGCGCAGATTTCACATATTTCATGTTTAGGGCCGGGCCTATTAATATCCCACATCAAGAAAATAGAGGACAGAATTTCCCGTGTTCAGTGATTCTCATCCACACTCTGACCCCCGGCCCATAGCCTATAAGGTTTGGCCTTGATCCGAGGCTAGACCGGCCTTGATTATCCGACCTAACCAGAGGTTATAGCCCTCTTCAATCAGATCTCTACCAACTATTTGTCCCCAAACCAATATTTTTGTTAATATTTATATTATTTTTTTAAAAACAAATCTCCTTATTTTAATCGATATCTATATTATTTAGAAAAAGAAAAAAGAACGCTTTGGAAGACAATAGGGGTTTAATAAATTTGGCTAATGAATTAATTTTTTTTCAATTTTTAATAAAAAACTAATTTCATATTGAACTAATTTTAGAAGTACAAGAATGTGAATGCAGTCAATTTTGTACCGATGCTGATGGTATCCTGTCGTGCCCAAAAATTTCAAGAAACGTATGAGATTATACCACCCTAATTTAGTATGTCATTATTATATTTAACTATTAATATTTTCAGTTCAAATCATTTTAATACCTATCAATTAAGTATTCAATTTAATTTAGTTTTAAGAAAATAGGTTGAAAGCATGCCTAAAAGATAATATTTTAAAAAGATAATAAAATTTAGGTAAATTTTCTATTAAGGGGGTCAGAAGATTCAAAATTATTAGAAAGGGCGAACCTATTTAATATTTATTAGGAAGGGTATTCTTATTATTTTAATGATTATTTATTTGAAAATTGATATCTATAACCTTTATTTCTTAACTATCACTTTTTCTAAATTATGTTTTATATTTCCTACTCCTAGGATTTAATCTAGTTTTAACACACATCTGATGTGGTGATGACTGAATTGAAGTAATATATATTAAATTAAAATGGTGCAAAATCAATGTATAGTAATAGTATGACAAAATTAAAATGAATATTTTATCATATCCATACATTTCAACTAATTTAAAAAACACCGAGTTTAATTGATTACAACTGAACTGAACTGAACGGAAATGTATTGAATCAAAGCAAAAATGAGAAGAATTGACCAAATTAAATGGAATTTCATCACATATATTCCATCAAAACGGTACTGAATAGGTTGGAAATAAATTAAATAGAATTAAACTGGTAAATTTTTGTACAAGTTGGGAGAACGGACCCTTAATTTAAGGTTTTGAATTTTTTAAAGTTATTTAATGTAGATTTTAAAAATAAAGGTTATAAATATTATTTTACAAGTAAATAGTCATTAAAAAAATCAGAATACCCTCCATAATAAATATTAAATAATTATGTCCTATACAATAATTTTGAATCTTCACGCGCCCTTAATTGAAATTTTCTTTAAAATGCATCACAAACATCCAAACCGAAACCGACAGGTCCTTTGGACATCTCTTCCCTGCGCCTGCACCTCATCAACATATTTCACTCTCTCTCCCCTACACCTCACCAACATCATTACTATGGCGAACTCCGGCAGAGTTTTGGACTCGTTCACCATCGCAGACATGATTGTCAGAGGTAAAATTGCATTAAGAAATTTCCTCTTGGATTCTTTTCTTTTTCGGAAATATATCTCGTTGAATGTGTGAAATGCCCTTTTTGAAAGCATCTTTTTTGGTTATTTGTGTGACTGTTGCACCGGCCAGATTTTTGTGGTCATCGAACCGGCCGGATCTTGAGTTGATGTTGCGGTTTTGTTAATTGAGTTGATGTTGCGGATCTTGAGTTTTGGTTTGATGTGTTGTGGTTTATTTCAGTTGATGACTGTGTAATGATGAGGCCTTCGAACTCAAGCAAGCCGTCCTATATCAGAAAAGTCAAGAGAATAAGGGTCACTGGCAAGAGCCACACCGTGGATGTGCAGTGGTTTTACCGGCCGGAGGACGTCCAAGGAGGTCGCCGGCCGTTCCATGGAATGAGGGAGATTTTTCTGTCTGACCACTTCGATACTTTGAGTTCTCAAACTATCGATGGGAAGTGCCATGTCCACTCCCTCAAGAGATACACAAAGCTGCCGGTTGTTAAGCCTGAAGATTTTTATTGCAGGTTTACCTACGATGCCAAAAGTGGCACTTTCCTGCCCGATAGCGTTGAAGTGTGAGTTCCGTTTCCGATTTCAATGATTTTATGTTAGTTTCGTTGTTTTTTCGCATTGTTGTGAGGTTTAACTAGGAAAGTTCAAGTCTTTATGAGTTTTTGTTATGTTAATCTTACTAGCTCAGTTAAGTTCAATATTGTTTTTCATGGTTGTGAGTTTTGACCACTAAAGTTCGGATCTTTGATGAGTTTTTTGTTAGGTTTCATTTCTATTTCAATGGTCTTGTGTGGGTTTCATTAATTTTGTGCATGGTTGTGGGAAAGTTCGAGTCTTTGATGAGTATTTTGTTAGGTTAATATGTTAGAGCTATTAAAGTTGGAACTGTGATAAAGGCTGTTGAACAAGTTCAGTTAAAACCATGGTTAGATCCTTGTGCTTTTGTGAGGGGCGAAACTGATTAGATAATGAATGTTAGAGTTATATGCAAAACTGAACTAATAAGTTTGTGAGCTGCAAGCTATTCAGTAGGGCTTATACCAAAAGCTTATTGAGTTTCATGTGATTTTAACTGGAAATTAGAAAGTTTGTTTGTCTGAATATTAATGGTTTTTGTTTGTGCTTCATTTTGTAGGTACTGTAAGTACGAAATGCCTTACAATCCAGACCAGGTGATGGTCCAGTGTGAGAGGTGCGAGGATTGGTAAGTTCACTTGCCTTATCTGATCTTATTGTTCGATCCAGTAAAGGTTTCGATGAAAATCTATGAAAAATCCTGCCTTTTTCTTGTTTTCGTGTGTAATGTATGATGAACAGTGAAAAGAGGGAGAGGGAACGTGTCGATCTTTGTATGCTTGATTCTAGGGTTCTACTGTACCGGTCCAGAATATAGGATCGAAAACACGTGTTTTTTAACTGTACATCTAGGTCAAAATAAGGTTTATTTTCACGTTTAATGGTGCTTTCTTTGGTCGACTAATATATACATTTCAGAATTTCTTGGTTGCTAATTGGCAGTTCAGAATAATCTGAATCGCTTTTGTTCAGAATGTGGCACGGTTTCTCAGTGTAGACTTTGAAATCCAGTTTTTTATGAACATTTTCTGCTCAAGAGACCACTTTTTTTCCTGCAAAATATTTTCCGGTTTTCAATAGGGTTCGATATTACAGTGAAAATTTCAATGGATATTTGAGAAAAGTCCTGTCTTTTTCTTGTTTCCTGCATATATAGTGTATATATATGTGCTTGAATCTTGTATGTATACTTCACCAGGGTTCTACTGACACGTGTTTTTAACTGTCTAGGTCAAAATAAGGTTTTTTTAACGTTTAATCTTTCTTGGTGGTAAATTTACAGTTCAGAATCATCTGACTTGCTTCTTTTCTGTTCCTTGTGTGTTTGTTTGAAATCCTTGGATCTGGAAAGTCCTACACTCAACCCACTTTTGTTTATTAACATGGTTAGCAGATAATGTAATTTTATCATTAAATTTAGAGGTTTTTAATCATCATGACTTCATCATTTTCTGAAACTTTCTAGTATGTTAAAATGTTGTACTAAAAATTATTTTGGTAAAATTTAGCTTAATTTAGCTCCAGTATTCCAATTTTAAAGTATACTTGTTATGCTCAGTTCAATTTAGTCAATTCAAAATACTACACTAAATTAAACAAAAAATAAATTATTTTTTTCTAAACATTCGTAACCATTTCATGTTTTTTCCAGTTTTATTTCATGTTTTGTATTCTTGCAGTTTCTAATTAATGTATGAAACTTCGTGAATTTCTTGGTGTTTGTTTTCTAGGTTTCATCCGGCATGTGTTGAGATGACTCAGGATCAGGCCACGCGGATGGACCATTTCTACTGTCCTGACTGTGCTGTTCAGGTGAGACTACTACTCGTTATATGTTTTCTGTTATTGATGTATTTAGGTGTTTCTATAAGCAGTCAGATATTTTAATCAGTCTAAAGTATAATATAAATAAAATATCGAATTACGTATAAGATGTTTGAAGGTTCTGATTTTTTTTTTTTAATGTTGCAGACTGCTCCGGTCCCTAGGCATGTTGGTGGGAGAGACTTCCAATTTCCCTCCTAGATTCATGATTTCATGATATATAGGACACTAGGAGGATGGTTTGTTTGTAGTTGTTTCGATTTTTGTTGAAATTATTTTCTGCTCTTTGGATATTATTTTGATTTTCCAGTGTTTGTATTATAATATGTGATAAACCTTTGTGTACTTTATATATATTTGGATTTGAGATTTCATTATATATTATTTTAGAAAATATATATACTTGGGTCGATCGATGATTGACTTTGTGATCGGTAATTTATTTTGTTGAATAAATTAATATGAATGATTCACATATATAGGTTAGTTTTGTTATTGAATAAATGTGAATTGTTCGTAAGTAAAAATGTGACACTCTACTGCTCACCTAGCTAGCTAGCTAGCGTGCAATGTTCATCTTCAAGCCTAAAGTCCAGGCCTCAAGATCATCATCATCAGACTCTAAAACCCTAAAGTCCAGGCTTTTCACCCCCATAAACCTCAGCTACAGTACCTCTCCTGCATTGATAACATGTTGGGGAGCTATCTTTTCGAACGAGAAGCGTAGACATCCAACGGTCGAATCCTCAGCCCCGAGAGCGCAGAAGCAGTCTGAGTCACTCGGATTTTGAATGAGATCTTGCAAGCTACAAATCAGGTTTTAGGTCTTCAGAATGATTTCCAGGTCTCAGTCCCCATTTTTCAATTACAGTGAATAGTGTATATATATGCTTTTCATCAGTTTGATGTTCACCAATAATTTTTCGTTGGAGTGTAGGCATGAGCTTTAAAAGTGGGCATGATCGGTATGATATTGATGCATGGCGGCAGCAGGGTACAACCCTTGTCAGGCCCCGGTGCATGCACGAAGAGAAGCTTGGAAATGGCGAGAGGGATTGGATTGAAAATCTCTGCTCAACCCATCCAGATGGCAAGAATGTTAGCTTTCACACAGATAAGCTGAGAAGAGGAGAAAGAAGAACAATGATGTTGTGCAGAAAACTGGATACTGCTTTTCTATTCATATCATCCTTTATATACACAAACTCTGAAAGAAAAAAGGAATACGAAATAATCTACTTCTACGGAAGAAGGAAACTAAATAATCTAATTTCTACGTAAGAAGGAAACGTAATAATCTAATTCCTACGGAAAAAGAAAAGGAAAATATCTACTTCCTACGGATGCTAATTAGCATCTTTATTTTCTAGAAATAGCTGCAGAAAATAAACAAACAAGGAAAAGAAAGATGACTAAAATATCTCACAAATCACCCCCATAATCTTGTCATCACTTTATCTCTGCAACTCCGATTCTGCCCCTAAGTTCTTGAAAACGAACTCGTCCGAGAGGTTTTGTCAGGATATCAGTGAGTTGAGCTTCTGTGTTGATGTAGTCGATGTCAATATCGCCCTGCTCCAGATAATCTCTAATCAAATGGTAACGTATATCAATGCGTTTACTTCGATCGTGAAACACAGGATTTCGGCTAAAATCGATTGCCGATTTGTTGTCCACCAATAACTTTGGTGCTTGTGACTGTTCACCTTGCATTTCACCAAGCAATCTACTAAGCCAAACACCTTGGCAAGCGGCAGTGGCAGCTGCAATATATTCTGACTCGCACGAAGATAGTACCACCACCCGTTGTTTCTGTGATTGCCAACTCACCGGAGATTGACCTAGGAAGAAAACTAGCCCCGTCGTGCTCTTCCTATCATTGACGTCTCCGCCCAAATCAGCATCACTATAACCTGCCAAGAGTAAAGGTCCAGCACTTTTTCCATATGAAACTCCAAACTCTAGAGTTCCCGCCACATAGCGTAGAATATGCTTCACTGCTGCCATATGCTCAACTCTTGGCTGCTCCATGAATCGGCTAACATAACCAACTGCAAAAGTAATGTCTGGCCGAGTATGAACTAAGTACCTGAGACTTCCCACCAAGCTGCGGTAGTCCGTGGCGTCCACCGGTCTCCCGTCTCCCGTCTTGCTTAGTTTGAGTCGTGCCTCCATTGGTGCCGAACATGGATTGCACTCTTCCAGTCCGGCCTTTTGTAAAAGTTTCTTTGCGTAAGATGATTGGCAAAGAGTGACCAAACCCTTCCGTTGTTGCACTTGGATGCCGAGGTAGTAACTCAGTTCGCCGAGGTCGCTCATCTCAAATAGATTCGTCATCTCCTTCTTGAACTTCGTCAGTTCTTCGATTGAAGTTCCGGTGATGATCAAGTCATCAACATAAACTCCAACTAGCAGTTGCTCCTTCCCGTTGCTCCGGCGATATACCGCGTGCTCGGCTTCACATCGTACAAACTCCAAGTCGCGAAGACTCTTGTCAAGTTTGGCATTCCAAGCCCTCGGAGCTTGACGTAGTCCGTAGAGAGCCTTCTTAAGCCGAAGAACCTTGCCTTCGTTGCCTTGAATTTCGAAACCCGGCTATTGCTTGACATAAACCTCCTCAATCAGATCACCGTTGAGGAACGCGGTCTTGACGTCCATGTGGTGGATTGGCCACCCGTGGTGTGCAGCGAGCGCGATCAGAACCCGCACCGTCTCCATTCGCGCAACTGGAGCGAACACTTCCTCGTAGTCCACCCCCTGCTGCTGCACGTAGCCCTTTGCCACTAACCGCGCCTTTCGTTTCACCATCTCCCCGTTCGCGTCCTTCTTGAGCTTGAAGACCCACTTAAGTCCGATGGCGCGGTGTCCTGGTGGTAGATCGGTGAGGCGCCACGTCTGGTTTGCCTCGATGCTTGCAAGTTCCTCTGTCATCGTCGTTCGCCATCCTTCGTCCTTCTCGGCTTCAGCTAGGCTCGTTGGTTCGTCGACTGTGAGAAGACAAAGCTCCTCATCCTCAGCTTCAATCTTCTCGGTGGCGTTGAGAAGGTCCTCGCTCCGGTCCTCCAGTTTCTTCAGCCCTGGCTGCGTGGCCTTGACGTGGGCGACGCACCCAAACACCCGGAGATGGCTCACGCTCAGCCGGCGCCCGTGCCATGCTTCGTAGGGTGTCTTGCCGCTGACGCTCTTCGTGATTTCCCGGTTCAGAAGGTAGACCGCCGTTGTCACTGCTTCTCCCCAGAATCTCATCGGCATGCCTTTGGCCTTCAAGAGGCAACGTGCCATGCGAACCACCGTTTGATTTCGTCGTTCGACCACGCCGTTTTGCTGGGGCGAGTATGGCGCCGTTGTTTGTCGATGCACACCGTGGTCGGCAAAGTACTCGCTGAGTTCTTGAGACGTGAACTCACCTCCACGATCGGTCCGCAGCGTCTTCAACTTGCACCCGCTTTGTCGTTCGGCTGCTGCCACGGTCCTTTTGATGGCTTCCGCCGCTTGATCCTTCGAGGTCAACAAGACTATCCACATATATCTACTAAGATCATCTACCATTAGTAGAAAGTATCGTTTACCTCCAGGAGTTTGTGGCTCGATGGGTCCACACAGATCGGCGTGCACGAGCCCAAGGCGTTCGGTCGCTCGGTTCTTGGCTTGGCTTGGGAACGAGCTGCGTTTCTGCTTCCCGGCCAGGCAGGCGTCACACAAGCGCTCAACGTCATCGAGCAGCGGGAGTCCGTCCACCATCTTGTTCCTGGCCATGCGTCGAAGGGCCTCGAAGTTCATGTGGCCGTATCTCGCGTGCCATCGCCACCCATCCTCGCACCCATGCACCGCAAGGCACACTGGTCGTGCCAAACTCAGATGAAGGAGGTAAAAGCGCCCTTGGCCTCTTGGCACCCGTGCGAGCAAGCGTCCGCCTTGATCCCGTAACGTGAGCCACCCGTGCTGGATCCTCGTGTCGTAGCCGTCCTCGTCCAGCTAGCCTAGTGAGATGATGCCGCTGTGGAGCCGTGGTATGTAATACACATCGTCCAACTTTAGGTGCTCGCCGTTCCGGCACGTAAAAAGGATCGTACCAGTGCCTTCTATTTCCACGGAGGTGTCGTCTCCCAGTTTGACCGAGCCTCGTACATCCGTGTCTAGCTCGGAGAAGAACTCCCGTCTTCCGCACATGTGGGCACTCGCACCGGAGTCAAGGAACCATGCCGTGTCACTCTGCACGGGCTCCTTCGTTGACCGTGCTTTAGATCGCGTTTCGTTGAGCAGGACGTGCTCCTTGGTGGCTGAGTTCCTGATCGTGAGTGAGTGAAGCCTTGCTACGAGGAGCGTCTGTTCGTCCACTTCAGCTTGCACGAGGTTGGCACGTCCCTTTCGTTCACGCCGTGGCTCGGGGCAGTCCTTGGAGATGTGGCCAGCGTATTTGTTACAATTATAACACTTCAAATTCGTCAAGTCTCTGTCACCGCTCACCGCCCGTTGGCTGCCGTCTCCCTTGTGGCTCGGTTTCTTCCCTTTCTGAAAACCCTTGCCTTTGCCTTTGTTCCCGGAGCTAGAGCTCAGTCCTCGTGCGATCCACTCTTACTCCGTGAGCAAAACTTGGCCGTTGGAGTTGTTCGTGGTGTTGATGGAGCACCGATCTGCTGCTGACCTAAGCCTGCGGATGAGTTTCTCCACTGTCATGCCATTCAGATCGAGCAACGTTTCGATCGAGCAAGCGATTTGGGCGTACTGGCTCGGCACCTCCCGAAAGAACTTTTGGACCACTTTGATCTCTTCTAGAGATTCACCTAAAGAACGAAGGTTATTGACGATACCTGTAATCCGCATGCCGAAGGCGTCGAGTGACTCCCCGTCCTTGAAGGCGATTTGCTCGAACTCCTTGCGTAGACGTTGTGCCGTGGCCTCACGCACTCGATCCACGCCGACTCGCATCATCCGGATTGCCTCCCAAGCTTCGTGTGCCGACGTTTTGACAGCTAGCGCCGGTACCATCTCCAGTGGCACCGCCCGAATCAAAGCCGAGAGGGCCGCCATGTCTTCCCGTTCGGACGGTTCTCCAACGCCAGAAGTGGCCTCCCATAAACCTTGTGCTCGTAGGTTTATCTTCATCACGAGGGCCCATTCGATGTAGTTCGTTGCCGTCAACGTGGGGTACACAATGTTGGCGCCAAGGTTGGTACGTTCTTGGATGACACGTTCGTGGATGACAACTTCGCCGCCGTTGCCGCGTCGTGGCCTGCTGCGTCCTCGTCCTCCCCGTGGTTCCGTTCGTGCCGGTGATCTCGATGCGTCCGCCATAGGATCGTTGAACCTCTTGATAACACTTGTTAGCTTTCACACAGATAAGCTGAGAAGAGGAGAAAGAAGAACAATGATGTTGTGCAGAAAACTGGATACTGCTTTTCTATTCATATCATCCTTTATATACACAAACTCTGAAAGAAAAAAGGAATACGAAATAATCTACTTCTACAGAAGAAGGAAACTAAATAATCTAATTTCTACGTAAGAAGGAAACGTAATAATCTAATTCCTACGGAAAAAGGAAAGGAAAATATCTATTTCCTACGGATGCTAATTAGCATCTTTATTTTCTAGAAATAGTTGCAGAAAATAAACAAACAAGGAAAAGAAAGATGACTAGAATATCTCACAAAGAAGAGGGCTGGGATGCGAAGGAGGCCTAAAGTTATGAAGAAAGCAATGGACATTTACGATCACGGTTCGAGTCGGTAATCAACTCAGACCTATCATTTAGTTAATTATGACCGATCAATTGAAAATCTGAATGATTTTTTAGCTAGACATGCCATTGGGGAGATGAAATGTAGTCAACTCTGATGTATTAACTCTCTCTCTCTCTCTGAACTCAAGTTGATGGTCTGTTAGATTACGGCACTTCCTCGACCGTGAATGTGCAGATCAGTCCCTATATTAATGTCCCTGTATTATGTTATATCATTGCTGTTACAAAGCTCAAGTTTTCCTTTCCAAGGATTTCATGCACATCAAAATCTTCAACTGAGAGAGAGATGCTAAATGATGATGAAGAGAGAGAATATGTTCAACTTATTCTCTAGAGAGGGAAAGTGAAGATAATTGTGTTGAGATAGTTGAGATAAATGTGCGTGGAAGGATTGGTCTATAAAATATAATTGCTCCGTACGTAGTCATAAATTGCCCAGTACCACAAAGCAACATCATTTCAGTTAATTAGAGTGGGAGAGGTCCTCCCTTTTATCTTCTTCTTCTTCTTTTGTTAGCATTTAGATTTTGTTTTATATTCTGGATCTATCGAACACCTTTTGGCTGCTATGGATCTAAATTTAATCTTAACCCTTTCTGTCGATGTAGCTCTTTAATATATATAAACCAAATTGTTTGTAGCATTTCACTCACATTACTCGTAGTCATGGCCTAGCTAGGTAGATCTGTGATCTGGTCTGTTTAAACCTCAAAAACCCAGAAACAAGCAAACAAATATTTCGATTGGATAACAGCGGAAGAGAGAGATGGACCGTGGATATGTGTTGGGGTTTATAGGTATGCATTGCCATCTTTTCATCTGTTTTCTGTTCCTTTTATAAATGTTCATCTTCTTCACCTTTTTTTCTGTTCATCTTTTATGTTTCTTTTTGTGTTAATCTGATTTTCATCTTCTTTTTTTGTTAGGAAATGTGATGGATCAACTCCCACTCAACTTTGACTGTTGATTCATCTTGAGGTTCTTAGGTATGCATCCCTTGCCATCTTTTCATATATTTTATGTACATCTTTTTCAGCTTTATTTCTGTTCATCTTTTCTATTTCTTTTTGTGTTCAGATGATTTTCATCTTCTTTTTTTGTTAGGTAACTTTGACCGTCGATTCATCTTGGGGTTCTTAGGTGTGCATCACTTCCGTATTCATCCCTTCTTGATCATCTTCTCATCTGTTTTATGTTCATCTTCTTCACCTTTATTTCTGTTTCTCTTTGTGTAGGTCTGATCTTCATCTTGTTTTTTGTTAGGAAATGTGATGGCATTTGCTAATTTTTTAGGCCCATTACAAGTAAATTTTCTTCTTATAATATTTTGATGAGTTTCATAAATATTCTTATTTTACAGAGACGACTTAAGAGCTGTGTGGAGGAGGGCTGATAGGAATTTGGACTTGTATTCCGGGCTGTAATCCCGTATGCATTATCTTTTGTTCATTTAATGATTATGATAAGGTGTAAAACTTCTTGACAACGCTAACCGACACCGGCTTCCCTGAACTTTGCGATTTTCTGGAGCTCTTGTACTTTTCTAATCTAATTCTCCTACATATGATAGTTCCGAGCCTAGGATCACGGCATATGAACTTTGTCATCGACGTTTTGGGGTTATTATTGACTGAATACCTTGACAGAATAAGAAATGATTTTGAAAATCCTAAAGCATTTGGTGAAATGTGTGTTACACCATCTAGCATCATTTGTTGCCTTGTGGTAAGTATATACATACATCTTATGTTTTTTTTTAGTTTTTGTATTACCAAGTTCAGTTGGTATGTTTAATTTTGTGTAGAGATGTTTTATGAGCATAGAAGAAGGGTCAAGGCTCCGAGGGTTTTATGTTGCTGGCAGTTGGCACCATATGGTTTCTTTATGGCGTTACAGTGTCCGATCCACGCATCTGGGTAATAACCACATTCTCTTTCCCATCCCACGTTTATTAATTTCTTAGGAAGAATGTAAAATTTCATGGTTTAATTTGGCCATTGATACGCGCAGGGCCAGAATTTTTATACAGTGCGAGTAGACATTCTTATCGCACTATTCTGTTGTATGGACATTGTTTCTCCGCTTTCAGTTTATCTGCGTACCATCCCATGGTCAGCATTGAATTTGGGCAATTTCTACAACCCCCATTTCTAACTTTCTAAGTACACATTTAATTTTTTATTTCAATTTTAATATTTTAAGTTTAATTATTGAAATGTTAATATTTCAGAGCTATAGATGATGCCTACTGTTGCGACGTTTGATAGTGTGATGGATCGAGGGGAGGGGTCTCTTATTTCTTGTTTTTTGGAACATGATTAGTTAAGTTGCTTTTTTAATTGGATTTGGTTGTGACATTGACGAGATATTTGTTGTTATTAGTTAATACATTTTTAATTAATTGGAGATGTCAGACACATAAGGCAAACACATTATGAATTTTTAATTTTATAATTTTTGAAAAAGAGTAACAAAAGTAATAATTTTAAATTTTATAATATGTATTTATTTAATTAATTATAATTTTAATTATAATATTACCTTTTAATATTGACATTTTAAAAAATTAAATACCAATTCATCCTAACTCGACTCAACCTCTTAAATTTCCAATCCACCTCTCCAACCATTTAGTCTTTTGCTTTGATATTGCTACTTTTTCTTCAACACAAGCGCACAACCGCATTCCACACTGCATTGGAGTACATCAACTAATTTGTCTCGAATGATAATTATTCATAATTTTATTGATATTTTCATATTAAATAATATTTAATTAGTTTTGGACTTTTATACTGATAAATTATGTTTATTATTAAATAATTAAATGTATTTTGTAACACTTTTTATAAGTAATAAAATAAAATAGGGTACCCGGTTACCCAGCCCGCATAATTGAGATACCCGGTTGTACGGATATCCGGTATTTCCGGGACGGATCACGGACCGCATTTTCAACTACCCGCATGTACGGGTACCCGGTTGTACGAGTACCCGGTGTTTGAACACCCCTATTTATTTGTATGTGCGTGGAATAATCTGGCATCAATCATGTACTTCCCAACTCTAGACTAAAGCTATTAAAGTTGGTGAATGGTGATCTATGAACTATTATGACGTGTAAAATATAATTTTTAAAAGATGATAAAATTAGGGAAAATTTCTATTAAGTGCGTGAGAAGATTCAAAATTATTAGAAAGGGCGCTATTTAATATTTATTAAGAAGGGTATTCTTATTATTTTAATGATTATTTATTTGAAAGATGACATCTATAACCTTTATTTCTTAACTAGCATGATTGGACAGTAAAATAATTAATGTGTTATTAATATCATTGAATTAGAAAATAGGAAATATATAATATCAATTGGTATTTAATCCAGTTACATTTGATAAAAGTTGTAAAACATATATGCTTTGTAAAAAACATACTTTTTAAAATCATAATTTGGAGCTATTAAAAAATACTTAAAATTTGTACAAATATTTTGTTGTCATCATGTATAAAAGAAAGGAAAAAAGTGGTATTACAGACGCGTGGAGCCAAAAATAAAAGAAAAATCGGTAAAAAAATCACCTTCATGTTTTGGTATCAAATTACAATATATTAATAGCATAATAATGTTATATATATATATATGAGAGCAAACTAAATATATTATATTGTGTCAATTGTGTAAAAAAAAGGCAAAAAAAGGTAACACATATTTTTTTATATGGTATATTCCGATAATAATATTAAAAAAATAAAGAGCGATTTTAAAGAATCATTTATATGGTGTAATTTTTGGAAGGCAAAAAAGACATACAACAACTCTTACAAATGAAATACAAGTTTCATGAATGTAATTCTATATACGAAAAATTGCCTGAATGAGATACAACGGCCCCAATAATTATAAAAAAAGTTCATATATGATGTCAGAAGATGGTTCGGGACAAATTTTAATTATACGGAAATTTTAATAGTGATTTAACCGGACATTTATTCTAAAAAAGTCACCGCATAAAGTGTCGAAATGGATCTAACTACTCATCATTCTAATAATCTATCTTTCATAAAACTAATAATCCATATTTCAAACATTTTATTTGCTCGATTCTCTATTTCTTCCCAAATTTAATCTTTAGAACATTTTTTTCAATAAAACTTACTAGTGAAGATCATACCATCTTAATAATTTATTGAAATATTATCGATGTTGGGTAGTCATGGTTATCAAAACTGTAAAATGAGGAGCTATTGGATCCTTGTTGAAGTTAACAACAAGTGTTCTCAGTTTCCCGTACTACATTTCACCTCGCTGGAGAGGCACCATTGACAAGAGACGTCGGACGGGACTTGCTGAAAGTGGTAACAATTAATAAATGTAAATAAACAAGAAAATCAAATTATAATAAAACTAGAAAAAATAATAAGAAACCCAAATAAACTCATGAAGCCACCCATGAACCGATTATATGAGCCAAAGATAGAAATTGTAATCTCTGCGGCGGTGGCGGCGGTGGCAGCGGTGGTTGTGGTTGGTGCGGGCGGTGGTGGTGGGGAGCTGGGCCTCTGTTGAGCAAATTCATGAGGAATTCTCCGCCGTCTAGCGGTGGCGCGTCGCGCTCACCGTCGTCCATTATTGTACTAGTACTACTGAAGTCGTACAAGGTGAGATATACGGTGGATGATACAGATTATATTTGAGACAATTGGTGAAGCAAACGTTAGAATCTACTAGTAGACTAGAAGTAGTAGATCGACCACCTCGTAGCAAGTCTCCCATCCCCACCGCCAAACCTGTCAAAGTTTCCGGTAACTCACCAAATGTCTCAGATATAATCTGTATCATCCACCATATATCTCACCTTGTACGACTTCAGTAGTGCTAGTACAACAATAGACGGTGGTGAACGCGACGCGCCGCCGCTGGACAACGGAGAATTCCTCATGAATTAGCTCAACATCGGCTCTGCTTCCCACCACCACCGCCAGTACCAACCACCAACCAACAATTCTTACAAATGATATACATGTTTCATGAATGTACTTCTATATTCGAGAATTACTAGAATGAGATAGAAGGACCCCAATAATTATTAAACAACTCATATTTGACGTCAGAATAAAGTTTGAGACAACTTTTAATTATATACGAAAATGTTAGCGGTGGTTTAACTGAATATTTATTCTGACCAAACCATCGTATAAAATATTGAAATGGATATAAACGGTGATTTAATCAAATATTTAGGTGAACCGAACCACCGCGCAAAGGCATTACAGATTTTAACTCTTTGTTACCTAATTAATGTAAGGCTGTGTTTTCAAATACTCCCTCTGATTCACTATATATGTCCTCATTATTTCAAAAAATTTCCTTATATGTTTGATCACAAATTTCATATAATATGTTTATGCTAGTATCATCATATGAGATGTTTTGGATTCTATAACATGTAGTTTTTGAATATATAAGCTTTATAGTCCGTTATTGAATGTAATTGAATTTATTAATGATCAAACATGTCATGAATAAACTTGCGGTCAAAGGGGGACATTAAAAGTGAATCGAAGGTAATAGTTCATTTCAATCACAAATAGTGACAAATAGTACTAGATTTAGTTTCATTTGTTCAGTTTAATTTGGTTTAGTAGAAATAACACGGTTTAACTCGCAACAACTCTTACAAATAAAATAAAGGTTTCCTGAATGTACTCCTATGTATGAAAAATTGTATTAATGAGATACAACGATCCCATTAATGATAAAACACCTCATGTCTAATATTAGAAGATAGTTCGAGATGAATTTTAATTACATACGGAAACTTTAACGATGATTTAACCGGACATTTATTCTAATCAAAACACCGTATAAAGTACTAATTAAAATAGATATAAACGGTAATTCAGTCGAATATTTAGGTAATGAATTTGGTTAGACGTGCATGTATGAAAACTAGAAAATGTAAAGCTGGATTGCACGAATAAGAAATAAAAGAGAAAAATTACCACAAAAAAAGTGTATACTAGTATAAAAGTTTGCCTACAACGACCAAAATTTACCGCCACTTCACCTCATTGATTTACTTTACGCATACCTCTCATCTTGCACAAGAATAAAATGGGATTGTTTTGATAGGTTTTGAAATTTTAGTATAACGATTATATTTTCATGAATGACTTTTATACTAAGAAAATAATTTTTGTGATATACTTAGCAATTATCATGTGTGAACTTGTAATAATAATGAGTGGTGTAATAATAAGGCTATATTTTCAAATACTCCCTCTAATTCACTATATATGTCATCCTTTTTTTCAACTTTTTTCCTTATATGTTTGACCACAAATATCATGTGTGAACTTTATTATGAATGAAATAAGCGCGTGCAAACACGCGAACGTACAAAAGCTTTTTTATATTAATTGAATTAAAATAAATATTTTGAATTTTTAAAATTAGAGTGGCACTTAGCTATTAAAATATACAATTTTCTTTGTAACTATTAATATTTTCAATAACTTCATTTTTTCAGATTGAAATTGTATATCTACGATAGTAAGATATATTTTATTCTTAATTTCGAAGGTGATAGCTACTCATTACTTATAAAATCAGCTTTTGGTTTTTCTACTAGATAATAATTATTAGTCATATTTAATTGTATGTGGAATAATTAGCATTAATCAACTCATAAAGTACAATCATTAATCAACTCATATTTACTCCCCAACTCATAAAGATGGTTATTGATGAACTTATCAAAGACTCGAACTTTCCTAGTTGAAACCCATAACCATGCGAAAAATTAATGAAAGAATAGATGATAGAGTGAAACATCATGACGTTATAATCTAATTTTAAAATGTATGACAAAAATCCAAAGTGAAAAGCACCCGTTACCGCCAGCTTCTTTAATGGACATGTTTAAATCCAAATTTAATTAAGTTTGTTTTAGACATGGATTGCTACTCATTACACATGATTTCTGTGCAGTTTTGATGGTGAATATTATCAAGATG
This sequence comes from Sherardia arvensis, assembly GCA_948330725.1. Lineage (NCBI taxonomy): Eukaryota > Viridiplantae > Streptophyta > Magnoliopsida > Gentianales > Rubiaceae > Sherardia > Sherardia arvensis. Next base: position 4,831,275 of record OX415238.1, on the reverse strand, counting down.
CATGAATTTTTTCACTTGAAATATTTGGTTTATATTTTGACGTGCGGTCTTTGTGTGTGTTGCGTGCGAGCGTAAATGTTTTCATCATGAACATCACATTGAAGAAGATGCATTCTAAGTAATTGAATTGGTAACCAAACCCGTACGAATGATTTTATGTTGATGATGGCGTCGGGCTGGAGGTGATGGACTGATGGGAAAATTGCAGCGGTAGGATATTGGAGAAATTTTGCAGGGTTTAATTTGTTGCTGAAAATAAAAGTCAACGAATGCATGGTTGAGTCGAATAAGAAAAAGAAAGAATAAATTAAATGAATGGCCAGGATTAGATTACATTCAGTGCAGAGGTTTGAAGTGAAAATGGAGTGTATATAAGGGAGTGTCTTGATCCCTTCCCTTTACTATTTATATATATCCGAATTCCTTTTACTATAAATGTCCCAACACAACATTGGTCGTTCATGATTCTGGTGGTGTGGCCCAAATGGATTCTCATGGCGCAGGACTTCCAAGAGGTTCTTGCAGAGCTCGGGCAATTCTGTGAAGTAGGAAATCAGGTTCAATTTTGAAGAGGGAAATGCCAATTAAGGTTATCCAAGTAATTTTCATTTTAAAATTATAAATGCTACTGCTAGGTATCGAATGGTGAAGTTTAAGAGTGTTGTTATTCAGGACAGGCTCTGGGTATTTGGGAGACTGAATCGAATATATATAAAGTCTTTAAAAAGGAGAGTTCATTGAAATTCGGTTTTGCAAAGTTCAAGTATTTTGTTTTCCAAGATTCATACTTTCTTCTGACTTTGCAGGAAGAGTAACTCTAGCAAGGTATACATTCGCTGCATTATCGATATATCCCATGGGGATTTTCAAAATCCCGGTCTCTATCTTGAATAAGATTGATAAGATGACAGCAAAGTTCATATGGACGGGAAAATTAGAGGGAGGTGGTATACATTGGATGGCCTGGGAACAAATGTGTAAACCTAAAACTCAGGGTGGTTTAGGTTTAAGAAAGTCAAAGGACATGAATAGAGCGCTATTGGAAAGACATGCATGGAAGATACTGACAGAGCCACACAGTTTATTCTCACGGTTTTTTCAACAAAAATATTGCAAAAGGGTTCCTTACAAAGATATAAAAATTAGGGGTCATGATACATGGGGGTGGAAATCCATAACGTGGGGATTAGACCTATTCAGAAACCAGCTCAAATGGATGGTGGCTACAGGAGAAAAAATTAACTTGCAGGATCAATGGATTCCAGGTTATAAAAATTCCTTGGCTGAACATCAGATGGTTCAGCAGATGAATCTCAAGGTGGAGCATCTAATAACAGATCAGAAAGAGTGGAGGCTACCATTGCTGAGAACAATATTTGCACCCGAATCTATTGCACAGATCTTAAAGATACACATTCCAAGGTGAACTGGACAATGTGATAAATTGATATGGGAGGTTTCCAAGGATGGACACTACAATGTGAAGGATGGATATAGGAGTTTGCAGCCACTTTTTAAGCATCCAATAACTCAGGTGAACAGAAATTGGTCAAAGTTTTGGGGTCTCAATCTCCCACTAAAGATAATTACAGGAGTTTGGAAGGCTCTCAAGAACTGTCTCCCTACAGCTTTGGGACTCTGGTTTAGAAATTGCTTAGATACACCTATATGCAAGAGGTGTGGTTTAGTGCAGGAAGATGTAACTCACATCTTTCTTGGTTGTGACAAAGCAAGAAGAGTTTGGAGAACATCCAGGCTAGGTTTTGATTTTGTATCAGCCTCAGCACCAGATTTCAGGTCTTGGTTCTGGAGGTGGTTTGAAACAGCACCTTCACAAGAAGATAAGGTTTTCTCCATATGTATTATTTGGGGTATATGGAAGGACATCAATGGGGATGTTTTTGAGGATAGATTACTGGATCCAACTTAGGTTGTAATTGCTGCAAATGAAGAGTTATCAAGGTTTCAGAACAGACGAATATGGGAGGACATTGATGAGGTTTAGTTACCTCAGCAACATCTCCTATCACAGGATCCAAGTTTGAACACGTCACAACAGTATTGGGAGGTAAGTTTTGACGGAGCGTTCAAGAAAGAGAGTGGGAGTGCGGCAGCTGCTTGGACCTGCACACCGCACAACTATGTTCATCAACGTATATGGAAAGGAGAGGACAAGTTCAAAGCTTTTTCTCCCCTACATGCAGAGTTGTTTGCATGCTGGAAAGCTTTAACGCACATGCGACACTTACAACCTCAGTATTTGCAAGTCAAAACAGATTCAATGTTGCTAGTGTCTTACATGCATAACAAGGAAGCCAAGCCGCCATGGGAAGTGACAGAACTAGTACAAGATATTAGGAATTTGATAGTTTCGTTCCCTGTAATTTATTTCACTAAAGTCCCAAGACAGGAGGTTCAAGCTGAACAGCTAAGGGTAACTGTACTAAACTCTTTTTAATAATAATATGCTTGTTATCAAAAAAAAAAAGATATTCGGTTGTGGTGATGGTGAAAGATATTAGTTTGTAAGAGAATTTTAATACGCAAAAAAGAAGTAGAATTAAAATAAATTAAAATGATGGATTTTTTTTCAAAAAAATGAGACCTTTATTTTGGCCCATATTTTAAATAAATGAGACTTTATAAGAAAAATTATTTTTTTAACATATAAAATCTTGATATTAAAAAAAAAGTGGCTATATTTTAGCCCATGATTTGGGAGTCTGGAGCGCAGATTTCACATGTTTCGGGTCTTGGGTCGGGCCTGTTGTTATCCACATTTAGAAAATAAAGGACAAAATTTCACATGTTGAGTGATTCTGGCTCCTAAGCCATTCTTATCCACACACTGAACCCCGGCCCATAGCCCACATGGTTTGGCCTTCATTCGAGGCTAGACCGGTGTCGTGAAGCTGGGTGCTCCGGCGACGTTTTCCGGCGACTTTGGCCGGAAATGGGTAGAAACGGTTTTAGAGACTTAGGAGAGAAAGAAAGGGATATCATTCATAACAGAAAATTACAATCATTGATTCCCAACATCGAGAATGAATCTAATCTAACAAACTTCAGCTATTTATCACAGAATCAACTAAAACTAAATCATTTATGAGCTAACTGATTCCAGCTGCCTTGGCACGTGCTCATGCCAAATCTGGTAACTCCCTCCCTGCCAAAAGACTATTTTACCCTTGCCTTTCTAAACAATTACTGTAACATTTGTAAAGAATTGCCATTCAGTCCACAATACCTCCTTCTCAGCTTGAAGCTGTCCTGAGCTTCAGATCAATCAAACCTTTCAACCTAATGCATCTTTCCATGTCTGCATTTCAAAATTTGAACTGAGGAAATTGTTTAATGACAAATTCAGCTTCCTCCCAAGAAGCCTCTTCCTTTGGTAAATTTTTCCAAGCTATCAACCATTGCACCACTTGTTTCTGATTCTCCAAAATCAATCTTCTCTGTAAAATAGCAGCAGGCTCCAAGATAGGAATATCTTCTAATTCTTCTGAAGGTAATGGTGCAGCTTCAGTAGGAGGAATGCCATGGTGTTTTTTCAATAGAGACACATGAAAAATTGGATGGATCCTGCTATACTCAGGCAGCTGTAATAAGTATGCTACTTCTCCAATTCTTTTAAGAACTTTGAATGGTCCATAGAATTTTGGAGCTAGTGTATAAGATTGCCTGGCAGCCAAGGATTGTTGTTTATACTTCTGCAACCTCAGATACACCCAATCACCTACTTCCAAAGTCCTTTCACTTCTGTGAAGATCAGCAAATTGCTTCATTCTGGACTGAGCTTCCTGGAGATGTTTATGAAGTAGCTGATTTACCTGCTCACTCTACTGCAACAAATTTTGAGTAGCTGGAAAAACCACTTCAGTTAACACTCCCAAAGGCAAAGAAATAGGTTTAACACCATACAGTGCTTCATATGGAGATATAGTAGTCCTAGAATGAACTGTGGTATTGTACCACCATTCTGCAGAACCTAACCAATCCAAGTGTCAGGTTTATCTCCACAAAAACATCTGAGGTATTGTTTCAGAGTTTGGTTCATTCTTTCAGATTGACCATCTGTTTCAGGGTGATATGTTGTTGTGAACTGCAGCTTAACTTGCAATAATGTCATCATTTCCTTCCAAAAATTACTTGGGAATATTTTGTCCCTGTCAGAGGTTATAGTATCAGGCACTCCATGTAATTTGCCCACTTCATCTAGATAAATTCTGGCTATCTGAGTTGCAGTAAAAGGATGATTGAGTTTCAGAAAGTGACTGTACTTAGTCAACCTATCTACCACTACTAGAATAGTATCATATCCTTTAGAGTTGGGCAATTTCTCAATAAAATCCATGGTTACCTGTCTCCATGCATGAGAGGGTATTGGCAAAGGCTGCAATAGGCCAGGAGGTAAACAATTCTCATGCTTATTTCTTTGACAAATATCACATTGTTGTATATATTCTACAATCTGCTCTCTCATATTAGGCCAATAAAAAAGAGACAAAACTCTTCTAATAGTGGCTGTCTGACCTGAATGTCCACCAATAGCAGAAGCATGCATCATAGTCATAATATCATACCTTACAGATCCAGTCTTTCCTACCACCATCTTCAAACCTTTATTCAAGATTCCTTGACTGTATGAATATTCACTCACTGTGGTAGGATCTAAAATGAGTTTACTGATGACTTCCTGACAAAATTCATCATCTTCATAGCTTTTCTCCAACTGAACTATCCACAGAGGTATCAAAGAAGAAGAGTTAGAGTTAACAGTTGCCACTGTACATACCCTTTCTGAGTCTGCATCATTCATAGTCATTGCTGGTGAAGGTAATTTTCCAGTATCATTAAACTCCTGTAAATGAGTACCAACTGAGTTAGGAACATAAAGAGAAGCTTGCCTTGATAATGCATCTGCAGCAGCATTAGATTTTCCAGCTTTGTACTGAATTTCAAAGCTCAACCCCAAGAGCTTTGTGATCCATTTATGCTGAAGTGCATGAGTCAACTTCTGTTCTATTAAATATTTAAGACTCTAATGGCCAGTTCTAATTATATAATGGCTGCCAACCAAGTAATGCCTCCATTTATCAATAGCTAATACCACAGCCAGCAATTCTTTTTCATATGTAGATAAGCCCTTGTTTTGTTGACTGAAACCTTTACTTAAGTAAGCAATTGGTTTTCCATCTTACATTAAAACTGCCCCCATGCCAACATCAGTACCATCAGTTTCAACAACAAAAACTTTATCAAACTCTGGAAGCTTCAGAACTGGTGCAGTGGTCATGATATCTTTGAGTTTTTCAAAAGCAACAGTAGCTTCCAAGCTCCATTTGAAAGCATTTTTTCTTAGCAGAAGATGTAATGGCTTGCACAACACTCCATAATTGACAATAAATCTTCTATAATACCCAGTAAGGCCAAGAAAACCTCTTAACTCTTTAATATTCTTAGGCACAGGCCCTTGTTTGGTACACTCAATTTTGTGAGCATCCACTGATACACCCTCTCCAGAGATGACATGACCAAGGTAATCCACTTGTTGACTGGCAAAATTACACTTGGATAGCTTGGCTTTCAACTGATGTTGCTGCAAAACTCCCAGAACCATTTTTAAATGCAAAATGTGTTGATCCAAATCTCTGTTGTACACTAATATGTCATCAAAAAATACCAGGACAAATTTTCTGAGATATTTTTCAAAAATTTGATTCATCAAAGACTGGAAAGTAGCTGGAGCATTTGTGAGACCAAAAGGCGTAACCAAGAATTCATAATGCCCCTGATGAGTAGAAAATGCAGTTTTTGAAATGTCAGAATCCCTGACCCTAATCTGATGATAACCAGCCCTCAAATCCAATTTTGAAAAGTAAACAGAACCATGGAGTTCATCTAGGAGTTCATCTATTACAGGAATTGGATATCTATCCTTAACTGTAGCATCATTAAGTCTCCTATAATCCACACACATTCTCCAGGTAGCATCTTTTTTCTTTACTAAAATGACTGGTGAAGAAAAAGCACTGTTACTCCTTTGTATTACTTTATTGTCCAGCATCTCCTTTACTTGCTTGTCTATCTCTTCTTTATATGCATGAGGGTACCTGTAAGGTTTGATTTTGAAAGACATAGAATCAGGTTTCAATATTATCTTATGGTCAATGGTTCTTTTGGGAGGTAAACCAGTAGGTAAGGAGAATACTTCAGGGAATTGTAAAAGCCCTGCTGAATTGGCGATGGCAGATTCATGTCTTCAATTTCCTCTTCAAATAACTTTCTCTTGACATTCTTCTGTTGAGTCTTCTGTGATTCCTCCATTACTCCCAAACTCTCTTCCTTTCCTTCAGTAATCTCCCAAACTTTTCTTTTCACAGTCTTGTCACTGTCTTGCTGTCCCTTCTGATGCTCTTTCAATGCTTCCATTCCAGCTAACAAGCTTCCTTCCATCACTTTGTTGATAGCACAAGTACTCTTAGCAGGATACATGTTTGTCATTTTGTATCTATTTCATAAAGTACTTCCTTCCAGTGCCCAATAATGATCATTACTGAGAATGACTACTTTCTGATTAGTCCAATCAAATGTAACTGGATCAAATCTAGATAGCCAATCCACTCATAAGATAATATCATATCCTCCAAGAGGCATAACTCTCAGATCAAAAACAAATTTATGCTTTCTTAGCTCCCATACAACTCTAGGACACATTGTAGCTCCTCTCACTATACTTCCATTTGCTATCTTTACAGCAAAAGGTCTTGATTTCATGGTGTCAAGTCCCACTTTCTGTATAACTGCAGGGTCTATGAAGCTGTCAGAAGCTCCAGTATCCAACAAAATACTTACCACTTCTCCATATAACATGCCATAAAAGGTCATAGTGTGATGCCTAAATTTTTCAATGACAGTAGACCTTTCTTCATTTCCTCCTGATGGTGTCGTCACTCCAACTGAGTTCAAGGTAATTTGCTTCTCAGACTCCTCCTCTTCTAACATAGCCAAACTTCCATCCTCATCTTCTATCACCATTATAGCTCCATGTTCCAACACTTCATCCCCCTCCATGTAATGTACTTCCATCATTTTGCACTTATGTCCAGGAACAAAGGCCTCACCACACTTATAACACAGTTTGTGTTCTCTCCTATATTGTATTAATTCAGGAGAAATTTTCTTAAACTTATCTTGCCCTCCACTACCAGCTTGATCCTTCTGTCCTCCTTTCCATAAAATTTTGTCACTGTTTTTAGCATTAGGTACTTGATGGAATGAAGCATGTTGTTGTCCTCTTTTCTTGTTAGCAATCTCCCATTTTCTTTCCTCCCACATAGCCAATTCCACAGCCTGATGAAGGGTTGGAGGTTTCAGCATCATAACCCCTGGTTTAAGATCCTCCATAAGACCACTTACAAAGCTAGAAATAAAGTATTGCTCAGTTGGGCATAAATTCTTGTCAGACAACAAATTTCTGAGCTCTTCAAATTCTTCCAAATAGGACTTAACATTTGTTTTCTGATACAGTTTATTGAAGTCTTGAATCTCATCTCTCAATTATAGTGGAGAGAACCTCTTCAACAATAACACTTTGAACAATCCCCAATCAGAAATGTGATTTCCCAAAATAGAGCCCTGGAACCAAGGCCTAGCTCTATCTCCCATATACAACTCAATTGCAGAAATCTTCTGATAATCTGGAGTTTGATAATAATTGAAAAATGTTTGGCACCTGCTCAACCAATCCCTAGGGTTCTCACCATTAAAAATAGCTAAATCCACCCTAGCTCTATGGTTGTCGGCACATCTACCAAAACTATTCCTCCAATCCTCATTATTATTATCATGCAACACCTCATCATTGTTCATCCTCACAGGCCTCTCATTGTTATACTGATAACCAAGATTTTCTTCTCTATGAACTCTAAATTCAGGCCTATTCTGAGGCACAAAATTCATAGCATCAACTGTCCTATGCAACAATCTAGGCTCAGAAGCAACTTGGTGGTTATCATGCAAAACTTTAGGATTATTAAGCACAGGCACAGATCCTCTAAGCATAGAATTAACAATTTCAAAAGGTGGATCAACAGGAGCCTTACTGGTCACCGGAGGTGGCGAACCATTGCTCGGACCGGCGCCAGATTTCCTGGAAATCTAGACCATTGGAGACCAACTAACTTGCTTGTTTGCTCCTCCATTTGCTGTTGAATCATCTGCTGGAATTGCAACTGAGAGAGCCGCATCTGCTCACGAAATTCTGATTGCGTCTCATGAAACTTTTCGCCGATCGAACGGAGTTCATCATTGTGACGGTTGATCACCAGATCGATCTTCTCTTGCAGCTCTCTTGTAGCTTCTGTTGCTTCAGAAATTTTGCTATCCAAATTGCGTAGTTCTTGCTCCATAGCTGTCGAACGCAATAATCTGGGCATCACAAGTCGACAGGTGAACGCTCTGATACCAAGTTGTCGTGAAGCTGGGTGCTCCGGCGACGTTTTCCGGCGACTTTGGCCAGAAATGGGTAGAAACGGTTTTAGAGATTTAGGAGAGAAAGAAAGGGATATTATTCATAACAGAAAATTACAATCATTGATTCCCAACATCGAGAATGAATCTAATCTAACAAACTTCAACTATTTATCACAGAATCAACTAAAACTAAATCAGTTATGAGCTAACTGATTCCAGCTGCCTTGGCACGTGCTCATGCCAAATCTGGTAACTCCCTCCCTGCCAAAAGACTATTTTACCCTTGCCTTTCTAAACAATTACTGAAAAATTTGTAAAGAATTGCCATTCAGTCCCTTTGGCACAACAACCGGCCTTGAGCCGGCCTAATTAGAGGTTATAACCCATCTCCAGTCAGATTTCTACCAACTATACTTGTGCCTGTCCCCAAACCAATATTTTTATTAATATTTATATTAGTTTTTAAAAAATTGTCCTTATTTTAATGAGTTGGTCTCTTGAGTGACGGTCACTATATAGTGACGAAGTACTATATTGAAGTATGGAAGGAAGGAGGTCCTTATTTGCAATTTTGACAAAAATGGACTATTCACTCACGCGCACGTTTCACTCAGTCTAAAAAACAAGCATTTTTGTCTTAAAATAGGCGTTAGCAAACATATCCATATAGTCTAAAAAATAAGTATTTTATTCTAAAAAACAACCCGTTAAGCGTGAAATACAAGCATGTTCTAAAAAACAACATGTTTGGTCTAAAACACAAGCATTCAAGGGTGAAATTCAAGCATGCTCTATAAAACTATCTTCTTTTGCTTCAAAATACATGAACTCTAAAAAGCAACCAGTTAACTGTGAAATGTAAGCATTCTCTAAAAAACAATCTGTTAAGTGTGAAATGCAAACATGTTCTAAAAAACATGTTTGGTCTAAAAAAACAAGCATTCAAGTGTGAAATTCAAGCATCCAGGATGCAATTTGCATAAAAATCCCGTGCGTGAATGCAATTTGCATAAATTGCAGAAAAACCCCCGTCCCAAACTTCTTTGCATATAAACCCCGTCACTATATAGTGACCGTCACTTCTAAGACTAATTAAGAGTTGGTCTCTTGAGTGACGATCACTATATAGTGACGAAGGGCTATATTGGAATATGGAAGGAATGAGGTTCTTATTTGCAATTTTGATAAAAATGCACTATTCACTCACGCGCACTGTTCACTTAGTCTAAAAAACAAATATTTTAGTCTAAAAATAGACGTTAGCAAACATATCCACACAGACTAAAAAACAAGCATTTTATTATAAAAAATAACCCGTTAAGCGTGAAATACAAGCATGTTCTAAAAAACAACCCGTTAAGCGTGAAATACAAGCATGTTCTAAAAAACAACCCGTTAAGCGTGAAATACAAGCATGTTCTAAAAAACTACCTGTTTGGTCTAAAAAACAAGCATTCAAGGGTGAAATTCAAGCATGCTCTATAAAACCATCTTTTTTTGCTTCAATATACATGAACTCTAAAAAGCAACCCATTAACTGTCAAATGCAAGCATTCTCTAAAAAACAACCTGTAAACTGTGAATTGCAAGCATGTTCTAAAAAACAACCTGTTTGGTCTAAAAAACAAGCATTCAAGTGTGAAATTCAAGCATGCTGAATGCAATTTGCATAAATTGCATAAAAACCCCCGTCCCAAACTTCTTTGCATATAAACCCCGTCACTATATAGTGACCGTCACTTCCAAGACTAATTATATTTTAATTGATATCTATATTATTTAGAAAAAGAAAAAAAATCTTTGAAACAAAATAGGGGTTTAATAAATTTGGCTAATGAATTTAAATTTTTCAATTTTTTTATAAAAAACAAATTTCATATTGAATTATATTTTGAAGTACAAGAATGTGAATGCAGACAATTATGTGCCGCTGCTGTCGTGCCCCAAAATTTCAAGAAACTTATGAGATTATACCACCTTAATTTAGTTATATCATTATTATATTTAATTATTAATATTACCAAGTTATATTATGTTGGTTTTGGTATTTGTATTACCAAGTTCAGTTGGCCGTATGTTTAATTTGTGTAGAGATATGTTCATGAGCGTAGAAGAAAGGTCAGGGCTCCTTTATCTGAGGGTTTTATGACGCTGGCAGTTGGCATCATATGATTTGTTCATGGCGTTACAGTGTCCGATCCACACATCTGGGTAATAACCACATTCTCTTTCTCATCCCACTTTTGTTAATTTCTTAGGAAGAATGTATAATTTCATGGTTTAATTTCAGGTTTCTCACATATTTTGGATGATTTTTGGGCTCATTAAACATATCCCCTATTATGGTATTTTTATACTCGATATCATTTTCAATTTATCGAATTTTCTTACTATATGGGCGTTCTTTCTTTGCTCTCAAATTATCAACGTACCATCCCATGGTCATCATTGAATTTGGGTAATTTCTACTACCCCATTCTAAGTACACATTTAATTTTTGAATTTCAGTTTTAATATATTAAGTTTAATTATTGAAAATTTGATATTTCAGAGGTGTAGATGATGCCTAATACTGCGACGTTCGATAGTGTGATGGATCGAGGAGGGGTCTCTTACTTCTTGTTTTTTGGATCAGGATTAGTTAAGTTTCTCTTGGTGATATGGGCTCTGGCCCATATTTAGGCTCCGGCCCAGAGAGTAGTCCGGTCCATATGACGTCAGCTAGAATAGCGTTATCCGGGGACAAAGGGGACATGAATATGACTTGTCCCCGGGTAAGGACAAAAGGACAGGACAACTGCCTCTGGGCTAGAGGCTGACCACTCACACCTATAAATGCAGCTTTGGACTTGTGGAGAAAGGTATGTTCTATCAGATTAAACTCTCTCAATATATCCTTATTCTCTCTCCTATTCAAAGGCCCCTCTTTCATCATCACGCCGGAGTAGCTATCCTCGGGATACTCCGGTGCGTTGTTTTACAGGTCTTTTAGGTGAGAGCGCGCGGAGCACAGACAAAGCCTCATCCGGACCGGAGACCTTGTATCCGGACCGGGACTGGAAGCTGGTAGCATCAGTTGGCACGCCCAGTGGGACCCTAGTATTTCCAGTTATAAGTTGCGTTCATGCCGCGCGGACGGCCAAGGAAGAACCCTCTCCCGACAGAGGAGGAAGCAGGAGGAGGGCCAAAGACTAGAAAAGCCGCTACGGTTAGGGCCCAAAAGTTAGCGGCTGAAAAGGAACGAATTCTCCGGACCAAGGAGGCGGCAGCAGAGGCGAGGGCCGCAGCTGAGGAGCGTCGACGACAGCGCTTGGCAACGGAGAAAGCTAAAGGAAAGAAAGCGGCTCCGGAACGGACTCTGGCGGAGATACAACGTGAGAACAGGGAACGACTGCGGGCCGAGCGGGAGGCACGGAGGAAAAGCGAGTTTGGGGACCATGAGGAGTCAGAAGGGGACACTGACAACGTTGAAGGAACACCGGAGTTGGGTCATCCTGAGGAGTCCGACTCGGATGACGCGGAGGATTACGACCCGGAGGAGAACGATCCAGAGTATAGCACGGAGGACGATGCTCAGAGTCGATCAGCCAGAAACCGAGTAGGGCGGAAGGCCGGAACGGAGGAGCGTAGACACCACGATTCTAGAATTGAAGGCAATATCCTAAGGACAAACATGACGGAGTACCTGCAGTTCCAAGCGTGGAAGGCGGCTCAGCGAGTTGAAGCAGATAAGCCACCTCCGGAGCAACCGAGAATGCCGAACCCAAACCTATTTCCGGCGGATATCAACAGCAGACCGCTGACTTGAATCCAAATGCACCACCTTACTAGGGAGCACAAACTCAGCAAGGTTACGGGATGGGTGCACCCGGAGGTCAGCAGCAAATGATGTTTGGAATGCCACCCGCCGGAGGAGCCGGAGGTCAGCAGCAAATGATGTTTGGAATGCCACCTGCCGGAGGAGGACTTCCTGGAGGTTTCGGATTTCAGACACCTTTTTGTCCGGATTCCATTGAAGACCGTTTAAATCGCCTCATCGGACGAAATGGGATCGGACCTCAGTCACATTGGGTTCCGGAAGTATTGAGATTCAAGTGGCCATCCGGAACCAAGGCTCCGCACGGACTCCCAACCTACAACGGAGAAGGAGACCCGGAAGAGTTTGTCCATACTTACGCAAGTATCATGTACGCTAGGGACATTCCGGAGGAGTTGCAGTGTAAAATGTTGCCTTCGTATCTAAGAGGTATCTGTTTGGCATGGTTCAAGGGTCCGCCGAACGGTACGCTTCGACATTTCTGGGATTTCGCCATCGCTTTGGTCCGGCGCTATCCCGCCATGAAGCACACATTTGTGAACCTTGCCACAGTTTTGGCAATGAGGCAGCTGGAAACAGAGACTACTTGGGAATTCTACACCCGTTACATAGCCGCGTCGATGAAGGTGGTGGACCGACACTTGCAGGAGAAGGCCATCATCCACAACTTTGTCAACGGGCTGAGGGACAACACTTTCTACATCGAGCTCATGAAGAATATGCCTACATCATACTATCACCTCCAGTTGGTGGTAGAGATGCATTGTACGGTGCACGATGCTAACCAAGTCCGGATGACCACTGTAGGCTTCTTCGAGCAAAGGTCTCTCACAATGACAGGGACCCAGACCACTGCTGCCCGGGTTCCGGCCCAGACCGATCAAGCCAGACGCGTACCCGCCCCGGCAGCAGCGGTACCAGCACCGGCGGCCGTTGCTCATCCGACCTACACCCCTCTCTCCAAAACCCGTACGGAGATCCTCGCGGTCCACCGAGGTCTGTTTACGGATCCGCAACCTATTGTTGGCGTACCGGCACCAGCAAATGCGGACAAGTGGTGAGAGTTTTACAAGTCGCACGGACATACCACGGAGGGATGTAGGGCGCTCCGTTCGGACATTGAAGGTTGATTGGAGCAGGCCAGTTGAGGGACTGTGTGGCAGGAGAAGGACGACCGGCACAAGCCCCGGCCGCCGCAGCCGGACAAGGTCGGAAGAGGAATTGGAGGAACAATCGCCCCCGAGGGGGGAACCAGGCTAACCCGGCAAATCCGGCACCGAGACAAGCTGCACCAGCACAACCCCCGGCTCAGCCCCGGATGATCAATGTGATAAATGGTATAGTTGGAGATGGGCTCTGCTCCATGACAGCGATCAAGGCCAAAAGCAGATATGTGCCCCCGGGTGAGATACAAGAGAAGAGGTTCAAGCCAAGTGAGACTATCACCTTTTCGGATGAGGATCCGGTGCCTCCCCAGGTTCCTCACTCTGATCCGATGGTGGTAATTGCCGATGTCGAAGGAGTACTGATCAAGCGAGTGTTTGTAGATGATGGTAATAGTGTGGAGATCATGTTTGCAGAATGCTTCGATCAACTCGGAATCGGGCGACAAAATTTAAAACCGTGTCAAACCCCCCTTTCAGGGTTCACCGGGCGGACTCTCCATCCGGTTGGGGTCATCTCTTTGAAAGTCACTTTGACGGATTTTCAGGATCCGTCAAAGCGGGCAACGGTGGAATGTAATTTCACCGTCATTGATGCAGTTTCTACGTACAACATGATCATTGGAAGACCGTGGTTGTCGCAGGCACGGGCGATTTACTCGCCTTTCCACTTGATTATGAAGTTCCCCACTGCAAATGGTATCGCATCTGTCCGGGGGCACCATTGGGTAAGAACATGCCTGATGATGTGAAGGAAGAGTTACGACGCATGTTGGCGGAATATGAAGATGTGTTTTCATGGGGGGCGGAGGATTTGACTGGCGTTCCAGAAGAGATCGCCGTTCACAAACTCAACGTTTTTCCGGAACTAAAACCTAAACGGCAAAAAAAGAGACCCCTCGCTCCGGAACGCGTGGAGGAAATCCGGGCGGAGGTGGGAAGATTGCTAGGTGCCAGAATCGTGGAGGAGATATCCTACCCGGAGTGGATAGCAAACCCAGTTCTGGTGACGAAACACGATGGCTCTTGGAGAATGTGTATTGACTTCACAGACCTAAACAAATGAAGTCCAAAAGATAGCTATCCGCTCCCCTCCATTGATCAGCTGGTCGAGGCCATTACTGGTTACCAAGTGTTGGCATTCTTTGATGCGCACCAAGGGTATCACCAGATTACGATGGCCAAGGATGATCGTCCCAAAACATCTTTTATCACTAACTTTGGTACTTTTTGTTACAGGAAAATGCCTTTCGCATTGAAAAACGCAGGTGCAACGTACCAAAGGATAGCGGACAATCTTTTCCGGAACCAGATGGGGCGGAACCTAGAGGTTTATGTAGACGACATGGTGGTCAAAAGCTGGACGTACGAGTCTTTCCTGTCAGACCTCCGGGAGATGTTCGACGTGCTCCGGACGGCAAATCTCAAGCTCAGCCCCGGAAAGAGCACCATTGGAGTCGGAGCAGGGAAGTTCCTTGGCTACATGGTGTCAGCTCAAGGAATCGACGTCAATTCGGAAAAGATATCGGCCCTTATGGAGATGCCACCTCCGAGGGGGGTAAAGGACGTGCAAAAGTTAACCGGATCGCTGGCCGCTCTGAGCCGATTTCTTGCTTGGGGGGCTGAGAAGCAGCTCCCCTTTTTCAACATACTCCGCAGGGCTAAACCATTTGAGTGGACGGAGGCGTGCGATCAGGCGTTCACGGACCTCAAAGCCCACCTAGCAAGCCTCCCAACCCTGTCCAAACCACTGCCCGGAGAGGGGCTCTTTCTATACATAGCGGCGACGGAACATGCTATAAGCTCCGCTTTGGTCCGGGAGGATGGTAAGGTCCAACGTCCGGTTTACTTTGTGAGCAGGGCCCTCCAAGGTCCGGAAACGAGGTACACTTCTTTGGAGAGGTTGATATTGGCATTGGTGCATGCCTCCCGGCGCCTCCGTCCATATTTCCAAGGTCATCCGATCACGGTTCTGACGAATCACCCGTTGAGACAGATCATGTTGAAACCAGAAGCCTCAGGTCGGATGATGAAGTGGGCAGTGGAGCTCGGAGAGCATGAGATTAAGTATCACCCCCGGAAGGCCATCAAAGGACAAGCCTTGGCGGATTTCTTGATAGAAATGACCGAACCTTCGGGAGATCCGTCCGGATCAGAACCACCCTCTGAAAGATGGAAGCTGCATGTAGACAGATCGTTTCACGCAAGTGGAGGTGGGGCAGGAGTCCTGCTCACCTGTCCACAAGGAACAGAATACAGGCATGCCATTCAGTTCGGTTTCCGGGCAACAAATAATGAGGGGGAGTATGAAGCGCTCCTAGCCGGACTCCGACTGGCTTTGGAGATAGGGGTCACGGACGTCGAAGTATACAGTGATTCTCAGATAGTCATCCAGCAAGTGAACGGAGAATACGAGGCGAAGGAACGGAGCTTGCAGAAGTACCTCGAAGCGGTTAAGCCATTATTAGCCAAGTTCCGTGGCATCACAGTGACGCAGATCCCTCGCGAGGATAACGGCAAGGCGGACGCCTTAAGCAAACTCACTTCCTCTGAAATCAAGCCGGATCCGGGGAGCAACTTGATGATGGAGACCCTATCCGCCCGGAGTTACGACGTCCCACAGGTGGCAGCAGTGGAGGTTTTGAAGGAATCATGGATGATGCCCTTGTTTGAGTATTTGAAGCACGGAAGCCTCCCTGAGGATAATACATTGGCACGGAGAATCCGACAGAAAGCACCGCGATACACCATAGTGGACGGAACCTTGCTGAGACGGGGATATCTCCAACCATGGTTAAGGTGCGTGGACTCGGATGAGGCAGATGGGATTGTGAAGGAGATGCATGAGGGGCCGAACGGCAGTCACCAGGGGGCTCGGACCATAGCGAGAAAGATAATGTGCACGGGTTACTATTGGCCGACCCTGTTTAAAGATGCGCAGAAATACGTCCGCTCCTGTGTACAGTGCCAGAGGTTCGCTCCTCTCATACATGTTCCGCAAGAAGAAAGGGTCGGGATCACCGGCTCATGGCCTTTTGATAGATGGGGCATCGATCTGGTGGGACCTTTTCCCTCTGCTCCGGGAGGATTCAAGTACCTGATAGTGGCGATCGATTACTTCAGCAAATGGGTGGAAGCCGAAACCCTCACAAACATCCATGGCAACACTTGCGTCAAATTTTGTTGGAAGAACATCATCTGTCATAACGGAATCCCCAATTACATTGTCACGGATAACGGAGCCCAGTTTGAAAATGACCCGTTTCGTTCCTGGTGTAAAGAATATGGAATTACGCAGCGGCTTACATCCGTCTACCACCCGCAGGCCAACGGTCAAGTGGAAGTTACGAACCGGACAGTGGTGAACGGATTGAAGACCCGTCTGCAGGGGGCACGAGGAAACTGGGTCAACGAGCTGCCAAGTGTTCTTTGGGCATACAGGACAACCGAAGGATCCGCCACGGGCGAGTCACCATACAGTTTGGTATACGGAGCGGAGGCAGTCATACCAGCTGAAGTGGGAGTCCCCAGCCTCTGGACTCTCACTTGGGACGAGGACCAAGCCGGACGAAGCTCTCCGCTCGGATCAAGCAGGCTGCTGGACTTGGACCTTTTGGAGGAAAAACGAGAGCAAGCAGCGCTGCACGAGGCCAAGGTGAAGGAACGGATGAAGTGCTATCACGACAAATGCATCAGGAAGGAATCATTCGTCCCCGGGGATTGGGTGATGAGGAGGAACGATAAAAGTCTGCAGGAGGCCACTGGCAAGCTTGCACCGAACTGGGAAGGCCCATACCGAGTCACAACTTCATTTCCGGGCGGGAGCTATGAGCTGACAGATCAGTCCGGGCGTGCAGTCCCAGAAGGTGGAACATCACCAACCTGCGAAGGTTTTACGGAGCATCCTGAGTATGTATGCTTTCCGATAGAGTTCCTTTTCTAGCTTGCTTTTTCAACAAGAGTATGTAGTTTCGGGTCCTCTGACTAGGGTTGAGCCTAGGTTTCCGTTCTGTTTTATTTGCTATGTACTTGACTCCGGCCCCATTAGACAAAGGGTATGTCTGGCCGGAGTCCACCTATTTTAATGAAGGAAGAATTGTCGAATTTTATACTTGTCCATTTTTCAATTCTGCATGAGTACCATCCTCCGGATCGTTTGAACAAATGGACGGGGAGAGCAAAGGCAAAGACAAGCAAAACCCTCTGAATCGTTTGAATAAACTGATGGGGATGAGCAAAACGAGAAGGAAAAACAGTTTGATCAAACAGCAAGAAAAAGCGCTTGAATAAGCTAAATCTTGACAGAAAAGAAAACACATTTGGATAAATGATACAACAAGATAAATCGAGTCCGAATAGACTGGTATATAAATACAGCACATACAGTTATACAATCTGATACGTCCGGATGGACTCAGATACCAAAGAATAATAAAACCTATCTATTTGGGCCAATCTATGTTCCAATCGATAGGAGGAGAGGTGGGTTCCGGAGTAGGAGGCTCCGGAGAAGGTATCATAGCGCCATTCTCCGGAGAAGGAGGTCTTGGATCTTGGGCCCCATCCCGGTTTCCGGTGGAAGGGGTCCGCTCCGGAATATCATCATCAAGATTGTGGACTACGGCACCACTATTCTGACCCACCGAGCCCCGATACGGAAAGGGAGGAATGGGCGGAAGCTCTGATGGACCGGCGGCATCCGGATCGGACCCAAATATCCCATCAGAGTCAGAATCGGAGGACTGCATCGTCTCCCTCGTGACTTTAGCTTTTCCTTTGCCCTTGACCTGGGGCCCGGCCCTCGACTGACGGAACAGATTCTGGCTCGGATACCGCGAAGGAGAGCGAATCCGGACGGGAATCTGGGGATGACGCACCGGCTGAGCACCCCTTCCCCTCGCCACCTGTTGAGCACCTCTTCCCCTTGCTATTCTATTGAGAACGCAGTTGAGGCTCCGACCGTTCCCGCGACGGGCGTCTTTAAGCTCCCTTCCTATTCCCCTCCTCCCCCTGCCATGACCCCGTCCCCGGATACGAGCCTGACGCTGCCTCGCCAATTCAGCCAACTCCCTAATGATAAAGGGACGGATGATAGTAGCTTCTTGGCGAAGCCGCTCCACGCGACGAGCGGACTCTTCCGGATCAACGGATACTTGGATGCCTTCATATCTCTCGAAAGTAAAATCCAACACCACTTGACTCGGAATGAGGGTCAGCGAAGGAGGGAGAGGACTACCGGCATGCATTCGTTTCCACCATTCGACGGCTTCCTCAAAGGCAGGACGATATCGAGACTCCCGGTCGTTCCACCCCAACTTGAACATCCGGACAATCAACGCACTCACATCACGAGGAAAATTGCGGTATATGGTCGGAGCGACGAGTCCGAGACGCAATCCGGTTAGATGGTACGACAGTTGAAGAGTCATCAGATTATCTCGGAGGACCATCACCCGACCGGCAAGCTCGCGATTCTCTTCCTCCAACTTCAGGTAGTCTCGCTGAAAATCCGTCCGGCTAGCCAGCCACTTCAACTTATCGCAATAAAAGGGCAGCACGGACCAAACCAAGTCTAGCTCGGTTTTCAGTTTAGCCTTGTAATCTTCATGTTCCGCTTGTAACATGGAGATTGTCTCATCCGCGTCAAGGGTTGCACGAATCCGTTCCCGAGCGAAATCTTGACATTGAGACAAGGTACCGAACTCTTTAGATATGTCTCTAAGGCAAGCAGCCAAAGATGGAACATCCCGGAACTCTTCCATCAGAGGCTCCATTTCGGAACGGACGAGAAGCTCACGAGTTTGTTCCCCTTCCATTGTCCATCCGGACAGCTCCGCCTCTAACTCCGCACATCTAGAGCACGGAGGGCTCGTCAATTGGGAACTAGCGGGTGAATGACAGTCACCTGCACCTCCGGTTCGGAGCACCGGACCCGGACCTTTGGGCTGCGGACAAGGAAACATGTAAATAAAAAGAAACAAGCAATGGAAGTAGTAAAAGGCTCGTTTTATAAAGAAGAGAAGATTACATCATCCGGAGGGTTGTCATCCCCATCCGAGTCGTCGCTACCGCCCTTCCTACACTAAACAGAACAAGATCAGACCTAGTGGGACGGAAGCAACTACAAAAACAAAACGAACTGCAAATAAAAGCTAAGGAGTTATTCTACATCCGTCTCCTCGCTGTCCGTGCCACCAGCTTGATGACCATCCTCATCCCCGCCACCGTTGCCCTCATCAGTATCTTCATCCGCAGAGGGAAACATCTTCAACACTTCAAGATACTTGGGCTTGACGGGCGATTCAGGATCAGTGCTCTCTTCGGGCGGGGGCATCGCAACACTCAGGTCCACTAGCCCCCCGTTAAAAGCACGGATGGCCTCCACCGACACCAGCTCCGGACTCTCTTCGGCATCCTCCTCGAAAATCTCAAGCACGGAGGGATTCATCTTCTCGACTCCGCCTCGGTAGAATTGATCCACGTCAAAATTATATTGCTTGGCGGCTTTCGGTTTATAGTAGCACTTCGTAAACTGACCCCTCTTGTTCTCCGGGACCCAACCCCTCATGCTTTGATAAACTTGATGAGCGGAGATCTGATTGGAGGAACGGAGAAGTCCCGTCAGGCTGTCCTCGAAAGCCCGGCTCCGGAGTACTTTGTCAGTAAAGGCGACACACAGTTCTCGCTGAGCGGACGGAGAAACCAAACTCTCCAGCTCCTTGATCCGGGCATCCGCCTCGGCCGCTCGGATCTCCGATGCCTCAAGGTCGCGGCGGAGGTTCCCATTGCTCCTCTCGAGCGAACTCAATTTTTGAGCAAGCCTCGTTTGTTGGATGTGGTAGGCCTTGTTGATGGCCTCGGAGACCCCAGGAAAGGCGATCAGATAAGCAGAAAAATTCTAAGGAAAGAAAATATGAAATTTCGAACAAAATACGAAAACCGAACCCGAAAGTGAAGTTTAGCTTTCCATGATGATCACCAGCACGGGACTGCTCGCTTTGATCCGGAATTCGAGGCGTTTTGGGTATCCTGAGCTTTGAGCGCTTACGTGACCGAGAAGACTCCCCTCCCTCCTCTTCGGAAGAAGATGGAACCTAAACTTGAAGGAGGGCGGCCCTATTTCCGGCCGAATCTGCGGTGGTATTGATGGCAGCCTCTTCCGCCCTCTTGGCCGCGATCTCATCCGCCCTCTTGGCCGTGGCTTCCTTCGCCTTCTTAGCCGCGGCTTCTTTCTCCTTATTAGACTTATCCTCTTGCGAACGCTTCCTCTTCTTCTCCGTCTCGGATGGTTTATCTAGCGGTATTTTCATGCCGGTTACCGAACCGGTTGATGGGTTATCTGCCTTGGTTCCCTTGAGCTGTCCGGATTGTCCGGCCGGATCGACGCCATCCTCTATCACAGGGTATGCTGACAACATCCGAAACGGATAAGACATATAAGAAAACAAACAAAAAAGGAGAAGGAGAAAAAGGAATAAAAGAAATAAAGCAACTTACGGGATGAATCCCTGCTGACATAGAAACGACACTTAGTAAACACTTCTGGCTCGTATGCCCTCGGAGGGAAGACGTACTTCCCTTTCCAGAAGGGATCCAAGTCAATCTGATTGGCGACCAGCTTCGCGATGTTCTCCTCTTGTCCCTCCGGACTGAACATCACCTTCTCCTCCTTCTTGGCATCATGGTTCCAGCGGGGACACGGATATTTATTGGTGTCAAAGGTGAAGTAACACTTCTGCCAGTTGGAGTAGCTGTCGCGCCTACCCTTGCAACAATCCTTTATCCCCTTCCGTCTCTGAAAGGTAAAAATCCCTTCGTCCTTAGTACCTTCCAAGTGATAGAAGGCCCGGAAAAGATCTAAGGACGGCGTCACCCCGCATCGATAGCAGTTGAGTAGGAACGCCCGGACCAGGCGACTCCGTTGGGCTGTAATTGGGCCGGAGAGATGCTGAAGTGATGAAAGATGGAGGAATAGAGAGGAGAAAGAGGGAAAGTTATCCCATAAAGGAAATGGCTCCGAGGAATAGCTGCTACAGTGGTAACATCACCCGCGTACGAGCTCAGTCCAGCGTCAAAGGCGACCGGAACTACCATCGCCTCAACTAGCTCCCTTACCGCTGGAGTGATATCCACATCATCCCCTCGGAGGGATCACCAACCTCCGGCTCCGGATTAAGACCCACCTGAACTTCCCCACCGGACCAGCTGGCAACCTGCTTATTCTCTTCATTCTCGTGAGCCATGTGATATGCGAGGAAGTATTAGTGAGAAAAGAGAACGCGGAGAGAAAAATGAAGAAAAACGAAAGAAGAAGAGCAGAAGAATGAAAAGTGAAAGTGATGGGTATAGTTCAGTATTTATAGAAGAGAAGTTAGAAAAGCAAGAAAAAGGGGGGACCGAGTCCCAAGGCGACATGATTGCCATTTTGAAAAAAGGTAAAAAGGGGAATTTCTCGAATAGACAGCTCATTTATGACAACGTAGCACGCTTCATAAATGCGCCTACGAACACGCGCACAGGAAACCCAAGCGCCAAGCGCGTGCTCTCACGCATAACGCACAACCCAGGAACAGAGATCCGGGTCGGATTGCATGCCTCCGGGCGGATCCCAACGACTAGACTAGACGTGATGAGACACGGGACCCCTCCTCCGGATGAGACCTCCGGACGGATCCCCTGTCTCGGGGGGCTAGTGGTGATATGGGGTCTGGCCCATATTTAGGCTCCGGCCCAGAGAGTAGTCCAGTCCATATGACGTCAGCTAGAATGGCGTTATCCGGGAACAAAGGGGACATGAATATGACCTGTCCCCGGGTAAGGACAAAAGGACAGGACCACTGCCTCTGGGCTAGAGGCTGACCACTCACACCTATAAATACAGCTTTGGACTTGTGGAGAAAGGTATGTTCTATCAGATTAAACTCTCTCAATATATCCTTATTCTCTCTCCTATTCAAAGGCCCCTCTTTCATCATCACGCCGGAGTAGCTATCCTCGGGATACTCCGGGGCGTTGTTTTGCAGGTCTTTTAGGTGAGAGCGCGCGGAGCACGGACAAAGCCTCATCCGAACCGGAGACCTTGTATCCGGACCGGGACTGGAAGCTGGTAGCATCAGCTCTGTTAATTGGATTTGATAGTGACATTGACTAGATATTTATTTTTATTAGTTACTATATTTTTAATTGGAGATGTCAGACACATAAGACAAACACATTATAAATTTTTAATTTCAAAATTTTGAAAAAAGAGTAACAAAATTAATAATGGGGAGTTCTATTCTATCTCGTGAAAAATGTCATGTAAACTATCACAAAAGTGAACAGACATGTTTTCTGAATTTTGTTATGTTTTGAAAAAATTCTTAATTTAGTTGGAATTAGCTAGTTGACATGTTTTCTAACGCTTGTTACGCTTCCTTTACCCTTAACCTATCACAATGAATTTAGTTGGACGTGTATGTACGAAAACTAGAAAAAGTAAGGTTGGACTGCATGAATAAAAAACAAGAGAGTGGAAAATTGCCACAAATAAAAGTGTATACTAGTATAAAAGTTTGCCTATAACGACCTAAATTTACTGCCACTTCACCTCGTTGATCCACATCACGCATACCTCTTCTCTTACACAAGAATGAAAAGGGGTTGTTTTGATAGGTTTTGAAATTTTAGTATCACGATTATGTTTTCATAAATGATTTTTATACTAAGAAAATAATTTATGAGATATACTTAGCAATTATCGTGTGTGAACTTGTGATAATAATGAGTAGTGGAAGTTTATAATGAACAAAACAAGAGCGTGTTTACACGCGCATGTACAAGAATCTTAATTTGGAATAAAATAAAATAAAAAGCAGTGGAAATTTATTAAGCATGAAATAAGCGCGTGCAAACACGCGCACGCACAAAATATTTTTATATTAATTGAATTAAAATAAATATTTTGAAATATTAAAATTAGAGTGGTACTTAGCTATTAAAATATACAATTTTCTTTGCAACTATTTAAACTTTTCAATAACTTCATTTTTTGAGATTGAAAGTGTAGTAAGAAAAGTTGGTGATCGATGAACTATTATAATTTTAATTAGATAATATTTTTATGACTAAAATCCAAAGTGAAAGCACCCGTTACACCGCCAGCTTCTTTAATATGGCGAACTCCGGCCGAGTTTTGGATTCGTTCAAGATCGGAGACATGGTTTGTAAGAGGTAATGATTGCATTAAGAAGTTTCCTCTTGGATTGTTTTTGTTTCGGAAATCATATCTTGTTGAATGTGTGAATGCCCTTTTTGGAAGCTTCTTTTTTTGTTATTTGTGTGGTCATTGAACCGGCCGGATTTTTGTGTGGTCATTGAACCGGCCGGATCTTGAGTTGATGTTGCGGTTTTGTTAATTGAGTTGATGTTGCGGATCTTGAGTTTTGGTTTGATGTGTTGTGGTTTGTTTTCAGTTGATGATTGTGTTATGCTGAGACCTTCGAACTCAAGCAAGCCGTCCTACATCGGGAAAGTCAAAAGAATTGAGGCCATTGGTAAGAGCCACACCGTGGATGTGCAGTGGTTTTACCGGCCGGAGGACGTCCAAGGAGGTCGCCGGCCGTTCCATGGAATGAGGGAGATATTTCTCTCCTACCATCGAAGGGAAGTGCCATGTCCACTGCCTCAAGAGGTATAATTGCATTAAGAAGTTACCGCCAGCTCCTTTAATGGACGTGTTTTGCATCCGAGTTTAAATCCAAATTTAATTATGGTTGTTTTAGCCATGGATTGCTACTCATTACACATGATTCTTGTGCAGTTTTGACGTTGAATATTCATTTGAAATATTTGGTTTATATTTTGACGTGCGGTCTTTGTGTGTGTTGCGTGCGAGCGTCAATATTTTCATTATGAACGTCGTAGTGACGAAGATGCATTCTAAGTAATTGAATTGGTAACCAAACCCGTGTGATTTTCTGTTGATGATGGCGTCGGACTGCAGGTGATGGACTGATGGGAAAATTGCAGCGACATGATATTAGATAAATTTTGTAGGGTTTAATTTGTTGCTGAAAATAAAAGTCAATGAATGCATGGTTAAGTCTAATAAGAAAAAGAAAGAATAAATCAAATAAATGGTCAAGATTAGATTACATTCAGTGCAGAGATTTGAAGTGAAAATGGAGTGTATATAAGGGAGTGTCTTGATCCCTTCCCTTTACTATTTATATATATACATATATATATATATATATCCGAATTTCCTTTTACTATAAAATGTCCCAACACGACGTCAGTCGTTAATGATTCTGGCGGTGTGGCCCATATGGATTCTCATGGCGCGGGACTTCCAAGCGGTTCTTGGAGAGCTCGGGCAATTCTGTGAAGTAGGAAATCAGGTTCAGTTTTGAAGAGGGAAATACCAATTAAGCTCATCCAATGAATTTTCATTTTAAAATTATAAATGCTACTTGTGGGTAACCTGGTGAAGTTTAAGAGTGTTGTTATCTAGGGCAGACTCTGTATATTTGAGGGACTGAATCGAATATATTAAAAAAAATTAAAAAAAGAGAGTTCATTGAATTTCACTTTTATGGTGATGGTGAAATTTAGTGTGTAAGAGAATTTTAGAAAGCAAAAAAGAAATAGAATTAAAATAAATTAAAATGATGGATTTTTTTCAAAAAATTAGGTCATTATTTTGGCCCATTTTTAAATAAATGAGACTTTATAAAAAAAATATTTTTAACATATAAAATCTGATATTTAAAAAAAAAATGGAGCCATATTTTAGCCCATGATTTGGGAGGCTGAAGCGCAGATTTCACATATTTCAGGTTTAGGGCCGGGCCTATTATTATCCCACATCTAGAAAATAGAGGATAAAATTTCACGTGTTCAGTGATTCTCATCCACACTCTGAACCCCGGCCCATAGCCTATATGGTTTGGCCTTGATCCGAGGCTTGACCAGCCTTGATTATCCGACCTAACCAGAGGTTATAGTCCATCTCCAATCAGATTTCTAACAACTATCTGTCCCCAAACCAATATTTTTATTAATATTTATATTATTTTTAAAAAAAAAATCTCCTTATTTTAATTGATATCTACATTATTTAGAAAAATAATAAAGAACACTCTGGAAGACAATAGGGGTTTAATAAATTTGGATAATGAATTAATTTTTTTTAAATTTTTAATAAAAAACTAATTTCATATTGAACTGTTTTTAGAAGTATAAGAATGTGAATGCAGACAATTTTGTGTCGATGCTGATGGTATGTCGTGCCCAAAAATTTCAAGAAACGTATGAGATTATACCACCCTAATTTAGTTATGTCATTGTTATATTCAACTATTAATATTTTCAGTTCAGTTCATTTTAATACCTATCAATTAAGTATTCAATTTAATTTAGTTTTAAGAAAATAGGTTGAAAGCATGCCCTAGAAGATAATATTTTAAAAAGATAATAAAATTAGGGAAAAATTCTATTAAGGGTGTCAGAAGATTCAAAATTATTAGAAAGGGCGAACCTATTTAATATTTATTAGGAAGGGCATTCTTATTATTTTAATGATTATTTATTTGAAAATTGACATCTATAACCTTTATTTCTTAACTATCAGTTTTTCTAAATTAGGTTTTATATTTCCTACTCCTAGGATTTAATCTAATTTTAACACACAACTGATTTGGTGATGACTGAATTGAAGTAATATATATTAAACTAAAATGGTGCAAAATCAATGTATAGTAATAGTATGACTAATTTAAAATGAATATTTTATCAGATCCATACATTTCAACTAATTTAAAAAACACCGAGTTTAATTGATTACGACTGAACTGAACTGAACTGAACGGAACGGAAATGTATTAAATCAAAGCAAAAAAGAGAAGAATTGACCAAATTAAATGGAATTTTATCACATATATTCCATCAAAACGGTAGTGAATTAGTTGGAAATAAATTAAATAGAACTAAACTGGTAAATATTTGTGCAAGTTGGGAGAACGGACTCTTAACTTAAGATTTTGAATTTTTTTTGAAGTTATTTAATGTAGATTTTAAAAATAAAGGTTATAAATATCATTTACAAGTAAATAATCATTAAAAAAATCAAAATACCCTCCATAATAAATATTAAATAATTATATCCTATATAATAATTTTGAATCTTCACGCGCCCTTAATTGAAATTTTCTTTAAAATGCATCACAAACATCCAAACCGAAACCGACAGGTCCTTTGGACATCTCTTCCCTGCGCCTGCACCTCATCAACATATTTCACTCTCTCTCCCCTGCACCTCACCAACATCATTACTACGGCGAACTCCGGCAGAGTTTTGGACTCCTTCACCATCGCAGACATGATTGTCAGAGGTAAAATTGCATTAAGAAATTTCCTCTTGGATTCTTTTCTTTTTCGGAAATATATCTCGTTGAATGTGTGAAATGCCCTTTTTGAAAGCATCTTTTTTGGTTATTTGTGTGACTGTTGCACCGGCCGGATTTTTGTGGTCATCGAACCGGCCGGATCTTGAGTTGATGTTGCGGATCTTGAGTTTTGGTTTGATGTGTTGTGGTTTATTTCAGTTGATGACTGTGTAATGATGAGGCCTTCGAACTCGAGCAAGCCGTCCTATATCGGGAAAGTCAAGAAAATAAGGGCCACTGGCAAGAGCCACACCGTGGATGTGCAGTGGTTTTACCGGCCGGAGGACGTCCAAGGAGGTCGCCGGCCGTTTCATGGAATGAGGGAGATTTTTCTGTCTGACCACTTCGATACTTTGAGTTCCCAAACGATCGAAGGGAAGTGCCATGTCCACTCCCTCAAG
Source organism: Sherardia arvensis (assembly GCA_948330725.1). Lineage (NCBI taxonomy): Eukaryota > Viridiplantae > Streptophyta > Magnoliopsida > Gentianales > Rubiaceae > Sherardia > Sherardia arvensis. Next base: position 4,803,989 of record OX415238.1, on the reverse strand, counting down.
AGGTACACCAAGCTGCCGGTTGTTAAGCCTGAGGACTTTTATTCCAGGTTCACCTACAATGCCAAAAGTGGCACTTTCCTGCCCGATAGCGTTGAAGTGTGAGTTCCGTTTCCGATTTCAATGGTTTTTTGTGATTTTTGTTCCTGATTTCAATGGTTTTATATTAGTTTCTTTGTTTTTCCGCATTGTTGTGAGGTTTAACTAGGAAAGTTCAAGTCTTTATGAGTTTTTGTTATGTTAATCTTACTAGCTCAGTTAAGTTCAATATTGTTTTTCATGGTTGTGAGTTTTGACCACTAAAGTTCGGATCTTTGATGAGTTTTTTGTTAGGTTTCATTTCTATTTCAATGGTCTTGTGTGGGTTTCATTAATTTTGTGCATGGTTGTGGGAAAGTTCGAGTCTTTGATGAGTATTTTGTTAGGTTAATATGTTAGAGCTATTAAAGTTGGAACTGTGATAAAGGCTGTTGAACAAGTTCAGTTAAAACCATGGTTAGATCCTTGTGCTTTTGTGAGGGGCGAAACTGATTAGATAATGAATGTTAGAGTTATATGCAAAACTGAACTAATAAGTTTGTGAGCTGCAAGCTATTCAGTAGGGCTTATACCAAAAGCTTATTGAGTTTCATGTGATTTTAACTGGAAATTAGAAAGTTTGTTTGTCTGAATATTAATGGTTTTTGTTTGTGCTTCATTTTGTAGGTACTGTAAGTGCGAAATGCCTAACAATCCAGACCAGGTGATGGTCCAGTGTGAGAGGTGCGAGGATTGGTAAGTTCACTTGCCTTATCTGATCTTATTGTTCGATCCAGCAAAAGTTTCGATGGAAATCTATGAAAAATCCTGCCTTTTTCTTGTTTTCGTGTGTAATGTATGATGAACAGTGAAAAGAGGGAGAGGGAACGTGTCGATCTTTGTATGCTTGATTCTAGGGTTCTACTGTACCGGTCCAGAATATAGGATCGAAAACACGTGTTTTTTAACTGTACATCTAGGTCAAAACAAGGTTTTTTTTCACGTTTAATGGTGCTTTCTTTGGTCGACTAATATATACATTTCAGAATTTCTTGGTTGCTAATTGGCAGTTCAGAATAATCTGAATCGCTTTTGTTCAGAATGTGGCACGGTTTCTCAGTGTAGACTTTGAAATCCAGTTTTTTATGAACATTTTCTGCTCAAGAGACCACTTTTTTTCCTGCAAAATATTTTCCGGTTTTCAATAGGGTTCGATATTACAGTGAAAATTTCAATGGATATTTGAGAAAAGTCCTGTCTTTTTCTTGTTTCCTGCATATATAGTGTATATATATGTGCTTGAATCTTGTATGTATACTTCACCAGGGTTCTACTGACACGTGTTTTTAACTGTCTAGGTCAAAATAAGGTTTTTTTAACGTTTAATCTTTCTTGGTGGTAAATTTACAGTTCAGAATCATCTGTGCAGATCGACCGTGACTGTGCAGATCAGTCCCTATAATGTGCTGGTTTCTAAGCATGTTATATCATTGCTGTTACAAAGCTCAAGTATTTCGTTCCAAGGATTTCATGCACAGCAAAATGTTCAACTGAGAGAGAAAAAGTGATGCTAAATGATGATGAAGAGAGAGAATATGTTCAACTTAATCTCTAGAGAGAGAGTGAAGATAAATGTGTTGAGATAAATGTGCGTGATAGGATTGGTCTATTCAAACATTTACATCTGATATCTAGTAAAGGATCGAAAATAGGTATAATAAACTTGATTCCTTTGCGAATGATGAATAAAGCACGATCAAGAGGGGAAAATGTTGTTTGATACTGTACCCAAAGTGCTGTGTATTGATGCAAGATTTCGATAAAATGATGGGATCAATATAAAATGATGAATAAATATCAAAATGTTCATGAAAGTTGTCAAACACCTTTATGGTTGCAAACAAAACTGAACAGACATGTTTTCTGAACTTTCGTACATTTTGAAAAATTTCTTAGTTTAGTTGGAATTAGCTAGTTGACATGGTTTCTAACGCTTCCTTTAAAGTTTAAACTATATATCACAATGGATTTAGTTGGACGTATATATACGAAACTAGAAAAAGTATGGCTGGATTGCGCAGGAATAAGAATTGAGAGAGAAAAATGGCCACAAATGAAAGTGTATGTATATTACTTTTTAAATCTGGATGTCACAATAAGGATTTCTTTGGGATCAATGATATATCATACGTTAAGTGAATCGTGTATGAGCAGGGGCGGAACCAAATGAAAAAAATTGAGATTGCTACATAAGATTTGAGATTGGCGGAATTCATAACTACACTACATATTTATCCTATTTACACTGATATAATTTATGATATGAATTTTATATTATAGGGGTTGCCGGTGCTGCTCATGCAACCCCTAATTCCGGTCACTGTGTATAAGTTCTAGTTAAATCTGATTTGTGATGTATGACGATCACTCGACAAAAAAACACTTGCTCAAGTATTGATGATGTTTCGATCTAATTAAAAAAAGAAAATTCCAATTTGTATGCTTCAAACTACTACAATTTTATTAACTCCAATTTTCATCGAACATCTACAGTGAAAAAGTAAATATTTTTTATCCAACCAAGAAATTATCGAAAAAGAAATATGTACAGTATTTTTCAGAAGACAGCAAATATGAAATGAATTATTTCTACATTTCATAGATTTTCCTGTGAAAGAGATTCTCCAGAGCATGATTGATCTTAGCATGATTTATTTCTCAAGCCATACACAAATTCTTTTCCAGGAGGTATTTCTGCTTTCATCAGTTTGATGTTCACAGAGATGTCATGGCTAACAGAAGTGTTCGTATTCATGAACAAGAAATACATGTGGATTAAATGTCATGAAGCCAAAAGTATTCAAAGTTACAACATTGCCAATTAATCAGCTATTTTTTTAGGATAGAGCGATACCACCTTCTTGAGGCACTGAATCATTCAACATTGCTAACAATCCAAGGATGCCTCAGGATTTCCTCAAGAGGGAGCCTCTTCACTGTGTCCTTAACTAGAAGCTGTATACAAAGTTGAAGCATAATCAGAAAGAGTTAAAAAGCATTACATCGGAAGACAATAAAGAAAGACAAGCAGTGTATTACTCACCCTACAAATGAGATCTTTGGCTTCTGAGGACACGGTAGGACTATCGGGGAAACATAGGTCCACCTTCAGAATCCTGTGTAAATGTTAGAAAATAAATCCATTATCTGTGGAAAACAACAATTTATATCAGGATTAAGATGTTTAGCACTTTTGACTTACCTTTTGAATGTGTCTTTCTGATTGTCTGCCTCGAATGGAGGTGCACCATATAGAAGCTCATAGCAGAGGACACCCAGTGTCCAGTTGTCAACTGTGTGGTCATGAGCCCTCTGATCCACCATCTCAGGGGCTAGGTAGTCCAAAGTTCCACACATTGTGCGTCTTTTGATATCTGATTTCATTTGTACAGACCATCCAAAATCAGCAATCTTCAAACGCCCCTGCAATGGTAGATCATGAACCACTCACTAATCACAATTCACAGTACAGAAATTCTATTTTCATCCACATTGAAAAATTTCTAACAGTTCCATAAACCAGCCAGTATAAGGTTCTTGAAGTGTTACCTCATGATCCAACAGCAAATTCTCCGGCTTGATATCTCTGTGAATCACGTTCTTTTGGTGACAATATGCCAGTGCTTCTGTCAGACTTGCTATATACTATTTCACAATCACATTAAAGAAGAAAATGATCAAACATCGATCTGATGAACGAAATTAACCAAACAACTAGAAACTACCAAAACCCAAAAACTTTTACATGCCTTCCCTAAGTTCAGATCTTAGCTCATATACAAGCACACACTGCAGAGTTGTAAGTTATCAAGCAACAAAAATGTAGTACCAAAAAACCAATCTTTACTCATCCCAACATTCTGAAACTTTACGACCTTCTAAACAGAACGTATATGCTAATGTTCCCTTTCCTTTTCTTATCATACAAAAGCATGGACATTCTTTATCTCCAGTTCTTAGAACATCTAAACATACACACGCAAGTTACTCTTACTTACGCACAAGAAAGGCAATACAAATCAAGCAGAGTCAAGAACAAGAAACCATTCTTTCTGCATCTCAATATTTCCAACATCTTTCATAGCTCGATATTTCACATCATCATTACTACACACACAAGTACTGTTACTCAAACAGTATATTATTTCAAACAACACCCCGTACACAATCACACATGAAGTAATACTATGACTCTAGCACACAAATACATCAAGCACAACCAAAAACAAGAAACTAGTCTCTCAGCATAACTTTCACACATTTGTCATCATCACTAGAGTGTACGGTTACTGAAGCACCAAATAACAGTACCGACCAAGCGTAACCAAAACAATCAGCAATTCTAAAATTTTGAGAACTACACGCATTTATAAGCAAGCAATTTGAATGCAAGTTTGGGGAACATACAGTGGCAGCTTGTTTCTCATCAAAATGGCCACATTTACGCAGGTGGCGATACAGTTCACCGCCATGAGCGTACTCCAGAATCAGGCAAATCCGCTCATCGTCGTGGAACCAGCCGTACAGCTTCAACACGTTAGGGTGTTTCAGATTGAACTGGATCTCCATTTCTCTCTTCAATTGATTGTACAGCCCGTGCTTCTCTATCTGCTCCCTGAAGATTATTTTCAGCGCCACTATGTACTTACTCTACAAATCCAAAACCCTAATTCAATTAAACTCAAATCAAGCATTGAAAAAGAGGGGAAATTGGTGGGGATTTCGATTCTCTGTACCTTGACCTCGCGGGCGAGGTAGACGCGGCCAAACTTGCCTTTGCCGAGGGGTTTTCCGATCTCGAAGTCGCGGATGGACCAGTCTTTCTTCACCGCGGCGGCGCTGGCACTGGCGCTGGCGCCGGTGGAGATGGTGGTTCGGCTCTGTCTCAGCGGTGGTTTTTGAGATCGGAGTGAATTTTGGGAGGTCATTTCTCCGTTGGGGAAGATTTGCCCTTTATTCTGGTGGGGTTTGCTCGTCGGAATCGGGCGGGAGAAAGGGGCATTTGGGGCTGTTGAAACTTTTTTGAACGAAGAACGGAGAGCGTACAACGGTTTGGAGCCTCATATAATCAAATCCCACACGTATTCAAAAGAAGCCTCCACCAAAAATAATAATTAAATGAACCTTTTCATTTTATTTTATTTTTAAATAATAGATAGCCATAGGTAATCCAATTTTTCAACCATTTCAAATTGTAAGTAAATCAGATTAGTCAAAGGCTTATACTTAAACTTTGAGTTTTGAGTGATATGGTGAAATCCATAACAGAAAAGTACTAAATAATCTATGCGGTAAATGAAGAATGATGTGCAAAAAAACAAGATGTGTCACGGGCGAGCTCTAATCATCTACAACCAAATAACCAACACACTCGGCTGGAATTACCATGCATATATTCTGTCATGTCTCTGATATAACATAGATTGTGCAATGGCGAGAAGGAATGAAGATCAAGTCCTGAGATCAAGAGTCATAGTAGAGAGTTTTTTTTTGGTAAAATATACGCTCATGATAAAATATTTTTGACCTGCCTCATTTGGCACAAAAGATTGAAGTTAAACTTTACACATGGCAGAACTGGAAAACAAACACTATAACAATCACTTGAAACACTGGGAAAATGATCAGCATATTTTATCAGAGTAAAGATGAGCATCTTTAAGATCTTCTCGGTGGATCTCTCTATTCAGGATTATCAGCATGATGAAATTGCATTATTGAGCTACCCGGGGTTGATTTACAGGTGCACTGATACAATTTACAAAAGAAAATGTAGTTCTAAAAGATAAACTATACACTTTATTCCAAATGCTGACTGCACCGATTCGATCACTTCAAATATGGATGCTCTCTTATTTCTTCATGACAGTATATATGCGGTTTAAATAATACTCATCTTCTACTAGCAATCAGTTAGCACCAAACTCCTTGTTCCAATCTTCAAGCTCGTTCCACCGGGACTTTTGCAGGCTTGGTCTAATGACTGTCAATGCCTTCCGAAAATCTACATAACCCAGTGGCCTAACCTGCAAGCAGAACCACACACAGCTAAAATGATGTGAAAGTATAAAAGCAACAACTTGGATAAGTTTGGTGTTCGAAGAGAAACTGGGATATCACACAGTAAATATGAAAAAGAAAACGGATTCCAGTACGTGGACAATGAAAAAAAAAATTAAAGAGCACCTAAACTTAGACATTACAGACTTTAAATTACCTGGTTTTTCTTCAGTGTCAGGAGCTGATCTGCACTAATCTCCCTCATAGGCATCAATGCAGCTTCTTGACACAATGCCTGCAGATCACTTCCAGAGTAACCTGTAACAATCTTCAGTTTAGTAACCATTCCCTAAATATATGGAGCTTCAGAGTTTTGTTCAGGTGAAGTGTAACTATTCATTTAGAATTTCAGGTCCTTCTACATCCTAACCTATTGTGTAGGCATGAACTAGTCTAACAGAATATTACTAAAGATGGAACTGGACCCAAGCTCAGGAAACACTAACACTATGAGGCTGGGGCACCCTTGAATCATGGAAGATAAACTGATAAAAGAATAAACAGTAATTATCATACCGTCGGTGTTGTTGACGAGTCTCTCAAGATCTCCATCTGTTAGATATACAACCCAGCGAAATTAGAAAAGTAACAACACCTTGTTAACAAAGCACTTCTTTACCGTAATTAGTTAGGTGAAGAAGCTTGTGATGTTTTATGAATCGAATATTTTAAATCATGATACTAGTGTCTGCGTACCGCTCAAGGAATTTGGTTCATGTTTTAGCTTGTGCTTCAAAAGCTGCCGCCTGACATTTGCATCTGGCAAAGGGATGTATATTCTCTTCACCTGTATACAAATTACATGTAATGTAAATCACTTAACAAGCACTTCATGAATTAGTCCTACTTTTCAACTATGGCCATGGCTTTGCAAAAAATTGTGTTTTCATCAGTCTCATGTTCATAAAGGATAAGAATAAAGTTCAAAAAGCATGCACGGGATACTCAAGACAAAATGGTTCACAAGGCGTGCATGCTAAGAATAATGATGCATAAACAATCTTACCAGCCTCCTCAGAACTGCATCATCCAATTCTTGAGGCTTGTTAGTAGCTCCTGCCATATATAACCCCATCAAAGTTAAGAGCTTGATCTAATTTGCCAGAGGTAAAAATTTAATGAACAAAAAGAACTTAGATGATTTTACCAATAACAATAACAAGATCATCGGAATTTGATGATACTCCATCAAACTGAACTAGAAACTCTGATTTCAGTCTTCTGCTTGCTTCATTTTCACTTGACGTTCTTGTTGACATAATACTATCGATCTGATAATGATGCTATAATGTTAATAACTATAGCAAAAACGCAGCAAGTAGTACTTAAGTTACAACAAGTCAGAAAGCAGGGCAATCATGGTACTGAATTTAGTGCTAATCTAGCTCTCTAAGAGTGGAACGAGAATTTCCAAGAAATGCATCTTAATTTATGAGAGAGAAAAGAGGTACATACAACTAACAATCAGCACTATTAATAGACTAGAATTTCTTATTATAACGCTCCAGTTCCTGTGTGATTCTGGAAGCAAGCTCACGTGTTGAATTACTCAATTACATCACCCTTACCGGATGTTAAATGCCGGATATTTGGTCTATTATTACTTATTAGAACATAACTTTCAGTTGTATGTTAAAATTGCTCATAAGTTATATCCAGCTTGAGTTTTTTGTTTTTACATTGCTCATAAGTTATATCCAGCTCCAGGAAGAAAATTCAATTCTCAGAAAAGGGAGAGATAACACATACAAAAATCTGTTTCAAGGGTTGTCTTACACGGTTTTCTGCAGTTATGTTTATCAGTGTGGCTACTCCATACTTAAGCTCAGAATTAAACTACAGTTCTTATTTTCTGATTACGACCAACAGATATAAAAAATATATAGTGTTGAGTCACCTCGTCCATAAATATGACTGATGGTTGGCGAGCAATGGCAACAGAGAAAAGAGTCCGGACAAGTTTTTCACCTTCTCCTACCTGTCATCAGAGGTAAATAATGAGTCACGATGCAGAAAGAGTGACAGCAGGGAAACGAATTAGGAAAAGAGACAGACCCACTTTGACGTCAATGAAGATGCTGATATGCTAAAAAAGGTTGCCTGGGACTCTGAAGCAACAGCTTTAGCAAGCATTGTTTTCCCAGTACCAGGTGGACCAAAGAGAAGTAGACCTACATAACAAAAGGAAAAATTAGTTTGACATAAACATGTAATCCCAAGGAACTACAATGGCATTGAAAACCACAATTGTATTTATGGATATCATTTTAGATCCTACCTTTAGGTGGCCTTCGCAGCCCAGTAAAAAGGTCCTTTCTTTTTGTCGGAAGAATTACCATCTCAGTTAGTGCTTGTTTTGCCTTTTCAAGGCCGGCTGCAAGACAGAACAAAAACACCCATTGGAACACGAGATACTAAAATTTATAAGAAGGTATGTAAATAATACATAGGGACAGCTCACCTATGTCTTCCCATTTAACGGAAACACTCCGGTCCAAAATAACAGAATTAATCATCTCAACCAATTTGTCATCATAACCACCACCAGCGGGTGCCTGAGAAGGGGCTTGAGAAGGTTTGGGCTTTGCGGGTAGACTAGTCCTATTGGTTGGGATAGGAGCAGATCCAAGTCGCCTCAGAGGCCTTAGTGGTCCAGCATTTCTACTATAAGACGTGGTAGGTGCGTCCGTATCATTTTTCGAGCGAGGTGCTGTACTCTAGACAGAAAACACAAGAACGTAAAACAATAATGCATAGGCAAACACATACACACTTGTAGCAGAAAAGCCAAACAGCCATTTCAGTTTCCACTTAAGTAAATGTGATTGTACCTTTACGGAGGCAGCGGAACCTGAAAATAACAATAGAAGGACAATGTCAGAATATTAATCCAGACAGTCACAATGGACGAAATTTACAATCTCAAGCAAATAGAAAAATAACAGCACCTGTTCGTCTACTCAAAGTCTGTAATCTCTCTGAGATGTTGCCTTGCCAATGCGATATCTTCTTACGATAAGATTTCACCTTCTCCATTTCACTATCAAACAATAATCGTATAAGCATTACATTCAAGGTGTAAAATTCTAAATATCTATCTTAAATGACACGCAATAACAGATTGATTCAAGCCAAATTAAGCACAAAATCATGAATTTGGAGGGGAATTCAGACCTGGAAGTGACATAAGAAGGAACCGGTAGAGCAACGGCCTCAGCGAGGATTTTCTGAGCTTTCTGATAGTGCGACAGGGCGTCGTCCGGCAACCCCCACTCCTCGGCTTTCACGGCCTTGGCGACGACTTCCATGGCGGCGTCGAAGAAGCCTTTCACCTTGAACGCTATCCGCTCGTTCCCGGACATGATCTCCGGCGAGGGGCGGTAGCCGGAGGAGTATTCAGAATCAGCGGCGGTGGTTGGAGATGGATCGGAGTTGAATACGGAATTGAGGGTTTCCATAAGTCCCTTAAATATACTCATCACCGTGTGGGAATTTAATCATCGGGTTTCGAGTTTGGTAATTAATTGTCAATCAGTTCAGCGATGGAAAGAAGAAGCGTGACTTTGCAGTTCATCAGAGTCGGCACTCAGCTTTACTACCTCTTACATATTTCAAGGGTGGTCCTTTGATTTATTTGGAATTGTGGAATTATACCATTTAATTGTGTATTATATCGGAGTTGGTCTCCCGAGTGACGGTCACTATATAGTGACGAAGGACCGCGCTGCAAATACAAGAAAATTGGCCATATTTCGCGGGTCTGCCCCGACCCATTTATGACCCCCGCTTGATCCCACGCGCAATATATAATCATGACCCAACGAGAGATCAAAACCCACCCACGGCCAAAACAATATTCCCCCAAATTAAAAGCTCTCCCGAAACCCCAACACGCGATCGAGCTCCACAAAACTTCATTCGAGATCCGATCCAATCCGATCGCAATTCAGCTGCCGCAAAAATTCCGAGACGATTTCATGGAGCGGGCGCATACAGTTGATTCTCAATCAGTAGGTTTTGTAATTCGTCATATTATCTTGGTGATAATATGAAGCAGGTTATGATAATTAGGTTTTGATGTTTGTGAAGCAGGTTTTGATAATTAGGTTTTGATGTTTGTGAATCAGGTTGAATTGATAGACAAAGGAAAAGCTATTGCAACTGACATCGTTGCTGATCTAGGTGCGCATTGTAAATTCATTATGACTTTGATATGTTTTTCAGCTAGATTAGTAAGCAACCTGAGTATGCTTGTACAACCTGCTTGAATACTTGTTTTTTAGATTAAACATGTTGTTTGTAGAACATGATTGCATTTCACACTAAACAGATTGTTTTTCAGAGAATGCTTGCATTTCACACTAAACAGGTTGTTTTTAGAGTACATGTGTTTTGAAGCAAAAAGAGATTGTTTTTTAGAGATGCTTGTATTTCACGCTTGAATGCTTGTTTTTTAGACTTAACGGGTTGTTTTATAGAGAATGCTTGCATTTCACACTAAACAGGTTGTTTTTTAGAGTCACCTTAATTTCACATTAAACAAGTTGTTTTTCAGAGAATGCTTGCATTTCACACTAAACATGTTGTTTTTTAGAGTGCATGTATTTTGAAGCAATAAGAGATTGTTTTTTAGAGATGCTTGTATTTCACGCTTGAATGCTTGTTTTTTCGACTTAACGGGTTGTTTTATAGAGAATGCTTGCATTTCACACTAAGCAGGTTGTTTTTTAGAGTCACCTTAATTTCACACTAAACAGGTTATTTTTTAGAGTCACCTTAATTTCACACTAAACAGGTTGTTTTTCAGAGAATGCTTGCATTTCACACTAAACATGTTGTTTTTTAGAGTGCATGTATTTTGAAGCAAAAAGAGATTGTTTTTTAGAGATGCTTGTATTTCACGCTTGAATGCTTGTTTTTTAGACTGAACGGGTTGTTTTGTAGGTGATGATGATGTGTATGAAGTGAAGCACCACATTATACTTCATAACCATGAGATGAATAGGCCAGCGTGGCAGCAGTTTATGCGGAGTGAAAGGAAGATAACTTCACAAATAGCCAAGGTTATCATGGGAATGGAAGCCGCTGATTTAAAAACAGAGTTTAAAACAAGATAATTTAGACTGCAAAAAATAAAATTTTAAAAAACAAGTATTTTATTCTAAAAAAAAGTCACTTTAGGCTGAAAAAAGTAGAAGCATTTTATTTAAGCACAATTACAAATTAAAAAAAACAATCATTTTATTCTAAAAATAAGAAACTTTATATTGAAAATAGAGTTAAAAAAGCATTTTATTCTAAAAATAAGACATTTTAGACTGTGTATTATCATAAACGCCCCCAATTTTTAAGTAGATTCGACTTTCAGCCTAATTTGTCTGTATTTTAGAACAAATGCCTTGTTTTTTAGTTGTGTGTATTTCAGCATAAACGTTCTAGTTTTTAATTAGATTGGTATTTCAATCTAATTTGTTTGTATTTTAGAACAAATGGCTTGTATTTTAGGCGTATGTGTTTCAGCCTAATTTATCTTTATTTAAACCTAAACATAATATATATTTTTAACTTGGGCTTCTTTAAAAATAAAACTAAACCTTTGCCCGGCCTAATCTGGCCCAAATACCTGATACAGCCTGGAAGTCCACATATATATATTGTATGGAGGAGAAAAAACGGGATGTAAAAGAGCATAGCGCGTGGAATCGCGTGAATTCGCAGAAGTATTTTTATTTGCAATTAAGGAACCGTCCAAAGTTTCATTTATAATTATACCCGTCACTATATAGTGACCGTCACTTCCAATACTAACTAATTATTCCGTCTCGAGATTACATTTAAAAAAAAACCATCATTGACATGGTTTTGAGAGTTCTCCTTTTCCATTAAAATCAGCTCAAAAGTTACCAAATAGGTTTACATTTGTTGATGTTAGGAGAAATTTCTAAATATCTATCAATCTAAATCTTCTCCGTACTCGTGGCGGTAACACCATAAATATCCATGACCCCATCGTCATGCTGAAGCGCGGTTGCACGCTGTTCCTAAGATTAAAATTTTTGACGAAATACATCTAAATATCATAAAGTTTAATACGCGAAAGCATCTACCTATCTAACATGTAAAGTATTGTGTCATGCACTCAGGGATGCAATCAATTTGTTGATGAGCTTGCTATACAAGTCATAGGTTTAATAAATGTTATTTTCATATAACTAGTAACAGGTCTAAAATATATAGACATAAAAGGTTTCAACTTTTTCTTTTCTCTCCTCTAGCGGCGGCTAGGGTTTAACAGAGAAAAGCTCTTTTCTTCCACGTTTTATCGCTCCGGCAGCTCCTTGGCGGTCTGATCTTATTGCGTGGTAGCATCTTTGAGCCGATGGAAGACATTGCTAGTTTGTGCGCGAAGCTTACACTTACCGATCGTGAACGGGCTGTTGTTCCGGGTAGCCCTCAGCGATCGGATGCCGATTTCCGTTGTTCTCTCGTTGGGAAGATTCTTGCTCCAAGGAGTATCCCACGATCTGATGCAACAAATTTGTTTCAAGGCCTTTGGAATATCCGGTCAGGTTTGCGTACTAAAACCCTAGCTGAGAATACCTTTCTTTTCCAGTTTAATTCTGAGGCGGAGAAAGCTTGGGTCTTTGAACGAGAACCTTGGTTATTTGATAAGTATTTGTTGGTCCTCCGTGAGCCCTTTCCGGGGATAGATCCCTCATGTATGGAGTTTAACACGATCCCTTTTTGGGTGCTTGTCCATGGTGTTCCACCTTTTTTCATGAGCGTTGAGACTGCAGAATGGGCGGGTAATGGCCTTGGAAAGTTCTTGGATGTGCAGACTGATGCGGATGGATCTGCCGTGGGGAAATTTATGAGAATCCGATGTGAGATTGATGTTACTCAGCCATTGCTTCGTTTTTTGGAAACACATAAGTTTGGTCCTCTAAAAAACCTAGCTTTTCAATATGAGAAGCTTCCCTTGGTCTTTTGTTCCTTTTGTGGCCTTATAGGTCATATTCACAATGATTGCGAATCTCGGAGATTAGCTACTGCTGTTGACCGTATTCGAATCAAGTATCCAGGCTGGATGAGGGCGGACTTTAACTCTTCTCCTTTTGTGGATTCTGGGCCTCATGGTCGCCAGCCTTCACCTCCTCATCGTCGCCAGCCTTCACCACCGTTACGCCGCCAGAATTCACCACCTTTCCGCCGCCATGCTTCTCCACCACTCCGCCGCAATGCACCTCCGTTAACCCGCCCCCAGGCTTCACCCTCAAGACGCCGTCATGCCTCACCACCTCCAGGACGCCGTCCAGGTTCACCTCCAGGGGCCCGTCTGGCTTCACCACCTCCAGGGCGACGGCCAGCTTCACCTCCAGGGGCCCGTCGGGTTTCACCACCTCCAGGGCGACGTCCAGCTTCACCACCTCCACGACGTCGCCCAACTTCGCCGCTGCTTCCTCACGACGTCGTCCAGCCTCACCCCGCTCAAGATTCGGACCAGGTCATGCCCAGTCCTCACGATGTCGCCCAGGTCCATGTTCCTGTCTCGTCTGCATGTCATGCCCAGCCCCAACAGCAAGCTTCTGCCCGTTACAGGTCATGTCCTGAGCTGTTGCTGTTTCTGGGTTCACTACGGGACTGCTGCCCGTTGGGTCTCATTCTCGGGACGCCTCGATAGATATTTTGGAGTCAGATTCAAATCAGACTACTGTTGTTTCAACTGGTGGACCAGCTTCACTACCACTGACTCACGGTGGAACTAGCAGCATATACCAGTCTTCAACACCGCTACAGGAGGTGCAGGCTCTTAATATTGAAGAAATTACTACAGGTGATGTAGTAAACCCGGTTATCACTACTGTTTCAGGGAATGGTTTCATGGAGGAAGACCCTTTTTTGGTCCCCGTGCCCGTAGTTTTTAATGCCCAGGTAGATGCTATCTCCGGTCGACCGCGAGCTGCTCCTAGAGGAAGGTCAAGACCCTCTGACCGTGGAGGCGTTGGTGTAACTCGTGGAAGGGGCAGGAGAGGTGGAGGGAGACATGCTCATGATGTGTTTGATGTTTCAGCTCCGGGAAAAAGAAAGCAACGAGTTGATGATTCTTTGGCTTTACTGGATTGTTCTGTTCTTGGAAACAAAAGATCAAAGGTGAGAGGAGAGACTTCTTCTGCTGATGATCATGGTTCGAGTGACCCACAAACTCAGGCAGAGACTGGCGAGGAAGACCAGTCCTGCCCGGAACCATGAGTCTCTTAAGTTGGAACTGTCGGGGGTTGGGCAGACCTCAGGCAGTTCAGGAATTGCGCACTATGGTGCGTTTGAAGTCCCCGTTGGTTATATTCTTGTGTGAAACTAAGTCTACTGTTTCTTTTATTGATAAGTTGAAGTCAGAGTTGAATTATTTTGGTGTGGCTGTGGCTTCTCAAGGTCAATCTGGGGGCCTTGCTTTGTTATGGCATAAACAATGTTCCGTTATATTGAAATCTTTTTCTGCTCGCTATATTGATGTTCATGCAACCTTGCTTGGTAGTGTTATTCGCCTAACTGGTGTTTATGGTGAACCTAATGTCTCTCTGCGTCGCCGTGCTTGGGAGCAATTTAAGCTTTTAGCTCCGCCCTCTAATATTCCTTGGATTTGCCTTGGGGATTTTAATGAGGTACTCTCACAGGATGAATTTCAGGGAGCACGTCCTAGAGCTGAATGGCAAATAACTACCTTTCGGGATGCCCTTGATCACTGTGGTCTTTTTGATATGGGGAGTTCTGGCCCTTTTTTCACTTGGCATAGGTTGATTCGTGATCCGAGCACCCAAAGAGGAAGACTTGATAGAGCCGTCTGTAACCAAGGTTTTTTGGACTTACTCCCGTGGTCTACTGTGACAAACATACCTATGGTTTGCTCGGACCATATGGCGGTCCATGTTCTTTTGAGAAGTCGTGATCCTCAGGCACATCGGCGGAGGAAGAAGCGTGGCTTTCGTTTTGAAGCTCATTGGATCAAGTCAACTGATTGTGAGAAGATGATTGAACAGAGTTGGAGAGAAGATGATGTTCCTTTCTTGGATAAGCTGAAAACTTGCTCAGTGGGGCTTCTAAATTGGAGTAAGACAGCTTTCCCACTTATTCCCAAACGACTAGAGGAACTGAAGAAAGAACTGCATAGACTCCAGTCTGGTGTTATAACAGCTGCAGTCCAGGATCGAATTCTTGCCCTTACGCGTGAATATGAGATGCTGCAGAAGGCGAATAGTATCCGTTGGAAACAGCGGGCAAAACAGCATTGGTACAAGGAAGGTGACCGGAACACGAGGTTTTTTCATCGGTTTGCTACTAATCGACGAAATAAGAATCTAATTGAGGGTTTGAAGAATGACCAGAATGTGCTTCATACAGACGAAGAGAGTATCCAGAAGATTATTTTGGATTATTATGGTGGCTTGTTTTCTTCCTCTAATCCTCCTCCGGAGCTTATGGAGCAGATTATTCATCGTGTTCATAGGCGACTTGATCCTAACATGGGGAATGATCTGGTTCGACCTTATTTCCCATCAAAGGTGACGAGAGCAGTCAAGCAGATAAATCCTTTTAAGTCTCCTGGCCCGGATGGCATGAGTCCTGTCTTCTACCAGAAGTTTTGGCGGATTGTTGGGCAAGATGTCACCTCTTTTGTTCTGAATTTTTTGAACAACGGAGTCCTGGAGCCTAAGGTTAATTACACCCATATTGTGCTGATCCCCAAGGTGGAACAACCGGAACGTATCACTCAATTTCGCCCTATTAGCCTTTGTAGTGTTATTTACAGGCTTGCATCTAAGGTGGTCTCTAACCGTCTTAAACTGATAATTCCGAGCATCATTTCGGACTCACAGTCTGCTTTTGTTCCCGGTCGACTTATTACTGATAATGTGTTGATTGCGCACGAATTTCATCACACTATGAGGAAGAGAACTGCACCAAAGCTGGGACACATGAGTATCAAGTTGGATATGAGTAAGGCTTTTGACAGGGTTGAATGGAAATTTGTCACTAGTACATTATCTCAGATGGGCTTCCCTTCTAGTTTCGTGCAACTGGTGGAGCAGTGTTTGTCTACAGTGGCTTTCTCTTTTGTCCTTAATGGTGGGGAACTGGGATATTTGAAGCCTATGAGAGGCCTTAGGCAAGGTGATCCCCTCTCGCCATATTTATTCATCATATGTTCGGAGGTATTTTCTTGTATTCTGACTGATTTGATGAGGGCGGGAAAGCTAAGAGGAATTGGTGCCTCCAGACATGGACCAAAGCAATCTCACTTGTTCTTTGCTGATGATACTCTTCTTTTTGGGGAGGCAACAGAACAGGAAGCCACTCACTTTAAGTGGGCTATCTATTTATTTGAGAATATCTCGGGTCAGAGGATTAATTATGACAAATCAGGTGTGCTTTTCAGTCCTAACACTAATGCCTAGATCCGACAGAAGGTGTGTGACATTCTCAGTATCCCAGAAGTGGGGTCTCATGGGAAGTATCTAGGCCTACCCTCTGAAATCGGAAGAAGCAAAGCCGAAGTTTTCCAGAATCTGAAGGATCGAATTCGTCAGAGACTGGACGGGTGGAATGAGAGATGTCTTTCCAAAGCAGGCAAAGAGGTATTGATAAAGTATGTTCTTCAAGCAATTCCAACCTATTCGATGAGTTGTTTCTTTATCCCGGAATATATCATTGATGATGTCAGAACCATGATTGGTGAATTTTGGTGGGGAGACACTGATGAGAAGCGGAAGATTCACTGGGCATCCTGGGCTAAGATGGCGCGTGCTAAGTGTAACGGAGGTCTTGGGTTTAAGGACTTAAAGGCCTTTAATTTATCAATGCTTGCTAAGCAGGGGTGGAGGATGCTTACTTGTCCATCTACTCTCCTTGCTAGAGTCTACAGGGATAAGTATTTCTCCAATGGTTCAATTTTTACAGCTGACGTGGGAAGCAGACCGTCTTGGGCGTGGAGAAGCATTCACAAAGGGATCCAGGCCCTGAAACTGGGTTGCAGGAAACATGTTGGTTCCGGCTCCAACATTAGTATCTGTCATGACCCTTGGCTCCCTGATAATCAAGGATTTTATATCCGTGACCCCATGCTCATTCCAAGCCATTTACGGGTTGTGAGAGATTTGATTGATTCCGATACAGGAATGTGGCGTATGGATTTGCTTTCATCCTATTTTGACCCTGCTGATGTGGATACAATTCGGAAAATTCCTTTGCACTCTTCTGGTGGTGTGGATAGATGGCGTTGGCATTTTACTAATTCTGGGAAGTTTACGGTTAGATCACTGTATCATGTTTTAGTTGAACAACCGCAGTACTTATTGCAGCATCATGTACCTCCTACTTTGCCTGGTGATACGAGTTTTTGGAAGATGTTATGGAAGCTCAAGGTTCCCAATCGAGTACTACATTTTGCATGGCGGTTTGCTACTGATTCTTTACCATCGGTAGAAAATCTTAGGAAGCGAACTCTTCAGGCATCTGACACTTGTCCGTTGTGTGGAGAGGATGATGGCCTTACAGCACACTTGTTCTTCCGATGCTCGTATGCTAAGCAAGTCTACACCACTGCTGGCTTATGGGATCAAGTTGAAGCCTCGGAGCAGTCTCGGGGTGAGCTATGGTTCCGACAATTATTGTTGGATAATGACTCAGCTACCTCGGAGTTCTTGCTAATGTTATGTGAGGCTATTTGGCACCAGCGGAACAAAGAATTGTTTGACCATGAGCACCTGGATGGGAGGATTCTTGTTGGGTCGGTGGTTGACTCCTTGCAAAGCTTCCACAGGGCAAATTTGTGGCATGAGCGGCTATCAGATTCATTGGCGACATCCTCACTATTGAGGCCATCATTGCATACTCCTACAGTGTACTTTGATGCAGGTATCATGTTGAGTAGTGCTGGATTGGGAGTGGTGGCTCTGGATGATGGTGGAGGTTTTATCAAAGCGCTGACTAGGAAAATGAACGGTGTTACAGATCCTTTGATGGCGGAAGCATTGGCAGCAAAGGAAGCAGTTATATTCGCTCAAACCCTTCCAATACGTCCAATTTTGGTGGGTGACTCTTTGAGCCTTATACAAATGATCCGGGGTGATGTACCTTGCTCGATGGAGATATCTGCAATTGTTGAAGATATTAAGGAGTTATTATTCCATGGTGATTTACAGATGCCTTTTTGGGTTCTTCGATCTGGAAATGTTCAAGCACACATGGTTGCTCGTTTTGCTAAATATTGTGCAGTTTCTTCAACTTCTTGGGATCTTCCCCCACCGTTTTTTGTATCAAACGATTCTGGACGTTTTCTAGGAGAATGAAATGATAATCTTATTTTGTCAAAAAAAAAAAGTAACAGGTCTAAAATAAATAGAATTGTTGTGATTGATTCTGAGAAACGCTTTCAGAATGAACTGGTATTATTAAATGTTGATCCTCTTATAATGCATAAATGACCTTTTTTTTCAACAACTTGCAACCTGTTGACTGATCAAAATCTTAAATCCGTGAAGCGACTTCCAAGATTCAACATTCGAGTGACAATCTTACTATACATTAGCAAACTGATACTTTTTAGCCACACCCAATGATCCCTTTGATGCTCTTACATATTAGCATACATTAACTAACCTTATTTCTTATACAAATTTAATAGTGATTAAATTGTGATTTGATGTATCGATTACTAATCAGCTTCTACGACTGATGGACTGATGGTGATGCCGTGACGGCCAATTAACTCTTTACCGAATAAAGATATACAGTGGTGTACGTAACATTTGAAGCCGACACCTTCAAACTATTTGTTCCGTGATGATGCACTGCTTGTTCTTAATTTGAAAGGATAGGTTATTTATTGCACTCGTGGGCCCGTGCCTTGTTTAGTGTTTGATTAATGGTTAGAGCAAATTCATAAAACAATGTGCATCGGAGAAATGAAAAAAATGATGAAGAGTAGAAAAGAAAATTGATTTAATTTTCCATTTAAATTAATTAAACAACTTGAAATATATATGTATATATATGATTTGTCATTCATTCATCTGTATAATTTATTCATAGAAAATGATAAATAATAAAGTTAAATGCTAATACTAAATAAAATAATAGTAGAAGTCGCAAAATTTTCACATCCCTTTTTCCTCCTTTCTCTCTCCCACCCCACCCACTTCTCCGAAACCAGATCTGAACTCTGGAGGGGTGGTTTGGGCCGTTGACCGGCGCCTTCGCCACCGCCCGGCCACCTCTCCCACCCCATACCTTTATATTTTCGCTTTCAAACCTCCCCTATATCTACCCCAAACCCGAACCCCTTATTTCCGACCGACAAGCTACGTTTTTTCTCTGTTTTTCTGACTGTACAGGTTGCTCGCCAGAGGTCTCATCGCCGGAGCCGCCATAGTTTTGACAACGATGGAAAGCACGTTCGCTCGCCACTGGTTTAGCCGGAGGAATCTCGAGCTCGTGCCGTCTTTTGAGATGCAGATGAACAGAGAACAGCCAGAAAAGATAGGTTTTTTCTTAAGATCTGGTTAATCCAAGAGGCTCTGGCAAGCACGTGCGATTAGGCGCCTCTCACGCGCCGGAAGGGTCGTCGCGGCGTGAACTAATCGACGTCCCATCGCGCTCACGTGCTTCGTCGAACACACGCGCCGCTCCTCAGACGCAGCCAATCTGGCGCGTGGTTGCACGCGCCACCGGTAGCCGTTGCGAGCCGCCTCCCGGAAGAGTTCTGGTAGATCTGGAAATTTTGGGTTCTTTCTTTTTCTTTATTTTTTATGTCAGATGAGATATGTGCATTAGTGAGTCTTTTTGTATAATTATCTGGACTAGTTTATCGAGTATTCTTTGCCTAGCTGATATTTTCTCCTGTAACCGGACTAACTGGGCAGCATAGAAAATCCTCTCGACTTCTGGTCTCTGTTCTATTCACAGTAAAGGAGAAATTCGAGTCTGAGTAGTTTAGACAACTTACTCTTGGCGACTCTGTGTCGGAATTTAGACCGGTAGACTTGGTTCGACTTGGACTTCATTGTTTAGGTTGATGCAAGTTATAGATGCTTTACCTGCTAGATAATTTAGATGCTTTTGGGCATTAGACTTTAGCATGTTCAGATGTATCTCATCGCTCTTTTTAGTTTAGGAATCACGTGTATCAGCGCTTCTAGATACAGTTTAGGTTTTCTACTTATTTTGTAATCTTTCAAATTGCCTCCATTTGAGGAGATCAGTTCAGGTTTTGGGGAACCTAATAAATACCTCCTACCTTATAAAAAAATAAAATAACAGTAGAAGTAAATTTATTCCGTCCTCAAAATTTAAGTTATACCCATTTCAAGATAGAGAAATAGCAAACCCTTGATTTAGTAGTATGTTCAGTACGACCTACCTAAATATTTTTTCAGTTAAATTTAATTTAATTTAATATTTTCTTAATTTAGTGTAATTTCATATTTTTTAGTTTAATTTAATTTAGTTTAAATAAATATAATTTAATATATTTTAGCCTAATTTAATTATGCTATTAATATTTTTAATTTTAATTCGATCAGTTCAATTGATTCAATATTTTTATATAGTTTAATTCAATTTATTTCAATATTTTTTATATAATTCAGTTCAATTTACAAAAATAATCAATAGTGAACCTCTCCTAAAATATACTTGATGGGAGGTGTGTAATTTTTCTAGCTTAATATATTATTGACATCGAAATTACTATTAGGTAACATAGTAATAGTACTGAATAATACACCAGTAAAATCAATATCAATAATTTCATATATTAATGGAGGAATATACTCCCAAACTTTGAGATAAGAGAACAACCAATCAAACGTTAAAGAAACATGATTTTCTATTGTCTTGATAACGCTATTAGTGCTAATTATAGACGTTTAATGACAAGTATAAGAATTAAGAGCTGTACTAGATTATTATATTCTATTTTTGTTTTGTCTATAATCGTTAATTAAATCGTTTGATCATCATTTGTCCTCAAGTGTTTGTGCATATAGTGTTTTCACAGTTCCTTTCATTATAAGTGGATTATTTTAATTACTAGTTTATATTCTATTTTTTGTTCGGTACTTAAACGTTAAATCATTTGATCATTATTACCTCTAATAGACCATCTGTATTAGGCTGTGATGGTTACGCAGCTATAGCTTCTGTCTATTTTTAATTTGTTGATGATCATTTTCATCACATAACACTTAGCTAATATTTTGGAATATAGTGAATAAAATATCGGAGATGCGTATAGATGTTGCTATATATGGTTCGATATTTTATTCTTGTAATTCAAAATACAGTATAAATTTATGAGAATATCTTCAATTACATTATATTTATTGAAAAATTTAATGATTTTCAAGGGCGATATTGTAAATTTATCTGTACGTTGGATTACGCTGAATAGCGGGGCGATATTGTAAATTTAACTGTATGTTGGACTACGCTGAATAAAAAATAGCGGAGTGCATATATATTCATGTATTATATATAACCTTAGCATCCTATATATGTTCTACATAATTTCTGAGGATAAAAGTTCTGCAAATCCTGATATGAAGATGATGCAGAGAGCTTGGATGTATGAAGAACATGGTTCTCCAGAAGTACTCAAGTTAGGATATGTAGAGATCCCAACTCCCCAGAAGAACCAGATCCTTGTTCAAGTTAAAGCTGCTGCTCTTAATCCCATTGATTCCAAGTTGCGCCGGAAACCATTCGTCTCTGCAACTTTTCCGGTGAGTGGTTTAATGTGACGTTTCTTAACACTTCATATGCTAAAAATAGTATTGAAATCATGATAATATTTCCTACAACTTACAATCAGATTGAAAAATAATATGCACATATTATTTGTAAGCTGTTCTTTTAAGTTTATTTCATACTGAACTAAAAATAATGTATAATAATAATAATATAAATTAATTAATTAAAAACGTGAATTTTATTGAATTTTATTCTTGAATCGAACTGATTTAGTGTTTATTTTAGGCTCTCAGTTATATATATAGTAGAGTTTATAATTTCTTGGTAAGTTAAGATGAACTGAAATGAAGTAAAAATTAATATTAAAATAGATAGAATTAGCATAATAAAGTTGCCTAAATTTTATCAAATTATATCTGCATATTTTCAAAAGAAATGAGAACATATAGCCTAATAGTATATAAAAAACATTAAATCGTATGCAGATAGTCCCTGGCTGCGATATGGCTGGGGTGGTGGTGGCAAAAGGAGAAGAGGCCTCGAAATTCGAAGTCTGCGACGAAGTGTACGGCAACATCCAGAACTTCAACGGAAACCTGAGGCAGCTGGGAACCCTAGCGGAGTTCGTGGTGGTGGAGGAGGATCTGGTGGCGAGGAAGCCGGAAAACCTGTCGTTCGAGGAAGCAGCAGGGTTGCCGGTGGCGGCTCAGACGGCGGTGGAAGGGTTCAGGGTGGCGGAGTTCAAGAAGGGGGGAAGTGTTTTTGTGGTCGGAGGGGCTGGTGGAGTTGGGAGCCTGGTGGTTCAGATGGCTAAGTATTTGTATGGTGCTTCTTTGGTCACTGCAACTACTAGCACCCCTAAACTGGAGTTTGTCAAAGGGCTTGGAGCTGATAAAGTTGTTGATTACACCAAAACATCATATGCTCAAGTTGGGGAAAAGTATGATCTTGTCTATGACACAATTGGTAAGAAATATACATTAATTGTGCCACACAGTGAAAATATAATTTGATGAAATTTGATATTTGTGATAACATCTGGTCTTGTTTTCTTGACGTTTTTTATAGATCAGTTCAGTTTAATTTCTAACAATATTTTTCTGACAGGTGATCTTATATCTATATCAAAATTTCTGTATCACTGCACAAAATTATGATAAATGAACTACCACTAAATAAGTTAATAGAAATATATTTGTCAAATTATGTAAGTGATACACAAGCCAATATTCCTACATGTTTTTCCTAGTATCCTCACTAAGAAATAATATAGGCCATTAGTTTTTGTAACTATTACAACATAGTGTGGCATTTTACTCAGTACTTTAATCTAAAGTAGCATTAAAACGATTGTATTGTTTCTTAATAAACATTGAAATGACAGTTTTCTCATTTTCATACAGTATTTTAGTATTTATGAATAAAATATCAAACCGAATTTTGTCACATTTGTGTGTGTGTTTTTTCATGTTAATTAGTGATGTTTGTATAGGTGATTCCAAGGACTCATTTGTTGTGGCTAAGGAAGATATGCCCATAATTGACATAACATGGCCTCCATCAAATCCAAGGGCAGTGCATTCTGGGCTTACAGTTTCTGGGGAGATTTTGGAGGAGCTTAATCCATACTTAAAGAGTGGGAAGCTGAGGGCTGTAATTGATCCCAGAAGTCCATTTCATTTTTATGATGTTGTGAATGCATTCAGGCATCTTGAAACTGGTAGAGCCAGGGGCAAAGTTGTCATTTCTCACTTCCCATCGTTTCTTCGCTGAAGATAATAAGAATGTATGTGTACTATTAGTATTATTTATATCTTGTATTCTTAGTACGTACTTTATCTAGTTATTTGTGTTAATATTTTGTTCTCAATCTTGTTATAGGTCGTGTTGTTTTCTTGATCTAGTGACACCGTTCGTGTTTTTTTATCATCGATCTAGTGCCGGAGATCATTTTTCACTTCGTGATTTGTGTCTTATGAGGAGTATGCAGTTTTTTCTGATCTAGTTAGTGTTGTTACAGTTGTAGAATATTCTCATTTGGTGTACTCATTGATGCATGATAACTATACTTTGTCAAACTGTTTTGTAGTTTCAAAGTTGTTGGCAAATTAATATCCCGGTGGTGATATTACAATTTTATTGGAGTTGGATCTTTTAATCTGTAGAATAAACGTTATCAATCTTATCAATAGATATTCTAGTTATTTTTATAATAGACCAATCAACTCAATCATAATTGTTATTGGATATTTTTCCGTATCATAAATGAATTTTAAATAGAACTCGTTTTTTAAGTAAATAAAATAGTTCAAACTCTGTGAAGATGTTCAGAATTATTAGGCATCAAGAATACAAGATGATTAAGTCACATGCATTTTTCTATTTAATTCAGCTTTGCATGCATTCAACTCTTTCTAGATGTCAAGTGATTTTGTTTAACTTTTTGACACCCATCGATTTTCTTATATTAGTATTCTCATATAAAATTTTCTTTTAATAAAAAAAATCTTCTTATACGTGATTTCTGGTAAAAGTCAAATTTTCGTAAATATTACATCTATAAGTTCAAATTTTCATATATTAATTTAAAGTATTTTTATTTTAATTAATATAATTAACATGTTTTAGATTAATTTTTTTTTAAGAGATTTGATTTAAAAGTTAATAGATATGCAGGTAAATATTTAAACGTTACTTGTTCAAATTAAAAACGTATAATTTTTCCAATAATGTTAAAAATATTGGTCTTTTAAAACACGAAACCATTTAAAAATAATTCTTATGATGCACTAATAATAAGAATAATAATAAAAGTGTATAAGGATTACTCAACATAAAAAAAAACCCATTCTCAAAGTACAAAAGAAAACTAATTTACAAAATCTTTCTCCAATTAGTAAAAGAAAATAATTTCTTACGCAACCCCGCCTATATATACCCTCCCACCTCAATCGTTTCTATTCATCAATATGGCGCTCCCAAATCAGCAAACCGCCGATTGTCCTAGCTTCAAGCTCGTCCTCGTCGGCGACGGAGGCACCGGAAAAACCACGTTCGTGAAGAGGCACGTCACCGGAGAATTCGAGAAAAAATACGAGCCCACCATCGGAGTCGAAATCCGCGCCTTGGATTTCCACACCAACCTCGGCAAGATCCGGTTCAACTGCTGGGACACCGCCGGCCAAGAAAAGTTCGGCGGTCTGAGAGACGGTTACTACATCAACGGCCAGTGTGCTATCATCATGTTCGACGTCACTTCCCGGCTGACCTACACCAACGTCCCAAAATGGCACCGCGATCTTAGCCGCGTCTGCAACAACAACATCCCCATGGTTCTCTGCGGCAACAAGGTGGACGTCAAAAACCGGCAAGTGACCGCCAGGAAGGTCACGTTTCACCGGAAGAAGAACTTGCAGTACTACGAGATCTCTGCGAAGAGTAACTACAATTTTGAGAAGCCGTTTCTGTATATTGCTAGAAAGCTTGCCGGAGATGCTAACCTGCATTTTGTGGAGTCTCCGGCTCTCGCTCCGCCGGAGGTCCATATTGACATGGCTCAACAGCTGCAGCACGAAGCTGAGCTCGCCAAAGCTGCTACCATGCCCCTTCCCGACGATGATGACGCCTTCGAGTGAAGAGGGTTAATTTTGGAAGCATATTATAAAATTATTATTATGAAGTTTACGAACATGGCTTTCTGATTTAAGGTTTAGAATTCAGTGTTTAATTATCGAATGTTGCAATACATAGTAGAAATAGGTTCTCATCTCTTCAAATATTTGAAATAATATTACGTGTGTGTATATATATATATTATTATATACTTATGTTGTTAGACCATATCTTTGTTATATTCGTCGTTGTAATGCATAACTTTTAAAATATTTTTAGTCAATGTAAAAAAATCAGTTTGTACCGCTTTGTTTTCAACGAGTTATCAGAGTTTTTCTAATCAATGTACGTACTTCTGGATTGATTTATGACAAAGAAAGGGGTCCAAGATACTTTGATTTCACAGGTATTTATAAATACTATCATACCTTAATGTAGCAAATATACTAATTCTAATTACCTTCTGGTTCTAATTATTAAAAGTAATATAACTAATACTAATCACTAATATTAATTGTTCAACAAATTCGATTGATTAATACGAGTTGATTTTCGTTTACGATAAATTAATGAAACAATAGCCAATCCAACAGCTGCTTCAGCGGCTGCGATAGCTATAACAAAAATTGTGAAAATGTCCCCTTTTAATTGACGATTATCAAAAAAAATAGAAAATGTTACAAAATTTATATTAACCGCGTTTAATATAAGTTCAAGACACATAAGAGCTCTAACCATATTTTGACTTGTGATCAATCCATAGATCCCAATAGAAAATAAATAAGCACTCAACACAAGTATATGTTCGAGCATCATTAAACAACTTGTTATCAATCTTATTCAATTGAATCTAAACACCAACTCAATCGAATCGATTGAATCACACATAACAAGT
Organism: Sherardia arvensis; assembly: GCA_948330725.1. Classification (NCBI taxonomy): domain Eukaryota; kingdom Viridiplantae; phylum Streptophyta; class Magnoliopsida; order Gentianales; family Rubiaceae; genus Sherardia; species Sherardia arvensis. Next base: position 4,777,603 of record OX415238.1, on the reverse strand, counting down.
AGTCGAGACGTGAATTTCTTATTTTCTATTGACATGCTATAACAATAGCACCTATTAAAGCAACTAAAAGAATTATTGAAACAAACTGCCAAGAATCATTGATTAATTTCCATATTTGAAAAGTTTCTAGTACACCTTTCCTTGTATAATTAATAAGAATGTGAATCTTTCCCAATTTTATGAGCTTATATTATTAATTTATTGCTCCAAATTATATAAATACATCACAAAAACTTTCCTATATTTTCATTAAAACAAAAAAGACATCAAGACCTAAACCGTAAATAATTCGTAAACTTTACATAATAAATATAAAATTTTCTTTTCTTACTAAACTGAATTCCATTATGTTGTGTGGAGGATTGAGAAAGAAATAAACAACAAATGAAAGCGAAAAACAAGAATACAAGATTTATGTTGTTCACCAAACATTTGCCTAGTTTTCAATAAAAAAACATTGGCTACATCTACAGGTTAGAGACGAATTTGTATAAGATAGGATCTAAGAGCTATTACAGATGTTACTATCGTTTAACACACAGAAAACAGTTTCAGACTAATAGTTACAAAGAAGAGAAGATTCCTTATATAAACTCTTCACTAAACCCTAATCATTGGGCCCAAACTAACTCGCATTAGCGGTCATTGCAGTATTCAAGGCACGCATACTGAATTGAATTGAATTGAATTGAACGGATTTGTGATAAGATCAAGAGAACAAGGCCTTATTTGTTTTTTTAATAAAAAAAAATCATGCATGGTTAGAAATTGTCCAACAGGAGTACAATAAGTGAAATCAACATCTAATTTAATCATGTATCCTATCAATGCAAAATCAAACTAAATGTTATCGTAGAATGCACAAATTTAAACTGAAATGTATTGGTTTTGAGATAAAAATGTAGACCGATTTTTTTGGTATACTCTATTACATAGAACCTACTCTAACGCCTACACTAATTTTTGAGTGGGGTGACACTCCCTCTTTTAATCAGTAGTTGATACAACCTTGTACGCTAATTGATGCAACTCCCACACTTGAACACGTCTCTTTCTAATTTTAATTTTGGATTTTAATACTAATTTTAAGTATATTCTAATGTAAACATAACATTATACATATTTGAATGTAAATCATAAAATGGTACATTAAAATAAATTTAAATTAAGTTTTTTAACTATCAACTTTAAAACCATACATTTTCCATTGTAAGGCAGATTTATTAATACTTGATAATTTGTTGACTTTTAGTTGATTCCGCATTATTATTTTGTTGAATTTTAGATGATCTTGACTACGTTTGTGTTGAGTTTCATAAAAACATTTTGATTATATTTATATCTAATACGTTCGTAGATTTTGCATAAAACATCTTTATGTCTAATAAATAAAATATAAAATTAGAAAATTGTATTATCTTGACTTTTGAGAAATATTCCGATTTCATTATGTGTTTATATGTATGAAAAATTACATTATTCTCCTATAATAGGATTGCAATTAAACCCACATCGGTAACGGAATGACTCCTGGATCTGATTATAAGCTTGAAGGTTGGGAAGATGTATTGTCGAGCTCAGTAACGCGAGCTTATAACTCAAGTGAGGGTATTAATGTGATGGGAATGGTGGTTTGGCCTATCGTGTGTTTGTGTTCTGACATCTCTCAAATTTGTTGGTGCAATCCTCGGCCTCCACCGGCCGAGTAGCAATATTAAATCCTATATATTCGATGATGATTCCCAACAGTTGGAAGATACACACATGATCTACATTGGTCAGCCCAAGCTTTCATCGGACCATCACTTTTTGCCAACTTTAAGATGATTAACACTGAATATAGATCATCAAATTTATAGGGTTAACATGTAACAGTATTGTTTTTGTTTTAAAACTTACTAAATTCCAAACAAAATTTTCGAAAGGTCACTTACAAATCACAAGAAAAATCTCAAAATTTTAAATGGAAATCGTAACTCTCAAAATCAACTCCATCAAAACACAACCTAAATAACCCATCACATGGATAATATATGTACAACAGTAATATGAGTCTTGCAAATTAGTTAGAAAGACTTGCAAACCCACATTCATAAAAGATTAACTACTAAACTCTTTATAATTGGATTTAGTGAAATAGTCCATATAAGACTTTTTTTTGTTGCTGCCTATTCATTTTATTTTCTAGGCATTAGACGATAGGAACAACTATAATTTAGATATACCTATCTAATGCAATATGTCTCCTTCTCGTGGATGTAGCCAATCATTGATTAACCACGTAAATCTCTGTGTTCTTGTTATTCTCTTTACATTTATTTGCTGAACAATTAGTGTGTTGTGATTAATTGATTATAGGTTAGACATCGCATCCTTTAAGCTTAGCTTGATTGATCTAGGTTAATAGGTTGGACTCACACAGGTAAACCAACCAACAACCTCTACTTGAAAGTATAAACCTAAGAGCTTGTTTATTGTTTTGTTCAATCCATCTCTAAATATTGTCATTTGTTACTTTGTTACATTCATCATCGTAATGCATACTTTTAGAATTACATTTGTTGTCGTAGTGCATACTGTTCAAATATTTTTAGTCAATTTATGATTAGGTTCAAGTGTTGTACATAAACCGATAAGAAACCCTTCATTTTACAAGGTTAGTTAGATAGAGATATAAGAAACGGATGAAAGAGTAAAAAAAAAAAAGTACTTGGAAATCAAATTTGGATTAAAATCTCTTGAATTAATTTTATGCAATATATTACAAGGAGGGAACAACATTAAAAAATTCATTCCGAAACATAGGAGCTGCTCCAGCGTAGAGCTTCCCAATTGCCTTGATTTTACTAAAACCCTTATTCCCAAACTCATAATCATAACGATATTCTAATACGGCCGGAAACTTCATCATCGCCGGCGGTTTGAGTACTGGATAGCGCAGGTTAGAATTGGGCACCTTGATCACCTTATTGTAAGCACTCATTGTCACAATTGTTCTGTCCTTATTCTCAGAAGAGACTTCCGGCTTCTTATTCTGTGATTGATAGAAGTTTTTTTGTCCAACTAGGACTACAATAATTGAAATCAACATCCAATTTAATCATATATCCTATCAATGCAAAATCAAACTAAATGTTAACGTAGAATGCACAAATTTAAACTGAAATGTACTCGTTTTGAGATAAAAGTGTACATGTAGACCGGTTATTTTTGGCATAATCAATTACATAAAACCTACTCTAACACTTACACTAATTTTTTGAGTAGGGTGACACTCCCATTTTAATTCACCAGCTGACATAGTCATGTGCGCTAGTTGATGCAACTCCCATCATCTATTTGAGTACGCCTCTTTCTAATTTTAATACTAATTTTATGTATATTCTAAGGTCAACATAACATTATACATATTTGAATGTAAATTATAAAATTTAACATTAAAATAAATTAAAATTAAGTTTTAATTATCAACTTAAAAACCATACATTTGTCATTGTGTAAGGTACATTTATTAATACTTGATAATTTGTGAACATTTAGTTTATTATATATTATTATTTTGTTGAGATTTAGATGATCTGGTTGACTATGTTTGTGTTGAGTTTTGTAAAAACATTTTGATTATATTTATATTCAATAGGTTTGTACTTTGTACGAGATTTCGCATAAAACATCTTTATGTTTAATAAATAAAGTATAAAATTAGAAAATTGTATTATTTTTAATTTTGAGGAATATTCCGATTTGAATGTGGATTTGTATGTATGAAAATTTTCATTATTCTCCTATATTAGGATTGCAATTAAACCCACATCGATAACGGAAGGACTCCTGGATCTGGTTATAAGGTTGGAGGTTGGGAAGATAAATTTGCCGAGCTCAGTAACGCGCGTTTATAACTCAAGTGCGGGTAATAAGGTGATGGGAATGGTGGGTTTGGCGCCCTATCGTGTGTTTGTATGCTGACATCTCTCAAATTTGTTGGTGCAATCCTCGGCCTCCACCGTCCGAGTAGCAATATAACAATCTAAGTAGTTGTTGATTCCCAACAGTTGGAAGATCCACTCATGATCTACATTGGTTAGGCCAAACTTTCATCGAACCATCACTTTTGCCAATTGAGAGTGGGTTTGTCAGAATTTTTATGTAAAACAGCTCAGTTTATTTTAGTATTTTTTCAATTCAGTTCAGTATTTTTTTATTTTTTTCAGTTAGTTCAATATTTTTTTTTCCAGTTCAATTCAGTATTTTTTATTATTTCAGTTCAGTTCAGTATTTTTTATTTTTTCTCTTCAGTTAAATATCTTTTCATTTTTCAGTTCAGTTCAGTAATTGTTTTTCATTTCAGTTCAATATATTCATATTTTTTTAGTTCAGTTCAGTTCAGATAAATAATTTTATATTTATTTTCAGTTCAAACAAGTATTTTTATACATTTTTCTGTTCAGCAAATTTTCTCTATATATATTAATATATATATCTACTGTTTTTTCGATTCAGTTCAGTTTATATTCAGTTCAATTCAGATCAGATCAAAAAATTAATTTTTCCCAAATGTGATTTGATGCAATCCAAAATAATTTTGTCATATTATTTTCAGTATATTTACTTTTTTTTTCATTTCATAGCAATTCAAATCAGTTTTTTTTTTAATTCGTTGATGCTAGTATTTAAGTATTTCTAAATCAATAAACCTTGTTCGATCAAAGTAATTCACAAGTAATATTACTCTTTTGTCATACATTTAATTTTAATTCGAATCAACTCAATTTCAAACCATATCAAATCAATTCAAAATAATGACATTTAGTTCACTTCAGTATTTTCATCATGAGGGCATAGACTGCAAAATTCTTATTGCTATATTCAGTCAAATTTGATTTCATTTCTTCCTTCTTTTGAGACTGAGCAATTCCTTATCCGTATCTCAAACTTTTCCATTTGCATATAGTTATGAAGTGTGATTGTTACTACTATTACGGTCATTTGCCACTCCTCCTTCATTTGAGGCAGCGCCTTAAACATGCGCCATCTTGATGCTGCCCGCCTGGTCGGTCGAGTGGCCCCCTGGTCCCTGATCCAATAACCTAGCCTTGCAAGACATAGCTCCGGGAGGTACCCGAGGGTAGACCCTCCGGTGTGATGATGAAAGATGGATCCCGGGAGAGAAAAGGGGTAATCACTAGAATAATGAGCAGATACTTACTTGGAATAGTGCTGAGGAACACTATTTATACAGTAACACATGCTCTCCATGTGGCCCATGCTCTCGGTGTCTTCTAGTGTGCGTGTCTCTATCCGAGTTGTACGAACCCGAATACTGCCAAACTAGCTTTCCTCGTAATGGGCCGAGCCCATGCTACTGCCGAGTAGTTGGGCCTGGGCCTGGTATCACCACATCTATTTTTCAAGTTATCAAATGATTTTTCCATAGTATTTCGTAGAGATGAATGTCGATAGTTAACCATACTGCCAAACTAGCTTTCCTCGTAATGGGCCGAGCCCATGCTACTGCCGAGTAGTTGGGCCTGGGCATGGTATCACCACATCTATTTTTCAAGTTATCAAATGATATTTCCATAGTATTTCGTAGAGATGAATGTCGATAGTTAACCAGTTCAGTTCAATTCAATATATTCTAAAATTTTTCAGTTCAGTTCAGTATTTATATAGATTTTTTTCAGTTCGGTTCAGTATTTTTATTTTTTTCAGTTCAGTTCAGTATTTTTATATTTTTTCAGTTCAGTTCATTTTTTTTTCAGTTCAGTTCAAATTTTTTTTATTTTTTTCAATTCAGTTCAATATTTTTTTCAGTTCAGTATTTTTTTTAATTTTTCTCAATTCACTTCAGTATTTTTTATATTTTTTTTAAGTTCAGTTCAGTATATTTATATTTTTTTCATCTTAGTTCATTTCAATTCAACGGAAAATAAACTCTAACAAATAGGGCCTTGAATCTAGATCATGAAATTTATGGGGGTTAACATTGAACGATGCTAAACAATGCTGATTTTGTTTCAAAACTTACAAAAATTACAAATAAATCAAATTAAATCAAATACGGTTTTGAAAATGTACAAAATCACGAACAAAATCTCAAACTCTCAAAATTAATCTTAAATAAAAATCATAACTTTCAAAATCAACTCCAATCAACACAATCCCGCCACATAGATAATATATATACCACAGTAATATGGGTTGCAAATTAATTAGAAAGACTGCAAACCCACATCGATTAAAGATTAATCTGGGAAGTTATGGAGGAAAATTGTCGAGGTCAGTAGCGCGAGTTTTGTAACTCAAGTAAGTGAGAGTATATGGTGATGGTAGTTTTGCCTTTGTGTCTCGGCCTCTCATTTGGCATTTGTAACTTAATCACCGAATGATTGTTTATTCTTTTTTCAAATCTCTAAATATTATCAGTTGGTACTTATAAATTTGTTACATTCGTCATTGTAATGCATGTACTTTTAAAATATTTTGTTACATTCCACGTTGTAATGCATAACTTGTAGAATATCTATTACATTTGTCGTCGTAATGCATACATAACCATTTTAGTCAATTTAAGCATTGCACTTACCGATTTATGATTATGTTCAGTTGTTGTAAAAATCGATAAGAAACCCTACATTATACATTGTTAGTTAGATAGAGATATAAGAAACGTATGAAAGACTTTTTTAAAAAAGAAGGTACTTGGAACTCAAATTTGGATTAAAATATCTTGAATTAATGTTATGCAATATATTACAAGGTGGGAACAACACTAAAAAATTCATTTCGAAACATAGGAGCTGCTCCAACGCAGAGCTTTCCCAATTGCCTTGATTTTACTAAAGCCCTTATTCCCAATCTCATAATTATAACGATATTCTAATACGGCCGGAAGCTTCATCATCGCCGGCGCATTGAGTATTGGATAGCGCAGGTTAGAATTGGGCGCCTTGATCACCTTATTGTAAGCACTCATTGTCACAATCGTTCTGTCCTTGTTCTCAGAAGAGATTTCCGGCTTCTTATTCTGTGCAGAAGAAGCTGATAGGCCATAATAGCTCCGATGATTACATGCGGCATTCTGAGCTGCTAGTCTCTCAGCTCTCTCCTTTTCGCGGAGCAACCTTTGCTCTTTTGCCACACGCTTTGCCTCCTTGTTGGCATAGTATTCCACGCAACTTGAATTTTTGGGTAACATTGTAGTTTGCTTCTGCTGTTTGCTTTGTGAGATTATTATGAGAAGATAGCCCTGTATTTATAGGGTGGAAATGAGAAACTAATATCCTTTTCTCAACTGGAATAGGTTCTTTTATTTCCCTTTTCTTGTTTGGAATAGGCTATAAATTGATCAAATTGATTTGTTGGAATTATGATTTGTGCATTTTAAATGCTTGGGTTAAAAATTATTCTTTTGACATATGTTGGGGTCATAAAACCAGAAACAAAACAAAAATAAAAAAGGAATGTAAAAATACAAAATACCTATTCCAAACTAGAAAAGGATTCGGAACAAAACCAAGCCTGGTAGGTTTTTCCCCTATAAATACATGCACGGGGGAACCTGAATTCTCACAATAATCTCACAAAGCAAACAAGAGCTACAGATCACGATGTTACCCAAGAACGGGAGCTGCATGGAGTACCTTGCCTCCAAGCAGGCTAAGGTATACGAAAAGGAAAAGAGGCTGCAGCGCCAAAGGGAGAAAGCCGAGAGGCTATCTGCTCAGGAAGCCACGCTTAGAGCCATCGGCGTTCTTAAGCAAGCCGAGCCGGAGAAGCCGGCCGACTTCTCTGAGGAGACCGCCACCGACCAGAAGACGTCGAAGCGGCTGATGATGAAGTACCCTACCTACAAGATCAATTCCGAGAATAAGAATTTTGGAAGATTCAAAGCAGACGAGAAAACCAGACGTTGGGAAAGTTCTCTTCCAGTGGGTGTCTAGGGTTTTCTTTTGCTAGCTTTGTAATTTTAATTTTATGCTGTTTTTTATATTTCAAATACTAATTAGTTTTTTTATATCTTCATTCAATTTTGTGTTTCAACTGTTACATATTTTTGTTTTGACTATGCATGTGATCTGCAAAGATCTGCCTAAAGATAAAATAAAAATTAACTTTATTAAATAAATACAATCATATTAAAGAGAAAAATAAGCTCTTATTAACTTTGGTGCATGTACAGTACAATAATTTTATTATTAATATTTATTTATTAACTTTTTTATTGTCAAGTGACGGTCTTAGACCTTACGACATCATGTCTTTATAAAAAAGGAGTCTAAAGATTAATATGATTATAAATTGTAATGGATGAATTTTTTGGTATTAAATTTATATTTACGGGTTATCATAGATTGTTGATGTTCAAAATCTATATCTTTATCTATAATTGATTTTATCTTTTCAAAAATAATTTGATTATTTTACATGACACATGTGTAAAAATCATGTATACATAGTTATAGTTTATTAGCTTATCAAGGATTCCGTGTGAAGCGATCGTACCACAGTTAGTCAAATTCATCACAATTCTACCACAAAATTGAATCTCGTAGTTGTTGGATAACGCAATCAATTAAAAATAATTAACGACAACTTTCCTATCTTTCCCATAATTAACGTTAACTTTTATGCTCTTTTAACGATTTGAGATACCTAGTAAACTTTTCCCCCACATTTTAGGTAATTTTTAAAACAAAAGAAGGAAGAAAGAGATTAAGATCGAAAAATGTACAACAGTTAAATTTTACATGACACATATATTTGAAGCAAAAACTAATATCTTTTAAGAAAATAATTAAAGATAATACGAAACTTTTATTAGCATTATTTAGTTAAATAAAAATGAAAATTAGATAAGACGGTCTTGTTGTGTGTTTGAAAATGGGCCTAAATGCTAATTTAAGTTTAAAACATGAAAAATTAAATCTCTGCTTTACAATAATATCTAAACTAAACATATTTAGATCTCTGCAAATTATGTAATATATTTTTTTCATTATATTTATGTCTAATAGGTCTGTACAAGATTTTTCGTAAATCATCTTTTTCAGAAAATAATTTGTATAATTATGTCTAATGAATATGTATAATATAAACTTGGAAAATTGTATTATTTTAAGGAATATTTCCGATTTTATTGTGAATTTGTATATATGTATGAAAATTTCCATTAATATCCGTTATTAATTAGGATTGCAATTAAACCCACATCGATAACGGAAGGACTCCTAGATTTGGTTATAAGGTTGGAGGTTGGGAAGATAAATTGCCGAGCTCAGTAACGCGAGCTTATAACTCGAGTGAGGGTATTAAGGTGATGGGAATGGTGGTTTGGCCTATCATGTGTTTGTGTGTTGAGATCTCTCAAATTTGTTGGTGCAATCCTCGGCCTCCACCGGCCGAGTAGCAATAATATTACAATCTAATTAGTTGTTGATTCCCAACAGTTGGAAGATCCACAGATGATCTACATTGGTTAGGCCAAGCTTTCATCGGACCATCACTTTTTGCCAATTAACACTGAATCCAGATCATCAAATTTATGGGGGATTAACATTGAACGGTGCTAAAAAGTATTGTTTTTGTGTCAAAAACTTACAAAATTTCAAATAATTTTTTTTTGGAAATTCGCACTTACCATAAATCTTAAATATTGGATAGCCGTTATCGATTTATGACTATGCACAAATGTTGTACATAAATCGATAAGAATCCTTTCATCATACAATGTTAGTTAGATAGAGATATTAGAGATGGATGAACGAGTGAAAAAAGGTATTTAAGAAGCGGATAATGATGTCGAATAATAGATAAATGAATAATTTAAATGAGTATCTGGGTTTTGGATGTTCGGTTTTGTAATTTTGACGCGTCTATAATTTGAATCTGGGTGTTTATATGCTTGAACGAGTTAAGTTCATGGTATTACAGATACTGGAGATCCAAGATTAACAAGGTTTATTGGGGTTAAATGTGGATTTTTTGTCCAGCGGTTAATGGCTTCCGCAGCAGTTAGACAATAATCATGAGCACACCTTTATGGATCGCTTATTTGTGTTAGAAAAATTATTTTGATTAGCATTTAGTTTGATTGTCTTTAATAGATATTTAGATTAATTAGATGTGATTTGTTGGTCGATTTCCAACATTTTTTATGTGATTGTATAAAAAACAATGGAGATTTTTTTACTGCTTTCGTCTCAGATTAATCTATATACTCTGACTTTTTAACACTATTCAATATTAAATATTGACCATATAGTTAAATAGATATATAATCATTAATATTATCATATTTGATATCGTTAGATTTATTGCAATATATAGTATCCAAATATCAAATTTTTATATTTCAATAATGTATAAGTGAATAAAGATACCATTAATAAAAAATGTGTGTTAGATGGAATATAAACAATTGCAGACTAGTCCGAAACAAATGTAATATTACTTAAGAGCATAATAAAGGCGAAATAACACAGTAGGCATCTTTCCTAATTATTTCCAATGATCTTTTACCTTATATAGAAGTTAATTACACTCCCTTTGCATAATTAGTAGTAATTAAATATAATTTTCCCAATATAATTTCAATGTATGGCCTCAAGTACTTGGTCTCCAAAACCTAACCTAATCTAATTGATAAAAGGATATTCTTTTCCCGTACATATATAAATACATGACTGGTTCTCACAATAATCTCTTTTTTTTTCTTTTTTTTTTTAATTCAAAAGCCACCTTTCAGTGCGGGTAATTAAATGAGATCCCCAGTCCCTCCCATATAGGAAAAGGCTACTATAGCCAGTTTATACACAAAAGAGATTCTTTTGAAGGATCTCGAGACACCAAGTGTCCAAAAGAAAGAAGAATAAGCCTATTTATGTACCTATTCATTTACAAAAGAGAGGATATCGGTGTGAAACAGACATTACCCTCAAATCATACCTTGGCGAGCATTTTAGTGATCGTAAATACGAAGCACAACTCTGCCAACCAAGAGTTTGAGGGGAAGGTTTACCGGAATCCTCCACTTAGCATGAGTGTTGATTTGGCAGTCCAGAATTGGGTCCTCCACCAGTTTATGTTCTGCCCAAGCTTTGTTCTGTTTATTACTCCTTTTGATGTGAGAATTCATGCTTCATGTGTGAGGAGAAAGCGTGTTTGCTGGCAGCATTGTTGTTGATGCGTGGATGCTGTGATTAACCAAAAGGATGGCCTTTTGGGCCTTCTTCCTGCAGAAAACAAACAGAAATCAGCAGTACCATGAACTATGAAGTTCTGAGATTAGGAATACCAAGTGCATCTACTGCAATAGATCCCCTTAGTTTAAGTGGTGCCTCAGCAAGCTGCAGTTCACCATAAACATTTAAACTAACACAATGTTTTGCAAGAAAATCAGCCACATTATTCACCTCCCTAGATACATGTTTGACATTGGAACCTATTCCTTTACGATCAAGTTCATAACAGATACCATAACACTTCCAGTCCACTGCACTTGGGAAATTAATCCCTTTCACAGCAATTTGGCTATCTGTTTCTATAGTAAAATAGGTATGTGTATCAATTCCAACCTGAAATCCTAATTCAATTGCTTTCAGCTCAGCATGAAGAGGGGAGCATACAGAGGTTACTTTCATAACCATCCTTACAATTCTACCTCTGCCATCTCTAACAACAACCCCTAATCCATTTCTAGTTTGTGAAATATGGGAGGCATCTACATTTATCTTATATCCAAGGTTTGGGAGCTCCCACTTCACAATTTTAGCAAGTTTTGGTCTTTTCTTTTTCAGATATGGAACCAGCCCAATGTGTACAAGTTGTTGGTATTTCATTGCATTTCCAACCAGTGGGAATGTTGTGAATAACAACTTAGCTTGTTTCAAAATGTTCTGAAAAACCAGGACGTTGCTATCGTTTATATTGTCATACAAGAGTTTATTCCTTCTATTCCATATGCACCAAAGTGCAATAATCAAAGTGCTTACTGCAACTCTAGTAAATAATTTTGTACCCCCTCTGAACTCTAAATAATATTTCAACCTATGCCTCGCTGAAGCAAAAACTGGGACAGGGATATTAAGCAAAGAGTGCACAGTGTTCAAAAGCTCAATGTTAGGCTCACATTCATTAAAGCAATGATTCAAAGAGTCCGAGTGACAACAAAAAGGACATTTTGAGGGGAGACTAATACCAAATTTAACCAAAATGTCATCAAATGGCAGTAACTTGTTATGTAGTCTCCATACAAAAATACATATTTTTGGAGGAATTTTATATTTCCATACCTGTTTGATGCAACCATCTTCACCTGTCGCCCTCAATGCTTGATATGCAGTCTTGACAGAGAAGTTTCCATTCGGTGAAGGTTCCCACACCAGCTTGTCGTCATGTTGGTGGCTGAGCTGAAGATCCTGCAAAATAGCAACGGTGCTAGTAGCCAGTATTGGCTCCAAAGAGGTTAAGTACACAGGTTTGTTTGAACAGAAATTCGCAATGGTTAGATCTTCGAAAGGAATTTCATCTGCTAGACACTGATGCGCTAAAATCCCTTTCCCAGTCCAATTGGCATACCAAAATGGAGGTGTTCCTCTACCAATAATTACTCTGGTTTGAGTGTTTGCAAACACTGTAATAGAGCAGATTCGTTTCCACGTGTGTGAAGTTTTATATGAAACTGGTAAAGACCACAAATAAGCAGTCCAAATAGTTTCATTTTTCTGTAACTTCCACCACAATTTGCACGAGAAGGCTAAAATCACAGCCCTTATATCTCTGAATCCAAGCCCATTTTCATCCTTTGGAAGTGCCATCTTTGTCCACTTTCTCCATATCATTCATTGTCCATATTCACTCCCCCCCAAAAAAAAAAAAAACTTAGCAGCCATTGTCTCCATCTTCCTAATGACTGTCAATGGAGGCTGGAGAACAGCAAATATGTGAGTTGGGATAGCAATGAAAACATGATTTAACAAAATCAGTTTTCCGGCTGTCGTCAACCATTTATTCTTCCAGTTTGCCAGCGAGTTCCCCATTCTCTCCAGAAGTGCTTGATAGAATACCACTTTGTTTCTGCCCGTAAAAATGGGAACTCCTAAATATGTGAAAGGGAGGCTTCCTCTTTTCATCCCTGTTTTCCTTTTTATCATCCTAATCTGCCTTGCTCCTGAATTCTGATGCACATAAAATTCCGATTTTGAGTAGTCCACTCTCTGTCCCGAGCATTCTTCATATGCTTGCATAATCTTCATAAACCTGGTTATGTTAGTTTTTGTTGAGGATAGGAAGATGGTTGTGTCGTCGGCATACATCAAATGTGATAAAGGGTCCACTCCTCTAGGCATCTTAAAACCTTTCAGGCATTGCATTGAAATTAGCTGCTTAAGTCCCCTGGAGAAGGTTTCAGTAACCAGATTGTATAAGAAAGGGGAAATGGGATCCCCTTGCTTTATACCTCTATTGGACTTAAAGAAACCTGTTGGCACTCCATTTATCAATACCGAGAACCAGGCTGAGGAGATATTCTGCATCATCACCTTTACAATGTGATCATGGAAACCAAAATGTTTTAAAACTGAATTTAGAAATGACCATGATACCATATCAAAGGCCTTTTGCATATCCAGTTTTATTATATTCATTATTATGGTGAGGATTCTTGCTCAATAATCTCACCATTTCCAGCATTTGGATCTCACGCGCACAGCAATCTCACAATAATCTCAGATCTCACGCGCACAGCAAACAAGAACAACAGAATACAATGTTGCCCAAAATTTCAAATCCTAGATTTCAGTGTTGCACTAATATACTGATGAAACTATATTATATCAAATCATATTTCATCATTTATGAATTAATAAACTGAATCTAACTTAATGAACCTAAACTGAACACAATTGTATAGAGCATAATTGAATTAAGGGTAAATTCATGTATTGATATAACCAACTGAAGTTATATTTTATCAAACCATATTTTCATCAGAACTGTACTTAAGAAATTTGACATGGCTTATTAAACTGAATTGAACCAAATCATGCTAAACTGAACTGAACTTAATTGGACTGAAGGAAAAACAAAATCAATGATTTGATATAACTGATGAAGCTATATTTTATCAAATCATATTTCATCATTATGAATTAATAAACTGAACCTAGATTAATAAAACTAAATTGAACTGAATTATATTGAACTTCACTTAAATGAACTTAACTGAACAAAACTAAGCTAAACTAAACTGAACAGAGCATGACTGAATTAATGGCAAATGTATTGATAAATTGAAATGAATTGGAATACACTTAACTGAAATGAACTACACTAAACTGAATTTTCAATATAAATTTAAAATTATGAAATTATATTTTCACAAAACTAAACTGAATTAAAATTAAATTTTATCTGAGTTAAACTGAATGATTAATATATAATTCTTTTTAAAAATAAAAAATATAATGCACAGAACTGAATTGAAAAATATTCAGATAACCTTTACTAAACCAACCATTAAGGTTATAACTTTCCATGGTTTGCAATAATTACAGGAAAACAGGACAATTAATACTTAAATCCTAACTAAAATTTCAGAGCACAAACAAAATCAGCATTAAACCCTAACTAGAATCTCACAGCACAAACTAAAATTTCACAGCGTTAATATATAATGGATAATTCATAATCAAATATAAGGTAATGAAACATTAAATAAAATTTCAAACGTAAGAGCTGCTCCAGCGTATTAATTTCTCAGCTGCTTTGATTTTACCGAAACTCTTATTCCCAACATCATCGTTAGGAAGCACCTTCTCAACCGGCAGCGGCCTGTCTGTACGGCGCGGCCGGTTTGTGTTCGGCGCGCTGATCATCTTCACATAAGCGTGCTGCTTCATCGTCCGATCAACCTTCTCGTAATTAGACAACACCACCGGCTTATTCTCCTTCTTTTGTTCGGCTTGAGCCGTATAGCGATAAGCATAGCCGTATTTAAGATCGAGTTCGGCTTGCCGAGCCGCTTGTCTCTTGGCTTCGTCCTTTGCTCTCTCAGCCGCCCATCTCTCGGCTTCCTTCTGTTTAAGCCGCACGTTGAGCGCGGCTTCCTGAGCCGCTAGTCTCTCGGCTCTCTCCAGTTTCCGGCGAATCCTCTCTTCCTTGGCTTTGCACTTTGCCTGCTTGGCCTCGTAGTATTCCACGCAACTCGAATTTTTGGGCAACATTGTATTCTGCTGTTGTTGTTTGCTGCGCGTCAGATCTGAGATTATTGTGAGAACCAGTCATGTATTTATATATGTACGGGAAAAGAATATCCTTTTATCAATTAGATTAGGTTAGGTTTTCTCTTGGAGACCAAGTTTTTTTGAGGCCATACATTGGGAAAATTATATTTAATTACTACCAATTATGCAAAGGACTAGTGTAATTAACTTCTATATAAGGTGAAAGATCATTGGAAATAATTAGGAAAGATGCCTACTGTGTTATTTCGCCTTTATTATGCTCTTAAGTAATATTACAATTGTTTTGGACTAGTCTGCAATTTTATATACTATCTAACACACATTTTTTATCAATGTATCTTCATTCACTTATATATTATTATTGAAACATATAATAAAAAATTGATATTTGGATACTATATGTTGCAATAAATCTAACGATATCAGATATGATAATATTAATGATTATATATCTATTTAACTATATGGTCAAAGTTTAATATTAAATAGTGTTAAAAAGTTGGAGTATAGATTAGTCTGAGACGGAGGCAGTAAAAAAATCTCCATTGTTTTTTATACAATTACATAAAAATGTTGGAAATCGACCAACAAATCACATCTAATTAATCTAAATATGTATTAAAAACAATCAAACTAAATGATAATCAAAATAATTTTCCTAATACAAATAAGAGATTTATAAAGGTGTCCTCGTGAATATTGTCTAACTGCTGCAGAAGCCATTAACCGCTTAACAAAGAATCCGCATTTAACCCCAATAAATCTTGTTAATTTTTGATCTTCAGTATCTGTAATATCATGAACTTAGCTCGTTCAAGCATATAAAACACCTAGATTCAAATTATAGACACGTCAAAATTACAAAACCGAACATCCAAAACCCAGATACTCATTTAAATTTATTCATTTATCTATTATTCGACATCATCAACGGTTTCTTAAATACCTTTTTTTCACTCTTTCACCAGTCTCTAATATTTCTATCTAACTAAAATTGTATAATGAAAGGTTTCTTATCGATTTATGTACAAAATTTGAGCATAGTCATAAATCGATAACGGCTATCCAATATTTAAGATCTATGGTAAGTGCGAACTTCCAAAAAAATTGTTTGGGATTTTGTAAGTTTTTGACACAAAAAACAATACTATTTAGCATCGTTCAATGTTAACCCCCGTAAATTTGATGATCTGGATTCAGTGTTAATTGGCAAAAAGTGATAATCCGATGAAAGTTTGGCCTGACCAATGTAGATCATGTGTGTATTCTTCCAATTGTTGGGAATCAACAACTAATTAGATTGTAATATTGCTACTCAGCCGGTGGAGGCCGAGGATTGCACCAATAAATTTGAGAGATGTCAGCACACAAACACACGATAGGCCAAACACACCGTTCCCATCACCTCAATACCCTCATTTGAGTTATAAGCTCACATACGTTACTGAGCTCGGCGATTTATCTTCCCATCCTCCAACCTTATAATCCGATCCAGGAGTCCATCCGTTACTGATATAGGTTTAATTGCAATCCTAATACAGAAGATTAATGGAATTTTTCATACATACAAACACATAATCAAATCAGAAATATTCCTCAAGATAATTCTATTTTCCAATTTTATATTATATCCAATAGGCATAAATATATAAATTATTTTCTGATATAGATGTTTGACGCAAAATCTCATACAAATTACAAACCTCTTAGACATAAATATGATCAAACAAATTACAAAAGTCAACATAAACAAAGGCAATATCATCTAAAACTCATCAATAATAATAATAATAATAATAATGATAATAATAATAATAACATGGAATCAACTAAAAGTCAACAAATTATCAAGTATGAATAAATCTGCCTTACAACAACAGATGTATGGTTTTTAAGTTGATAATTTAAAACTCACTTTAAATTTACAATAAATTTAAATTTAAGTTTTACACTCAAATATGTATAATGTGTTATGTTGACATTAGAATATACATACAATTATAATATAAAAATCCAAAATTTAAATTAGAAAAAGGTGTGCTCAAGCCGATGATGGTTGAATCAATTAGCGTACATGAATTGACTGCATCATGGTGTTAAAATGGGAGGTTATCCCACTCAAAAATTAGTGCAAGCGTTAGAGTAGGTTTTATGTAATAGATCAGACCAAAAAATAACATATCTGCGATTTTATCTCAAAACCATACATTTCTGTTTAAATTTGTGCATTAATTCTACGTTAAGCATGTAAACTTGAAAATATAAAATATGTAACTTTTATGGTGAATGATATTGTTTAAATTCATTGATGTAATATTTAAATCAGAAATACTTGTGTAATGCGGTTTTATATTGTACAGCAGATGTCTAATTTATCATGTTTTAGACCTAGCATTTAGGTCCATTTTCAAGTATACAACAAGGCCGCCTTATCTAATTTTCATATTTATATAACTAAATAATGCTAATAAAAGTTTCGTATTATCTTTTGTTGTTTTCTTAAAAGATATTAATTTTTGCTTCAAATATATGTATCTATAAGTGGTTTGTGAAATTTATTCTACGTTAATTAACAAGAACTTGTTTTTCTCTTTATATAATATGGTTGTATTTAATTAATAAAGTTTTCATATTATCTTTAGGCAGTGTACTATCTTTGCAGATCACATACAATATATATATACACACACACGTAACAGTTGAAACACAAAATTGATTGAAGATATAAAAAAACTAATTAGTATTTGAAATATAAAAAACAGCATGGAATTAAAATTACAAAACTAGCAAAAGAAAACCCTTAAGTGCAACTGGAAGAGAACTTTCCCAACGTCTTGTTTTCTCGTCTGCTTTGAATCTTCCAAGATTCTTATTCTCGGAATTGATCTTGTAGGTAGGGTACTTCATCATCAGCCGCTTCGACGTCTTCTGGCCGGCGGCGGTCTCCTCAGAGAACTCGGCCGGCTTCTCCGGCTCGGGTTGTCTAAGAACGCCGATGGCTCTAAGCGTGGCTTCCTGAGCTGATAGCCTCTCGGCTTTCTCCCTTTGGCGCTGCAGCCTCTTTTCCTTTTAGTATCCCTTAGCCTGCTTGGAGGCAAGGTACTCCATGCAGCTCCCGTTCTTCGGTAACATCGTGATCTGTAGCTCTTGTTTGCTTTGTGAGATTATTGTGAGAGTTCAAGTTCCCCCTCTGCATGTATTTATAGGGGAAGAACCTATCAGGCTTAGTTTTGTTCCGAATCCTTATCTGGTTCGGAATAGGTATTTCGTATTTCTGTATTCCTTTTTGTTTATTGTTTTGTTTTTCTGGTCTTGTTCGGAATAGGTTTTCCGAAAAGGAATAGGTTTTATATTAATTTTTCTACTCTTGAATTAGACTAGTTAGAATGGACGTCAATTCTACTATAATGGTTATAAGACGTTACCTAGTAACATGAATGAATTTTAAAAACAAGACGTCACAGAACGAAGTATATATCATTATACATTTAATTTAAATATTTTATTTTTAATTTACACTGAAAGTATTTGATTAAATTTAAGGGGAATTCTTACATGATGTATGTACATGAATTTAGACACCAGAACTTTCTGATTAAATTCAATCGGAAATACTTTTACATGATATATATGAATTTAGACATTACCTTCATGATTAAATCTCAACTATAGTTACTTTTACTTGAATGTGAATATCGATTTAGAAAATCAGAAGAAGAATTTACACTTATTATGAACTTTAATGTATATGAATCAGGCCACTTTAGTTTTTTGGTTCTGTACGAGAGTACAAACTCCACACTGCATTATATCCGGCCCTAATATGAACTATTTTTTATTATTTGAATATGCTTGCAAAATTCATCAACACTTCATTCCCCTGCCATTGCCAGAAATAAACATTAATAAAAGTCACTTCATAAGTGCTCGAAACCTGCACAAACCAGCATAAAAAACTAAATCCACGAATAATAATATTAACCGAAAATAATTATGAAAACATCCGGGAACGAATCATCTCTATCCTATTGTTAGGTACTAGATTATGATTGTTAGGCCAAATAACATTGGGAATCTCCTCATGCATTACAACTCTAGGATATGGAATCGAATCGGCCATTCTAAAGAATATTATCATTTTCACCAAATCGACTATTATTTGTTGATGAAAATATTATTATTGACAATATAATTGACAAACATTTATTATTATTTGTCAATTAATTGACAGTATTACAGATAGATCTAATTCGGTAACATGAATCATTACATATATTTTCTATACTCGCAAAATATGATTTAATCAAGTGATGGTCGATTTGACTAATTAGTTGTGGCAGTCTATATGTGTGATATTCGTTTGAAACGCTTATCTATTAAAGTATGTGACAATGTTAAATATAAATGTTTTACCACGTGAAAATGAGCATAATTATTTTTAAGCAATACACATCAATGGTTAAAGATTATTTACTTAATATAATTTTTTTCTTTTATTTAGGAGCTAGTTTATTAATTTGGTCACATTTTATACAGTAACTGATTTTTTTAAAAATGTTCATTTTTTAAATTATGGTTTTCAGTATTGATTTGATATTGTAGGAATTGAAAAGGAAAATTATATGCGAATCGAATCAAATATTTATAATTGACAATATTATTGATCGATCGATTGGTAACAAGAATCATTATAAAGATTTTTCTATACTTGCAATGATTTAATCGAGTGATAGTTAATTTGACTAATTATTGAGAAACAATTAGATATACTCATTATAAACTTCTCAATTATTATTCAAGTGAGTATAATAAAAAGATATACAAAACCTGTTCCAACCGAGGAAAGGGAAAGTGAAAGAACCTATTCCAACTGAGAAGAGGATAATAGTTTCTCATTTCTACCCTACAAATATAGGGCTATCTTCTCATAATAATTTCACAAAGCAAACAACAGAAGCAAAATACAATGTTACCCAAAAACTCAAGTTGCGTGGAATACTATGCCCGCAAGGAGGCAAAGCGTGTGGCCAAAGAGCAAAGGTTGCTCCGCGAAAAGGAGAGAGCTGAGAGACTAGCAGCTCAGGATGCCGCATGTAATCGTCGGAGCTATTATGGCCAATCAGCTTATACACAAAATAAGAAGTCGGAAGTCTCTTCTGAGAACAAGGACAGAACAATTGTGACAATGAGTGCTTACAATAAGGTGATCAAGGCACTCAATTTTAACCTGCGATATCCGGTACTCAAACCGCCGGCGACGATGAAGCTTCCGGCCGTATTAGAATATCGTTATGATTATGAGTTTGGGAATAAGGGTTTTAGTAAAATCAAGGCAATAGGGAAAGCTCTACGCTGGAGCAGCTCTTATGTTTCGGAATGAATTTTTTAATGTTCTGTTTCCACCTTGTAATAATATATTGTAAAACATTCAAGAGATTTTAATCCAATTTTGAGTTCCAAATACCTTTTCTTTTCCTTTTTTTTTACTCTTTCATCCGTTTATTATATCTATATTTAACTGACATTGTATAATGAAAATTTTCTTATCGGTAACACTTTAACATAGTTATAAATCGATAAGTGATATCAGTACAAATTAATTTTATACGCTGACTAAAAATTGTTATGCATTACGACGATGAATCTAACAAGATATTCTCCAAGTTATGCGTTGCGACAACGAATGTAACAAAATATCCTAAAAATATATGCATTGCGATGACGAATGTAACAAAGTAACTGATAATATTTAGAGATTTAACAAAAGATCGAATAAATAATCAATTAATCATACGACACTAATGAATTAACATTCATCATTCGTTGATTAAGTTACAATGAGAGGCCAAGATCTCAACACACAAAGTCCAAATTACTATTCTACATATATTAGAGGGGTTATTTTGATTGGAGTTGATTTTGAAAGTTATAATTTTTATATAAGATTAATTTTAAAAGTTTGAGATTTTGTTCGTAATTTTATAAGTGTGAACTTTCAAAAATTTTGTTTATCAGCACTATTCAGCATCTTTCACCCCATAAATTTGATGATCTGGATTTAATATTTAATTGGCAAAAAGTGATGGTCCGATGAAAGTTTGGCCTGACCAATGTAGATCATGTGTGGATTTTCCAACTGTTGGGAATCAACAACTAATTAGATTGTAATATTATTGCTACTCGGCCGGTGGAGGCCGAGGATTGCATCAACAAATTTGAGAGATCTCAACACACAAACACATGATAGGCCAAACCCACCATTCCCATCACCTTAATACCCTCACTTGAGTTATAAGCTCGCGTTACTGAGCTCGGCAATTTATCTTCCCAACTTCCAACCTTATAACCAGATCCAGGAGTCCTTCAGTTATCGATGTGGGTTTAATTGCAATCCTAATATAGGAGAATAATAGAAATTTTCATACATACAAACCCATATTCAAATCGGAATATTCCTCAAAATTCAAAATAATACAATTTTCTAATTCTATATTTTATTTATTAAACATAAAGATGTTTTATGCGAAATCTCGCACAAAGTACACACCTATTAAATATAAATATAATCAAAATGTTTTTATACGAAACTCAATACAAACATAGTCAACCAGATCATCTAAAACTCAACAAAATAATAATATATAATGAACTAAATGTCCACAAATTATCAAGTATTAATAAATGTGCCTTACACAATGACAAATGTATGGTTTTTAAGTTGATAATTAAAACTTAATTTTAATTTATTTTAATGTTAAATTTTATAATTTACATTCAAATATGTATAATGTTATGTTGACCTTAAAATATACATAAAATTAGTATTAAAATCTAAATTAAAATTAGAAAAAGGCGTGCTCAAGTGTGGGACTAGCGTATAGGATTGTATCAACTGGTGAATTAAAAAGGGAGTTTCACCCCACTCAAAGATTAGTGTAGGCGTTAGAGTAGGTTCTACGTAATAGGTTATGCCAAAAAAAAAACCGGTCTACATTTTTATATTTGATGAACCACATAAATCTTGTATTCTTATTTTTCGCTTACGTACATTTCTTGTTTATTTCTTTCTAGATCCTCCACGCAATATAGTTCAATTCAGTTTAGTAAGAAAAGAAAATTTTATATTTTTTATGTAAAGTTTACGAATTATTTACGGTTTAGGTCTTGATGTCTTTTTTTTTAATTAATGAAAATATAGGGAAGTTTTTGTGATGTATGTATATAATTTGGAGCAACAAATTAATGATTTAAGCTCATACGTACTATTGGCACAAAAAAATCACATTCTTGTTGTTTATACAAGGAAAGGTGTACTTTATTTATCAGAAACTTTTTAATTATGGAAATTGATCAATGATTATTTGCAGTTCGATTTCCAATTAAATTTTCTGATCTGAGTATGGTTTCCAAATCGATCTCAGAACTTTTCCTTTCTTTGTTTGGATTAAGGTTATTGGGGGTGTTCTCGAATCTTCTATAAATAATGATGGAAACCTAAGGCAACAATCACTTTTTCACATCACATGCACCACAGATCAAAGCGCAGAAAAAACTACGATGTTGCCAAAAAACTCCACCAGCAGGACTTACCTCCTGACTAAAGCCTGGAAAGCTCAAACCAAGGAGGTCAACAGCGGGAGCCAAGCCGAGGAGACCGACCGCGCGTTCGAGCAGCGGCTCCGAGCCATTAATGCAGCTAAGAAGAAAGCCATGGAGCGCGCCGAGGAAGTCGTGCGCAAGTCGGGGGCGCAGACCCTAGCCGCTAAGGAAGCCGTGCGGCTCAGGTAAGAGTAATTTCTCAAACTGATTGATATTTGGAGGTTGTTTGGTTGCATGTGAAAAATATAGGAATTTAAAAATCACATCTAAAATTTATATAACTATTTACTTAGCTAGTTCAATATTTCTATATTTGTATGTAATTAATCTCTCTCACATGCAACTAGACGATCTTTAGGATTTATAAAACTATTTATAATACAAGTAGGGGCTGATTCACATGAAAGCTTATGGGTGCTCAAGCTCGCACTTATCAAATAATCAGAGTTAATTTTTTTTTTTACCCGCGTGCATTTTAAAATATGAATATGCGCATTTTAATGTGTATTGTAAAGTTGTTTTCTTATAATTTCTATAAATAGTGTATGCAAATAGAATGCACAATTGTAATTGTAAAACACACATTCAAGGTGGATTAAAGGTGGGGATACATATACCCCTTGGGTATGGTATAGGAATTGATGATTTATTTTACCTACATTTATTACATTTTTACTAAAATTAGCACTAAATTCACTCACTAATTTATGTAAGCCCACATTTTAAATATTTTCTGAATCCGCCACTGATTACAGGAGCTTATAGTTAAATATACAAACTCTAATTAATTACATATGTGAACTTATCAAAGACTCTATTTTGTGCATCATCTAATTCTTCTATCGTCACAGATATCACAGGAGGAACGAGCGGACGACGCCCATTGGCGACTATTTGAAGCATGTGAGCCAGCCGGTTGGGAATGGGGAGCTGAGCTCTGCGGAGAAGGCGCGGAACGCAGCTGCCACGGCGGCTCATGCGATCACCGGTGAAAAGAAGTATGCCGGGGCTGCCATCGCTAGAGAATGCAGTAAGAATAAGGTGCTTGGTAAGATCAAAGCAAGAGCACAATCCAAGCGTTGGGGAAATTGGTATTTTGAGGAGGATGAGAAGGATCAGTTGGCCTATTGATTCAGTTTAGTCCAGACATTAATAGTTGTAAGAGTTTTAGTATTTTACAATTTAATTCAGTTGTGCTCAGTTTCATATTTTAATTCAGCTAAATTTCATTAAATATCTAGTAATTTTTTTTAATACTTAAAAAAATTTTCTTCTACATTTTTGTCAATCAATCAATTGATTCTGAACGATTATTATAGTAACATAAAAGTGATAATGAAACTATTTTTACTTAAAAATGCAAATAAAAATGTAGGCAAACTTAATAATAAAAATAAATGAAACTGAATATCTAAATTTACCAAATTAAAATTTTGTCAGTAAAATAGAATCAAACCGAGCTAAACAAAAGGGTAAACCGAGCCCGGCTTTCATACGACGCCGTAGGGGCAAATTAAGAAAAGATTTCCCGGCGAATAGTTCATCTTCTCTATTGTAAATAACACCGTATCTCCGCCGCGCTGCCGCCCTGTCGAAATGCTGCTCGCCGGCATCATCCGCCTCCGCAACAGGTGCTCCCGCCACAATCTTTCCTTTCTTCTCCCATATTCAACCTGCCACCAAACTTCCTTAAACTCCCCAAACAATCCACCTAATAATCATTTCCACCTGCCGGAGAAGATCACCGTCGACGAATCCCACGTACTGAGCCTGCTCGCTGAAATCCTCCCCATATCAAACATTCCCCAAAACCCCACTTTATTAAAGGATAAGGCAGCCGCTGTGGGGGGAGCCGCCGCCGCAGACGCGTTTTTGTCGCCGGAGGACAAACTCCGGGGAGTGTTCTTGCAGAAGCTTCGCGGCAGAAGCGCCGTCGAGCAGGCGCTAAGCAGTGCTGGGGTTGAAATCACGCGTGATGTGGTTGATAGAGTTGTGAGTAGAGGGAATCTGAGCGCTGATTCCATGGTTGTGTTCTTCAATTGGGCAGTTTTGCGATCAGGGTTCCCAAAAGATGTAGTTAGCTATAATATGATCGCGAAAGCGTTAGGAAGGAGGAAGCATTTTAAGCAGATGATGGAAATTGTTGGGGAGATGAAGCAGGGAGGAATCAGGCCTGATTGTGATACTCTATCTGTGGTTATGGATAGCTTTATTCGAGCAAGGCAGGTTACGAGAGCGATCAAATTATGGGATAAGTTAGGGGATTTTGGATTGAAATGCAATACAGAGACGCTTAATGTTCTACTGAAATGCCTGGTTCGGCGAGCTTATGTTGGGACCGCGTGTTCTTTGATGAGTAGGCTGAGAGGGAAGGTTGAATTTGATAGGGTGAGTTACAATGTAGTTATTGGGGGTTGGTCGAGGCTTGGTAGAGTAGTTGAGGTTGAGCGGAATTTGGAGGCTATGGTGGAAGATGGGATAAGTCCAGATGGGATTACTTATGGTTGTATAATCGAAGGATTGGGGAGAGCTGGACAGATTGATGGAGCTCTTAAGGTGTTCAAGGAGCTGGAGGAGACTGAATCATCTCTTGATGTCGAAGTTTATAATGCAATGATTGCTAATTATGTGTCCTTGAGTGAGATAGATGAAGGTTTGAAGTTTTTCGAGCAACTATTGAGTGATAAGTGTGTACCTAGTATGGTTACTTATGTTACACTGATATCTGGTTGTCTGAAAGCCCGGAGAGTGGCAGATGCTTTAGAAATCTTCGATCACATGTTGGACCGTGGGATCATACCTAGTACAGGGACTGTCACCTCCTTCATCGCACCTTTGTGTGGCTATGGCCCTCCTGACGCTGCTCTGATGATTTATGAGAAGGCTAGAAAAGTCGGGTGCAGAATATCATCGAGCACTTACAAGTTGATGCTTAAGCGACTTTCTAGGTTCGGGAAATGTGAATTATTGTTGAACTTGTGGCGTGATATGCAGGAAAGTGGTTATCCTTCTGATGTGGAAGTGTACGAGTATGCCGTTATTGGATTTTGCAACATAGGTCACCTTAAAGAGGCTGTCTTGTTCATGGAGGAATGCTTGAGTAAAGGGTTCTGCCCTAGCAGATTCGTGTGCAGCAAGCTGAATAACAGACTGATGGATTCGAGGAAAGTCGAGGTGGCTTACAGGCTGTTCTTAAAGATTAAAGCTGCTCGTGGAAATGAAAACGCGAAAAGAACTTGGCGGGCTAAAGGATGGCACTTCTAATCCAGTTGGAATTTGAGTATTCGGGGTTCATCCCTTGAACACATGGAAGCATGCATCGATGTGAATGCAAAATCAACCATGATTCAGCACGGTACTATATCTTATTCATCAATTGTTTAGCTTTTGGAGATGCAGACAGACCAAAAAACATTTGATTTCGGGGAGAAACAAAGGCTGTCGTGATCAGGAAAAGAAGCAAGGCACCTAGGCAAGTCATTTTCAACTAATACTATTATATGTTGATGAAACCTATGCCTCTTGGACTCATTCATGCCTGTTTAGTATTTAACTATGCTTACTAGCCTTCTTTCCAACTGATAGCTTTCGAGAACCAAAACTCCCCGCTTGATCATCTTTTGCAGATATGGATATAGTCCGTGCCATCTATACCTCAGTTATAGCTGTGCTGATAGTTGTCTTCACAACTTTTGCAGCGTTGGCATATAAACTTTTCGTTGGGAAATCGATCAGAAACAAGAAATATCCACCTGTGGTCGGAACTGTGTTTCATCAACTCTTGTACTTGAACAGGCTCTACGATTACCAGGCCGAAACTGCCAAAACACATCCTACTGTCAGGCTGCTTTCTGTGGACCAGAGTGAAGTGTATACGACTGATGTTGCAAACATCGAGCACATACTCAAGACCAACTTTCAGGGGTACTCCAAAGGAAAGTATAATCAAGAAATCGTTGAAGACTTATTTGGACATGGGATATTTGCTGTAGACGGGGAAAAATGGAGGCAGCAGAGAAAGCTAGCTAGCTTTGAGTTCTCAACAAGAGTCTTGAGAGACTTCAGCTGTGCAGTTTTTCGAAGAAATGCAGCTAAACTGGTTGGAAGGGTTTCCGAGTTTTCCCAGTCCAGTCAAGTTTTTGATGTTCAGGTAATAGGCATAAATCAAGATTCTTTTTTTAACTTGTGGAACAATTGGGATATTGTTTCTTAGATCTTGCCTTAAATTTCAGGACTTGCTGATGAGATGCACCCTGGATTCAATCTTCAAAGTTGGGTTCGGGGTAGATCTGAATTGCTTGCGGGGATCAGGGAAGGAGGCGACTGAGTTCATCAAGGCCTTTGATGACTCGAATGAATTAACATACTGGCGCTATGTTGATCCATTTTGGCAGTTGAAACGGTATCTTAACCTTGGAACTGAAGCTGCTCTCAGGAAGAACATCAAAGTTATCCATCACTTTGTAGATGACCTAATCAAGACCAGAAGGGAACAAGTTGATGCCCAGCAGTACAAGAATGACAGAGAAGACATACTGTCAAGGTTCATCGTGGAGAGCCGGAAGGATCCAGAGAACATGAACGATCAATATCTCCGTGACATCATTCTGAATTTCATGATTGCAGGGAAGGACACCACTGCCAACACTCTCTCATGGTTTTTCTACATGCTGTGTAAAAACCCGATAGTCCAAGAGAGGGTTTCAGATGAAATTAACAAAGTTGTTGGAGTACAGGAGAGCGTAAAAACCAGCGTAGATGATTTCATAGCAAGTATCACCGATGAAACAATGGAGAAAATGCATTACACTCATGCAACTCTGACTGAAACCTTGAGGCTATTCCCTGCTGTCCCAATTGTAAGTACTATTATAAGTTAGCGAATTTTCTTGTTGAAAACTCACATTGTGACTGAATCATCGATTAATTTGCATGAATGATATGATAGGATGGAAGGTGTGCAGATGCAGATGATGTCCTTCCAGATGGTTATGAAGTGAGGAAAGGAGATGGAATATACTACATCTCCTATGCCATGGGAAGGATGCCTTATATTTGGGGAGATGATGCTGAGGAATTCCGACCAGAAAGATGGCTTAAAAATGGAACATTCCAACCTGAATCCCCCTTCAAATTCATAGCATTTCATGTAAGTTCTGATCAATTTAGTCGGTTATGCTAGACTCATTGCCTGTTTTGGTCCTTTTGACCAGCTATTGCTTACAGTTGGTCAAAAGTACCAAATCTGAGCAGACTATGGCTAAAACGACTATGCTTGAAACCCTATACTGGCAGTTTTTTCGCTCATTGTCTGTGATTTTCTACTACTTTCAGGCTGGACCTCGGATTTGCTTGGGAAAAGATTTTGCTTATCGACAGATGAAGATACTGTCGATGGCTCTCATCCACTTCTTCCGGTTCAGGTTAAACGATGAAGGCCAAAAGGTATCGTACAGAACCATGTTTACGCTCCACATCAAGGGAGGTTTGCATATTCAAGCGATTCCAAGAACAAACGCCAACCACATGTGATAGAGCTTCCAAGTTCAGCAGATTTCGTTCTGCTTTGGCTATCAAATGGTCTTCAAATCTTATGTTAGTTTATGTTAATAGGATTGATCTATGAAGAATGAAGGGAATTTTACCACTTTTTTCTCTTTGGAACAAATATTATTGAATCACAAAGATTGTTTTGAAATACTTGGAAACCGTTGACAATGAAAAAGCAGGATATAATAGATGTAGACACATCAATTTGATACCAGGAAACTTCAAACATAAATCAGGAAATGTTTGGACGTCTTAGAAGTATATATGACGTGCCATGATTAAACAGAAACATTCATTAAGGAAGAAAAGAGTTCCAAGACGTATCATCATTACTCAAAAAGAAAAGTATGTAACAGAACTCTTTTTCTCAACATAAAAGCAATCAAATCTCTCTAAATATAATTTATGAGCTCCAGTTTATACTTCAGTGAATCATTTTATAAAATAAAGTTCATACACTTCAATTGTATATTATCTTAAATTTAAATAACATTATTTAATTTTCTCAAATTCTATGTATTAGCATGGGTAGATTGTGCAATGCGCAGTTATTTGAGGCAATGATTTTGTATAACTTGATGAAATTCAACTGCTACATTATTAGCGTGGGAGGATTATACACTACGGCCATATTTCACTATGGAAATTCGGAATGTAGTTTCGTATTTCGCTATATTTGTGTGAGGTTGAGATCAAAGCAACAAAATATCAAATTTGCCCTAAAAATATAAATAAAACTAAATAATAATACGAATATATGCAATCCCCCAATTTCTCAGCAATTATTAATTTATGCTCTTATTTGAGTTCGTTTCGATTATAACCTCTTGAAGAAACCAAATCATAATCAAAATACAAAAGGGGAGAAGTAATAAACCATATCATAATCGAAATATAGAAGGGAACAAGTAGAATCATAATCGAAACTAAATTAATTAAATTCAAAAAGGGTCGAAATGGAACAAACAAAAAGGACAAAATGGTAAAAATATTAGACGAAATATTGAACCAAAGTTTGGACAACAAAAAAACAAATATTTAGTATTAATATAGAGATAATTATAAATATCATAATAAGTATTAAATTCATATGTGTTTTTATTATAAATGTTAGTATATAGGCTATTAGTAGAATGAGTATAGAGTTGTGTTCTCCTAAATTTATCCACAGATCAGTTCAGTTCAGTATAATTTATTTAATTAACAAACTAAATATAAATTGAAGATTGGTGTAAGTTTGAAGTGGTAAAAGGGATGATACTTTAATTTTTTAATTTCTTTGAAATTTAAGATTTGATTAGTACAAGTTTGGCCATTTTCGTTTGACATAATCACCTGGGACAGGAGGGAATGGCCTTATTTCAATGTTTGAGAAAATTAAGCAGCTGACTTCACCCTTATATAATATGAACATCCTTAATTCCTTATCGATTCAAAACACTGCCAGAAAACTCCAGCTGAACAAATCCAGCAAAAATGGAGTCTTTATCCAACTTTCTCCAGAACCCAACAAATCTAGCCGTTGCTGCACCTTCTCTGTGCATCCTAATAGCCCTTTTGGCCATTGGTGCAATCAAGCTCGGAATTGCAGATAACAATGGCGGCAAGAAGAAGAAATACCATCCAATCGGCGGGACTGTGATAAACCAGTTGATTAACTTTAACAGGTTGCATGATTACATGACTGAGCTTGCCCGGAAGCACAAGACGTACAGATTGATCGGCCTTTTCCGGACCGAGGTTTATACATCCGACCCGGCTAATGTTGAGTACATCCTCAGAACCAACTTCGACAACTATGGCAAGGTATGAGCTTTGATTGACCTTTCTTTTATGGGATGCTGATTAGATTAGCCTAGTTTTGATGTTGTTTGCCAAAAAGATATCTTTTTTAGTGATTAAATTCTCTGTCTTGCTTTGTTCAATCTATTTTATCATAAAAAGACTGTATTTTTAATGGTTTTATAGGGTTCATAGGAAAGGGATATAATTTATCATAAAAAGACTGTATTTTTAATGACTTAAGGAGCTTGTAGAAAAGGGATGGTGCAATTTGAAACAATTTCAAAATAGTGGTGTAACTTTTGGGATGAAGTTTAGTTTAGCTGAAAAAAGGCATTTTGTGAAGCCAACCAGTATTTTGCTGTGAATTGAGCAAAATGTTTCTTGGTTGATTAGTGGAATCAAGATTACTATAACTGTTTCTTGAGCCAAAATGTTCCCTTGATTTCGAGTCCATCGATTGAGTAGAATTGCTAAAAATGCGAAATTTCAATGTAACTAGTAAATTTACTGGCAACTTTTTGGTCCATCTGTGTAGGGAGAATACACACATACAATACTGAACAGTCTATTAGGGGATGGTATCTTCACAGTTGATGGTGAAAAATGGAGGCAGCAGAGGAAGACAGCAAGCTTCGAGTTCTCTACAAGAGTATTAAGGGATTTCAGCAGTACTATATTCAGAAGAAATGCAGCAAAACTCGCTAACATTTTATCAGAAGCTGCAGATTCTGAACAAACCGTTGACATTCAAGTGAGTTCAAGCACTTCTGCTTCTTTACCATCGTTAAATGATCTATTGGAATATAGATAAGAAATGAAAATTATAATCTATATTTGCAGGATCTGTTTATGAAGTCGACTCTAGATTCGATATTCAGAGTTGCATTTGGGGTTGAACTGGATAGCATGTGTGGTTCAAACGAAGAAGGTGCGAAGTTCAGCTCTGCATTTGATACTGCAAGTGAACTGACTCTCAGACGGTATGTTGATATCCTGTGGAAGATTAAGAAAGCCCTTAATATAGGAAATGAAGCTAAGTTGAAAGAAAGCATCAAAGTGATTGATGACTTTGTGTATAAGCTGATCAGAACCAAGACTGAACAAATGCAGATGAACATATCAGCCGATCCTTCTTCTGTAAGTAAAGACCGTCTGAGAATCTGTACGTGTTTAATCTGTAAATGTGATATCTGATATGACTTGTTTATATTTTGCAGTGGAAAAAGGACGACATTTTATCAAGATTCTTGCAAGTGACTGATACTGAATCTAAGTACTTAAGAGATATTATATTGAACTTTGTCATTGCTGGGAAAGACACAACAGCCGCAGCTCTCTCCTGGTTTTTGTACATGCTTTGTGAGCACCTGGACGTGCAGGAGAAGATCGCTCAAGAAATCAAATGCTCGATTGGAGAAGAAGATACAACAGACATTGCTGTGTTTGCTGACACAGTGAACGATGAATCCCTGGAAAAGATGCACTATCTTCATGCTTCATTAACCGAGACTCTCAGACTTTATCCCTCAGTTCCAGTGGTAAGATAACTTTGTACAGCTGTAAAATTTTCCTCGAGAATTATCTGTAAAATTTTCCTCGTGACTACAGGATGCAAAAATATGTTTGTCATCGGATGACATACTGCCAGATGGTTTCTCTGTAAAGAAAGGTGATATGGTGTCTTACCAACCATATGCCATGGGAAGAATGAAATCCATCTGGGGTGAAAATGCTGAAGAGTTTATGCCAGAAAGATGGCTCGATGAAAATGGTTGCTTCCGGCCAGAGAGCCCGTTCAAATTTACAGCTTTCCAGGTTAGTATTACCATATACCATCATTTTAATGTACATTTGAACAAAAAAAAGCTTGGTTGAAGAGTCTAATTTGCTTGTTCTCTTATAGGCTGGGCCGAGACTTTGTTTGGGGAAGGAATTTGCTTACAGACAAATGAAGATCTTTTCTGCAGTTCTGTTGAGGTTCTTTGTTTTTAAACTGAGTGATCCAACGAAACCAGTGAATTATAAGACAATGATTAACCTTCACATCGATAATGGACTTCCTATCCTCGCATTCCACAGGTCTTAGATTGCGACATTTAGATGAAGACTTACTAGTTCTGTTACTGTAAAAATAAAATGTATGCTTTATGCTACAATATTAGAAGATTTGTAACTAAAGTTCCAAACTTGTACATTCAAGAGTTCTTTCTTTGTTCTCTAAATGGTAAAATTTGGTAACACAGAAGGATAATAACATCCATTAACAATATTATCAATGGTTCTAACTGATACAGACAAGGTCTTCTTTACTAGTCGATTAGCAGCACAAGCCGGCCATAAAACTAATTTGGAACAAAAATAAAACTGCAGAGATACTTGGCCGATCCAATAGAGCCTTATCAAGTCCTTACCAAGTAAAAATGACTACGGGAATTGAAGTCCTTCCGACAAAGTTGCATTTACAGGAAGTTGAACACCTAGCCTCGATGTTCCTTTACGCTCCCTGTAAGCTTCAATGGCCTGCAACCGCAGTCTTTCTTTTGATGCATCTATAGTGGTCTTCTTGAATGACTAGTATCATTAAACAAATCATCATTAGTCTATAGTATATTTGAATGGAAGTTTTATGGGAAAATATTAATAAGTTTTTAAATAACTGAACCAAACTACAAAGAATATAACATTAGAACTTTTATTAAACCTTAGGAACTGAAAGCTTTGGTGGAGCTTCAACAACTTCTCCAAATTTCACTTCATCACGAGTCCGGAAGCCCAAATTATCTTCTTGGCTGTTCTTCTTGCGCTTCTTTTTCCTTTCTTCAGAGCGCCTACAAATATCGATGATATGATATAATAGCATACAAGATAGAATCATAGTCATCTATATAGATCTTCTAGAGAACACCCACTCGGAAATTATGTACAAGGAATTGCAAATGTTAGGAGGCTAGGAGCTTCTTACTGTTTCCGACGTTCTTTCCTCTTAGTACTGGTACCGCTCAATTGATCTAATTCTTCAAACCTAAGATCACTGACAAGCTTTCTTTTCCTCTTTTTCTTCTTCTTCTCACCCGTGGCACTCTGATTCTGAATATCCTCCTCCACTTCATCATCAAGATACTCAGATGCTAGATTTTCACCATCTTCTCCAACGACAGAGATTAGAGGTCTAAGTTTATCTTCGGAATGAAGCATCTGCACATCAAAAGGACCATCTTTACCTCAGCCAAAACTAATACAAACAAAATAAAATTCCAATATAACATGGAAAGTAGATCTCTTTCGGGCTAGCATAGATTAACAAAACATTGTAATTTCAAGCAACACTATTTACATTAGAAACAGAGTTAAGCAAGAATGCGTGATATTCTACAGCATGCCCACATTCCGCAATACAGATTTAAATGCCCAAGCAAGCACTAAAAACAAACACACAAACAAATAATGTATTCATATCCCCTACTCTCAATAGCTCGGCTCCTATCCGCTACTCTCTTTTATCTACACCCCTAATAGCTGGCCTTTCATTGTGATTACAGGACCTTTTCTACCTCAGCCAAAGCTAACATGAAGATATGAACAAATATAATTCCAATGTGGCATGGAAAGTAGGCATCTTTCGATGAAACACATTGATTTAGCATATGGAATAACAAAATTAAACTGACCAAAATAACATTTTGATTGCAAGCAACACTATTTACACTAGAAACAATACTCAACACAAAAACAAGCTTTGAATTCACAATCACCTTCTCAGTAGCTCGGCTCCTATCCCCAATTTTCTTGTCCACGCCCTTACTAGCTGGCCTCCCAATTTCTGCAAACAGAAAACCCGAATCAAACCTCAAAACTACTGTAAAAAATATGAACTTTGCAACACAGATTTTGAATAAACGTGCCTGCGCCAGTTAAGGACATGAGTTTGCGGAGTTTGGCAGGTACGGCGTCGATGGTGGAGCGGTCGGGCGGCGGAGGAAGTCCGGTATGGGCGCCGCCGTGGGCCGCCTGGTAGTTCTTCTCTCTTCGCCGGCGACCTTTTCCTCCCATTTCTTTTAGCTCTGCTTAAACCCTAGGGGACGGGGTTGGGGTTTGGGTTCTGGTTTGGCCGGTTTCCGCTGTTAGCGTTCTTCTTATTAGTAGCTCGACAAAAATATTTAAAATGTTATATTATTACAATTTAAAAAAGTCTACTAAGCAACAATTTCCATGTTACATTTTTTATATATTTTTAATTTAATATTTTCAGATTGCCAAAAATTTTGGGAAGTTCAAATTTTCCATATGTTTATTAGTTGTATTTACAAAATTTTCCACTTACTTTGTACACTAATTGTTGTAGTTTTAATATTTCCAAGAGAAATTGTTGTATTTTAATTTATAATTAATATTTTATAATAATGAAACATGTTTTAAAATGAACGAAATTTTATATTAGAAGTTTAATTTTTTATTTGAAATACATACTACATCTGTCCCAACTCAAACTGGACAAATTGACTTTTTGAGATCGATCAAAAATAATTTTGACCATTAATTTTATTTATATGTAATTATGTGTGATAAGTTTTTAAAATTATGAAAGTACACGTTCGAATGAATCCAAAAATATCTCATTTGATCATATTAGAATAATCATGTTAGCTCAATTTGGATATTGAAAATAATTAATCTTGACTAAAAGAAAAGAGATTATGCATCTTAATGTGAGATGAATAGAGTATTATTTAAATTTAAATTAAATCTTAGTACTATAGAAAAATTCAAAAAGATTTAATTTATTAATGGTGGAAAAAAATATACAAATTTAATAAGGTCATGAACATAGAGGCGAGGTCATTAAAAAGTTCTTCTCCCTAAAAATCTATAAACTGTCACGATCAGTTTATTAAAATGGAATGTTTATATTTCAGATTAAAATGATACAATGCACAATTTAATTTTAAACTGAAAATTACACTAATCAGTACATTATATGACGATTGCCCGAAAAGAAATTGAGTGAGTAGATGTTCATTGCAAAAGTTTGTTAAGGTCACAAGTGAGCCAAGAATGTCCAGCATGCACACAAAAATTGTCATTCCATTGGTAGACTTTTGAAACACAAGTGTTCGAGCCAAGGATATAATTTCAATTGTTAAATATTGTAGAGCTCAAGGGCTATTTCAAGCCCTGCTATACACATCCTATACTGTAACCCCATTCCTATAACATAACATATGATACACAAAACACTCACAGATGCAACGTCTCTCCGATCAAATATGGCCGGGGCCAAGGTGGTTCTCAGTGTTATCGTTTGGTTCTGAGAGAGTCGGAAGTATTAGTCCTCCAGGCTGACCATCGCATTGGTTGGTAGGAATCAAATGTCTATATTCGAATGTTCCATTCCTTCAGGCTTCCCACCCCAGCTTCAGCATTTGATCCACCACCTTCAAACTCAACTGCAGAACAAGGAGGATAGGTGACTAAAAATTCATACACCAAGTCGAGGAAATTCTTCACAAAAAAAAAAGAGGATTGGTTTTCCATAGTAAGCTTACAGCAGGATCGGTGAATATTATGAGCTGTTTATCAGCTGTCGACACAATAAGATTAGTGTTGTCCTTGTTCAAAGCCAGAGATGTAATGTCCTGCCCCTCTCTCAATTTTAAGTGATGAATTAGCTACAAGAAAACAAGTATGATCATCAATACCGAAACAGATCACAGATTTGGAACTGAAAACCAAAACAAAAAGTAAAATGAAGGACACGTGATACCATACAATTCAAAAATCTTCTTACCTTTAGATTATGCAGATCAAAGAAGCAGATTGACGGTAATGGAACTCTCAGTCTATTTTCTCCATTTAATTCAGCATCAGATGCATCATCCCCTGCCTTATACTTCGTCGTCCTACTGTGGTCAAAGCTCACTTCATTTTCAGAAGAGCGGTTTAGCCCAACCAAAGCAAAACGCCCATCTACTGACACCTCCATACAACTAATGCTTGAGGAGACGGGGAGTTGGGATCTAGCAATGAAGGATCCATTTAGAGTAAAGGTGCTTAACATACAAAGTTGTTTGTTCCAGGTCAGTATAATTCCATCGGGGGAAAGGCAGACTGCATGAGATTCGATACCAACCAGTCTTCGTATCAACCGCCCCTTTCTAACTGAATGGAGTAGGGTATCAGACGATTTAGAACATGAGGCAACAAGTCCCAGATCTGAACTGACAGAGCAGCATACAATTTCCCCAAGATGTCCTCGCAAAACTTGCAAGGGACCTTCAATCCTGTGGTGCCTCTTTTCAGTAGAAGTGTTAGCTGCAGTACTGCTGCTGCCGGCAGTTGATGTTTTTTGTGCGTTCGATGACTCAGCTGTGTTACTAGAGCCAGACGTCAATGCTGGATGCAATTTCCAGAGTAAAACGGTTGCATCTCGGGAACCTGTCACAAGATACTTGCTCTCAGGGGACAAAGCCAGGCAAGTCACAGGAGCACAATGTCCCCTAGCTATTTCCAAGGTTTTTGCTCCATCGACTGATATCAGTCTAATGCTGTTATCCACGTGACCACCTACATAAAAGTTCCAAAGAGTTTCAAGTTAGGAGATGGCAATGAAGAAACAAGAAACTACTGAAGTAGTGCAAAGGATAATTAAGATCATAGTGGTCAGGGGAAAAAGGCACTTCGATTGTCATTGTAGTTGAAAAGCAAGAGAAGGCATTCACCGTCAACCCGAAACCCCCTGTCCTGGCCCAAGTTCATTGTGTTTCTTTAGAAAAAGGGTTCTGAGACAATCATCTGTTTTGATTTTAAAAGAAAAATCATTTCAGTAAAATAGATGAATTTGATGCTGGAAGAGAAGGATTTCTGTAGATTCTCAAATATTCTAATGATCTTTCTTTTATACTAGTCAAAGTAACCCAGATATCAAAGCATTTACTCATTGAGCGTGATCCAAAAGTAGTCACCAGCACATCATTACCAGTAACAATTTCTTTGTAGCATGTGATGGCAACTATAGCGGAGCTTCTAATTCCAGCAGTCGCATAAGCCACAGCTTGGGGGAATTGACACTCGTCGAATGTAGAGCTTGATGGCCCTCTTAAAATGCGCAAAAATGTTCCTCTAGTAGACCTAGTAGCAGTCTTTCCATGTTGAAAAAGGAAAGGAGATCCCTGGCCATCAGGGGTATTTGGTTGCCACTTGTGCTCTGCTATGTGGGCAGCAGGGGCATGTATATCAGCAATCACAACAGAATCTGATGATGCAAACATGGCAGCAGCAGGAATATTGCAGCGTTCTGGCTGGGGAACAGCATAAGGCTTGATCTCGCGGGGATTCCGGAAGATGGTCTGTGATGACACAAATTAAATTGAATCACATGTACACATTTAGACAAACATTAGTTGTAACTTATTAAAAAACGTTTCCCCACTTAAAATCAAGACTATGTGGGATGAATAGAGATGAATAATCAGAAACGGAAGTTCATCAGAAACCCATGATGTACTAAAACATTTTAGTGCATAGTCGGAGAAAAATCAAAGCTTCTTTGCAAAGATAATCAACAAATTTTACCTGTAAGTGAAGAACATCTTGCAGCGGCATTCTCTTCAAGTGAGGAGTAGTTAAAAGTTGTGATGGAGTTTGCCCAAAGTAAGCAATTTGGTCCTGAGTAGCCCGTTGTTGCACCTTTTAAGGAAACAAAAACCCTTAAAATCTTCTTTTAGTGAGTAAAGAGCTGGCCGTAAAATGCAGTATAAAATAGAATAAGCAATACTTGACTTACTGGATCCGTGATTTTGTCAATGTCTACAGTCCCCTCATAGGTAATATAAAAGAACACATTATTGGCCAGTATAGCCTCTTTCCCTCGTTGCTTATACCTAAACATTGCACATGAACTAATCATAAGTACACTACAAAATTAGCCCTGAGAAAAAAGGTAGAATATCTTTTTCTTTTTTCCACTACATCTATTTCACATAAAGAGCTCGTGTTTAAAGTGCGGGAGTCTCTACTGCACAGGCAAAGGTAGTAGATACAAACAACATAGTCAAAACAAAATGAGCTCTGGATAAAAGGTTTCACGAACCCAAATATAAGGTCGATCCACTCATGCAAGTGTGCTGAAACATGCTCACTCTCAAGAGCCATTCGGTGCTTTTGAATGAATTCAACAGGATTTTTAGCCCAAGGGGGAAGCCTGACGGTTCCTGAAATAAGAATCAGTGAGATGGGTACAATAGAGGAAGCATCAAGAATTTAGTTACGGCTTAAATAACTTGTTCTGCAACAAAGCACCACTGTACACAGTAAAATGTAGACCTACCTAGCTTCTCTCCTAACTGTGTTGTTCCGAAGTCAATAGAGTTATCATTTGTTAAAATCTCTGGGAGGTAAAACATCTCCGGAACCTGAAAGAAAATGTTTCAAACTTCAGTCTATAAGCAAAATAGGAAGAAAGCCAATATACATATACTTCGTATATATGTGTGAGGGTGTTTCCTTTTACCAGTTCTTTGACATCACTCATGTCCTCTAGGACTCCCTTCCATGTTGCCCCAACATCTAGAAACATTCTGTCCGCATGATCAAATCGCCCACCTTGTAATTGAATAGCTAGGGTAGTAAAAGGTTCTACCCGTACCAGATAATGCAATACCTATTAACAGCATCAGCAACAATGAGTCGAGACTATTTTCAACCTCTGGATTTAGATAAGGGTAAGCTTATCAAACCCACAAACAAATAAAGAAAAGAGTACAAAGAATAAACAAGTGTGGAAGTCATCTTGTGGTTTTAAAATAAACTGATAACTCTCGATTAGGGTCATAAGCAAAGTATATCTATAAAATTAGCTTTTTGAATATACACCTTTATAAGAGGTCGATTATGAATTTATCATTAAAAAGGGTATCGGAACATAAATACAAACATTAAGTCTCTCTCAAAAAAGCATTAAGTCAATCCAAATATAACTCATATAAAATGATGGCACAACCAAGCTTTTTAAGACACAGCACAGTGAGAAGCCTACCGTTCCAGCACTTGAATAGTGTGAACCATAGTGGAACTTTGGGATGATTGGATCGTCTAAACTGGAGTACCTCTCTTGGAATTTCTTCAACCGGTCACTATTTAATGCCCCAATGGGCTACAAACATATAAATTATCACAATTTAGTTGAAGAAAGAGTAGAAGAGGTCGCGATAAGAATTTTTGGGAGCAAAAGTAGAAGTAATCCACCTTCGAAAGGTCACGATAAGAAGAGGGGTTAGCAAGATCTAAAGTGCTTGAACTGTAGTCTGAAAGGATCCAAGGGAAAACTGGATACTGCATCACAGGACACAAGTAAACATAATATTCACATAGTCTAGATTAATACATCACAGAAAGCGGTGTTACCTGTGTAATATCATTATAACTCCGACCAGCCAGCGTATTCAGCTGCATAAGATATTCAAAATTGCTGATCTGCAGATAGCATACAAGTCAGAGAGTTGGATAATCATTATAAAGAAAGGTGAGAAGAGCTTGAACAACATATATTCTTCTCACTGACCTCCCACCTAGCCCAGCGCTCCATAAGTTGGGTTCTTTTCAAAAGCTGTTCAGGTCTCTGCAAACAAAGAATTGTGTTAGTCCGTAGCATAGACAAAATTTAGGCACTATTATATTTTAATCTAAAGCATATATGCAAAAATGTGGAAGTTATGTATCTACAAGCATTAAGTTGAAGAGCATTCATAAAGCATAGGCAGAGCAGGAAAAAAAAACATAGATTAAACTTCTCAAAAAAAAAAGACAACCCAAAAGAAAAATAAATTAAAAGTATGAGAAGCATAAGACCTGAGTTGCGAGGTATATATTGTTTAAATGAGGTGGATGCGCTTGCACAATGGCACGGTATGCATTTCGCCTTCCATCTGTTGACTGAAATATGCTATTTGTCAGCATATTGACCAGAAACAGTAATAATAAACTTAAGCATTCAATTACAAGTTTTATACCCCAAAGTCAAAGAAGAAATTAGATAGATCAACCATGAACAGCTCCAGGGCACTTCTCCTCAAAAGGTATCTGCAGTAAGAGTAAAATCAATAGTGAGAGGAAAGATGAAAGATGTACAAAAGAAATGAGATCCCAACACAGGAGGGCTATGAAAGAGATGAGGGGTATTCAAAACATGGACGG
Source organism: Sherardia arvensis (assembly GCA_948330725.1). Lineage (NCBI taxonomy): Eukaryota > Viridiplantae > Streptophyta > Magnoliopsida > Gentianales > Rubiaceae > Sherardia > Sherardia arvensis. The sequence continues at coordinate 4,737,236 of OX415238.1, read as the reverse complement.
GTAAGACAAAGGCCCTGTCAGAGCTAAATTTATTTAATTTAATGCTACTGATATTATTTATTTCTAGTGTAATTTATTTTACAAAACTAAAACTAAAAAATTGAGACAGCAGAATTTAGTTTAATTTATTGCTACTGAACTTAATCTATTGCAACTGAATTTAATTTATTAGTTTAATTAGATCAATGTGCCAGAGGAACATCATATGCAATTTAGTCATGGTTTGAATAAAAACACAAGAATCGCTTGTGAATAATCAAATAGTGGCTCTCAATAGCACCCAGAAGCACTGAGAATATAGGATAAACAGACAGTTGTAAGAGCATAAGTACACATTATCTCATAGTAATGAAGAAAAAATAAGGTGTGACATTCCCTTGAGAAATGAAATAGGTTTGCATAGAAAACGTGGGAAGATAAATTTGTATTCATTATTTTGGTGAAATAAGGAGCATTGTATTTGAAAGAGGAGGTTAAGCCAAGTAAAGAAAACTATAGTTGTTCTATGGGTATAAAAAGAAACAGAAAAAAATGATGTTTAACAATTTATTACTTAGACATGTATGCATATTTAAAATTAACAGTGTCACATGTTGAACCTGCAGCACATTAAAAGCAAATGTAAAATAACCTTCTGCTATATATTTCATGAAGAGAAGATGTCAACCAGCTTCGATCCTTTTCTTCAACTCTTGTTTCATTTCTGCAGTCCAACCCATCCCCGGAAGCATCACTCTCAATTTTATCAACAATAAAATTGATTCTTCTTGTCGTAACCTGATAAAGAGCATCTTACGATCAGCCTATGCTTAAAGTAATATACTTTCCAATATAGTAAGAACCGGCACCAAACCCTCCCCCCCTACTGTCCTATTATAAAGAATAATTACTGAATCACATTAAGTCATCTAAATTATGTATCATATATTGTCATCATGTTCTGTAAAAAGTCTCTCTCGAAAACCCACACACAAAAATGAATGCGCCCTTCTAAGATCATCCCGTCCTTTGTATCTTTAAAAATTGAGTAAACATAAAACATGTGTTCCAAAAGAAAAAAAACACATAACATGTGTCTCCCCTTAATGGAAAACCTAATGCTTCATGCAATTCTTGGTTGTATTGGCACAAAAATACATGCAATTTATGCCTATAAGAAAGGTCCAACAATTTGTTGTTTCTGTAACAATATGTGATGAAGTGATACAAAACTTACTTGAAAAGTCCCTTTTAATGTTTTTAGTGGACGGATCATCGAAGATGGAAGCTCAAGAAGAATTGTTTCATCATGTTCACTTGGAACATAACCAGGAGCAACAGCTGCAGTGTTTTGCCCTGAATCTTGTTCATCCAGAGCATCTCTGGAGTTCGCAGACGGCCTCAGAGGCTGCTCTGCTGTTTCAGGTGTCTGTGTCTGGATCTCTTGATTTTGTTCTGCCTCGGTTGTCTGACCTACTGGATCAGCACCATCTTCTGGGTCATCCTCGTCATTGATTATTTCTGTTGAAATTGCCTCAGCATCTAAAATAGGTGCCTTAGATGGACTCATAAGATTATCTTTATCTTGCTTTAGGTCTGCATGATCATCATAATTTGCAGCAGCACCTATATGATCCGACCCACCGTAATTCCTTCTTAAGTATCTCCTCATCCTCGAGGAACTTTCCGTAAAGTCAAGCTTCCAGAAAACCTGAAATCAGAAAAGACAATAGTCATCAATTATATTTAAATTAGAATAAAATGGAACATTAACTATATATTGAGTTTGAGAAACATACACGTTGAGGATTACTTAAACGGTCACTGAATGGGCCAAAAAGACATCTAGACTCTATCAAATAGTGTATCAACTTCCGCCATTCCCGTATTCCTGTATAAAGCCTATGGCGAGCAATTACATCAACTTGCATGCGCCTCTCAACCTGAGAGAGAGAGAAAGAGAGAGAGAGACTATCACCATTCTGCAAAACTATAAAATACATGCAAAAATAAGGTTGAGATGACACAATTAATACCTCCAATCTTTGCATATTTCTTGCTAATGCTAAACTTCCAACAAGAACAGCAATGTATTTATATGATAGGGCATTAAAATCCTTTCCGTAAACAGCTTTGGTATCAACAGACTGCAAGCATTCCATCCATGCAGTTCCCATCGCTTCAGAGACATTCCATCTTTTCACACGTTCCATATCACTCTTATTCCGACGCTGTGCAGAAGTAGCCATTGCCACAGCACTAAGGCCTCTTCCAGAACCAATTTTTGCGTTGCGTTCAAGATCTCTAGCAGCAGCCAAAGCTGCTGCTTTTGCAGCAGCCTTATCTCTTGGAGTTTTACTAGAGGCCTCCAAAGGTTGTTGAAAACTTGAGAAGGTTTGAAGCTTGTTTGCTTTTCGCTCAAGAAGTGAGGAGTCGCGCTTGAGCTGAACTGTCGTTGCAGGTGTAGTTGTTTCACCTCCACCAGCACCAGCAGCAATCATATTTAATCCCATAGCAGCAGGTGGTGATGCAAAAGCTGCAGCCCAGCTAGGTGAGGTCATCACAAGAGCCGCCTAGACATTATCAAGGTGTTAAACATTAAGTCAAGGGGGAGGTTGAAGAACATAATTCATGTTCCTCACGATAATACATGATTGTTTGGCAAGGAAGAAATATATTTACGTTTAACAAAAAAGTTTAACCTTTATCACTTCGTACGTATTATGTATACATATTAGCTCACCAGTGGTCTCTAAAAACTCATCTTTTCATAAAGGTAAAAAAAAACATGTAATTCTTCTGATAGTGTTTCTTCCCACATCACAATTAAAATACTTGGCACGACTAGCCTTTACCCGATCAACAAAGCTTAGGATGAGAAGTACTGGTATAAGGATCTTATGTATAGTACAATGATTGGTTGGTTTTTAAATTACAAACTCTAGACTTTAACGGCCAAAACTGGATATTTTGCCTCTCTATTTGCAGTGATGGCAATTTAAACGGACTACCCACCCCACAATTAATGTTAACCAAACAACAAAAAGGATCTCCAATCAGCAGACTATTCAAGAGTAGCAGTTAAATTTCCCACAAGGTTGGGAACAGAATAATATCAAAATAGGACTTCCTGGAAAGTACAGTAGAAGAGATAGATCAGCAACCTCAATGGGTAAGACATCGGCTGATAATGCACCATCATCATGTTCAAGAGGATTTACGTCCTCCTTAGGTTTAAATTCATAAATTCCAGACAATAGAGGTCGCCACCTCCTTAAAACAGCAACAAATGGTGGTAAAATTGCCTCAAGATAATGCTTCCGTAAAGGCATTCTATCCCTGCTGATAGCATGCCACACCTGCAACAATTTATTTGAACCAATACAATCAATAATCAACAAGCATGCCCACTAACTATCATAGAGCGATAGCTGAAGTAAAGGAAATCAGTTACTGATGAAGCATGTTTCAGTTTTCAACTATAGCATGAAGATGCTTGAAAGATCCAGGCAAAAGAAAATTGTCTACTTTCCTCAAGTTATCTGAAAGCAAGTTCTGTAGGTGACATAAGTAAAATCAAATTGAAAGAAATAGAAGTGCAGCCTTTCTATTAATAATCTGACCTCGGAGTATAGAACACATGATGCAACCAGTACCCGTTGCCTCCTGGACTCAGAAACTGGCATGTTGAGGAGAGGTGAGAGCACACTGTATAAAACCATTTGAAAAAAAATATGGATGAGCACATCATTTTGACCACACTGCAATTGCTTTTACTTTGACATACAAAAATAGTAGGATCAAGTTAGCTCATTGACTTTACATTGTCACAGTTACCCTACAACATTTTTAGTACTGGTGACAGATACTATTTGACCTCTCTCATTAATTAGGACACCAGAAAATTTTTGACTTAGAAGTAAGGAACTAATACACGTAGATCTGATAGGTAGGAGACATGAAACTGGACTGGACCACATGTGCAAATGCAACACATAACATATGACCGCAAACTGTGGTAAGCTTGAACCTTGCCTTCATCATCAAGACCAGCCTCTAACAAGGCTTTATATTCAAGAGAAAAAGCATATAAGAGGTTACAAACAAGGCATGGAAAGTGAAAATGATTGTTTTTTTATAAAAACGAACTATGTATACATATCAATGAATATGAATTGAAAATAAAATTTTGCACGAAATGCTGTTTTAAGTCCACACAATACTGAAAAGGTGAAACAGAGAGAGTACATGTTGCAAATACCTCCAGAGCAATGATGAGCGTGGCTTTCTTGAAGACATTCGAGGAGTACTCACATCAAAAGATGCAAAATGTCCACTTTGTCGTCGTGAAGGTGAACCCTCCTCCACAGACATGAACATATTAACTTTACCATCATCAGCTTCCCTTAATGAAGCAAGTACCATACGAAGCATGCATAAGAATGGTTGATCACTGTCTAACAACTGGTAAAGCCCAGCCATCCCACCCATTCCAGTACCAGATCCTCCTCCTATACCAAGGCCACCACCAAGTCCAGATTCATCTAACAATAAAGCTTGAAGCATGTAGACAGACTTTTGTATCAGAGGAAGTTCAATCCAGTTTCCATCGGCATCCTTCTCAAGAGCTGATCTCCAAGCTTCCCAACCACTGCCGCCACCACCAAAAGTGGTGGTTTTAGAAGACAGACCAACGCCATACCATAACCTACTCCTATACTTCCATCCCTCAGCTAAATCCCTGGCGCAACTTCCATAAGACACAAAAGCGCAAGAAACTGATTCATAAGGATCAGCAGCTGCAGCAGCAGTAAGTCGTTCAATTGCAGCCGCAGAAACTTGCCCGTTGGCATCAGCCATTGAGGTAAGAAGCTGCATTCAAATAAGGGGGAAAACATTCAATTTCATACAAAAATGTTACATGCCATAATCATAATTTTGTAGTGCTTAGTCCATCCCACTTTAACAATTTTCTTATTAGTATGTATATGTCAGCGAAAAATAATTGCAGCTCTAAACCTGGAAAAGACAAAAAAAAAAAAAAAGGCAACAAAATTACCATCTTGAAAAGACAAGATGGTAAACGGGCTGCAAGCCAACAAAACTCGAAAAACTTATTCTCTTTTATGAACAATATAAGACAAGAAAAATATGTACATACATCAACTGGGAGTCCTGCAGCATCACCAGATGAAGATCTATGAAGTTCAGGCACAGATGCAAGACGCTCTCCCACCAAGGTTGAAGAGCGAGCACTAACAGTTGAAAGAGGAGAATGCGAGACTAGTGGAAAACGTGAATTAGTATAGAGTTTGCTTTGCAACCGTAAATGATCTTCAACCAACATTAAAACCACTATAGTATTCTCCACCAAGGCAACAGAAAGCTGAGCCGCATTTTCAGCTTCCACCTTGGCATCCTTGGGTGACAGACCCTCAGCTGCCACACCAGCAGCTGCTGCAGCAATTACTTGAGTCTGTAGCAGTAAAAATGCAAAATTAGAAGCCACTATGGTTCAAAAGAAGATCTATATATCAAGCTGCATAAATGCTGTTAGTAGAAACCTTAAGATGGGATAATTTTATAAAAACAAGTGGCAAGTCAAGTATGAAGAAGCCATTCAAATATAAAGAAGCAGCATGGCAAGTGTTGTGTTACCTGATCCTGCAGTTCTCTAGCAGAGAAATCTAGTAAGTCACCCAAGAGCCTTCTCTTGAAAATAGGCAATATTTCCTCGCGCCTGTAACAAATAGAGGATGAGAATAAAACACATTGCTTAGAAATACATATCTATACACTAAATCCATATATTTAGGGGGTTGGCAACCAAAATATACTTCTTCCTTTCAAATGTAGCACAATGTGGAAAGTAAAAGTACTTCTGAGCTTTAACCCTAATTTATTTTTAAGAAGATATTAGCAATCAGAACTGAGACTCTGCTTTTTCTTTTTTATGAAGGGACCTGAGAATTTGCTATTAAACTGTGACAGGGGAGGTTTTAGGTACATTAGCCATTCAGTACACAGAACTCATACATGATGATCACGGGCTTCAATTTACCCATTAGAGATAGCATAACCAACATTAAGTGGTTTTATACATGGTCACATAACTAGGCAATTGACAATAAGGTACCCACACCATAACTCTACCATTGATCATAGTGAAATACAATAATCCTTTTGTATAAAATACAAGATGCATGAGTAACAGGCTGCAGAACCTGATTCTTTGGTCTCCTGTGCTAGAACCCCCAACCATTGAAAGCCATTCTGCACAATGAATTGTAGCTTCAATATCCTGTCAAAGCGAAGTATTAAACCAGCAACTCCAGTGAAAAGGAAAGAGGTGAAAATATGCAAATCATGAAGCAACAAAAGAAACTGCGTAAATGCAATTTACAAGATCATTGTGTTCATAGCACTAGTATTCATAATTGAAAGGATCAATACAAGCTCATGAGGGAATTTATTGGCACTGCGGTCACCCATCTTACTGTTTCCCTAAACAAATTTAGTTTATTTTAAGCCTTTAAAGTAGGAAGGGTGATTACGCAATATGAAAGGATTCCATATTTATCATCCGTAAATGTATCTCAGCATGTTGGCAACATCTTTGTTTAAGAAGGTTACAATCTCATGCTTCAGCAAACCTGAAGATCCCAATATAATCAGGATATTTCAGCTTGGCAGTGACAGAAACCTTTCAAAAATTTTGTGTTGAGTAGCGATACTAATGTGACATTTAGTAGACATGAAACTAAATAGATAAAGGACAAATTTTTAAAAGTAACCTGCCAGCCATCCTTATTGCGCATTGAATGCTCTAATATGATGATCAAGAAACTGTGTACAAGATCTTCCACGTCTTTCAAAGCTGATGAAGTTTCATTTTTGATTGTCGCTGTCTGATAGTACCCATTTCCAGTAGAGGTTACAAATAAACAGAGAGAATAAGCATGTCAGAAAACTAGAAGTTAATACCACACATTATATGACAATAAATATAAAGGTTCGTGTACACAGAAACAGTGGTATAGCAACAAAAAGATGAGCATATCCAACCTCATAGTTAGATATAAGTATCTCCAGAAGCCACTCAGGCCATTCTTCCATGGCTACCAAACTGCTCCTATTCTCTGGCTGACTGCAAGCTAAGATCAGGATGTCCTAAAAATAAACAGAGCAGAAAAGATAAGGACAGAAGTGTTAGGCAAAAGAAAGTTCAGGAAATGTGACTGTTAAAATTAAGTACTGTACTCAACATAGATCAACCATAATTTCAGAGGAATTATGCAAAAATATCATTTAGTATGAAATTGTCCTGCTAGATAGAGAACATCTGAAAGCTTCCCCCCACCCCCAATCAAATGGCAGATTACAACTAATCCTTTGTTTAACAATAATTTAGTTCAATTGATCATAACAGTAAATCCAAAATGTTCTCTAAAATATAAAATTTTATTGAATTTAGAGATTATAAGTAATATCTATTCTCCAAGTGATTTCTCATCCTTCCAACTGAATTTTAGATGTTAAATCCAAATATTTGTTTTCAACCCCCCAATATAAAAGTATTGTTTGTCATCATTCCAATAAAGTTTTTAAAGCAAGAGCAAAGACCTCAGCTTTGAAAGGTGAAATTACACGTTTATTGGCACTTTTACCACAAAACTATACCCAGCAGCCACCACAAATTGCATGAAACTGCCACTTTTGTCCAATAGAAAATTAGGACATAACATAATTCAGTTCTGTATCCTTCTTTTTTTCATGGATCGAAATATTCTTTACTCTGAGCTATGCTTGAATATTCTTTTTTTTTCTACATAACAATAGTACTATCTAATAAAACATTATTATTTATCCACAGAATATCATTCAAATATAACGTTTTTTATTTTCTTTTTTAAATAAAGATTTGAGTTTTGTTACCTGTGGTAAATAATTTTGGGGAACTTGCTCTAACACGTGGATATTAATTTTTGAGAAGCCTTTATAGTGCACAAAAAATGGGACTTGTGTATATTATCCATATAATGGGTCTTCTAGTCATCAACAGACTCTCCACAAATAATGGTGTACTTAGGAGTGACCTCGAGACAAATATACTAATCAAATGCTCATGATGGTCATTTCAAATGAACGCTTATGGAAATGTTCTAAAGACTATTTTCTTAAGACAACCAAGATCATAGGGGAAAAGAACTTCACAGAGAATTGATAAACTAGAGAATTAAGAATTCCAATCAAGTACCTGCAGTGCTCGACTTTGAAATGGCATTGACGCAAATGGTAGTGAACGTAAGAGAACCAACAGAATTGGTATGTGCGCAAACCGATGACTAGAATCGTGAAAATTAAGTCCATCGTCAGTGGAAGATGCATTTATCTACAAAACAACAAACATGTCACAAGTGAATTATAGATAACAATAGATAAAGACAATAGCGACAAAACACCAGCAAAAAACAATACTAGTTTGAAAATAAACAACGACAAAACACCAGCAAAAAACAATACTAGTTTGAAAATAAACAAGTCAAGTTGTTACTCTGAATGTAAGCAGATATGCAATTTTGGCATTGGTTTGCAAAAGATGTTGAGCTTTGATTCAAAAAACATCGCACATGGGTGTGAGAAGCATAACAACTCCACCCAAAGTTGCTCAGCTCTCTTTCACCCCCATTCAATCTTCATCAGATGCAGAAAGGTAAAATAAATACAAAGACACCATATAATTTAGATTTCGTACCGAGGCTCGCAATAAGGACATGTACACTCTGCTAGTCATAAGCCTGTTTGGTGATGCTTGAAAAGCTTTCTGTAAAGCAAAAAGTAGAAGTGAAACCTTGTCATCAAACATAGTTCCTCCTCCTTCAAGCAACCCAAGAACATTATTTGTCATGTCTGGAGGATCATGTGCCCCAAATTTAAGATGTCCAGACTCGACTAAGGCACCTAACAGGTTTATGATGCCAACAACAATACCATCACTTTTGTCAGCATTGTAAACATTCTTCCTTGCATTTTCAGCACTTATTGAAGAACTGATGCCACCCAAGTTCTTAATAAATAGATATTCAGACACTGAAGACATCCTTTCAACCTTCAGTGACTCAAGTTTGGCTTTCTCAGGAGAAGTATATTCATTCTCCTCCAATCCAGCATTACCACCATGTGTACTTTCTACAGGTCCAACTCTGTTCTCGACATCCAATTCTACATCGGGTAAATTATCTTCATTGTCGAATGATAGGTCTGGCTCGTTACTGTCTCCCACTTTTGCTTCTCGCTGTAATAAAACAAGCAGTGTTTCTATACCACCGCAGGTCATAAAGGCCTCCGCGAAGGACTCGGCCCTGGAAGAATTGGGCTGTACAACCAACCTGTATATGAGGTGCAGAACCCTGGGGACCTGCAAGAGGAATATCAAATTAATGAACTCATGTATCAAAGATTCATTACCCACACTTTTATCAAAAATCCAAAAGAGAGGACCCTAACCATGATTAAGTAAAATCAACTAATGAGCTCAAAAATCGAAGTTCTGCAACCGCATAAAATTAGAAGTCTCATAACAAGCATTCGGCAGAATTGAGAACTTGTAGCCCCCAAGAATATAATATTAGGAGAAAACACGTCACAAGAACAAGCAAGAGCTGAGAATTTGTAGCCACCATTGGTAGTAACACGGAAAGACAAGAACTAGCCAATACAGAACAGACAAACAAGCACAAAAAAATCTGTAGCATAGATGTACCTGATTGGGTTGTGGACAGTCAACCATGAACCCAAGGAGACAGCGGACATCATCCACAGCCAGTGAGAGAGGAGCTGCAAGAATCAATAATTCAATCACTACTAAGAGTTCATCAACCAAAGCATTAACTTCACCAACAGGACGTGAAGCCTCATCCACAGAAAATGTATCAACTGAATCACTTTCACGTATTGTCCAATAACACCGCCTACAACCATCAAGAAGCATCTGAATAACATTAGCATCTCGCATGACTGATGACTCAGTAAAGACCATATCAGCAAGTGAAGAGAGAAGCTTCTTCTGCAATCCGTAGCTACATAAGCTCCAGATTTTAAGATCCAGCAGCAGCGTACTGAAAAGCTGCACTCTAAGTGTGCGATTTTGTTTCTGAGACTGGCATAAAGAGACAACAGATGCAACAAGTTCCTCATTGCCAACCCCATCCTTTTCAAGTGTAGAAAGAGTTTGAAGGAGGTAATTTAAAACTCTTGACAAAACTTCAGGCCCTCTTCTTCGGATAAGCTCCTCAACATTTCCAGGATGCTGAAGAGAAAGAGAAATAATTCTGAAGATAGCTGCAGCCAGAGAAGTTGTGGCCAATGACAAAGATAGGTCTCCTTGTTGTGGTTCCAAACTACTTTCATGCACATTGCTCACTGTTAATGGAAGTAAAGACATAGGACCTCCATATGCCATGGCCCAAAAAGCCTCTGCAGGTCGTATTCTGTTCGCTACATGCACCTGTCCAAGGACTTCAGCAGGCCTTCGGTGCATGCCTGAAATATTCCGAAATTAACCATGTATCAGAAGCATTTATGTGAAACTTAAAGCAACAGCAATAAATAAGCAGTCATTCCACTTGTTAATTACCAACAAAGTTTTAACACGCTCAAAAACAGTAGAGAGACAAACAATGAACTCAAACTATGCAATCAACTTCAATAGAACAAATGGAGAATAGACAGCGGTAGAAGCATTTATATGCATAAGGAGGAGTTCTGTCAATAATTTTTTCTCCTAAAGTTTTCAATCAGTACATATATTTTATTCTCAGTAGATTTGTAAATCATACAAAATTTACACCATTCAAATTCCAAGTGTTCGATACTCTTTAATAAAATTATCAGACCTAAGCATCTAAGGTCGGTAAACCATCCTGTCACTGAATATTATGGGCATTATCAAAGTTGTCAGTATTACATTATAAAAGCATTTCTTTAGTTTTCTCGAAAATTTTAAGCAAAAATATGAACAAAAAGACACAAACAAAACCAAATCAAATTTGACAGCATAATTCAAAATAAAAGAAAAATGAACCTGCAGCACCAGAGGGGGAAGCATCTGGACAGTAACGGCCATTCAGTAAACTAGGGTGATATAGCAGATGAAGGTATCCCGCAATTTCAGCATCCAAGTGAGCACTTTCTTCTGACATTCTTTTGACATGGTCATTCGAAGCCAGCCAAGGTAAACCAGCACCCTTACCAAAACAAGGTAGAATGTCACCACCCCTAGAAGCCAAACGCATCATTCGCTCAGGCCCAATGGGCTCCTTAAAGATGTATACAGGACCCATCTCAGCAAACAGTGGACATTGACGTCTTCGCCGCTGTAATCCAGCCATAGTTGGAGGAGGATTAGTTCCTATACAGCAAAACGCAAGCGGCTTGGAAATCCGTGGGAAATCAAAAGGGCGGCTTTCGTACAGTGATCCATCAACGTATAACCTCAGCTCACTTTCTGCTTTTCCAAGAAGTCCCTGCTTGCATGTATGTTCAAGCCCAACAAAATACCAGCACTGTGGCTTAAATGCATGAGTAAAATGCAAAGAAACCTTCCTGCCCTTCCCACTACCAGTCTCAACAACCAAAAATTGGGCATGAAAGTATGCTTCCATCCCCTGATTATCAGCAGACAAAAAGCTAAAAAGCCGTGGCATATGTGCCGTGCCTTCACCAGCTAAAGCACTGGCCGCAGCGGCAGCTGACATAGCAGATGATTTCCCTGATGTTGCAGACGCGGCTGCAGCAATTGCAGCGGCAGCAGTTGCTGTATTTAGAGTGTCAGCAAATGACTCAATGTAAATCCAGGTCGCAAAAGCATAACCATTTGCAAATGGCCAGCGGCTGTCACCAGGACCAAGCAAACCAGAGCTCTCTCCATCAAATTCAAATGTGCATGCTGGACCCCTTGACTCTTTTCCACCCATTGCTGTCTCCAGAGAAAGGGTTAATCTAGCAGCCCACTTCGTGTGAAGGGTTTCTGTAATTACTTGGAACCAGTTGCGCAGGTCATTCACACCGAGAGAATGGCCAGCCAAGTGCTGAATGCAATAACACAAAGGAGTTCCATCCCATCTCGATTCCTCGTTTGAATCACGATCCTGAAGAAAAATCTTAGCAGCAGATCGCAATAGGACCCCTAACAAACCTGCCATAGAGCACATAGCTCTGTTTCTAGTGCAGGCACGCAATATTGCCAGCAATCCTCTTACCATTCGAGTCCTAGGGGACATGAGACCTGCAAAATCTCCAACACAAGGGAGCGAATGAATGAGCTCACCAGCCACGATAGCAGCCCTAGAGTTCAACATCACACTTGGAGGGTTGTTATCTTCATCCTCGAAACATTCAACACCCCCCATTGTGGCAAGCAGCGAATCAACCACCAAGAAAGCTACTGTGTCAGACTCTTCCTCGTAATCAAAACTCTCAACTCCAGTCACGATGTTCTTCAGCTTCTCCAAGCTCTCAGGCTTCCCCATAATAGCAGAATCCACCAAATGCAAGAGCTCTGGTGACACGTTTGGCATACCCTGCTTAGACTTATGATTTTCAGGTGAGTCGAAAGTAGAGAAAGAACTGCCTCTATGTGAATATATACCAGAATCAAGACTGGCTGCAGAGGGCGAAAAATCAATACCATCACTTGATTCCCTCCTAGGCCCAGGACTAGAAAGGTGACGCATATGATACATATCAGCATCGGCTGGAAAATTGAAACCTGAGGTGACTTTCCCCATTGAAAACTGAAATACATCCTCATTCTCACCAGTTGAATCAACATTAGGCAATTGGTGTATAACTTCTGAACCCTTATTAGGGTCTACTAATGAAACATGATCAAACTGATCATCTGCAGAACCGTGTGATTGCAAATCTATGTTAATTTCTACTTCATCAGCACTACTACTACCATTATTGACAGTCTCTGAATGGGATTCCCCTATCGTTTCATCTACAGTACCACTTTCGTTGATCGTATCCGGTTCCCTACCAGAAGTTTCCCCGTGATCACTCATTTCTGATTCTTCTTCCATGTGCTAATGTTCAAGCTAACCTCACAAGCACGTAGAAATTAATTGACCTAAAAATAAACAAGGCAAATATGTAATGAACAACCTCCACGACAAGAAAAAAAAAAAAAAAAAAAAAAAAAACTATACATTTCAAAGAGCTTACTAGTGCTTCAAATATAATAGGGGCCAGTTTTAAAAAAAGAACACCGCTTTTAAAAAAAAAAAGAACAGCACTTTAACAACATTTAAATACATGAACCTGAGATGACTTATTAATCAGTAGGATTTATTTTTCATGATATATAATGCCATTTTTTTTTCCTTGTACTCTGATATAATACGATTTCAAAATATGACAGACAGATATCAAGAGCACTGCTCCATCCAAAACAAACACTTACAACAGTAACACTCTGAAAAGCTTCTCGTTTTTTGGATGGAAACACTCAAAAAGCTTAAACTAACTTAAATGGCTAGTGAACAAACACTCGAAAAAATCGGAAAAAAAAAACACAAACACACAGTATTAACAGTGTTTCTTCACCATCATCTAACTGTTCTATTAGCAAATCATACGCAAATCCCGAAGCAAGTGAGATCCCGTTGACGCTCGTCGAATTCATAATTTTACTACAGCGTAATGAGGATCAAAACATTGCATATTCTACAAAATACAAAATGCAAGGCGGGGAGATAGAAACAGCATCGGATCAAAGGAAAAGTGATTGCAATTACGCGCGAATAAATTCAAAACTGGTCCTATAAATGCAGATTAACGTTTTCTTACCTTAAGAATAATGCGACCGAATCGTGGTCCTCATTGGCTCCGATTCACGGAGGAATTGAATTGGCGGAAACTGGAAAAAAGAGGGAAAAATTGGTGAAACTGAAAGAAAGAGAGCGATGGAGGAATCGGAGAGATCGAAATAGTAGGCGAGCTCAGCGCGAAAGAGAAAGCCGAACCATCCAAGTAGAGCCAGTGATACTCAATTTGGGCCGAATGCTGATTTTGGGCTGTGCCTCCTTTTTTGGTCTAAAATAAAATGCTGATTAAATTTTAAGGGGAATGTAATTAGATTTCATTCCTTATAATAAAGGTCTCATTTCATATATATCTGCTAAAATACCTCTAATATATGGTAAATATGTTTATTCAATTTTAAACTCAAATTGAAGTAAATTGAAATTACAACTAAGCATCACTTCTTTTGATTTAACTTTCTTCCGTTTTAAACCGTCATTGCAATTTTTTCAAATAATTATGGGTGAAAATTGGAGCGACCTGGGCAAAAAGTTCAGTAATATAATGAAGAGAGAATGGGAATCCGCCCCATTGGCACGAGGATGGGCCGAGGGCAGAGGAAACTTGATGGATAGTGGAGCGGAGATATGGATGAATTCATGGCACACCATGTGTCATGGACAGAGTTGGAGTTTCTAAAATATCCGCCTTATTCCCTGCAACATTATTCATTCCTCACATCCTGATGTGGGGTAAGGTTTGGCGGAAACGTAAGAGCATCTCCAATCTCCAATGGTTGCATTTTGGACTTGCTTGCCAATTTTTATAAAATATTAAGCACTAACTTACCATTGTTTTACCCTCCACAAGCACTAGTTTTGGCAAGCAACTAGCATTGACAATCAACTAGCTAGAGTCTCATTTAGTAGACCCCACATCAATAATTTAATGTATTTGGATGTGTATTAGGAAAATGTGAGGTCATACAAGCTAATCTATATTATTGCTAACCATTGGAGATTTTTGTAACTGGCTAGCAAATTAGTTTGAATTAATGTAACCTACAATGTATTGTAGCTTACCGTTGAAGATGCTCTAACTAAAAAGTAACCGAAGTAATCAAACGCAACTCAATGAAATCAACATATTATTATTTAGTACTACAAATACCTAGGTAGAAAATGTCTTCTAAATCTATATATTCAAAAGACTATATAGAATTTAGATTCAAAACTCATCGCTCGACCCTCAAGAAAGATAAAACTAATAAAAAAATTATATCAACTCAAGACTCAAAAAATTAAAACTATCTATTACAATTGTTTGATACCCTATTCAGTACCGGTCCTGGATTTTTTGAGGCCCGAAGCGAACAAGTAAAAAGAGACCCCAATATATTTAATACATAGTAAATTTTATGAAATTGAAAAAAATGCTAAATATCAAAATAAGATACAATGATTCAATTATTTAATCCAATTCTACTTACTTTCGTAGAAGCAAATTTACTAATCAAATTTTTATAATCAAGATCTTTAACTAATTCACTTTCAATGGAAAGCGTAGGGTTTAGGATCTTCAACCTATGATTATTCAATTTAAAATTGATTACAATCACTTTTTATGACAATATATAAACGATTATGATTTGAATTTGAAACTTTAGATTCAGATATAAAATTATCCAAATTAGAAAGAGAGGCTAAAAGATACTAAACTCAGTTTTAGATTTGGTGGATGGAGCGGCCGGAGGAGAAGAAAGAAGAAAAGAGACAGAAGAAGATAGAAAGACTCTTAATTAATTATAAAACTCTTTTTTAAAATTTTAAAATTTAATTTTACATGGAAATATGGAATGATTAGTCCAAATATAGAAGAAAATGAGTTAATTATGAGTTTGCTATTTTTAACCATAGGCCCACGCGGAATTAACATTTAATTTTCAGTTTATTTTTATTAATTTTTATATATTCATATATACTAACACTACTAAATATGGGGCCCTATTTTTTTGGCCCAATTTGGGGCCTCAAGCAAGGTAGTAACTTGCTTCCCTATTGGGCCGGGCCTGACCCTGTTTATAAGAACTCGTAAAATATATTCTATTATAAAACATGTAAATATTATCCATATTCATATTTAGAATATTACTAGTTATTATTAGGGAAATGAACTAGAATTCATATGGAAACGAGTTACACGTTTCCAATTTGCCAATAAATCAATAATGGGTCTTACTTCTTGCAATTCCAATGCTCCATAATATTAAGCCCAACTCGATCTGCATCATTCTCACGGGGTTTGACATAATTCATCCTCAAATTCGACCTCGTATGAATCATTGATCAAAGAAAATATATTTTACAGATCCAACATGCATCATTCTCATAGGATTTGACAGAATTCGCCCTCAAATTTGACCTCTTAGTCCTCTTTCACTAAAAAAATACATATCTTTTCTCGGCGGGTTGAAAGCATGTATAACTTGCAAATGATTTTGCTCCAAAGATAAGTTCAGCTTTCTTCAGAAATTGATCATTCCACGAAGGTTTAGAATATGATTGTGGGTGTTCAACAATTTTCTCAGATGTAACATAAGAATAAATCAATTGGAATGCTATGACTTCATGCAGCTCGTGGTTAATATCAAACACGGAAATTTGAAAATGTTCCTCATTGCCAATGTCACCTATCTTAACATCAATGACATTATAAACATCAATATGAAATACTAATGGCCTTGAATGTTCTTCATCACCATAAGTATCAAATATTGGAGGAGCTGAATGTATATCATCTTCATCAACATCATTATCTTCTTTAAATTATCAGTTCATCAACATTATTATCAGTATATGCACAACAAGTGGTTGAACTCTACTTATCTAAGGTGTTTAAATTGCACGGGATGTCGGAGATCATTATAAGTGAAGAGATAGAGTCTTTCTAAACTTCTCCTGGAATGAATTCTTCTCTAAACTGAGTGCGACCCTAAAGTACAGTTCGTTCGGGCTACCACTCGAAGACAGATGAGCAAACTGAGAGAGTTAATCAAGTGGTCAAATCATATTTGTACTATTTTTTTGTGGAAGATAAACCAATGGTCTAACCCCATAGAAGGCTTCATAATGGGACGTGCCAATCCAAGTGTGAAATGTGGTATGTTCCCATGTAAAGTCATGGGGTGAAATCATTTGCACTACCTTTTGGAAGCATGACATATTCTATTTTCCCAGCAGTACAAGACAAGGTTCAACAGAGGGCTGATACTTTTGCATTGCAACAACAATACCTTCAGCAGAGGGTGCAAACTAGGATGAAAACTCATGCTGATCAAAAGAGAAATGGCCGAACTTTCTCTGTGGGAGATCAGGTTTATTTGAAAATTTAGAATTACAAACAGATGTCTCTAAGTGGAACCTTAAACTTTAAGCTAACTCCTAAGTTTTTTGGACCATTCCAGGTTATCAAGCACTTTGGGGAAGTAGCTTATAAGTTGCAGTTGCCTGAACAAGCCAGGATTCATCTAGTGCTTCATGCATCTTTGCTCAAAAAACACATTGACGCGCCACCTACTGGTAATGTCTCTATTCCACCCGGACTTGTTATAGATTGATATAGATAGGTAACCGCCAAGAAGTTCAATGGTTGATGGAGTGGAAGAATCTGCCTGCAAATGAGGCTTATGGACAAACAGTAACACCATCAAGCAGCAATTCCCTACATTCCAGTGTGGGAAGCTTGAGGACAAGCTGAAGCCAAACCAAAGGGGTATTGTAGTCTTTTCACATGTTTTTGCTTTTGCCTCCAAATAAACAGATTAGCTTGGATTTGGCATTATCGAATTTTGAGACGGGAATATTTGATGAAATGGTACGGATTCAATGCGATCATAAATAGAGGACGCCGCAGTACAAAGAACGGCTACAAATATCCAACACAAAGAAGAGATTGGCATCAAATTGGAATACTGGCTTGTGCTGCTTAGATCCTCTCTCATCTAGTCATCTAGGGTGCATTTGGTTCACCAAGATTTTGTAAAACTGCACTTTCAAAATTCAGTTTTCAAAAAATTTGTTTGGTTTACATAGTTTTAGAAAGTCCATATTTTCCCACTTCAAAGTCTGATTTTTGTTCTTCCAAGTTTACACTCACAATTTTTATTTTTATTTTGAAATGTACACTTACAATTTTTGATTTTACACTTACAATTTTTGTGTTAGACTTGCAAAAATCTAACGAACCAAACAAAGATTTTGTTTCAGACTTACAAAATCCCAACCCAACCAAACACGATTTTTGCAAAACCAGACTCTCAAAATCTCAAACAAAAATCCAAAACAAAATCCAGATTTTCAAAAATCTCCCCAACCAAATACACCCGTAGGTTCTATCTGCATTCATCTCATAGTCTTTCTCAACAATTTATATTTGTTTATCACTTAAAATCCCTTTCACCCCTCTTAAGTACTCAAGATTGTGATTTCTAAACAATATTAGACTGATGTTACAATATGGACGGAGCTATCTTAATAAATATAGGGTGTGTTTGGTTGGGCAAGTTTTTGCAAAATTTGGACTATCCAAGTCCAATTTTGTAAAATCTTGTTTGATTCACCAAGTTTATCCTAAAAATCAATTAAAGATTTGTTTCATACTCACAAAATCCAACCCGATCAAACAAGAATTTTGTAAAACCAAACTTTCAAAATCCCAAACAAAAACCCAAACTCTCAAAATTACAAAACAAAATTCACACTTTCAAAAATTTTACGAACCAAACACACCCATAAATTCTAGATGGAAGACTATGCTTTTGATGATTACTCATGAAAAAAATAAGTAAAACGTGGAAAATGAATGATGAGCTAGAAAAAGCTAAACAAAGTTAAAGACAAAATGTACATTATGCAATTACTACAGTATCATACTATTTTCATATGTACGAAAGGTCCCTCAAATCCACACAATTATGATAGTGTTGTGCGATGCAGCTCAACCATTAAAACGCATGATTAAAACACTGATAATAATGTTCAAAAAAACACTCCAATTCTATGCCACATATTATATTCTTGTAGGGATCAAAACGCTGTAAGAAAGGGGCAATACTCATGCCAATAACTTCATGGACCTTGTGATAGTTAATGTTCAATCGCTCATCGTACGTACATACAATAACAGAGCACATGCATGTACGGCGGAATTAGAGAAATATATTTGAGATTTTTAATAGGATCGGGATTGTCGAAATTCAAATTCACATATAATATTTTTGTTCTAAACTAAAGTAATATATAATATATTATATATTTTAGAGGTTGTAGACGTCGCCCCGCGCAACTTGCTGATGATTCTGCCACTACATGCGTGGAACAGAATTGAGCAAAATTTCAAGATTTTTTTTCTCTTTGATTTTGCGATAATTAATTTTAGAATGTGTTTGATATTATATTTTTGTTGAAAGTAAATTAAATTACAACTAGACGGACTAAAACGAGTTTTTATGTATTAAATTACACCAATTTGCTATTGATAGGTGCAGACAAGATTATTTTTCGTTTATTTCAAATTAACAGACATGTATTAGTAAAACTAATGAGCATTTCAAATTAAAAGTAGATCGACATTAGCAAATCAAACGTGTACCTAATATGACCAATGTGACCGATAACAAAGAGTGTTACTACACGCAGTCAAATATTTTACTCTTATAGTTTAAACTACGGTGTAAAAATACGAAAATATTCTCAACTTATTTGATTTTCGAAAACTACCCAATTTACAGAGGATGATAATGTCATTTCATTCATATTTAAAATTACGCTGATTAAAATACAACAACACTTTAGATAACAAAACGTGACCTTACTTCACACTAGGGCCTCACCGACAATGGTTGTGGACTGTATCCGAGAGGAGGTGGTCAGGTAGAGATTCATCGGCTGAATACCACGGGAGGTGAACGTGTACTGTCGCCGAGGAATATGTGTGGACCAAATTAAGAATGTTTTTATTATTTATTATACTATAATAAATTGGAATTTTAAGAATGTTTGTTGAAAATTCTTCTATCGTTATCGTAACTTTTAGTATGAACTTTACAAAAATAGATTTAGTTTAAGAACGGGAGATTTATTATTTATTTATTATTGAAAAACTCGTTTTTAAAGGTTTGATCATTTCTTACAAATATGAATTGAATAAATTAAATTGAGTAAAATTTAATGTAGATAGTTAGTTAAAATTCTAAGAACATTATATTTTTACTAAACATAATTAGATGAAATTGAACTTAAATTAACGGAGATGTATAAATATATACACTCCAATATTTTACTTTTATAATAAAAAACACAATATAAATTTACAAAGATAACCTCAATTAAAATATAATCATAAAAAACTTAAAAAAGGAACGGGATAGTAATTTGGTATTTTGAACTACGACCCTGCACAACATTTGGAAAAAAGAGAATAGGCCTCAACACTTTTGATTTCAAGTACGCATAAAGCTGCTATATATTCAGACTTCAGTCCCTTCACTTCCAGAGAAGTACACAAAACCCAGCACTCCAATGGCCTTTCTGTTATCAAACAGTACTTTCTCCATAACTCGGCCAAGAAATGCAGGAATCACCACAAATATTGCATTATCATCCTCAGTAGTTAGGGTTTCCTCTTCTTCTTCTAAGCCTCATAATATTTGTTCTGCTTCCGTCGTTACGGAAACCGAACAGAACCAGCCACGACGGTCTGGAAACTACTCGCCGGCGAAGTGGGATTTAGGCTTCATCCAGTCACTGGAAAACGAATACACTGTAATGATTTTCTGAATCATTCCATCCTCGATAACATATATAATCATAAGATCAGTACTGATATGATACATATTTTGCTGTTAATTAACACAGGGTGTGGAGTACGTTCGCCGGCGTAACTTGCTCAGGGAAAGAGTGGGAGCCATGCTAGACGACGACGAGGCGGATGAACTGAGTCAGTTGGAACTGATCCATGACTTGCAGAGGCTTGGAGTGAGTTATCATTTCAAGGACAGAATTCAGTCCATTTTATATGCGATTCATCAGAAAAATGGCATATTCATGAGCTCCAGGGATTTATATGAGAAGGCTTTGGCATTCACACTTCTGAGGCAGCATGGTTTTGGTGTCTCCCAAGGTCTGTCTTCGATCTATGCTCATATATATGCAGTGATCTTCAATCAATTTCTGATTGTGCTGCTGGTTTGGCCGTGATATTTTGGGGGTCTGATGCCAATTATTTTTTTATAAAAAAAAAAGGTCCTGATTTTTTTTGACTTAATAATATTAGTATGTGTGCGAATAAAAAAATAAATAAAAATTTTAAATAGAAACAAGTATTTAATATTGGTCTATGAAATATATGTCATATTCAAATGATCATTTCTTTGTAAATCAAGGAAAATGTGTAGTTTATAATGATATATAGAAGTTTTCTAAACAATTTAAACGAAATAAAAGGTCAAGGAAAACACTAATATAAGAAGAATATTTGATTCATTGATGTCTTATTCTCACCATCTTATTTCTGATGAATTAAACTTATCCCTGAATTTAACTGCAATGCTGAACTTCACTGAAATATAAATTAATTTAATAATTTAACAATATTATGACTAAACTAACATGAATTTTATCAAAACTGAATAAACTGGACTAGAAAATACTGAATTGAACCAATTTAAACTAATTTTTTAAAATAAGGCCCGATTTTAATTTTAAACAAAAAAAATGTAGAGTTTCAAAGCAAATCTATAAATGATATGATTTAATATTTACTAGTTTATGCTAATTTACAATTAGATTTATGGTATTAAAACTAAACTGAGTCCATGTCCCATTTTTATTTAAAACGAATGCAGTCCAAAAGTTCATTTCCAAATATTCAGAGACAATCATTCAAAATATTTTTGATAGATGTTTTTTTTAAATGACACCAAAATATCTCAAAAAAATATTTCTAATTTAGCAAGGTCGCAGGATTGGGGACCAGAACCGAACACTTGGTAGGAAATTTTTTTTATAAAAAAATCTAACTTAGCATATTCGCAGCATATATGGAAGTGTCACAAATTCTGCCCTGTTTATATATGTAACTAATTTAGCTGCGCGTATATTCTGTCATATATTTATCTACACTTCGGGTGTCAATCTACATTTCAATGTGTCAGTATCATTTCACTTGCTAATGAACCACGTATGAAGACTTGTTGATTCCAACATTTGCCTTCGTCGATCAATTTCTCACACACATTGATCATGTATTATGCAGATGTTTTCGATTCTCTAAAGGACGAAAAAGGGAACTTCAAGCAAAATCTTAGCAAGGACCCAAAAGGGATGCTTCAGTTGTATGAAGCCTCCTACCTTCTAACAGCTAATGAATGCAGTTTGGAATCAGCGAGAGAATTTGCATCCGGAAATTTAAAGAAGATGGGAATAATATTAGATAAAGAGCTGGGTTTGATGGTTGAACATGCACTGGAGCTTCCATTACACTGGAGAGTACCTAGGGTGGAGGCAAGGTGGTTCATAGACTTGTGGGAAAAAAGACTGTCGAAAAAGAATGCAACTTTGCTCGAACTCGCAAAACTCGACTTTAACATTGTCCAAGCAACACATCAGGCAGACCTTAAAGTCTCGGCCAGGTTATCCCGAATACTTGATAGTAAAGTTAGTATTCCTCAGTCATTCAGTTAAAAGAGTCGTGTTTGTAATATGTACTTAAAGCAGTACATACTACAGACATGACTCTCAAGAGGGAGTAGTGATTTTAGGGTCTTTTTTGGTTTAAATTTTACCAGACTAACCCTAACTGGTTTTAATTTGAGGCAGTTGGTGGGAGTATACTTGTTTAAGCAAGAAGCTGACCTTCATAAGGGATAGCTTGGTGGTGTGCTCTTTTGGAGCAGTAGGAAAGAACTTCGAGCCAAGATTTGGATATTTCAGAAGAATGGAAACGAAGGTCACTTGTTTTGTGACAACTGTGGATGATATATACGATATTTATGGAACATTGGACGAATTGGAACTCTTTACTCGCGCGGTTGAAAGGTAATGATGAACAACCTTATATACAATTTACTAAATCATTGAATTATTTTTTGCTTATAAGCTTATAACACTCTCTTATTTTGATACTTTAGGTGGGATGTGGAAGTAGCAGACACCCTTCCAGACTACATGAAGATTTGCTATTCGGAACTTTGTGACACAGTAAATGAAATGGCTCTCGAAACATTTAAACAACGAGGCTTCAACCCCATTTTTTATCTCAGAAATGCGGTTAGTCAGTGTTTTTGAATTTGTCTTACATAAGTTCGCTACATTTTCCCCTTAGTTTTGAATTTTTAAGCATATCTTTGAGGCTAATGTTGTTCTTTAATTTGATTTAGTGGGCGGATTTGTGCAATTCCTATTTAAAAGAAGCGAAATGGTACTATAGTGGCTATATTCCTACCCTTGAAGAATACCTGGAAAATGGTTGGATTTCAGTTACAGTTCCAGTGATACTTGTGCATGCTTATATCTTGGTTGGAAACCCTATTACAGAGGAGGCATTGCAAAGCTGCTTACACCCATATCACAACATAATTCGCTACGCGGGCATGATAGTTCGACTTGCCGACGATTTGGGAACATCTTCGGTATTCCTCTATTCCAAATAAATGCACTGTTAATATCATAGTTTTCAAGAAGTTAAATCTCTAGGTTTATAGCTAAAACCATTGATTTTTCAGGAAGAGCTAAAACGTGGAGATGTACCAAAAGCAATGCAGTGTTACATGAATGAGACAGGGGCATCTGAGGAAGAAGCTCGGGAATACATCAGATTTCTGATCGGCGAAACTTGGAAAAAGTTGAATGAAGAACGAGTGGGAAACTCGGCCTTAATGTCTCAACTTTTTGTAGATATAGCGTTGAATCTTGTGAGGGTTTTACAGTGCTTGTATGAGTATGGTGATGGTCATGGTCATACCGATTCCAAGACAAAGGACCGTATTCGAGCATTGTTCTTTGAGCCTATTGATTGCCGGCTGTGACATGGGGATAGATCTCTACTTTAAGCTAGAGTTACAGTACAGTTTAGTTCAGTTCAAACCAACCAAGATTAGTCTACCTTAGTCCAATTAGTTCTAATAAAGTATGATTTGTATAAATTTTAGTTAATTTATCATTCTATTGTTATTTCCACTACATTAATTATCATTTCAGTTTGGAGAATATTCCCTTTTTCAATCATTCATGGTATTGGAAAATGCCTAGTTACTCCAATTCAATGGTACTGGAAAATGCTCAGTTACTCCAATTCAACTAATCTATTACTAGTGTAGCTAAATTACATATCAACCATAATGATATCGTCTGTACTATTTCAAATTTGGAGATCCAATGAATCTGTAGTGCCGTCCTCAAAGATATTAACTTGCTAACCGCAAAAACTACCAAAAAGCCGTTCGGCAAAAAGAAGTTTCTCGTGCATCAATCACCACGCCAAGCATTGATCTGCTACAACTACAACACCATTTGATTCAGAGCATGATCTATATTCTCCAAACTGCTAACATTTTGAAATATATAAATCACGAACGGATACACGATCTATATACTAGATCAAGAGTAAGACACAACATTTACATGTAGGTCGAGAAAAAAACATCAATCTGAAAAACAAGATCAAGATATGTTGACACAAGATTTAATCGATCAAATCAAAGAATAATATCAATGCGGACAACTCACAGTCATTCAATAGCACGGTACTAGTCTGTCATTGGGTTACATTTTGACTTGTTTAACAATGCAAGTGTGTGTGTGTATATATATATATATATATATAAAAGCTCAGTCAAACATATGAACGAATGTAATTCACCGTGATTGGTGTGTCTGTATTATGTCAAATATATAGGAGTACAAGAGTACAAATACAATGTATCTAGACTAGTCTAAATATGGTACATAAATATATACAAATCAATCACAATTATTCTCAAGATAATTGTGATATTCTATACCCCTCCCCCTTCAAGCGAAGCGTCGGATGAGAAGCCACGCAAAGGCTGGACCGAAATAGTGTGAAGAGAGGACCAGAGAGACCTTTGGTGAATATGTCAGCAATCTGTAAGGAAGTAGGGACATGACTAACACGAAGCCTGCCAGAAGCCACCAACTCTCGAACAAAGTGGTAGTCAATGTCAATATGCTTAGCCCGTTTGTGAGCAACTGGGTTTTGAGCAAGGAAAATAGCACTACTGTTGTCACAAAACAGGAAGGGTGAAGACTTCAAAGGAACACGAAGCTCCTTGAGCAGATTGCACAACCAAACAAGCTCGGCCGCAGTGTTGGCCATAGCACAATACTCAAATTCGCAGCTGGATCGGGAAACAGTTGGCTGTTTCTTAGCACTCCAAGAGACGAGATTACCACCAAGGTAAATGGCATAACCATAGGTGGAACATCGAGTTTCAACACAGCGAGCCCAATCAGCATCTGAGTACCCTAACACTGAAAGGGAGCTGGAAGACGGTCGAAATAAAAGTCCATGATGAAGAGTACCACGAACATATCGAAGAATACGAGTGACCGCCTGATAATGATCGTCTGAGGTGACTGAAGGAACTGGCTAACGGAATTGACTGCATAAACTAGATCAGGCCTAGTAATGGTCAAATACTGCAATGCTCCAACAAGCGAACGATATAGCTTGGGATTTGAAAACTCTGGACTAGAGGAAGTGAGGAGTTGTGTACCAGGAACAAAAGGCGTAGAGACAGGCGCTGTGTCAGTTATGCCAGCGCGCTGAAGAATCTCCATGGCATACTTAGCATGGCCAAGAAACAATCCCGAAGAAGAGCGAGAGACCTCTAATCCTAGAAAGTAATGAAGAGAGCCAAGATCCTTAATAACAAACTCATGATCAGTGCGAGCGACAAACTTCCGAATAAGAAGAGGATCATTACCAGTGAGAATTATGTCATCTACATTGACCAAAAGATGCAACACCTTTGAGCCACGCATAAAGATGAACAGGGAAATGTCAGACGAACAGCACCGAAAACCTAAACAAGTCAGATAAGAACTGAAACGTTGAAATCAGGCACGAGGAGCCTGTTTAAGGCCATAGATGGCCTTCCGGAGACAACATACATGATCTAGATGGCGAGGATCAGTGTATCCAGACGGCTATTCCATGTAAACCGGGGAGTCAAGATGACCATTAACAAAGGCATTCTTAACATCAAGTTCATGAAGGGGCCAACCAAAAGTGGTGGGGCAAGAGACAGAATGATCCGAACGGTGGAAGTTTTGACGACGGGGCTAAACGTGTGAGCGAAGTCAAAGCCAGGAACTTGAGAGTATCCCTGAGCAACCAAACGAGCCTTATAACGATCAATAGTGCCATCGGATCTATGCTTGAGCCGATAAACCCATTTGGAACCAATAATATTAACTCCAGAAGGACGAGGGACAAGATCCCAAGTACGTTGCTGACGCAGTGCATGCATCCCTTCATCCATAGCAGCCACCCAACGAGGATCCTTTAGAGCAGAACGAAAACCCCGAGATTCAATTTCAGCCAAAAGTGCCGCAAGAAAACCAGTGACAACGTAATCAGAGTAATCCTTAGCAGTGAGACTGTATGAGAACGAGTTGTCATGCGATGGCGAGGCGGCGGCGGTGATGAAGAATGGGCTGGAGTTGGTTCTGGAGAAGGGTTGGGTGACGATGTCGCTCCGGAATCAGGCATATGTGGTGATCCAGAGACAGGTAATGGTGGAGATGCCTCTATAGACTGATCTGGTGAAGGCTGATTAGGTGCTGTCAAAGCCAGAGCATCTTCATAATCTGAGTCAAGAAATGTAGAGACATCCAAAGACTCAGGGGCCGTGGAGGATTGACGTTCCAATGATGGAAATGAAGTCTCATCGAAGCGAGCATGGCGTGTAAGATATACTTTCTCAGTGACCGGGTCCAAGCACCGAAAACCCTTGTAATGAGAGTTGTAACCAAGAAAGACACAAGGTGTACTGCGAGGAGCCAGCTTATGCTGAGAGAACGGCCGAATATAAGGATACACCAAACATCCAAATGGATGAAAATTTGAGTAGTCCGGATGACGTCCATAAGCCAGAAAATACGGCAAGACATTATTAAGAACGGGCGTAGGAAGCCTATAAATGGTGTACGTAGCAGTGGCAAACGCTGAATCCCAATAAGAAGCTGGCATCTGAGAGTGATGAAGCATAGACAATCCCATTTCTGTCACATGACGATACTTCCGTTCGGCTCTACCATTCTGTTCAAGAGTATACGGGCAGGAAATCTGATGAAAGATGCCCCTAGCTGCGAAGTGAGAGCGCAACCGTGAATTTGTAAACTCAGTGCCACCATCGCTTTGAAACACCTTAATAGTGCAAGAGAACTGATTCTCCACAATGTTCTGAAACTGCAGGAATGTCTCAACAACATCCTATTTTCGCTTCAGTGGATAATACCAAGTAAATCGCGAATAGTCATCGATAAAAATGGCATAATAAGAATAGCCACTGGCAGGTACGACTGGTGCAGGCCCCCACAAATCACAATGAACTAAATCAAGTATAGACTGCGCTCGCTTCAGATTGTCCATGAAAGAAAGACTTTTTCCTTTCGCTTTTTCACAAGCTGAGCAAAGAGAAGACTTGGACGACAAAGAGGTGACCTTGACATGATTCAGTTTATTCAATAAAGAAAGTACGGAATGAGAAGTATGACCCAGCCTAGCATGCCAAATATCAAAAGAAGCTGTATTTTTATTGGATCGAACGTAAGCAACAAAAGCAGCACCACTCCATTCAAGCACATAAAGACCATGATGACATCTACCCCGGCCTAAAATTTCCTTGTTTGACCGTTTTTGAATCACAAACGAAGACTCATCAAAAGAAGCTACAAATTTTAAATCATTTGTGAGCTTGCTAATCGAGAGCAAGTTTTTCGTAACATCGGGAACTACCAAAACATCCGATAATAATAAGTTATGAGAAAATTGATGACGACCAACATGTGTAATGGAAACATCACGACCATTAGCAAGAGAGAAAGAACGGTTACCAGTAAAAGGAGCAACACGATCAAGATCAGAAGACGCTGAGATCATGTGGTTAGTAACACCAGAATCCATATACCAACTGGAAGTCCTTTCCTTCGAAGAAGCTGAAGACTGGAAAACATCGGCCACATTCACCGACATAGGCGGACTGGAGCAAGTCCGAGCGGTATGTCCAAACTCATCACAAAATTGACACCTTGGGTTCCATCGTTTCCGGCGAGCAGAAAGGGTCAGACGCGGCGGCGGTGGAGGCGGCGCGTGTACCACACGCGCCAAGTCAGGCGAGTGGAGGCTGGAAGGCGCGTGATCCACACGCGCCTGCTGTGGCAGCTGTCGAACATTGGGCGCGTGCAACACACGCGCCAGACGCGCGTGTTGTTCACGCGCTAGAGCGTTGGGTGCACTGCTGTCGGCGCGTGGTACACACGCGCTGCGAGAGTTGTAGGCCAAGTTGTGGGCGCGTGACTCACACGCGCCTGGGCTGGAGGCGGCGCGTGCACGCGCCTGGGCTGACGTTGACCGGTTTATCATTTTTTTCCAAACAACCACGGGAGAGATCGTGGATAACGGGAACGTCGACACACCAACTGAGCAGCGGAAAGGTGGAAGAAACACCAAAACGAAAGCACCACAATCAAAAGTTCGAAGAGGCACCGAAATTGATTGGGATTTATCTATCGAAATTGGATTTTTGACGGATTTACAGGTTATTGGATCGAATAGGCTGATACCATGAAAGAATGTAATTCACCGTAATTGGTGCGTCTGTATTATGTCAAATATATAGGAGTACAAGAGTACAAATACAATGCAAAGTCTCTAGAAAGTCCGACTTTCCTAAGTGTTATGGAACTACCACTATATATTTAAGGTCAAGTGATATTATTTTGTGTTAAAACATTGATAGTATCAAAGTGAACATATAGTAAAACATGTTTTAATGCAAAAATTCAGGAATTTAGATTAAAACATTAATAAAATTCAAATAACAAATTTTACAGTTCAAATTAAAAGATACACTGTATAAGTTAAAACGCATAAAAACTCTTATGGAAAGTCAGGAAAGTTGGACTTTCAAGAGAGTTTCTCCAAATACAATATATCTAGACTAGTCTAAATATGATACATAATATATACAAATCAATCACAATTATTCTCAAAATAATTGTGATATTCTATCGCATACTAATACACGGAACATGTATTAGTACAACTATACACATCATGATGTGCATTTTCAAACATGCCAACCAAAAATGCAAGCGCAACGCTCATGATTCAAATATGTTACGTGATCAGATTTCAGGCGATCCGGCATACGTATGATATCTCATTATTTAATTAGCCTAAATCGCGTATTTTATTCACATTTTAATTTTGCTGATGAAGATGCGCTGCACGGCACGCACATGAAGAAGATTCATTTTACATTTATGGTACCACCAAATATTAAGTGTGAACTCATAATTTTTTATAAAAGTCTGTACAACTATCTAATTTAATTTTATATGTTTTTAATATAATAATTATGTTTTATTCTACTGATCTCTCCTATGAGAAATTCATAATTTATAAGCTGATGATGAGACCCGGTTCTCTCACTCTCTCCCTCTGATTAACACTCACCTTTACATTCAAACTCAGGATCTGTTTTTTTAATTTTTATATAAATTAGTTCAATTTAAGTATATATTTATGTTTAATTTTATTTATTTCAGTTCAGTCTAATTATATATTTATATTTTTTTAATTTAATACAATCTATTCAAATTTAATTTACAGTTCAGTAAGAGATAAGGTCGGAGCCTCATTCTTCATCACCCCCTTAACAAGCACGCGCTAAACTTAATGATGAATTATTATGATTTTTTTAAAATTTAGTTGAGGGAAATAGATGTGAAATGAAAACGTTCACTTTGAATATAAATTATGCATATTGACATAAACAATGTATGAAGCTTAATTGCATTTAAATATTTGATACAATTATTTAGCACTACTATACCGACACGCCAATAACCTCATGAAACACGTTGGAAAATAGTACTCATGAAACACGATTACATCTTGTCAATAATTTCATGGACCCTGTTCCAATATTATTGTTCATCGTACATATGCTATTCGGTCTTAGTTTTAAAAAATCCGGTCTTAGTTTTAAAAAATCATCGTGTTTTTATTTGTATAAATTTTAGGAAAAGTTTGGTTTTAAACTATGATTTTATTTTTGTGATGGGCGTGTTCATTAAAAAAATCGAAATCATTCATTTAATAACCGAATCTGATAAAAAACGATCATAAACATAAAAATTCGATTATGATTACGAACAGATTGGTAAATACAGACCGCATTTATATTTAAGGTCCGTATTATTTTTGCAGTCCGTATTTATATTTAAATTGTCTGATATATCTGAGGGTATTAATATCACTTCATGAATAAATACGGACTACATAATACTGGACTGCATATAACAATATCCTATTAATAATGGAAACATATTTTAATTTTATTTTTTTCCAATATGCATGCCTGCCTGTAGTTTGCTGTGAACTTTTATTACTTTGATAATTTATGTATTTTTAATTTTTTTAATTAACTTTTATATTGATCAAAATAACTGATTATTTATCGAGTCGATCGTTATCGATCATTATCATTTGATCGATCACTTATAACGGTTCGATCATCGTAATATTTAAATGATCCAATTATAATCACATGAATTGTTTTGATCGATCGATTGATCATATGATCATCTCAAATTTTATACGATCCGAGTGGTCGGATAAAAAACACAACTAGACATTTTATTAATTTATGGACCAACATTTAGGCGAACTAACAGAAACGCATGCAGCTTTACTCCAACTTCATTAAAATTGATTAACTGATATTGATCTTCACCTACACAGCTCGTGGACTGAATCAGAGAGCGGGGTCCGGTAGAGATTCACCATCTGATTCTATATACCTGTTATGGTAGTAAAATAGAGTTTATAATTATTTTAATAATAATTTGGCGTTAATTGACAAAGTTATCTGTTTATAAAATGCTAATATATTCAGTTATCAAGAACACAGCCATTTTTGCTCCACCGTAATGGCCTGCCTAGCATCACATGTTTCCTTAAGTCGACAAAGACAAGCGAGAATCAACATAAATATTGATGCATCATCATCCTCATCTGTAAGGATCTCCTCTTCCTCTAAAGCTCAAGCTCAGATCGTTTGTTCTACTTCTTTAACTAAAGAAGCAGAACAAAACGGACCAAGACGGTCCGGAAACTACTCGCCTGCTAATTGGAATCTAGGGTTCATCCAGTCACAGGAAAATGAGTACACAGTAAGATGATTTTCTGAATCATTTCATCTTATATATATATATATATAAAAGTAAAAGTATAACTATGTAAGTATATTTATATAGAGTTTTCTGTTTACACAGGGTGAGGAGTATGTAGACAGGCGTAACTTGCTCAGGGAAAGAGTGGGAGCCATGCTAGACGATGGGGAGGCGCCCGCTTTGATTCAGTTGGAGCTGATTTACGACTTGCAGAGGCTTGGAGTATGTTATCACTTCAAGGACAAAATTAAGTCCATTTTAAGCGCGATTCACTTGAAAAATGACATATTTGTGACCTCCAAGGATTTATATGGGATAGCTTTGGCATTCACACTGCTGAGGCAACATGGTTTTAGTGTCTCCCAAGGTTTGTCTTCAATCTACGTACAGTGCAGTTCAGGGAATTTGTTAAGTGTCACTAATTCTGCAAACTATATATGTGACTAAATTAGCTCATGTGATGATGTCACTATATTTAGCTACACAAATATGTCAAAAGTTTCCAGAGGTTAAGATAGCTTCACTTATATAATGGCACTGGGTTTGGCGACGCCAACATGTGTCAATAGTTTCCTCAATTCTGGTGTCATCAATTTCCACTTACATTTCAAGGTGTCACTTTCATTTCACTAGAAAATAAAGTGAACCATGGATGAAGAATCATATGTTCTCTCATTGTTGATTCCTAACATTTGTCTTTGTCGATCAATTTCTCACACATTGATCATGTATTTTGCAGATGTTTTCGATTATCTGAAAACCGGGGAAGGGAGCTTCAAGCAAAATCTCAGCAAGGACACAAAAGGGATGCTCCAGCTGTATGAAGCCTCCTATCTTCTAATGGAAAATGAATGTAGTTTAGAATCAGCAAGAGAATTCGCATACAAAAATTTAAAGGAGATGGGAATGATATCAAATAAAGAACTTGGTTTGATGGTTGAACATGCCTTGGAGCTTCCATTGCACTGGAGAGTGTCAAGGGTAGAGGCAAGGTGGTACATAAACTTGTGGGAGAAAAGATTGTCAAACAAGAATACAACTTTACTCGAACTCGCAAAACTCGACTATAACATAGTTCAAGAAATACATCAAACAGACCTTAAAGATTCGGCGAGGTTCTCCCGAATATCTTCATCTATAAATAGTACTTACTTAATTAAGAGAGTATTTATATTGGTGTGTTTTGATTTGATGCAGGTGGTGGGAGAGTACATGTATAGGCAAGAAGCTGCACTTTATAAGGGATAGCTTGGTGGTGTGTTCATTTGGAGCAGTAGGAAAGAATTTCGAGCCAAGATTTGGATATTTCAGAAGAATGGAAACGAAGGTCACTTGTTTTGTAACTACTATGGATGACATATACGACGTTTATGGAACATGGGAAGAATTGGAACTTTTTACTCACGCTGTTGAAAGGTACTGATGAACAAAATGGTAAAATACCTAAATAATCTTGCTTATGTTTACGGTAGTTCAATCATCTCTTATTTTGGCATTTCAGTTGGGACATGGAAGTAGCAGACACACTTCCGGAGTACATGAAGATATGCTATTCGGAACTTTATAATGCCATAAATGAAATGGCTTTCAATACATTTAAACAACGAGGCTTCAACCCCATTTTTTATCTCAGAAACGCGGTTAGTCACTGTTTCTGTGACAATGCAACACATTTTAACATATCTTTGGGACTCTAACTTTGTTTGTTCGATTTGGAAGTGGGCTGATTTATGCAATGCCTATTTGAAAGAAGCGAAATGGTACTATAGTGGCTATACTCCTACCCTTGAAGAATACTTAGAAAATGGTTGGATTTCAGTAACAGTTCCAGTGATACTTGTTCATGCTTACATCCTGGTTGGCAACTCTATTACAGATGAGGCCCTGCAAAGCTGTTTGCTCCCATATCACAACATAATTCGCTACGCGGGCATGATTGTTCGACTTGCTGATGATTTGGGAACATCTTCGGTACTCATCTGTCTAAGATCAAACTGCACTGTTTTTATTCATGGACCATTATTTGTTTAGAGCTAAAACCTCTAGGTTTAGAGCTAAAACCATTGTTTTATACTTGTTCCATTAATTTTTCAGGAAGAACTAAAACGCGGAGATGTACCAAAAGCAATGCAGTGTTACATGAACGAGACAGGGGCATCTGAAGTAGAAGCTCGGGAATATATCAAATTTCTGATCAATGAAACTTGGAAAAAATTGAATGAGAAACGAATGGGAAACTCGGCCCTAATATCTCAAGTGTTTGCAAATATAACGTTGAATCTTGTTAGGGTTTTACAGTGTTTGTATGAGTATGGTGATGGTCATGGACATACTGATACCAAGACAAAGGACCGTATTCGAGCATTGTTCTTTGAGCCTATTGATCCAAGATAGATAGATTGTGGTTGTTGCATGTGGATAAATCACTAATACAAGCTAGAGTTAAAGTACTCCCCAAATTATCAGTTTTTTGTTTTGTTTTGCACTCCAGTTTAGTTTAATTCAATCAAGTTTAGTTTCTTTCAATTCAGTTAATTTATTTTTGAAAGAGCATTCATTTTTAAGATATTAGGAATCGCCCAACAACGATTACAGTAAGTGAAATCAATATCTAATCTAAGAATCTTATCAAAAAAATTATTTGACATGTAAGTCTAAACTAATAATTCTATTTACAGGTGACTGATTATGTACTTGTTTACATTGAGCAAAAGCTGATTCGCTCGCCCTCGGCACATGTATTCATTTACATATATTTACATTTGATGGGCCAAATGTTGCTACCCCAACCACATAAAAATTTTAATTGTTTTGAATGAACCCAATACAATATATTTGGTGACCAATCAGACACTTTAGTAACAAAAAAGGTTTTGTTAATAAATTTCGTTACCAATTTTTATACTTTTGGTGCCGATTTTTGCACTTCCGATAGTGACCATTTTGCGGACCAAAATAAAATTTTTTCACTAATATTTTATAAGTGACTGAAAACATGTGACGAATTTCTTTTGTCACTAATGTCAAATTTGGTGACCAAAATAGAAGTGGTCACCAGGATTTTGGTCCCCAATCCCCTGGAGTGTACAATCAAACTAAATGTTAAAACAAATAATAGACCTCATCAGATTGTAATACTACATATTCGAGAGCAGCAATTAGTTGTCGCAGTACCATAAATTGCTTAACAAAGTATTTACATTCAAACTCAATTAACATTGTTAATTGAAAATTTTAAATGATACTTTACCAACGATTCCTTGTGAAGTACTTTTTGAGCACAAGCACATTCAAATAACAAATAAGACGACGATGAATATCATCAATTTTCAATCGTACTTCGGTGACAGAAGTACTTGAAAGTCCGGATAGACCTGAGCCTATCCTCTTATCTGTTCTAGAGCCTGAAATACTGTTTCGAGCCGGCATATTGGTTTTTCGCCTAGAATGTTGGATGCTTATAGTGGTTGAATTTATAGATTTTAGTTTTCCGATAAGTTTCTCCCTAATAAAGTGACATGCTGAGCGTTCCTTAAAAAATTTAATAAACCAACTGTCATTTCGACCTACTCTAATAATTTTTTTTTATGAATAATACCACTAAGATGATGTCAAAACAATCCCATGGTTTTGAATTTATTGTGCAGAAAGTGAACGGGTATAGTGCAGAAAGTGGAATAGTTTTGAGGCTCTAATGATTGTCTTGTCAATCGTATTCCCTCCGTTTCGTTTCGGTATAGTTGACGCTTTGATTTTGGACATTTTCTTTGCTCAAATTAAATTATCAATTTGTACTAATATATACATAATAATATTAATGTATAATATAGTTTGAGATTTTTTTAAAAATATTTATTTTTTAAATATGAAAATTTTAGAATTGATTAACTTAAAAAACTAAAATTATTAATGATAAAAATGTGGGCATAAAAACAAGGTACAAGGTCAAGTGTCACTGGGAGGGAGGATTCATAAATAAGAGCCCCATCTGATAGTAGCTTTTCCTCAAAAGATCTCACCTGCATCAAAATGCATAAAAGCATCACCATACAATTTGTAATCATTCGGACCATATAGTTCTTAAAGATTTATAATTATACTATTAATTCTAATTTTTGAACTACGTTGTGCCTCACCGACAGATCGTGTGTACTGTATTAGATTCAGGATCATCGTCTGATTCCAGTTACATCACTGTGTGGACCAACATAGAACATTACTCTGATCAATGGAGTATGGATATGATTAATTTAAAGTAATTTAACCATTTATACCGCCATCATATATAGCTTGTTTTGTAATTCCATGACTTGCCTCTCCACCAAATTTTGTGGCGTCGGACGGGTGGAGACTGAGGGCGAGCGAATCGTCTTCCCATGTACAGCATGTTTTATTAGGGTTTTCAGTGACTTTTACACTTCCTCTAGCTCACCTAATCAATCGACCTAATAAAGAACGACCTCATAGTCATACCTTACCTTACCTTTTATTTTATTGGATTTCTGGTTATGTTATTTTTACACAGTGACATTACTAAAATATTGCTGATAAAAAGTAAATAAATTCATAGTTAGCTCATCTAACGAAAAAATTAACAGAAATTGATCATTTTTAAAATGTGAAGTATACTTTTCGAACACATTAAATGTTGGTTTAAAATATTAATATTTTTTTTGGAAAGAATGCAAGATAGCTTGCCACTATATAAGTGCACACACTTTTTTTGAGGACACATACCATAGAAATATATTTCCACCATGCTAGCAAGTTTCTGTCATTCGGCCATCTGGTGCCCAAACATTTATACACAACCAAAACAGATACATATGAACCAAGTAAGTGTAGCCAAAAATGGAGTCTCACCAAAATTCCCAATGCCAAAGATCTCAATCCCTCAAATGTACTATGCCATGAAGATCATCAAATTCATAACTATAAGGTACGTACCCGCCATAGTTCGATTTATTTCAATTCAATCGAGAAAAAAAGATAGATAAATTATTTTGTTTTTATGATACGATTCTTTTTCGCTTTCTAGGTTGAATTGCTATCCATGAAACATTCAGATAGGGTTGGAGATGTGCGAAGCGCGCTAAGGCTTAGAATGGAGGAAGACAAAGATTGTTTGATGCAGTTAAGGTTGGTTGATTCCATCCAAAAATTAGGGATCGATCATCTCTTCCAAGAAGAAATTACCCAACTTCTGCAGAGACATTATAGTTTGCATACAAATGGTCACTTTTTTCATAATGGTCATCCCTCCATGGACGAAGTTTCGTTGATTTTCAGGCTGT
This sequence comes from Sherardia arvensis, assembly GCA_948330725.1. Lineage (NCBI taxonomy): Eukaryota > Viridiplantae > Streptophyta > Magnoliopsida > Gentianales > Rubiaceae > Sherardia > Sherardia arvensis. The sequence continues at coordinate 4,700,674 of OX415238.1, read as the reverse complement.
TGAGACAAGAAGGTCACTTCTTAGTCCCAGGTTGTTTCCTATCAAAACCTTAATATTCAGTGACACAAATTTGAATTTAGTGACAAATAAATTTGTCACAATTATATGTCACCCCATTCTCTATATTTTACTGCACCTATAAATATCACTAATTTACCTTTAAAAAATACATATCACTAATTTGTATAAAATATACATGGTTACTGCATCTTCATGTTCAACAACATTTGTAACTTTAATAGGTCCATTTTAACTTATTACATAATTAAGTGTCACTAATATCTGTCACCGAAATCTGGATCAGGCTAGCATAAAAGTGACAAAAATGATTGTCACAAATAAACGAGCACTGGTAATGGACACCAAAAGGATGGATTATTAACACCTAAATATAGATTATTTTCCAATGGGATGCAACTAAAAACTCACTCTCAAAACCAAACACAGATGTCTTCAAGAGATTCATGGACGAGAAAGGGAGGTTCAATCCAAAAACCGAAAAAATCGACATAAAGGCTCTGATGGCATTATTTGAAGCAGCTCAGCTAAGCATAGAAGGAGAAGATTTACTTGATGCTGCTGCAAAGCTTAGCAGCCAACACCTAAATGCGCGTATGGTGCATCTTGGCGACCGGGATGTAAGAATAGTTGCACATACCTTGAGGCATCCTTTGCGCAAAAGCTTAGCCAGATTGGAGTCAATAAACTCAATGTCTCTAGAGCTTGGTATGGGGAAAACCCTGCATCAATTGTCTTATGTTGAAAATTACATGGCAAAAAGAATACACAGGCAAGAATTGCAGCAAATCTCCAAGTAAGTCCTTTTTGTTCAGAATTTATTACATTTGCTGTTAACAATTGAATGACCTAAACTGAAATGTTGATGAATAATAATAGATGGTGGGAGGATCTTGGCATAGTGAAGGAGTTGGAGGATGCTAGAGATCAAGTCATGAAATGGTTTACATGGACAGTTGCCTGCCTCAAGGATCTCAGTTTGTCGGGCGAAAGAGTCAACCTCACAAAGACAGTTTCTGTCATTTACCTCATTGATGACATCTTTGATCTCTATGGGGAACCTGAAGATCTATATCTTTTTACTCAAGCAGTAAAAAGGTATCCAAAATGTTGAATTTTTTTTTTTAAACCCTTTTTGGTTACAAATCACTGATAATCAAAGAAAAATAAGTGCAGCTGGGAATTAGCAGACATTGAGCAGTTACCAGACTACATGAAGAAGTGTTTCAAGGCTCTTTATGCCTTCACAAATGAGGCAGGGCTTAACATTCAGAAAAGACATGGCTTCAACCCTGCCAAATCCTTGCGAAAGACGGTATGAATACCATCATTTCCTTTCTCCTTTTAGCATAAAACTACTACATTCATCGACAAAAACAAGTCCAGCTTGCTTACAACACTAAAACAAAGTTCTTAAAAACATCGACACGATAACTACATCTAATTTTGACAGTGGGGAGACTTGTGTGATGCCTTTCTCATGGAATCAAGATGGTTTGCTTCGGAGTCGAGTAATAACAAGCCACAGGCTAAAGAATACTTAGACAATGCAAAAGTAAGCTCAGGACTACATGTGGTTGCAGTACACTTGTTCTTCCTCTTAGGGTTTGGTACAAAATCGAAAAGCCTGATTACTTTGGATGATGCATCTGGGATTATCTCCTCTGTAGCGGCGATTCTTCGTCTCTATGACGATCTGGGAACCTCAGAGGTAATGTATCATAAATTCATAATTAAACACTCATTTTAATCTCTTTTTTTGTGAATTTTTGACCTAAATGTAAGCCAAAACTCATTGTGATCTTATGCTAATGACAGGACGAGGGACAAAGTGGCCGTGACGGGTCTTTCATCGAATACTATCTGAACGATAACGAAAGCTTGACTGTTGAAGTAGCCAGAGAGGAAGTGCATAACATGATCTCAGATGAATGGAAGAAACTGAACAGAGAGTGTCTTTGCCTCGACCATTCATCATCAACTTTTCAAAAGGGTATCCTCAACCTGGCCAGAATGGTTCCTTTAATGTACAGCTACAATGAGAAGCAGCAACTCCCTGATCTCCAAGACTACATCAAATTCAAAATCATGTTATAATATAATCAAAGTCATGGCATAATTTGGAAAAAAATTTCAAATAAATACAATTAAAACTAAAATTATAGAAATTATCATTAATTAAATCATAATTAAATACACTACGAAATTTTGTATTCTTATTAGATTGCGGGGAAGAGATAAACATCGTAAAATACAACATAACTCCGAATGATATATAGAAACCATCATGTTCAAGGCCTTGGAAAATCGTTCACTATTGAAAATTTTCACTGCTCTATGCATTGTTTAGAGTCAAAACTCAAGTATAGAGAAATTATACATGCACATCCATGTTTACTAAATGCAGGTCTGAAAAACATAATATGTGGCCCTGAATTGTGCTAGTGCATCCAAAATATTATATTTTGGACCTGCATTAGTAAACATGGACCTGCATGTAACACCACTCATATATAGCAACAAGGAAATTTGTCAAATATTACTTGGCACATTGTTATATGCTTTGATAGTGTCAAAACGTTACATTCATATAATTTGGTTAGTGTTGTGAATAATGAGTAAGTCTAACTAAGATATACGCACTTAATTGATAAAATAAATTTAAGAAATTGCTAATCATAATCTAATTATTGCGTTCAAATTCAAAGTCCAAACATTGGTCGGTGACTTAATTTTTTTTAATATATTTTAACCATGTATAACATCCGTTCAATATCATTTATAATTTTCCATGAATATGCAAAATAGTAAATATATCAAATTCAATTTAATTGAATGGACCAAAATTACATAATTAACCAAATCAATTGAAAATCAGTAAATAATTACGAAAATAGGTCTAATTGAATCTGAATGATACATATTGAATCAAACAAAACAGTAAAAAATTTTAAGTCACATAACTAAAAATAATTTTAAAAAAATTATAGTATGATTGCGAGAAAAATTTCATATAAATACAATTAAATATTTAAATTATAAAATTAAACACTAATTAAATCTTAATTAAATTCTAATTAAATAAACTACGAAAACTTATATATTTATTAAGATGTCAGTAAGGGAAAAATAAAAATATAATGTATTAAAAATTAAAACTTAAACCATTTCCAAAATGAAAAAGAAAAATGCTATAGAGAATTAATGTCAAATTACAAAGCTTTAAAGGTCACAAAAATTAACAAAAATTGACAAATAAAAAAAACGCAAAGAATTCTTATTATAATAAATATGGTATAAGATAATCGAAGTTAATTAAATTATAATACAAAAATCGAGTCAGCAACGTTTGAAGTTAATTAATTAATTAAATTAGAAAAAATACTTTTGTGCATTATTATTTAATCTCTGAAGAGCTTAGAGCCTCTGCATCGAAAAGTGAATGCCCTGGACACTCCACGATAGCCCCACGAGTGCTTGATCAAGTAGATATGGTTGAGCACATGTGCTTAAGATGTAGGATCTGTTGTATTGAGTGCTTAAACTTGTTATATTTTTCTTGCATGCATCTGATCTCCATCTTTAGCTTCCAGCATAATGTCTTGACCAAGCGATTAAAATAAAATGAATTACTGTTGGTGACATACACGTGAATATATAGTACAATTCAAACATTTTATTACTCCAATTATATATAATATTTAAAAGCTTATTTTCTAATTAAGGAATGCAAACTTATAGGAGTTTCATCAATATCGCATTGTCTGTATTCGTTTATATTCTCACCATTTCTAGTTTCTTTTGATTTAGTTTAAAATTTATTCTCTCATCAGTTCAGTTCAACATCTTGTTCTCTCGTAAGTTTAGCAGCTTTGATTATCATATTTCAATTCATTTCAGCAGTTTTCAGCTTAGTTCATCTAAAGTGGACTGACCTAAGTCTTAATTTAATAATTAAAAGAGTAATATATTATAATTTTAAAAGCTTCTTTAATGTTTAATCATAAGCATTGCTTATTGATAAATTAGCAAATGAGTATGCTATCATATTTTTTAAAAGGTGTAATTAATTCATAGAATGCCACATGATTACATGATGACAGCACTCAGAGCTTAAAAAAACATAAAACCAGCACTAGTTTAATACTTAAAAGTTAAAACCAGCACCAGATGAAGAATATCACATACTTAAAGATATCTATGCACCAGATATCATAGATATCTAAGATCCATGGAAACTCTGGCCATTTTCCTCTCCATTTCCACAGTATTCCTAACATGGCTATGCGTTTATGCACTGAAAATCAGGTCAAAATCCAAGAAACTTCCTCCAGGGCCATTCCCTATTCCAATCATTGGCAACATCTTTCATCTTGGACCAGTCCTTCATGTTTCACTTGCAGATCTCTCCAAGATATATGGACCATTGATGAAACTCAAGCTAGGAAGCATGGATGTTGTGATCGTATCATCGGCCGAAATGGCTAAACAGCTACTTTCAGGAAATGATCACCATTTCATCCGAAGAACGGTCACAGATGCCATGGGGGCACTTGACCATGACAAGATCTCTGTCATCTGGATGCCAGCATTAGGCCGGTGGCGCAATCTGAGAAAACTGTGCAAAGAGAGGGTGTTTTCATCTGAGAGGCTCAATGCGAGTCAAGGGCTGCGTCAAGAACAGGCGAGAAAACTCTCTGATTTGTTGCAGAAATGTAGCAAATGTAGGGAAGTTGTGAATATATGTGAAGTGGCTTTCACAACATCTCTTAACTTGATCTCCAACACCATATTTTCTGTCGATTTTGCTGAATATGGATCGACTTCTTCCCAACAAATGAAGGATATAGTTAATGAGGTTATGGAAGTTCTTGGCACTCCAAATGTTGCAGACTACTTGACTTTCCTCAGGGGTTTGGATCCTCAGGGCATTAGGAGGAAGGCTGAGGTGAGCCTTGGAAAGTTGTTTCGAAGTTTCGATGGCCTAATCACTCAAAGGCTTGAAGAAAGGCAGAAATCATCGAATTACTCGAGGAGGGATGATTTCTTGGAAACCCTTTTGGATCTTACAGATGAAAATGAAGCTGAATGGAGTCACCAGGACATTAAACACTTGATTTTGGTGAGTATTTCATTCTTAAATTTCAGCATGATTCTTTGGTTTATGTTGTTTGATTCTGTCTTAACATCATTGTTGGTATATACCTTGAATGTCGTAATAGTCGCTACTGCAACTTAGTGCGGGGTCTCGCTGGCCTTGGGGGTTGGGGCGGAGCGCACCCTGGCCTTGGGGGTCCCGCCCCAACGGTATGAGTTACCTCTTTACTGAGGTGCTGGTGAATTGGGCCGAAAGTGTGTTTTCGGGCCCAATACCTATACGACTCTTTCACTTACTGCAATCTAGTTCATACTGTTTTCTAGGTATTAGCCGATAGGAACATCGTAATCTGTGTACCTATCTAATACAATTTGTCTCCTTCCCGTGGATGTAGCCAATCATTGGTGAACCACGTAAATTTCTGTGTTCTTGTTTTTCCTTTTACGTGTAGTTTGCTGTTTTCTCATATCCCGCACAACAATCATGAACTGATCTTAGGCCTTTTCTCGATTTCAGGATCTAATCTCAGCAGAGACAGAAACAAATTCAGTGACAGTGGAATGGGCGATGACCGAGCTATTAAAGAACCCTAGCAAACTAAAGAAAGCCAGGGATGAGATCAAGCAAGTTCTAGGAAACAACAATGCCTCCCTTCAAGAATCAGACATTTCCAGGCTACCTTATTTACAGGCAGTAGTCAAAGAAACCCTACGTCTACATCCATCTGTCACGATCTTAGGGCGCCAACCTGAACAAGACATAGAAATCAACGGTTACATTGTCCCGAAAGAAGGCGCATTTCTCGTGAACCTGTGGGCCATTGGGAGGGATCCAGGGCAGTGGCCTGATGCAGGGAGTTTTTTGCCAGAAAGATTTGTAGGGAAAGATGTTGAAATGAAAGGGCACCATTTTGAGCTCCTGCCTTTTGGCACAGGGAGGAGAGTTTGCCTTGGGATGCCTCTTGCTCATAGAATGCTTCATCTTATTCATCAGTTTGATTGGGAGCTTGAGGATGGGATGAGGCCACAAGATATTGACTTGGGTGAAAGATTTGGGATTGCTGTTCATAAAGCCTTTCCTCTTAAGGCCATTCCTGTTTTAGAAACTAATTCACTTTGATGTAGTAGTTTATGATGTTGAATTCACTTTAGCATTTCAAATAAAAATGTGTTGTTATCAAGAAAAAGTGGTTATAAAAATCAACATATTATCAAGAAAGTTCAACCTTGCCTCACAAAAACTCAAAAAATTGCATCTTTTTATGTACTATCTCTTAGTCCAAAATACAGTCCAGTATTTTACTTCTATAGTCTAAAATACAGTGTAAAAATACAAAAATGTCCTCAACTTATTTGATTTTTGAAAAACTACCCAACTTACAGGGAGCGATAATGTCATTTCATTGGTAACACTTCATTTTTTATAATGATTCTTTTCATGACAGCTTTCACATGAGTAAAAAACACACTGAAACAGTAGTGCAATATAATGTATGTATGATCAAGAAGGAGATCTAGAAAAATCACAGATCAGTCCATGGAGATTTCAACCTTTTTCCTTTCCATTTCCATTTCCACCGCTTTCCTAATCTGGCTATGCATCGACACACTGAAATACAAGCTCAAATCCAGAAAGCTCCCTCCAGGTCCACTCCCTCTTCCGATCATCGGCAACATCGTACAGCTCGCCGGAATACTCCACGTGTCACTCGCACAGCTCTCCAAGCTTCATGGACCTCTGATGACCATCAAGATTGGACCCAAGTTAACCATTGTTGTCTCATCATCGGAAATGGCGAAACAACTGCTTCCGAGGAATGATCATCAGTTTCTCGGACGGCCTGTCCCTCACGCCGCCACCGCCGCCGATCACGACAAGATCTCCGTCGTCTGGCTGCCGGCGTTGGGGCGGTGGCGCAGCCTCCGCAAGCTGAGCAAAGAGAGGATCTTTTCGAATGAGAGGCTAAATGCGAGCCAGAGTCTTCGTCAAGTGAAAGTGCAAGAACTCAGTGATTATTTGAGGAAATGCTGTAAGAATAACGAAGTTGTTAATGTTTGTGAAGCTGCATTTACTACATCCTTAAACTTGCTGTCCAGTACCATTTTTTCTGTCGATTTCGCCGATTATGATTCGAGTTCTTCCCATGAACTGAAGCAGATTGTGACTGAGGTTATGCAGACTGTTGCTGCTCCAAACGTTGCTGATATTTTGCCTTTCTTAAAATCCTTAGATCCACAGGGGATTCGGAGGAAAGTTGAGGTTCCTCTTGTAAAATTATTGCACAGTTTTGATGGTCTAATCAGTCAAAGGTTGCAAGAGAGGCAAGAATCATGGAATTACTCGAGGAGGGATGATTTTCTGGAAACCCTTTTGGATCTGACTGAGGAAAATGGAGCTGAATGGAGCCATCAGGACATCAAACATCTGATTGTGGTAAGAACATTGTTTTCACACATTTCATTTTGGTCTGTTTTTTTAAGATTTGAACAATGCTCCAGGATTTAATCTTAGCTGGGACAGAAACAACTTCAAACACGGTGGAATGGGCGATGTCAGAACTGTTAAAGAGCCCTGGAAAACTGAGGAAAGCTAGGGCTGAGATTAAGGAAGTACTAGGAAACAACAATGCATCTATCCAAGAATCAGACATTTCCAGGCTACCTTATTTACAGGCAATAGTCAAAGAAACCTTGCGCCTTCATCCAGCGGCGACTATCCTTGTTCGCCAACCTATGAACGACATAGAAATCGACAACTACATTGTACCAAAGGAAGCTCAAATATTCATCAACACTTGGGCTATTGGTAGAGATCCAGGGCAATGGCCTGATAATGACTCTTTTGCCCCTGAGAGATTCTTGGAGAGTGACATTGACATGAAAGGGCAGCATTTTGAGCTCCTCCCCTTTGGAACAGGAAGAAGAATGTGCCTCGGAATCGCGCTGGCTGATCGCATGCTTCATCTTGTTCTTGCTGCTTTTCTTCATGGATTTGATTGGAAGCTTGAAGATGGGATGAGCCCTGAAGATATTGACATGAGTCAAAGATTTGGCCTTGTAGTTCAAAAGGCATTGCCCCTTAAGGCCATCCCTCTTCTTGATTCCAATGTTTAAATTTCTGAAGTGTCGTACGCACTCCAGTATTTTACTCAGCGTAGTTCAAAATACCAATGAAATGACATTATCGTTCCTTGTAAGTTGGCCAGTTTCTCAAAAATCAAATAAGTTGAGGACATTTTCGTACTTTTACACTTTATTTTGGACTACAAGAGTAAAATACTGGACTACGTATAGCAACACCATTAAGGGTGCATTTGGTTGGATGGGTTTTTGGAAAACAGGATTTTGAGAGTCCAGTTTTCCAAAAAACTTGTTTGGTTCACCAAGTTTTACAAAATCCTATTTTTTGCCCCAAAATTCAGACTTGCAAAATTCTAAAAACCAATCAAATATTTTGTTTCAAACTTACAAATCTCAATCCACCAAACAAGGATTTTGCAAAAACTAGACTATCAAAATCCCAAACAAAAACTCAAACTCTCAAAATTCCAAAACAAAATCCAGACTCTCAAAATCCTCTCCAACCAAATACACCCTAAATTTTTAAACAAAATAAAGTCAATGAATCATGTGTTATGGTTTCTTATCCTTAGCATTTGATGGATTTGAGGATCATCAAGAACAGATCCCATGTGACCAAAGGAGGGAAAATTCAAAATCCCAACATTTGCATTAATTTCCCTGTTATGATCTTGTAGAAAATGTAATAAAAATGACTCTTTTTTTTTTTGTACATATTCAAAAATGATTCTTTTCTTTCCCTTTTTTAATGAAACATATGAGATCATCACATGTGACTGTTTAGACTGTTTCACACCTAGGATTCAATCTTCAAGCTGGCATTGAAAAAGGAGTTCCTTTTGTTTTGTTTTTGTCTGTCTTGGGAGGTGGAAATCAACATTTCACATCTTTCAGAGGTCATACACATCTCCTGCAATGGAAGAAAAGTCCATTGTACTTTACCTGGTTCTGGTGGCGGTGGCTGTGCTGGTGGCTCCGGCCACCGCACAAGGAGGAGCTCCGGTGACTGCGTATGTCAATCACACCGTTGGGGATGAGGCTGGATGGTTCTTCAACAATACAAACAACCTGACTTCTGCTAATTTCTCTGCTTGGGCTGATACCCAAAGTTTCAATCTTGGAGATTACTTGAGTGAGTTTCCCTAACTTGTAATTCTACTTTTTTTGCCATTGTTTTTCTTCATTGATTATGCCCTAAAAATTGAAATTTTTCTTACTCAAATTGGGATTTTTAATTGCATTTTCCCATGATCCTGATGAAAATGTGACCTAAATGGAAAAGGGATCCCAAGAACAGTTTTTTGTGGTTTTATTAGTGAAGTTTTGCATATCCCATGATGATGATGATGATGTGATTGATTTGATTTGATTTTCGGACAGGAATAATTTCACTTTCACTTTCTTATGATTATGTTTATGCTTTCAGCTAAATTAGTTAAGTTAAATCCCATAATCTAAGCTAGAAGGTGCATTCCTATGTCGAGAATTAGAGAAATCTGGAGATCCCTCAGCTTGATCATGTTCTTATGATCATGTTTCTTCTCTTTAAATAAGTTTGGATTTTGTATACATTTAGTTGCATTTAGTTACATTTAGTCTTAAAGTGAACATTAGTCTGATAACTGAATTCATTTCCTAAACCTAGTGTTTTCATTCATGTAAACAAGAAAATCGCGGTATATATTCTTGATTGTGATATCTTGTTACTGATTTGAAATGAAGAAATCTACTTCTTTTTAGCTTCTCTCTTGGTTGAATTTTTGTTCATCGGGAATTTTGACAATGCATTTTGTTTTGTCATCTGATCATGAAGAGTTTAACAATTTTGTGCAGTATTCAACACAAACACAAACCAGACAGTGATCCAAACATACAACGAGTCGACATTCAAGAACTGCAGCATGGACGATGCGCTGGACAGTGACACATTTCAGTACGGGGGCGGTCCTGAAATAGGGAAGCCATTAACAGTTAGCATTCCCTTGACACAGGCGCGCCTCCAGTACTACTTCTCTAGTGCAGATGATGGGATCCAATGCCAGAATGGGCTTGCATTCGCGATCAGTGTGGGCCGAGGGCTGGGCCTTCCCCCGAGCCTCAACCAACCGCCGCCTCCACCCTATGTCGAGCCACCCTCCCCGGTGGAGGAGGGGCACGCCCCGCCGGTGACTACCTTCATTTCTAGTCCACCAAGTGATGGGGTGAAGATAGGTGCTCATTTGTCATGGATGGTTGTTTTGGTGTTGTTTCTTGTTGTTTGAAAGGTATTAGTATAAGTTATAAGTTATATGGACTAATTTTTGTATTCTTTTATCATCATTTGTTGGTGATCTATACAAGAAAAGTATACAATTTTGTGGTAGAACATTGGATCAACATGCCGCAGAAAAGAAGAATAAATGAGTTTACTACTTACAAGCAACAAACAAACCTTGGATTCCACACAAAGTATTAATATAAATTATAAAGTATTAAAAAGCTTTGGAGGAAATTATACACTACTATGAAAATGAATTTGATAGAAAATGAATAAATAAATCGAAGTGCTACTTTGAGTCACCATAAATAATGCACAACGTTGATTTACCCTTGAGTTTTTTTTTTTTTTTCATTCACTACAATATAATTTAGTACACTAATTTTAGCGCTATTCTAATCTAACCATACTCTATTCTATCGATCCCGGCAGTTGAATGACCTTGAGTTTTTAGCTTTATGGTATCCGTGAAAATTTCCTACAACATAAGTTTTAGGAAAATTTCTTGGTATCGGGAAAAATTTCATGACTTTTATTTCAATAATCCCTTATATATTAGTTTAGGAATAAACCGTCTATATTATAGCAATAATATACACGGTCTCTTTTTGCAATTAAAACTGGACGCGGCTCCTTATTTGCAATTTACATTTGAGCGGGTCCTTTTTCTGTAAATTCCAAAACTTACCTCACAAATATATATATAGCTATTTTCTTTTATTTTTTGGCCCACTTCGTTCCAGAACCCCAATCCCAATCTGTTCTCAAAATTTTCCCCCAATAACACAGTGATCGTTCCAATTGCTCCGGCCAACTTCCGGGTCCTCGCTGACCCGAATCTGGACCTCCAGACCCGCCAGCGTCTCCATTGAGATCACCATGTTATACCCCCTCGATTCCACCGCCACGTCGACCAGATCTATCAGATTTTGAATGTTCAGGCAGAGATTGACCGGGGAGTAGTTCATCAGAAGGTCGTTATCGCGGTGGTTATTCACTCCGACGAAGGTGATATCCGAGTCGGATAGAAACCGGTGGAGCAAATCCGGCACGCGTGGCGCGTGGGAGAGCTTGAAGATGAGGCAGTGGTGGCCGATGCAGAGCTGGATCGTCGCCGGTGAGTTCTAATCTAAAAAGTGTGAACACTGTGGAAATTTGATTATTTAGTTTGAAAATTCATGTGTTTTACCATGAAAACTAGACTGTTTAATGTGATGTCTTTCTGCTTATAAAATTTTATGTGTTTATCTTGGAAACTGGAATTATTAATGTGGATTCTGTATTGTTATGAAATTTTATGTGTTTGCTTGAAAACTAGACTGCTGAATGTGGTTTCTGTCTGCATATGAAATTTTATGTGTTTTAACTTGAAAACTAGGCTTCTTGATTTGTGTTGAAACTTGATTATTTGTTGTGAAAATTGTGGTGTTTGTAAAACTTGATTTTTTAATGTTCAAACTGTGATTGTGAAAACTTGGTTATTAAGGTTGAAAACTACAGTGATTGTAGAAACTATATTTTTTAGACTGAAAACTGTGGTGTTTGTAAAGCTTATTGTTTAGGTTGAAAACTGTTTTTATTGTGAAAACTTGATTGTTTAGGTTGAAAAGTTTGGTGGTTGCGAAACTTGATTATTATTGTGAAAACTGTGAAGATTGTGAAAACTTAATTATTTAGGCTGAAAACTAGAGTGATTGTAGAAACTTGATTTTTTGGGCTAAAAACTGTGATTTTTGCGAAACTTGATTGTTTAAGTTGAAAACTGTGACGATTGTGAATTTTTAGGCTGAAAACTTTGGTGAAACTTGACTATACTTAACACAACATTATTTAACTTAAACACCCTAATTTTTATGTACCTAAAATCTAATGCTTATGATATGGAAACTTGTCTTTCTAAACTGAATTCTTTTGTGTTTACAAGTGTTTAAAATACAGAAATTATATTAACTGATTTGAGTACATATTCTTTGCGTGAACAGTGCCGTGAACAGCGCGCGTGAACAGTGTCGTGAATAGTGCGCGTGAACAGTGCCATGAATAGTACTTTTCCCAAATTTTGCAAATAAGAACTTCCTTTCTTCCATATTTTAATTTAGTCCTTGATATATATTATGATATAATATACACGGTCACTCCAGAGACCAACTCATTTCTTATTGTGATAAATATTAAAATATACCTAGAATTATCCTCCTTCCACCACCGTCTTTTGGTGTTAACTCTTTTAAGTTTAAGAGTATGAGCATTTTTTGATAAATTCAACGGAATTGATTGGTCCAAATTACATTATAATCAAAATCTAAGAGTATGTGAATTTTCCAAAATTTAAAAAATTCACATGTATGAAAGTATTTTGTTCATTGAAGAAATAATATGACGATCAATTTCTCCAAAATTCATAAATATTGTTCGATTCATAATAAGAAAATAAAAAGATCACTAGCATTAATAGACATTTTATCAAATTGATTGGCTCCCTTGGAGTTAAATACTTGTACTATAGTAATTAAAACAGATTACAATCGAATAATTTGATGTCAAATGATCGGTCGTATTTGACTTCTTCTATTTATGTAGTGTACAAATTCTGTAAATTAAATGCTAAATAAATTGATGGTAGATGGAATGATTGAATATTAATAAACAGCTATCTAGAAATGATGAAAGTACTATAGCCCCAAAATTAGCACCATTTGTCACAATCTCTATCCATGTTTTTGTGTTTTCTGTGAAAATGACAAACTTGACAAAACCTACTCAAACACATAAAATAAAAATAGAAACAAAACAAAATTAATAATAAACAAGAGACTGTAATATTGCATCACAGTAAAATAAATTTGTTATATTGCATTCGGAGATATTAATTCGTTGCCGAAAAAATTACCAAAATTACTTAGTAAAAAAGTATTTTCCCGTCAAGTAAGAATATGGTACAACTGCACAAGAGCAAGATTTATGTTCTCCAAAATATTAATATCCTGAAAGACACAAACTATGAATGGAGATACGATGTGCAACTCAGAGCATGAATCGCTGCTGTAATAATATAAATATATTTATGAAAATGCAATAAAATAAGGGCATTGTCCAGTATTTACTTATGCATTCCGTATTTATTCAGGAAGTGTCATCAATACTCTCAGTATTTATTTAAAAGTAAATGTGGTTCGTATAAATGAGGGTTTATTAGGAACTTTAAATACAAATACGGACTGCGAAAGTAATATTGGACTGCATCTGTCAATTCCCTAAAATAATAATAGTAAATCAAATTAAATTAAACTTCATTCAATTCTTTACACACATTATAACTTTTTGGTAAAGTCTACTACCGAGCAAAATCAGCAAAATGACCAAGATCCATCATCCATGCACGTCTTTAAATAAAATAAAATATTCAATAAAAAATTCAGAACAGGGAAAAATGGTGAATAACTGCCAATAAGAGGGTCAATTTAAAAGGTCAAAAATAGCATAAAAGACAGAAAAGTTATCAAGAAAAGGACCCCAATTGATTTGGACCTTTCTATAAATGTCCGCAAAACTTCCACTAACTAAAAGTTAAGTCACCATAATTAATTTCCCCAGTATCCAAGGGCACCATTGCAAAACAAAAAACAATCCTCCCTTTTTAATGATGAATTCTTTATTAAGTGCTAATGGTATAAAAAAGAAATTATAGTTTTTAAAATTACAGTTTTCAATATGCTAGGTGAAGAATTGGTTGAATGATTAGATTACGTGCGATATTGTTGAACTTGATATTTCATTTAAATTTCAAATATTGATCGTGATAGTTAAATATTTTATGTTTTCAGACAATCAAATTACAAAAAGTATACACATCTTAATTTAATTGGTTAATATACTGATTAAAGTGAATGTCAATTGTAATAAAAAAAGTTAATCACAAAATATCACTTTTTTGTACTATAAAAAAAATTAGACATGAATGTAAATCTGTAACATTTATAGCATACATCACTTCATCTGTTCAAAATAAATTTCATAATTTGATTTTCAAAGTTAAACTAAACCACAATTTTAACAAATATTATTCATTATATATATTTTTAAGTTATTATTTTTAAATATTTTTTACTTCTGAATGAAAAAAATGAAAAAAGGCCTTCACACCACGCTAAAACACCGCGCCCCTTTGTAAAAACCGTACCGACAGCATAAACAAATTCTGAGATTTCAATGCTCCCCATTCATCATCGAATATATATATTCCCTTATTTTTACTGTTTTAATATCTGGGTTTTAATTCTAATTTAATTTCCCTGCCAGAAATTCACAAAAATATTGTGTGGAGGAAATGCTGAGAAACGGCAGATTCTCTCTGTGTATTAATGGCGGAGAATTGAATTGGGACAGATAATCCAGAATTCGTAACGTTTGATTTCAGTGTGAAGTTTGGGTTTTTCAGTCGCCTGGACTGGATCACTGGGATAGAGTAGAATTGGATCATTTCTCGCGTGCTTTTCTGTGTTTTTGTGGGAGGGATTAGGGATTGAATATTGAAATGGGGTTGATTTCGGGTATGCTGATGGGGATGGTGTTTGGGATCGCTGTGATGGCGGGATGGCAGTACATGATGAATTACCGGAGCGCCAAGCGTCAGGCTAAGGTACTTTTTGTGTAATTTGATTTTGAAATATCGTGCCCTAATTTTGGTGAAATGTTGTGTAATTCTCACTTGTTGTTTTGCTTTTTGGATGGATTTGGATGTGTATATTGATTATTTTGTGATTAGAGCATAATCATCTGGGCTCGTCAGTATTTAAGATGTTTTTTTTTGTTGATGTAAAGTTTTGACCAGTAATTGGTTGGTTTGTCAGTAAGGAGATAAGTGTTTCAATAGGGCATAGGGACGTGAATTCAGTAAAGTAATCGTGTTTGGTTGGTGCTTGGAATGAAATGTGGATGTGTGATGGTGGATAGTGTTATGAAGTCACTTTCGTATCTCTCTGTATAGAATTGTTGAGTAGTTGAGTAAATGCATTTTTTATCCGGACACCGTAACATCCATCCGTGTATACAAGATGTTAATGATGCCTTTTCTAACTTTCAGTTTATTTCACCAAAAATTGTACCCGGGATGATAACTTTGAAGTACTTTGACCTTTAGACTGGGAGTGTCACTTGAGTAATACGGGTGCAGAGAAGGCTTCATCTAGATTGTTTCTTATGTTTTCAAGATGTTAATGCTTTTTCTAACTTACGATTTGTTTCACCTAAAATTGCACCCTTGATGCTGATAATCATGTTCAGTTAATAATAATTTAGTATCAGTTGACTTATAAAACATATTTGTATGGAACAACTTCTGAGCACTGTCTTTATTTGTTCATCTAGTAAGTATTGTTATGTTTTTGTCTATTGATTTTCTGTTGAATATTTATTGGCTGTACCTGTTAATTTTATCCGGATTATCCTTCTCTATGGGAACTGTGTTATATTTGGATTAAATGTTCAGAATATCTTTAACCTCTTCTTTAGTCATTTATCTGGTGTTCAGAGAGGACAACCATGATGATTTTATTGGATTTATTCTATATGGCAGGCAGTTGACCTGAAACTACTGAGCTCCCTTAACAGAGATGACCTGAAAAAAATATGCGGTGAAAACTTTCCGGAGTGGATATCTTTCCCAGTATATGAACAGGTGAGATGTCATTTACTTTTATCATAGTGGTTTATTTTCCTCCCTTGTATGATTTGAAAGCTGTTTATTTATTTTACCTTGCTAAAATGCTCAGAGTAATTTTGCTAACTTATTTGTTTTGGAGCAGTTACACTAACCTTAATTTGAAAATGGATGTATCATGTTGAGATGCTTTTTTAAAAATCTTGGTCAAGTTTTGTGAAGTGAGAATGCGATCCCTGTATTTGCAGAAAATGACTGGAAATGATTACCGTGCTATATCTCTACTTGTTTGACCTGACATTCTTAACTTATAGTTTCATGTAGCTAACCAGTCTATGGATAAAGTATGGTTATTGGTGTGATGTGGTGTGGTAATTGTATCAAAATCTGTTTACTTTAGGAGATTTTAAAACTCTGTATGTTTAAATTACTCAGTACAGCCATTACTCTTTTTTATGCATCCTTGCAGGTGAAGTGGTTGAATAAACAGCTGGCGAAACTCTGGCCATTTGTTGCAGATGTAAGATTTTCTTCTTGTTTTTGTACTTTATTTTTAAGAAGGTACTCTAACTGTTTCCTGCTTAGCAACAGTACTAAGATTTCTTAAATCCCCCTTTCTGGTTTTGTGCGGTATAGCCCTCCTATAAAGCTACATCCCTGACATAAATCTAATGTGACTGCCATACTAGTTCTTTCATAGTTTGACATAATGTATGCTTTGAGGAAGGAGGTTCCCAAACTCAAGACACAGAAAAATCTTGCAGTGTACTTAAAGTTTTGGGACCAAGTATTTCATATTCTCTTTCTTTACTGCTCCATTTACAGGATATTCTCATTCATTGTATTTCACTGGGATTACCAATAATAGGGTGCACATAAGTCTTATCTCATGGACATATACATTTGCTCAGATGACCATTTGACCAACTTTCTGATGTAGTTATGGAGACTTTCCCCCATTTCCTGTACCCCCTCCTTCCCAGCTGAGCTACACTTCAACTATTCAATTAATTAAAACCGCTCAACTCTGATGTTGAAATTGAATAAATACATTAGTGGAATATTATCATGCGTACTATGAGTCTATGACATAGCACTTTTAAAATAACAACCTTATTAAAGTTAATTATTCACAATTAAAGAGATTGATGATTGAACAATTATTTTAGTCAGCCATCTAAACTTGTATGCACCTTGAGCTTGGATGAATGAGTGTGTGATTGCCAAATTTCGAACTTGTATGTTTTGCTAAATTTGCTTCTTCTCTAGGCTGCAGAGGCTATTATAAAAGATTCTGTTGAGCCTCTTCTGGAAGATTATCGTCCAATTGGAATCACTTCACTGAAATTCAGTAAACTCTCTCTTGGAACTGTGGCACCTAAAATTGAGGGTAAGTTTCAAAACGTTGAGTACATTGTTATGATTCTAATCTTCACTAACCTATTACGTCCTACATTTTTTCACCTGTATGCTTTGTGTGATCCTTGATTGTTGTTTGTATCAAAACTGTCTGTTGCTAATAAGAAAAGTAAATATGTGAGTTAGTTTTATGTAATCATGCTTGGTTAAAATTTGACTATGTTGTTGATATTGATATCCTGAAAAACATGCAGGTATTCGTGTTCAGAGTCTCAAAAAGGGCCAAATTACCATGGATATCGACCTGAGATGGGGTGGTGACCCAAACATCGTCTTGGCTGTTGAAGCTGCTCTAGTGGCATCTATACCAATCCAGGTTTATGGCATTGGCTGTACAAGTTGATTGAACTTATCACTGAATGCTATAACGAGTAACACTGACATAATGATGCAATTTGCTGCAGCTGAAAAATCTTCAAGTATTCACTGTCGTCCGTGCTATCTTTCAACTTTCTGAGGAGATTCCTTGCATTTCAGCTGTTGTTGTTGCCCTTCTTGCCGAGGTTAGTTATGCTGCAAAATGTTATTTTGTGGTCTTTTGTGAATTGCTACTTTCACACTGCTCACTTTATGTTGTCTCTCTTATCAGCCTGAGCCAAGAATTGATTATACCTTAAAAGCTGTTGGTGGAAGCTTAACGGCAATTCCTGGGCTTTCCGACATGATCGATGTAAGAATATTAAATGTGTCCGCTTTTAGCATGAATCAACTATCCACTTTAAATCCTTAACTGATTATACTGTTCGTCTTCAAAGGACACTGTAACTACCATTGTGTCAGATATGCTCAAATGGCCTCACCGCATTGTCGTTCCAATTGGTGGTGTTCCTGTAGATTTGAGGTAAATATGGTTTTCTCTTGCAATCTGAAAATGAAATGTATTCTTTTGCTAATACAGTTAAGCGCCCATCTGAATCACATGTCAGTGCGTCATTGATGCCTTTTCAGAATCACATATCTGTAGCATGAGTGCTCAATCTTATGATTAAAATTAGGTTGTTTATGATTTTGCATATAATAATGATGATGGGTCTCTATTGAGATTGCATACTGTGGGGTTTCTCCTCCCAGCCTCCCTTCCCTTCTCTCTCTAGCGTATAGCTATACCAAAAGATGCTGAAAAATTGTATTTAGAAAAGGCTAATATATAATGTGGTGGCTGGCTGATTAGTTTCTTAGCAAGTTTTGGTTAGCGTGTTATGTGATTGTTTTTGAATTACATGCTTTATTTCCGTGTATATATGCTCCTTGTTTCATATGTGAAGTATCAAGCTTCATTTCCCTCTCCGCTGGCCCTTTTTCACCCGCTGCATTTGTTGTGCAGTGACTTGGAGCTTAAGCCACAAGGAAAACTCACAGTTACAGTGGTGAAGGCTAATGACTTGAAGAACAAGGAACTGATTGGAAAATCTGATCCATATGCAGTTGTTTATATCCGTCCACTTTTCAAGGTTAAAACCAAGACCATCGAGAACAACCTCAATCCTACATGGAACCAGACATTTGAGCTGATTGTTGAAGACCATGAAACACAAGCCCTTATTGTTGAGGTTTTGATCACTAACCTATTATATGTCTTGTGCATACTGCCGAGAATAAACTGTACGGTAAGCATAATCATGTTTGTTTGAAAAACCAGGTTTTCGACAAAGATGTTGGACAGGATGAAAGGTTGGGTATTGGGAAATTGCGTATGAGTGACCTGCAGCCTGAAGTCCCGAAAGAGGTTGACTTGAGACTGATGCCTTCTCTTGATATGCTCAAAATCAAGGATAAGAAAGACAGGGGAACTATTACACTGCAGGTACGCATCCATTCTTATCTAATTCCATCCAGAAACGGAAACACATTTTATCATCCAAACAACTAGATGTGACCCCCTCCCATTCCCATGTTTGAAACTTCAGATGGTGTACCATCAATTCACCAAAGAAGAGCAGTTAGCCGCCCTTGAAGAAGAAAAGCAGCTGCTAGAACAGAGAAAGAAGCTTAAAGAATCTGGAGTCATAGGGAGCACCATGGACGCCCTGGATGGTGCTGCATCAGCAGTTGGCTCCGGCCTTGTAGGTGGAGTCGGCCTCGTGGGGACCGGTGTGGGGGCGGGAGTTGGTTTCGTGGGCAGCGGTTTTGGGGCAGTAGGCAGCGGGCTGAGCAAAGCTGGGAAGTTCATGGGAAGGACCATCACTGGCAGCCACAAGAAGAGCAGTAGCGGCTCCTCTACTCCGGTGAACACAGAGAGTGGTGGCGGTGCAAAGCCGCTATGAACACTATGGTCATGACTCATTAATACGATGCTTTGGTAAATTTGTCTGAATAGATGCTGTGAAGAAATTAGGGTGTTTCACTTAGACCAGCTTAATTACACTTGTTTCATTTATTCACAGTGCCACCACAACTACATGCTGTTAAATTACAGTGGTTGGGTAAAAAGTCTGTTTATTTTTAATGTGTTGGTTTGCTCGGATGATGCGTGTTAATGAAAAGGCTGAACAATCATCAACTATTTTAATGCAAATTCTTCTTTATTTTTATGTATAGTTATCATAATGGAATGAATTCTAATATTTTAGACAAGCCATAATCATTTTATTTTATTTTTTATTTTTGTTGACATCCGTATTCATTTAATTATTTTTGTTACTAGTAGAATGCAAAAAGTCACAATCTTTGGAACTCGTAATGACAAAAGGTGGTTTTGGTAATTTAGCTCAAAGTTGAGTGAGAGTGAGTCCAAAATCACGTGACATGCTTCCATTTGCTTTGTTCCGACTTGCGACATCACATGCCATGTGATGTGATGCTAGTATTTTTTTACTACAAATTATCTTTTCTAATTCTCATGCATAAATAAATAAATATGAAATGATAAAGTAATTAAGGCTATTAAATTATCTTTTTTTTTGAAGAAACCCAATGTATGTTTCATTGCAAGTTTTCCAATACTATTATATTGCTAAAAATTACTTATCAGTTCTGCGAAAATATCTAGATATTTATTGAATTATATTGATTTCATTTACTAATACATAAATATTTTACTTAATTTAATTTAATTTAATATGCATAAAAACTCAGAAGAAGTTGACTGTAATTCCTCTATCGTCAATACAACTTTTATTACTTTTATTAAATTAAGAATTTTAGTTATTTTGAGTTGATGAAGTATATAGTTTTATTTCATTTTTATGCATATAATTCTCTCTTTTTTTTTCTTTTTTTTTCATGAGATCACTTCATATAATAAGATTCCACTAACACTTTTTTAAAGTCACTCTCGTTCTCAAAAATTGTTGATTAGCCCGCACTTCCACATGGATTAGGTGGTTAAAAATTTTCCATGTCGCTCTCAATTTGGACTTGATTTGACTTTTACCTTTGCATATTTCACTTTCTACTCATTTTATTTTACTCCACTAATTATGTTAATATGATTAAAAAACTAAGCCATACATTCTATAAATGTGTTATCCCTCCATTTTCTAATATTGGCGCCAATTTAAAGCTTATTTCCGTTCTGATCCACTCAAAGGGACCTTTCGCAATCAATGGATTTGATTATCTAAATAATTAGAAACCCCTCATTGAAATATTAAAATAAAATGTCAGAAAATTATTGTCGTTACCGTTGTTTATCGATAGTTTCATAAATTATACTATTTAATATTTCCTCGTTAACTATGATTATTATTATAGAAAGTATCTGATTTTGGAGATAACATTGGATACAATTGAAAACCTGAGCCATTCATTTTTAATTTTTTTGTTATCAGCTGGTTGTGCATTATCTAAACTATCCACGTATGTTTTCATATGACTATATATTCTAATTCCATTCTTAATTTACGTTAAATCTATTAGGTTAATTTTTTAGATAAAAATAATTATGAAATTTTGACATTGCGGTTACACTTGCAAAATCACATAGACGGTAGAGATAACTTGATGGCGAATGTAATACTATTGGAGTATAAGAGTGAAACGGATTTGGATTAGTTCTAATAAGCTTCTCTACATAAAAGTTGACGGTGAATTAATATTACAAGATTTACCACTAATTTTAGTGGTTGCGTCTTTGTTCAATCGTTCTTGAATAATATGATTTAATTGAATTTCTGCTCACTGCAGTGAAAGCTACGTGCACTGTTCTTCAATTTACGCACAAGTGCTACTTACACTTAGTAGTCACAATGAATTTCGCCCGTAGTATAAATTCTTTGTCCTCCCTAAGTATAAAAATTCTGGTTTTATCAATGTTAACGGATCCTGCATGTGAAATATCGTAACTTATTTCTCCACCAAAGTCTGTAGTGTCAGGTGGATGAGGCGTTAAGGGCGAGCGAATCGCCTTTTGCTTCATAATTTTTTATCAATGTTGGAGCGAATCACTAAATTCAGAGTTCCACTAGTATCCTAACACAATCAATTCAACAATATTTTATTTATTCATCTAAACATATATTATACGCAGTCCGTATTTTGCTTATTTTGCAGTCCAAAATAAAGATACGTTTTTGATATATATAATATGGTCAATAATTATGTATATCAGACATATGCATCATATATACTATTTCTATTTCATACACTTGCAAATCAGTTATATACCATTATCATTGTATATATGATTATTTAATAAAAATACGAACTGCAAATAAGCAAAATACGTCCTGCGTATAGAAGGCGTGAAAATGAATCATCATTCATAATAACTTGTGTAAAATTGGAATAATACAACACTACTACTAGCTAGGATACATAAAGGCTTTGATGGTGGTGTGACATAAAGCCTTTGACTTGTAGCTTTTTAACTTTCCTTGAGTAAACATCATAGATTCAGCAACAATAATAAACCAATAACTGCAAAATTACACCTTCCCAACAGCTAGAAAAAAACACACACACTCACACACTGAGAAACACTCACTTCAATCTCAGCATCTGCAAGAATGAATCTTTGAGACCATCCACACAAATCCCACCTTCATCCACAACAATGCCACCGTTAGACCCCGCATTTCCAGACTTCCCCACCATCTTTATCCCTCCTCCTTCTCCGCCGCCGCCGCCGCCGACGGAGAACCGCCACCACCACCACCGCTTCCCCATCCTGCCTCCCATCCTAGCTGCCACCGCAGCTCTGGCATTCTTCATCATCTTCGCTGTGGTATACCGGAAGCTCTCCAACAAGCGGACAGCTCCGGTGGATCTGAAATCCACCCCGCCGACGCAGCACCACCACCGCCAGCCGGAGAGATTCTCCTTCTCCGTCCTCCGCCGCGCTACCGCTTCTTTCTCCGCTGCGAACCGGCTCGGCCAAGGTGGGTTCGGGTCGGTTTTTAAAGGGGTTCTCCCCTCCGGTTTAGAGGTCGCCGTGAAGCTGATGGATGCGCCGGGATCGTTGCAGGGTGAGCGGGAGTTTCATAACGAGCTATCAATCGCCGCTAGAGTCGACGGTGCGTGCTGTCCACACCTTGTTTCGATTCTGGGATTCTCCTCCGATGAGAGGAGCCGGCAGGGGCAGCGGAGATTTGTGCTGGTTTATGAGCTGATGCCGAATGGTAACCTGCAGGAAGCTTTGTTGGATCGGAAATGCCCGGAATTAATGGTGTGGAGGAAGAGATTTAGGGTTATATTAGATGTAGCTAGAGGCATTGAGTATCTGCATTGCTCCTGTGATCCCCCGATTGTTCATGGTGACATTAAGCCTTCCAACATTCTGCTAGATTCCAACTTCGATGCAAAAATCGCTGATTTCGGGTTAGCTCAGGTACTAAATAAGGATGATTATGGGATAGATCTTGTGGAAGGCGAGGAGGCAAGAGAAAATGGATTGGAGAACGGCGAGGATCACAAGTCGATTATTGAAGAGAATGAGAATGAGAGTGCAAGTGTGGATGCTGTTGCAGTGAATGTGGATCAGTCTCCAGAGAGCTGCTTTGTGAAGATCCCAGATGTGGAGAATGCATCAACAAGCATCTCAGAGGGGTTTTTTGATAGAGTAAGTGTTGATAGTGGGAGCAGGAGAGGCATTGGGAGGAGGAAATGCGAGTCGGGGAGGGATTGGTGGTGGAAGCAGGATAATGTGAATGGAGAGTCGGAATCCGGGAGGATTAAGGATTATGTAATGGAGTGGTTAGGTAGTGAGATTAAGAAAGAGAGGCCTAAGAAGGATTGGATAGCAAATTCAAGCAAATGTGAAGATGGTGGCGATGCAAAACCCGAGCCGGCCAAGGATAGAAAGAAGGACAGGAAGAACAGGAAGCCAAGGGAATGGTGGAAGGAGGAGTTTTGCGAAGAGCTAGCTAGGAAGAAAAAGAAGAAGAAGAAGAAATCGAGCAATGTTGGAGAGCTATGGTGGCAGAGCAATGATGATGATGACGATGATTTACCAGACAAGAAGAAGAAGAGGAAGAGTAAGAGTAGCAGAGGGAGCATAGACTGGTGGCTAGATTCATTCAGCGGTGAGTTTAGAATAGGTAGAAGAAACAGTCAAGACTGGACTAATGGAGGTGGTGGAGATATCCCTAAAAGTGGAGGGATTAGCAGCACACCTAGTATGAGGGGCACTGTGTGCTACATTGCCCCGGAGTATGGCGGTGGAGGGATGATATCAGAAAAATGTGACATTTACAGCTTCGGTGTACTTTTATTAGTTCTTGTTTCAGGGAGGAGGCCTCTGCAAGTGACTGCCTCTCCAATGTCGGAATTCGAGAGGGCTAATCTGATATCTTGGGCTAGGCAGCTTGCTCACAACGGGAAGCTATTAGAGCTTATCGACACAAATATACAGATGTTGGATAGAGAACAGTCTTTGCTTTGCATCACAATTGCATTGCTTTGCTTGCAGAGATCGCCTTGTAAGCGTCCCACGATCAGAGAGATCGTGGGAATGCTTACCGGCGAATCTGAGCCGCCACATTTGCCATTTGAGTTTTCTCCATCGCCGCCGGCCAACTTCCATTTTAAGTCCAGGAATAAGGCTAGGTGAGTTGGAAAGTTGCCATTTTTATGCTGTCATTATTATTAGTACTCAGTAGCATTCTTGTTGCAGCTTTTTAAAGGTGTGTGATCATTTCATTAGCTCTTTTTGGAAAGTTGAGGAATGATTATGTGATATGGCTTCCTTTTACTTTTTTGGATCCCACAGGTAGTTAGGAATTGAGGTTTGAGGAATCCCAAGCATTAGAGTACATAAGTAGGACACCTGCAACAGTGAAAAGGAAGGAGCTTTTTGCACCTTAAACTGCATTGGAAAAGTAAAGGTGAGATTTTGCAAGAAAAGATCCAGCATTGATTTCAGGGCATTGATTGTTTGGTACTTACTGTCTCATAGACATTTCAACTAATTATGTACCAATGAAAAGAAGAAATCTCTGAGTAGGAGGTCTGAGACCTTAGTTTAGTCTGCTAAATTATCATTTTCGTCGTAGGAATAGCCTGCTGTTTCTTGATTTGTTGTAACTACTCAGACGGTCTGTGCCGTGAATGCAGCCTAGATGATGCTGTTTCTACAGGCTCGTTCGTACCTATGAATCTTTTAGTTCTAAAGATAATGCTGTGCTGTATCTGCAGAAGGTATTCGCAGAATTCTAAGAAATAATCATCTGGTGCTGTTGTAAATTAGGTATTTTCTTCCCTTCCTTTTGCTGAGTAATAAAAAATCGGATTGTTTTCATGATATGTCAGAAATGTTCTTTGATGCTCGATATGCTAGTTTTTCGCAGCTTTCCATCGGAAAAATCTGCTAGATGCAGTCCGGTGAAAAGCTGTGAAGAGCTAAAACTCGTGACGCTCATTTTGGATAGGAGTTCACTCGACCTGACTTTTATAAAAATCTGTAAGTAAAGAAAAACGACTCATTTCCGGCGACCGGATTTGACAACTCTCCCCCATGACCGTTTATTTTCATGTGATGTGTTTTTGACTTTTTAGCATCTAATCTCTACAAAAGCCTTTCATTTAGTCCACAGAAATCATAGCTTTTTAATCCACCTTTAACCTCTCCTCCGCCGTCCTCCGCCTCTTCTAAATGGCCGACCACCAGCAAACCACCGCAGCACCGCAGTCGCTAGAAGAAGCCTACAAAGTCCTCAGCTTCATTCCAAATCCAGACGGCTCCTTCACCAGGCCAACCTCTTTTCCAACCGTCCCTCCAAACCCGAACCCGACCGACCCGTCCACGACCGATTTCCTCTCCAAAGACGTCCCTCTCAACCCCGCCGCCGGCACCTTTATCCGTCTTTATCGGCCACTGAACCCTCCGCCGGAGAATTCTACCAAGCTCCCGATCATCATCTACTTTCACGGCGGCGGATTTGTTCGATTCAGCGCAGCCACCGGTTTCAGCCACGAATGCTGCGGGGCTATGGCGTCTCATACCCCGGCGGTGATCGTCTCCGTGGACTACCGCCTCGCGCCGGAGCACCGCCTCCCCGCCGCCTACGACGACGCCATGGACGCAATTGCATGGGCGAAAGCTCAATCGACTGAATCATCATCCGATCCGTGGATAACTCAATTTGGGGATTTTTCTAGGGTTTTTCTGATGGGGAGCAGCGCCGGCGGAAATATAATTTACCACGCCGCTTTGCGATCTCTAGATCTCGATCTTTCACCGGTGAAGATCGCCGGACTGATACTTCACCAGCCGTTCTTCAGTGGAGTAAATCGATCGGAATCGGAGCTCCGACTAGCCGACAACGAGGTGATCCCTCTCCGGCGAGCCGATTGCTACTGGTACGTGACGCTGCCGGAGGGAGCTGATCGTGACCACGAGTACTGCAACGTGGCACTGAGGCTGAGCGCGCAGAAGGAGAAGATCCGGCGGCTGCCGAGGTGCCTGGTGAAAGGCTTGAGCGGCGATATGCTGGTGGATAGGCAGAAGGAGGCGGCGGCGCTGCTGGAGGAGTGCGGCGTCGAGGTGGTGGCGGCTTTCAGTGAGGGTGGGTACCACGCGGTGGAGATCTTTGACCAGGATATGGCGCGAGCTCTGTATGATGACGTCAGGGATTTCGTCAACTTCTCCGCGGGAGCTTGATTTTTAAACGTCTCGATGTAAAAATATTTTTAAAATTTTGAAATAAGATTGTAACAAAGTTTTAAGATATTGGTGAAAATGATTCTCGACCTCTCTTAACATATTGAGCTAGAAAGATTTTTCACTGATCTTCTATGTGGTTATACTTCTGAGAATGATAAAGCGCAAAAAACACTTGTTTCCGGTAGTTCCAGGTTGAAAATGTTCTTGCATTTTTGTTAGCTTTGATCCTGCAGTACGAATAATTTCTTGCAAAGAAGAAGATTAAAAAAGCTGTGGCTATTTCTGTTTGATCATATACATAAGATCGAAAAGTTCGTGTTGTGCGGAATATGAGAAAACAAATTACAATGTTCCTATCGGCTAATACCCAGAAAAATAATATGTATTAGGTTGCGGCAAGTGAAATAGTCTTATAGAGCCTTTTTCACTAAACCCTAGGTACTGAGCATAAAAACACACTTTCGGCCCAAGTCACCAACACCTCAGTAAAGAGGTAACCCATACTGTTGGGCCGAGGGCGACTCCGCTCCCGGACCTCCAAGGCCAGGGTGCACTCCGCCCTTGGACCCCCGACTCGCTGACCGGGCAGCGAGACCCCGTACTAACTCGCAGTAGCGGCTATTACGGCATTTAAGACATATACCAACAGTTCAGATTTTCTAAACAGACTATGTAAAACCAGCATGATGGTTTAGAACACCATTTCTGCATAAAGGCTGCTTTATGAACGAGCAAAACAGCTGCAGAATTTGAGGCTCGATCGATCTCCTGAAATTTGTCGGTAAATCAAGAGTTAGTATAATGAATAATGATGACGAGATATCGTTGCATTTCAACTCTATGATCATTAGACATGAAAACGTACCTTCTGCAGAAATGGAGAGACTGGACTAGTTCTGATCAATGTTGTGAAGGTGAAGTTAACGATCACAAATCCAACAACCTCCAAAGTAAGAATCAAAATGAAGAAAATTAGACAAGTTAATGTTTGTTGCTCTCAAATAAATTGAAGAGGTGAAAACCAGAAAAGAAGAAGCATACCTTGTTCCCGTGAAATTTTGAGATTTGGCATAGTACTTGAAAGGTTCCGAACCAAAGTTTCAGGTAAAAAAAGAGGACAATTAATGATCTCCAATTCGGTCAGGCGCCTCAATAGAGGTGCTGAGGGAAGACATTTAAGTTCAGGGCAATTACACAACCTAAGGTGTTGTAGAGACGTCAAATTCTCCAACCCTTCGGGTAAAGCTTCTTCTGAGTTCAAGCCATGAAGATGTAAGTTTTGAAGTGAAGCCAGGTGTTGAAGTTGCTGAGACAGACAGGTATATTTGTGAAAAGACCCAAACCAAGAGAGTGTTGTGATTGTGGATGAACAAGCTATTATTTCCGACCAGTCGAATGATTGTATTGAATCAGCTGTGAATGGACCGATTCCTAAAAACTGCAAGTTGGTGAGGTAACGGAACCCTGTTGGCATAACACTGGTGCTGAACATGTTTGAACACTGAAGCGACAATGCTATGAGTGAAGGAGTACGTTGTAAATTCAGAGCACGCGACATCATTTTTGGACATCTCAAAATTACTAAAGCATCAAGAGATGCACAAGCCTCCCATGCTGAACTTGGGATATCAATCAAATCTTCACAGTCACTTATTCTAAAGTACTCAAGACAGGTGAGATGGTTTTCGATCACATCGCCTAAACAACTCAACCCACCCATAGAGAGTATTACCAGTTTTTTGAGCAAACTAGCTCCTTTACCAATAACATCTCTAACCACCGCAACTTGTATGTTTCCTTTTATTAACAGTTCCTCAAGAATTGGAAATGGGGATGGGACACTAGCCAGTTGGCAACAATCATGAATAATTAAGCACTCTAGATTGGGAAATATATGACATTTCCCTTCTTCTAATCCCTTCCACTCTTTCAAATTTGGCAAATTCTTCAACTCCAGTTGTGCAAGGGACGGAAACACCTTTCCTTCCAACAAACCTTGAAGGTAGAATGCCTTCGTGATACAGCTAACATGCTCCAAGCCATCGATTTCAAGGACTCTAAGATATGGTAGATGTCCGAGTGTGGGAAGATCTTTGAAACTCTTACAGTTGATGAATCTCAACTCATTCAATCCTCTTAATTGTCCAAACCACTGAGGTAATCGATCACCCATAAAATTATACAAACCTAACGCACTCACGTTTGAGTGAGGCTCAAGACCTTCCAACACATGTTCATCATTACAATTTCCATTGTCACCTCGATCAATAGATCCCCAACATAAACCTAAACCTACCAATTTCTCCTTTTCAGACAAATTCGCCAATCTTGCTCCTTCTTTTCCCTTAACTAATTCAAGATTGCTTATCATAATCAAGCCTGCAAGATTTTTCATACATCCAAGCTCTTTTATTTCATGACCATTCTCTTCTCCAACGCTGAAATGGCGTAGAGTTTGAATACAAGTTAATCGTCCCAGATTGGGTGGCATTTTGAAACTCAAACTCCGCGGGTCAAAATGGAGATGCCTCAAACTAACCAAGTTACTCAACCCATGTGGTAGACACTGTAAAGACGAGCAATTATCCAACTTCAATGTTTGTAAGTTATAAAGCTTGCATAGAGCATCTGGTAGGACTTTGACATTAGAGTATGAAATGTCAAGATAATGCAAGTGTTTCAACTTGCCAATACCATTTGGCAAGTTCTCTATACCACACAAACTCAACATTCGCAATCCATGAAATCTCATTAACACTTTATCAGATATCTCCCCCTTCGCGAGTTGAACCAATGTTGATCTTTCATTGTACTTATTTTTCATTGAAGCAAGTGCAAGATGACGAACCTCACCATCAATACGTTCTCGCTTCGAAACAGATTCCGCTAGGTCATGCACAAGATCATGCATATGATAATAAGTATCATCTTGTCCCCACCACTCTTCATGTGCTTTCTCTAACAATGAACTTTGTACTAAGACTATAAGATAATCTTCACCAATTTCCTCCATCTCTAATTTACTTTCAACGCCCTCTTGGAGATAACCTTCTGCCATCCAAAGTTCAATTAATTCCATGGATTTTATTTTTGCGTCCTTGGAATAAATTGAACAATAGGCAAAACATTTCCTAATGGATAAAGGTAAGTAGTCAAAGCTCAACTTGAGTATCGGTGTTATCTCACCTTCAACATCTTTACTCACCTCCAAAATTTTATTTATAACAATTGAAAGCCAATTTTCTCTCTTTTGCAAACTTAGCAGACCTCCAACAACATTAGCAGTTAGAGGTAGACCTTGACATTTCTCCAAAATCTGTTTTCTATAACTATTCAGCTCTCCACATCTCTTCAAAATATGGTCTTTATATACATCCAACTCTTGAGGCATTTCTTCATCTTTAGTTGCCCTTCTACAAAGAATATACCAACATTCATCATCTGCTAGCTTACCCAATGCAAAAGGGTCAAAAGTAGACACGAGCTTGGCCGTTTTCTGTAAACGCGTGGTCACCAAACAACAACTTCCACATGCAGTATTAAGTCCGCACAAGGAAGTGAAGAAGTCATTCCACAATGTTAGGTTCTCATTCCAAACATCATCAAGAACCAAAAGAAACCTTTTCCCACCAAGCTTCTCTTGGATTTTTCGAACAAGGGCATTTTGGCCGGAGTAGTTCTCAATCTTTCCCCCTTCAAACGACGCCAAAATCAATCTGAAGATTTCTGAAACTTCAAATTTATCAGATACACAAACCCAAATCTTGTGACCGAAGTGGCTAACAACAATTGGATCATTATAAATGGATTTAGCCAAAGTTGTTTTCCCTAACCCACCCATACCAACTATGGCAATGGCAGAAACCGAAGCACTAGAGGAAGCCGACAACAACTTGGCCACTATTTCAGATACTTCATTATCTCTCCCTGCAACAAACTGAAGGGGGAGGGAATTCGTTTGTCGACCTACATCAGCTCTAACCATAGTACCAACCTGGCACATCGAATCCACCATACTGACTAATCCAATATTGGGGGCCTCATTCATGAACTTTTCAAACTTTACGTTGATCTCTCTAACTTTAGAACCCATTCTCCAACGGAAAGAGAGATCATGCTTAGATAAGGAAAAGAAGAGACATACCTTTGCAGCCTTCTTGGTTGCATCCCTTGATTTCACCTGTCGGCGAAGACTCTCGTAGAGGAGCTCATCCAAGATATCTTCAGCTTCAAAAGCTACAGCTTCAACCTTGTGCAGCCAACGCATCACGATTTGATTTTGAGACTTATTCTCAGCATCGACTAACATGGCATGTATATCTTCAGCAATTTTTTGCAATGCTTCAAGATCTTTGCGGAACCCCAGCACCAAGTTAATCTTATCAGCTGCCACGGAAACAACCTTCTCCAGCAGAACTCCTATAGTGGAAGCAACCAGTTCATTAGCCATTTTTTGTTTTATTGGATTCTTGTTTATTGTTTTTTGCAGATTGTGATCAAATATTTGTGAGGATGGAGATGTATGCTTGGTGAAGATGAAGATGAAATGGTATAAAGAGAATAATGAGAAGACACTTAAGAAATGAGTAAATCTCCAGAAAGGAATAGAGATATAGATTCCAAAGCACTTTAAGCTAAGACTACTCTGTTTGCACTTAATCCAATATGCCCAAACAGTGCAAACCAGAGTAAGATGAGTTTCAAAAATACATCCGCAAATATTCTCTACAAATGGAACCTTTTCATCCATGCATCTTGTGCACCATTGCTCGTCATCTATATCGTTTTATTTTATTGTGCCATTTGAAACAATATTTTTTATAATCAATAAAAAACATATCTTTACAATTATAATAGTTAGTTTTCTAAAATGATATTTTTATAAATTACTATCATAATTTAGAATATAAAAACAAAATACCTCACTATGCATAGATATACATGTAGCAAACTGTACTAATCAGCTCGTATGAAATGGAAAATATGTATCAGCCGGCTGCTTCAACAGGTTAGTACAAAAGTCATAAAACACAAAAATATACTGTACTCTAGTTGATGATCACGAAAGTATCAACAATGACATTTTAGTTGTTGTTCGCACTCCGACATTTTATTTCAGTGTATCTCAAAGTATTATTGAAATTATAAAATAGTCTTCTCAATAAACATAATATATGAGGATATTTTTATAAATTCATACTGTATGTTGGACTACGAGTGTAAAATACTAAACTGCGTATATCAAACATCATATTTTAGATCACAAGTTTTCATGTGTAATATACATTTATGACAGAGAAAGCCAAATGCAGTAAGTCAAGCTTGTGGAAAACTTTACCGGCCGGCCAGAGCACATCCAGACTTTTCAACAATTATTATTGGCACAAGACATTTCGGCCAATTTTTGCTTCTTTAGTCATCTCCCAAGACATTTATAAAGAAAGCATTATCATCCTGGTAATCCCCAAAATGATCATGCTTACTCTCATTTTGCTGCTATGTTTACTTGTATTTTCCAGTGCCTTCACTAAGAAGAGCATTGAAACAGATAAATCTGCTCTTCTGGCCTTGAAATCACATGTTATAATAGACTCTAACTCCACTCATCTCTTGTCTAACTGGACTGAAAGCGCGTCCGTCTGCAATTGGATAGGAGTCGAGTGCTCATCGCTCCACAGCAGAGTTGTGGCCTTGGATGTTTCAAACCTCGGCCTTCAAGGTACCATTCCTCCCCACATCGGTAACCTTTCTTTTCTCGCTTCTCTTAACATCAGCCACAACAATTTCCATGGCGAGCTGCCATTGGAGATCGCCAAGCTCGGGAGAATCAAATCTATTAGCTTCACATACAACAACTTTACTGGAGATCTGCCTGGTTTGTTTGGCTCGCTGCCCGAGCTGTTGTTCCTGGATTTGAGAAACAACAGCTTTTCAGGCAGCGTGCCGAGCTCATTGTACAATGCAACCAAGCTCGAGTTCTTAAGCCTGTCTTCAAACCATTTGAGAGGGAATATATCAAAAGAAATTGGAAATCTTGGAAATCTAAGGATCTTAGATTTGCAAAACAACCAGCTTGAAGGATCTCTACCGCTATCATTGCTGAATCTTTCATCGCTGGTAGTCATTGCTTTAACTGGTAACAGATTAAGCGGCCAACTTCCATTGGACATCTGCTCCAAGATTCCGGGACTTACAGGGATTTATTTATCAGATAATAGCTTCTCAGGCCATATTGTTTCAAGATTCCAAAACTGCTCACAGCTTCAAGTTCTGTCAATCCAGACTAATAACTTCACAGGTCCCATCCCAAGAGAAATTGGCAATTTGACAGTGCTGGTTAAATTGCATTGTGGATTTTCACCATTCCAAGGTTCATTTCAATCACAAACCAAACATAAATTCTCTTATTTTCTTTTGCCTGACAACTGTGATATATATTTATATATACACAGGTGAAATTCCTCCTGAGTTGGGCAATCTTCGCAACCTCGAAACGCTGGCCATGGACTATACCTCTGTGTCTGGTAATAATATTTGATCAGTAATGTATCCATGGTGTTGGTGATAACCTTGTTTTTTGCTTCATGATTTTTGCAGGTCAAATTCCAACTGAAATTGGAAATCTCCAGAGATTACTGATTTTATCATTCTCTTATGCTAATCTCAGTGGTCTCATTCCTTCATCCATATTCAACCTTTCATCAGTGACATTCATTTCACTGTCCTCCAATAACCTTACAGGAAGTCTTCCATCTGATATAGGCCCAAAGCTTCCAAATCTACGAACAATGGACCTTGCATCTAATAGACTGACTGGAATAGTTCCCGAGTCGATTTCAAACCTCACTAAACTAACCGCTTTGCAACTCCTAGAAAACAAGTTCACTGGTGCTATTCCTACATCTCTCGGGAATCTGAAATCTCTCCAAGTCTTGCGCTTGTATGATAACTTTCTCATCTCCACTTCCTCTGATTTTCTTGAA
This sequence comes from Sherardia arvensis, assembly GCA_948330725.1. Taxonomy (NCBI): domain Eukaryota; kingdom Viridiplantae; phylum Streptophyta; class Magnoliopsida; order Gentianales; family Rubiaceae; genus Sherardia; species Sherardia arvensis. Next base: position 4,667,120 of record OX415238.1, on the reverse strand, counting down.
TCTTTAACCAGTTGTAGAAGCTTGAAAGTACTCCTAATCGCGTATAATCCTATAGATATCCAGCTTCCTCCGAGCATAGGGAATTTCTCAAGCTCCTTGTATCAGTTGGATGCAACAGGTTGTAGAATTAGAGGCAGCATTCCAAGCCAGATTGGGAATCTTAGTGGAATATTATCACTGGCTATTGGTGATAGTTTGACTGTTGTACCTCCTCCAACATTCCAGAGTTTATCGAACCTCCAATTTCTAGATCTTGGAGGTAACAAGATTTCAGGATTCCTTCCCGATTATCTGTGCAATATGGAGAGACTCACAATTCTTTCTTTGGCGCAAAATGAATTGTATGGTTCAGTGCCAGAATGCTTTGGAAACATGACATCATTGACACTTTTATTATTGCACAATAATGAATTGAACTCCACATTGCCTAGCAAGATTGGTAACCTGAGAAATTTGTTGGAGTTAGATATCCACTCAAATTTTTTTAGTGGTAACATAACACCATCAATAGGAGGTCTATCTGCGGCAATTACTATAAACTTGTCAGATAATAATTTTTCAGGTGATATCCCCCGAACAATTGGAGGTCTAGGGAATCTGATCAACCTGTCTTTGGCTCGCAATCACCTGCAAGGGCCAATCCCCGAGGCATTCAAAGACTTGATAAGTATTGAACGACTAGATCTATCTCATAATAATCTCACTGGGGAAATTCCTGCGACATTGGAACAACTTACAGAGTTAAACTACTTTAATGTATCATTCAATCATTTGAGTGGAAGGGTTCCGTCAAATGGTTCTTTTGTGAATTTCACGAGGGGCTCTTTCATGTCGAATGATGCATTATGTGGTGGTCCTCTTCAATTGAACTTTCCTCTTTGCATTACCTATCCCCATGAAAAAGGATCTCAGAGGAAGAAGTTGCGCATGGTCGCGTATATCTTAATACCAATTGCTGCTTTGGTACTTGTAATTTGCGCCATGTTGTATGCGAATCTAAGAAAACGGAAGAATGCTGTAATTCTCTCTCAGGTAGAATTAACCTCTCCGTTTGAAAGAGTTTCTTACTATCAAATACAACAAGCAACTGATGGTTTCAGTGAAAGCAACTTACTTGGGGCAGGAAGTTTCGGTTGTGTTTACAAGGCTCTTTTCAAGGACGGGACAATCCTAGCAGTAAAAGTTTTCAACCAACAGTTGGAACGCGCTCTCAAAAGTTTCGAAACTGAATGTGAAATCATTAGTAACATCCATCACCGAAATCTTGTCAAGGTAATCAGTAGTTGCTCCAACCTTGACTTTAAGGCTTTGGTTTTAGAGTACATGCCCAATGGGAGCCTGGAAAAGTGGTTGTATTCTCACAATCATTTTTTAGATTTCTCGCAAAGGTTGAACATAATGATAGATGTGGCTTCTGGTCTAGTTTATTTGCATCACGACTATTATTCACCAATAGTCCACTGTGATCTGAAACCCAGTAATGTGTTGCTTGATGAGGAAATGACTGGACATTTGAGTGATTTCGGAATTTCCAAACTTCTTACTGGAGATGAAACCATGGTCCAAACCATGACACTTGCTACTATTGGATATACTGCACCAGGTAAACTTTCTAAATTATTTCATTTTTGAGATTGCATATTCAGGCCTTCAAATATTCTACTACTATTATACTGTTCTAAACTCAGTGCATTTTTTTGTTATTTTTATATATGTCAATTATTCGATTGTTTTCTTGCTTTTTGTAGAACATGGATCTGAAGGGCTAGTGTCCATAATGTGTGATGTCTACAGCTTTGGTATTTTGTTGATGGAAACATTTACAAGGAAGAAGCCAACTGATGAAATGTTTGGAGAAGGCTGGGGATTGAGGGAGATGATAGAGGATGGCCTGAAGAAGTCGACAACTGATTTTGCAGATCAGAATCTGATGAACGCAGACGACATGAAGCAGAACAAAACGATGAAGTGCATAGTATTGATAATGGAACTGGCCCTAAGGTGTGCAAATGATTCACCGGAGAAAAGAGTCGATGCGAAAGATGTGCTAGTTGAGCTCCAGAAAATCAAGCTACTTTTCCTTCCCACCGCCGCATGAATTAAATTAAATAATGTATTTATCAAACTAGAGCAATAGCTCAGTCCTGGAGCAATACAAAGAAGAAAAACTTGGAGAGAAATATTATTGATTCACCATGAAAATATCTGTACAGATCTGGCCTATATATGGGCAATCAGACCATTGAGCAGAGAAAGTAAAGAAGGAGCTAACTGACTAGTAACTGCTATGTAAAACTACCATGCAGTAACTAATTCATTAACCGCTAACTAACAACTTTGACTAGCTAGCTAAAATAACTGTGAGCTAACTTCTGCTAAGCTAACTAACTTGAGCTAACTAACTGCTGCTAATAGCTTTATTTCTACACTCCCCCCTCAAGCTGGAAGGGTACCAGAGGACATTCCAAGCTTGCCAAGTAGAAAGGAAAACCTAGGAGGAGCCAGTGCCTTAGTAAAGAAATCAGCCAGTTGCAGCTGAGTACTAAGAAACCGAGGATGAAGAAAACCTTTCAAAAACTGATTCCTCACCACATGAAAGTCCACCTCTATATGCTTAGTCCTTTCATGGAAAACTGGATTGTATGTGATATGTAGAGCAGCCTGGTTATCACAGTACAAAGGAATGGGTTTAAGCAAAGAAATGTTGAGATCAGTAAGAAGGTAAGACAACCACTGCAGCTCTCTAGTAGTTGTAGCCATGCTCCTGTACTCAGCCTCAGCAGTACTACAAGAAATAGTAGACTGCTTCTTGGTTTTCCATGAAATAAGAGAATGACCAAGGAAAACACAGAAACCAGTGAGGGATTTTCTGGAAGTTTTGCAAGCTGCCCAGTCAGCATCAGAGAAACTAGTGAGATCTCTATCCACCTCTGCATAACTGGAAACATTGAATTGATCTCCAGAGGCATAATAAAGGCCAAGAGTAGGACAGCTAGACAAATATCTAAGGATATGAACAGCTGCTTTGAAGTGTGCTTCAGTGGGAGAGTGAACAAATTGGCTCAAATGTTGAACAGCAAAGCTTACATCTGGCCTAGTAAAATTGAGATAGAGAAGCTTCCCTATAAGCTTTCTATACTGAGTGGGATCAGAAACAAGATGAGACTTGTCCTCAGTGAGCTGAGTGCCAGGAGGCAATGGTGTGGCAACAGGAGTGGTGTGATCAAGACCAGCCTGATGCAATAGGTCAATGATATACTTGTGCTGATGAAGAAGCAAACCAGAATCATTTCTGGAAATTTCAATGCCAAGAAAAAACTTAGCCAGACCCAAATCTTTGATAGAAAATTGCTGATGCAGAAATTGTTTCACCTCTTCAAGAGCTTCAGAAGAATTTCCAGTCAGAAGAACATCATCAACATATACTAGAAGAATGATGAACTTAGAGCCATTCTGCAACAGAAATAAGCAAGGATCATGGGGAGACTGAGAAAAACCAAAACTGCATAATTTAGCAGTAAAAATGTGATTCCACTGTCTGCTGGCTTGTTTAAGGCCATAGAGAGATTTTTTTAACAGACATTTGTGTTGTGGAGAGGGCACCTCATAGCCAGGAGGAGGTTGCATATAAACTTCTTCATCCAATGTGCCATGTAAGAAGGCATTATTAACATCAAATTGGTGCAAATCCCAATTTTTAGATGCTACAAGAGCCATAAAAACTCTAACAGTCATTACCTTAGCAACTGGAGAAAAAACTTCAGTATAATCTTCACCAAACTTCTGAGTATAGCCCTTAGCAACTAATCTGGCCTTGTACTTTTCAATGGATCCATCAGGATTTTGTTTGATCTTATAAATCCATCTACAACCAACTGCTTTCTTGCCTTTGGGAAGAGGAACTACATCCCATGTTTGGTTGAGTTCAAGGGCATTTAACTCCTTCTGCATAGCTAGTATCCATTCCCCTTGTGTAACAGCCTCATTGTAGGAATTAGGTTCAGAAATGTCAAGAGGAACAGAAACAGTATTGACCACAAAGTCTTTCATCCAAACAGGTTTAATTCTGGACCTAGGAGGCAAAGGAGGAAAATTGATAGGAGATAAATCAATGATGTTGTCATCAGCTACTGGTAGAGTGGCTGACCTGTGTGGAGAAATTGAGACAGAATCATCATAGCTGGAGTCAACCTCAGCTACTGGAAGAGGCAAGATAGAATTAATCTTCTGAGATGGTGCTGAGGCAAAAGGAAAAAAAGATTCATAGAAAATTACATCCCTGGACACAAATACTCTTCTCTCAGCAAGATCATAAAGTTTATATCCCTTCTGGCCTGCAGCATAACCAATAAAAACTGCCTTCCTAGCCCTAGGATCAAACTTAGATTTAGCTGGAAATGTATTTGAAGCAAAACATCCACATCCAAAAACTCTAAGATTCTGCAGATCAGGCAACTTGTTGTACAACATCTCATATGGAGTTCTCCACTTCAGAATGCTACTAGATAGCCTATTTATCAAATAAGTAGCTGTCAAAACAGCTTCACCCCAAAACTTAAGAGGTAAAGAAGCTTGAAAAATCAAAGCTCTGGCCAGTTGAAGAAGATGCTGATGCTTTCTTTCCACTACACTATTCTGCTGAGGAGTGTAGACACAACTCTTTTGGTGCATTATCCCTTGGTTTGTAAGATAGGCCTGAAATGTGGAGCTTAAGAATTCAGATCCATTATCAGTTCTGATAGCCTTGATGGTGACAGAAAACTGAGTTTGAATTAACTGAACAAATGCTTGGAAAAGAGAAGCAGTCTGAGCCTTTGAAGACATAAGAAAAATCCAAGTACATCTGGAAAAGTCATCCACTATTGTAAGAAAGAAAACAGCACCATACAAAGACTTTTGCTTAAATGGTCCCCAAATATCCATATGAATTAAGTCAAAAAAATTTTGTGCACATTGATCTCTGATAGGAAAAGAAAGCCTTTTCTGTTTTGCTAAAGGACAAACTTCACAGTAATTGTCTTCAAAAGAAAATGAACCATCAATAGGTAAATGTTGTAGTACAGCATGTGAGGGGTGCCCCATTCTTTGATGCCAAAGCCTACTTTTAGGTATACTATTTACATGGTTACAACTATGAAGATTCACAGCCTTAGTCCTTATTGAAGAAAAATATTGCTTCAGATCCTCTACTGCCTTCTGAATTGTCTTCTGGTCAAAAGAATCCTTTGTTATGATATACAGCTTCCTCTCCATTTTCCCCACTGCCACAAGTTTTCTAGTCTTGAGGTCCTGAATATAACATGCATTAGGATAAAACAAACATCCCATCATCTGATCACTTCCAAGTCTGTTCACTGATATGAGATTGTATTTGAATCCAGGTACATGAAGACAGCCAGTTAAAAGGAGTGTATTTTCTAGTTTGAAATTTCCAGAATGCCTAACATACTTGATAGAACCATCAGGCAAATAAACAGGAGTAGTTTCATCTAGTAATTCATAAGAGTCAAGAATACTTTCACTTGAACACATATGCATAGAGGCTCATGAGTCTATTATCCATGCATTATTAAGTTCTGAGTTTAGAAAACTTAATGCATAGAAAGAACTCATACCTGCAAAGTCCTCAAAATGTGCAAAGTTTATCATGGCATGATCCTCTTCACTCTTGCCTTTTCCTTTCATGAGCTGCCTTAATTCTTGTTGAATAAGAGACCTAAGATCCCCCCATCAGCACCTCCTGTTTGATCCAACTGAGAAGAACAGTCATCAAAAGCTACACCATCTGCCAGATGTGCATAAACCTTGCTTGGCTTTAGTATCCCTTGAACCTTTCCACCAGGTAGGAAAACCTTTTATCTTGAAGCAGGTGTCCTTAGTGTGGCCTATTTTCTTACAGTAATCACAGTGCAACTCCTTTTTGTATGCAGCATCATTTCTTCTAAAATTGCCTCTAGTCTCTGAGATAGGATTAGCCAAAAATGCATTCTGACTTGCTTCCTCAGACACAACAGCAAAGACATTCTGCACATTTTTCTTGTTTTCTACTTGCAACATCATATTGAACACCTTAGTGATAGTAGGCACATGATCCATAACAAGCACCTGATCTTTGATAGTATCAAATTCTTCATTAAGTCCCATCAGAAACTGCACTATTTTTGCTCTATTTTCCTTTGCAATTAACTTCTTAGATATTCCACACACACAGCCAGCACATGAGCAATAATCAATAGAGTCTACAGTAGCAAGCTTATCCCACAATCCTTTCATTTTATTGAAGTAGGTAGCAAGGGAGCTATTACCTTGTCTGAGTGAGCCAATCTCTCTTTGCAGTTGGTAAATTTGAGTGCCATCAGGAACTCCAAACCTTTCTTGCAGCTCTCTCCAAATCTCCACAGCACTTCCTGCATACATAAAACCTTCTGCAACCTCAGGTGAGATGGAATTCAACAACCAGGAAGTCACCATAAAATCCACTTTCTTCCACTGCTCAAAATTAGGTTGTCCTTCTTCAGGTTTGGGGATTTTTCCTTCAATGAAATCAAGCTTTTGCTTTGCTCCCAAGTGCAAGCCTCATAGCTCTACTCCACTGTGCAAAATTGCTCTCAGTCAACAGCTTGGTAACTAGTACAACACCAGGATAGTCAGAATGATGGAGATCAAGCGTTTTTCCGGCTGAAGTATCGCCGGCGCCACCTCCCATTCCATTGTTCTGCGCAGCATTCCGATTTGCGCCAGATCCTGCTGCGTTATTCAAGCCAGAGTTGCCCGCTCCTTGAGCAATCGCCATACTGGTTGGTGAAGCAGAAAACCGATCGAATATCGTCGCCGGAGTTAGCCGGAGATCAGATCAGAACCGAGCATGAACCATGCTCTGATACCATATCAAACTAGGGCAATAGCTCAGTCCTGGTGCAATACCAAGAAGAAAAACTTGGAGAGAAATATTATTGATTCATCATGAAAATATTTGTACAGATCTGGCCTATATATGGGCAATCAGACCATTGAGCAGAGAAAGTAAAGGAGGAGCTAACTGACTAGTAACTGCTATGTAAAACTACCATGCAGTAACTAATTTATTAACCGCTAACTAACAACTTTGACTAGCTAGCTAAAATAACTGTGAGCTAAATTCTGCTAAGCTAACTAACTTGAGCTAACTAACTGCGGCTAACAGCTTTATTTCTACAGTATTCTATTATGATTTCAGACTCTTCAGACTTAATCAGGTGTATCATCTCTTGTTTCAAGTGTAAATTTTCCCCTTTATAACCGGCCCTCGCACTTAATGATTTGCCTTGCTTTTAATGGCATTACTTACCCAGCATGATTGTTCTATCCGTCGAAACTTCTAAAACCTGGAAAATCAATAATTTGTTAGATGAATGAATGTTCCTTAACCAGCTCTTAAGTCTAATCATTGTCCATGATCTAGTTTTTCATTTATAATCCAGTGAATTACTTAGTCGCCCTTCAAATTATTTATGATGGTTATAAATAGTCAGGATTGATTTATCGTAAGTAGACGAGAAACAAGATGCAAATGTACTCTTAATTAGTATAGATACACAAAATTTTGGGATGTATTCAACAACTCATAAGAGTTTGAATAACTGATAACTTGATCCCTTCTAGTATTTGATTTGGACTTGGGTTACCCGTAATGAATTGTTAGTAAAGTCATTAGTAAACCAAAGAAAAATAAATTAAAGAAATGCAAACACTTCTTGAAATGTTTTGATAATCAATCAAGTTCTAATTTCAAATCTAACACGAAGAAGCACGCATCAACGTGTCTACCCATATTTAAGCAAAGAACAAAGATTTCATAGCTTATTTAGCATAATGTATGCGTAAAATATAATAATTATGTATTATATACTCGTTCTGTGCCAGTTTAATCTGTAATTTTTGTTTTTTTAGACTGTTTAAATGTGTAATTACGTGTGACGCAGTGTTACTATTATGAAAATATACATTAGTTGTGCAGCTTGAAATGAGAGGGAAAATGTGGGAACGTAAAGATTTTGTATCATATTAATCAGATTGTAATAACAAGCTACTGGATTTTGTTAAATTAGATGTTCTTCAATCAACATCAACAAATTAATTACTTCACCAAATTCTTTCTAGTTTTGTTGGCTCAGTACCAACTTGATGATCCGCCTGAAACAGTTGGTACCGCACTTATACATATATATCATCGTCGTCCCCAACACTCATTTCCTCATTACATCCTCCTCTGAAAATGGCTGATCGGAAAACAACCATGGCGGCGCCGCAGAACCGAGAAGAAGCCTACCAGTTCCTTAGAATCAGTCCCAACCCGGACGGCTCCGTCACCAGGCTCTCCCCACTCCCAACCGTCCCGGCCAACCCGATCCCAACCGACCCGCCGGCGACACATTTCCTCTCCAAGGACATCCCTCTCAACCCCGCCGCTGGCACCTTCATACGCCTTTTCCGGCCACTTGCCCCGCCGCCGACGAACTCCAAGCTACCGATCATCGTCTACTTCCACGGCGGCGGCTTCGTCTTCTTCAGCGCAACCTCCATCATCTTCCACAACTCCTGCGGGAAGATCGCCGATCACGTCCCCGCGCTGGTCCTCGCCGTCGAGTACCGCCTCGCGCCGGAACACCGCCTCCCCGCCGCCTACGATGACGCCATGGACGCAATCGCCTGGCTGAAAGCTCAATCGATTAACCAATCGACTGAATCGGCTGATCCGTGGGTGAGAGAATTTGGGGATTTTTCTAGGGTTTTTCTAATGGGGAGCAGCGCCGGCGGGAACATCGTGTACCACGCCGGTCTCCGCTGCATTGACCTCGATCTCACTCCGGTGAAGATCTCCGGGCTGATAATGAACCAGCCGTTCTTCGGCGGAGTTGAGTGGTCGGAATCGGAGCTCCGGCTAGCAGACGACAAGGTCGTCCCGCTCCACGCGACCGACTTGATGTGGAATCTGGCATTGCCGGAGGGGGCAGATCGGGACCACGAGTACTCCAACGTCGCCGCGGCGGCGCCGCAGCTGAGGGAGAAGATCGGGAAGCTTCCGAGGTGCCTGGTGAGAGGCTACGGCGGCGATCCACTGCTGGACAGGCAGAAGGAGGCGGCGGAGGTGCTGGCGGAGCACGGCGTTGATGTGGCGACGGTATTCAGTGAAGATGGGTACCATGGGGTGGAGATATTTGACCGGAAAAAGGCGGACATTTTGTACGATGACGTCAAGGCTTTCGTCAACGTGAAGCCAGCTCTGTGATAATAGTAATGGAGGCTGGTGTAATCATTCAATGCATGCATGTTTGATTTTGTCCCAATTTGGTTGTGTTGAGTTTAATCATGTTTATCATTGTTGGTTGGCAATTGAGTCCCTATAGTTTAATTATCAATTGAAAAGCCTAAATACAATCTAGTATTTTAGTCAGTGTTGTTAATGTATCACTGAAATGATATTGTTGTCACCGGAAATATATCTAATTTTTCAAAAATCAAAATATTTACGAATGTCGTATTTTTGTATTGTATTTTAAATTATAATAGCAAAATATTGGATTGTGCATAATAATACCCTGTATCAAATTAGACTAGTGGACACTCCAAAAAAATTCTTATCATAAATAAATGTAATTGGATTATGTTCTTTTTAAGTTTTGCGAAACTAAATTGAACTGAAAATTAATATAAATAGAGGTAACACTAAACTGAATTTATTTGAACTGAGATACTGATACTTCTAAAAAGTAGAACCGATACATCATTAAAATAAGTTTAAGAGAACAAAGTTTAACATTTTATGGGAAAATAGAGTAATATAAGAAAAGGAGATGGTGGCACATGTAATATAGTTTTATTGACATGTATAGATGGATGCCATTTTGAGGATTTTTTCTAAAGGTATTGTGAATGAGAATTATTAAAAGATGGTTCCAATTAAAAACGGATAATTATGCATTTTATTCATTAAATGTTTTAAACATAATAGTTTTCTGATATTTTTTCCGAAATGCAAATTTTAAATCACTAAAGTAATAATAATGCAAAAATAATAAGTGATGTGAAATTTCATCAGGAAATTATGAAAAAGTCTAATGTTATCAATGACCGGTCTAACATATTTTGACTTCTAGTGTGAAAATTTAATATTAGAAACCTCTAAATAAGATATAAAATAAAATAAAAAGTGGCCCTTCAAAAACTTAAAATCCCCAAATAAAAAGAAAAAATGCCATCCAAAAAATAAATTCAAACTTTTACAGAAAAATTAAAAAAAAGATATAAAATACATCGAATTTTCTTTTATCCCCTTTCAAATTTTGGGTCCAGTACGGGAGCACAACCCGCACCGCACTAGATCCGGTCCTGATAGTTGATTTTGTGGGAAATGTTTTACATGTGACACACATTATTAAAGGTGGTGTAGAATTTCATAAGAATACCAACTAATAATTTCGACGATTCAACAATGATGTAGTAATGACACAATAGTTTAATTATTTTGCATCGTAGAGATGAAAATTTTGTACCTCATTTCTTAGTAATTTTTGTGAAGACGAACCCTCCGCTTTTCAATGTATGGATCTCTTTTTCGAACTAAATTTTTGTCAATCAATTCTACACGTATTTCATGACCATTAAAGTGATCAATGAAATTAAGTTCCCTTCAATGAAAAGGTAACTTACGTAGTCAATGTAAGGCTATGTTTTCATACTTCATTTCAGTCACAAATAGTGATAAATTGTACTAAATTTTGTTTCGTTTGTTCAGTTTAATTTGATTTAGTTGAGATAACACGATATAACTTGCAACAATTCTTACAAATGAAATACATGTTTCATGAATGTGCTCCTATATACGAAATATGGCCTGAATGAGATACAACGACCCCAATAATTATAAAACAGGCATATCTGACGTCAGAAGATTGTTCGAGACGACTTTTAATTATATACAGAAACCTTAATGGTGGTTTAACCAGACACTTATTCTAACCAAACCACCGTATAAAGTATTGAAATGGATATAAACAGTGATAAATGTACTAAGTTTAGTTTCATTTGTTTAGTTTAATTTGGTTGAGTCAAAATAACTCGGTCTAACTTGCAGCAACTCTTACAAATGAAACACAGGTTTCATGAATGTACTCATGTATATGAAAAATTACCCGAATGAGATACAACGAACTCAATAATTATTAAACACCTCATTTGATGTCAGAAGATGGTTCGAGACGAATTTTATACAGAAACTTTAACGGTGGTTTAAGCGGATATTTATTCTAAACTAGACACCGTATAAAGTATCAAAATGGATATGAACGATGATATAATTGTACTAAGTTTAGTTTCATTTGTTCAGTTTAATTTAGTTTAGTTGAAATAGCACAATCTAACTTACAACAACTCTTACAAATGAAATACATGTTTCATGAATGTTCTATATACGAAAAATTGCCTGAATGAGATACAACGACCCAATAATTATAAAAAAGCTCATATATGATGTCAGAAGATGATTCGAGACGAATTTTAATTATATACGGAAACTTTAACGGTGATTCAACCGGACATTTATTCTAAAAAAACCACCGCATAAAGTGTCGAAATGGATCTAACTACTCATCATTCTAAAAATTCTATCTTTTATAAAACTAATAATCCAGAATTCAAACATTTTATTTGCTCGATTCTCTATTTCTTCCCAAATTTAATCTTTCGAACATTATTTTCAATAAAACTTACTAGTGAAGATCATACCATCTTAATGATTTATTGGAATATTACCGATGTTGGGTAGTCATGGTTATAGAAACTGTAAAATGAGGAGCTATAGGATCCTTGTTGAAGTTAACAACAAGTGTTCTCAGTTTCCCGTACTACATTTCACCTCGCCGGAGAGGCACCATTGACAAGAGACGTCGGACGGAACTTGCCGAAAGTGGTAACAATTAATAAATGTAAACAAACAAGAAATCAAATCATAATAAAACTAGAAAAAATAATAAGAAACCCAAATAAACTCATGAAGCCACCCATGAACTGATTATATGAGCCAAAGATAATTGTAATCTTTGCAGCGGCGGCATCGGTGGTTGTGGTTGGTGCGGGTGGTGGTGATGGGGAGCTGGGCCTCTGTTGAGCAAATTCATGAGGAATTCTCCGACGTCCAGCGGTGGCGCGTCGGGTTCACCGCCGTCCATTGTTGTACTAGCACTACTGAAATCGTACAAGGTGAGATATACGGTGGATGCTACAGATTATCTTTGAGACATTTGGTGAAGCCATAGTTTTGAATCTACTAGTAGACTAGAAGTAGTAGATCGACCACCTCGTAGCAAGTTTCCCATCCCCACCGCCAAACCTGTCAAAGTTTCCGGTAACTCACCAAATGTCTCAGATATAATCTGTATCATCCACCGTATATTTCACCTTGTACGACTTCAGTAGTGCTAGTACAACAATAGACGGCGGTGAACGCGACGCACCGCCGCTGGACGGAGGAGAATTCCTGATGAATTTGCTCAACAGAGGCCCTGCTTCCCGCCAGCACCGCCAGCACCAACCACCAACCAACAATTCTTACAAATGAAATACATGTTTCATGAATGTACTTCTATATACGAGAATTACTAGAATGAGATACAACGACCCCAATAATTATAAAATAACTCATATTTGACGTCAGAATACAGTTTGAGACAACTTTTAATTATATACGGAAATGTTAGCGGTGGTTTAACCGAATATTTATTCTAACCAAACCACCGTATAAAATATTGAAATGGATATAAACGGTGATTTAATCGAATATTTAGGTAAACCGAACCACCGCGCAAAGTAGGGCTGGCAATCGGGTCGGGTTGGCGGGTTGGCGGGTTCGTGTCGGCGGGTTGGAAATGCTAAACCCAAACCCAACCCAATAATATTTCGGGTCACAAAATCTTGACCCAAACCCGACCCAGTAAAAATCCAGGTTATCCAAACCCAATCCACGAAACCCATTTATTAATAACGGAACTGAATATGAGACTAAATTTTAAAATTTATGCAACTCAAATGATCATGTCATATGGAAACTAAATCAAGAATTATAAAATCAACTCTAAATTTCATCATAAATTAGTAGGATAATTTCAATGGTTTTGGAATTAGAGGATTTGTTTGCATTTATAAAGACAATTTCAATCATTTGCACAATTACACCTTAAATATATGGGTCAAACAGGTTACCCATTTAACCCAGGGTTTGACCTGAACCTAACCCATTTATTTTTGGGTCATTCGTGTCTAACCCAATATAGACCCATGCCGTGTTTCGTGTCAACCCAAACCCACTAAATTCGTGATCGATTCAGGTCGGGTTTTCGTGTCGTGTTCCAAATTGCCAGCCCTAGCGCAACTTGCCTCTTTGTTACCTAATTAATGTAAGGCTATGTTTTCAAATACTCCCTCTGATTCACTATATATGTCCTCCTTTTTTTCAACTTTTTTTCTTATATGTTTGACCACAAATTTCATATAATATGTGTATGCTAGTATCATCATATGAGATATTTAGGATTCTATATAACATGTAGTTTTTGAATATGTAAGTTTTATAGTCCGTTATTGTATGTAATTGAATTTATTAATGATCAAATATGTCATGAAAAAAACTTGCGGACAAAGAGGGACATTAAAAGTGAATCAAAGGTAATAGTTCATTTCAATCACAAATAGTGATAAATAGTACTAGATTTAGTTTCATTTGTTCATTTTAATTTGGTATAGTAGAAATATCACGGTTTAACTCATAACAACTCTTACAAATAAAATACAGGTTTCCTGAATGTACTCCTATGTACGAAAAATTGTCTTAATGAGATACAACGATCCCATTAATGATAAAACAGCTCATATCTGATATTAGAAGATAGTTCGAGATGAATTTTAATTACATACGGAAACTTTAACGGTGGTTTAACCGGACATTTATTCTAACCAAAACACCGTATAAAGTACTAAAATAGATATAAACGGTGATTCAATCGAATATTTAGGTAAAACCGAACCGCCGTCAGGCCTTGCCCAATAGGTGAAACAAGTGAGGTCTGCGGTTCAGACCCCCAAATTATGGGTTAGAATAGGGCCCCATTTTTTTTAAAAAAATTAAATTTGGTATCTATATATTTTTAAATTGTTCTTTAAACCCCTACATTTTAAAATGGGTCAAAATAAGGGTCCCGTTTATTGAAAAAATCAGAATGAGTATAAATTTTTTAAAAGAAATTATTTTTTAAACCCCTATATTTTTTAAATGGGCCAAAATTAGGGCCTCATTTTTTTAAAAAGCCCATCATTTAATTAATCTTAATTCCTTTTCTTCCTTACATATTAAAATTCTGTTGAATCGATTTTCACCGTAAATAGGCAATCCAAATTTCACCGGATCCTCTATTAGGGCCTTTTGTAAAAAATGTTCGGGCCCCCAAATATTTAGGGCCGGTCCCGACCACCGCGCAAAGGCCTTACACGGCCTCTTTGTTACCTAGTTAATGTAAGGCTATGTTTTTAAATACTTCATTTCAATCACAAATAGTGATAAATTGTACTAAATTTAGTTTCATTTATTTAGTTTAATTTGATCTAATTGAAATAACACAGTCAAACTTGCAACAACTCTTGCAAATGAAATACATGTTTCATGAATGTACTTCTATATACGAAAAATTGCCTGAATGAGATACAACGACCCTAATAATTATAAAAAAACTCATATATAATGTCAGAAGATGATTCGAGAAGAATTTTAATTATATACGGAAACTTTAACGGTGGTTTAACCAGATATTTATTCTAAACTAGACACCGTATAAAGTATCGAAATGGATATGAACGATGATATAATTGTAATAAGTTTAGTTTCATTTGTTCAGTTTAACTTAGTTTAGTTGAAATAGCATAATCTAACTTACAACAACTCTTACAAATGAAATACAAGTTTCATGAATGTAATTCTATATACGAAAAATTGCCTGAATGAGATACAACGGCCCCAATAATTACAAAAAAGCTCATATATGATGTCAGAAGATGGTTCGAGACGAATTTTAATTATATATGGAAACTTTAACGGTGATTAAACCAGACAATTATTCTAAAAAAGCCACCGCATAAAGTGTCAAAATGGATCTAACTACTCATCATTCTAAAAATTCTATCTTTCATAAAACTAATAATCCAGAATTCAAACATTTTATTTGCTCGATTCTCTATTTCTTCCCAAATTTAATCTTTCGAACATTTTTTTCAATAAAATTTGCTATTGATGAAGATCATACCATCTTAATGATTTATTAAAATATTACCGATGTTGGGTAGTCTACTAGTAGATTCCAACGTTCGCCTCAAAATGATATTCATTAATTGCAAATATTATCATTTTAATTTTTAATTTGGATAAACACAAGTAGTTTAATTGTTTTTGATAGAGGTGAGTGATATTTGTTTTAAATAATTAATAATTAAACTGGCTGTCTAATGGGTGATTTTGCAAATCTAGTCCTTACATTGCTTGATTTTCTACATTAGAACATAAATTAAAAAGGTTAAAGTGGCGAAATCTAATGCGGCAATATAAATCTATTCATCATTCTAAAAATTCTATCTTTCATAAAACTAATAATCCAGAATTCAAACATTTTATTTGCTCGATTCTCTATTTCTTACAAAATTTAATCTTTAGAACATTTTTTTTTCAATAAAACTTACTAGTGAAGATCATACCATCTTAATGATTTATTGGAATACCGATGTTGGGTAGTCATGGTTATCAAAACTGTAAAATGAGGAGCTATAGGATCCTTGTTGAAGTTAACAACAAGTGTTCTCAGTTTCCCGTACTACATTTCACCTCGCTGGAGAGGCACCATTGACAAGAGACGTCGGACGGAACTTGCCGAAAGTGGTAACAATTAATAAATGTAAACAAACAAGAAATCAAATCATAATAAAACTAGAAAAAATAATAAGAAACCCAAATAAACTCATGAAGCCACCCATGAACTGATTATATGAGCCAAAGATAGAAATTGTAATCTTTGCGGCGGCGGCAGCGGTGGTTGTGGTTGGTGCGGGTGGTGGTGATGGGGAGCTGGGCCTCTGTTGAGCAAATTCATGAGGAATTCTCCGCCGTCCAGCGGTGGCGCGTCGGGTTCACCGCCGTCCATTGTTGTACTTGCACTACTGAAATCGTACAAGGTGAGATATACGGTGGATGCTACAGATTATCTTTGAGACATTTGGTGAAGCAATAGTTAGAATCTACTAGTAGACTAGAAGTAGTAGATCGACCACCTCGTAGCAAGTTTCCCATCCCCACCGCCAAACCTGTCAAAGTTTCCGGTAACTCACCAAATGTCTCAGATATAATCTGTATCATCCACCGTATATCTCACCTTGTACGACTTCAGTAGTGCTAGTACAACAATAGACGGCGGTGAACGCGACGCACCGCCGCTGGACGGAGGAGAATTCCTGATGAATTTGCTCAACAGAGGCCCTGCTCCCCGCCAGCACCAACCACCAACCAACAATTCTTACAATTGAAATTCATGTTTCATGAATGTACTTCTATGTACGAGAATTACTAGAATGAGATACAACGACCCCAATAATTATAAAATAACTCATATTTGACGTCAGAATACAGTTTGAGACAACTTTTAATTATATACGAAAATGTTAGCGGTGGTTTAACCGAATATTTATTATAACCAAACCACCATATAAAATATTGAAATGGATATAAACGGTGATTTAATCGAATATTTAGGTAAACCGAACCACCGCGCAAAGGCAATACAGATCTTGCCTCTTTGTTACCTAATTAATGTAAGGCTGTGTTTTTAAATACTCCCACTGATTCACTATATATGTCCTCCTTTTTTTCAACTTTTTTTCTTATATGTTTGACCACAAATTTCATATAATATGTGTATGCTAGTATCATCATATGAGATATTTTGGATTCTCTATAACATGTAGTTTTTGAATATGTAAGTTTTATAGTCCGTTATTGTATGTAATTGAATTTATTAATGATCAAATATGTCATGAAAAAACTTGCGGACAAAGGGGGACATTAAAAGTGAATCGAAGGTAATAGTTCATTTCAATCACAAATAGTACTAGATTTAGTTTCATTGGTTCAGTTTAATTTGGTATAGTAGAAATAACATGGTTTAACTCGTAACAACTCTTACAAATAAAATACAGGTTTCCTGAATGTACTCCTATGTACGAAAAATTGTCTTAATGTATCTCATTAATGATAAAACAGCTCATATCTGATATTAGAAGATAGTTCGAGATGAATTTTAATAACATAAGAAAACTTTAACGGTGGTTTAACCGGATATTTATTCTAATCAAAACACCGTATAAAGTACTAAAATAGATATAAACGGTGATTCAATCGAATATTTAGGTAAAACCGAACCACCGTCAGGCCTTGCCCAATAGGTGAAACAAGTGAGGTCTGGTTCAGACCCCCAAATTATGGGTTAGAATAGGGCCCTATTTTTTGAAAAAAATATCAAATTTGGTATCTATATGTTTTTAAATTGTTCTTTAAACCCCTACATTTTTGAATGGGTCAAAATAAGTGGTGATACCAGGCCCAGGCACAACTACTCGGCAAGTAGAATGAGCTCGGCCCACTATGAGGTATGCTAGAATGGCAGCATCCGGGTTCGTACAACTCGGATAGGGACAAGCACACTAAAAGACACTCAGAGCATGGACCACATGGAGAGCATGGGTTACTGTATAAATAGTGCTCCTCGGCACTATCCCAAGTAAGTATCTTCTCATTATTCTAGTGATTACTCCTTTTTCTCTCCCGGATCCACCTTTCATCATCACGCCGGAGGGTCTACCATCGGGTAACTCCCGGGGCTCTGTCTTGCAGGGCTAGGTTATTGGATCGGGACCAGGGCTCATCGGACTCATCGGACTACGGAAAGCTCAGCAACCGGAGAGTCCCCTTACAGCTTAACCTATGGCTCGGAGGCGGTAATCCCGGCTGAGATCGGCGTTCTCAGCCTCCGGACAGCCGAACCAGTTGCCGAGGACCAGAATGAGGAAGAGTGCAGGACAAACCTGGATTTGCTTGAGGAAAGGAGGGAGAAGGCGGCCTTGCACGAGGCTAAAGTCAAGGAAAAGGTGAAGAAGTACCACGACAGGAGAGTAAGGAAGGAGCAGTTCAAGGTAGGAGATAAGGTCATGAGGCGAAACGACAAAAGTCGCCAAGAACAGGAGGGTAAGCTGGCACCCAACTGGGAAGGACCTTACCGGGTGACAAAGGCCCACCCGGGTGGGAGTTATATGCTAGAAGATTCAACGGGGAAGGGAGTCCCCCGAAGGTGGAACATAACAAATCTCAGGCGGTTCTATGGATATTCTATGGCACTAGATGCCTAGATAGAATAGCCTCTGGTACTAGATGCCTAGGTAGGATAGCCTCTGGCACTAGATGCTTAGGTAGGAATTGCTCCGGGCGTCAGATGCCCGAGAGAGAAGCACCGAGGTCGGACGACCGAGGGGCAAGTAGAAGGACCCTCTGGTGCTGGACGCCTAGGGAATTTTTGTAACATGGGCATGCCTTTTGGTCGATTTTAATGAAAATAATGAATGCGTATATTATGAGTTCGGAATTGAAAGATAGTTGTTATAAAATGAAAATACTTATAAACAAATCAGGGTCTTTACAGATGCACAAATGCTACACAACAGGAAGCCCTATTCTATCTAGGGGCCCCTGAAGTAGAGGCTTCGACGGTAGGAATTCTCCTGGTCTCATGTGTGCTTCTTCGGACAGCCTGCTCTAACATATGTTGTTCCTCGTCCTGATTCCGAGGGGCGTCTGAGTTATCACCGTGATCACTTTTCGGCTCATCTGCCGGCTCGGGTATCCGGACAGGAACGTGGCTTGAAGCATCCGGACCTCCTATCCGGATGGGAGGTTGTCTCGGAGTCCGTTGCCTGGTTGTACCCCCGGCTTCGGTGGCCTTCTGCTTCCCTTTTCGGTCATTGCGAGCCGAGCGTGAACCAGCAGCAGGGAGGGGGCCAGGTTGCCGATTGGTGGATGAGGATCCTTCCCGGGTCAGGTATCGGACGCGGAATCTGGTGGCAACCGCCCGAAGTCTGGCCAAGCGCCACTCGGAAGCCTCCAGATCCAGGAGTTGAGGGGCATGTTCGTAATGCTCGTAGGCCAGATCAACGTCTTCCAGGGGAGGTATTTGGGACATGGATGGAGGAACCACGATCCGGTTCAGAATGTTTTTCCTCCAGTCCATAGCCGCCTAATAGGCTGCTGCCCAGACGCCGGATGTCCTTTCGGAACTTTCCATCCAGGCGATAAGATCATCAACTGCTCGTGGAACGTCAGTCAGCAGAGGAATGTCGACCGCCCCCTGGCGAAGTCCCAGCAGATGGTAGGAAAGATGAACAAGTACAAGTTGTTGTTGCAGGGTCCGGTTCCTAGTTGCCAACCTCTCATTCTCTACTTCGAGTTTTGTAGCTTGTTTCCGGAGTTTGGTTTGATTCTGCATCCGCATACACTTGTTATAGTATAGCTGAACATCATGCCATACCTCATCCAACTCTTTTTGGATCCGGACTTGGAAGTTGTGGTGTTGAGCCTCCTGCTCAGACAGGATTTGGTCGAACTCAAGAACCTGGTCAATGCTCTCAAAAGAAAGTCTATAGCACTTGGGCAGGGATCCAAAGTCTTCTTGGATTTGGAGCAGGCATGTGATCAGGCAGTCAGCATCAGGAAACTCAGAAATAAGGGGACCGAGTCCTCCCTCGGACAGGAGATCAGTCAGGCTTGGACAACTGTTTCCAGCTCATATCGGGGAAGGGACCGGGGGGTTAAGGGCCCGAGATAGCTCCTGGACAGGGCAGAAGCAAGTCAGGGTGAAAATTTACAAACAAAAAAAATACAAGTGAAGAAACAGAAGGGGAAACAGAGCAGGAGCAATGAAGAAAACAAGTGTAACAAAAGGAGTACTTTATTGAAAAAATTGAGGTCAGGGTAACAGGATACAAAAAGATGGAAGCAAAAAGAAAGGAAAATCTAACTAACATGCTGGGGGCCCCTTTTCTTGATAATCCCCGCCACCACTGCTGTCACCGTCCAAGTCATCCCCGGAACCCTCAAAGACTAGAGCAGGAGAAGTGGGTATATCAGCAGTCCAGGGGGTCTCAGGGCCGATCTTCGGTGAGGAAGAGGTCTCAGCTTCCAGATCCTTCGGGTCGAATAAGCCCCGGTAGTACCCGTACATGTTGTAGTACTTGGTAAACTTTTCGTCCTCGGGCAAGTCCGATCCGGAGACTGGAGCAGAAGGAAGAGGACCCGGCAGCCAAACCACATCAGTCGACCAGCTTCGGACTTCTTCGGTCGACATCTGGTTCTCTCGCAGAGCCTCCCATAACTTGGGAGATAGGCCCTTCATCCCACCCTTCTGAAGAGTGTTCACCAGATGCAGTTGCTGGTCCTCGACGTTCGGGTTGAACCATTGCTTCTTGAATGAAGCTCTGATTGCGGGAGGAAACCAACCCCCGACCTACATGTAAGTGTTATGGCATTGATGGGCACTGGCGGCGAGGTTGAGATCGGTCAGACGGAGCGACAGGGTCCGACTCGCCAGGAACAACAGCTTCGGCGAACTCCAGACGCTCTTTGTAGTTCGCCCCTCGAGCAGCCTCCAGCTCCTTCTCCAGATCGCTCACCTTCGCTCGAAGCTGAGCCGATGCTTCCTTCTCGGCCCGAAGTTCTTCCTCCTCGGCTCGAAGCTCCTCTTTCTTTCCCTCCAAGTGATGAGCAAGAAAGGAGGAGAGGGCGGCTTGGAAGTCAGGGGAATTGGTAAACTCGGAGCTGAGGAGCCGAACCTATAGGAAGAGACTTTAAAAAAAAGAGGGAAAACAGAGCAAAAAGTGGAAAGAGTACCTGCGGGTTGGAAGATGAGACAGGAGGAGTCCCGGCGCGGGACGAAGAGGGAGTCTGAGACTCGCTGGTCTGGAGCTTTTTCCCGCCCTACTCGGAATTCTCTCCCTTCCGCTTGGTCGGGTAAAAAGGAGGCGGGGGAGGAATCTCAGGGGCAGATATGGTGGTGTATCTAGAGGCCGGGGACCTCCCATCCCCGGGCGGAGACCACATAGGCTTGCCACGACCGAACGACAACCCCAGACGACTAGTATCCGCAATAAATGCCGAAGTGACAGGAGGCTGAAACGATTCGGGAGGATTGTTGGCACCGGCAGGATTCCGGACGACCTCCTGCTGGGCCACTACGTCGGGGATAAATCCCTCTTGATCCTCCTGCGCGATCTCAAGCTCAGAAGTGATATCTTCCATTATAATGGGGCCGAGATTAGGGGTTCTCGAGGGAAGAAGAGGATTCCGAACGGTCTCCCCCGTCTTGCTCTTATCCTGCTGACACTCCTGCTGTGAGTTCGGGTCGTCCAGCTGGTTCTGAAAGGTCTCCCCCGTCTTGTTCTTATCATGCTGACGCTCCTGCTGCGAGTTTGGGTCGTCCAGCTGGTTCGGAACGGTCTCCCCCGACTTGTTCTTATCTTGCTGACGCTCATATTGCGAGTTCGGGTCGTCCAGCTGGTTCTGCTGCTGATGCAGGTCCGGGATGTTCTTATCCTGTTGGTTTCCCTGCTGCTGTTGATGCTGGGCAGTTTTTCTTTTCCTGTCCCCTTTGCCCGCTTCAGAATCGGCCCCAGCCCCCGTTGTAGTGGCCTTCCTGCCCTTCTCTTTTGGGATCGGGACCTTAGGATCGTTGTCCACAGTGGGAGCTATAGGGAAAGGACAGTTAAGCAAAGTTTTTGATAAGGAAAAACAGGGATACTAAAGTAAGGGAATGAAAGTGCATACCTGGAACCGGCCAGGAAACAACCCAGCGGCTGTCCAGAAAGGCGGTAGCCTTGTATATCGCCTAGGGGAAGAGGTAGAGAAAGTTGCCGGCCAGCCAATACTGGTCCAGGTTAAGGGACTCGGATGACAGGGTAGTATGATTAGCCAGTTGCGTATCAGGGAGGAAGGCTTCCCGGACGTCAACCACAACCTTGTCATTCCAGCCGGGGACCTTGTATCGCCCGGGATTGACCTTCACATAGCCCTTCGCCTGCCAGTTCTTGGTCGAGTCTTTCTTACCAAGGAGGAAGTCATGAACACCAGGTCACGCCTGGACAGTGTATATCATTTCTTTGCCCGGGCACCTGATAAGCATGTAGAAGGACCTCCAAAGATTGAAGGCATGGTCAATCCCGCACCGGAAGCTCCTTACAAGAAAACCCATCATCACGACGATAACATTCGGATGCATCTGGGCCGGCGAAAGTTTGTAGAACTCCAGGAACCGGGAGTACAACGGGGGGAGGGAAGGCTTAACCCCCACATGAAATGGATTTGGTGGATACACCGGACGGACATCACGGACTCTTCGGCCGAGACAGCGGCCATCTGAGCGTCCAAAGGCACAGGGACTCCCATACCGCTGAGACACTTCGCGGTCCAGACATCGGCTTGAAGCGAAGGGGCCCGGGCAGTGTCTATCTCCCTCTATTCCCGGTTCTTGGAGCGTTTGAATCTTAGAGCAGAAGGGGACACATTGCTGCAAAGGTAAATCGGCTTATAGGACGCCGACGAGCCGACAGAGTTCGAGGCAGAAGAAGCAGTGCTCTCGAGAGAGTAGGTGACGGTAGCCTTGGTCTGGGCACCGGATTGAGCAATGTTGGCCGCCATAACGGTGAAGAAGAGAGAGAATATGAAGGTTTGAAGAAAAAGAATTGCAAAACAACTTTGAGATCTGAAAGCGATTAGTGAAAGCGACTGATAGAAGACCCTATTTATAGAAGACGGAAAAAAGGAGATGAAAAGGCAATGATTAAATGGGCTAGGGAAGCGAGAAAGTTAATAATATCAGCTATTAATTGTCCTCAATAAGGGCGCGCCCGTACCGTCATTGTCGGGCAGGGGAGGAATACAGAAAGCCAGTCCTTCCGCCCTCGGATCAGGAGAGTTCCCACCCTCGGCCAAAAGAACCGGCTTCCGGGGGCTAGTGGTGATACCAGGCCAGGCCCAACTACTCGGCAAGTAGCATGGGCTCGGCCCACTATGAGGTAAGCTAGAATGGCAGCATCCGGGTTCGTACAACTCGGATAGGGACAAACACACTAAAAGACACTCAGAGCATGGACCACATGGAGAGCATGGGTTACTGTACAAATAGTGCTCCTCAGCACTATCCCAAGTAAGTATATT
The DNA here is from genome assembly GCA_948330725.1 of Sherardia arvensis. NCBI lineage: Eukaryota > Viridiplantae > Streptophyta > Magnoliopsida > Gentianales > Rubiaceae > Sherardia > Sherardia arvensis. Next base: position 4,643,800 of record OX415238.1, on the reverse strand, counting down.
CTCATAATTCTAGTGATTACCCCTTTTTCTCTCCCGGATCCACCTTTCATCATCACGCCGGAGGTTCTACCCTCGGGTACCTCCCGGGGCTCTGTCTTGCAGGGCTAGGTTATTGGATCGGGACCAGGGGACCACTCGGACCGACCAGGCGGGCAGCATCAATAAGGGTCCCGTTTATTAAAAAAATCAAAATGAGTATAAATTTTTTAAAAGAAATTATTCTTTAAACCCCTATATTTTTTAAATGGGCCAAAATTAGGGCCTCATTTTTTTAAAAGCCCATCATTTTAATTAATCTTAATTCCTTTTCTTCCTTACGTATTAAAATTCTGTTGCAATCGATTTTCACCGTAAATAGGCAATCCAAATTTCACCGGATCCTCTATTAGAGCCTTTTGTAAAAAATGTTCGGGCCCCCAAATATTTAGGGCCGGTCCTGACCACCGCGCAAAGGCCTTACACGGCCTCTTTGTTACCTAATTAATGTAAGGCTATGTTTTTAAATACTTCATTTCAATCACAAATAGTGATAAATTGTACTAAATTTAGTTTCATTTGTTCAATTTAATTTGATCTGATTGAAATAACACAGTCTAACTTGCAACAACTCTTGCAAATGAAATACATGTTTCATGAATGTACTTCTATATACGAAAAATTGCCTGAATGAGATACAACGACCCCAATAATTATAAAAAAGCTCATATATGATGTCAGAAGATGATTCGAGATGAATTTTAATTATATACGGAAACTTTAACGGTAGTTTAACCAGATATTTATTCTAAACTAGACACCGTATAAAGTATCGAAATGGATATGAACGATGATATAATTGTACTAAGTTTAGTTTCATTTGTTCAGTTTAACTTAGTTTAGTTGAAATAGCATCATCTAACTTACAACAACTCTTACAAATGAAATACAAGTTTCGTGAATGTAATTCTATATACGAAAAATTGCCTGAATGAGATACAACGGCCCCAATAATTACAAAAAAACTCATATATGATGTCAGAAGATGGTTCGAGACGAATTTTAATTATATACGGAAACTTTAACGATGATTCAACCGGACAATTATTCTAAAAAAGCCACCGCATAAAGTGTCGAAATGGATCTAACTACTCATCATTTTAAAAATTCTATCTTTCATAAAACTAATAATCCAGAATTCAAACATTTTATTTGCTCGATTCTCTATTTCTTCCCAAATTTAATCTTTCGAACATTTTTTTCAATAAAACTTGCTAGTGGTGAAGATCATACCATCTTAATGATTTATTAAAATATTACTGATGTTGGGTAGTCTACTAGTAGATTCCAACGTTTGCCTCAAAATCATATTCATTAATTGCATATATTATCATTTTAATTTGGATAAACACAAGTAGTTTAATTGTTTTTGATAGAGGTGAGTGATATTTGTTTTAAATAGCTAATAATTAAACTGGTTGTCTAATGGGTGATTTTGCAAATCTAGTCCTTACGTTGCTTGATTTTCTACATTAGAACATAAATTAAAAGGGTTAAAGTGGCGAAATCTAATGCGGCAATCTAAATCTATTCATCATTCTAAAAATTCTATCTTTCATAAAACTAATAATCCATAATTCAAACATTTTATTTGCTCGATTCTCTATTTCTTCCAAAATTTAAACTTTAGAACATTTTTTTTTCAATAAAACTTACTAGTGAAGATCATACCATTTTAATGATTTATTTGAATATTACCAATGTTGGGTAGTCATGGTTATTAAAACTGTAAAATGAGGAGCTATAGGATCCTTGTTGAAGTTAACAACAAGTGTTCTCAGTTTCCCGTACTACATTTCACCTCACTGGAGAGGCACCATTGACAAGAGACGTCGGACGGAACTTGCCGAAAGTGGTAACAATTAATAAATGTAAACAAACAAGAAATCTTTTTTTTTGGGGTAAAAACCATCATGGAGATGGAGAGCTTATATTAGGCGCTCTGAGCCTTTAAAAATAATAGTAGCTTACAAGAGTCTCTAAAAGAGAAACTGAAAATAAAAAACTACCTAAGGTCTGCAGAGCAGAACTTACAAAAAGATAGGCGAAAATCACCCTCATTGCCATAGTTTGTGCTGACTAAGTTTACCAGGGAATCCTGTTAGCCTACGTCGAAACAAAGATCAAATCGGACGCCCTAGAAACTTAGAACACATAACTGGCAATGGTATTTACAAAAGAATATTAAGATAAGGAAAGCAAATAAATATAATAGGGAGGAAGATGGCTGGCAGCAGATGGTATGATCCAGAATGGCCTGAGGCTGATTGAGGAGTGGATTAAACCTAGCAGGTTCTGCCTGTAGTACTATGTTAGGGCCTCCTGGATTCTGAGAGAGGGAATGTTGAGTGAGTCCAAATTGATGAGGCCTCTGACTTTCTGAGGTAAGGTCTGCCGAGAGAAGGTGCAGTTATGTTTGGTAGCTTTGATGAATTTTGCTAATTCATCAGCTGGCTGGTTGGCTTGCCTCAGTACATGATTTATAGAGTGATTTCCCAACATACCAGCAATGTAGTCTAGCTGGTTCAGGAATTGACAGTGTCTCTTGTCTGGTTCTAGTATCATCTGTACATCAATTTTGCAGTCAGATTCCAGTGAGTATAGAGAAGTGGTGTCACTACCTTTGAGGACTCCAGCTTGTATGGCCTGAATTTCAGCTTCAAGGGGAGAGTCTGCAGTTATATAGTTACCAGCGGCATGAATAAAAGATCCAGTGGAGTCTCTGATGATGATTGCAATGGCAGCATTGCCATTTTCCCAGGCAGCATCTACATTAATCTTCAGCCCTAGGCCAGGACATGTCCATGTAACTTTAAAGATCATAGGCTTAGGTGGCTTTTTAGTTGGAGGAACAAAACCAGATTCAGAAAGTTCATAGTCTATTGGTTTGGATAGGTAGATTGGGTGAGCCAGTAAGGATAGATATATCATGTCTTTAAGGTATTTAACTAAGAGGTTGGGATAGGGATCTATATCCCCAAATAGTTTCTTGTTTCTGGCATTCCATAGCAACCAACAGACATATATAGGAGCTGAGTGATTTATAGTGGTGTGGATGGTGGAAAAGCCTTTGAAATCCCAGCAGGTAGCCAGTCTGTCCCAAAGAAAGTCAAAATGACAGTATAGTGATGCACATATGTGGTGCATTTCTTTCCAGAGACTGATAGAAAGGGGGCATGAGTTGAAAAAGTGTTGTAAGGTGTGTGCATTGGAGCAGAAGGTGTGTGCTCCCACTAAACAGGTTATCAAAAAGATTGAAAGAAAATTCTCAATCTTTTTCTGGGGCATGACTGAAACAAAGCCTAAAAAGTCCTGGAGGAAATGGGATTCCATTTGCTATCCCACTCCTCAAAATGGACTAGGTCTCAAATCACTGTCCACCATAATTGATGCATTTTCACGCAAATTATGGTGGAAATATCAAACAGGTAGAGCCCCATGGACTCAATTTATGGCCTCTCTGCCTGCATCTAAACAGAATTCAATGACATGGAAAAGGATCTGCAAAATTAATTCTTTTGCAGAATCCAATTCCAAAGTCATACATGGACAAGGTCTCTGCAACTTCTGGGAATCTAATTGGACTGGCTTTGGCCCCCTAATTGACATATATCAGCCATCCCAGCCCAGCCATTTTCAACTGACAGTATCCCAATTTATTGATAGAAAAGCTGAGATTCTCCCCTTGCTATCCCAAATTTTTCCTCAGCATATACTATCTTTCCTTCAGCAGTCCACCCTTATGCCCCATAGGCCTGACAGACTGATATGGCTACCTGAAAAGCTTGGAATCTTTACTTTTAAATCTGTATATCTCAAGCTCAGACCACCAAAACAACAATTCCCTGTCCTAACAAAAATCTGGTCTAGAATGGTGCAGAAAAAATTATCTATCTTCATGTGGAGACTGTTAAATGCTATTCTGCCATTTGATGATGCTCTTGCTCAGTTTGGTTTTAAACAAACAAGAAATCACAAACATAATAAAACTAGAAAAAAATAATAAGAAACCCATATAAACTCATGAAGCCACCCATGAACTGATTATATGAGCCAAAGATAGAAATTGTAATCTTTGCGGCGGCGGTAGCGGTGGTTGTGGTTGGTGCGGGTGGTGGTGATGGGGAGCTGGGCCTCTGTTGAGCAAATTCATGAGGAATTCTCCGCCGTCCAGCGGTGGCGCGTCGGGTTCACCGCCGCCCATTGTTGTACTAGCACTACTGAAATCGTACAAGGTGAGATATACGGTGGATGAAACAGATTATATTTGAGACATTTGGTGAAGCAAACGTTAGAATCTACTAGTAGACTAGAAGTAGTAGATCGACCACCTCGTAGCAAGTTTTCCATCCCCACCGCCAAACCTGTCAAAGTTTCCGGTAACTCACCAAATGTCTCAGATATAATCTGTATCATCCACCGTATATCCCACCTTGTACGACTTCAGTAGTGCTAGTACAACAATAGACGGCGGTGAACGCGACGCACTGCCGCTGGATGGAGGAGAATTCCTGATGAATTTGCTCAACAGAGGCCCTGCTCCCCGCCAGCACCGCCAGCACCAACCACCAACCAACAATTCTTACAAATGAAATACATGTTTCATGAATGTACTTCTATATACGAGAATTACTAGAATGAGATACAACGACCCCAATAATTATAAAATAACTCATATTTGACGTCAGAATACAGTTTGAGACAACTTTTAATTATATACGGAAATGTTAGCGGTGGTTTAACCGAATATTTATTCTAACCAAACCACCGTATAAAATATTGAAATGGATATAAACGGTGATTTAATCGAATATTTAGGTAAACCGAACCACCGCGCAAAGGCAACACGGTTCTTGCCTCTTTGTTACCTAATTAATGTAAGGCTATGTTTTCAAATACTCCCTCTGATTCACTATATATGTCCTCCTTTTTTCAACTTTTTTTCTTATATGTTTGACCACAAATTTCATATAATATGTGTATGCTAGTATCATCATATGAGATATTTTGGATTCTATATAACATGTAATTTTTGAATATGTAAGTTTTATAGTCCGTTATTGTATGTAATTGAATTTATTAATGATCGAATATGTCATGAAAAAACTTGCAGACAAAGGGGGACATTAAAAGTGAATCGAAGGTAATAGTTCATTTCAATCACAAATAGTGACAAATAGTACTAGATTTAGTTTCATTTGTTCATTTTAATTTGGTATAGTAGAAATAACACGGTTTAACTCGTAACAACTCTTACAAATATAATACAGGTTTCCTGAATGTACTCTTATGTACGAAAAATTGTCTTAATGAGATACAACGATCCCATTAATGATAAAACAGCTCATATCTGATATTAGAAGATAGTTCGAGATGAATTTTAATTACATACGGAAACTCTAACGGTGGTTTAACCGGACATTTATTCTAACCAAAACACCGTATAAAGTACTAAAATAGATATAAACGGTGATTCAATAGAATATTTTGGTAAAACCGAATCACCGTCAGGCCTTGCCCAATAGGTGAAACAAGTGAGGTCTGCGGTTCAGACCCCCAAATTATGGTTTAGAATAGGGCCCCATTTTTTTTTAAAAAAAAATCAAATTTGGTATCTATATATTTTTAAATTGTTCTTTATACCCTTACATTTTTAAATGGGTCAAAATAAGGGTCCCGTTTATTAAAAAAATCAGAATTAGTATAAATTTTTAAAAAGAAATTATTCTTTAAACCCCTATATTTTTTAAATGGGCCAAAATTAGGGCCTCATTTTCTTAAAAAGCCCATCATTTTAATTAATCTTAATTCCTTTTCTTCCTTACGTATTAAAATTCTGTTGCAATCGATTTTCACCGTAAATAGGCAATCCAAATTTCACCGGATCCTCTATTAGGGCCTTTTGTAAAAAATGTTCGGGCCCCCAAATATTTAGGGCCGGTCCCGACCACCGCGCAAAGGCCTTACACGCCTCTTTGTTACCTAGTTAATGTAAGGCTATGTTTTCATATACTTCATTTCAATCACAAATAGTGATAAATTGTACTAAATTTAGTTTCATTTGTTCAGTTTAATTTGTTCTAATTGAAATAACATAGTCTAACTTGCAACAACTCTTGCAAATGAAATACATGTTTCATGAATGTACTCCTATATACGAAAAACTGCCTGAATGAGATCAACGACCCCAATAATTATAAAACAGCTCATATCTGATGTCTGATGATGGTTCGAGAAGAATTTTAATTATATAAGAAAACTTTAATTGTGGTTTAACCAGACATTTATTCTAGACAAAGCAACGTATAAAGTACTGAAATAGATATAAATGGCGATTTAATCGAATATATAGGTAACTCGAACCACCGCGCAAAGGCATTTCATGAATGTGCTCCTATTTACGAAAAACTGTCTGAATAAGGTACAACGACCCCAATAATTATAAAAACAGCTCATACATGATGTCAGAAGATGGTTCGAGGCGAATTTTAATTACACACGAAAACTTTAACGGTGGTTTAACCAGATATTTATACTAACCAAAAAGCACTGTATAAAGTATCGAAGTGAATATGAATGTTGATTTAACCGAATATTTAGGTAGGCCGAACCACCGCGCAAAGGCATCTCATGAATGTACTCCTATTTACGAAAAACTGCCTGAATAAGGTACAACGACCCCAATAATTATAAAACAACTCATAGCTGATGTCAGAAGATGGTTCGAGATGAATTTTAATTACACACGAAAACTTTAACGGTGATTTAACCGGATATTTATACTAACCAAAAGCACTGTATAAAGTATCGAAATGAATATGAACGCTGATTTAACCGAATATTTAGGTTAACCGAACCACCGCGCAAAGGCATTTCATGAATGTACTCCTATTTACGAAAAACTATCTGAATAAGGTACAAAGACCCCCATAATTATAAAACAGCTCATACCTTATGTCAGAAGATGGTTCGAGACGAATTTTAATTACACACTAAAACCTTAAAGGTGATTCAACCGGATGTATATACTAACCGAAAAGCACTGTATAAAGTATCGAAATGAATATGAACGCTGATTTAACCGAATATTTAGGTTAACCGAACCACCGCGCAAAGGCATCACACATCTTGCCTCCTTGTTATAAGTATTGTGCATTCCTTCATCTTCATCCACCCCCAGTTCTCCAATTCTATAAACCCAAAACTCCATTCATAAGCCAACTATTCTGAAGCGATGGAGTCGCGTGGCGAACAGGATTCAATTAACCCATTCGGGACAACTGAGCATTTCGAAGAGGTAAAAATTTTCTTCCTTCATTGTAATAGGTAAAGAAGATTATGAAACTAAATTCTTACCCAAAAATTTGGATATAACAATAAAGTTTTGAATTGGATCGTATATATATAAGATGATTGTGAAAATGGTTGATTTAATATTGAGATGTTGCTAAAATAGAAACTAAATTAGTTCAATCCCTTTAATTTCCTTGATATGAGAGGTTCTTATTTGGTTCCAATTCATGAAAATATTGCATCTACAAAATAAAATTTTAACTTGCTATTTTATTTTTACTATTTGTTTTTACTAATTACTTGAACACTAGCTCAACATCATAGATATCCTAGGAACAAGGCTTGCCATTCATACATGTACAACAGTTTCCATGAAATTATTATAGAAAAATAATCTTCGAAACTATTTTGCCATAAAATTGTTGATTACAATTTGTTGATTATTTTACCAAATATAATATTTTTTTGATTAATTATCATCGGCAGTTAATCATGTCGAAGTTCGATCCGTACGACCACCTGAGCATCTCACTCAACTCCGACGGCAGCCTCACCCGCTACATCAAGCTCCCGACAAGTCAGGCCACCGGAGAAAACCCTCGGATGATCGGCCATGCCGCCGTCAGCAAGGACGTCGACTTGAACCCGGAACACAAGACCTGGATGCGAATTTACCGGCCGGCGAGGCTCCCGTCGAACGACAAGTGCGTCGCGAGGCTGCCGATCATCGTCTTCTTCCACGGCGGCGGCTGGATCCAGCACAGCATCAAGGAGACTTGGTATCACGAGTCCTGCAACAAGCTCTGCACTGAGATCCCCGCCATCGTGGTGGCGGTGGAGTACCGCCTCGCGCCGGAGAACCGGCTACCGGCGCAGTACGAGGACGCCGTGGATGCCATGAAGTGGATCAACAATCAGGCTAAAAATCAGGATTCCGGCGAAGTGTGGATCCGCGAATACGGCGACTTTTCCCGGTGCTACCTCTACGGGATGAGCTGCGGCGCCAACATCGCGCTCAACGCCGCGCTGCGACTGCACGACCAGGTATAAATAGTAAACACGTACAAATATTTTTATTAACACCTGAATGAATTCTTATAAATCTTTACCGTTGATCATATATGTGAAATTACTGTTTTAAAATTAAAAAGTATATATTAATAAATAAAATTTTATAATAAATAGTATAAGATTAACATACATATATACATAACAATATAATAATACTTATGTTTACTATTTATACATTACTTGTTTTTTTACTACTATATAGACATCACTACTTTATTCAAGGATTTTAAAGAAAGTTTGTCAAAAAAAGGATTTTAAAGAAAGTTCTATATATTTGTAGTAAATCATTTCCATTTTATGATAATATATAATATGTTCTAAACGATATTATATATATATTGCGTATGCAAAAATTAATAAGCGGTTGTGGTTAAATGGTGACATAAGATCTGATTAATGATAATTTTTTTGTAAAATTTCGCTATTTTCTTATAAACAAATTCTAAATATATTTTGATATTATATAATTAACTGAAATTTGATCATATTAAACACATTATTATCTAATATAAATTCCGACTAGATTTAAAATGAATTTATAGTAACGTATTCCATAATTTGACCAACTTTGGTATAATTTTTACCAGAGTCTCCGGCCGATCAGGATCGCCGGAGTGATAATGAACCAGCCGCTGTTCGGCGGAAAGAAGAGGACCAAGGCGGAGCTGAAGCTGGCGACGGACCAGTACTTCCCGCTGCCGGTGATCGATCTGTTCTGGGAGCTGGCGCTGCCCAAGGGCGCTGACCGGGACCACCGGTACTGCAACCCGTTCGCCGACCCGAAAAACATGGAGAAGCTCAAGGCGCTGGGGCGGTGCTTGGTGATCGGCTTCGGCGGAGATCCGGTGATCGAGCGGCAGCAGAATCTGGTGCAGACTTTGGTTTCGCAGGGGGTTCTGGTGGAGGCCAGGTTCGACGACGTCGGATTCCATGGCATTGATATGATTGATTCCCGGAGGTCTGCTGCCATTACCAACTTCATCAAGGAATTTGTTTGAATTCTGTAATAATCATGTTATTCAGAACTGGCTGATCTTAATTAAGTTGTGTGCTGTATAAGGATCGAAATAATTTGTAGCTCTATTATGTGTAATTTTGATGATATTGTGGTAGAACATGTAATTTAATCTTTTTTTTTCGTTTCTATTTTGAAATGATGTTGTTTGATTTATTTCTTTAAAATGTTAGAGAGAATTGCATTGATGGTCCTTCCAAAGCTTCTCATATTACATTTACATAATCTTATGAAACTAAACTTTCAAAGCCTGTATTTAATTCAATTTATACATAAATAATCAAAATCTTTCCATATTTTAGAGTTTTCAAATTGAATGAAAAATTGAAAATAACAAAAAATTTATTAACTATTATTATATCTCTATTTTTCTCAGATAATCGTCATATTTCTCGTATCTACTTCTAACAGACATCAATATCTTTATCGTCTGCAGCTGTATTTTCGTCATCGATGTTTGTCTTTCTTACCCTTACGCACAACACCAACACCAAATCACATACGTAATTACTACTCCTTCCGTCCCGGTCCAATTTGTAGAGAGAAAGTGTAAGTTGAATTAAGCATAGTAAAATAAGTGAATTTTTTTGAGTTGGATGAAGAGATTGGTGAAATGAATAGAGGAAAATGAATGTCTTAGAATATAAAAGAAAAGTGTGCACCTTAGATTGAGACATCCAAACAAAGAAAATTTGCACCTTAGACTAAGAGTCTATGAAGCAGGGAGTGCAAAATTATACCATATTATCACTAATATAGTTGCGCAGGCATCACACTACACCAAGGCTATACTCTTTTGTTTTACTGAATTTCTACTTGCATAATCATTTTACTTTTGCAACTCCGTATTATGACTAAATTGACCCAAATACCATTGATTATTAAACTAGATAGATTTACCTACGTGATATTAAGAGAAAATTAAATTAGGTGGTGGTGGACCTGGTGGTGGTGGGTGAGTGAATCGCTAATTAATGGTCTGACAGTTGATGAAGGTGGTGAGAGGAACACAATATGATGGTTGAAGGATGCAATGGTTTGACTGTTAGAGCACCTGCAGTGGAGGCTGTTCAATAGCCTTTTGGGTGAGCTATTACTCACAATAACACTTTTGGACCATACATTTCAAAAATCCAAGGGGATTTTCCTGGACATGGGCTGAGCATGTCCAGCCCCTCCATGATTTGAACACCCCAATCAACAAGAGACACGTGTCATATATTCCACCTAGCAAGCCACATGGCAATCTAACAATGTTAGATAGGCATATATTTCAATAATTATGTATGCATACAATTATAAGTTATATATCTCTATAATTAGTATATTATTTTATTATTATACAATTATGGTATACTTTAGTTATGAGTATATTATTTTATTATTATACAATTATCTTATACATTAATTATGAGTGTATTATTTTATTATTATACAATTATATTATATTAATGATGAGTATATTATTTTATTATTATACAATTATATCATACATTAATTATGAGTATTATTTTATTATTATACAATTATTATACAATTATATACAATGGATATAGTGGATGTTGGTGTGGATAATATAATGACGTGGATAATATATAATGATGTGTATACAGATGGATGATGTGGCGGGCTGAATAATTGTAGGAAAAAGCTGGAAAATGAAGATTTCGGAAGAAAATAACGGATGAATAGCTCATATTTGAGCTTCACCACTGGAAGATGAATTTTTGATAAGTTTGGAGAGTACAATCATCATTTTACATGAGAGAGCACACCTCAGCCAATTTAACGCGATAAAGATTTGGTTGGCATTTTAAAGAACATATTCAAGATGGTTCATGGTTGAGCCGTTTTCAGATGATGATCGTTTCAAGCGGTGGTTGAACTACCAAAAATAATTATATTAGACTCTTTCTTACCTTATTATTCTTATTTGTCACAAAAATCTACCCATGTATATCTATATCCCCATAATATCTTATGATTCTTCTATACATATGTGAAATGCTTTTGTTTGATTTGTTTACATAAAATGTTAAAAGATAATTGCATAGATGATCTATCTTAAGGCCTTCAAAACTTCTCATTTTACATCTATACATAGTCTTATGAAACTTTTAAAGTCCAAAAGCACAATTCTTATACCATACCCAAGAGGTATGTACCCCCACCTTTGGTGTGTGTCTACAATTATAGTTGTGGATTCTATTTGCATATACTATTTATAGAAATCATAAGCAAAACAAAGCTACAATGCACATTTATACACATAAAAAATGCACATATTTATATTTTAAAATGCACGTGGGGATATGTACCCCTAGTGTATGGTATAATTTGTGCCAAAAGCAACCAAAGATATACATACTGGCATACTGGAGAAATTATTAGAGAGTTGTATTTGTATTTGTATTTAATTTATATATAAATGATTAATACCTTTTCCATTTTTTGAGTCTTCAAATTATTTGAAAATAACAAAAAAACTATTATTATCTTTCTATCTTTCTCTGATTATCGTCGTATTTCTCGTATCTACTTCTAACAAACATCAATATCTTTACCGTCGGATATTGTATTTTCGTCATCATTGTTTTACTTACTTATCCTTATGCAAAACACCTACACCAACATCACAAACCAACTACTACTCCCTCCGTCCCAATCCAAGTTGTAAAGAGAACAAACTGAAGTTGAATAATTATGATAAAATGAGTGGATAACATTGAGTTTAGTTTTAAAAATGGTAAAATTAGTAGAGGAAATGAATGTCTTTTACTATAAAAAGGAAAGTGTGTGCAATAGACCGAGACATCCAAAAAAGGAAAGTGTGCACATTGGATTAGGACGGAGGAAGTACCTCATTGTACCCTCATCCAAGTACTCCTTTGTTTATATATTGAAAATCCATATTATGACTAAAATTGACCTAACAACCGTTGATTGTAAAACTAGATTGATTAACCCTACACAATAACAAGAGAAATTCAATGAAAGTATATGGTAAATATGGTTAAAAATAAGAAATGATCACGTGGGACAGTCTACAGGGACACAAACTGACGCTAAATCCCTGTATGATACAATAAATCCTAATTCTACCCCAAGACCCAAACTAATGGTCGCACAGGGGAAATAATATACAACCCAAAAAAATACATACTCGGGGGAAACAAATGAGGTTAAAGTCAAGAGAGTATGGGTAGGGGTGAGAACAAACTCACTACCCCAACCAATAAAATAATCCGCTTCTACCTCCAACACGTGAGACTTTCCAAAGATGCTAGCCGCAAAGATGTAGCGGCAGTGAGATGCAAGTTCAAAGTGGGTGGACCTATATGTGAAACTAGTAGATACTTGCCCATCCATAGATGCAAACCCAATCCTAGTATGTCACCCACTAAGAGTTCTGTTTCCCCTTTGATTTAAGATTCAATATCGACCCGGGACTGGTTATCTATTTGGTCAAGATCGTCTCCGTAGAAAAGGCTTCCTACTCCTTCTTGGAATGGGCTATGAGCAGTCGAGAGTCGTCTCGGGTCTTGGGCGGGAAGCTGTGAAAGACGATGTAGATGTGCGTGCTGGTCCTGGTAGACTAGTCATGATAGTGGCAATGCTCCGGCCTAATGAAGTATCTTAGCGAGCTCCATGATAGTAGAATCTGTCAGTGATGGTGATGATGATGCTGGCTGCCACAGTCGTGAGTAGAAGAGTGATGGTGCCGTCAATCAGTCAAGGGTGGACCTGACAATGCGGCTCCTGCCATGTGCACCTACAAAAAAGAGATATGATGGTGTTGTTGCAGACAGACGATCCCGATGAAGAATCGAGGCTGAGTCTCATAGTGTTGAGCTGATGTAAGGCGGTGCTTAGGGCTCAATCTGGTGTCCAAGAGATGCAACCTTCCGAAGGATGAATGAGATCGGACACTCTTTTAGCGTGCGCGAGGCGTGGCGGTTCTATAACCGCCCTCTCCATTATAGGCAAATGGACAACCTTCTCCCATTTAGCACCATAGTGTGAACAATAACGTGCAACGCGGGAAGAAGACGCAAGTAGTAATTGGCATAGTGTACAAGTTAGAGCTGGCAACATGGCGTTACCCCCTTAACCATACAAATGGCCAGTGAGGTAGTCGAATTACAGACGTCATCATGTACTAGGATGTCACTGATTAGGTAACAACCCGTATTGCTCGGCTAAGAGATATATCTCAAATCCAGAACATATCCGTCAAGTCCTTGGTCATAGTAGCTTGCGACCCGCTCAACGAGTTGGGTAAGTTACAGGAGACATCATGTACCAACATGTAATACTTGGTTAAGAGACGAGTCTCAAGTCTCAAGCATGTCGTGAGACCAACATGTTTTGCCCGGCCAAGAGGTAAACACAAGGCCGGAGCAATCCGTCAAATCTTGAGTCACATTAACTTGCAACCGCCTAGTGAGCCAGGAAAGTTACAGAAGACATCATGTACCAACAAGAATGCTTGGCTAAGAGACAAGTCTCAAATCACAAGCATGTCCTGAGACCAACATGGCTACATGTGTTACTTGGCTAAGGGATAAATCACTAGTCCATAGCATAACCGTCAATTCCTTGATCACATTAGTTTAGAACCACCTAGCAAACCAAGTAGCTGCAGAAGACATCATGTACCAAAACAAACACTCCTCACTAAGAGCAAGCCCTAAGGCAAGGAGTTGATCTGCCGTAAAAAACTAGTAACAACTCAGGTGAGACAGTCACATGGGTGCAAGTCCTAGTTTCCATCTCAGGTTGTGGTGAAACAAATCATAGGTCAAACTCCCAAACACCATGATATAATATTTCCTAAAGCCCCATGGATGCTTTAGTACTCAGTAGAGATTCTCTTCCGGGAACAAGCGATTGAAAGTATATGGTGGCGGACCTGGTAGTGGTGGTGAGGTGAATCGCTAGTTGATAGTGTGGCGATTGATAAAGGTAATGTGAGGAGCACAATGTGATGGTTGAAGGATGTGGTGGTTTGGCTGTTAGGTGGAAGATGAAAATTTACCGATTTTTGGAGGGTATAATCGTCAGTTTACAGGAGTAAAAGGTTAAAAAAGGGTTTTGCCCTTTGTAGTTCAAGTTGAGATAGATAAAATGAATATTAATTTGGTGCAGGAAGGTAGCAGGTGGAGAAAGTGTCGTTTAAAATTATATGGTGGACGTGACGTTGATTTTGGTGCTAGATGGAGACTTAACGCACATAATGAGAGAGATATTGAGAGTATCTCGGCCCAATTTAACGTGATAAAGATTAGGCTGACACTTTCAAGAACATATTTAAGATGGTTCATGGTTGAACCGTTTTCAAAAGATAACTATCTTAGGCAGAGGTTGAACCGTTTTAAGCCATTTCGACTTTTCAAGCGGTGGTCGAACCACCAAAACAAGTATATTAGCCCACAATATCGTATGATTCTTATCCATCACAGAATTCTACCTCTAGATATCTATACCCATTCTAATTTTCTCCCTTTCTTCCTTCTTGGTATCGTTCCCTTTCTTTACCAATTGGAGGATCTAGTGATCAATTCTTCATTACAATTTCGCTTGTTTATCCTTTCATTATTTCACCGATACATATCCCCTCGATTTCCTAATTCCTAAAAGGGTTGATTCACATATGAGTGGCGCCCAGGCCTTCACCACAAGGGTAAATCTCTGATTATCAATTCGAGCAACAATTTTCAATCGCATCATCTGTGCCAACATCACCTAATTAAATCTCGTGATTAACGTCCACACAAAAGCAAATATCTTTATATATTTGTGTAGGTGATGTCGGCGGAGATGATGATGTCGACTGAAATCGTTGTGCTAGTTTTTCTTAAATTATTTTCTTTAAATGATGGATTTTTTTAGATCACTCATTGTAAATTGATCTTTATGTGTTGCCAACAATATGTTAGTCAATATTATAGTGTGTTGCTTTTATTTTGATTGTTGATATAGTATACATTATTGGTATCGAACGAGATTAGATCTATTTGATTCTGTATCTATCTTGGTGTTCGATGAGGTATGGTACTCTGGTGACCTCGATCGCCACTGATTTAACTCCTTATTAGCTAGACTCGTTGTACTTGACGATACCACCATGTGATAAGTCGGATCCACAACTGGGTAAATGCTGTTGATTGAGCCGTGATATAGGTTCCCTGCTCAGGGTAGGCTGGATTTTCTATATATCTTTGGCTCATATAAACGGTTCATGGGTGGGTTCATGAGTTTTTTTGGGTTTCTTATTATTTTTTCCAGTTTTATTATAATTTGATTTCTTATTTATTACATTTATTAATTGTTACCACTTCGGCAAGTTCCGTTCGACGTTTCTTGTTAATAGTGCCTCTCCGGCGAGGTGAAATGTAGTACGGGAAACTAAGAACACTTGTTGTTAACTTCAACAAGGATCTCCGACAACTCCTCATTTTATGGCTTTGATTACCGTGACTATCAACATCGGTAATACTTCAATTAGAATCATTAGAAAATGATATGATCTTCACTAATAGGTTTTATTGAAAAAAATGTTTGAAAGTTTAAATTTGGAAAGAAATAGAGGGTCAAGCAAATATAAGGTTTGCATTCTAAATTCGTAGTTTCACGAAATATATAATTTTGAGATTAATGACTAGTTAAATTTAAATTGCCGCATTAGATTTTGCCATTTTAACCTTTTTTTGTATTTTGATGTAGAAAATCAAACAATGTAAGGATCAGATTTGCAAAATCACTCATCTCATATACGTTTAATTAATTATTTTTTTGAAAATATCATCCACCTCTATCAAAACATATTATTTTCAAACTTCATACAACTTGTGTTTATCCAAAAAAAAAATAAAAAATGAAAATGACAATATTTGCAATTAATGAGTATGATTTTGAGGCAAACGTTGGAATCTAGTAGTAGACTAAGTAGTAGATCGACCACCTCGTAGCAAGTTTCCCATCCCCACCGCCAAACCTGTCATCGTTTCCGGTGTCTCAGATATAATCTGTATCATCCACCGTTTATTGCGACTTCAGTGCTAATACAACAATGGACGGCGGTGGACGCGATGCGCCGCCGCTGGACGGAGGAGAATTCCTTATGAATTTACTCAACAGAGGCCCTGCTCACCACCAGCACCGCCAGCACCAACCACAACCGCCGCCGCCGCAGGCTCTCACCAACGACCCCGCCGTTGCTGCTTTCGGTCCCCCAATTCCCGTCCCAATCCCTTTCCCCCACCACCAGCTCTTCCCCTCCGGCGGTGGCGCTCCGCCGCCATGGCAGTTCCAGCAGGCTTCTCCGCCAATTCACCCGCCCGGCTACTTTTTCCAAAACCCTAACTTCATCCCCTCGGCATCTCCGCCGGGGATTCCCCAATTCCGCGCTAGAGCTCACCCGGTAGATGTTAACAATCTCGTCTTTGGGTCCATAAGGCCACCAAATGAGAAAACTATCGTCTTTGGGTCCCTGAGGCCACCAACTGAGAACAATCTCGTCTTTGGGTCGATGAGGCCACCAAATGAAGGGCCAATGCAAAATGAGAGAGTTTTAGAGATTCTGCTATCTCCTGAGGATAGGAGAAATCTGGAGATTTTTCGGTTGAATGAGCAGAGAAGGCAGTTGGGGTTGGTATTGGATGAAAGTGGTATTAGAAGAGGGACAGGCTATTGGGATGGACAAGGGAATAGCTCTAGTAGCCGCGGGGTACCCCCAGGATTTTCTAACCAGCAGAACAATGGTGGGAATTTTATTGAATTTGGTGGGGACTTGAGGAATCGAGGTGGGGGTGGTGGTGGTAGGGGATTAAGTAGGCAGGTTGATCAGCCTGGTCCTCCGGCAGGGAGTAGAATGCAGTCAGCTCTGGCTTCTGATATCGAGGAGTCGATGATGGTGAATCATGCTGAGGATGGGAGAAGAGAGGATGTTCTGGGAGGTAATGCTGATGTGGATGAATTGGAGGAACAGCTGATGGATTCTCTTGGTCTTGAAGATGAAACAGATGAGAAAAGTGATCAAAAGAAACCTCAGGCAAAGCGAGATAAGGTAATTGTAATAAGAATCTCTACAGATTTGTATTTCATTCTTTATTGCTTCTGTATGTGGTTGTATCATTCAAATGGCAATGCGTAGTATTCATTCCTTGTGTGGTTAGTGAGGGAAAGAAACTTTTTTTAAGGTAATTTATAGTGTGATTGTGTGTATTTATCGCTGCTCATTTAGTATGAAGTAGGTATTTACTGGATAGCCACTAGCCAGTAGCCACCGGTAGTATGCCACTTGTGTGCCGCCAATGAAACGTGTCACTTTTGAAGTGGTGAATGTTTGAGTGCTTGTTTTATTTGGGTCTTTCGCTTTCCAGTGAAACGTGTCGCTTTTGGAGCGGTGAAGTTGTATTCATTTTAGCCCACCATCAACCCAAATTTCTCAAGTGTTATTTCCTAAGCAAACATACCATTCTCTTTCAACATTGATCCTTCTTTCATTCTGTTCGGTTTTCTCCCCGAGTCTCAATTTTGAACAAGATAATGTACTGAATACCAAATAAGAGTGGTCTAGATTTTTGAATCTTTATACCGTTTAGTAGTTAAGCTGAATTTTGCCTTCTAGCTTTGCAATAAATTATTCCATCGGAATTGCAGTCCAAAATTATGGACATCTGAAATGAGTTGAATTGATTAATTAAATATTGTACTATTGCTTATTGAAGATTTTACTTATACTATTGAAGAAATAAAGCACAGAAAATGAAATAGTTTGTAGGATGTAAAAGAAAAGTTTTTGAGAATAGATTGTTGAATGGGGTGTTGTGATGATGCTCATTCACTTATCGGCAGTGGTCCATCATTAGATTATTTTTCATGTGTACACAATTACTTAAATTGATCCTTAACGTATTTAGGGGCTACAAGCTGACAGTTCATAGAAATTTAGTGACTTTTAACCCTGCCTCACTGACCTGCTCAATATGCTAGTGCAAAGTATATATTCATTGTATTCTCATTTAAATATACTTAAAGGCAGCAATTTTATGTAGTGCTTGTGCTAGCATTATCAGCCCCTGAAATTTTGTAATTTAGATGTACATACAGTAGTGGCTGATTAAATTTGAAAACAGTTTCTATGACTACTATCTGTATACTCTACCTACTGTGGGTTTCCTTTGCAACTACTTATTTTCATATTACCTGTTTTGAGTTGATGAATTAGCCTTTAAAATTCTCTCCATTATGTTTACAGGAATATAGATCTGATAAAAGAGGACAGTATATGATGGGCCAAAGGTTGAGGCTAATGAAAAGACAGATTGCATGCCGCGGTGATATTGATAGGTGGAATGCTCCTTTACTTGCTATTTATGAGTCACTGATTCCGGCTGAGGAGGAAAAGACTAAGCAAAAGCAACTATTAACCCTGCTGGAGAAAGTTGTCTGGAAAGAATGGCCAGAAGCTCGCCTATTTCTTTATGGATCTTGTGCCAACTCTTTTGGATTCTCAAAAAGTGACATTGATGTCTGCCTGACTATTGCTGATGCCGATATCAACAAGGTTGATGTGCTGTTAAAGCTGGCTGACTTGTTACAGTTGGAGAACCTTCAGAATGTGCAGGTCTAAAATCTAAAATTGTTACATTGGATATCACTTGCACTTCTTTTTGTCTGGAAATCTGATTTGAATTCTTTGCAGGCACTTACTCGTGCAAGGGTACCAATTGTGAAGCTTATGGATCCAGCCACCGGGATCTCTTGTGATATATGCATAAATAATGTACTGGCTGTTGTTAATACTAAATTACTCCGTGATTATGCTCAGATTGACAAGAGACTGAGGCAATTAGTCTTTCTTGTTAAACATTGGGCTAAGTCCAGAGGTGTAAATGAAACTTACCAAGGGACACTCTCCAGCTATGCGTAAGTCAGCAAATAATAGTATTGTTTAATTACCGTGTCTTTCTAAACTCGTTTTATAGCTGATTTGATTTTCTTCTTCTTTCAGGTATGTCTTGATGTGCATTCATTTCTTACAGCATTGTAGACCTCCCATTCTTCCTTGTTTACAGGTTTCTTTCTTTATCTAACTCGACTAATTTAATAGTCTGCTTGAAGCCATTTTATCGAATCTGTGATGTGACAAAGTTGATTTTTTACATTCAGGATATGCAGACTACCTACTCTGTAAGGATAGGCAACATTGACTGTGCTTTCTTTGATCAAGTAGAGAATCTTGCCGGCTTTGGGTCCCGAAATAATGAGACGATCTCAAAGTTACTCTGGTCGTTCTTCAACTACTGGGCCTATTGCCATGACTATGCAAACGACGTCATATCTGTTCGCACTGGCAGGCTTTTGAGGTGAGATATTCATTCTTGTTTTTTTAAATGTTCATATTAAGAATGGATTCAGTAGTAATGTGAGTGTTGTTGTCGTTTGCAGTAAGCGCCAAAAGGATTGGACGAGGAGAGTCGGTAATGACAGGCACTTGATATGCATTGAGGACCCATTTGAGACGACCCATGATCTTGGACGGGTGGTGGACAAACGAAGCATTAGAGTTATAAGAGAGGAGTTCGAGCGTGCTGCTGAGATCCTTCAGCATGATCCTAACCCTTGTGTGAAGCTCTTCGAACCATATGTTCGCAGTTGAGCTGTTCTGTGTATGCAGTCGGTGTTCTGGGCCTTCTGGTCTTGTACCTGGGTATATTTAAAGGATGTTCCTTTGTATAGGATAGTCATATAGATGATGCTATGTGGGTTCTGGTTATAAATTGTAGATGTTATGTTTTCCTGCAGTTGGGATTTTGGCTATATAAATGTGAAATTTTGAATTAATAGCTTTCTTTCATTCACCTTAGAATAGGCTTGTTTTACTCAATTCAACTGGTTTGGGTCCCCAACCTCTCCGTTTCTCTTTTACCGGCATAGGTGATCGGTGCATTTTGAAAACGCGTGTTTGACCACCAGTAATTTTAGTTCTACATATTAATAAATTCTAAAATTTTGATACTTAGAAAGTGCATGTTTCGGAGATTCTAAAACTATATTACATAATCATATTATTAGTCATATACTACTTTCAATTTATGGTCAAATATGAATAAAAAATGATTTTAAGTGTGCCAAACAGAGTGATAA
The DNA here is from genome assembly GCA_948330725.1 of Sherardia arvensis. NCBI lineage: Eukaryota > Viridiplantae > Streptophyta > Magnoliopsida > Gentianales > Rubiaceae > Sherardia > Sherardia arvensis. The sequence continues at coordinate 4,623,231 of OX415238.1, read as the reverse complement.
AAATATCATATACCGTTTCAAATCATAGACAATTACAATTAGGGGTTATCAAGAAATTTTGGCTTGTTATATTTAATTGGTTTGAGTTTTTGTATACACTTTTATATTAGTTTGTATCAAATCGTAGAAAATAGAGTGATATAAATTTCGGTTCAAATAATTGGCAATTACAATTAGTGTTCATCCAGGGATTTTGACTTGTTATATCCAATCAGTTTGAGTCGATATACGACGACGACTATATGTCAATTTGTATCAGATCGTTTCAAATCATCGACTGTTACAATTAGACACAATTAAAAATTATCATCATGCGGTATAATTAGAGATGAAGAAACATCTAATTATATTCTTTTTCCTTTTATCTGGTGACGAATAGATTTGAACATTTGAAAATTAGTACATAATGGTACTTACATAATTAATTTTAATTTTAAATTATATCAGCAAACTTTATTTATTTGAGCTGAATTTAAATTAGTTAGTCAACATCAATAAAGTCAAACATAGTAAAGTAATCAGAAAAATCAGGCTAACGAGACGAAATGAACCCGTCAAAAGGATAACTCGTTTCACAGTCGTCGATGAAAATATATTACCATGGCCGGAGATATTCCACCACCGCCGGAAATCTTACTATTCGGCCCACCGGCCATCTTCGCCACCACCGACAAGTACCTCAAACTCCTCCGCAACAGATTCCACGTCCTAAACCCATGGGAAGAGACTCCGCTCGCCGTCGACCAATTCATCCGCTCCCACTGCCGCCGCACCACCGCCTTGGTCTGCGGCACCGTCCGGCGAGTCGGAGAGGAAGTTCTGAACAACCTCCCCGCCCTCGGTGTAATCGTCACCACCAGTGCCGGCCTCGACCATATCGACCTCGCAGGGTGTCGCCGCCGTGGCGTTGCGGTGGCGTACGCTCCGGGGCTATTCTCTGCGGATGTTGCTGATATGGCTGTGGGGCTGGTGGTGGATGTGCTCCGGCGGATCACTGCCGGGAATGGGTTCGTGAAAAGTGGGGATTGGGCGGTGAAAGCTCCATTTCCTCTTGCCACCAAGGTAATATATATGTATTCTTATATCAATTTAAATTTGATTTTGATGAGAAGTTATTGTTTTTTGTATGATTTTATACTACTTTTTCCATTGGAAGTTACTACCTTTGCATTCTTATCATACAAGATATGTATGATATATAAGTAAAATGCGCAGATAAGCAAAATACGAACGGCATCTGTCATGTCATAATAAGAGTAGAAATGATAGAAATTTTGGGTTTTTATAATTTGAGTGCTCAAAAAGTCTCATTTTGCACATAAAATGAGAGTAAATTTGTGTTTAGCAGTTAGGTGATTATGCTGTATGTTGTTAGATTAGATTCATTGCAACTTCTAAAATGCAAAATCTTTTGTCTATGCTTTTGTTTGAACTTATTTTTGTTGATATGATACAAAATGTCTAAAAAATGCGATAGTTTCTAATAAGTTAACAAATATGATGCATCTATCATCATCTGCCTTTTCAGTTATCACAAAAGCGTGTTGGGATCGTTGGACTAGGAAGCATAGGCCGAGAAGTCGCCAAAAGACTTGAGGGATTCAGCTGCAAAATCTCATACCAATCAAGAACCAAGAAGGCCTATGTTTCATACCCCTTCTACTCAGATGTTCACAAATTAGCTGCAGATTCTGATATCCTTGTAATCTGCTGCGCATTGAACGATCAAACCTATCATCTGATCAGCAAGGAAGTTCTCGAGGCTCTGGGAAAGCGAGGCGTGATTGTTAACATCGCTCGTGGAGCCATTGTAGATGAGAAGGAGCTGGTGCAGTGTTTGGTGGATGGTAACATTGGTGGCGCGGGGCTGGATGTTTTCGAGGATGAACCGAATGTTCCTGAGGAGCTGTTTGGGTTGGATAGTGTTGTTTTGACGCCTCACCATGGTGTTTATACAGATGAGTCTTTTGGGAATTTGTATGAGCTTATAGTTGGGAATCTGAATGCTTTTTTCTCAGGTCAGCCCTTAATTTCTCCTGTTGATATGAAGGAATGAATCTATTGAGTTTCTCTTCTTGGTTTGGCCTTTGTTTTAGTTCCAACTGAAATGGTTGATAGTTTGATACATAGGTTGGAAAGGCCTTTTCTTCTTAATGAAATACTCCCTCCCATTCACTTTTAATGGCACACTAGCACGTTTGCCCGTTAATAAGTTCAGTTACATATAATAACAGATTATAAAATTTATATATTCAAAAACTATATGTTACGGAGAATCCAAAAGTACCTCATATAATGATATTAACATTCACGCAATATATGAAATTTATGATCAAACATGGAAGAAAACTATTTGAAAAAAAGTGTGCCAAATACAGTGAATCGGAGGGAGTACAAATGAAAAATCAGTACTATATCCGTCTCACTTGAATTCGCACTCCGACTTTTTGACACTATTTATTATTAAATTTAGAACATATATTTATATAGACATATAATCATGAATATTATCATATTTGATATTATTAGATTAATCACAACATATAATATTCAAATTTAACAATTTTATTTTTTAATAATATAAATAAATAAAAATATTATTGGTCGAAGAAATGTTCGGATACGTTGAAAAGTTAACAGTGAAGATTAGGCCAACTCATTAGATTATGAGCATGCTATACATGTAGAATCGGTCAAACCGAAATCAGTCAAAAGCTGAAGACAAACATGGCCGGAGATAAACCAGAAATCTTAGTATTAGGACCGCCTGGTCTCTTCAAAACCTCCGACTACGAGAAACGCCTGTGAATCTCCGACAAATTCCGAGTCCTCAAACCATATGAATCTCCTCTTCCTTTGGACCGGTTCCTGCAGATTCACACGGGAAAAACCCGAGCCATGTGTAAACTGTATCTGATTGCTTGATTAGAATAAGGAGGAGCATGCCTATATATAGTTACATACAAGGGACTAAACCTAAATACTGAAATTAGCTAAACCCTAGGCACATAAGTGCAATATACAAAGTACATACATAATTAATAAATCAGTCCTCCAATTCTTCTTGTATTGTCACACCCCCTTCAAGCGAAGCGTCGGATTGACTGAGACGCGAAGTTTGGACCGAAAGAAGTCGAACAGCGCACGATTGAGCCCCTTGGTGAAGATATCCGCAACTTGTAAGGATGTCGGAACATGACTAACTCGAAACTTGCCAGCACTAACAAGTTCCCTCACAAAGTGATAGTCGATGTCGATGTGCTTAGCTCTCTTGTGAGCAACTGGGTTCTCCGCAAGAAAGATAGCACTGTTATTGTCACAAAGAAGCACCGGAGATCCCTGAAGTGGGAAGCGCAGATCCCGAAGAATGTGTAACAGCCATACTACCTCCGAAGCAGTGTTCGCAAGAGCCCTGTACTCCGATTCAGAGCTTGACCGAGAGATTGTAGGTTGCTTCTTCGCACTCCATGAGACCAAGTTGCCACCAAGGAAAACTGCATATCCATAAGTAGAGCGACGTGTCTCCAAGCAGCGCGCCCAATCAGAATCAGAGTAGGCTAGTATCTCTGAAACACCATCAGTAGTAAAGGTAAATCCACAATGTTGCGTGCCTCGAACATATCTGAGGATTCGAGTAACTGCAGCAAAGTGATCATCCCGTGGATCCTGAAGGTATTGACTCACAGAGTTGACAGCAAAGGATAGATCAGGACGAGTGATGGTGAGGTACTGAAGTGCACCTACAAGAGATCAATACAACTTCGGATTATGAAATGGTCCACTGGTACTGCTGTGTAACTGAGACAACGGAAGAAATGGTGTAGAAACCGGTGTAGCATCCAACATCCCAGCTCTCTGAAGAATATCCCCAGCATACTTGGCTTGACCCAAAACAACCCGGTAGAGGTGGGTGTAACCTCAAGGCCAAGAAAGTAGCTGAGGTATCCGAGATCCTTGACAGAGAACTCCCGATCAGCCCGAACTATGAAACTCTGAATAGCAACCTTATCATTCCCGGTAAAAATGATATCATCGACATAGATGAGAAGGTAAAGGATGACTGAGCCACGGGTGAACACGAACAGATATGGATCCGACAAACTGCCAACAAAGCCAAGGCCTTTAACAAAGGCACTGAAGCGATAAAACCATGCCCTAGGAGCTTGCTTAAGACCATAGATGGCTTTCCTTAGCAGACATACATGATTAGGAAGGGCAGGATCCTGATATCCAGCTGGTTGCGCCATGTAAACTGGACTATCAAGAACACCATTCAGAAAAGCATTCTTGACATCGAGCTGATGAAGCGGCCATTTCCTCATAGTAGCAATAGCAATCACTATTCGGACAGTAGCAGCCTTGATAACTGGACTGAAGGTGTGATCAAAATCAAACCCCGGAACCTGTGAGAATCCTTGAGCCACCAGACGTGCTTTATACCTCTCAATAGAGCCATCCTGTTTGTACTTCAATCGATAGACCCACTTGGAACCAACCACATTAACATGTGGAGGGCAAGGCACCAACTGCCATGTCTGTTGCCGCTGAAGTGCATCAATCTCTTCGTCCATAGCAGTAATCCATCGTGAGTCCTTTACTGCAGCCTTGAAGTTTCTCGGTTCCTTCTGTACCAACAACTCAGCAACTAAACCTGTAGCCACAAAATCAGGTCCAAGACTACGAACTACTCTTGTTCCATCCTGATGACGAGTGACCATTGAGTGAGCTCGAGGAGCAGGTGGGGCTGTCGGAGCCTGTTGAGTTATGAAAACAGGAGGAGTCAAAGGACCACTTCCAGAAGAGACTGAATCACCAGTTGAATCGGATGAATGCGAGGATACTGGAGAGGTCGCTGGAGTGACTGGTTCCGATTCATCGACGATTACTGTTGGTGCAGTCGAAGAAGGCTCATGACACACCGTACATGGCTGCTGTGGTGGAATGATCTCGACAGAAGATGTCTCTAAATCGGGATCAGTGGGGTCAACAAAGGAAGAGACATCCAAAGAGGAGAAATGAGCTTCTGTGGATGCTCTCGAGAATGGAAAGTGACCCTCATCGAAGCGAGCGTGGAGAGTCATATAAATGCGACCAGAAGCAGGATCCAAGCACTTAAATCCTTTGTAGTTCGCACTGTAGCCCAAAAAGACACATGGCAGACTGCGAGGGGCTAATTTATGCTCAGATGTAGGCCGAACATAGGGAAAAACACGGCACCCAAATGGATGAAAGTTTGAGTAGTCCGGTGAACGCCCAAAAAGTACTTCAAAAGGAGACTTGTTATCAATCACCGGAGTTGGCAGCCGATTGATAGTAAAAACAGCAGCACTGAATGCGTCATCCCAGTGAGATAGCGGCAGGTGTGAATGAAACAACATGGAGAGGCCCATCTCCTGATGTGTCTGTGCTTGCGTTCTGCTCTACCATTCTGCTCAGGTGTATATTGACATGAGACTTGATGATGAATGCCGCGAGTTCCAAAGTGAGACTGCAACCTGTTGTTGATGAATTCAGTGCCTCCATCACTCTGAAAAACTTTGATGCGAGATGAGAATTGGTTCTCTACGAATGCTTCAAACTGGAAGTAGACATCTACGAAGTCTGACTTACGACGTAGAGGATAGAACCACAAAAATCGCGAATAATCATCCACAAACAAAGCATAATAAGAAAAACCATTTCCCGAAACAACCGGAGATGGCCCCCACAAATCACAATGAATCAAATCCAAAACATTCTTAACCCGTCTGGGGTTCTCAACAAAAGACAGTTTATGGCCTTTAGCCATAGCACACGGTTCACAAATACCAGGTTTTGGAAGTACAGAAGTAAGAGACAAAAATCCATGTTTGTTCAATAAAGAAATAACAGCAGAGGACACATGTCCTAATCGAGCATGCCACACTTCAAAAGATGCTCTATTATTATTCTTCTTCACCACTGAAAGAAGTGCTGCCTCACCACGGTCCAGCACATACAGCCCATGCTCACTGTGTCCCTGCCCCATGATTGCCCTGCTGATCTTGTGCTGAATAATAAAGACTTGTCATCGAAAGAAATAATAGCACATAACTCCTTGGTAAGCTTACTAATTGACAGCAGGTTTTTAGTAATTGTAGGCACAACCAAGACATCAGATATATGTATAGAAGGGCTAACTCTAGCATCACCAACAGCAGTAATAGGAAGAGAAGCACCATTACCAACAGAAACAAAGATATTACCATTATATGGAGCCAGAGCAGTCAAGTTCGAAGAAGTGGCACTCATATGGTTGGTAACCCCTGAATCAAGATACCAGTCTGAAGCTGGAGGAGCAGTAGCGGGCTGAGTCTGAGGAGCCTGGTAGGGCACATACTGCGGTGCATACACAAGTGGCTCAGGAGCCACTACCGCATGAGCAACCGGAGCAGCATAGGTCTGAGCAACAAGAGCCTGAGGAGCCGATGGAGTCTGTGCCGACTGAGGAACATAGGTCTGGTACTGCTGCTGGCCATAGGGCTGTGGTGGTGGAGTCACATAACTTGGCGTAGAGTAGGGACAAAACCTAGAGATGTGTCCGAAGCCTCCACACGTGTAACACTGAATCTGAGCACCCAAAACACCAGATCTGGACACACCAGGACCTCCAGGAGCTGTCCAGGGACGACGACCGCCACGGCGACCGCCGAACCGGCCGCTGCCGGCCGCACGTGGGCCCCACGCGCGGCCTGTCCAGGCGCGTGAGCCCACGCTCCGCCTTCTGGTTGCTGGGCGGCCGCTACAAAGGCTACCGGTCCCGCCGGAGCCTGTACCTGCACATTCGTTTTCTCCAAATTTGCCAAAAAGGCCTCGTAGCCCTTGGCTTGATCCACAACAGTAATGTACGGGGGCAAGGGATCAAGAACAGCAACGGGTGCACTAAAATTTTTATATTCTTGACCAAGGGCAGTGAGAAACCACATAAGCTTATCACGGTTATCCACAGGTTGGCCCATAATGCTTAATTGATCAAAAACTTTAACCAGAGACAGATGAAGATCATGAATCGTACCAGTCTTGCGAAGGAGATTAGCTTGTTGTCGGAGGCTGAAAACACTAATCGAGGTGCTGTGTTGATAGGTATTGGCAAAAGTGTCCCACATCTCCTTAGCAGTAGTACACCCGGTGATCTCATTCAACGCATCAGCAATGCATGAGGAGAGAAGCACACTACAAAGTCTCTGATCATCCACGATCCAAGATTTGTAGGCAGCAAGGGCAGTGTCGTAGGCGGCCTGCTCCTTCTGGAGAGCGGCAAAGTCCGGTGGTGAGGAGGAGGAAGAGGCGGCCGTTGGCGGCACGGGAACGAGAGGGCGAGGAGTAGAGCCATCCAGATGGCCAAACAAGCCTTGGGGCATGAACACATACTCTACCTGCTTCTTCCACTGCAGGTATGTTGAAGCTTCCAACTTGGTATTGAGAAGATGAACCATCGTATTGATCGAAAGAGTATTATCCTTGGTAGCAGCCATCGTCTTGTAGAACAACAAAAAAGAAGGCAGAATAATTTTTGAATTGAGAAGGGAGGGAGAAGGCTGTGTGAATAGCCTGTGCGTGCGTGCGAAAAAGAGAAAGGGGGAAGGCGGCGGCGGCCACAGAAGAAATAGAGGGAGAGGGTTTAAGAACCCTAAGGTTTAAGGAAAGAGGATCGTCAGGCGACTGATACCATGTAAACTGTATCTGATTGCTTGATTAGAATAAGGCATGAGCATGCCTATATATAATTACATACAAGGGCCTAAAACTAAATACTGAAGCTAGCTAAACCCTAGGCACATAAGTGCAATATACAAAGTACATACATAATTAATAAATCAGTCTTCCAATTCTTCTTGTATTGTCACACCATGGTCTGCTCCGGCGCCCTGAAACACCTTGGAGGGGGAATCCTCAACCACCTGCCGGCGCTCCGCCTCGTCGTCACCTCCAGCGTCGGGGTTAACTATATAGATCTCCCGGAGTGTCACCGCCGTGGCGTAACGGTGGCGAACGCCCCCACCATCTTCTCCGCCGATGTCGCGGACTTGGCGGTGGGGATGCTGATGGATGTTCTGAGGAGGATCAGCGCCGGCGATGGGTTCGTGAAGAGCGGGAATTGGCCGGCTGATTCAGTTGCTGCAACCTATCGTCTTGCAACCAAGGTCAGCTTCCACTCCCCAGATATTCTTATATTAGTTCAATTCAATTCAAGGTACTCCCTCCATCGCTTTTATTAAGAGTGACACAGTCTGACAAATGATATTCAGACTTGCTAGATACAGTCCGTATTTTGTTTATTTGCAATCCATATTTTTATTATATAATTATATATACGTTGATTATGATATATAATAAAAATAATATATATGATGCATATGTCTGTCTGATGTACATAATTATTAATCATAAGATATATATCGAAGACGTACTTTTATTTTGATCTGTAAAATAAGTAAAATACGGATTTCAATTTAACATGTCCAAAAGAATTGATGGCAACGTGACGAGTAAATTTAAAAACTACCTGGATGTCAATTTTTCAATAAAAATGTTTCATGACAATTACTAATCAATTTGATCAATCGAAAAATTGATCCCATTGCTTCCTAATCAAATTTCTCAATTTTATCCCGTTGCTTCCCAACACTGTAATTAGTCATGGCCGGAGCTATGCCTGAAGTCTTAGTACTAGGACCTCCTGATCTTTTCTTAACCTCCGACTACGAGAAACGCTTCTCCGACAGATTCCGAGTACTCAAACCATGGGAATCTCCGCTTCCCTTGGACCAGTTCCTGCAGACTCATGCCGGAAACACCAGAGCCATGTTGTGCTCCGGCGGCCTGAAACACCTTGGGGTGGCAATCCTCAGCCACCTTCCGGCGCTCCGCCTCGTCGTCGTCGCCAGCGTCGGTGTTAGCTTTATAGATTTCCCGGAGTGTCGCCGCCGCGGCGTTGCGGTGGCGAACGCCGGAACCATCTTCTCCACCGACGTCGCGGACTTGGCGGTGGGGCTGGTGATGGATGTGCTGAGGAGGATCAGCGCCGGGGATGGGTTCGTGAAGAGTGGGAAATGGGTGGCTGATTCCGGTACCGGAACTTATCGTGTTGCCGTGAAGGTCAATTTCTAGTCCCTGGTCTTTTTTAATCTCTTCCAACTTTGAAACGTCAATTTGCCGCTTGAAAATGAAGTAAGCTTATAGTGGAAATCTTTTTGTCAACGTTAATGTTCATTATAGTGGAAATCTTTTTATCAATATATTTTAACATGATCTGAATATAACATAATTGACCCAAATGTGATAAAAACCCGAAAATATTGAACATGATGTATATTCTTAATGTTACAAATATCATTGTGTCATTTCAAATATCAGATCGCATATAACATTTCAAGTATCGGATTAGCGACATAAGTTAAAATATCGGATTTTTTAAAACATTTTGAGATATTTTACCTTCAAACACTAAGGCCTTGTCCAGTTCAACTTATTACAGCACATTTCAGCATAGCACAGCACAGCACAACACTCATCAACACAACACTTTTCAGGTCAATGCATTTAACCTCTAAAGAGACACTATTTTTATATTTTGTAAAAATAATATTAATTAAGTAAATTTTTTAGTTTATAAATAATAAACATTGTATTTTTTCTTCAACTCAAATGAACACAATTCAACACTTTCACCACTATTCAGCACAAGATCAACACAGCACAACACTGATCAGCACAGCTCAGCACTGATCAGCACAGTACAACACCAAATAAGTTGAACTGGACATGACCTAAAGAGATAGTTTTAAATAGGGGTGTAAACAAGTCGAGTTGTTCACGAACAGCTCGTGAACAACTCAGTCAAAACTCGAACTCGTGTTCGAGTTGACCGAGCTCGAACTCGTTCGTATATATACGAGTTCGAACTCGAACACCTTAAAGTTAACTCGATAGGCTCGTCGAGCTGCTCGAGTCAAAAAATTACAATTACATATAATATATTTTGTATTTTTATAATAAAAATTAAATATTTATTAATTATGAGCTCGAACTATCTCGACCTCGAGTTCGAACTCGAATTTGATCAAGTTTACGAGCCGAGTTCGAACTAGATAAAAATCATTCGAGTCGAATTCGAACAAAAATAATCTAGCTCGTTCGAGTTCGAGCTCGATCACAAACACACAAATTTCATTCGAACTCGAGCTCGAACATGCCTTGTTCGCGTTCGGCTCGGCTCGTTTACGGCCCTAGTTTTAAAAACGCACATGGAACTAAAGAGTGTGTTTGGTTCGCAAGATTTCTGAGAGTGTGGATTTTATTTTGGGTTTTTGAGAGTCTGGATTTTGTTTTGGATTTTTGAGAGTTTGGGTTTTTATTTGGGATTTTGAGAGTCTGGTTTTGCAAAAACCTTGTTTGGTTGGGTTGAGTTTGTGAGTATGAAACAAAATTTTTGATTGGTTTTTAAGATTTTGCAAATCTGGATTTTGCAAAACTTGGTGAACCAAACAAGACTTTACAAAACTGAACTTGGATAGTTTAAGTTTTACAAAAACTTGTCCAACCAAACACACCCAAAGTCTTCCCCAACACCGACACTCACTCCAGTACGGCAGTACTCATCAGTCCACATAAGTGGGAAATGATTGAAATTACTTAAAATTTCAATTGAATTTTTCCGATCAGAAAAAAAATTAAATTCGAAAATAATCATGAACTCCCCTCCTCCACCACTGCCACCACGGCCGGAAGTCTTACTGTTAGGTCCGCCGGGCATTTTCAAAAAATCCGACTACGATAAACAACTCTGCGACAAATTCCGAGTCCTCAAACCCTACGAATCTCCGATCCCCTTGGACCAGTTCCTCCGATCCCACGCCGGCGATTGTTCAGCCATGATCTGCGGCGGCGGCAGCGGCGTGAGAATCGGAGCCGAGATCCTCTCCCAGCTGCCGTCGCTCCGCCTCGTCGTGAGCGCCAGCGCAGGTCTCAACTTCCTCGACCTGCCGGAATGCCGACGCCGCGGCTTAACGGTGACCTTCGCCGCCACCGTGTTCTCCGCCGACGTCGCCGACACGGCGGTCGGACTGCTCATTGACGTGATGAGGAGGATCAGCGCTGCGAATCGATTCGTCAGGGCCGGGAAATGGGATAGCATTGATGGAATGCATTATCCTCTTGCCACCAAGGTCCATTTTAACTTTAACTTTCTTACTGATTCATAAAGGGGAAATGCTATTGTTTATTGAGAATGTTTCAATGTTTAGTCCTGCATTATAACTGTTATATCGATTAAGAGATATTTTACTCTTGAACTAGTGATTTTTCGCATGAATTTTCAGTTGACAGGACCGTAGAATTCCCCTTATTGGTCACATTTCTCTATCTAAGATTAGCCATTAAAGCCAAAAATGGATCTTGAAGACTGCAAAATGAGTATGAGCCATGTTCATATTAAGCTTAAACGATTTTTCTTTGATGAAAAATTCAGTGATTAAGAGATGAATTACTCCCGAATTAGCGATTTTTCGCATGAAATGATGGAACAGTAGAATTCCCCTTATCTGTTACATTACTATGTATAAGATTAGGCCATTAGTTGCAATAAAATGGAATTTGAAAAATGAGTATGAGTCATGTTCATTTTAGCTTATATGCACTTCAGTTAATTTTGATTTGATGAAATTTAGTTACATTACTACTACTGTTTTTAAGTCCAGTTCAATTCAAGTTGAGCGAAAAGATAGCATTTTTCTGTCAAAACTGATCATGCCTTATTACCTGATCATATCTGCCTCCCAATTGTAATATATATTATGATAATTTCAGCTGTCGCGTAAGCGCGTTGGGATTGTCGGGTTAGGAGGCATAGGCCAAGAAGTTGCAAAGAGACTCGAGGCATTCGACTGCAAAATCTCATACCAATCAAGAACCAAGAAGTCTTCTTTTTCCTACCCCTTTTACTCAGACGTTTGCAAACTAGCTGCAGATTCTGATATCCTTGTAATCTGCTGTGCATTGACTGATCAAACCCGTCATCTGATCACCAAGGAAGTTCTCCAGGCGCTTGGAGAACAAGGCGTGATCGTTAACATTGCTCGTGGAGCGATCATAGATGAGAAGGAGCTGGTGAGGTTCTTGGTGGAAGGAAAGATTGCTGGTGCAGGATTGGATGTTTTCGAGCATGAACCGAAGATTCCCAGTGAGCTGCTTGGCTTGGACTATGTTGTTCTGTCACCACATGTTGGTGTGTACACAGATGAATCTTTCAGGGATTTGTATGAGCTCATAGTTGGGAATCTGGATGCTTTTTTCTCAGGCCAACCCCTGCTTTCTCCTCTTGATTCGAACGAATGAATATGATAAGCATTCCTCTGTTTGGATGAGATGAAACTAAGATGAATTTAAATAGATCTTGCTTGATATTGTTCATGTTTATAGAATTGCAATCTGGAATTCTTTTTACAGATTGTATATTTGATATATATAAATAAATATATACTGCTGCATACTCATGAACTTTCTGAGATTGGAACATTGAGTTTATAGAGTGGTATAGGAGCACTCCTTCGAGTTTAGGCCATGTCCGCTTCAGCTTCTATTCAGTTCAATTCACTATTTTATTATCTCACAGTATCAACAGTTTTCCGTTCAGTTTAGCTGAAGTTGACAGGACCGTAACAATTAAGTACAAACATCTCTACACTATGTACTCGTTCTAAACTCATTGGTCTACTTGTAAGCTCATGGATCACACATAGCCTGATACCCAAGAATGTGGTTTGAATGCAGAATTTATCCGCTTTTGTGTTTAGATTAGAAACAGTAAAACGCATTTGTCTAAGATTAGTCACAATCAGCATATAAACTAGAAAGGGGGCCATGGTTTCTTCTAGTTTGTAGGATGAAGTAATATGATAATGTACCCATTATAAATATTCCATTCGTCTCAATTTAATCTGCACACTTTAACTTTTAACATTATATATTATCAAACTTTTACCATATATTCAACTGATATTTGAATAGATATATTTATCAATATTATTATATGTAAAATTTTAGAGAGTGTGAAAACTTTTTTTAGAAAATAATGTTACATGCATGGTGGTAGTTTGATTAATTCCTCTGTACCTATTCAATCTGCATAATTTTTTTATTTGTTTATCGTACCTCAATCTCCACAGTTTCTTTTTATAGTAAATTTCAATTAATCTGCTCCATTAATTTCACACACTCGAATTTTAACTTTCTATTTTGATGCAAATTATCTCGGAACGGAGGGAGTATGATTAGTGAAAAATGTAATCTACTATCAATTAAATAATGAACCAACATATAATGCTAAAGGGAATCTTTTTGGGTGGTTTGTCTTCAAGCATCAAGAATAAAAACTATGATATGATCTAGGCTTTGTCTGTAACACCATGTGTTAACAACATAAAATCCAAGTTAGAGACCCTTATCTAGTACATTTCCTGCAATTAGTACTGTCTTAATTAGAACGATCTGGAAATAACTAATCCAAAATATATTGGCCCCAGGAGTTCAATCAATTCACTATAGACCAAAACAAAAACCAAAAATGTGGAAAAATCTTTTAACCCTAGTTTAGTCTGTCCTTTGATGATGACAAATGGGCTGTCACAAAAGCAAGTGCTCAATTAGGAGAAATATTTAAGAAATTTATTTTCCTTCAAATTATATAGTGGCCAAAAATTTCATACGTCAGCCAAAAAAAATGCATATGAAATGTTAAGGGGTTTATACATACTGGTTTATTTTACTGATGCAGGTCTGAAATTGAAAAAAAAATTCAATTTTTTGGGTACATTAGCACAATTTAGGGTTGGAATTTTGTGTTTTTCAGAAAGTTTATACACGCAGGTCCATTTTACTAGTGCATGTCTGAAAATTTAAAAAAAATCAAATTTTTAAGTGTATTAGCACAATTCAGAGGCGGTATTTCTTAACAATGTTGAATGGCGTTATATTTTTTGAATTTTTAATAATAAATTAAAATCACTATATTGGATTCATCAAACCCTAAAAAGTCCCAAATGACCACTAATCTTATTATTTGCTTTTCTTATATCTATATTTTTCTCTATTACTCGGTAACAATGAAGATTGAATCCACATATTCACTATATTTTCTTTGTGAGTTCCATAATTGATTTCACATCAATAAAATATATATCCAATATATTTTGAAATAAACAGGTCCTCATGTTGATGATAATTAATTATTGTGAAAGAAATGATTATGTCCTCCGCATAGCCATCAAAATATGAACATTGAGAGATATTTAGCTATCCCTTCAAAAAAGATAAGGGACAAGAAATCTTAGCATTACTTTGTCTACCACAAAGATCACTAATTATATCCACAACTTTTCTTTGCAAAGGTTGTTTTATATCCTTTGAAATTAAACCAAGTGAATATCACTTCGTCCGACATATTTCAGTCAACTTTTTCATTGTATATTTATCATAAATTGTGATTAATTTATACTTAATAAAATTATTATTTGAGATATTATTTGACTCACGATGCACTCTATTTTAAAGTTATCAAATTTATTTTTATAAAATTCATTAACGTAAATAAAATTATTAATGGTCAAACCTGGAAATTGATTTAAAAGTGTGAAGAACAGATCGATATGGTTTAGATAAAGTATAACAAAAACATTAAGGCTGCGTTTGGTTAACCAAGATTTTGGATAACTGGGATTTTGCAAGTCCATAATTTCGAATTCGCGTTTGGTTCACCAAAATTTACAAAATCCTATTTTTGACCCCAAAATCCAGACTTGCAAAATCGTAAAAACCAATCAAAGATTTTAATGTTTCACACTTACAAAATCTCAACCCAACCAAATAAGGATTTTGGAAAATCAGACTCACAAAATTCAAAACTAAAATCCAACTTTCAAAATCCCAAAACAAAATTCAGACTTTCAAAACCTTCTCCAACTAAATACACTCTAAATTTTCAAGAGCGAAACAAAAGCATTTGTGACCGTACGGAACTGGATGGAGTACTATATATCATCATGAAAACTGTTTTATTAGTTGAATGCAAATGAATCTTGAGTAAAATAATAATTAAAAAATGAACTAGGTATACCCTAGCACTATGATGATTTCAAATTCGTTTGTTTGTATAATGGGGAGCTGATACGGAGTTTCTAAACAAACAATTGGTGTCGGTGTCACATTCAAATTAGATATTGCTGATATTACTCTCTTCGTGTCACTAATATTGGCACACTTTCATTTTAAATTTATTGATAGTTTTTTTTTACAAGTTTTAAGTTAATATAAATTACATACATTTCTCTCTATATCGATTTCATTCTCAATTATACAATTTCTTTTTAAAAAAATGCCCATTCAAAGGAATATTATATTAGATATACACATGACAGTTTTACTAAGATCCAGATATATTACTCTAGATTAAATGTGAACCCTTGAATTAAACTAGTATGCTTTTTTTTTTGTAATTCGCAAAGTGGATGATAACAACACTATTTATTCATTATTACAAGATTGCTTCTTCTTTTTTTGTAATTTGCAAAGTGGATGATAAAGGCACTGTTTATTCATTATTACACGCATCTATACATACTTATAATTATAGAAATTAACCATTTTAAATGTAATTATAGTTAAATTGAATTGATAGTGCATATAATATTAACCTATAAATAGTCAGATCGACATTGTTGGTTGATTTGAGTGTAGCCAGGTGACGAAAGCGTCTAGAGTGTTCACGTCAGCCCGGTAATGCATCTGTGTAAATTCGAGGAATGATGACCATTTGAAATCAGGATATAATCTCGGATAGAGCGGACTGATCAGTTGAGTTGGTGGCTGTACAAACTTATCCATCCTAGGGCATAGAAAGAATGCAATGGATTTTCTTGGTGCAGTTGAATTCACCGTTGCTCTGTGCAGACAACTTTTATATATTCCATTCGAAAGAGCCTGATGAAAAAAAGTTAAAATTTTGAATATGGAACTTTAAATACAATGTATTTGGTATGCTATTTACCTATAGAATGGTAGGTCGAGAAAATTTATTTTAATATGTAACGATTGTCTTATCAAGTATTAAAAGATATATATTTCTTATTTCGATTATATTTACTATAATGTTTATAACTATTATAATATGTAAAAGTATAAGCATTCATATATTAGTTAAGACAACCAATTAGTTAAAGTTTTTTAATACATTTCTAAGAACATAATATTAATTAGTCCACTTCAAACTCGAATGTACTTGAATTTAGACATTCAAAAGTATAAAATATGATGATGATGATAATAATGCATTTTGTCTAATATAATTTAACATTGCTTCATTATTATTATTTCACGTACTATAACATATATTTTCATCATTGAAATATTATATAAAACTTATCAACTATAAAAGGGGAGTCATTTTAAATTATTCGACTTAATTCAAAAAAAATTAAAATTAACCCCACAACAAATATCACAAGTTAGAAAATACTACACTAATTAACAAACATTCATTTCTTTTGCTGGCTTGTGTTAGAACTTATCATTATACATAATCGATCCAATAGACCATGTTATTTTGTTTCTTATTTATACACTGAATTTATACTTTTTTGTAATCAGAAGTAAACTTGAGAAAATCTCATGAAAGTCCAACTTTCCTGACTTTCCATAAGAGTCTTTATACGTTTTAACTTATACAGTGTACCTTTTAATTTGAACTGTAAAATTTATTATTTGAATTTTATTAATGTTTTAATGTAAATTCATGAATTTTTGCATTAAAACATATTTTACTATATGTTCACTTTGATACTATCAATGTTTTAACACAAAATAGTATCACTTGACCTTAAATATATAGTGGTAGTTCCATAACACTTAGGAAAGTCGGACTTTCTAGAGAATTTGCAAGTAAACTTTACTCTGTTTAATTTAAATAAATTAAACTAATCTAATTAAAATATATCTACACATTTTTTTAAAACCGTGCCCTAATACTATATGTCACGTTGTTAGGTCTTGACGGAGTAAACCACTAATCGAAAACGTCTTTGATAATTTTAAGTAGAAAGGTTCTCTCAAAACAAAAACCCTATATCTACATCCCAATAATAGAATGAGAATATAATAGTTGGGATTGAATACTCAACAAGTTAGGGGTTTAATCATGTAGAAGATGTCTGAGTTTAAATCGATCTCAACCTAAGTATATTGTTAGGGCATCTCTTTTTAGTTTAACTAAATATTTTTCAGTTCAGGTTATTTTAGTTCTGATGAAATATAATTTAGTTATAATTATTATCAATGCATCAATTTTTACTTCATATTTCGCAAATATAAGTTGGGAGAACATGGTCTTCCCTTTTGCTAGTAATTAAATGATATAATCAACTAGAAATGATGAGCTTGATGAGAATATCTTGGGTGCACTAACCATGAAGGTGTCGCCAATATTGACAACAAAAGCTTCAGGATCTGGAGGGACAGAATGCCAGATTTGATTCACCAGAACTTGAAGGCCCTCAACATCATCCTGATGAAGAATCGTTAAGGACGTCGGATCGCAGTGAGGACCTGTTCCAAGGGTTAGATCTGGTCTTTGGCATCTTGGATAATAGTTCAGTCTCATTATTGAATCATTCTCTTCAAAGAATTCCCTGAAATGTTCTCCTCCCACTCCAAGGCTGATTCCCAGCAGCTCCATGATTTTCAGAGATAGATTGCTCATGGCTTCACAGTACTCTTGGTAAACCTTCCTAGAACACAAAGTGTTACAGATAATTATTGAACTTTTTAAGACATGCATGTGATCTTACTGTGAAATTATTGAAGAATATTTTGTTTTTGAGAGAGAGAGACAAGGCTTTGATATAGATTGGATTTGTTTACCCGAATTCGAAGAAATCTTGACCTAATCCCTTCAAGAAGTAGGATTGGACCATGGTTGATGACTTCTGATGGTCAAGATCTACAGCAGAATAGCGGAATGAGAGGGTTTCCTTCCATGGAAGCTTGGAGGAGAATCTGTTAGTGAAGCTGCTGGCATATCCACAGTGATCACCGACATTTCTGCGAATTCTGAGCTTCTCCTGCAATGGCAATCCAAAGAAGGAATCCATGGATTCCTGAGCTCTCTTCAGGAGTCCCAAGTTGATCCCATGATTGACCACTAGGAAGAAACCATGGTCAGTACAAGCTTTTCTGACCTGCTCAGCTGCATACAGTACAGATTCTTGATCACCCGAGTCGAGGCTGTTTATATCGATACGAGGAACCTGAAGAGTGGGAGGAGGCTCAGGACAAGGCTGTTCATTATCCGGCCAAATGAATTCGCGAGGAATATGAGTTAGGGTTTGATGGAAGGAGGCATCAAAGATGATGCTCTTTGGTTCATTATCTTCTGGTTTTTTTGCTTCATTTTTTGTACTAATGGTAGTGATGGTAGCAGTGGTAGCAGACATTGGCATGCAAGGTTATGAATTATGATAATGAAGAGAATGAGGGATGCTTGAAATGGTTTAGGTCATGAGTTTATATAATAATAAAATGTGGGATGAGATTGATTAATTGGCTAATTAAGACCAAGATATATCTTAATCACATGTATTAATTTAATGGAATTGGGGAAAGAAAGGGATTAGATGTTTTGGCAATTTGAGGAAAAGGGTGAAGAAAAAGGCCAGACCATCTGGTTGGGGAGGCCAAAGTAAAATAAAACTTGGAATCTTTGGATTTTTCTTCAATTGCTTGTGTCATATATTACTCTTTGAATATGTTTATGTTCTTTTTAGATAATAAATTTAAACTAGCACTTAAGTATTAATGTAATATTCATGAGTTTGTACTATTTATAAGATTTGAGCCATCCTATAGATGGTTTGAGTGTCCTTCCTCTCTCCATCCCAAAGAGTTTAACACAATTTGTTTTTGTTTTGTCCACTAAATTTTACCTAATTCCTAAATTTGTAAAGAATATGATATAATAATAGATTCAACTTACTCAACATCTTTACAAACCTTATAAACCACGTCATCACTACATCAGATTTTTCTTATTATGCCAGAAGTAATTGGTTATAACTCTTTGAAATGGAGGGAATAGTGCAATTTTTATACTCTCTCCGTGCTAGTGAAAGGTGTAAGAGAGAAAGTTAAAATTGAATTTTGGATTGTAAATTTGTAATATAAATGGTGGAGATTGATTTGAGAGGAATGAAAATTAAAAAGCATTACCATAAAAGGAAAGTTTGCAACTTGGATTGAGACACTCGAAAAAGGAAAGTTGTGCGCCATTAACTGAAATGGGGAGTGTGTGTTCTCTTATGCCGATCTGCATAGTTAGTTTTCTTTTATAAAATGAATATATTAATCATATATATAATGGTCATATATGATCAGCTTGTGAAGGATGAAATAGAATAAGGTTAATAGTATAGTTAACCCGTGTATACTCCAACTTATTATCAACATTTTTAACATCTTTAGTTCCCGTTCAACGGCTTATTATTTCACATATTCAGTGATTTTCAGTTCAGTTCAGGTATATATCTACATCCTTTAATTATGGGTGTTGCTATACGCAGTCCAGTATTTTACTTTTGTTGTCCAAAATACGATGTGAAAGTATGAAAATGAACTCAACTTATTTGATTTTTGAGAAAGTAGCCAACTTGTAGGGGCGGTAATGTCATTTCATTGGTATTTTGAACTACGCTGAGTAAAATACTGGACCGTGTATATCACTTCAGTTAATTATCTTAGTTTTTCATTTGCATGGAGAATAAACAACTGACCAATCTAATCAAACCAACAGCTAAATAACACTTGATTGAAAAACAAAGAGTTGGCATGACGATGAAAATGCTCAGTCATTTCCACCACCTCATTACAAGATGGACCAGAACCTCGTGTGTTAACCCAAAAGGACCAATCCTTTTGCAGGGCAGTGAACACTGTGTCTAAAGAACCCAGATTCCTCCCAGAATATGTGGTGATGAAAATATGAATGTGGACAAGGGCACTTTACAAGTGGGAGATTGAAAAATCTGAAAAATCTGGATCGAAGTTGAATGGTGGGATGGGAAAGGGTGTCTCCTGCAAATATGGTTTTGGCGAATTAGAATCAGGAGACATATTTAGGAGAATCCCATCAAATCCCACAAAGAAGATTAGAGAAGATCATTTCTTCGATTGATACTAGGTCCTTCCAGATTGGAATACCCTACATTACTAGTACTATCAAAGGACCCTTTGCCCTCCCACCAAATTCTACTGTCTCCTTTGGCTTCTCTGCGTGATCTGTCCATGTCCTATAGGTGGTAAATTGATATTGGAGGATTAGAATCTCTTTTTTATGGCAAATAAAGTCCCATTGTGAGTTGTGACTGTCAAATTCCGGCGATATCTATTCCGACATACTGTACAAGGAGGCGGGAGGAGGGGAAGGAGAGAAAGAAAAGCAAACAGTATGCTTATGTTATACCAGTTTCGTAAAAGATGTAAACCATCCAATCTGTCACACAGGGTAACTAATCGAATCATCACATGTTTCAGTCCAGAGGACCCTGTTTCAGTACTTACATCTGGCTGAGAAAGACAGAAACAAATTGAAACTAACTCTACAGAATATCAGTTTGTCCAAAGAATGCTAAAAGTTTATATCCTAAAAATCACGAGGTTTACAATTGTCCAACACTGGACGTAACTCTAGAAGAAAATACACGAGACAAGTTATGTGTGAGCGAGGCACCGGATAATGGGATGGGGAGTGACTATAACGAATCGAATTGAATCACACCACAAACAAGAAATAAACAATAAGGCTTTTTGTTAAAGCAGGCCAGTGTGTCAACCACATTCCTCCATTACAGGGACCATCAAGCTTTCATGAATGGTCCTTTCTTGCAGTGGAGGAGAGAAGAAATCAGGTGCCTTACCTCGTGAAATGCTCTTCACTCACTTAGTTTGCAGTTACGAAGGTAGGGGTGGTCATACTTGATATATTTGGTCCAGTATGAACGGTACTTTGTCATGGCCAATTCAAGCCACGGTTTCATGTTACCATTGTAGTGTATCACAGCTGCATTGTCTATATCATTGCGGTCAATACTTGGATTATAACCAAGGCCAAGCACGTGCCAGGACTTTTCAAGAGGGTGCGTGAGTCCATAGAATGTGATCAACCCAGGAGGTAAAGTTCCAAGCTTCCAAAGAACCCTATCTTCATTCTGGTAAAGGAAAAGGAACACACCAATTAAAGAGACTCCAAGAAATTGAGAATCAAAACTGCAGACATACAATGAAACCCACAATTTATTTGGATCGAGCATAATCATTTAAATGCAAATTATAGACCCGCTAAGACTCAATACAGTAGATTCATTTACGTGATCAAAAAATGAAATAGTTTCGCAGAAGCTGTTACACTGATGCACGCTTAATGAATTAAAGAAGTAAAAACCTGCAAGTGTCACCAGGCCATTCATAGGTCGAAGATACCCACATCAAAATGTTGACACATATAAATACATTACTAAGCCAAAACTGAATTAACATAGATGCAAACAGGTAGCAGTTCAACTAATAAGGACTCGCAACTGCAACTTAATACATACGTGCTTTAAAATGCTTACCATGTTTTGCCATTTGTGATATATGCCAGTAATATCCTTCTTTTTCCACTCCACAAGATCAAACATATTCATCCCATATGCCCAACCACAAGCATTAGGGTCAAAGTTTCGAGCTATATGAGGGTTTGAAAAGTTGAGATACTTGTCGAAACGGTGAAAACTTTCACCACATGTTTCTACAGCACCATTAACTTTTCCATGCAAATCAACAGCCCAAAGTCCAGTCAGGTCCTTTTGAACGACTATATCATCGTCGAGAAACAGGATCTTATTTAACTTAGGATACACCTGAGGGAGGTAAAACCTGAGATGGTTAAGCATTGAAAGGTACTTGGGGTTCCTATACTTCAGGTTAGAAGAACCAGCAGACAACGTAGTAGGATGAGCTGCCTTGAAATAGTACTCTTTCATGGCAGAAGATTCAAGCTGCCTCAGAACAGGACAATATGATGAGTTTAGCCACTTGAACTCGTCCACATTTTCAACGTGAATAGTAGCTTTACCAGGAGGATTCAACAGAAACCACATATTCATAGCTCCGAAATTTAATTTGTCAGTCACAAGATGGAAGACATGCTTTTCAGGTTCCTGAAATTTAATAAAACAATGTATTAGGTAATCAGTGCAAAAATTCATCACTAAAGATTGACATACTAAGCCGATTAATAGTTCTAACATTAATTGAACTATTGAAGTAACAGTAAAGAAACAAAATAAGAATAACATTGTCAACATTCGCACCTTGGCATTTTTAATGGTTGAGTTAACAACAACCGAAGCGGCAAGAACATTGTCAGAGAAGAGAGCATAATGATGTAGGTCTGAATTTTCTAAATTTTCTTGTCTGGGGAAGTTTCTCTTTTCTGGTGGAAGAAGATAATAATCAATTGTTAGCCGCAATGACAAGCAGTGGATCCCATTCGGAATGGTCTTCGCTGCCAACTGGCTTAGAAATGTGCTCTGCTTTTTCAAGCTTCGGACTTGCTCATCAGCAGATTGTAGCATTGCTCTGAGCTTCCCAGTCACTAGTTTACAGTCATACAGCTGCTCTCTAGCTTTTGCAAGCACTTGGCCCATAGCTTTAATTTTCTCACCAGCACTGTCTCAGATAAAGATCAACAGAAGCAAAACATTATAAATTCATTGGAACAGGTGAGAAGCAGATAGACAAAAATGGGTGAATAAATGCTCACCTGTGGCTAAGATCGGAATCAGAACCAGCTTCTCCTATTGCACGCTGACTTTCTTTTAGTCGACTTTGCAGATCACGGGCCAACTCAAGTTTGTTCTTCATTGTTGCAAGACTTATATAAACCCTTGCCATAATCATTTGGTCACGCATCAACCGAACAGTTGTATCAGTATTCTCATTTTCATTCTCCTTCCTCCATAGACTGTACTTTCCCAATACTGCAGAATCAACTGACTTAGATCGTTCAATGGCTGCATTTTCAAGCTTTAGAGTTACTTCTTCATCTTGTTTTACCAAATCAGCCGCCCGTTTTTCACGCCTTTTCTCCCTCAGTTGCTGCAAAATGATTAGATGCAAAATTTTAAAATTTAAAAGCCAAAATCGTTAAAAAAATATACAAATGAGGAGTTTGTTAGTTTAATTATAACTGTATGTAAAACAGAAGCTTTCCCCAACCATAATAAGGTGGTTACACACTTCCAGAATATAATGTACAGATGGGCATTAGCAGGAGCATGGTAAGGTAAAATTTATGGTACTCACCCTTCTCGCTAATTTTGCAGGATTAATAGACACGTAGGATTGATCACCTGCACAGGCATCAACAATAAAAAGGTTATCAAACAAAACAGAAATATATATTTTTAAAAAAAGTCAATAGAGTTTCAAGAGGTTAGACCTTGTGAGGAAAGGTCCACTTTCTTCCTAAACGGTTCTTCTTTGATTGTTGTACCAACAGTAGAGGACTGATCACAAGCACAGTAGCAAAAGTAAATGAATCGGATATCTATTAATCTAAGAAGAAAATTCTAAAATGGAAATAAGTATAAAACTTATGTACAGAAGGCATTCCGATTGTTACTGACCTCATTTGATAATGCAGTAGTCTCAGCCTGGATTTCTTGACCAACATATTTCCATGATGCAGACAGGTTACTTTTCCTAAAAGCATCAACACTTAGAGGCCCTAAATCATCTGTGCTGGCCTTAATGACATCCAACACCTACAATTTGTGATAACTCAATAAATTAGAAGATTTGAACAAAAGACACAAATAAAACTAGCAAACATAACTTCTATATAACATAAAAATTGCCAACAAACTATTACCTCTCTAGTAAGTAAAGATTTCACATTTTGCAACGCCAGCCTCTCTCTCCAGTCAAGACCCTTTACCAGATAATGGACATTTAGCATCTAAACTAAGCATAAGAGAAGCAAAATAGAGAAAATGAGGAAGAAGAAGAGGAGGAAACCTGATTTAAACTTGTTTTGTTTTCATCTGCATAAGAAGAATGTAGCTTCATGTGAGACAAAAATATACCACTCACAGTAGACATGCCCAGCCATTTTAATCAGCAAGTCAAATTATTTAGTTATAAATTACGTTCTGACCAGATTGTCATGAAAATGCCAGCATCCTCATTAAACAGAAACAGGCAGTTGTGAATACTGTTTTCGTAAGCATTTTCTAAGCTCAATATGCACACACATCATCATTTCAACAATTGTAAAGCCTCATTACATAAACTCTCGGATAGAGAACATATCAATCCTTGCGAAAACAAAACTCCACCAGGTCTATCAACCTAGATCCAAACATCAACGTGTATCAGAGAAATACTACTAGCTCCATGCTTTCCTCATTATACTAAAAGCAACAGATGATTTCAGTAGCAATACAAAAATTAAACAGAAACAGCAACCACTGCAATCAGGCTTCTACATCTCCCGACACTTCAACACGCTCCAAACAACTTGCATGTTTGACTTTCACTAGACTCCTTACCTAATCCTGTATTTCCAAAATTCCATACTCACTGTAAAGGCTAATCAATCAACTCCTCACATATATCCATTCTCATGTATTAGTTGCTTGCAATCACAGAGTCAACCAAACAAACAAGCAATGGCAAGATCCAGGAAAACATAGCACAATTGCAATCAAACTATTATCCTACAAACTGTAGGACCACAATACACACATCAAACAAACAATGCTAGCAAAACATAAAATTAGAAAAAGCAAAGAAACATAAAATTAGAAAAAGCAAAGAAACGCAGAATAAGCAACTGACCGGCGACGTAGATTCCGCGGCCGACGAAGAAGAAAAACGGAGCGATAACAACGCAGAAGAACAGCACCAGCACGAGCGAGAACCGAGATCCATAACCACCGCCGCCGCCGACAACCGCTCCTCCTCTGCTCTTCCCGGACAATCCTCCTCCGCCTTTCTTAGCAATCCCCATTCCAACTTCAAGCCGCAACCATAACCTAATTCCGCCGACGCAAATTCTTCACAATTCCTCAAACGCGCATTCACAGACGCGTATGAGTATATATAATCGATGCAGATTGGAGACGAAGTCCAATCCGTTGAACAAAAATCACGAGAAAATTAATCTGAAAAATGCAGGGTGGTTAGAATTTGATGATCATTGGAGAAGGAGAGGAGTGTGAGTGTGGTTGATGATTACGTTGAGAGAATGCTTGCAGATCTCATCAAGGATTATACTACTTTTTGGTTTTTTATTTTTATTTTGGTGATGTTTATTGTTACCTTTTTGTTAAACCTCTGGGTCGATTCTCCCAAATCGCTTTCTATTTGGAGGGATTTTGTTTTTGGCTGCTAGTGAACGACGTCGTTTAGTTTGCCGACATGAACGTTGAGCGGCGGGGCTCAACCTATTTATTTAGGGAATAACACGTCACATCTCCAAAGAATCCCATGACAATTTATAGATTTTGAAGTAAAATTGTGATTTCATCGCTAAAAATATTTACAAATTAGAGACTAAATCTCGATAACCCTTTAATATATGGGAAAATTCCCGAAAATGGCGTAATAAGAGTTGAAATTCCTACTTAGGGCGTAAAACTTTTAGTATTCCTACTAAGGGCATTCAATTACTTTTAAGACAAATTTGCCCTTTTTATTCTTTTTCTAAATTTAATTTTACTTAATTTCATCATGTACATTATCATGTATAAAATTTTTATCGTGGATTTCTCTCTATTTTAACGTACTGGTGTAATCGTTGCCACCGCACGCCAATGAGTTTTTTGGAATATAGCTTGGTTGCGTTGAAACCAAATCGAGTCGCATATCCTTCCCCAAAATTTTTTATCATGGCTGTATGGATTTCTCTCTATTTCATCATGGATTATCATGTGTAAAATTTTTATCAGCTGTCATGATAAAAATTTTATACATGATAATTTACATGATAAAATTAAGTAAAATTAAATTTAGAAAATAAATAAAGGGGTAAATTTGTTTTAAAAGTAATTGAATGCCCTTAATAAGAATATTAAAAGTTTTACGCTCTAAGTAGGAATTTCAACTCTTATTACGCCCTTTATGGGAATTTTCCCTTAACATATTGGGTCAACGATATTGTGTTGTTCTCTAATTTAAAATAAACTTAGAATCAAAATATTTTGTTAATTTAGAGATTACTTTAAATGATATCTCCAAAATCAGGCAAATTGTCATTCAACTTAAAGACTGCATTTATAACAACTTGAGAATCAACTTGAATGTTTAAAAATCTCATAATAATTATTTTCATCACATCTTTTGATGTCAGTTATAGGGTTATAATAGCGTTATTAAGTAAATATATGTTAATCGTAAATTATTTTAAAATGTCAGAAATAAAAGCTAAGGTGCATCAAAACTAAAAATTTGAATAAACAAAGATTATGTGATGTAATGCATTACTCTGTTATCTTCTTGACATAATTTTGAATTGAGAAAGACCAGTGATAGTGGTTGGTTCTTTCTACTTCATCTAAATATGGCACAGAGTCATGAATTAAACCAAATCTGTTGTCTAAAAAAAAGTGGCAAAATGTTGGTTAATGTGTCGCATTACATTATGGCCCTGTCAATCAACGCATGAATTTATAGATTAAAAATGAATTGTCACTAAGTGATATATTTTTATTATAGCGATCCCTATAAAAACACCTGTTTTATCATCAATATTAGAATATTTAAAAATACCCAACCGAAACACTAATCAATGACTCAATCCCAGCTTGAATAAGCACCAATTAATGCGATGATTGAGATCACGGACAATGACCCCATACTAATGTAAAGACAACTGCAGACACGCTGAAGGGCCACTATTAAACACACAAACTACTCCACGCCATTTTGATTTTCCCGATAGATGATAATGCAAATACACAATATAATGCTACAGTTCAGAATAATAATAGTAAACCATAGAGCTTCGAGTATATCTATAGTCATGCTACAGATCCAAACACAAAGTCACATTCAAACGTTCGGGGTTACAGACATAACTGAAGAATGGCAACTCGACACAACTGGGTGAACTACTGCAGTTGTATCGCCACATCCAAGTAATCTCCTATCTGTAGAGAGATGAGGAAGATAAAATGTGAGTTAAAGAAGTTAAGTGATTCATGTAGGAAGAAACTGAGTAGAATCTTGGAGAAGAAATCATACCCGAAAGTTAAGTTCACCCAAAGCCTTAGGGCCATCGTCTGGTCGCCTGGGGTTAGGGTAAGAAAAGGTTCTACCCACCTGGTGATAATTGGAATGAAAACATGTGTAAGGAAAAGCAGTAAAGGACAGCAATTGAAAAGCAGTAACTTACAATATCACAGTAAACATCTACCCCAATTGAAAAGGGAACATAAAAGGTAAATGAAGATACTTTGATGTAAAAAGGAGGGAGCAGAAGAAACCTCTCTGACCGACATGCGGCCACGTTTATCAGGAAACACAAAGGCAAAGGACAGAGCTGCATCTCTTCTCCTGGCTTCTGGAGCTACCTCTTTTACCTGGAAAAGAGAAAAGCAGAAAGTGAATAATCTTTCAAAGTGAATGTCCTATTTATACTTTCAAAATGAATGTAGCAAAGCTCTATTCATACTTAGATTTCCGCAATACTGTATGATCTGAATTACATGAACTGATTAATGGTGACACAGGACATCTTTAGATGGACACAGGGAGTAACAATTATTATAATGAGTACAGAAAAAGTGGAAAGTTTTTCATCAAGTCCAGACATACCATTAATCAGTTTGAATTAACAAAATTTGGTCAAGTCCCTGAACATTTGTTTGAAATTAGATGAAGGAAACTTTGTTTAGTTTAAATACCAGATCGGTCAACTCTCGCAAAGTTGCATCCAGCCATGTATAGATTTGCACCTCGTCCTTTGGTTCCTTCCCTTTTACAGCATAATCTTCGGAATTGTGATGTTCACCAACCTGCATAAGAGAGAGTTACTTAAACTGTAACTTGAATTTTAATTTGCAACAGACAAACTTTTCCCCCAAACCCTGTCATTTTTCAACTAGAATTATACTGCTAAAAGTAAATTATTGTTTTGTATTGTGCGTGAAATTAACGTAAATCTACGGATTCCGGAGCAGTTTATAGATATCAAAGTGGTACCTACGATTCTGTTTTATGCAATCACTAGATGCTTCTCGCACAAGTCCATACCCAGCGAAGGATTGTTATTAAAAATTGCCATTACACAATCCCACCACGGTAGATATTTTCAATTTAAACCAGAATATGCTGAAGAATGACACATGGTATCGTAATTGCAAACTTAATGAATGACACATTTTACAAAAAAAACCCAACCCAAATTTGAACGGCACTTTAGCCTAGCTACTTGTCTTTCTGACATTTGAATAAAATTCCATATCAATGTTCATTATATGCCCTATCCAGGAGAAGCTATTGGCAAGCAATTTTGCTCACAGAAAAATTAAATATTCCAATAACATTGCAAAGAGGGTAAAAAACGTTCAAACTTTCATTGGCATATGAGAGAGTAGAAAGTAGAATCAGAGATGGCATACCTTGGTGAATACACGAAGCAGCAGCGGGCAAGTCTGAAAACACAACAAAATCCAGAAATATGAATCAGAAGAACGGATTCAAGGTGAAAAATAGGAAACGATAACTTAAACTCCAGTTCAGTTGTTATACATAAAATTATAAACGATTACTCAGTTACATTCGAAACAGAGGCTTTATTGAAATGCAACCAACACATTATACACATTCGCTATAATCACTGCCAATGTATCATGTCCTCCGTGTTCCATACAGCAGAATATAAACCTAGCATACTAATTCCACCTCTTTCAAACTTCTATTCCCCACAAAAGCAGTACAGCCTCGACACTAAACGCGAAAATTAAACTGCAATGTTGATAATATCCTTCAATGTATTATGATTCACTAGCAAAACATTACAAAATAGAGTCACTCCGTAGCTAGGAGAGCAAAAACCCTAGTAAAACCAGCACAATAATGATCAAAACCCCTTAAACCCTGACCGTTGAGCACTCCGCACGCAAAATCGAACCGTGCGTATACGAAACAGCACATAATCGTGAGCAAAAACACTGTAAATTAAACACACAAAGGGGGGAAAAGAGAGCTCGGACCTTCTCCCGATCGACGGATGCGAAGGCAGGGCGGACCCTGGGCGGTGGCGGCGGCGGCCCGGGGAGTGGACCCCTCTCGAATCCTCCGCGTCCTCCTCCTCCTCCGCCGCGTCCACCTCTTCTTTGCATATCTGCCATTGTTATTCCTACAGCTCTCACTCTTTCTCTCTTCTGATGATTTCGCGTTGAGGGTGTGCGACTGTGGTTAACAGACCTAACAGAAGGCGGGTTTCAAAATTGGCCGAGATTTTAGATAGGCACGGTCCAGTTTGAAGCCTGTTATGATAAACCATAAATCAATTCGACCCAACTATATCTAGCAAGCCCATTTAACTGTTAGGCCGTATATACATATTCACCCAAGTTGCAATCACAACCTAAAAATAATTTTTATTTTTTAATGAAAAAT
The DNA here is from genome assembly GCA_948330725.1 of Sherardia arvensis. Classification (NCBI taxonomy): domain Eukaryota; kingdom Viridiplantae; phylum Streptophyta; class Magnoliopsida; order Gentianales; family Rubiaceae; genus Sherardia; species Sherardia arvensis. The sequence continues at coordinate 4,593,501 of OX415238.1, read as the reverse complement.
TATACTACTCATAATATTACAGGCCTTCTATACGCAATCCGTATTTTGCTTATTTACAGTCCATATTTTTTTAAATAATCATATATACAATGATTTTGATATATAACTGAATTGTAAGTGTATGCAATAGAAGTAGTATATATGATGCATATGTCTGATATACATAATTATTGACCATATCATATATATCGAAAGCGTATTTTTATTTTGGACTGCAAAATAAACAAAATACGGACTGCGTATAGCATGCCCCTAATATTGTTAATCGCTTTCATGGTTCTAGAATACGTCCATAGTCGATTAATAAAAAAGGAAGGAGAAGACACTCGTACTCGTATCAATGTCGTCAGACGGCCTCAGAAGATGCAGGAATATGAATTGTGTTTACATTTTTGAACTCATTTGAATATATCCTAATTCCAATCACTGACGTTGCATCTCTTTAGGATTGCAGTGATAGCTCTAGGTTGTGTTGGAATCACACAACATAATCAACAACGCACATGTTGCTTCTCTGATAATTTTCGAAACCAACATTTTTCAAATACCTTACAACCCATATCTCAGAACAAGTTACTAGTCCAAACTTCTCGTACATGATTACATCATAATATTTTTTCCAAACTTCTCGCACATGACTACATGATAATAATTTTTCGACTTAGAGTTGACCTTAAAATGTAATTGATAAATCAGTGTGGATATTATTGTATTTTTTAAGAGTTGGTCTCTTGAGTGACGGTTACTATATAGTGACGAAGGACTATATTGTAATATGGAAGGAAGGAGGTCTTTATTTGCAATTTTGACAAAAATGTACTATTCACTCATGTGCACTGTTCACTCAGTCTAAAAAACAAGCATTTTAGTCTAAAAGTAAACGTTAGCAAACATATCCACACAGTCTAAAAAACAAGCATTTTATTCTAAAAAACAACCCGTTAAGCGTGAAATACAAGCATGTTCTAAAAAAAACTACCTGTTTGGTCTAAAAAACAAGCATTCAAGGGTGAAATTCAAGCATGCTCCTTAAAACCATCTTTTTTTGCTTCAAAATAAATGAACTCTAAAAAGTAACCTGTTAACTGTGAAATGCAAGCATTCTCTAAAAAACAACCTGTTAATTGTAAAATGCAAACATTCTCTAAAAAAACAACATGTTAAGTGTGAAATGCAAGCATGTTCTAAAAAACAACCTGTTTGGTCTAAAAAACAAGCATTCAAGTGTGAAATTCAAGCATGCTGGATGCAATTTGCATAAATTGCAGAAAAACCCCCATCCCAAACTTCTTTGCATATAAACCCCGTCACTATATAGTGATCGTCACTTCCAAAACTAATTATTTTTTTAATGATTTTCATTCAAGACGCTGGAATCAACAACATTACAATTAAAAATGCTTAATTCAAACTCAATTATCTCCCGTTCGTTTTATTATACATTATTCGAATTTCATTTTCTCGCTTTGCAACTTGATCCGAGACGGAGTTGGCGGAAGTGGCGGCGGTAATTTCCAAATTTTAGGAAACTGTTTATAATTTACTATAATTTATGGTGGTGCGGTGGTGATATGAGGTAGCGGCAACCTTTTTTTTTTTTTCGTTTAGACCTATTCAACAACATGTTGAATTTCTTTCTGGTTCAGACCAATACCAACATGTTAGTCAAACGGGCGGTGGTGCCAAACCTAGTGATGAAATAATCGAGTAGAGTAGGCTGCAGATTTACCATATTGATAACAAATTAATTCGAAGAGTAAACTGGGAATTTTATTTCCAAACTAAGGTAAGCTCAGGAGCTATAATTCGTGCACACCCTAAATTAAGTCCGGGCAAAACATATCTTCGGAACACACCAAAAACATCAGCATTGAATCCCAACGAATAATGGCCCCTGAATGTTACTTCCATGAGCTGTGTTATATACCTGTACTTAGTACCATATGGAGAATGGTCATACTTCTGGGACCTGAGATGATTAATGTTGTGTTCTTGTACATTTCATTGTTCATCAGTCATGACATGTAACATGTAACATGTATCTCTGCAATATGATATATAGACACTTCGAAATGAAAATTACATTACACGAGTCCAACTTTACAAAGACGATTGATGTTTCATGATTTTTGATATTGTATCGTTTTGACATGAGTATGATATATACCTGTTGATAGACGCGTTATTGGGTGGGCATAACTACAACACATTTGAGAAGTGCTTTTCAAACTTGTATCATGAGTTAAGAACTTGTTTTACACGTCGATTTTGGTCACAACTGATTTAATAATATGAAAATAGAAAAATCCTGATCGGTGAGTCATAAAATATTTTTTATATAATGTATAGAAAGTCACCAAACACATTAATATGATGTTTATCAAGTGAGAGATTTTGATTAGTTTACTTAACTACAACTCAAATGCAATATACGTCAACTCACATCATGTTGTATGATATATACTTGCTGATATGCGCGTTACTGAATAGGTATAACGACAGCGCATTTGAGAAGTGTTTTTCAAACTTATATCATTAGTCAAAAACTTGTTTTTCAAAGTCCAATTTTTCAAAAACTTGTTTGGTTCACAGAATTTTACAAAATTCTATTTTTGGTCCCAAAATTCTGACTTGCAAAATCTTAAAAAACAATCAAAGATTTTTGCTTCACACTTACAAAATCCCAACCCAACCAAACAAGGTTTTGCAGACTTTCAAAATTCCAAACAAAAATCCGAACTCTCAAAAACTCAAAACAAAAACCAGACTCTCAAACACATTAAATTTGGTGTTATCAAGTGAGAGAATTTGATTATTTTATATAACTACGTATCAATAGCGATATATGTATCAACTCACATCATTTTAACACGCGTATAATATATACTTGTTGAAAGATGAGTCGTGAGACAGCTAAACTGACAGTGCATTCGAGAAGTGTTTTTTAAACTCGTATCATTGCTTTAGTGTATTAAAAGTCAAAAATCTACCCACAAGCATTTTCATTTTAAAATGTTAATTTTGATCACGACTGAATAGATAACACGAAGGAGAAAAATTATAATTATTAGATTTAAAATATTTTCATATATTGTACTATAGAGAATGATTGATCAAATTACAATATTACACAAACCATTCCATTTAATAGGTGTGCTTCAAACTCTGTTATAGTAGGTTATCAAGAGTTAAATTTAAAAGTATTTTTGTTTGAACACGTTGGTCTGATGATCATAGCTTTATAACAGCGTGATAGAGAAAACTCATAACTGGACCGAATTTGTGTTGGTATTATATTATTATCCTCACAAGTCATTTCGCTCTTTATTGAAATACAGCATGAATTATGTCTTTTTCTCTTTAAATTAAATAAATGCCGGATTACTTTTAATTTGGGTTATTGTGGATGCTGCCTATAGTATTTCAAAAAAAAGTTAAAATCATTCATGACTCTCCAATGCTGCATAAAAAAATATAACATATATAATTGAGCTTGGATAAATTTAATAATACGCATAAAATATTTCTGGAAAGTTTGTGTCAGTTTAACGAGGTACAGAGAGATTTTAGTATATCTATACGACTCATCTGTTTCGTGGTGGCATTATGTAATAAAAAGAATAGAAATATAATTTTAATATCTGAAAATATCTAAACTAACTGATAGATATAGTATTCTTATAACTCACAGTATAATGTAATAATACCGAGTGGAAGGTGCCTATAATATGATACTCCTACCATTGAAACCTTTTATTTTCTTTTGAAATCTATATTTTACATTAAAATGACACGTTAATTATTAATAATTTGAAATAACTGGTTCGTTAATCCAATTCTAATCCAAAGTGTATCTATCGGTATCAATTTTTATTTTGGTTAGTTCTAGTAAGCGTCTGGGTTTTTATATGTCAAGTGTACACAATCACTGTAAAATACAGATGTTAAAAGTAACTATCGACTGACAAATAATCATCCCCTACTTTAACCACCAAGGACGTAAGAGCTGAGTTGGTAATTCATAACCTTTTTCTAAAAAAATTAAACTATTCAAGTGGACGTGATGATTATTCACGATTTTTCAATTCTTCATAAAAACAATAAAATTAAATAATTGGACTTGGGTAAACCCAATGATATACATGAAATATTTTTAGGGTTTTCTGTGGTAGTATGTTACCCGAAAGCTATATTCCAATCTTATATCATTATCAAAATGAGATATAAGAGAATCTGAATATATTACAATGATTAAGTCTTCTCTGTATCGACGAGCTTTACTTACCATGAGCTTCATGTGATGACCTCTAACTTGATCAATCTTGTGAACATCATGATAGAAATTAATCTTGTTAGGTGAAATACATTTGGTCCCAATACATTTTTTCACAAGGGATGCAAATAGTGGCTACCAAAATTCTCGACGTTTAAATATGAAAGCTCCGTTGAAAACGAAAGAGGCCTGGTTTTATAAGGCAAAAAGGACTTGCAGAGCTCCACACTACAGCCATTATAACCTTCCGAAAATAGAAACTCTAACCACCACCACATCATCTAATCACTTCCCATTTCCTCCCCTTTTGAGAAGGCATCGCATACTATGAGGCTCTTTCCGATTAAATTTATTTTCATCACTCTCCATATTTCAGTTAATTTTATTTAGAAAAAAGTGTTATTGTACCCTAACTATTTAAATAAGTGCTAATCTACTCCTATATTTTTCAAAAGTGCCACTATACCCTCAAATGTATAATTTGGGCTGAATTTTCTTTTGTCAAGTGTAAAATGTCAAGAATACCCTCACTGTTATTTAATGGTAAAAAGTAAAAAATTTAGGACGAAAATGCCCCAACCAATTCAATGAATAATTCTCCCCTACCTAATTATTCGTCTAATTCCCGCTTCTATGTTATCTTCACACCCAGTTAAGCAAGGCAATCCAAATCCATACTACCAGTCACCGTTACTTTATCGGATGAACGCGTTTGAAGCCGAGGGGACCAAAACCACCATGCGCCTATAAATTAGTGTGCGCCAGGGGACCGAACCCGCCACACCCATTAATAATTAGCGTGACTAGCTAAAATTATCAAAGGAAAATGAGAGAATAGAGTTGGCGAGATTCACCAATGTTTTCAATTTGTTGAGTTTTTGGATATAAATGTTAACTTTTTTCAATACTGGCCTGCAAGATTCAGTCCGTATTTTGCTTATTTGCAGTCCGTATTTTTGTTATATAATCACTATGATTATGATATATAACTGATTTGTGAGTGTATGCAATAAAAGATATATATATATATATATATATATATATGATGCATATGTCTGATATACATAATTATTGATTATATCATATATATCGAAAGCGTATTTTTATTTTGAACTACAAAATAAGCAAAATATGGACTGCATCTAGCATGCCAATTTCAATAATATTGTGCATTTATTATGTAATTCAGTGATATTAATTTCTTGATTTTTTTTTGTGCCCATGAGCATTTGGTCAAGGGAAAAAACCCAACAAGTGAGGGAAAATTTGTCTTTTAGTTCAAAATGTTGTTGGAAAATTGATTTTAGGGGTACACTTCTTTATTCAATATAATTATAGGGGTACATCAGCACTTTTGAATTACTCGGGGTACATTGGCACTTTCTCATAAACTTGGGGGCACCTTAACTTTTAATACTTTTATTTATTTACCACATTTTAGTTTAATTCAACAACTTACTCTCTCACCGATCAATAATTTTCAACACTCTTTAATTTAGTTTAGCAGTTTTTAGTTCAGTTAATCACTTTTCAGTTTAACATGGTTCATTTTCAAGATGAAGTGGATAGGGTCTAAGATGTATATAGTAAATTGTTCCATCAATATAAGTAGTTAGAATGTTATGGTTTGTTCTCTTTTTTCAATTTACTTTTATAAAATTATACTAAACTATATTATATTGCACAAACGTAGTTAAGATAAGCTAAATCTTAGACAATAGTACTGGATCTTAAACCAAATCTGTATTAATTAGGGTTTATCTAGATTTTCCTTTTTTCCCTTGTACCTTTTGTACTGTTTATATTATTATAAATACGACACACATCTCAATACTGAATGTTCCCCTCTAACATCGTATTTAGCTGACTGAACTAAAAAAAACTAACATAAATTGTAAACACAAGTCCATAGCATTGATAATATAGTTCATTTCATGATCAAACATAAAACTAGAAAAACTTAAAGTTAGAATTGCATAATATGACCTCATTTTCAAACTACACAATAGTAGTATATCAATCTTGTTTCCATATTTGAAGGTTAAGAAAGTCCAATATTAGTGGTACAAGGAAAACATGGCAACTATTCCTTTTGCTGATATCTTTTCTATTTCATCCCCATTTCCCTTTCTTATTTATTACCCCTTTGAGGTAAACTTTCAAAGGTTGATTTTGGTTGGGGTGTTCTTGTGAAAAGAAGGTGAAATAAAAAGGTGGGTTCATATTCTTAGTCCATTCCCAATTTGAAATTGTCCCCAAACTATATTGACTTCATATGCATATGCATGCATGTGACCACTGGTGTAAATGTACTGCATTTTATTTTACTGTTTATGTGTGTATATTGATCCAGTACAAATTGACTATGCATACGAATTATTGCACTTTCGGTTCAATCATATACTACATCCCGTCTTTTTCATCACACAATATGTTACGGGTACGATCAAATAATTAGAAATATTATAATTGTGTGATATATTTTTTAAAATATTAATAAAAATTAAAGTGTACTTATAATCATATTTTTATTTGATTTAGTAATTTTACTGATCATGCCAATTATGAGTAACACGTTCCTAATGAAAGCAAACTTATTAGTATTTTCAGCAAAGATTAGTGATTGCTCAGTGGTAAAACTACTATCAAGACGAGATTTTGAACATGTATTATCTTGTATAAAATTATCTTGCTGAAACATGCAAATGCTTGTAGCAGCCGAGTCATTGAAAATTTGTGCGTCAGAGTGAACATGACATCTTTAGGCAGGCAGAAAGTTGCCCGAAGGAGCAACGCAACCGGCAAACCGTGTTATCTTTGTGTTTTCTTGAAATTCTGTAAACTTACACAAAAGAAGTCGTCATATTTCTCGTGTTTATGTGGGTTTGCTTGAATATTTGACAGTTTTATTGAAACCAAATGCTATCACATTATAATATTCGTCGTGCTTTAGAAACTTGCAGAATCAAAACACTCCTCAAATTGCTAAATTTCATAACCTTTTACCTTCTACCGAATCCATCATTTGCAGTATAATTTTCACTTTAGAACTTTTTTTTTAACGAGGTTTAATCTTGTCACTGATTAAGTTCAATTAACCTACCGAATCCATCATTTGTAGTATAATTTTTACTTTAGTACTTTTTTTTTAACGAGGTTTAATCTTGCCACTGATTAAGTTCAATTAACCTATGAACATGCTCATATTACACTCAATGTAGTGAAAACAAGGTTGAAAAGAATTACAGCTTTATTGATCACATCCTTTGTTGTATTTTTACTCTTCACGGATAAACGTAAGAAAGAAAAATATAATAATTGTAATTCATTACAGCTCGACCGGAGTAACTGGTTGGTATCGGTCCAATTATACTGATTGAACCATTCGGTCAAAGTTTGTTCTCACCCATAAATGGAACCACTTTTAATAATAGCCACATTTGAGGTTAATTTTGGGATATTTCAAATTTTCAAAACTTACAAAGTTACCATCAATAATGATGTCTTCAAATAAAAGTTAAGCTACCAAAGTAATTCCTGTGAGTTCAAACATTAATAATGACATCCACTTTTTGAACATGCTTATTAATTTTATTTTATTTTAAACAAAATTATCATTTATTTCATCATTCGAAAATGAAAATAAATAACAAAAAATTTGAAAGAAAATATCATGTATTAATTAGTAAATAATTCGATTCAAATAGTTTATTAGAGTATGAGTTGTAGAATTTTTATCTCAATTCAGAATAATCCTGCTGTATATTTATACCTCTTTTATTTAGCATGCTTATTAATTCTCATTCAAATCGAAAATATTTGGGTGAATTTGGTGGGACGAGTTTTTGGAAAACTATACTTTGAAAGTAAAATTTTCCAAAAACTATGTTGTTTCACGAAGTTTTATCATATTTTTTATCCTAAAATTCAGATTTGCAAAATCTTAAAATCAATTATAGATTTTGTTTCGAGCTTGCAGAATCCCAACTCAATCAAATAAGATTTTTGCAAAACTAAACTTTCAAAATTCTAAACTCTCAAAAATCCAAAACTAAAATCAGACTCTCAAAAACGTTGACGAACCAAAATCACCCTATAAGCTACTAGAAATATTTTTAAATAAAATAAAAATTGAGGCATAAACTAATAAAGGGGGAGGATGGAGTAGTAAAGACAAATGGGAATAGTCATATCAAAAAGTAAAGCAGTGGCATTAGATGTAAATATGAACTGTCCACACTCTAGCTAGACACTCTACGGTCTACACACCATGATGTGGTGACTTGACTATTCATTTCAATTTCTCTCAACATCATTAATTATTTAAAATATATGGTCCTATGTGATTTTTTATAGAACTTTTCTTTTTCTCATTCTATCTCCTCAAATGAAATGTACTTTTGTTTTTTATAATAGAACATAAAGAAAATATATTATGGTGATGAAGGCAGAAAACGAATGAAAGGGAGAGAATTTGGTCCCGTTAAAAGGTTTCTTTTATTCTACTTCTTTTTTAAGGTTTTGTCTAACTGTATTTGTGTCGATGAATGTGATACCATGCTGAGATGAAGAATATTGTGTGGAAGTAAAAAGCGATGATCTTGTGCCGAACAATGTTGAAATTCAAGGGTTTAATCACAATATTTAAGTCAATAAAATGAGTTAACAAAGTGATTTAAAAAAATCAACTGAAATCTGTTATACCAAATTAGATGGGTATTTTTTACAAATTCAATCATTTTTTTGTTTACTAGGCGTAATATTTTCATTCTAAATATGTTCAATTTAAAAAATTAATTATTATGTACTATACATACAATATTTTTCTCAATAAATAGAGCTAGATTAAAAAAAGTACCGATAGTGTTGAAAAATGTTTTGACGAAAGTTTTGTATTCAGAATTCAGTTTCTATAGCGTGTCGAGAAGAGTGTCATCGTCGAAGATCACGCCCCTCAATACCTAATAAACTCCTCTCACCCCTTATTAACCCGGGATTTCAGACGATTTCAAAAACTACAATTAGATTAATGGATGTAGATCTGATGTTTAAATAGAGCGATCTAGAGAATATTATGAGCAGTGATGTACGACGTTTCCCCTGCCATGTTGTCATTCTTCGGTGAAACTTTCGACAGCCGACTCACCGTCTTTTGTGTTCGATTATGCTAGAAACTGATACTGACTTCAAAATAGAAAATCTCAATCGCAACTATTCTTCCCGATTAGACATGAGAGATATAGGTGTGAACAAAGCCCTATTCATTATCAAGAAATTGTCTGTAGAGGAATAGCACGTCACACATCTCGTTAATAACATGTCTAAACTATTACGAGTTGGACTTCTTTTGGAAGTGAAAAGAAGTTATCTCACTAGTTGATATCTCTAGTAGATGCTCCTTCATACAAACAAAGCCTCTGTATTTAATATTTAAGAGTCATATATGTGTAAGATTCTTTTAATAGCTCCCACCCTCAATTTAGTTCACCTACTCAAATTTATTCCCTTAAATTTCACTATCACTTCAAAAAATGCCATAGTGCAGAGGAGTAGTAGTTATTTCATACAAATATTATAGTAAAACTGATAGTAAGTGTTTATAATTTCAATATATCAACTATGATTTCTCGTGTAATCCTATTTAACACAAATAGACAACTAGAAATATGGGTATTTTGCTCGGACAAGACAGTTTACTGACTCATTTATGTGTTGAATTTGTGTGATATGACAGTTTAGTATTATTTTAAATTTAAATATGTGTTGAAAAATATTGTGATGAAAATTTTATATTCAGGGATACAGTTTATGTAACGTGCAGGGAATGGTGTCGTCATTGGAGATCTCGCCCCTCGACATCAAATAAACTCCTCTCACCCATTTTTAATCCTCCATACCTGGAATCTCAGGCGACGTCGAAAGACTACAACTAGGTTAATGGTTGTAAACAGAGCAATCGAGAGAATATTATGAGAAGTGACTCGTGATGTTTCTCCCACCATGTTAGTGTTATTTTATTTATTATTATTAAAATTTTCATATTTTCGCATCAGATAGTATGACACGACACCTTCTCCGTGTACAAGTAACATCTATGTATTCTGCTACGTGAAATTTAAAAGTAAAAAATCAGTAAATGATGCATCGATGGATCCGTTGAGCACAAAATGGAGTCAAATCATAAGACTAGAAGTGTCTAGAGCAGTGTACCGAATCTGCCAGGGTTTAGTGCATTATGAACAACAGTTTAAGCGTCCCATCCATTTCTTATCCTCTAATTTAATTTCTCTGTTAAAGGTCTCCGTCAATTATGCATTTGAATTTAATTACTTGTCTTAACTTATTGCTTTCTTTCTCTGTTAAATGTCTCCATGTTATTATATCCATGGTCAGACTTTTAATCACGTTTCTGTTAAGAATTGCAAAATTTGAACTATTTTATTATTTTATAAAAGTTATTCAGACTTGGCTGACGATCTATTATGAGTACGCGAACACTAAGAGTGATTGATTTGCCGGAGTGGATATTCCGATGACCGTTTATGAGAATATAATTTACGCAAATATCGACTATTTTAATCATTGGTAAATAATGTAAAGGTTAAAAAGTGAAAAATATAATATTATTAAGGAGAAGTGACAGTTTTCCCTCAAGTGCAATATATATATATATATATATATATATATATATATTAATCAAGTGGCCCAGTCAACTTAGCCAAAGGCCTTGTCATAATCTCCCCTCTCCCAATTCAGTCCCGTTGTGGCTTTCTCCTTGTGAAGCAGTGAGTAACGGGAGCCATCAACATGCGTATGAAGTGCGAAGAAGCGAAGTGTATCAGATGGTGTAAGTGGGAGCTTCACCCCACTCAAAGTGTTGGTGAGGACCTCACGCCACTCGACGTACGGATCAGTAGAATAGGTTAGATTAGGTTTAATTAGGATCCATGTGTGTACTCTACTAGGCCGTTGTAATGTACTAAAAAACAAGATATTTTATACTATCAAATAAAAAATTAAAAAACAATCATGATAAAATTTCAAAAAACAGATTCTACCTTACATCAAACAAGACTTTCAAACAATCCATAAAGGAGATTCATGCTGAGTGTGAATATCGAGAGTGTTGAGGCATACTCATGTCAGTTAGAGTCATCTTTTTGATTGATAACATTAGTTTAGTTCAGCAAAAATAAACTGAAAAAAATGGTGTCTAAATGTATTTATTTATTTGAAATTTCTTATCTATGTTAATGATGGGTTGATTGCATGAAATAATTTTAGAAGATTATAAAAAATTACAATAACAAGTCAAAAATAACTTCTCCCAATAGGCTTATCCCAATTTGGAGTCCTTAAGGTTAAAACGCGTTAGTTATTCCTATAAATATGAGAAATGACAAATGTACCTTCCACTTTGACATAGATATGAATTCATTATTAAAAATTACCGCCACCTTATTAAGGGCATAGCTATACATAGTAGCATCTTAAAAGGCATCTCACAAGTTATGCCCACAAAATTCAATTGTTTCAACCGTAAAAAAGTGTTACAAGTACAAATTAAACTAATGCCACACGCCTACTACGCCTATATTTATATTCCATGTTCAGTACATTATTAGGTTTTTACAATTGTTCAATGGAGAATTACAAAATGCGCGTATTTATATTTAAGTGTTTATTATAATTTGGATCTATTTGTTTATGTGTGAAAATACGGAATCAACCATTCAAAAATCAGAGATCTCGATATAATTACAAATTGAGTCAGAGTTTTCGATCGTCGAATAAAGGGCAAACTCATTCATGAACGTAAATTGATTTAAAAGTATTTAGATAAAGAAGAAAACGGTTTCAATATATTTATATTTTCTCAGTTCAATTAAGTATATTTACATTTTTCTGTTTAATTTATTATATTTATGTTTTTTGAAATTTAATATACTTTTATAATTTACAATGCAGTTCAATTCAGTGAACTGAATAACCCTAAAATTAGACCAATCAAAAACCCTACACTATCTTTTTCACTAGAGTGCAAAAAAAATGAGAAATGTAAATAAAACAAACTTTTAGAGTAACGGCTATTTAGCCACCCCCTACAATCAATTAATACGGTTCTTTTTTATCTTCATCTTCTTGGTATGGACTCATTACAACATTTTTAGGGTATGTTTGACTAATCTTATTTTTTACTAATTTAAACTGAACTAAACTAAATTGTTTTATATATAAGCTCCATCAAATAGGACCGCTAACCTAAATATTTCCTTAAAGATATAATTTTTAGATAACCTAAACTATGTATACACTCTTTTAGGACCATTGAAGCTAATCATTGCACCATTAACATGAATAAATCGATTTTCCAAATATACACATGACTTTATTGTTGTCAATTGGGTAATAAAATATCCCTAACACCTTAATTTAACTAAAAACATGTATATCCACAAGAAATTAGAATGTTTCATATGAAAATAATAATTTTGGAAATTTTGTACATCCTATTGATCTGTCTGTGTTGTAAATTGTTTCCACATTTATTTACAAACATTAGAGGTAGACCAAAACACCCCTAGTTAGCTAATTTTATAGGGACTGGAAATGTGCCTCTGGTTGATCACTAACCAAACTATCCAATTAAAAAAAGTACTCAATTGGTGTTTATTTGTATCCTATTTAAAGTTTAATATCATTTTAGTTTAGTACATGAATATTAAATAATATTTATCTACACTCACTAATGCACACATTAATTACAATCAGGGTTTCAATACTTATGTAGTGATTAGTGTTTTCAAGGTTTTCCACAGGTTGAAGAATATAGATATTTATTAAGATTTCTTTTGGCTTAATGATTGATGCACGAGAAACTCCATCTTTTCAAACGGATTTGGTAATTTTTGCGTCGGTAACTCAATATTTTCGATGACAATATTACAGTTTTATTGAATTTGATCAGAAAAATTTGTGATGATACATATAGTATGATGTATGAGTTTGATTGATATGTAATTTAGTCGGTCGTACGTATAATGAACTGGTTAAATTTGAATATTATTCTGATATTGTGGGTATCATGGATGATTTTTTTTTATATCGAAGATAGTAAATGTCATTTTCTACTACAAACTATAGTGTACAATATTGTATAAAGTTACATTACCTTCAACCTACCCAAAATATCACCTCGAAAACAAAATGTAACAGAAATATTCTTCAAACCCACCTTTAAATTATTGGTTGACTGGGGTAAATTAATACTATGGGGACCAATTTTACAGTCCACCCACCTTTAAACTGCAAGTTTATACAGCAGTAACTAGCAGTGAAGTGAAAGAAGTAGACATGTTGCAAAAACAAGGAAAAAGCCAAGAAGGTTATAGAATATAGGCACAGATTTCATTAATTACAAATCACATGTTAGAGCAAAGGAGAAAAAAAAGACAAAGACTAATAAAATAAATTTAGATTTTGCCATTTTCTTGTAATAAAAAGAAGGTCCAAGATTAATGCAGTGTCTTCCTTCTTTCTGCTCCCACCATTTTTATACTGAGAGAGAATTTCAGTTCCTGCCCCCCCTACCATTCTACTATATCTCCCCCCTTCATAAGAAAACACACAGTCACACACTAGGCACAAAAGAAACACCTTTTCTTGGCATGGGGAGAGGGAGAGTGGAGCTGCGGAGGATCGAGAACAAGATCAACCGCCAGGTGACTTTCTCCAAGAGGAGAAATGGTCTGCTGAAGAAAGCTTATGAGCTGTCGGTTCTCTGTGATGCTGAGGTGGCACTCATCATTTTCTCAAGCAGAGGGAAACTCTATGAATTTGGGAGTTCTGGGTATAGATCATTGCCATAAACATGTTAATTTTGTTCCAAGATAGGGTTTTTTTGCATCAAAAACATGTTTTTTTTTGCAGAAAATGATAATGGTTGGATAGAGTCCATTTGTGGTACTAAAGGAGTTTGCTTTTTGAGTTTCTCTTTTTTAAATTTTAGTTGGTGATCTTCTTGCAATCTTTCTTCAGTTGAGTGTGTTTTTCGAGGTTGAATTATTTGTTTGTTTCCAATGGGAGGTTGACACGTTTCTGGGCTGGGGCTCTGAGTACTTATGAGCACTGTGAGAGAGAGAGAGTACTTATGGAGACTGACTAGGTTGTTGTTGCTGTTGTTTTAGCTTATTTTTACACAGCAGAAGATAATTTTCCAAATCTTTTGGACCACTGTGCAAGATCTAGGGTTTCTCAACTTTTTTTTGAAAAATAAAATTCCAAAAAAATTCTTGTTCCTTTTTGTTTTGGTTTTTGTTTTTGAATGGTTCATCTTGTTCATATGACTAATTTTAAGGGAGAACTGCAGTTGTACAGCCATGGGAGATGGAGGAGGCTTTCTTTGGACCATTGGACCTTTGCCCTTTACTTTTTCATCCTTAGATCTTGTGGTTCCAGAAATTCTGCATCTTCAATCATTTTCTTTTCAATTTTAAAAGGGCTTTCTTCAATTCAAAGCTTGCATTTTTATTTGGTTTTCATGCCAGATGATTTTTATATATGATTTTGTCCACTTTCTTCTTTATTTTTTTGCTTGTAACTGGAAGTCTGGGGAATCTTTATATGAGGGCACTCAATTGTCTGTTGGTCAAGAGTTACTCTTGTTTTTAATGTTTTTATAGCCATTTTCTCCTGATTTTATCCACACATCTCAGTCTCTCCCTTACCAAGAAAAGTGTAAACATATCAGTGAACTATAAATTTGGTTTTCTCTGTGTCATAGATGTACAGTTGTCTTGTTTTTTGGGGTCATTTTTGGTACCACAAGAAAATGGGCAGAAATCTTGCTTAAGTAGAATGAATTTTGAAAATATTCTTTCATGAGTGTCCAGATCAAGAAATTAAGTTTGAGGTGATGTTCTCATTAATATTTCTTCAGAATTTTATGAAAAAGGCTGAAAAGTTGGTCGGATTAAGGTTTCATAAGCCATGGGGTATTAGCCCTAAAATGAAGGTTTGGTATTTCATGTAAAGACTCTTAATTTTCCCATTTATTAAACAGCAAAGGCAAAAAAAAAAAAAAAAAAAAAACACCAACTTAATTTCTTGAAGCAGTTGATTATTTATGTTGGTTTTTAACTAGGAGTGGTTTTTCTGGGGGGCTTATAATGAACACATATGAATGAAGCCATAAATGTTCAAAAGAGGGATTTTTATCTGCCTATCTTAAGAGTTGTTGAGAAGAAACATTCACAGATCTACAATATCTGTTTGTTTTCTTGATTTGCAGGATAGCGAAAACCCTGGATAGGTATCATCGCAGCAGCTACAATCCTCAGGAGAATTCTTCTGATAGAGAACCCCAGGTAGTAGAGTAGTTCATCAAGTTTTTTTGTCTGGATCTTGGTCAGCTGTTGGTCAAATGTTGTTCATCTCACTGTTTGATTAAGATGTAGTGGTTGTAAATTACCTGCTCTTTCTGATTGTAGAGCTGGTACCATGAGGTCTCAAAGCTCAGGGCCAAGTATGAATCCCTTCAACGCACTCAAAGGTCTGAATTTTTATCAAGAATTCATTTGTATGTGTGTGTTTTGAATCATGAATTTCTGATGAAAATTCAAATTTTGATGTTTGATTGAAGCCACTTGCTTGGAGAAGATCTTGGTCCTTTGGGTGTGAAAGACTTGCAGAGTCTTGAAAAGCAGCTTGAGGTAGCTCTTATGCAGACCAGGCAAAGGAAGGTATATATATATATACTTTGCAGCATTTTCTTGAATGCTTCATTCTGCTTAATTTTCCCCATTTTTTGTTCTGTTGATTTATTCGATCTTTCAACTTTTTAATGGAAGTAAACTTGAGTGTTTGAGGTTTAAGGTTATGTTATTAAATTATCACAAATGTTAGTAGTTTGATAGTTTGATCTGAAATGTATAATTCCATTGTTTCCAGAACCAGGTCATGCTTGAGCAAGTGGAAGAGCTCAGAAAAAAGGTAGGAACTTTAGTCATTTCCTATTGAACAAAATGCTTGGTTATCTTCAATGAATTTACCAGAAGACTGTTGATTAAGCTAATAAACATGAAGAACTAACCATGTTTTAGTTCAATTGAAAATTGTCGTGTTTGGATCGCTTACATCCTGTTCTTTTCACGAGCAGGAACGCCACCTAGGTGACGTGAACAAGCAGCTTAAGATGAAGGTTTCCTTTGAAATGTCATCGGTACGTATAAAATTCATCGAGTACTAATAAAAACATGACTCTTATTTTGTATACATGTCCTAATCTATTCAAAATGAGGAGTTACATATTGTATTCCATTTTGGGGGTGCAGCTTGAGGCTGAGCAGAAAGCCCTGCAGATTAGATCCCTACCTAGCAACTGCCCTTGGACTACAGCTGGAACTAGCATTTTCCCCATCCAAATCTCTCATCAGCCCAATGCCATGGAATGTGACCCTCATCAGCCTGTCCTACAGATAGGGTAGGTATCCTACAATCTTCTATGCATCTTCTAATCAATAAGTGTGTGACACTTGCCTGTGTAAATTATACTTATTTAATCTGCAGGTTCAGTGCCTATTTATATATATGTAGATGTAGAGATTCATGTTGATTAGGTACATTTCCCATATGTAAGATAAGGTACAAAAGCTTGTGCAAATAGTCTTATTCTTCCAGATTCCAACAAAAAGGCCTTCAAATTTGACCAACATTCAAGTTTCATTTTGTGTTGTTGCACCTTTTGAGCATATCTTTGAATTGACTGATATGAGTTCTTCTTTCGAATACTTCATGGTTAGAATAACGGTTTGATTCTGTGTATCAAACCGTTATTTCTCTTCCAATTTAAAGGTTATCTTATGTTCAAATTTCTTTTCCGCTCGTGTGGTAATGAACTGTGGTTGTGCAGGTACCATAACTACATGATGAACCCAGCAGATGAAGGGCCATCATCTGGGGGAGAAGTTGCAAGGAATTACATGGCTGGGATTGAGAACATGGATCACAGCAATAGCATCATCCAGGGCTGGGCTCTTTGATGAAATGAAACCATAAATTAATTACAATATGATGCATGTCTTCATTTATTAACTAAGTGCAGTTGATTATTATGTGTTGTATTTGCTGCTGAAGATGTAGCTTTTAAGAACTGTGAAATGACATCACAAGTACTTATTTATAATATGATGATGATGATACACATCTATATATACTGTGGTCTGTAGTATGATTTTGTGGTTCTTAGTTTTGAAACTCTAACCTAAGATGCTTTCTATGCTTTTCTGAGGTTTTGATTTATCAACATATTTTATCATCTATATATGGATGATGGATCTGTGATTGATTAACATGTTATACAGCTAGCCTGTTTCTTTTTCCACTGAATGCTTTGAGAAACCCTCCTTTGTTGTTTCTGTTAAATTACACCAAAATCTGTTAAATTTTGAATATATAAGCATTTTTTAATGTACAATATAACATTTTTGCTTGAGCTTATAAGTAGAGTAGTAGTTCAGTTCAATTTAATTCGATCATGTCCAATTCAATTCAATTCACTTTGGTTCAGTTCAGCAAAAAAACTATTTAATCAAATTCATGTAAATTTAGACATACTGATTCTATTTTCACTTCAGCTCAGTAAGAAATCAGTTCCGACAAATGGGTCTTGAATCTATCATAACATATTAGTTGTATGTATAAAAAAATTTCTGCTGTTGAGGGACTAATTTTTTCTCTTCAAAAATATAACTGTAGGAGAGTATAGTATGGTGTGTTCTTGTATGAGCTATACCTATAAAATACTGGTGATTATGTTGTACTTACTTCTCAGAAGTGGGAACTGTAACTAACAAAGTGAATTGTACGTATAATAATTACTTGATCTTGGCATCAGATACAGTAGATTCTTTGAAGTGCAATTGCAATTTATGGCCAAAAAATGGCAGTGAATTTTAAATACGTTTCACTGTATCCAGGAATTTTCTAATACATAAATTATTTAAAATGTGTTTAATAATTAGATAATTATTATACTCAAAGGTACAAATTTCAGAAGAGGATCTAATATCACTTATATTATATTTCATCCATTATTCTTTCATCAACTGTATTATTATTCAAATTTAAATGCGTTCTTTTGAATATGGGGAAGTAGCTAATAATTTTATCCGCATAGTTTGCGTACTAAAGTTGCCATCCCGAGTTAAATTTTTTGATGAAGTGAATATTAATGCATTAAAAAATAATATATGTATAATAATTAATATCATTTTATTTTTATTAAATTATACTTTGATAAATTGAGTTGAACATATAAACTTATGAAGAAAACTTGAACTATTATCCAATTTTTATTTTCATTTTTTCAAGCATGGCATTAGTAAATTCATTTTCCTGAAAGAGAAGAGGATCACGTATCGACACCAAAATTCTGAAGCTCTAGATTGGCTGAGTTATCCAGCACCGAAAAATAATCAAAGGAGGTACTCGGCATGATGATGAAGATGAAAGGCAAAAGAGATAAATTTTGAATTCGATGTGCGGGTTCAATGTAAATAAAACCTGAAAATTCAAAAAAAAATTATTGAGCTCCAATTTTCATATATCTTCTAATCCAATTTCAATAGTCATTTAAAATAACTTAATTGAAAAAGATATATTTTTATTTTGGGTTAAGATATACTATCCTAAAAAACTAAAGAGCAACAAAAATGGCAATGGGTTAGTGACAAGAGACAACAACATTATTATTTCAGTATGTACAGGTACAACCAAGAAAGTAGCTACTAATAGTACTATTGCTTTTTGGGGCCTCAGATAGAAGCACTATAACCAAAGCCCATATCCACAGACAACAGTACTACAACCTCATCCCTGTTTCTGTAGCATCCAATCAACAACTGCATTCACTTAATTCAAGATTTTTTATAGATTTTATTTATTAAAATTGTGTTTATATTTTCAAAAACAACATTGAAACTTGGAATATCATCACTCAGCAGTCAGCAGTACACTTATTTTATGGTCAAACCACATATTGTCTGCTGCTTCCAAATTTGCAGTAGGCATTAGTGCTAAGGAAATAATCACAAGTACAACTATCTTTTATTTTTTTTATTTTTTACAAAAAACAACCACTCATATAAGGAGATTTATAGTATATAAATAATTTTGATATACTGAAATGAATGTGTTAATATGTATTTAAACAAATCAAGTAAGCATTTAAAACGCCACATTCACTAGTAGAAAGGGGTTCATTTAAGACACAAATTTAAAATGTTTAACGTGTACGTTGAAACATCCGCCTTAAACATTACTTCCGATCTCGCAACTGTATTTCGTTTGTCCCAAAAGTTAAGTTTACGGCGTTTAAAAAATATTTAAGTCGTTTAAAATTAATCATGATATAGGCCTTATCAGGCACCAATAAGATAATGACACGTGTACAATTGTAATGTTTTAATTGGTTAAGATATTTTTAGTAAAGTTCTAAAACCCTAATTTAGAATGCCTAAACCCGTCTGAGTAATGATTGAACACGTGGCCCAATCATAAATTAGTTAAAGATAATGTGTCATTATTTAATTGGTGCCTGATATTGCCAATATCAGGATGATCCTGATATATATTAAACTGTTAAAATTAATATCGTAAATATAAGTGTGTTCCGAATTCGGAAGTAGACTCGGTCATAGATAAAAAGCCAGTTCCGATATCGCAAGAGACTTTTAAAAGATATAAACACCCAAATTAAACCCTCACCCCAAAATCTTACCCATACTTAGACAGAAAGTCTCAATCCCATCTTCTGCAACGCCATCGGCATACGAATTCTCCGACCACGGCCGTCAGCCTTCTTGTGCCTGTCTTTTTTCGAAGCCCTCGTCGGAGCCATCAGCCTTTTCCCGGCACCGTCTTCTGCAGAACCCGTAAATCTTTCACCTCTGTCGCGTTGTTCTCGTCCATGCTTTGTTCGAAGATGGGAAATCGTCTTCAGTGCCGCTGCTCTTCACTCCCCAGGTATTCTTCAGACTCATATTATAACTAGTAATTTCTGGGTTCAATGTTGATTTTGTTGTTTTAGAGCTATAACTATTCAACCCTCTTTTCATCCTTACAGACCCCAAATTATCCAGAAACTTCTGCCTTCGGGATACGAAGATCGTGCATTGGGACGTATTTGAAAGGTCAGTGTGCTCGATTGGGACGTATTCGATGCGAATACTTTGCTCAACTGTTACTTCTGATATGTGGAAACATCGACTATGTGTTCAAGGTGTTTGATAAAATTTCTGAACCAAATATTGTTTCTTGGAATGCTCTGAACTTAGGCTATAATAATAACTTTCTGTTTGGGGGTTTGTGGAGGGAGTTTTGTTGAATGCACCGGCTGGGTTTGGCTATGGATGAATATACTTATGGGAGTATTCTTTATGCGTGTGGAAGTCTGGAGTGCTTGACTTGGTGAGCAGGTTTATTTGGTTTCTCTGAAAGATGGATTCTTTTCAAGTCCTTATGTGAGGACTGGAATGATGAACTTGTTTTCAGTGAGTTGTAGGTTTGAGGATGCTTCACGGGTGTTTGGTGATGCTGTGTGTGATAATGTGGCTTCTTAGAGCTCTATCATTTCTGCTTTGAAGAACCAGAAGTAGTAGTTCAGTGGCTACACTATTAAAAACGAGCTTGGTCGCGCCGCTCGTTCAGTGCCGTTGCTCTTTAGTTTGCTTCACTCCCCAGGTATTCTTCGGATACTCATATGATAACTAGCAACTTCTGGGTTCAATGTTGATTTTGATGTTTTACGGTTATAACTTAGGGATATCAAGAATCTCTTCTTATGTGTTTATATTATAGAGGGGGTGTGGTGAATTGTAGTTTTGAAATATTAGATTTTGAATATGATTGGTGAGTTAAATTATAAAGGGATGAATTGGGTATATGAAAACACTGTAAAAATATGGACTTTGCTAATATCAAAGTACTGAGCTTTAAAAGCTTGTAACATTGAATCCATAGCTTTATACATGGTACTAATGATAAATTTGAAAACCTTGGATTTATAGTTACAATATGGTATCAAGAATCGACTGATTTAGTGTACAAACGAGGGAGAAAAATAATCTTGAAGTTCTGCTCTTTTAACTGTTCTGTTTCAGTAGCATAAGAAGAAGTCTGAACTTGAAAAGCCTGTAATTTTCAAGCAATAGCTCTGATTTTGTCATGTTTTATTCCTATGTAATCCTTGTAAGATAAGCTATATTTTAGAACCTCAAATTATTGAAAACGAATAAGTAATGACTGAGATAATTTGCTTTCAAAACTGCTAGTTTTAGTTTATTACAAATTACAAAACTGAAGACTGCTGTTTTCCTTCTTTATGTAGATTCAGGCTTTTTCTGTGGATATTCTGGTGCAATCTTCATTTGCAGGCCTTCATAAGGAGAACAAATGTGCTCTTCGATAGGACAAGGAGAACAAATTATGAGCAGCACTTCATTTGCAGGTCTGGATTTCGTCAAGGCATCGTGGTGCTATATTTCTATGGAATTTAAACATCTGAGCAGCACCCCAACTGCAGGCCTGAAGTTCCCAAGGCACCCTGATGTTATTCTCTCCCAAAATGCATTTTTCTTTTGAAATTTCACTTGATTCTAACGAGGAGCTAAATTGAGTTTAATATATCGATTCACAAGAATTATTTGATCATTTGAATTAGTGAATGGTTAAAAAATAATGTTGTCATGTTTACGGAGCTCATTTTTTTTTATCGAGGAGAGTGGAGTTAAGATATCGCAAGATGTCCAGCTTGCTATAATAGAATGGACTTGAGACATCGTAAGCTGTCCAGCTTGCTAGAGTTTTTTTTACAAACGAGCTTCCTTGCGAACTCGCAAGTTACATTTAAGGCGGAAATAAACGCCTTAAAACTGAAAACATTTAAGGCGGAAGAGGAACCGCCTTAGATGATTTTTCTCATTTAAGACACACCCAGAGAAGGCATTTGTCTTCTGCCTTAAAACATGAAGGACCAACCGCCTTAAATGGCACAATTTTGTAGTAGTGATTGAATCAAATCAAATCAGCATTTAAAAGGCCATGTGCGTGATTGAAATTTGAAAAGGTAGATGTCATTTATCTTTTCCATAAATAGTCTCCTTCCTTCTCATTTATCTTATCAACATGTTGCATGGAGACATGGAGTGCCATTTGAGCTGTGAATCCGTCGTTCCCGGGTTACAAGGTTTACTAGAGAATAACAATTATTTAGGATCTTTTTGGGTTCCACGTGATAGAAATTTTATAACGCATTCTCTAGCGAACTATGCAAAAATGAGCCCCCTATTATATGACTCTCGAGATTCCCCCAAGTTTCTTATCATTCGATTCCGGACGATTTCCAGAAACTTGAAGTGAACGAATTTAAATATTTTCCTCAAAAAAATATTTTAATTTTAAAAAGCCCAAATTTAGAGAAGAAAAGGTTTTCAAAAAAATTAAAAGGCCCAATTTTTTTTAAAAAAAACATCCTTCAGAAAAACTTATACTCATTATATTTTTAAATACTAAAAAAAATACACATAAATAATACCCTAAAAATATTTTTCGGGCCCCTTAAAATTTCGGGGCCTGTGCGGAAGCACAGCTCGCACTGCATCAGGCCCGGCCCTGATTCGTGACATACTTGTTGCATGTTATGCTAAACTTAGCAATAGTTTGGAAATACTTTGAAATTCACCCATAAGAACGATGGATTTGTAGACGTCATACGAGAAAACAAAATGAAAAATTCATGCTTTAAAAACAGTAGTGCATTGATTTGTAACTAAGGGGATTCGAGACGAGTAATTGAGTAAGTGTATGCCTCTAGCTCCACACACGACTTTTGTTATATAAATGAAATAAGCTCTAATAAAATACTTTCTAAGTATTGTGTTGTATTTTAGCTTCGTAAACTGTCCCAAAGTAAGGTGGTGGCCCACTCTTTCTAAACACCTATATATGGTGTGATATTCCTATACCAAAGATAATGAGGTGGTAGTTTGTTGGTTGACATTGTTTTTGGGTTAGAATATGATACGTGAGTACGTTCAAGTTGCAAATAAATAAACTTTGCTTTTTTACTAGTTCAAACTTTCATCATTTATTATTTTTTTTGAAATATTCTAACAAACTATCAAAGTGTGAACAATAAGATTTAAGTTAATGATGAATTATTGAACCTAAACATTTTGAGTTGGACAACATTGCTTGGTCATTAATTTGAACTTTTATCATATACTCATTCTTAGAAATATTGTAACAATATAGGGTCAATTTTGTGTGATGACAAACAATATATATCACAGAAATTCAATTCTCCACGCATCATATGCATGTAAAAATGCATCAAATCCTTCATTTCAACGTCTACATCCAATGGATAAACATCATGTTCCCTGCTAACTCGAGAGTACTACAAAAAAAAAAAATCCCATCGATTGTGTTCATGTTAGGAAAACGTCGTTTGAAGAGGGAAGTGTTATACGCAATTCCCTATTTTATTTTAGATATTCTAAAAAATCATTGAAATTACAATAGAGTGTCATTATACGCAATCCGATATTTTATTTTTATAGTCCAAAATATGGTATGAGAATATTATCACTTATTAGATTTATTGGAAAACTTAATATTATTCAGAAATGATATTGTAATTTCAATAATATTTTGGACTACGCTGTAAAATACCGGATAACGTATCGCACTTCAGTTATAATACAGTCAATACCGCCTCTAAATATTATTAAATTTTCAATAAACATAATAAATGAGAATATTTTTGTAAATTCATGCAAAAATTTTGAACTATATAACTAAAATATCGGACTACGTACTGCTCAAACACGGCCAACGTAACACATTAACCTTATCATAACAAAAATCCAAACTTGTATTCGAATCTCAGGAAAGCAAACTTTTTTATTTCATGGGAGTTTCATCCTATCTTTACTTATATATTGATAATCAACTCACCAGATTCAGAAAAAAATCAGAGTTCCCTTGAAAGTTTACATTAATCTGTGAACAAAAGAGAAGACATGGCTATGGAGTTGCATGAGCAGAATATTCATGATCTTCCTTCTGCTCCCGGAGCATCGCTCGAAAACAGTGAAGGTACGTTTGGCATTAGTGTGTTATATATATATATATATATATATATATATATATATATATAAGAAAACAGAGTAAATAAATAAACAGTAACCATGGAATAGGGTCAGCATATCTGCGTGCCGGGTGCATGCTATTTTTCTCTGTATAGGAAGACAGGGAAGAAGAAAGGTTGCCTCTCTAATCTGCTAAAACTTCATTTCTTTGTCGTGTGTTTGTGTTATGGGTGACCATTTTCATCCAAATCCGCCAAACAAATTTGAAACAAGTGAAAGAGTGATGAATCTGCCAACATATTTCTCTAATCATCTGGTCCAACAGCAAATCTAGAAATTAATATCAAAATAGGTCGTAGTACAGAATTGGAAGGTGTTACAGGGACAATTAAGCAGGAAAATACTATTCATAGGTTTGTTTGGCGAATCCGAGAACAGGTTGGAACCTGCCCTAACTTAGATATAGATCCGTCCCTAGATAATAATGGGTGTTGATACGTATAGGGACAGTGCAGGTCTGATTTTTCACTATGACATAGACATGAATTAGTAAATATCAAACTTGCACAATCAAAATGTTCCACACATAACAACCCAATTTAACACTACAATTTATGAATTATGACAATATTTTCATGTTCTTGTAGGTGAGAGTTATTGTCTTTTTGCTCCAATTTTGTAATCTCATAATATACTCATCAAAGTAAGCTAGTTTTAGAGTTCAAAACTCACAAATAATTTCTCAATTAATTAAATTTTTTTAACTCAATGACTTCTCCAATTTGAGGGGAATTTTGATTAAGAGGGTGTACTTTTGTCTTTTAAGAACAAATAATCACAATTCTTTTGAAAAGAAAGGTTTGGACTTTAGGAAGAATTAGGCCAAGAGATGAAACAAAATGTTCAACAAATGCGAGGAACAAAAAGAACCATTCATTAAAAAGTACCGTTTCTTCGGAAAGTGTTCCCTTTGGCGGAAAATGGATCCCCAAATTCCCCTCAAAATTAGGAACATTTCGAACCTACAAATATATAAACATGCAGATTCTCATAAAAAATCATGTAGTTTTCACCATATCATAGAGCACATCTAATAAACTTTCCATCTTCAAGTCTTGCCCTCATGAAACGATCAGAGAACAACGATGAACCCCAGCCGGGATGTTGCTTCCCGGCCTTTGATCGGTCCATGAGGCGCAGCTTCCAGATGGTCAAGAGTTCTTCCTCCAACAAACTTAATGGGGGTAAACCATAATTTTTTACATATGTAACAATAGTAACATGTGACAAATATATTTTAACATTTATTTATTGAAATGAAATTGTGTTAGTAAAATTGCAATTTTTTTTGGTTTTTAAGGTTCGCCGAGGAAGAGCAAGGGACCGGTGAAGAATCCAGGGCTGGTGGTGTGCTTTGGGGAGCTTCTGATTGATTTTGTGCCAACGGTTTCCGGAGTATCTCTGGCCGGAGCTCCCGGATTCAAGAAAGCTCCCGGCGGTGCACCGGCGAACGTTGCGGTTGGGATTGCTAAACTTGGTGGCAAAGCTGCTTTTATTGGCAAGGTACCACATTTCATGACGATTTTGTCTCCTTCTTTCTTTTATGAGTTTAAGTCAATTACGTAGTTTATGTTCATTTTTTGCCGTGTTTAAATTGTTTTCCAAGTTAAATGCATCGAATATTGTTGTTAATGTTTTCTTACCTGCATAAACTTTGTTTTCAAAGAATATGAACATAAAAGTGATCAAATGAAGAGCATTTGTGTCAGAAGAAAATATGTACGAGGTGTTAATACAGAGTGGAACTACATAGAGCTTCGGGTAGGCTAAATATGCCTACCTTGAAATTCTACGCTGAGGCTTAGATTGCTGTTTTTTGGTGAAAATTGAGACTTTTAAAGACTTAACCATTAGAATTTACACTAAAATATATTCCTGTTTTCGTCACTTCACTTTCTTTTAATTGTTTTTACACTTTATTAAGATTCATATGTGTACTAGGTCCAGTTCTCTTTTGGGCTGGGCTCAGCCATATCTAACAGCCATGAATATCGAACAGAAGAAAAAAAATCATTTCTTTGATAATCTGCAAAAATTGTGTTGCAAAAGATGAGTTACAATATTGTGTTCATGATGCAAACATACTTTCCTATCAAGAGGATTTGTTACTGAGCCAAATTGTGAGTTTGAGTGTTAGTTATCAGTGGACTTTTTGTTTTGATTCTGAGAAATTGTTGCCACAATTCCCACAGGTTGGACAGGATGAGTTTGGTTACATGCTAGCTAACATACTGAAAGAAAACCAAGTTGACAACTCTGGCATGAGGTTTGATCCAAATGCAAGAACTGCTCTCGCTTTCGTCACCTTAAGGACCGATGGAGAGCGCGAATTCATGTTCTATCGCCATCCCAGCGCCGACATGCTCCTAACAGAATCCGAACTTGACAAAGACCTCATCAAGAAGGTACAAAATTCATCACAGAGTTATGCATTACAATCTAATAAGGTGATATTCTTGTTAAATTGACACTTTTTGTTTTCTCAATAGTCCACCATTTTTCACTATGGTTCAATTAGCTTGATTGAGGAGCCATGTAGATCGACTCATATCGCTGCAATGAAAGTTGCTAAAGAGGCAGGTTGCATCCTCTCTTATGACCCTAACCTCAGGCTGGCTCTGTGGCCTTCACCTGAGGCTGCAAGGGAAGGCATCATGAGCATTTGGAACCACGCCGACATTATTAAGGTATGTATACATAATACATGATTAATGTATCATCAAATGCAAATATTTTGAATTTCTTTATAACAGTTTTGTGTCTTTTGGTGTTTGAATTAGATAAGTGAGGAAGAGATCACATTTTTGACTGGTGGTGATGATGCATATGATGACAATGTTGTATTAACTAAGCTTTACCACAAAAACCTCAAGCTCTTACTAGTAACTGAAGGACCTGAAGGATGCAGATACTACACCAAGGTTTTATATTTTAATATCACAAGATTTGCTACACTTAGTTCTAACTTCTAACTCGCGAATCATTATGAAAATTCCTCTTCAGGAGTTCCATGGAAGAGTGACTGGGGTGAGGGTCGAGGCAGTTGACACAACCGGCGCAGGGGATGCATTTGTTGGTGCATTGCTCAACAGCTTGGCTGCCAATCCTGAAATGTACAAGGTATATATATAATCATTTCAGTTTCTTGATTTGAAATTGGCATGTTTTTGTGTCGTTTTGATCGCTGTGTCGTTTGATGTGCAGGATGAGCAGAAGCTGAGAGAGGCACTCTTGTTTGCAAATGGATGTGGAGCAATAACAGTGACAGAGAGAGGTGCAATCCCAGCACTGCCTAATAAAGAAGCTGTCCTCAAGATTTTGGATGGAGTTACCGATTGATTTGCACATATCGCTGCTACAACATCAAACTTATTCCCATGAACTAGACAGGATGCACTCTCAACATGACCTATTTCAGGCCAATTTTAGTTGTTCAAAAGAGGAGAGATTTCATGTCTTAATGTACCATATGCAATTGTTTGACAGCTTAGTTCTGACCTTTTATTGCTCCATGGTCCATATATAATGATGTCATGAAAAATTGGTGCTTATAAACAGCTTTGAAGAGCCCTAAATCCAGCATTCATAAAGTTCATAAAGAATTTTCAGTAAATCTTCAAAGTAAAAGGCCACAGATAGACATAATTAGTCAATCACAGCTTAATCCTTAGTTTCATAAGAAGAAGAAAAGCTCAATAATTAGGTTGTAGCCCTACAAACATAAATAGAAAGGTAGTACTGTTAAAATTTACATGAAGCTTTTGAAAGAAAAATCTTCTTGATAGATAGTACTTCAGTGTCCCATATAGAGACACAACAGCTTATATTAGCCTATTACACATCCCCAAGAAGTTCACAAAATAGTAATAGAACTTATGATATCAAAATAGCTAGTCTCCATTACCATCTTTCTTCTTCTTCATCATCTTCTTCTGCAGAAAATCAAGGAAGATCCTTGATTTTTTTTATCACCACCAACTTCATCAGATCAGTTCTTGTTCTGTTGCCTATATGATGTTGTTCTTGTCTCCGGTGGCCCGATAAACAATTCAGTCTCAACATCTGAAATCTCACTACTTTCAGAGCGAGGAGGCACATAAATATCCATGCTTGTTTCGATTGGTTTCTTCGGCTCAGGACTCACTCCACACTGAAGTTTTAAACATGTTATGACTAGTACAAGAATGTGTGCAAAAATGTTCAAGAAATCAGCTTTCAGCAAGCTAATAAGATTCAGAGGTGCTTTGTTCCAGTCACTTGGTAAATGTAAAATCAGTAAAATTAAAATTTACCTTCTCCTTTAACTTTAGGTTTTCAGCTTCCAGCATCTTTTCCTGGAATGGAGGGGAACAAAATCATGCTTCATACAAAACAGCATGCATGTTCATACAATTGTATCATTTATACTAAACATGATACATTCAATTTTCAATCTTTTCTTATATCTCATCCTGATAATGCCTAATATTTATATGCACTCAGTTCAATTTATATATATGGTTCTTCTAGGTATCAATCCAGATATTATCTGGCATGTTCATCTTACTTGTTCTCATCTATCAAGGCTATCTCTACTTTGTTTATGATAACTTGATTAAGTATTTAGCTCTACATTGATTTTCCCATTTTTTGAAGTGATGTTTCTGGATTTTCTATGTACAATGGCTAACTCATAAAACCAAGGTATAAGATCATATTGAAGAAATCATGATCTAAGTACTTTTCAACCATTAAAAAGCTAGCGTAATTAAGCTATAAGTAAGATACACTCTCTCCAAATGAACTAGTATATATCATATACATATTCCATTTTTATAAATGTTACTCTGAATATTTTTTATAGCACGTGAGTAGATAAATCCAAATACACTATACAATTCTCTAAGTAAAAATTTAGGTTTATAGCAGTACTATAGGCTAGTTATGTGTTGAATCATTTAGTATACAAGTATTTACCTTTTCCTTGAGTTGCTCAATCTGTTCATGGTACACTTGCATCTACAACAATACAGAAGCTGTCAGCTTATGAGTACATTCGTAAAAATCTTGTTTTATAAGTTTTTGTCAATTTCAAATAACACCTTTCTTGATCTGATACAGCTGACACTCCGTTCCAGCTGCTGCTCTAACTGTAGTAGCTCATCAATACTGCATGATGTCAAACCTTCCCCTAACAGTTTCCTAATTATAGTTCATGAATGGCATGATCAGCATTCAAATTAACAGATTAAGTGTTTGTCACACGTTTTCGAGTGAGAGGTTGATTGAGATCTATACCTTTTGGAGGCTTCAAGTTGCTCGATCTTCTTAACCATGCTTTCTGTTTCATGTTTAAGAAGCTACGATATGGAAGGAAAGCAATAAGTGTGAAAGAGAAGAAGAAAAAAAAAACAGACATGAAGTTGTTTCAGTTTTAATATTCAAATTATACACTTATTCAGTTTATTTATTATTTTGCCTGTTTTTTCTATATGGAGTTGTTGTTGTTACTTATTTAGCAAAGAAACTAAAATGAACACGTTGTTGTTTGAAAAATTAAACACGATCGCTGTTGTGTTTGAAACAGTACTATTTCTTATTTAATTGTTAGCGAGGAATATTGTTTGTGTAAAATAGAAATATAATGCATATGTATAAAACAAATAGATAAACTAATATAAGGGCAATCAATAATCCTCATCTTTAGTTTGTCTTACTTACCTCTAACTTTCATGGGGTTCGGTCCTTAAATATACTTTCATATATCCATTTATTTATTTTTCTAATTTTAAAACACATAAAGTAACAAACTGATTTATATATTTTCGAAATGTTTGTTGCTTATTTTGAATTACAGGTACATATTACTAGGATTAAAAGTGTTTAGTTCACAAAGTTTAAGTATCTGATTAAGTGAATCAAACTACCTTTTTATGTTCAATTGTTTTGAAAATTTTCATACTGAGTTCAAGAGGCATTCAATTTAACATTCGCTCAAGTAAATTTTAAAATAATGAAATGAGTTCAAGAGGCATTCAATTTAACATTCGCTAAGTAATATTTAAAAACAATAAAAAGTTACTATAGACATTTTTGTTCTTTTTCCTCAAAAGTTAATTAGTCAATGTTTAAGATGTATTTGAGATCAAGTAGATGATAAAATAAGCAAGTGTACATCTAATTAACAAACTCGTTACATTTTAAAATATGACATATTTTACCATGTCTTAGTAACTTTGACTAATTATCTTGTAACTTATATGAATTTAAATTAATTTGGACTATGCTAAGTTGACTATTGATTTTATTAATTTTGTTTTCAAATAAGTATAACCTACCACAACTCGATTCATAAAATTATGGGTGTGGTTTTATAATTTGGTAGGCTAGGGTTAAATAAATGGAGTAAGAAAATGAAATAAAAAGCTACCTGCACATTTTGTTCAATTGTGGGATTCTCAACTTGCACTTCCTTTGCATGCCTTCGATAACGTTCTACTATGCCCTGCATGCTGCAAACCATACAATACATATTTAAACAGTTAATTTTATGCACAAAACATATTTAAACAGTTAAAGTTTTTGCAAAAAATATTGCAAATAATCAAACTCATGTAACTAAACATAAATGTCGAGGTGAAGGATTTTATAAACTTATATCTGTGTTTGAAAACCATCATTTTGAGTTTCACTATCTTCCACTATTTCGCCCCTAGAAATAGAATGAGAAAAGTGAATATAATAAAGTGTGAAGTCTGAAAAATAAAAATAGAATATAATATAATAGTAAAATAAATTGCTAACACAAATATAGAAAAGTTTTACTTAGCATAAGATATGTAAGAATATTTATAAAAATCAATAAATAATGAAAAATGTGACAAATAACGATGATACACTAAGGCTCTACTTGAAACTTGAAAGTAAATTTTGCCCCTATGATTAAGTATTTTGGTCATCATATATTTTGTTAGATCGTGTTTGGTAAATTTTTCTAAATGAAGAAAATGTGCATTGATATATTAATCTTTTTGATATGAATGAAATGAAAACTAAACGTTATAGTTTAATATTATTTCAAATGATAATTGTCAAGTACTCATACAAAATGGAATCAGTTAGAAAGGGAGATGACAGACAACATTTAGAATTGGTAGTTGATGCATTTGTTTATACTGACTCATAGTACAGTTCTTGACAGAAAAACAATTAAAAGTACAGTAAATGGTAATGCATGCTACTTCATTTTTCAATTTCTTTACATGATCAAGTAGATTAGTGACGACTTCACGTATCAGACTAGATCTTTGTAACGTATGATGAAAAATGTTGAATTAAATCATCCCGATATTTTATGCAAGTTTATTTTGTGGTCAAAAACTGTTCATCATCTCATCAAACAAGAGACAGAAGAGTGTAGGGGTAAAATATGATATCATCCTATTGTGTAAGATACAAGAAACAATATTCTTGATGTCACATTTGGTGACTTCTTTTCAAGCATAACCCAAAAAAGTGTGTGTGTGTGAAAATGTGCAACAAAATGAAACTCTCCAAGAATCACACACAGCTAGGATAGGATACCAGTAACAAAGCTGCAACAAATATATATTATAAAAAAACTGTTTTTAAAATGCTCACATCAAAGCCATAAAACTCCCACAGTGTAATTTGCAAAGAGAAAGCCAGACAGAAGTGTGAGATTTGAAGCCAAGAACAGAAGCACATGCTGTGTATTTTCTCCCCAGAAAGCAGTTTTTTTTGCCATTTGTAGAATATATTTCAAATTTTTTGCAAAAAATTAGTAGTAAAAGATTGTGTTTGTCCGTACAGATAAACTAAGAAGATTCTGCAGGTGCAACACTGAGGGGAAGCAGCTCCAATGTATGGCCAAATATAAGTATTACAGTGATTCAGATAAAAACCAGAAGAAGGAGCAGTAATTAATTCTTTCTTTTTATAGACTGTCATCAAGATTTAATCTTGGACTTATAACCATACTTTTTTACTCTATAGATTAGCCCATGTAGCATCTGACACTTGTACTATTTTCACCACCACAGCAAGTCATTACCCCAAAAAGAAACAACTGCAGTGAAATTTTTAAAAGTAAATAGAGAATAACATTATTATCCAACAGTTCCCTTTACTTCATCATAGTTTTCCCAGAAAAAAAAAATAAGAAACATGAAATGATGTTTTGCTTTACAAAATCTGATGAGAGATGCAAAAAAACTTGAGTGTTGGTTGGAATATATCTGAGACTTCTTATTTCCGAAAAATCCCGAAAACAAGAAGTCTGTGTTTGTAATAGTGTTTTCAGTATTACAAATCGGAAAAAAAAAACTGGGTTTTGGAGAGAGAGTATAGGCCATTATTAGCTGTGTGACATGAGGATGAAGAAAACCCTATTCTCAAGGAAAGCTAAATTAAGAAAACTGGGGGAAAAAACATTTTTATCAAGAACCCATGCCCAGAAGATGAGATCTGAGTGAACCTTAACAACTGCGAAAAGAAGTCAATTTGTTGACTTAAAATGGATGGGAAAAAACGTCAAGAAATGCACGAAACTGGAAAAAAAACAGCTAAAAAATCAATCTTTTTACAGCAGAAATGCATGAAATTTACCCCTCTCTCTAATCTATATCCCTACCAAACCGACAGTTTCTTACAGGGATTAAAAAATAAACAAGAAACAAACACAGGTAGCAGGTATAGCAGGTAGATCAGTTCGGAGAAACTAAGGTTTACCTGGAGCTGGCGAATTCATAGAGCTTTCCTCTGGGAGAGAAGATGATGAGTGCAATCTCAGCATCACAGAGAACAGACAGCTCAAAAGCTTTCTTCAGCAGACCATTCCTGCGCTTCGAGAAGGTCACCTGCCTGCTCGTCGCGTTCTCGATACGCCGCATCTGAGTCTTCCCCCTCACCATTCTCAACAGCAGCTGATCACAAACTCAGAAAGATTAGCTCTTTCAGACAAAGAGAGGAAGAAAAAGGGAGTGCTTTGATTCAAAACCAAGAAAAAAGATGGGTTTTTGATCATATATATGCATATGTGATGAGACAGTGAGAATTAAAGGGTCATCTTACCTCACAAAATTGGCAAAAACCCAGATGACCTTTTTGGATGAAGAGGCCTAAAAAAGGGAAGCAGGAAGCAAATAACTCTAGAGCTCTTATGAGTATTTATGCCCACTTTTTTTCACCACTTCCTTTATATAGTAAGAAAATAGGGTGATTGTTTTTCAATTTTGGTGGAGAAACAAATAAAGAAGAGATGAGAGAAAAAAAAAACCCAGATGCCCAGAAAGGCCTCAGCAGAGGTAGGTGCCCCTGATTGATTGATTCTCAATGCCTTTTTTGGGCAAAAAACTTGCAAGAAAATGGAAAAAAACACACACACTCACACACAGTGACAGTGACCTCTCATTTCTTTTACCTCTTGTGCTATGAGATGAATTATTATGATGAGTTGCCTTCTCTTACCACTCAAAAACCCCACCATTGATTATTATAGTTAATTGAAAAGGAAAGATAATATATTATTGGGGTTTTTTAATTATTATTCTATTGTTGTTATTGTGAAATGGATGTGGAAATAAAGGAAGACCTCATCATTTTTCCTCATTTGGTAAATTCCAACAAAACCATCCTTCCAAAGTAAGCAAAATGCCTTGCATCAAAGAGTAATGGGAGTTAATGGATACTATAAGAGGCAAGGTGGTAAAGGGGCGCTTTCCTTTTCTATCAACGCTCCTTCCTATCCAAGGAAAGGGAACAAAAAAGGGTTTATTGCACTTGCCTCCCTTTATTTTCGATAAAATACCGACAAGTCTTGTGCATTTTCTGTGTTTGTGAATGTGAATATTAGTCAAAAGATTTGTGAATTGATATGAAATGACAAGGAAAAAGAATTTGTTACTTTTGAATTTTGGTATTAGTTGTCAGCTATGAATACTTTTTCTTTCACAATACTAGAAATAGACATAAATACTTTTTCTTTCACAATACTCAAAATATGCCTAGTGAGGTCTATGATGTTACAAAAATACATTTCAAATTTTCAAATCAATGAATATGTAGTCATAACATTTCATTCATCAAATTAAGTACTTTTCTATGTGCCTACATACACTAAACGCTTGGTTTTTTTTTGAGCTAGTGTTAGATATACAACAAACACATGAGCTATCAAAGGTGATCATTCTATTATGGGAGATCTGAAAGCAAAGAAATTATCATATTTTTCAATGACCAATCACACTCCCAGTGTGGTGTGCTTAACAAGCACAAGCTACGCTAAACTCATCCATAGAAATCATGATGGAGCTGCGGAGACAGAAAGGGAAGAGGATCACAAGGAATTTCAACCGCCTCAACAAATGTTGTTACTGGATCTGATCAAAGAGGGACAGGTGCCAGAGGCCCTCCAGAATGCTTATGTGCTAAGTTTTGATGGTTCCTTTTGAAAAACTGAACTCATAGGAGCAGGAAGTTTGAGGATATGGAAATCAGGCTGGAACTCAGACAACGAAGTCTCTGGCTCAAACTTTTTCACTGCGGTTACACCTCTACAGGAAGAAGTAGAGGCTTGTTGGAGAGCAGTTAAGGTGGAAATGAGACTGGGAATAAGAAGACTCAATCTGGTCATAGACTCAATAGTGCTGCAATCCTCTATCAAGGACCCTTCGATGGCACCTATCGAGGTGAAATGAATTATCCTGAGTACAAGGGAATTGTTGGATTCGATCTATGAATTCTCAATTCTAAAAGTCACCCGTGCTTTCTTGTCAAGGGATCATAATATGGCTACAAGTCTTAGTAGATATCTGTGTAATGACGTTTTGATTTCAGTTTTATCTTAATATATATATATATATAATTTATCAAAAAAAAACATTTACTCTACTTACAATAATTTTCTCATGAGTTCAACAAAAATAAAAATAGAAGGTGCTCTTAGCTTATGCTTGACACTTACACATATTCCCTCCGCTTTTCTATAACTGACACCGTTTGACCAAAATACCATCTAACGACAAATTTGACCATCAAATTTTAATTACAAATATTAATTTATCCTAAAGTTTTCATAGTTAGCAAATACTACAGTAATATTATTATCATATTTAACTTAAACTTACAACAAAACGTATAATAAATTGTAAGGTGTCAATAATCTTTATTACATTGAATGGAGTACAACCAACAATGAACGTGAAATTTCAAATAAAAAAGTTATTGCTTGAAAGGATGAATCATTGTTTCTTGCAAAGGATAAAAAGAGAGGGGAGAGAAATGCAAATTACCCAAAAGAGAAAGAAAGCCAAAAATGGAGGAAAAAAAGAAAGTGACGATGGAGTGTGGAGTAGGGCCGGGATAGAGTGCGGGCAGCAACACCGTAACGGGGGCGTCCGTACGTACGTTGCGGAAAGCAGCCAATCAGAAATCGAAAACGCATCGCTCCGTTGCTGATTTGTCAATGCCACAAGCAGACTCCATTGGTCAATTCCCATTTGACACATGGGCCCCCTGCACTTCACTATTATTACTTTCCCGTTTTAATTATTTTTCTTTTTTTGTCTTAATTTCTACTCCTACTACTTTCTTTATATTTACACTCCTCCCTCCGACCCAACTTATATTTCGATGTAGAAAATATTGCGTATAATATTGAGAAAGTAGTAAATAAAAGTTAAGCAAAAAATAAGAACGGAGAAATTTACGGTATTCATTAATTATTGGTCACGTCTATGTGAAAGAGACATATTACATTAGATTACAGATGCAACTTTCATCTGATACTCAAAAACAGAACAGTAAGAGTTACGGTAGTAGAAACACGCCTTACAAAAGCTCTTCACTAAACCTTATTTATTGTGCCTGAAAACACACCTATGACCCAAGTCACAAACTCCCAATAGAGGGATAATAACTCATAGTACTGTCGCAGTAACAATTAATACATCATTCAAAACATATATCAACATAAATAATTTGAAAAAATTAAGAATTGTAAAATGAATGAGAAAAAAAAAGTTAAATTTGATAAGAATATGGGTGAAAAATACAGAAAAGAATAATGTACAGTTTAACTGAGGCGGAAAAAGAGTATATATTTTGATGATAGCCTTTTCTTTTTAAAGCCACTTGCTTGCTCCCCTCTCTTATCTCTATTTGTGTGGCTCCTTTTGTATATACCAAATCAGTGGAATAAGAAATTGCCTAAAACGTAGTATATCGCCCTCGCAGTGGGATGTTACCATTTGGGTAGAGTAGAGTATACATAAGTCCATTTCAATGGTTTGTCATTGCTGACATCTCGAATAATTGGGAGGGATTTTTTTTATAAAGCAATGTCACAATAATTGGGAGTTATTCATTTTATATTAGTACTTGTTTATGGATTTATTTATTATAGTTGCTTATACTAGTAGGTTAATTCACATTTGACCTTCTTCGCATTTTATATTTTGATATGATCGTGAGTTCATCAACCGGTGTTGTTTGCTATAAATGATATTTGAAACACCCTTTGTATTAATTTTGCTTTGGTGTATTTGCTCAATTACTTGTACACTGATTAAGGATGGATCTTTCCCACCTTTAAAATGTGGTGTATTCGGCAGTTTTAGATGTGATGGACTCGACAGTTCCAACATCGAATTTCAATCAAATAGGTATGAAAATTACTTTCATATAAATTGAATCTTATGCTAACAGTGAATCACTAACACCAGTATGTATCTTCGATCGTGCTTTTGTAAAGCTACCATCTCCTTCCAATGTTATCAAGGTTAATTAGTTATCGATTAGTGTAGTTGACATTTATTCTAGTTATTTTTGTAATGAGTTAGATAAACTAAATGTCAAATTTCATTATTGTAATTGACGTTGGATAGTTTGTAAATTGATCCTCTAATTTATTTCTCAATCCTTTTTAATTGTTAATGATATGTGTATGCAAAGTTATCGAGAATGAAATTATTCAAAGTATAAAACCCTAGTCAATCTAATATTTTTTTTATACCTATCTCTTCTTGGGGAAGAAAAAGTGGCGTAATTATTAATTGTGATGATACCGATGAAAATTGTGGCAGTTGGTAACATATTACTGGCGGCAATTGGTAACATTGTATTGGCCGTTCACCGACGAATTATGTTATCTACTAAGAGGTAAGTCCCACTTTCAGGGAACAAATTTTATCCTTCTGATTCACTTTTAATGTCTTATTTGACCGTAAATTTTTCATCACATGTTTAATCATTGACAACGTGTTGAATTGATTCGCATTCTGTCGTGTTGTTCCCTAGTCAAATTCTCCGACAATATAAAAAACAGTGTTGTTACTTTGATATAAAAATTTGAATGTCTCATCTTGTGAAAGTGTTTGTATGTTTGATCAAGACGGGAATTTTGTAAGAGATCTTTCACGACGTATTTCAACGAGTCAAATTCATTAAACACAACTTTGTAATCTTCATGGAAATTCTTGAACTTTTAAACTTTCTTTGTTAACTTTTCACATTTCAAAGTTCAAACATTCAAATGAAAAAGCTTTCATATATATAGTATTGCAAATGAATACGTAAGAGTAGAGTAAAGAAGAAGTAATTATACAAATGAATTAGTCAACCAAAGCCTCCTCCAAACCTAAAGTCAAATATGTTTAGCCCTAATGCATATTTAATTAAGCTAAATTAAAATTTATTAAATTTCTATAAGTGTAGTATTAAATGAAATTAATGCGATCTAAAGGAGAGTAGTAGTACTAGCTAGCTAGCTAGCATACTTTTGAGTTAGCATGTGGTTAAGACAGATTAACCGAAAGATTAAGATTTAAACAGTATTAATTAGGCACTGACAACGACTGAATTCCTTCTTATCCTAATCAATGACGGATTATAAAGCGGAATATGTTTCAAAAATGATACTCATTTAAGGCCTAATATTATAAGAAAAATGATGCTATATCAATGTACATTTCGTTTTCATGTAAATAGGATTACGTGGATATGAACGTTCTATTATAAGATTATATAGTGATCGACAAATAATATTTAATATGTTTACTAGAAAAGTTTTTTATTTTCTGATTGATTTCACAATTCTAATAAAATCAGAGGTTAACTCTTGGATTTTGCAATGGCAACCCTTGATTGTTCTACGGATTCGTGCTGGCGAATCTTATCGATATCTGTTCTGCGTCGGTTGATATTCATAATAGGCTTTTCCTGTCTTTATCCGATTGATCTATGATGGAAAATCAACCCATCTCTAGAGCTGATTGGAATGTGATTATCGCATCGTTTGATGCGTTGGGGAGGCACATAAAATTACATGCACATCATCTTGACAAGCAATTAGACAGGAAAAGTCCTTGGGACAAGAAAGGTTTCGATGAATTGCCATGTCTAGAAAAAAAAAACAATTATTTGGAGTTCGCCTAAATGAATGTTTAGGCGTGATTAATGATATTCCCTTATTCTATGGATCAGGGAAAGAGTTTATGAATTAATTGATCGTGACTGCATACAACAAGTTCTTACAAATTATTCTTAAATTCTAACTTAAAAATACACTTATTTTAAAATAGAAATAAGCATCTAAAAATATTAAAATGATTTTTTTGAGACTTTAACAATCTCGAAAAGTATAATTTGTACTCATTTAATTCCGAATATCAAATCTGTCTAAAAATTGCCGAATTATACTATGATCGTTAATTTATTTCATTCACACATAAAACCCCTCCACATTACACGATGAGACTACATGTGAAGTTGTGAATGGAGGGAAACATACATATTTGGGTAGCACTGATAATCGTGTTACACATACTACAAGTGTACCAAGTACTAATCCATTCATAAACTAATCATATAATTAATCAAAGACTGGGATTAACATAAACTAATCAAAGGGCGAGGGATAACTTTAGATATTAATGGTGGATTTTTACACCATCATGCATCCCAAAACCGGACCAACGGCTGAGATTCATTTGTCAGCCATCGTCAAAAGACGAACTCGACACGTTGGCCAGATCGCATTCACCCATATATTTTACAAAAAAGATTTCCAGAATCAAGAATCAAATGGTCCCGGAAAGAGAAACCATGTATTTATATACGTAGAGCGTATAATTAAATCCCCAATCTCGTACCAACTCTGAAACTCGGATTATAATAGGTGGTGATATCCGGTATAAATTTACGAAAATAATTTGTTATATTTATAGGGAAATTTAACAATATTCAGAGATAGAGATGTTTTTATAATTTTAATAATATTTTGAACTATACTAAGTAAAATATGGGATCACATATAACATTTCAGTTATAATAAGGAAGCTGCTATACGCAGTCTGGTACTTTATTTTTATGATTAAAAAAACAGTATGAATTTACGAAAATATTCTCATTTAATATGTTCATTGGACAACTTTACCATATTCAGGAAATGATTTTGTAATTTCAATAATATTTTAAATTATATGAATAAAATATCGGACTGTATAAAACATACTCGTGTAATAAGCAAAGGAGCGTTTGGGTGGTTGTATCCTGATTTGAGGCAGATTAGTTTTATTACTCTCTCCAACTTTTATACAATGACCTAGTTTTATTGGCACAATTACAAAGAAGAGCAAAATGAATGGTGGAGATTGTATAGATTATTGGGAAAGTAAAATGTGTGGTTGTGAATGAAGGAATATTGCTAAAAAAGGAAACTAAGCCATTAACTAAAAACCTTCCTAAATTGATAATTAGGCCATTCTATTAAAACCGGAGGGAGTATTTTAATAATGAAAAAGTGGGTGATTTTTAATTATGTTTGATTAAGTTTTAATTAGTTTAAGCAGTTGGTGGGCAGACAGACAGCTGTCAGACAGTGGGTTGGGGGAGTTTGCCTTTTTTGTTAAGTGGCTTAGGTTAAATGGGGTTTTGCTTTTATGGTTCATTTGAGTTCTCTTATTCTCTCTTTTTCTTTTTTCTTCTTCTAGGGAGCATATTCTCCCTATCTATCTTAAGATCGACATATTAGAATCAAATTTCTTTTGTCCAAATTGAAAGGCTAATGGATGGATGAGACAATAAAGAATATTGAATACTTCCTCTCATCCAAAGTTATTTGCTCAAAATGCAAAGTATGCGTTGAAATTTGAGTGATAAAATGAGTTGATGAAATTGATTTTAAGAATAAAATGAGTGGTAAATAATGAATCGAACTTCTATAAAAAGAAAATGTGAAGATTGAGTTGTGATAGAGGGAGTAAGAGAAATAAACCGGGACTTAGTTTGTCTAATTTAGCTGAAAATAAATTATGTTGAATCGAATGAAGTTAAACTGAATTGAAAGTTGTTGTTTTCTTGTTTTTGGTGGAAATATTGTTCTTCATGTTCTTGATGGAAAAATCAGGGTGTTCTTCATGGACATTCATTTAGATTTTCTTAGTCAGAAAAACTCATTGGACAACAGTAATTTAAGTCTGAGCGTCAAATTTTAGGGTAGGCACCAACTTACCCGAAATGCCATGTAGGCCCTCCTCTCTACACATTATGATGGAGGAACTTATTGATACGATTTTTTTAAAATTCCACTCGGAAATTTCTATAATGGTCCATTCACTGTCAGCGGTCAAAACCACCGTAAAAAGGGTTTAGAACCGCTGTAAATTTTATTGGCATCCAAAAGTAATGTTTAAAATGTATATTGCTATTACTTGAACATGTGGAGCTCAAATGTGATGTGAAATACTAATATTATTTTGATATAACATTGTATTTTTAGATTTTTTTTAAATCAATTATGAATGAGATGAAATGAAATGTACAGTTTATGACCCGTCTAATTTAATTTAATATATCAACACTTTGATCATCTTTCTCACATTTTTAAGGTTTGATAAACATTAACTTACTCCATCGATTACTGAGAAGGAAATCATGAGGGAGTTGGGCTCGAGAATTAAATTCAATTCAGATAGATTCAGTCGCGAAGAAGTTGAAAAGATGGTGTGGATGAAGGGATCTATAAATACCTTCCATGAGGAAGTTTCAGTAACCAGAAAACAGATACCCTTCTCTCCACCTGATACTTGGAAACAAGTAACCAGATCAAATACTCAACCTTATTTCCATCATCCCGATAAAACTAAGATGGGAGATAGCCATTCCATGAACACGGAGGAGAGAGCTCTCTCTCCAACGGGCTCAGCTTATTCAGAAGAACACAGGGAACCAAATGCAGAAGGGATAAACTTCGATATGTACACCCGACCGACTCGAAGAGGTGGAGTCCTGACGCTGACAAGGGACGACATAAATGCGTCGATTCCTGTGGAACAGAATTGCTTGTTAGCATACTGCCTAGACTCCAGAAGCTTATCGGAGGAGATGGTGGGGGCCTATTTTCGAAATTTCTGGGCAGTTCCTGCAGAGATAATCCATAGGTACGGTAATTTCTTTGTTGTCAAGTTTGATTCTCGGGAGGAAGCGCTTGCTGTTCTCCACCGAAGTCCATACGCCATAGCGGGAAGTTTGCTGGCCTTCAGGAGGTGGGGCGCAGGGATCGTCCTAAGAGATGTTCGTGTGGAAAAGATAAAGGTGAGGGTTCAGCTCCATGGTCTTCCGGCTGAAACATTCGCACCAATGGCTGCAATCAAAGCGGCGAACATGGCGGGAGATGTCATAGATGTGGAGATTGAACCGCCACCGGCCAGAAATGTGTCCTATCTGAGAGCAACTATGTGGGTAGTGCCAGGCGAACCATTGGTTACTGGATTTTATGTCAACCTGGAGTACGTGGAGAATCCGGAGCATAGGAGGATCTGGGTGTCGGTGCAGTATGAGAGAGTGTTTAGAGTGTGTCGCAGATGTGGAGTCATTGGGCACTTGATGAGTAGGTGTCCGATTGTAAGCGATGAGGTCCTAGATGAATTCATTGAACATAAGGTCCGTTCCCATTTCGAGCTCAGAGGAGTCGACATCGTGTATGACCCTAGGCGACAAATGTTTGCGGGTGATATACGAGCATACAACCACAGGCGTGAGCACAGAAACACAAACATCCCAGTAGATTACATGGAAACCAGGCGTCTGAGGTACAGGCACATGAGAGATAGAGATGTGCAGGAAGGCTTCCTAATTTCTATGAGGATGGAGCCGGGTAACAGCAGGAGATTCGAGATTGGAGACAGGTTGGAGGGTTCCCCCTTCCAAGCACCAAGACAGACATTTGACCCCTATTTCGGGGATCAAGATAGAGAGCTACAACAGCACATCCCCAATGTGGAGCCACAACCCACTGACATGCTAATTGATGAAGAAAACCACAACCCGAACCTGCAAAATGTAGAGGTCCAAGACTTGGGAGCTTGGGTTAGGCAACAGGAGCAACTTGAACAAAATATGAGAGCAGAATTGCAACGGGTAACAGTGGATCTGCGGAATCTGGAAGCGGCTGAAGGTACCCTCACGGCGGTTATGGAGTCTGCTTTACAAGGAAATGCGGATGGGATGCACCTAAGGGTCACAGTGAGAGGAGCAGAGGCTATACCAGGATGGGCTGGAGCCATCTCGGAGGTTCCACCGTCGATGCAACAGGTTCAATGGCTGGAACAGTTGCCGGAAAGAGGTCAACAAGATGGTGATCAAGAAAATGAGATCATTGTTATCTCTTCTGATGAAAGCGATTCAGATGCATCATCCTTGGACTCGTTATCAGACTCTTCCAGGCAGACCAGAGGACCGGCAATAGTCATTGGACGTCAAAGAGGGCGGAAGAGAGACAGGGCTCAGGAGGAAGAGGGACAAGAAATGAGCAAGAAGAAACAGAAAATGGTGCAGCCAGGCGGTAAAGGAAGAAAGAGAAGAGGGTTTGCGAGGTTTATACTGAGGCGAAGAAGACCAAACTTCGAAGTGGGCCAATCATCTAGGCCTACACAGGATCTTACACAAGATCTTCCAACCAACCCTTCTACCCAGCAGTTGCAGAACCAAAATGAAGAAGTGGTGGAGATAAGCAATGCAGAGCAACTTCCTGGCTTAGATATGGTGGAGAATAATGCCTCGGAGATTGTGAGGGTGGATGTCACCTATAACTGGAATGTGCGTGGAGTGCACAGAGCATCATCAGAACCAATCCAACAGAATGAAGTTGTCCAGCAGAGAAAGAGAGCTGCCTCGGAGCAACCTCAGCCAGATGTAGTCCGTTCTCCCAAACGTAGAAAGGTGATTCTGAATCACATCATCAGGAACTGCGTGGAGAGGCAGATTGCACCAGATTCGAAACCAGAGGAGCAGGCGAGCCAAATTGCTGGGAGGGAAAGAGAAGTTCTGGTCATTCAATCAGAGGAAAGTACCAAGGAGGAGGATTCAGTGGATAGCTTGGAGGAAATTGGAGAAGACCAGATTGAGGAGTTTCTGGAATTGGCAAAGGAAGACAGTGAAGACTCATCATCCAGCACTGGAGGGGAGGAGGTGTCCTCATCAAGACTGCCAATGCTGAAGGAGGCTGGTGGGGGAGCCTCAACTTCAGGTTTTCAGGTGGTTGAAC
The DNA here is from genome assembly GCA_948330725.1 of Sherardia arvensis. NCBI lineage: Eukaryota > Viridiplantae > Streptophyta > Magnoliopsida > Gentianales > Rubiaceae > Sherardia > Sherardia arvensis. The sequence goes on along the minus strand of OX415238.1, from coordinate 4,549,475 downwards.
CAAATCAACCACCTCAACAGCCATGATAGGAGTTGTGTGGAACTGTAGGGGCTGCAACAGCGCTCCTACAATGCAAGGGATCAACCAGCTGCTAAATAGGTATAAACCTAGTTTGTTGTGTCTACTAGAAACGAAAGCCAATGGTAGCCATTTTGTCCGTTGGCAAGAAAACACCTTCTTTAAGAACTCTAGAATAATTGATGCAGCTGGTAGATCTGGGGGTTTAGCTCTTTTTTTGTCAGATCAGGTAGATCTTGTGGTAGATTAGGTTCATAGTAATTTCATAGCCTGTTTGGTTTCAGGGGCAAATGATCAGAAGTGGTGCCTTCTCCTAGTTTATGGGCCACCTTCTGTATCTAACAGGCCCTCCTTTTGGAATTCACTTTCATCTTTGCCCTATTTCTCTGTGTTCCCTACTGTTATGGTTGGGGATTATAACCAAGTCCTTAGTCAGCAAGACAAGAGAGGAGGAATCCCAGTGCCTAGTAATTCCCCTTCAGAATTGCATCATCTGTTAGAGGAGCATCACATGGGAGAGTTTTTATCCACTGGTTTGTGGTATACATGGAGTAATAATCAAGATCCACCAAATACAATTGTAGAGAGGTTGGACAGGGCTTTTGCAAACCCAGCTTGGAAGAGCATGTGGCCACAAGCTAAGGTAAATAACTTACCTTTCTCTAATTCAGATCACAGTCCAATTCTGCTGGAACTAAAACCCCAACCGAGAAGGACAAGGGGTCTAAGAAGATTTGAAGCTATGTGGGTAAACATGGAACCTGCAAAACAAATTATCACAAGAGTGTGGGAGTCACAAATGGAAAATAATTCTATGGAGATGGACTCTATATCCTTGCTATCAGACAAGCTCAGACTTTCCATGGTTCACTTGTGTAATTGGCACAGACAATCCTTTGGTCATATGGATGAGAAGCTAAAGGAAGTTACTGAGCAATTGGAGAAAGCACAGTCAGGAATAGGACTACACTCTAACCTAACTCAGATAAGGAGACTGATAAATCAGAAACAAGAGTTGGAACAAAGACAAGCAGAGTACTGGCAGCAGAGAACCAAGATAAATTGGATGAAATTTGGAGAGAGAAATACGAAATTCTTTCACAGATGGGCGACAAGAAAGAAGCAGGTGAATATGATCCAAGGAATTATGGATGAAAATGGAGTTTGGAATGTGGATCAGACACAGATCATTCAAATCTTAAACCAGCATATCAGGGAGGTGTACATCCATCAACCTGAAGTGGATCCATAGACTCAGAATCCTTTATACCAAGCTCAACAGGGACCAAGGACCTCTTTCAACAGGTTTTGGAATTTAATAGTCAAAAGCTAACAGATAATCAAGTGCGGGATCTGGAATTTCCTTTCACTAGGGCACAAGTTTGGGAAGCAATCAAAAGCATGAAACCATGGGGTGCACCTGGAGAGGATGGGATCCCAGCTGGCTTCTATCAAAAGTTCTGGCAAATTGTGGGAAACACATTCACTTCGGCTATCTTAAACATTACAAATGGTGGATCCTTTCCAGTGCATTGGAATTGTACACAAATAATCCTCATTCCCAAGGTAAAATTCCCAAAAACTCCCTCTCAGTTTAGACCTATAGCCTTGTGTAATGTGAAACAAAGTCATTGCAAAAATGATAGCAATAAGGCTGAAGAAGCATATAGGTTCCCTCATCTCTGAGAATCAGCATGGTTTTGTCCCGGGAAGGAATATTTCTAAGAGTGTGCTTTTGGCACATGAAATGGTAGAGCACATCAGAAAGCATAAGCATGGGAAATTGGGTTTGGTAGCAATCAAATTAGATATGAGCAAGGCATATGACGGGGTTTCTTGGACCTTTCTGGAAGCTGCTTTGTCCCACATGAGAGTTCCCCAGAATTTAATTAACCTCATAATGTTGTGTGTTCAAACAGTGTCTTATCAGGTAAAGGTTAATGGTGAATTGGGACAAACTTTCATACCAAATAAGGGCCTTAGACAGGGCTGCCCTATGTCACCATATCTCTTTATAATCTGTCAGCAATACCTCTCTGCTTGGTTGCAACATAAACTTTCTCAGAACAAGCATATGGGAATATAGGTATCACGAGGAGGCCCAGTAGTTTCACATATTATGTATGCTGATGATTGCATCTTGTTTATAAAATGCTCAGAACAAGCAGTCAGGGAGCTACAAGAGGTTCTCCAGGAGTATGTGAGGTTTTCTGGACAATAGCTAAACCTCTCAAAATGCTCCATCAAATTTAGTCCCAACACTGACAGTCCAATGCAAAGGCTAGTTAGAGGCAGACTGAATATTCAAGGAGAAGGAATTGGTGGGTCATATCTGGGTACAACCATCATTTTTGATCAGAGGAAGTCACAAATTTTTCAGAGCCTAATCCAGAAGGTAAGACAGAAGTATGAGTCCTGGAAGGCGAAATTACTTAACTTCTCAGGAAGACTGACATTAGCCAAGCATGTGCTTGAGTCTATAGCAGTGTACCCTCTTGGAATTTTTAGAATCCCTCTTAATATTCTCAAAAAGTTGGACTTGATGACAGCTAGATTCATTTGGGGAGGTTCTTTAGAAAACAGGCCTGTTTACTGGAAGTCATGGAGCTATATTGCGAGGTCTAAATTGGAAGGAGGACTAGGACTTAGATCCTCAGTGGCTATGAACAAAGCACTATTGGCAAAACATGCATGGGCTTTGCTTAAAGATGGATCATCTCTTCTGTACAAGGTGTATAAGGCCAAGTACCTGAGAAATGAGTCTATAAAAACAGTGGACACTAAACCAGGAGATACATGGGGATGGAAATCTATACTATGGGCTTCTGAACTGATTAGGAAAAACCTCTACTGGAGAGTGGGGAATGGGAAGGACATTAAATTGCATGAACACTGGATACCAACCACACAGAATCCCATTCAGAATACTGTTGTAATTTCTACACACACCAACATGAAGGTGGAGCACTTAATTGATCATCAAAATAGGTGTTGGAGAAATTCTTTACTCAGATGCCTCTTTCCTCCTGACATCATCCCACACATCCTGGCAATGCACATAGATCCAAATGTTCCAGATACCCCTTTTTGGAGATGGACAAAATCTGGGGAGTACAATGCAAAGACTGGTTATCATGTTGCCATGAACTCAGGCACTAGTGGTTAACATGGCATCAGGGCATCAGATCAGGCTCGGAAATTCTGGACAAAACTGTGGAATCTTAGAATCCCTTACAAGATTACTACTTTCCTTTGGAAAGCTATTTCAGGTTGCCTTCTCACGCAGCAAAACAGAGTTATAAGGAAGTTGTCCACCTCGTCAATTTGTAACAGGTGCAATTTGGAAGCAGAAGACGAATCGCACATGTTCCTTAGATGTCCAGAGTCAATCAGAATATGGAATTCTGCAGGATTATCACATCAACAACAGCAGAATGGAGTTTTTACCTCATGGATATTTAGTTTGATCATGTCTACACAGCACCTAGAAGAACTTATCAAATATCTGGCGGTTTTATGGGAAATATGGAAACAGAGAAATCATATGGTTTTCCATAACACATTACTACAGACGCAGTGGTGTGTAGATCATGCGTTGGCAGAATCCCAAATTATGGCCAGGGTTAGCAGAAGTCAGATTCGACAAGAGGATGTTGGAATTAATTCAGAAGAAATGCAGGTGGATAGACAAGATCTTACCTTATCCCAGGTCAAGCTTGGGCAGAGCATGTCATTACTCGGGGAGGCTTGTGTACTAAGTTTTGATGGAGCTTTCAAAAGCGAACAGAAGCTGGGGACGGGTGGGTGGCGAATCTGGAAACCAGGTTGGCCCATGGAAAACAGTATTCAAGGAACGGATTTCTTCACGGTGGTTACACCGTTACAAGCTGAAACAGAAACCTGCTGGAGGACAATCAAAGCAGCACTCAGACATGGCTGTAAGATGATCAATATCGTCACTGACTCGATCATCTTGGCAAGAGCTATAGGTAAACCGACTTCTGCACCACTTGAAATCAAATCAGCCATATTAAATATATGTAATCTTCTTATGTCTTTTGTGGAGTTTAAAATAGTTAAGATTAACAGAATCCACCTAGAAGTAGAATATAAATTAGCACGTCGATTATGTAATAGACTTTGTAATATGGTTCATCAAGTTTAATATAATATAATATCCTCTTCAAAAAAAAAAAAACATTAACTTACTCTCCTTCTTTCACATTTTAGTACATTTCAACAATTCTCAATTCAGTTCCACACTTTCAGTATCGTATAATTTACTTTCAACTGAAGTGCATAAGCCCTAATAGTAGTTGATAAACTTGAAAGATTAAAATTAAAGAGTTGAATGTGAGTAATTAATGAGAAAAGGCAGACCGGCGACAGCCGACTTAAGGGTGGTCCTATCTCAGGTGGACCACCGAGGCGTGCCCGGCGCCACCACCCCTTAAATCTTAATCCCTCCATTAAACTTCCAAACTGAGAGGTCGCTTTGCAACCTGGCCCCTGGGTCACCCTCATTCATGTTACACCACGTGTCGATTTCATGTTGGACGATTATTCTTATTTTAATCTTATTTTTATTCAATTATCAACTGGTTTAATAGTAAAATTCTCAAATGAATCAGCCGTGTGTACGTTGAAGTTTTGTAATTTGATGATGATTTGACGAGGTTAAAAATAATTTTAATCCCATCATGTTATAAAGTAATATCAATATTAAAGTACAAAACATCGATCAATTTTATCGTAAGTCCGTTACGAGAAAAACTTTGATAATATATTCGTTATATTACTAAACTGCATACTTCATTTTTTTTATATTATTTATTTTTGTAAAGTTTGATAGTATATTTAAATATAAATGTTTAACTATAATACTATTATATATGATACCATTAGATCTAATTATCTTAACATACATATAGTATTCAAATGTCTAATCTTCATGGGTCGTTAACTACATTATTAAAGGTATTCATAATCAAACGTTTGCATTGACAAATGTGAATAAAATTCTTATAATTTGATTTTCTAGAGAAGGAATATAAGCGAACAATATCTCTTTTATCAATTTTATACAGGGAAAAAGGTTCTTCTATTTTAACCTACACATAATAAAAATTTCGACACGTTGAAGGTGTTTTGTTAGAGAATAAACATGTACGAAGATAGACAAATAGTACACTAAGGTCCTATCAACTTCAGTTTACTCTAAACACTTTCAACACATTTTTCATTTCAACAACATTCTAGATAAGTTCAACATTTTTTAGTTAAGTTCAACAACTCATTCTCTAACAGATTCAATAGTTTTCAGATAAGTTCAGTAGTGCATTATCTCACATATTCAACACATTTCAATGCATTTTTATTTTAGTTCAGTTGAAGTGAACAAGACTTAAATGCAAAGTATACAAAAGAGTGTAAATATGAATTAATGGATTAGGACCAAACTTAGATTCGTCAATTCTAACATTTTTTTCAAAAAATTGATCTCTCAAACATTTATTTCATAAAATGTAAACAAGAGAAAGTGTGTTGTTTCACAAAGTTATTTTTTTATATATACAAATGGTTCAAAATCCACATTATTTACACAAAAAAATCTAACTATGTTGTATGTAATATAATGTTATATACAAATGATATTTGTGGTAAAATAAGAGTTGTGAAAATTATTCTGTATGAAAGTATTGTGATGCATAATTTGTATCCATATTCACACATAATAAAGAGTACTAAATTTGGCCACATGTTGCACGTAATATGGTTGCTAATCTTGATGTCATTTTCGAGTCGTCATGCATTGCGCGACGTTTTAATGAGAAAATAAGGCAACAATTAATAATCACCCAAAAGGTGGTTAGAAAAGATTACTAGTAAATGGTCAAAGTCATTTGGTTAAGCCTAACTGGTTTGAAACGTCTAACATTTAGTGTAAAAGACTTCTCATTTCTGAGTTGAATTTGTATAAAAAGACTTGCTAGTCAAAACAATGTGAAATGAAATTATAAAATTCAACAAATTCAGAATCGGTTAGGACGCCCTTGAACACAAAGTTTCAAGAGTTTAAGGGTGTGTTTGGCAATATTTTTCACCTTTTGTGCTTTGAAGCACAATAACATATTGGTTGGAGAAAATTTTGAGAGTCTGATTTTTGTTTTGGATTAATTTTGAGAATCTGAATTTTATTTGAGATTTTGTAAGTCAGGATTTACTAAAATCTTGTTTGGTTGGTTTGAAATTTTGTAAGTTTGAAACAAAAACTTGTTTGGTTCAAGTGAATTTTGAAAGTTTTTTACAACAAAAATCTTGTTTGGACTTTGCTTTTTGCGAAAACTGGATTTTGTAATGTAATATCTGGATTTTGTAAGATAAAATCTGGACTTTCCACAATTGTAAACCAAACAAAATTTTACAAAACTGAATTTAGAAAGTCCGAGTTTTGCAAAATCTTGCCCAACCAAATGCCCACAAAGTTTTTAGTATTTGATAAATTATCAAAAAACTGTTTATTTGATATAAGACATTTTTGACCGAAAAATAGCTCAAAAGTAGAAATTGATAGGATGCGCTTCTACTTTTCGCCACATTAGAAACCAAAAACAACATCCAACTTTTTATAAAAACACAGCTCCGCCAAACACACATTTATCATATTTTATGAAATCTTCTCTAAATATAACTTATTAGTATTTTTATATATGCAATATTCGGGTTTCAAATCGTTTGTTTTATGCAATATTGTAAATTTATTTCAAAATTTGTTTGAAATTCGGGTTTCTTAAAAAGGAAATAAAGTTGCACTGTGTGTTAAGTACTAGAATTTCCCATTTTATATTACCACCACAAATGAGACACGTTTGTTGGAAAGCTCTACATGTCTGAGTCAGAATCGGGTTCGTTGCTTATCTAAATTATCAGCCATTCAGATTTTTGATGAATATAAAGCAAACTGAGAAATGAAAACACATATTAAAATTACTTCCTACAATAATTTCGAAAAGTTTACTCGAGCAATCTTATCCGAAATTGTCAGAAAAAATTGTAATTACAAATAAAAATTGTATCGATAATGAATAAGTTGAGATGAAGTTGAACGGGATAAAGTCAAGATACAAATATTCATTTAAGATGAGCAGCATATACATTTTGACATCTTGATGATCATTGCTAGAAATTTTTTGTACCCAAAACAAAAAAAGTTCTTTCAAATGCAAAACTGCACTAATTACTTCTTTTTTCAAAAAAAGTTTAAGAATGGAAATACACTAATTAAGCATTTATCTATATATACATGAATGGAACAAATAAAAACACTTGAAAATTCCCTGATTCAAACCAAAACCAATAACATCCTACTACATTCCCACCCTTCACTCATACTAAACCAAAGAATGGGCCAACAAAATCTGGCCTCTAAATTTTTGCAGTAGTTTGTATATAGATTTGCAAGAGACTGCAAGGGGACAAAATTTGCACAACAAAGTTGTTCAAACAAACCAAAGCAGGCACAAAATCATCACCAGCCCTCTACAAACTTAGTAGTATTGTTTTTGTTCTCAATACACAAAATACCTTTCACACATTAAACTCATTAGCAGACAGTGGTGAGAAAAGCGCTACAAGAGACGGATTTTTTCTTAAGCACCTCGTGAAATCGTCTCTGCTGATTTTCCCGTCACAGTCCATGTCAAACATGGTGAAAAGCTCGTGGATCTGGCATGTTCAAATCCAGCCATGATTATAATCGGGATTTTGTAAAAGTAATCAGATATACAGTTTTCAACGTCACAAAATATCAACTCCATTACCTCATCAGTTTCTAGATTGGGCAGTGCCGAGGCAAGCGAATCTCCTAACTGTTAAAAGAGCGAGGAAATAAGTCATGAGTTGAATAGGCCGCTTAGGAAATTAGTGAAATTAAGACTGGGGTGAGGCAAGAGTACCTCTTGTTCGGAAATATAATTTCTTCCTCGAGAATCACATCTCGAGAATGCCATTTCACAGGAAGATCGAAATTCTTGCTGTTTAAGTATGTGACCTGATCCAACCAAGAACTGCAACCAACATAGATCCTCAGCAAATTTTCCATGAACCGAAAAACATCTAACGTAATAAATCAAGTACTAACAAGCTCCTGGAAAGATGTAGAAAGGTAGAAGTAAAATACCTGTCTAAATGTTATTTTTCCAGAGTTCTGCACATCAAAGAATTGAAATATCTGCACAAAAAAGCAGCATTAAGTGAATATGATGAAGAGACTAATGATTTTTAAAGATGATGTGAAACTGGCATCCGATAGAATATATTGTTCAAGGATGGCAAAAGATTTATTTGAAAGATATACAACTAATGTTCAAAATAAACTAAGCAAAATTACTGACCTTTTCTGAAAGAAAACATGGTTTTATTCTGAGAGCCCTGAGGAAGCCATGAATCGTGACATATCCACTGAGGAAAAAGTTAAAGAACGCTTATTTTGATAATCATTGGTGAAAAATAATAACATAGACAAAATCAAAATTATGGTACAGTAAATGACATCTCAAAAGTCAAAACTATAGGATGTCGACAAAACAAGCAATCACAGCAGAAAGATACCATTTTGAAGGAACATAACTTCAATGAGTTCGATAGTGGTCAAATAAGATTTGTTTTTGTATTGAATAAACTATAAAGCATAGTTAGTTGCATCACTGAATTTACAATGTCTTTAGGTCAGAAAATTAGCCAGTAGAATTGACGATTCGTACAAATCAAAATTACAATTACTTGTTAATGAATGATTTACAATCCTAAAAGTTACTCTTGGCCAGACATGAAGTTCAAATGAATGATAGAGTGTACCTCGAATCAGGGTTCATGGAGAGAAAAACATCCAGAAGGTCCATAGCTTCATACGTACTCAATCCAAATGTCTGAAAAGAAAACATGGTCAGCAGACAATCAAGCATATAATAGTGCCTAAGCCTAATTCTACAATCAAAAGAGAAGTAGCATATGGGACTTACTGCTTCGACCCAGGCCATTTCAACCATATATGCAGAGGGGTTTTCCTGAAAATAGGAAGAAACATAAATGAGTTCCCCAAAAATTTGATACAAAAGGAAGCAGCTATTTAAGTGTAAAACACATACCTGCTTGAATTCGGATGCCTTTGTGATCAGTAACATGTCTCCATATGAATGTGATGTTTGGACAACATTGAGAGCAGTTGCAATAGCATGGCCAGTCTGTATCACACCATTGAGGAAAAAACTTTAAAACCAATCACTGCGAATATTTACATAACAAGAACAATAGCAGAAAGAACCAAATACAAGAATCAATGCATGGCAAAATGAACACAGAAGAAAACAGAATAAATCGGGCAAGGGTTATGAGATTTTATGTGGGGTTATTAAACCAGAATGAAGGACTAGATAGAACTGGACTGGACCGCAAGAAGGGAATCTACAAAGGTGATTTCCTGCTGTACCAGTAACATAAACTGAAATGCTGCCAACATTCAGCTAAAAGTCCAAGCCATTTCTACCCAGAACTTGGAGACCCGGTTTAAAAATGTACAGTATATCTAATAATAGGATAAAGATACAAAATGAACATTAAGAATAACTGAATCCATTGACACACTAGAAAATCAAAAGCTAACTGAATTATTATTTTTAAATTGCCAACAATAAGAGAAACATCAAACAAACTGTAGCGTTCAACTCACCCTCTCAGAAAGCTGGACAGCAGTTTCTTTCATACTCTCCAATGGCGAAACAACTGGAAGGTACTCAATCTGCGTAGTTTCATAGGATTACGAGGTAGATAAGATAATATGTATGGTCCTATACACCTTGCTCCACAAGAGAGAGCTAGAGAGAGGGAGATGTACCTCCATGAAATTGTGCAACTGTGTGAACATCCTAAACATTAGCATTCCCAAAGAAATGTTACCCCTAAACAGAACAGAAAATAAACAAATAAATTAGGATCAAGAAGACAATTGGTGCTACAAAACATGGAGGAGACAGTACTAAATTTGTGAACTAGTTTTTTTTATACCATGATTGGTCAAAATGAACATGAGGATAACGGACAACAACTGGTTGTATAGGATATCCCGGAATAAAGGCGCCGAGCTGGAAAGAAATCAGTGCTCTTCCATTTGTTGTTGTTCCCTCGGGAAATAAAAGCACGCGAGGAAATCTATTGGAGGAAGCTTTTCTCTGTATTCACATCCTAGAACGCACACTTCTGTATCAAATTATATATTGATAGAGCATTCAAAATTTGGTTGTTCTTTACTAAGAAAGACAAACCATTCACAAAAGTAAGATAGTAATTATTTATCAGTGATTTACATTATCAACTTTCCAGTTCTAACTGGTCAGTAGATAGATGCATAGAGTACACAGTAAACTTAATATCAATCAAAATGAAACAACACAATAATAAAGTTGACAGTTTTATGCTCCGGTTTCATTCGCTGGGAAACTCTGGGGTTCACAGAATTTACACAACTACTATTAATCTGAAGAAAAACACTGCTTTTAAGCCACCAGATTGCACAATGTCAAAAGAAACTAAGAAATTAAATATTGAATTTTTAAGCTGGAGATCAGGTGAGAGGATGCATTTATCTGAGCTGAATCACAGTCTTTTTAATGCAAAATCAAATCTTTGCCAACAAACAAATGGTCATCCACAACTCCACATTTCCTCACTTGCTAAATTATTTAACAGAGAGAGAAATATAAGGCAGGTTAGAAGGCAGATAAGCACAGACACTTTTCCTGCAATAAATAGCTTCAACAGCCGCAACCATTTTAGGTAGAAAGTCCTACCTTTATTTCACTGATAGCTTGCTTCCTTGAATTTTGTGAAAATCTATTCACATAAATCACCTAAAACAGTAGACAAGTTAAAGTAACACAATCATCAATGACCGAGTTCAAAATCCAATAATGAAACACACAGTTGACACTACAAGGTTACCTGCATTGCCCTGATGATTGTGCCGACAAACGGCATCGAATCATGAGACTCAGAAGCAACAATGGTGGGAAACAATTCGTAAAAGAAGAATATGGGCTCTATATACGAAACGTGGTTCGACACAACTATAGGAGCAATCTCCCGAGGAGCAGGCTTCCCTTTCCTCCTAATCCAATGGTATCTACAAAAAACACACAAAAACATCAGAACATGAAAATCCATCAAGCAGCCAACTTTACGACAAAAGCTGCAAGAAAACCATACCCGAAGGAAAACAAAATCCCTCTGGAGCTAAACCGAGTGATTGCCATGATCCTCGACCGCCACCTCGGCATAGGATTCTCCCTATCCTCCCATCGAAAAAGGGCGCATTTTGTAGCAACGTAGCCCACCAGCAAGCACAGTCCGAACATCACCAGCCGGAGCAGAGCAATCGGCAGGCAAACCAGAATCTTCAGCCACTCATAAACCCCTTCCACTCTCGGCGTGTTGTTCAGAAAAGGGTCCACCGTTGTCGGCCTGGGCACCTCGTACTCCCCCGCCCCGACAAACTCAAACGGGCTATCATCTTCCTCGTGCTTGTCGACCTGGATCGCAGGGTCGTCGGAGACTGTGACGATGAAGTGGGCCCCGTTAGTGGAGTTGTGGTTGTTGTGGTGGTGGAGAAGCGGGGTACGATCGACGGCGGCGGCCATGGATTCCGGCGCCGGCGAAGCTTGTGCTTGAGAGGGAGATTCAGATTTGGTTCGGAATTCGGACACTTGTGCGGATTTTGCGTGGGGATTCGTTCTGTAGTGTGCCGACTTTACTATGCGCCGAGAGTGTAATATGAGGTGGCGACTGTTTATATATATAATGATTTTCTGGGGAAATATTTGGAGCCACGTTTTTCGGCACGTCGCCTTTTCTCTCTCCAACAACCAATCTAGTGAGAGGAAAGGAAGGTGTAAAGGAGCCGATCCCGAACCGAGTCGAGTCGAGTCGAGTTTTGGTCTAATCAAGTTCAAAATCGAAAATGAATTAAATATTTACGTTCGAGATGTCGTTTGAAATATTGGGGTGTGTTTGGTTGGGCAAGATTTTGCAAAATTTGGACTATCCCAGTCCATTTTTGTAAAATCTTGTTTGGTTCGCTATTTGGAAGGTCCATATTTTTCCTTACAAAATCCAAGTTTTACTTTACAAAGTCCTGTTTTTGCAAAAGGCAAAGTCCAAACAAGTTTTTTGTTATAACCTTCCAAAATTCACTCCAACCAGACAAGATTTTTGTTTCAGACTTACAAAATCTCAAACCAACCAAACAAGGTTTTAGCAAATCCAGACTTAGAAAATTTCAAACTAAATCTAGACTCTCAAAATTTCAAATCAAAATCCAGACTCTCAAAATCCACTCCAACCAAACACACCCTTAGTTTAAGTTTGAGTTCGATTATATTATGTACAGTAATATTGGTATAGTCTCGTTAAGGTCGATAATCCGATCAAATAATATTACAAGTGTTTTCGGTTTAAATTCGTTTAACTCGGACTGAACCAATCTTTTGTTGGGCGGTTCGGTTTGGCTCATTTACCCGGTTAGATGAGAGGACGAGAGAGACATGATGATTGGCAAGCATCCACGTGACTCGCACGGAACTTTCATTTTTATTATTATTATTATTATTTTCTATTTTTGCCATAAGGAAAAGAAAGAATGATGATGATTGATTTGCTGTGATGAGATCTTGGAGTTTTTCAAAAAAAGAAATTTTGATGGCAAAAATTGGAATGGAAGTGTATATATTTGATTAAAATTGCTATAAATTTTGATCAATCATTGGAAAGATGGTTTCACAAAAATGGGAAATCTATCAATTTCGAGATTTCAGTTCATATTTATAAATCCATTGTCATATTTTAAATTGAATTGAGTGGAATTAATGATGATCAAAATATAATTCAAAATTGTAGTAGTAATGTGATGGTTTTTTATCTAAACAATAATTAAAATTATTAGAAATAAGTGCTTGACTCACATCATAATTTTATGATGAAACACAAATTTGATTATAAGATTTTTTTGGTCATCCTATTTCAATTTAGTGCGAATAATTTTCATCTTATGACTAATTATCATTGATCAATACACTAATTTACCACAAGTTTTAGCCCCAACCAACTCTGACCAATTCATTTCAATGTAATCCCATTTCAAAAGATAAATTGAGAAAAAATTATTATTTTTGTATAATAACATTTATTTTATGTGTCAGTGATAATAAAATATATCTCATTTTAAATGAAAGTTTCGTATAGTTAATTTGTAAATGATCTAAATAGACTGAATTCAGATCAGTGTAGGCGAACAAATTGATGAATTAAAAAAAACAAGTGAACCTAGTCCTTTGATTTTGTCATTTGTTTTTGTTTTGTTTATTAGGTTGAATAAGTACAAGCATGAGTCGATTGGATCTATAGCTAATTGATTAATGGAGCCCTTCGATCTGATTCGTGTCGTTTTCTTTTGTTTACACATGCTATGCTCTATTAATCATAGTAACAGTTTTAAGCCATTTCATCATTATCTTTAACCAGACATCTTCATTTCTGGCACCCCTTTTTCAGAAAAAAAAAATCACTATCATTCCAACACTAAAAACATATAATCGATTGATTATAAATAGTTGATACTTACATTTGTAACAGTAACTATGATACATCAAGAGCATGTTTCAAGCTCGATTTCCTAATGCTATTTTCGATATTTAGCGCAAAACAAACTTAACTGGCATTACTCTTCTTCGGAATCTCCAGAATCAAAATCCCGTGCTTCATGAATGTCATTCCAATCTACCGGCTGAACCAAGTCATCGAGACTATGTTGAAATATTTCTCTATCTGAACAGGAAAACCCGTCAGCTGGGGGGCTATAATCTTTGCCCCTCCACACTACAATCTGATCCTTGTCAAATGTCACTAGGATGCAAGGAACTAGATCCTGTAACATCGAAATTCACCTGGTTGATTTAGTCTAGACTAAATTTTATATATTAAAATAACGCGAACTAGTTTAATCCTGTATCAGAAGATGAAGATCTAGACACAATTTTATCCCGGGCTTATTTTCTACTTAATTGAACCAAAATTAAACACAAGGCACTAGGCGATAAGACCAAAACCAAGTTAAATAGCATAGATTGAAATTTTTTCCGAGTTGATATAAAATGAATTGAAGTTTAGGAAAATAAGTTGGAGAGAAAAGAGCCTTACCCTCAACTTGCATCCTATTTTCTTCCGGTCACTCCTCTCGAGGCCTGTACAGTCTATGCGAACCATCTCTTCGGCAAGGAATGCATCTCTAACCATGGGTACGAGACTTCCATAATAGCCATTCTTAGCTACAGAGAAGACTCAAATGATATGTCTGATAAAGTGGGAGAAAGGAATTAATCAACAGAGTCAAGAAGATAACGTACCAAGTTTTGTAAAAGGAGGCAAAGCTAATCCCTTCTTTCGCATTTGCTTAGTTTCCTCAATAGATAGGCCCTCAATTGTGGTTTTTATAAGCCTGGGATAAACAGGCTCATGGGGCTTCCAAAGCATTAACGGGATCACAGGCCGCTTCTTTGGTCTATAGTACCTACCCCTATATAACACAAGAAGCCCGCCTTGCCTGTGGATAATTTTCCCAAACGACTTGTCCTGAAAGATGTGCAATACACATTCTGTAAATAAGCGCACATCGCTAGCAACAGAGCCATAAAAACTTAAAGAGTAAAGACATTGATGTTTGACTCAGTAAGCAACTACACCAAATCGGAGTCTTTGTTACAACGTGTTGTGTCAATAATATAATCAGGTCTTGCCAAAGCATTCTATATTAATGGCGGGAATTTTAAGACATTGAGATAAGAAGTAGTGAAGATGATAAATTTATGTAGGAGGCACGATAACTAGAAGCACGCATGGTGGCAAACATAGACTATTGAAAGTGCTGTTATCAAAGCTGCAAACATAACTGTGCACACACACACACACACACACCATTTGAGCAATCGGCAGGTGAGATAACAGTGTGAAATTGATGATTTTGCCCCAGTTAAATAGCACTGAACAAAGGTTATAGGCCTCAATGAGAAGAAAATAAAAAGAACGAGATTACCTCCAACTGCAAGCACACATTTTTCATATCAACCGTAGGCACACCCATACACTTTATCCTCACAGCCTCGGCATGTTTCCAGTTGTTATGAATATCATTCAACATGTTATGTGTCAAACCATCTCTTCCTACATACAGAAAGACCATTACATAAACTCCAAAAATCTTTGGAAACAATACAATGCAATGTTCTTCAACATCAAAATACCATCGCAAACAGCATGATCACAGCTATAGAGCATATAAGAGCTCACAACAACAAAATGATAGCATAAAACAATTTCGAGCATTACCCAAATTGATTTGCCTCTTGGTTTTATGCCTCTGAGACAATTCCACGAGATTTTTCCTCTCAGCATTGCTCAAAGGCTCTCCTTGGACCCTCTCCCTCATCACCTTCCTCTTCTCCTCCAACTCCGCCTCGCTCTCAGAGGACCCCACTTTCGGGTCAATCGCCGGAGCACAGACTCCGGTCCAGTCCCGGTCCACTCGGCCAGGTCCAAACGGCGAGTACTTCGGTTCTCTAAGCCCAATCGGTCTAACCTTGCGGCTAAACTCCGTGTAGCTGAACTGGAAGTCAAACGGCAGCTCTGACTTCACCGGCTCGAGGCCCTCGCGGTCTAGAGAAGACGGTGGCCGGTATCGGGGCTTGGGCGGTTTTTTCCCGGCGGGCAGCGGAGAAGGGTTTTGGTGGGGTTTTAGAGACAATGGAGGCTGGAAACCGTATTCTGTGTGAAGCTTGGAAGGCTTTTTGTTGGTGGAGACGGCGGTGGAGTAGCGGCGCACGGCGGCGATGATGGAGGATATGGGATTTCTCCGGCGGCTGAGGATGGTGGACATTGTACGCATTGTTTCATCGGAAATTCTCCAGTTGCCGGGAGAAAACCTTAAATGGGCTTCATTGAGGCCATTTTATTTGCTAGATGCATTTTAATTGGGTTGAATTCGGGGCAGCTAAGAGGCCCATAGTGAAAATAGTAGTAGTGTAGGCATGTTTTTTGTTATAATGACGAAAGAAAATGTTTTTATTGTTCTATATAATCATAATTCCAATTATTGAGAGCAACTATGTCCAAAACTGACCCGTATTAAGTAATTCCTGTAAATAGTAAATTCATAAATAATTTACATGCTTAATGGAGACCATAAAATACTACATTTTTGGTTTTTAAGGGGATACAAAGCATTCAAATCATGTCAAATATACCATCCATTTACCATTCATTTTATCCCATGTTTACAAAAAAAAAGTTTGTCTTCTACTTTAAATTTTATAATTTTACCGAGGCACCGCGCATGTAAAACGATTATTGTTATTTCACAATGCAGCACAAGTGAAAATGCACATGGTTCAGTCCTACTAAAGAGTGCAACACTTGAAGCTTTCTACCTAGCTTATGAAGAAACATGACTTGGAATCAAATCCAAGAAATTAAGGATTCTTAGGCCAAACGGTTCTACTTTTATCTATATCCACTCCTTTTTCTTCAACCATAAATCCAACAAAAAACCCTAGAAATTGAATCTCTACCAAGTAGCATACATAATAAAAGAACACAAAAGTACTTCATATTAACCCCTAAATGTGCTATGGAAGTTGTTTTAACAACACACTCGTCGCTACGGTAATATCTGTTTCAAAAGTTTTAAGGCGGGAGGTTTATGATGAACACATCTATCTGAGACTCTATATCAAACCAGGAATTATGTATGCACGTCTGTTTTGCTAATGAAAGTTTGATTTTGACTTGAAATGTGCTTAATTTTACTATTCTAGATTATGGTGAAATAATTAAAGGTAATTTTATATTTTTAACCTGCAATTAGTAAAGTGGACTTACACGAATCAGCGCTTTATCAAACTCGATTTAATTATCTCAATGAAAAACTTATTTATCAAAAGAAAAACCTCTAAACTTGTTGTATATAGATACAAAATTTCTTTATGAATAGGATTTGATGGCTGGCCAAACCTTTATGTTTCTTCAAAGATTTGGAAATGGATCCATCATCAAAGGGGGTAACTCTAATCAAATTTAGAAACCCAAAAGTCAAGCTAAAGTATAATCAAACTTTCTATTTTTGTACATTATATTCATTGTTGCTTCTGTTATAATGTATAGTCCTTCAGCTTGTTTTTTATTATATAAATGCAATAATCATATGCAACCATAAATATTTCATTTGGCTTCTACTTCATCTAAAGAATGATGGGGTACACAATTAACACTTGTTCATCCCTCATTTGCCATCTTCTGTTCCTGGGATTCATCTGCACAGCCCTTCAAGTGACAAATGGAGGAAACATTGACAAGGTAAATAATATATTTTAACATGTTTATATTTGAAATAAAATTTTTATATAGTTTTGATGGAATTTTTGGCTATTTTTCAGGATTTTTATATAATTTTCTTGAAGAATCAGTTAATCTCGAATGAACAACAGACGATTCAGACACACGTCGATCTTCTATCATTGCTTGAAGGAAAGTAAGCAATGTTCATCTTCAAAATAAGTTAGAAATGTTCCCTTCCTAAATCAAGATTTTCTTCATAATTTGCAGTGAAAATGGTGGTAGAGAATCTCTGGTTTACAGTTACACAAAAAGCTTCAATGCATTTGCAGCAAAACTATCTGAGGATGAAGTTGCTCAATTATCAGGTTAATACATATCAAACTTGTGTTATTTTTAATATATTGTAGTGCTTTTCTGCAATATATTTTATTTAAATACACTAGATAATCATATTATTTAACTTGAATTCACAATTTTAACAAATTTTTATGGAGATGCAGATATGGAGGATGTCATGTCAGTGATTCCAAATAGGTATAGAGAGTTGCATACAACAAAATCATGGGACTTCCTAGGGCTTCCCATCACAGCAAAAAGAAATTTACAAGTTGAGAGTGACATCATTGTTGGTGTTATTGACACAGGTTTTACAACTTTGTTTCATGATATTCTTCAAGAAATATAATTAGTATATATTTGATTTAGGGACATATGCCGAATTTTACTTATTTACAGTTCAAAATAAAAAATACGTTTTCGATTTATCAAAAATCTCATGCAACAGGTATCACCCCACAATCAGACAGCTTTAAGGATCATGGCCTGGGACCTCCACCACCTAAATGGAAAGGAACTTGTGATCATCACTTTGCTAATTTTTCAGGATGCAACAAGTATAACACTATTGCTAACACTTTTATTATTATTATTATTATTATTATGAAATCCTTTGAAAAAATTGCAATATAATGATCAAAATGCAAAATAACAAATTCTGTTTTTTACCCTTGAAGCAAGATCATAGGTGCAAAATACTTCAAGCTGGATGGTTTTGCAGATGATGATGACATTATGTCTCCAATAGATGTAGATGGGCATGGCACTCATACATCATCAACCCTAGCTGGAAGCCTAGTCCCAAATGCAAGCCTCTACGGCCTAGGCAAGGGCACTGCTCGAGGGGCAGTGCCCTCAGCTAGGATCGCGGCCTACAAAGTGTGTTGGGCTAGCACAGGTTGTGCAGATATGGACATCTTAGCTGCCTTTGAAGCTGCCATTTCTGATGGCGTAGACATTATCTCCATCTCCATCGGGGGATTGGCGGGAAACTACACCGTGGACTCCATATCCGTTGGATCATTCCACGCCATGATGAAAAAGGGCATCCTGACCGTCGCTTCTGGTGGAAACAGCGGGCCTGGACTTGGTCGGGTCACGAACAATGCACCGTGGGTTTTCACAGTGGCTGCTAGCAGCATCAGCAGGAACTTCTACAGCAATGTAGCTCTTGGAAATGGATTAACAGTTTCAGTGAGTTTTTCATTTTCACACTCACAAGTGTACTGTGTTTAAATTTTGTAAAAACATTTTGTTAGGGAATTGGAGTGAACACATTTGAGCCAAAGCAGAAGACATACCCTCTTGTAAGCGGAATGGACGCGGCTAAGGATGCCAAGAACATGAAAGACTCGAGGTTTTCTTCACTTTTTTCCGCTCATTTATCATTCTCGATGTTGCAAATCTCAACCTTAATCCCTCCAAAATCACGCTACAGCATGTGTCTTGAGTACGCGATGGATCCTAAGAAGGTCAGGGGAAAGATTGTCTACTGCAAACTCCCCGACACAGATGCTGATTATGTGATCAAAGATCTTGGAGGCATCGGGGTGATCACCGAGGCCTCCACGTATCTTGACCTAGCTCAGATCTCCATCGTGCCGGCCACCACAGTGAACCAAACCATCGGGAAAAGCATTTCAGACTACATAAACTCAACAAGGTCACATGATCCATATGCCCTTCATGTCTTGTAATAACAACCTATGCGTATCGATGATTTTACTGTTCTATTTTCCTGCAAAATACAGATCACCAACAGCTGTGATTTCAAAATCTCGGGAAGTTAGCATTGAAGCTCCATCGGTTGCTTCTTTTTCATCGCGAGGTCCGAATCCTGGATCTCAACATGTCCTAAAGGCAAGTAAATTATCCTTAAACTTTGATGAATTCTGCAAGAAAGCTGCTTTCTTGAACCTAGGTCATCTCACACAGACCTGTGTACAATGTAGCCTGATATTACAGCTCCAGGGATTGATATTCTTGCATCGTTCAGTCCCCTGGCTTCGATTACTGGAGTTCCAGGAGACAACAGACATTCGCCATTCACCTTAATGTCAGGAACCTCAATGTCGTGTCCACACGTGAGCGGGGCGGCTGCCTATGTTAAATCATTTCATCCTGATTGGTCCCCTGCAGCCATCAAGTCTGCAATCATGACAACAGGTAAAAAAACCCTAGCTCAACAACATTTCATACCAGGTTATCCTTAATCACTAAAATTTGATGCACAGCAACGTTGATGAGCTCCAAAACAAACGAGGAGGCAGAATTCGGGTACGGCTCAGGCCAGGTGAATCCAGATGAGGCCTTAAGGCCTGGTTTGGTCTATGACATGGATGGCTTATCATACATTCAGTTCTTGTGCCATGAGGGCTACTCCGATTCATCCATATCGAGTTTGGTCAAAACTGGTCAAAACTGTTCAAAACTGATTCCTAACAGGGGAGAAGATGCACTAAACTATCCCACAATGCAGCTCAGTTTGAGGACTAAACAAGAGCCTACCACAGGCATTTTCAGAAGAGTTGTCACTAATGTTGGCCGTGAGAATGCCACATACTATGCCATCATCAAAGCACCCAAGGGAGTTGTTATTACAGTCAAACCTATGAAACTGGTTTTTTCTCAAGCGAAGAAAAAGCGAAGCTTTAAGGTTGTGGTGAAGGCTAATCCCATGTCCAGTAAGAAACTGATGGTTTCGGGTTCATTGACTTGGAGAGGCTCGGGTCATACTGTAACAAGTCCCATTGTTGTTTATAATCCTATGGCAGAAAAATAAGGAGGGACACATAAATAAGCATTCAAACTAGCTAGGCAAATGTTGTCAATAAAACTAGCTGGACACTGTTTTAGATCCAAACACTGGTTTATTATGCCATGGGGTATTCTGTAACACTTTTAGACACACGCCGAGCTATTAAACGTGTTACTAAAAACTGATCCTTTTCCAGTTCTTGAGATCGTTGCTTCAGAAAGAAAGAAACGGGTCAAAAAGGCGCACTGGCACTATTGCTCTTGTTGTGCTTCATCTCTCTTACAAGTAGATTCTACATATTTCTAAGTGGAACTTAAAGTCCTTTTATCATGACAATACAGTCCACTCCACAAAAGAGCTCACTCACTTACTTATGTTTCACTCACAAAAGTTGGTGAATCATCTTTTTACCACTCCTTTTATTAGAGGAGTCAAGTCTGTCATCAATGATGATGACACAACAAAGAGGCATGGTCTAGAATGCACTTTCCATTTTTCATCACTAAAAATTACCCAATGTGGTAATATTATGTCCTAACAAAAGCTGTCTGAACATGTTAAACATCAAGTATAATGGATCCAAGATCACACTCATCAAAATCTTGACTCGATAGAGGAAAGATAATGCAGCTCAACTCAAGCAATCATGCATTGAAAGAAAAGTCACATAACTTCACAAGGTCTAAAAAGCTGCTGGTCCATACCTCAGAGTGGGAAGAAACTCCATGTCGGTTTTGATGCAGTCTCGGTGTTTCTTTAGCCTATATAAGTTGTGCGTCCCTTAGCGTTCTTCAAAGGAGCAAGACAAAGAGGTATATTTCTAACTCCCCTTCTTGAATGCTTGC
Source organism: Sherardia arvensis (assembly GCA_948330725.1). NCBI lineage: Eukaryota > Viridiplantae > Streptophyta > Magnoliopsida > Gentianales > Rubiaceae > Sherardia > Sherardia arvensis. Next base: position 4,528,085 of record OX415238.1, on the reverse strand, counting down.
TTTCGATATGTTGCTAACTGTTTTCTGTTTCAGGGAATGGCTTTCAGGATTGTGTGCATTGTGGTTCTTTATGTGGTTGTAACTGCAATCGCTTCAGCAGAGGCCGATCATGTGTACGTGATTCACATGGATAAGGCCAAGATGGAAAGCTTGGATGCTGTCATTGAATCTATCTCACCCCCTCGGGTTCTCTATGTATACGACACTGCCATTTCCGGTTTTGCTGCAGCACTCTCCACAAACCAGCTCGACAATCTCAAACAAACCGATGGTTTTCTATCTGCCACGAAAGATGAGCTCCTCAGCCTCCACACAACTCACACACCACAGTTTCTCGGGCTCCAACTCGGCCAGGGGCTGTGGAGCAAGAAGAACTTAACCACAGACGTGATCATAGGCGTCATTGACACAGGCATATGGCCCGAACATGTCAGTTTTCGCGACTCAGGAATGCACGCGATCCCTGCAAGATGGAAAGGTATTTAATTTTTTTATACGAACAAAACATATCATAAATATAATTATCATCACTAAGAAATTGCATACCCTTCCTCAATCTCAATACAAGGCATGTGTGAATCTGGCACCAAGTTTCAGCCTTCAAACTGCAACAAGAAGCTGATAGGTGCAAGAGTTTTCTTCAGCGGATATGAATCCATAGCCGGAAAAATCAATGAGACGGTCGACTACAGATCGCCTCGTGACTCACAAGGGCACGGATCTCACACAGCTTCAACTGCAGCAGGCAACATTGTCAAAAACGCCAACTTCTTCGGGTTGGCAAAAGGCGCAGCAAGCGGCATGAGGCACACATCGAGGATCGCAGCCTACAAAACCTGCTACTCGCTCGGATGTGCAAGCTCTGATATCCTAGCTGCCATTGACCAGGCGGTCAAGGATGGAGTCGACATCTTATCACTATCTCTAGGCGGTTTTTCCAGGCCTTATTACAGTGACAACATGGCCGTCGCCTCATTTGGGGCGACAACGAAAGGAGTCTTTGTCTCGAGCTCTGCCGGCAACTCAGGGCCCGCGAGTTCAACTGTCGGGAACACTGCGCCATGGATGATGACAGTTGCAGCCAGCTACATTGACCGAGGATTCCCAGGTAGCTTCAAGCTAGGAAACAGGCAGGTGTTCAACGGAGCATCGTTGTACTATGGGAAGCCTACAAAGCAGCTGCCACTAGTGTACGATGAAACTGCAGGCGTTCAGGGAGCACGATTCTGCATCAACGGCTCGCTGACGAGGAAGCTGGTTAAAGGAAAGATTGTGATATGTGACAGAGGTGTGAACAGCAGAGTTGGAAAGGGTGAACAGGTGAAACTAGCTGGTGGAGCTGGGATGATCCTTGTTAATACACAAACAGAAGGAGAAGAACTCTTTGCAGATCCACATATTCTTCCAGCATTAATGCTCGGAGCAAAAGCTGCAGTTTCCATCAAATCCTACATCAACACGACAGCAAAACCAACCGGTTCAATCACGTTTTCAGGAACATCGTATGGTGAACGGGCACCAGTCATGGCTGCATTTTCCTCCAGGGGACCGAGCATGGTTGGACCGGATATCCTAAAACCGGATGTAACCGCGCCAGGGGTGAACATTCTAGCAGCCTGGCCACCATACATCAGCCCCACGATACTGAGTTCCGACAAAAGGAGTGTGATTTTCAACATAATCTCGGGCACATCCATGTCTTGCCCTCATGTCAGTGGCGTTGCCGCCCTTCTCAAGTCGGCTCACAGCGAGTGGTCCCCGGCCGCCATTAAATCCGCTCTGATGACAACTGCATACACTCTTGACAACACAAATGCGCCTATCTCAGATAAGGCCTTCGGGATCTCCAGCAATGCCGCCACGCCTTTTGCATTTGGCTCAGGCCACATTGATCCTGAGAAAGCTGCAGATCCTGGATTAGTCTACGACATCTCCACTGAAGATTACCTGAACTATCTCTGCAGTTTGAAGTACAACTCTTCTCAAATAGCTATATTCTCAAACAACTTCACCTGCCCGAATGATGATCATGCGGCTCTCCAACCAGGTGATCTGAACTACCCATCATTTGCAGTGCTCTTCAATTCACAGACGGCCTCAGTCAGTTACAGAAGAACTGCGACAAACGTTGGGATCTCTCAAAGTACCTATGTTGCACATGTAACACAGCCTAGTGGGGTATCGGTGCATGTTGAGCCTCAAGTTCTCGAGTTTCAAAGAGTTGGGCAGAAACTAAGCTACAAAATCACCTTCACCAAACTGGTAAACAGAGATGCAACTGATAATAACTCATTCGGATCTGTTTCTTGGATATCGATGAATCATAGAGTCACAAGTCCTATTGCTGTCACCTGGACATGATCTAGCTTCAGGAATCAAATAAGCTACACAGAATGTTGTACTGATCCTACAACCATGAATGGATAATCACGTAAATCCTACAATTCATTCAAGGTTATATTGTCTCTCCTTCCATTCTGATCATGTCTTATCTTCAATAGTCAATATTTTTACGCTTAGCTCAAAATTTTCAGTCTACATGAACTAACTCAAAATTTTCAAGAATGAATACATGATTTTCTTTTCATTTAAGTTGAAACAAATAATACATTAGAATCCAACCAAGAATAAACAGGCTAGCAACTCAACCAAAGAGTGATCATGTGGTTGATTACAAAAAGACAGCACTGAAGAGCGAGGGTTCACTGCAACCAAGGACACCAGTCGGACGATGGGGAATGGGGACAACCAAAGGTTCAGCCGTTTCTTTTTCTGGATTCAGAATACAATAATACCTCTCAGAATAAAAACCAGTACATAGTATCAACTCACCTTCCTTGGATGATTTAAGACCAATATCCATCTTTGGAAGTGAAAACTGAGGATGGATGGCTGAAAGAATCGTCTCTAGGTTGATATGGAATTTCTTTATCCACGAAGAAGAAGAAGGATCCTTGAGTATCCATAGAAGTAGAGTCTTTGTTTTGGACATATGCCTGGTGTCGACCATTCCCAGACTTCCTTTGTAATCAATCAGGGCGATGTCATGATCCTCTAAGCAGTACAAACCAGTTTCTGGGATGAATGGGGGAGATTTGATGATGCAGAACGCTTCACAGCTATCTCTGTAATCAAGATCCATGGAAACGATAATCTCCTTGCCTTTGGAGCAGGACTGGTTTCCATCTGAATTGACGCCACTATTTTGGAGTTTGTCAGCATGAATTGACGCCGGAGATCAGAGAAGCTGGGATCTGAGAGGATTTCATACCACGTCTTGCAAACACTGCAGCAGTTGGACAGCGTCCTTGAATCCAATTTGCATAGTATCTCGGCAACCAAGTCCGTGCTAAGGTCTACAAACTTTGCCTTCATCCGCTTCATTATCCCTGCAACTCTGATTCTCAGCCATAATACATATCAAGTCTTCTACTTTATGTTTTTTTACATGAAACATTAGCTATTTCTCTACCACGCCGTAAAAGCAGCTCATTTAATATAAGATTCAAACAATTGTCATTCATTTCTGCTCTTTCAGCAATGGCAGGTCACATGAACACAACAAAATGTTTAGAAGATCATATTAAGCCATAATTTCAAAACAAATACAACAAGAACAGAACATATATAAACACATAAAAAATCACATAGCAGGAGCCCATCGATCCCCTTACTCTCATTAAGTTCACAGCAAATTTCCAACAAAGATGTCAGTTTTAGGCAAAGGAGATACAACTGATTCCAACCTTAACTTATCAACGTATATCCTATGCAATAAAACTCCGGTGACCGGCTGACCGCCATCAATCTCCGCCGTCAAGAATGCTACGAACCATAAAGGTGAGTGTCGTTTGAATAAATAGTTGATCGGGATAGAAAAAATAAATCTTATGAAAAAAGAGGGTTTTTTATAATGGAAAATATGAATTAGGGGAAGTAGAAGTTTCAAAATTTATAAAGATGGCGTGACTTTCAACTAATATCTAGAAAGGGAAGTGAATTACTTTTTAAAAAATTGAAAATTTATATTTAAGAAAACATTACAATAATATACTTGTTATTATTGTAACAAACTCTCTTTAAACCCTAATATATATTATATATACTCCCAGACACTCTTAAATCCTTAGCCTGTCGCCGACAACTCCTAAACAAAAGTTCTCTCTCAGACCGAAAACAAACATGATATCAACATTCTTTTTTTGTCTTTTCTATATTTAATTCACCCGAACTAACAAATAACGCTCTCCTTTTTTCTATTATTAATCCCTCGAGATCTATCTCTCTTTTTTCTATTTTTTCTTTAAGATTTCTAGCCAATCAACAATTGGATTATCAAGGTCTAAGGATTTCTATGATGAATTGTTGATGGATACGAGTCTTCTTGTCAAGTTAAGGAATTCAAAATCCAAACAAGAAAACTGAAACTACGTAAGTTTTAATGATGATCCAACAAGAAAACTGAAACTACGTAAGTTTTAAGGATGATCACCTGTCGGTTGTGGTGCAGTCTCAGTGTTTCTTGTTCCTATATAAGTTCTGCATCCCTTAATTTAAGGTCATGTTTCACTTCATTTCCCGTTGTACATGTTCAATACCACAATTTCCAAACATGTTCCAAAGGAAAATAAGAACAAAAACAGCAAAGAAAGTACTGACATTGAAAAGTAGGAGCAGGAAAAACAAGACAAATCTTCCCAAAAAGGGACCTTAACCAGACAAATCTTTCATTATAGTTTAGGTTTCATTTGAAATAAAGGTTGGAATTTTCTGACCTTTTCTTGAATTCGGACTACGGAAATTCCATGTTACATAGCTAATTTCCTCCCCCGGAGCCCACAAACAGCACCAAATATATAGACTTGGAAAACAGAAAAATAAATTAATTAATTAAAAGATTCAATTTTTCTTACATATTTATGCTAAAAATAGCTCACCGCGTGGATATTGGACCAAATTTTATTTTCCGGATTCATTGAAAATTACAAATCGAAGCTCTAATTTCCAGTTTTCTGAGTTTTGTACCCAAAAGAGGAAAAGTAAATAGAAGAAAGACTCGATTGTTTACACGTTTAAGTGTTCAACTTTTATTTTTTACCAAATAAAAAAGTTCAACATTGTTAGATGACTACGTCTACCGGTCTACGTTGTTGTTGAGCTGGGTGAAGAAGACAATGAGGCCACTCCTAATTTGATTTTTCTACCTTCATTTGTTTATGGAATCTGTGTGCCTTTTTCGATTCTCTATAGAATCAGTCAAATGATCAGAGAAGTTTTCTTAATTCAGTAAAGGTATTCCTCTTTCTCGTTCTGTTCTTTAAGCTTTATTGTTTGTCTATTTGAGTTCATTCCTGTTGTTTTGATTGAATAGGCATGTTAATTTCAGCTGAATGATCAGACCCTTTTGAGGATTTTTCAATCTGGTGAAGTTTGTGTGATAAAGTTTTGATCTTTGTTCTTAGGTAATTGGACATTTGGATGATTGGATTAGACCCTTTTGAGATTCTGCCAATTCTGTGAGCTTTGTAGGATAAAGATTTGATCTTGGCTATTGTAAGATCAGAAAGAGAAATTCTTGTGGAGTAGTGTATGTTTGTGCATTATGGATCATAATCAACCTGGATATCCACCATATGGGAATTATGGATACCCACCACCTCCAAATCAGCCATACCCTCCTCCAAACCATGGCCAATACCCTCCTCCTCCTTATGGATATCCCCAGTACCCCCATTATCCTCCCCCTCCTCAACAGCCTTATGGTTCGCACCCGTATCCGCCACCACCCGAGCAGGCACCACCACATTCTGGATCCTCTTTTGATTATAGCCACCAATCACCATCACATTCTGGCCATCTTTCTTATCCCTACCCGCCTCAGCCTGATCCTCACTATCCTCCTCGCTATGGTTCATCCAACAGCTTCCATAGTGTACCTTCTGGTGTGTACGAGCATTCGGTTTCAGGCATCCATAGGCAAGATAGTTTACAGTCTAGCCCATCGATGAGTTATCATCATCAAGCCAGTCATAGTGCTTCGTCGTATCCTCCTGTTTATCCACCTGTTGATGAGCTCTTAGCAAATGTGCACTTGTCTAATGATAGTCCTACGGCCCCAGCATCCCCTCCTGCTCCTGCCGCACATTCGGTCCAAGGCCCTCAGAAATTTCATTCAGGGCCACTTCCTTCTGGTGCAAACTATAATGCTCAAGGGGGGATATATGCTTTCCCAAATCACTCCTTTTCGGGTGGTTCACCTCGGCCAGCCATGTATGATATTCCACAGAGCCCGAATCTGCAAATTGTGCCTGTTCCAGCTCCTAAAGGGTCTTTGAAAGTACTTCTGTTGCACGGGAATTTGGATATTTGGGTATATGAGGCGAAAAACCTGCCAAATATGGATATGTTCCACAAAACATTGGGGGATATGTTTAACAGGCTTCCTGGAAGTGTGAATGCCAAGATTGAAGGTCAGTTAAACCACAAGATCACAAGTGATCCCTATGTTTCAATAATTGTTGCTGGTGCTACTATTGGAAGGACTTATGTGATAAGCAACAGCGAAAATCCTGTCTGGATGCAGCATTTTAATGTTCCGGTTGCTCACTCTGTAGCTGAAGTTCACTTTGTCGTGAAGGACAATGACGTTGTGGGATCTCAACTTATAGGAACCGTTGCAATCCCAGTGGAGCATATATATGGTGGAGGAAAAGTGGAAGGCTACTTCCCAATCCTTGGAACCAATGGAAAGCCTTGCAAGGCAGGAGCTGCTTTGAGTGTTTCAGTTCAGTATACCCCGATTCAGAGATTAAGCATTTACCATGTTGGAGTTGGAGCAGGTCCAGATTACCATGGTGTCCCTGGGACATACTTTCCGCTTAGAAGAGGTGGGACGGTTACTCTCTATCAAGATGCTCATGTGCCTGATGGATTCCTCCCAAATTTGGTTTTAGAGAATGGGATGCATTATGTGCATGGACAGTGTTGGAATGACATGTTTGATGCAATTCGCAAGGCGCGAAGGCTGGTATACATTGCTGGATGGTCTGTGTGGCATAAGGTTAAATTGATTAGGGATGGGGAGTCCCAGCCTGGTCACACACTTGGGGAACTACTGAGGTCAAAGTCACAAGAAGGAGTGAGAGTTCTGCTTCTTATATGGGATGATCCTACATCAAGAAGCATCCTGGGTTACAAAACAGTAAGCATCTATTCCTGTGATTGACATCTTTTTGCTTGGACAGCGTTGACTAAAAAAACACGTCTTTTTTGCTTCTTTTAAATTTGCTTAGTTTTATTTTGCATTAAAAGTTTCCCTTGATGTAATTAACCTGATGTGTTCAGGATGGAGTCATGGCAACTCATGATGAAGAAACTCGTCGGTTCTTCAAACATTCTTCAGTTCAAGTTCTGCTCTGCTCTAGAGTAGCTGGAAAGCGGCACAGCTGGTATAGACAGCAGGTAACTAAGAGAGATTTTTTTTTTCAGGTGTAATTAACTGCCAATTACCAACTTACCCAAAATGGAAAAGAGTGAAATAACAAAATATTGGATAGTTTCATTCAGTAAAAAAAATTTTGGTGTATCATCTTCTGCAATTTCGGTTCTTCTCCTTGTTTAAAACTAACGTCAAAATTCTTGGTTAGGAAGTTGGTGTAATCTATACGCACCATCAAAAGACCGTGATAGTAGATGCTGATGCTGGTAATAATAGAAGGAGAATCGTTGCTTTCGTTGGAGGGCTTGATTTGTGTGACGGACGATATGATACTCCTCAGCATCCTGTTTTTAGAACCCTGAAGACGACTCACGCGGACGACTATCATAATCCTACATATGTAGTAAGTCTTTTTTTTAATCTTATTTGCCATCTGAATATGAACTTCAGTTATAACTGTATATCTGGATTCATATCTGCAATGAAACTTATGATAATAGTGACAGAAACATGTTCAATCTGGAGTTGTACTTACTTTATTTCACCATTTTACTGAACAGGGAAGTACTACCGGTTGCCCTAGAGAACCATGGCATGACTTGCACAGTAAAATTGATGGTCCGGCAGCGTATGATGTCCTGGCCAACTTCGAGGAACGTTGGTTGAAGGCATCGAAACCTCAAGGCATCAGGAAGTTGAAGATGACATATGATGATGCTTTACTAAGGATAGAAAGGTTACATGACATTCTTCCAGCAGCCGATTCTCCATGCATCAATGATGGAAATCCTGAATGTTGGCATGTTCAGGTCCTTAGATACTCTCATTAACTTCTTATTTGATGTGTAAAGGATTCTATGATTTTTATCTGTATAAACTGGGACTCTTTTGTGCAGGTTTTCCGTTCGATTGATTCAAATTCTGTCAAAGGATTTCCGAAGGATCCTAAAGAAGCTACTTTGAAGGTCAGAAATAGAATATTCTCTCAGAGATGTGTACTTAATTCTCTTGCTTCTCTACTCTAAATGGAAATTTGTTATGATTTTGTTTAACAGAACCTGGTGTGTGGGAAGAATGTACTTATCGACATGAGCATACACACGGCTTACGTAAAGGCAATTCGTGCTGCACAACACTTCATTTACATCGAAAATCAGTATTTCATCGGCTCATCTTACGGTTGGAGTCAACATAAGGATCTTGGTAAGCGTTGCTTTTTCAAAAGCTAATTTCTTTGTTAAGATTTTTAAGAATCTGCCCCAGAGCAGCAACCTTTTTTAATGTTTGGATATTGTGGTGTGGCACATAATCATGTTTTCTCGTAATTCAGGTGCAAATAATTTGATTCCCATGGAAATTGCCCTTAAAATTGCCGACAAAATTAGAGCAAACGAGAGGTTTGCCGTGTACGTAGTGATTCCTATGTGGCCGGAGGGAAATCCCACTGGAGCTGCTACACAAAGGATTCTATTTTGGCAGGTAGGATGATTATGGTTTTACTGTGTATGATCATCTAACTTGTATAGTTTCTCGGTTCTGATAATTTCTGTATTCGTTGCCTCTTTACAGAACAAAACAATGCAAATGATGTATGAGACGATCTACAAGGCATTGGTGGAAGTCGGGCTTGAGGATACATATCAGCCTCAAGATTACCTGAACTTCTATTGCCTCGGAAATAGAGAGGCACCCGACCCCAATGACTCTACTGATCATGGTCCTGCCAACACTCCTCAGGTGCCAAGCATAAAAAACCATCAATTTTTTTTCTTCAAGTTCAACAGCTTCATTTTTATTTATTTATTTATTTTGCATCATTCCAGGCGATGTCTAGGAAAAGCCGAAGATTCATGATTTATGTTCACTCAAAAGGCATGATAGTGGACGATGAATTTGTCATCTTGGGATCTGCAAACATTAATCAGAGGTCCATGGAAGGCAGCAGAGACACAGAAATCGCCATGGGAGCATATCAGCCTCATCACACTTGGGCGAGAAATTCTGCCAGTCCACACGGACAGGTAAGAACGAAACTGTTCCCTATAGGAAATGAATTCACGGTTAATCCAAAAAAGTGTTCTAACATCTATTTTTGGAAATGAATCGTGTAGATCTATGGATACCGAATGTCACTGTGGGCAGAGCATCTTGGAACCATCGAGGACTGCTTCACTGAGCCCGATTCTCTTGAATGTGTGAGAAGAGTGAGAGCGATGGGTGAGATGAACTGGAAGCAGTTTGCTGCTCCAGAAGCAACGGATATGAGGGGGCACCTGATGAAGTACCCCGTGGAAGTTGAGCGGACTGGTAAAGTGAAGCCACTCTCAGGGCACGAGACGTTTCCTGATGTAGGAGGGAACATTGTCGGGTCGTTCATCGCCATTCAAGAAAACCTCACCATTTAAGCACTGATGTTTGTTTAACTGAGCTTCTTTGTAGACCGTGAGGTGTATTTTTTGGATTGATATAGAGCTGAGCTTCGAAGAAAATGTAGTTTCTTTTATGATCGGAAAGAAATGTTTGAAAACACTCAGAATAGTGAAAATGTGTACAGTTCGGCTATAGAATGTATTTTTGAGCAAACAGGCAATGATTTATTGTGAAATGTGTTCAGATCTTTTGCTTATTTTCATATGTTTGGCCTAAATTGAAGTTCAGATACACAATTTGTTAGTATATTTGAACCGGAACTGAACTAAACTGAAAGTGGAATATAATTTGATTAAGATGAATTTTATCCAAATTTTTTGAAGGGGCTGAACTGAATTAAATCGAACTTGAACAACTAACTACTCCACCAAATATTCACCTTTTGAAGTTACCTCAAATGGAAACCATATATAGCCCATATACCTCGGAAAACCACTAATTTGTCTGTTTGAAAACAAAGCAAATTGAAGGCCAAGAAATCTCCTCACTTTAAGGTGAGAACTACCAAGAAGGACAACCACAAAAAATCCCTATAAAAACCTGCCCTCCTCATCCATCACAACTCGTCCCACTAAGCACTCAAACAAGAACAAGCAACAAAACCAGCACAGGAGAAAGAAAAGGAAAGCAATGGCAGCACAAAAGCTTTTCGCAGTGTTTCTCGTGTGCCTGGTTGTTCTTGCAGCAGTGCAGGTCGACAAGGTGGAAGGCCACAACTTTGTCATAGACCAGTACAAGCGTTGCTACGACGCCTGCCACAAGACCTGCTTCCAGGACGGCAAGGCCCAAGGCTACACTTTCTGCGAGATGAAATGTGACGGAGAATGTGGCGACAACAAGATCGCCACCTCCCTCAGGGGCCTCTTACCTTGAAGGACCAAAAGGAGATATATCCTGAGAGAAGACTAGTTTTTACTCTTTTCTGAGTTGTTTCCTTTTCTTTCCATCACCAATGTACTTCTAATAAATGGAATAAGATCAACATATTCCGTACATCTCTTATTTATATTTCATGTTTTCTAATCTTTTTTCCAAGGGAAAAAACCAGAACCATAAACTTCAGCAAAAAATTAAGAAAAAACCATCATTAACAGAGATGTTAGGGAATCCAACCCTTTATATTATGCCTAAGATATGGCTGAAGCAAAAAGAAAAGTGACATAAGAACTTAAAGATAACGTGGTGGGATCACTTAGCTGTGGTGCTGCATTGTTCGATTCACTGCGGAGGGAAGAAGGGAATTAGTTAAACATTTCTGAGTTTTGGTACCCCAGTTTGAGGGTCCAACTCGACTCGAAGGCCAAGATCAGAAATTTCAGAGAGGTTAACAGATTCCCGGATCTCCAATTCAGCAACCACACGCTGATTTTCTTCATTTCCTTCCAGCAGATTTCTGACCGTCCAGATTCCCCATTCCCTCAAGTATGGATTATCATCATCAATGACACACTGCTGTAGCAACAGAAGAAGGCCATTTTTCTCCCTGATTCCATCTTGAACCATCTTTCGACGATATGCACAGTTCCCGATGATGGAAATAATGTCCCTCCGAAAACCAATGTAAGGGCAAGGGCAAGAGCCCCCCTCACTATGCTCTTCATGTCCTTTCGCTGCCTTCTTGATTGTTGAGGGGAGCTCTAGCCTGCGAAGCAAATTCAGTAGCACGTCGTTCAATCCAGAAGATACTAGAGTATCTACAACATCAGCAGATCCTCCTTGCTTGAAGCCAGTTAGGGTTTCATTAGCACAGACAGCTCTTAAAATGGTCAGAGAATATCCTAGAACATCAATTGCAGTATCGCCGGTTGGAAGACCTGATTCCGCCCTTAGAGCAGAACCAACCACGGGAAGCGAGCTTCTTAATATCTCATAAACACATAATGCAAACTCCTTGAAATCAATTTTATCTTGTATTCGCTCGTTCAAGATATCAGACAGTACATTCAGAAGGAATGCTTGCTTAGCTGAAAATTGCACTGTACTGGAGGTGCCAGAGTCGTGAGTATCAGCTTCGCTGATTGGATACAGAAGGGAGAAAACCGAGGCAAAGCATGATTTATCAAGGAAAACTCTGGACATAAGCACTCTAAACCAGTCTTCACCAAATCCAACTGCTCATAGATGAAACAAGACAAGTATCTCAATAGAGTCAATTCCAGAAATCAAAAACTATAAACAAGCAGCTAGACTATAAAGCACTTAATTTACCTTCAAAAATTGTACGCACGATTTCTGTAGTTAGTCGCTGGCCTTGGGTTGAACACAATTCCTCAAGCAGTTCATCATTTTCACCACAGCATGTATAAGTAACCATGCATAAGGGATCACAAGTTTCCATTCTTCGAATTTCAGCTATCTTGGTAAAACCAAAGGGAAAAAACTCGTGCCAAACAGCAAGCCTATGCTCTTCTCCAGCCAAGGCGAAATTTCCCAAGATTTGCAAGCACATACGAACAATCTTCCAACCAAATTCAGAAGGAAATGAAACACAGCTCAACACAGACGAAACAGTCCCAACTCCATTTTGTTCCAGAAAGGCGTTCTGATTAATCACCTCTCCAGCACACAAGTTTCTAAGAGCCTTCAGAGACTCGAAAAGAAGATCGCCATCAGAAACAAAACCAGGTAGTCGAATCAGCTGAAGAACTGCAGGGACCAAATTCATGGATGCCAAGTCTGCACGGCCATTAGGCGATCTGGCAATCTCTGCAAGACGCTCTAGGCCACTCTCTAGGTTAGATGACCTCGAAGCTTTCAACAATGGTTGCAAGAGAGCTTCAGGAACTACAAGCTTGGTAGAAATGCTTTCCTTCATTGCCTACTCAACACAACAAAAATGAAAATTTGCATATCAAAACACCATTTCTCAATCGATTTTCATCAGGGAAAAGAGAAAAAGACATTCTTTTTTCACAAAGCATACAGCTTTGATGCATCAAGACGGTTTTAGAGCAAGATGGTTACTTTTCCGACATCGAAAACAACCGTAGCTGGTTTCTTCTGCTTTTGTTGGGGCATATACACAAACACTTGATGGGCATAAATCAAGGGCGGAAACAATTAACGACACCATGCAAGAGTTTAATTACAAACAAGGATTATCGTAGGTTGGGGAAAAGAATGGCGGCGGACTTACGGTGAAGGCGGGAAATGTTGGGCGTGGAGCCGGTGGCGCGCTGGTATTTGTCTGACGAAACCCTTGAGAAAGACTTTCCAGACAGTTGAAAACGGCAGTCAATATACTATGTTTTGGGAATAGTCCAAAATTTGAGAATAAAATTGGGTTTGGAATTTTTGTTTTTAAAATATCTCACTATACTAACTCAAACTTCATATATTTTATTTAGTCAAGCCAAAATTTGTGATTTTTAATTGTGGAGTATATATTTTGTCTAGTGAATATTTTTATTATTATTTTGATAAGTTATGTTAGAATATTAAACAAAATTTTAATACTCTTTAAAAAGTTGATAACTAATACTTTTTACTTATTTCCTTTTTCACATTTTTTGATTAATTTCACCATATTTATAATATAAAGATATATGATTTAAGTCTTCAAAAAATATATATATATATATATATATGATTTAAAAAACATAAACATACAAATTTAGAGAGCTAATTTGCACTCTCTCTCCTCTCTGAATGGTCCCAAACTCCCACACCCTTTCTCCTTTTTCTCTGACACAACCACCCAATAACGACTCTAATCCTACCGTTGTAACACTGTTCCGCCGATAACGGATAGTTACAACGGCTAATCCCTCGGTGCCTATGGCAGCGCCACCGCCTGTTCGTGGTGGTGCCGTCGCCGGAGGAAAGAGCTTTGTCCAAGCTTTGACCAATCGAGCCCCTCCTCTCACAGCCACTCTCCCAAATAATCCAGAAATCGCCCCAATCACTCAACACAAGGGTGAAATAGCATGTATTGTGACCCGTTTGCAAGCCGAAACTCTGGCATCCCACTACAAGAATGCCCTGATCAGAAAGTTTTCTAGAGGTAAACCATCCATGGAACGATTACATGATGTTTTTCAATCGGTGGGTTCCAAAGGTAAATACCAAATGGGGGCGATAGATTTCAGACATATTCTAATAAGATTTGAGAATCCACAAGATTATCAGTGGTGTTGGGTGAAGGGCTACTGGAATCTGGCAGGTGCACAGATGAAAGTCCTCAAATGGACCATTGATTTCTCTCCTGATGCAGAATCATCGATTGTTCCTGTCTGGGTCACCATTCACAAGGTACCCTTTTTCTATTTCAATGCTACAATGATACAGTCAATGAGGAATCAAATTGGATCCTTTACAAAAATGGATGTAGCCACTGCAGTCCTTACTAGACCAAATGTAGTTAAAATCTGTGTTGAAGTAGACTTGAGAAAGAAGCTTAAATCTTCTATCAATCTTGGTATTGAGGGGGAAAACATTATGAGGTATCAGGTTGAGTATGAGGATTTGCCTTTATACTGCAACAATTGTTGTATGTTAGGTCACTCAGATGATAACTGCACCTTCCTACACCCTGAACTCAGACAAAAACTTAAGCCTTCCACAAATACAAAACAATCCAACCCTCCACCCCCTGTAGCAAAGAAGGATAAGGAGCCTATAATAGAAGTTATGGATGATGTACCTCAAGACCCCATTTCTGAGCCTTCTCTGATCCCAACTGAACACCTGCCAGACTCTGTGATGATGAAGGCAGGTCCTTCTGGTATAACAGCCACTGAGAAAATACTTATGCTCCAGAAGCAGAAAATTTGGACAAAGGCTAAGAAAAGGCAACATAACACCAATATGCACTCATCCCCTATCCCTCTCAGTCCATCACCTGATCACCATCTCAGCCCCTACCTGATCACCATCCTAATCCCCTCTCAGACTCTGAATCTCAACTGAGAACCCAACCACCTGTGATGCAAGTGAGCCCTGATCATGAACTAATTAAGAATATGGCTACACCAACCAAAAATCCTCTCTATGCAAAGGATGATCTGATACTGACCACAGGTATAACATCTAACATGTTCCATTCTTTTTCTCCTAACAAAAAAGATCTTGTGCCCTTTGAACATAACAGGAACATATTTGCTATTTTGGGAAACATGAGCTACGATGAGGAGGAGGATGATCCTCCAAACAATGTAGCAGAATCATTAGAAGATGATAATCTATCATCTGAAGAGGTACCCCCTGAACCTCATAATCTGAATGATGGTGATGATAATAATGATAATCCTGTTATGGAAAAATTAAAATTATCTAATTTTTTCACTCAGATTAACTAAAAGTTTACACCAAAAAAGAGTGCCAAAAAGCTTTCACCCAACATAGTTTTAACTAGATCAAAGAGCACCAAAAACAGTTTTTAATGTCACACACCATCACAATAAATAGCCTAGTTTGGAATATAAGAGGGATGAGAACCTCTATTGATAGACTCATTGACATGCTTAGAACCCATAGAATTGAACTTTTATGTTTAATAGAACCATTGCATAAAAAGCACAAGATTGAAAAATTCAGAAGGATTCTGAATTTTTCAAACTGTTTATGTGCTGAAAGTGGTAAAATCTGATTATTTTGGAATAGCCATATCCAGATTACTCTCAACTTAGATCATCTGCAATTCCTTTCTGTCAATATTTTCAGTCCAAAAATGAATATTCCAATGGAAGAAATATTCATATATGGACTGAGAACAGTCCCTGGCAGAGAGTTTTTGTGGAATGACATTAAAACAAAACAGCTCAACTCCTCATTTCTAATTGGTGATTTTAATACTATAAGATCACCACATGAATATAGAGGTCATTCAAGGCCAAGTATTAGGAGTATGGCTCAATTTAATGAGTTCATTTCCTCAATGGCTTTATCTGAGATTAACACTGTTGGTAATTTGTTCACTTGGTCTAATAATTGACTCAAGGGTCCAACTACATAGAAACTGGATAGGGGTTTAGCCACCCAATCCTGGAAATCTCAGTTCCCAACCTCATTCATACACATTTTAAATAGGGATACCTCAGACCATTCACCAATGCTTTTCATTATAGGTAGTTCCATCCCATCCACCCCTAACTCTTTTAGGTTCATAAATGCATGGTTCAGTAGAGATGAATTCTTGGACATCATTTCCAATGACTGGAATCTCCCTCTGAACAAAACTGGTATGATTGGCTTTTTCATGAAACTGAAGAGGCTGAAACTTACCATAAAAGCATGGAACAAATCATCATTTGGCAACATTGAGAACAATGTAACTCAAGCTGCTGAAAACATCAGATTGCAAGAAGTCATCTTTGATAATAACAATTCAACTCATGAATTGATTAAACTCAAAGAACTCAAAGCAATTCATTTAAGAGCCCTAAAGGAACAAAAGAAATTCTGGAAACAGAAATCTAGAGTTACCTGGCTCAAAGAGGGAGATGATAACACTAAATTCATTCACAACACAGTGAAAGAAAAGAGATTTGGTCTTAGTATCACTAAGATTAGAAACTCTCAGGGAATCTGGCTTGAGAATCTGACTGATATTGAAGCAGAAGCAGTGTCATACTACTCTGAATTATTATCTGAACCACCTAATCTTACTCAGGGTGAATTTTATAGTCAGTTTCTAAGCCAAATCCCAAAAATAATTACTGACTCTGACAATTCAGATTTGATCAGACCAGTGAACATGGAAGAACTTAGGGCTATTGTTTTTAACCTCAATAAAAATAGCAGCCATGGCCCTGATGGTTTTTCATCAAAATTTTTCACAAAATCTTGGGACATAATTAAGCTTGATATTCTTTCTGCAGTTCAAGATTTTATGAGCAAAAATCACATTAAGCCACCTGGATAACTTTAATTCCCAAAAAAGATGTAATATCATCCTTTGATGATTTTAGACCCATTAGTCTGTCCAATTTTATTAACAAAAAATTTTCAAAACTCTTAATGGAAAGACTTAAACCTTATATGTCTAAAATCATCTCTCCACATCAAACTGCTTTTATGCAAAACAGGGATATTGCAGACAATATTGTTTACCTGAAAGAGTTGACCAGATTTTTGGACAGAAAATGCAGAAATCTCAATTATCTTATTCAACTAGATTTGAGAAAAGCTTTTGACATGGTTAATTGGGGCTTTCTGAACAACATTTTATTACAATTTGGTATTCATGGGAAATTTGTGCACTGTATAATGAAAAATCTCAGAAATGCACATTTTTCAGTTTTAATAAATGGTAAACCAAATGGTTTTTTAACACCCTCTAGAGGGATAAAACAAGGAGATCTCCTCTCTCCTTTT
Organism: Sherardia arvensis; assembly: GCA_948330725.1. Lineage (NCBI taxonomy): Eukaryota > Viridiplantae > Streptophyta > Magnoliopsida > Gentianales > Rubiaceae > Sherardia > Sherardia arvensis. Next base: position 4,510,903 of record OX415238.1, on the reverse strand, counting down.
CTCTTCAACATTTTTTCTGAAGCATTTACTAGATCTTTATCATATATGTTCTCTACCGGAATGCTTCAGTATTATGATCTTCCTGCAGGTCCTGCTCCTATTTTGCACCTCAGTTACGCAGATGATACCATCATACTCCTTAAATCTTCCAAATCCAACCTTGTGAAATTAAAATCTTTCCTTGTGGCTTTTGAACAAACCACAGGACAGGAAATTAATTTTGCAAAAAGTGATTTCTATCTTGGTAAGTCTGCATCAGTAAGTAAGATTAAAAGGGTCCAAGATGTTCTAATGATGAAAAACGGCTCCTTTCCATTTTCATATCTTGGTGTTCCCATTTTTAGAGGGAGAGTGCTTACCGAATATTTTTTGCCCCTCATTCAAAGACTGTAGAATAAAACTTCTAATTGGAAAAATATTTGGTTATCCTCTGGGGGCAAAATTACATTTATTAAAGCATGCTTATTCTCTATACCTCAACACATATGGTCTGTAATGAAACCCCCTGTTTGCATCATTAAAGGAATTGAAAAAATTATTTCCAGATTTTTTTGGGGGCAGACTGATCTTAAGGCGAAGAAAGTATGGAAAAAATGGACATATTTATGCTACCCAGTTGAACAAAATGGTATTGGTTTAAGATCTATTCAATCTATTGTTAATGCATGCTCTCTTAAATCATGGAGGAAGTTCCAATTAGGTGAATGTTTATGGGCAAAATTTCTATGGAATCTTCCAAGATCTTATAGAAATTCCCCTAATTGGAAGAGAATTAAAGAGGTTGATGAGATTGCAAAAAACTCACTAGAGTAATCCATGGTGAGGGTAGCAGTATTTTTGGGATGCCAACTGGACACCTTTTGGTCCTATTTCTGATATCTGTGATATGGCTATGACTGATATCCCTACTGACTGCTCCATTAATGAGTTTTGTGACAAGAAAATTTATATCTGCCACAGTTAATATCACTTGTACCACCTTCTCTTTTTTCCTATCTACAGAATGTCACCTGCATCCAAGGGAGAAAAGACAGACTGATCTGGATTCCAGATGAGAAAGGAGCTTTCACTTTCAAGTCTGCCTATAAAGCCATTGCTCCAATCAGAAACACAACTGACACTATAGCACTCATCTTGAATTCAAGACTCCAAAAAAAGGTTAGCATCTTTATGTGGAGATTAGTGAATGGTTTTCTGCCTTTCCCTGAGATACTAATGAGAATGGGATTTAACCTTCCATCTAAGTGTTATGCTTGTAACAACCTAGACTCTATTGAACATTGCTTTAATGAGTGTCCTGTTGCCAAAATTTTATGGAATTATTTCCACTATATGGTTGGTATTGCTCCTCTCCGTGACACAAATTTATGGTCTAGAATCTCTATATATCTCTCATCACAAGGCAAAACCAAAACCCATTCCACTCTTTTTCAAGTTATACCCTCCATGATCTGTTGGACAATTTGGAAAGCAAAATGCTCTTTTATCTATGAGGATGTTCTACCCAACACTGGAATCCTTAAAAAGACAATCTCTGATCTTGTCTTCCTCACATTTACTGCTAAGCCAATATTGTCCATCTCTGCCTTTGATTCTGAACTGTCCTCCCTTGGTTTCCTACCCCTACATGTCAGGCCACCTCAACCATCCATTATCCCAATTGTATGGAAACCTCCTGCTCATGGAATTAAATTAAATGTTGATGCCTCCTGGCACTCAACAAATACAGCAGGAATCTCTATTATTTTGAGAAACTCTTTTGGTCATGTGTTGCATGCTTACTGCTATTATATCTTTGCTCTATCTCCTCTTGAGGCAGAAATGCTGGCAATCAAAGTAGCTGCTGAGATTGCTACTACCCTACAATGCCAGACCATTCTTGAGTCTGATTGCCAATTGGCAGTTCAAGCCATTCTACAGCCTTATAATGCCCCCTGGAAACTATATGATATAGTGTCCAGAATCTCTCTTGGCCCTGACACTGTCCTTCTTCACATTTATAGACAAGCAAATCTTGTAGCAGATGCTTTGGCTAAGATGACTTACTCTTTAAAATTTGATTCTGATTACTCATCTTCTCAGTTACCTGACAGGATCAGAGGCCTAAAAGCCCTTGACAGACTGTGAATTCCATCCCTCAGACCTCTTTCTATATAACAGGTGCTACTAATTTTTTCATGGTTTTAAAATATCTCAAATGGATGGATGTATCAGTCTCCAGCATGACTCAAAGCTCAACAACTCTAAACATTTTTTGCAGGCAGGCTAAGAAACACTTCAGATTCAGTAAGGGTGCCGCTTAGTGTTTTGTTTACAATTCACTTCCATACTTTTTTATTTTTTGGATCTGTTTTTTGGTTTCTTACAGTCTCATGTATAAATTAGACTAGTCATTAGTCTATTCTAGTTCTTCTTACATCATTTTTGGAAGCATGATCTATGCTTCGGAGCTATACAGCTCCATCATCCTCTCTGTATGATTGTATGAACTCACCCTTTGTTGGCTTTTTGGCCAAGGGTGCCTTTATAAAATCCCCACCACCTATAATATGGTTTTTAATTTTTTTTTTTAAAAATACAAATTTAGAGAGCCGGAAATACCCTTTGTAGAAACTTCACCAAATTTCCATTGCTGACACAACTCTATTGCCGTATACCCCACTTTATATAGGCTCACAAAAGGAAGCCGCCATGGGCTCGGATACCCGATTTGGGTCCACCTTAACCTCTCTTTTGTCCACGACAAGGGCCCATTTTCAACCATGCCCTTCCGGGCCCCACCAGATTAAATCCAGGCCAATCATACTCAGCTCCATGCCCACCCGATGACCCACCCATTTACCCAATGTGCCCTACATACCCAAACTTCTCCCGGGTCCACCGGCGGCAACCCAACTCCGGCCACACTGCCAGTAGAATTGGACCATTTCATTAAGAGAGGGCTTGTAAAGCAAACATAATCAGGGACAAATAGCATAATCGATGGTGTATTTGGTATAGGTTATAAAATATGTTTAAAAATAAAAAATAATAATCTTTGTAATGTATGATCAAGTCAGCTATCCACAAGGCGTGTTTAAGTGACCGGCGTGAAGTTACATCTGACAGAAATCTACTCTAATCGGTATATCACAATGGAAGCTCTAACTTTAAACATAATATAAGACTCTCTGCTTATTTACAAGTGTAGAATATGCTAGACTAGATTCCATGTATAAAATTGGATCTTTGTAGTGATAAAGAGATACTTTATAAAATAATTATAGTTCAAACAAAAAATGATGATTAGTTTATACTAAATTGATTTTATCCAATATATAATCCATTGGACCATATTTTTTGAAAATGAAATACATTTGTTAGAAAAATGCATTATTTAAAAATATTTTACGTTCAAGAGGTTGGAATTGGAATATTTGTAATTGTTGTTGACGATTCCTAAATGAAATTATTTCAACAAAAATAAACACCAATACATTCATTAGGGCAAGAATTTACACATGTCACGTTGCATGAAAGAATACAACCATAACATAAACATAATGCATATATTAATTTACAAATCTCTCCAAATAAACGTAATATATTTGCGTACTAATTTTTACGCTAAATCGTAAAAACCCGGACCAACAGTGTCATGCAACAAACTAAACATACGTTAACCTTATTATTAGTGACAGAAAAAAAAAAAGTGACACAAATTCAAACTCATCTTACTTAGATTACACGCATTAACGGATCGATCAACGGAGTTCTATACAGCTGGTCTCGCCGGAAAACTTAACACATTTGGCTGAACCGCCACGATCTGAGTTTGAGTCTGGTTAATCGCCGCCGCCATTCCCATCTGAGAAGGATTTCCGATCAGCCAAACCGCCGGCGAAGCATTCGTCATCAGCACAGGGACTTGCATGATCGTCTGAGTATGGCACTGGATCGCCATCAACGGCGCCATGGTAGTGATACTGGTTGAGCTTGGAGCCGCGGGAAAATAATTACGGTTGTGATTATTCTCCGATGCGGCGGTTGGACGGCTGCGTTTGAAGATGGAGGGTGTTGGCAGTGGCCAGGGCCGTCTCTGAGATATGTGAGGCCCGGAGAAGGTTGTTGGCAGTGGCAGTGGCCATGGCCGGCGCTGTCCCAGAGATGTGTGAGGCTCTGTGCAAAATATATAATCGCGGCGGTTAAATATTTGCAGTACCTTTAAAGTAGTGAATTTTATTTATTAGCTTCTCTAATTTTGAATACTATTCCGAAATATTCTTTTGAATGGATCATATATTTTATTATTCATACTATACCTGCGAGATCTGGTCTCGTTGTTGGGACGGTTATCGTGCCGTTGACTGACGAGGCGATCGCCGGGACAGTTCCGGTGCCGGTGGCGGCAATGATCGCCGGCTCCGCCTGCTCAAGGAGCCATCTGATGGTTTCGCCGTCGGACTTGTGGTGGAGCTCCTTCGTGAGCTGGAAGACCCTAGCGGCGCAAGTCGCCGGCATTCTGACTCTCCGGCCACGCCCTTCCACTTTCGTGTGCCTGTCTTTCGTCGACGACCTCTTAGGTGGTGGCCTCATTTGTTCATACTCTTCTTCTTCATGCCCTTCTTTGGGGGGTATAATGGGAATTACCATAGGCGGCGGTGGTTGAGATGGTGGCAGCCACCGTACTCCGGCGTTGACCATCGGTCTTCCGCTCTCATTTTTCATTTTCTTGCAAAATGTTTCAAGAGAAGTGAGAGGGATATGATATTTTTCTGAGTTAATGTGGGATATTATAGGAGGATTTAGGGATTATTTTATTGTTGGGTTTAGGAGTTAATTAGAAGTGAATGTGTGGGATCATAGGGGGACCTATAGGAAAGGACCAAAAGTTGGGGTCCCCAAAATTGGGGAAGGGTGCCCTTAATGACAAAAGATTAGGCCACGCTTTAATTTTCATGTTTGAATGTGGAACAAAAAATGCGATCGGGCATTTCGCTTAGAGAATGATTGATAACTCAATTAAATGAGTAAATTAATGAATAAGTATTTAATTAAAATTCGAGTTGCTTGATAGTGATAAAATTGACATCTTCACTGTGTGTGGAGGTTATGCATGGACTTTCTGATAACATCGGAGAACCTCAGGTACAGAAAGGTACAAGTTCCGTTAAATTGTCAACTCTGTGATACCGAGGATGGGATGACAAGGTACTTGTTCTTTGAATATGAATATGCAAAAGGAGTATAACGAGTTCTAGGACTGCAGCAAAAAATACTGGGGAGTGAAAGAGTAAGAGGTGATGGATGGTTCAAACAGTTGCTGATCGACAATGATGATAGGACAAGAGAGCTAATGGCAATGGTATGTGATGGGGTGTGGCTCCAGAGAAATACGAAGTTGTTTCAAGACAAGAGCATCGACTCAAGTTTACTGGCTGCATTAATCCGATCAACCTTGATTTCCTTTGCTGATGCTAATGCTTGGTCTGAGAGAGTTTCAGAAGTCCTTTCCACAAGTAGTTTATTAAGACCGCCAAACGTGGGGAGAAAGATTCTGTTTGATGCTGGAATAGCAAGGGACTGCGCAGGATTGGGGGTAGTGGCAGTGGCAGTGGCAGTGGCTGCGGATGGGTCCTTGTTCGATCTGTGAGCAGGAAAATAATGGATGTACGAGACCTCATGTTTGCATAAGCAGAAGCACTGAGAATGGTGGCATATCTCCAATGGACCGATGTAGCTATCATGGGAGATTCGTTGAGCCTAATGCAGATCATACATGCAGACCTAGATGCCCCAGAATATGCCACTCAATCACTGAGGAGATTCGAGCAGAATTTGTGCAACAAGCCCTCAATTTGCCATACTGGATACCAAGAAACGAAAATACGGATGCCCATCTGGTAGTTAGCATAGGAAAAATAATAGTTCGGATTATGTAGAATGGAGTTATGCTCCACGGTTTCTCTTGTCAAACGTTGCTAGACGTTTTCCAGCACCCTGAGTATGATATACAACTTTTTCCTTTCAAAAAAAATAAAATTGACATTTTGATGAAAAAGTGGGTGTTAATTGTCAAATACAAAAGTACTATCTCATATAAGTAATTTGGTTTTCACTTATCACTTAATGCATGACATGTTTACTATTTTTAAAAAAATTAGTTTACTTCTCTTATTCAGATTTCAGATTCAGATATATCAATTTTACTATTTCGGTATTCGGAATTTAACCATTCTCAAATTTCAGATTTCAGATTTCAGATTTCAAACTTCAGTTTAGTTAAAATACTTATAATTTTTTTCTTACTATTTTGAAACTGATAAATATTTACACCGGATTTTGACCAAAAAATTCATTAATTAATTAAAGAATAATAAAGATGTGTGATCTGTACTCTTGTAGATGTATATGATGTTCATACATAAGCTTTTCTCAAGTTTAGTGGAATATTATTAAGAGAAATGAAAGCGCGTGCAGCACACATGCGATAAAATGGCGCGTGTAACGCACGTATAAAGTGAAGTTTTTTAAAGAATTATTGCTAAACTTTTTTTCATGTAATAGAGTATTTTGATAATCTATTATACAAGAAAAAATCTTTTGATAATTTAAAACTTCTTGACAATTTTTAATAAAACTGGGTATTACGATATACTAATGGTGAAAGTGAGATTAATTTGACATCTAATTTTAAAAATTCAACTAAAAAGTTTTGGTCGAAGTATAAAAAGTGGAATGATAGTTCTAGAATTTGTCACTGAAATTTATCCAAGACTCCATTTATAAATGAGTATATCTGCGCGTCAAGCATTTATTTCTTCATTTCTCTCTTCCTTTTAAAAAAATAAAAAACTAAAAAAAATAAATTTAAATTCTTGTCACCATCTAATATATTATTCATATATTTATTCATTTTAGTGATATTTTTTAATTTCATAATAAAATCTCGCACGTAACTAATTTTTTGCATAATTTAATTAATACTTCACATACAACAGTATTTAAATTAAAGTTTAAAATTAGCACGAAATTGGCACGCAAATGACGTGATTGTAATATAAATATTCGATATTTAATATAATTAATATTATCCTATTAATTTATGCATCAAATAATTAAATAACATGAATCCCACATTCAGATTAAAACCTGATTGTTCCACATTCAAACTTCCGCATTTATTTATTAACTAAATTTTCGCATTTTAATATAATTAAATGGTCCCAACGGTAACTAGTAATGTAGAACCGGCAAGTAAAAGGTAGGCACTTGTACAATTACATAATAACCACCGCGGACCATGGTGGTGGTGGTGGTGGCGCCACCCGTGGCCACTCTAGAACGGCCGATAAGTGGACCAGTGTGGCCATTAGCCTCTAAATTGGAGGGGTGGCACTGGCGCCTCACCAAGGTCAACTTCGCTACACACTATGGGTGTGTTTGGTTGGACAAGTTTTTGCAAAACTTAAACTATCTAAATCTAATTTTGTAAAATCTTGTTTGGTTCACCAAGTTTTCCAAAATCCAGACTTGCAAAATCCTAAAAACCAATCAAAGACTTTATTTCATACTCACAAATTCAACTCAACCAAACAAGAATTTTGCAAAACTACACTTTCAAAATCCCAAACAAAAACCCAACTCTCAAAAATCCAAAACAAAATCCTGACTCTCAAAAATCTTGCGAACCAAACACACCCTATGTGTCTTATAGAAATGATGCAACTAATATTAGCAATTGAGTGATTATGTAATTATAATTGTTACAAAAAAAATTGACATGTTACGCAAGAAATTTCAAAATAAATTTTTTGAATTAGAGATACTTACACCGTCAATTAGCAGATTACGAACTTTAAAAAATACATGCAATCTACTGTAATTACAATTACGAGTAACACTCGTCAGTGACGGAGTTAGGATTGAAGGAGTGATGGGGCAACTTTTAATTGATTTTTAAAATATAAATAATCAGCTCATATGTTTGTAAAAAATCACGAGCTTTATTTGACATTCTTAAAATTATAGTGGAGCAAAATTTAATATTTTATAAATTAAAACATAAAAGTGTAATTTTTCATTATTCTTGACTGGCAGTGGCCACCCTTTGCACCAACGTGCCTCCGCTCCTGACACTCGCGCTTATATCTTGATCACAACTTTTTTTTTTTTTAAAATAACTTTGTAACATCGCGTGTTCTTGTAGTTTTAATTTTTCGTTTCGTTTTTCAAAGTCCCTATACCATTTTTTAACACTTATCTATTACATACCTATATTATGGTTTGAGTGGGGTAAAAGTTCTATCTTATACACCAACCGATACACTTTCACACTTAGTACCCTTCTAATCTCATTTATCAAGTGAAATTTTTTATATTATATTATTGGACTGCGTAATATTTTGAGTTAATACTTCAACTGATGCACTTTCCCACATGTATGCCTCTAGTCTCATTTATCAAACAAAAATCTCCGTGTGAATACGTGAATTTACAGTATGTACATACTGTATCACTTAGATATTTTCTGTAATTGCTCCAAAATTTCCTAGGTCCAAAGCGAAGTCGGATAGCTTTTAGATCCAAAGTTAGATCCAGACAGGGGGTCCTTGCAAATTAGAATATGCCCCCCACAGCTACCCAGGTTTGGTTCAACCTTGCCAACTTGATTGTAAATGTGGATATAAATGCAAAACCAAATTTAGTGAATCAAATGCAACATTTGATTGTATATGCAAGCTTGCCTTAAACCAAGAGTGTATAACTATTATTACACAGCTGATTCATAGCACTACAATGTTGTAATAACACAAAACAAGAGCCTCCCAACTCGGGGATACATCACGAATACAATGTCTGGTATAGTTAAACATGGTCTGGATCAAGAACCCGACATGTATGTGTAGCGTGTCTGAGCCCCGACTAGAAGCTCAATAAGTTTTTCTGCATGAAAATGGGGTTCATTAGGTGTGCAATTCACAGAGAAAGTACTACATTGCATATAAGCTGCTGAATCATTCATAATGACTCGAGGGAGGAAATCAAACCTGCCAAAAACCCTACAAAGGGAACAGGTTCTAGAGCTTTTTGTGCCCGCTCGAGTCTATTCCTGAAATTAGTTTTTGCCAAGCATTAGTTCCTTCTATAATCCATTTACAAGCAAATGAAGAACACAAAACAGAAATATGTGGAGCGTGAATTACCTTGTGTACTTGGCAAAGAATGGGTCTCTCATAATGTAAAGTGCCCACAATAGCTTCCGTCTTTTAAGCTGAGAAACAAGCCATTCATATTCACCAAGTTAAAATCTAATTACAAATCTAGGGAAGAATCATTTAACAATAAGCGATGATGACAAAGAAGAGTAATATGGCGGGATTCAAGAAAAAGTTTTAAGAGATTAAACTGACCTCATCCCTTTCATGGCCGGAAAGATGGAACAGGGGAACTTTTGAGCTATTTCGCAGCATTACAGCATAAGAAAGAAGAGCATTCCCAATAAGATCCACTGCCAATGAAGTACACCAAGGAAACCAAGACCTAGTGCCACACTTCCTTATTAAGAGGACATATATTAGAGGCCTCAAGATGAACATCACCTCACCCGTCAGAAAAAGACCTCCAGGAACGCCTTTCTCGGACAAGAAAGTGGATAGGCTAGGTTTTTCAACTATCACAGCTGAATACCAAAATAAAAGTATCATCAACATAATCATAGCATATGCAGTGAAAAGTTTTCTACTTGCAAAATAAGTGATTGGTTCTTACTTGCTGGCTCCACCATTGCTTGGTGGTGTTGAGCCCTTTTCAGCCATGTTGGCTCCGAGACCATCCGCGCGCTTTCCCCAAATCTATTCAAGGCCGACATTGCCTTTCCTCCTTCAAGATTCCAAGGCATATGACCATTATGCATTTTTGAATTACCAGGCTTGTTAAAGCTTCCAGCTTTCCCCAAATGTCCAGATTTCAAGGTGGAAGCCTCATCTGATTCCTTTTCACTATTCTCAGTCTCACCACCATGCAATAACATTTTATATCCACTGTTCCGAAATATGGCTAGCCTGATAAGCACCCTGAATACACCAAGAATCACATCAACTTTGGGAAGATTCGAATAACTTGGACCAGTTACAGATGTTTTTAAAAAATAGTCTACTTACTTTATGGCCTCTGTGGCTGCAATAAAATTCCATTTTCTGTCATCACCGTAAAACTGCTGTGCTGCAACTTCGACCAGTGTCTCTAAGTCCTTGAGCAAAGTTACACACAACGAGTAAGGAAAAGAGGAAGGCTCCGCCTGGCCAGGAACTCTTTGGCTTGGAGTAGTCTCAATGATGTGCTCATTTATAGATGTTATTATGCCAAAAAATGATGTAACTGCAGATAATAAATTCACGAGATCTTGAGCAAAGCTTCAAATAGATTCACCAACAGAAGATAGCAGCTAAAAACAATAACATGAGTATGCAGGCTCATACAGAAGTGAAATATGAAGGTTGGATGTAAAGATAAATCAAGATTTAATGTTTTCCACTAGATCAATATATATGGCTTGCCTGCCTCACCAGTTCACCACCAACACAATTATTTTAGAAGGCATAGATAACTACAACATTTTTGAGTAATAAGAAGCCAATGTTACCAAAGTATCACAAAACCTGCTTCTGGCCCGATTTCTGACTCTGAAAAACGCTCTGGGAGAAGCCAAGTCATTCCCTGCATGATTAGAAAGATATTCTTAATACAACTTAAAAGAATTTAAAAAGTTAATGTAGTTTCATCAAAATACACAAGAAAGCAACTTGAATGGGTATCTCATATTCCAATCCAACCAGAAGGATACTGACAAAACACCTTTGTTCATTCATACATACATGAATACCATGAATTCATAATGCACAATAGGCTGATAGCCAAACATTCACGCCGCATTAAGAACCATTAATACACTCCAACATCCATTAACAAATTCTAGGAGTCGCAAGCAAAAGCAAAGCCAAACTCAAAACAGGTATTTGCTCTAATTTACAAAAACACGAAAAAATGATATGGAAGAATATTAACATTAACTAAAACTAGTGACCATCATCAATGAACCATTCCATCCAATTCTACCACAAAGGAACTCAATCAGGCAACCTTAAATAGGCACAATCAAGCTACAGAAATGTAAAAAAACAGTAAAACACATCATTCAATTGATTTTTCATGAATTACAACATACCATGTAAAAAATATGACAGTATAAGCTAACTCATTGAACCATAGAATTTCCAACCTAGGCATAAATTGAAAGATATGCTGACAAAAAGCTGAACTTTTCAATATGAGCAAACTACAAAAGGGGTTAAAGAGAGAGCAGTAAAGTGGGCTTACATTGGCCAGGGACTCCATAGAGTGCACATACTCTTTGTTCATCCTGATCCATCTCTTGTAAACCTCCATGGCTATTAAAACACCGGAAAGCCCCAAACTTTTCCGACACCCTCTCCTCCTAGTCTCACCAGAAGTTTAAGAAAGACTGAATCTTTGGAGCTTCCGAACGTAACCCATACGAGGAAATAAGCAATTTATGATCTTTTCTTGAAAAAATGGGAGCTTATTTTCTCAGGGAAGATGGACAGTTCTGACCAGATATAATAATGTCGTTTATTTCCAGACTTTCAGTAGGACTATAGGCACAGAACAGATGCAGCTGAATGAAATCAAGGGGGCTAAAGTGAAAATATATGTTTTTGAGGGGCCTAATCAGAAAAACGCAACCCTGGGAATCTAGAGCCAAACACAAAACTCAAAAGGGAAAGTAGAAGTGTAAAACCCTTGCTGCTTTCTTCTGCAAATTCCAGCTGCACGATTTCATCAACCTCTTCTTCAGGTAAGTTTAATATCCTTAAAGTTTCCGACCGCAGCCCATAATTTATAGTCTGTAAGAAAAGTTTGTTTTTTTTCCATCTGTTTTTGAGGTGGGATTTCAGTTTCATGAGAATTGTTCCAGCTGATTGTGTTTTGTTGAGCAATTATAATGATGCAAGTTTGTGTTTTTACCAACTCTTTGCTCATGTTGTCATTGTCTTTTGCAGGTGGAGAATCCAGTTAAAGATGAAGCTGACCCTTGAATTTGGGTAATGGTTTTCTCTTGATTATCAGCCTCACATTTTGAGTGTATTTACGTTAATATCTAGTTTTCATTGTGCTAGTTCACTCATTGGTTAACATAGAATATATTTGAGTTTTGAAGTGATGATGCTGTAGAATGCAGTGTTAGTTGGTTAGATGAAGGCTTGTTAATATTCAACTTCACATCATAGTTATGCAAGTAGAATTTCAGTGATGCCCTAAGTATGCCAATGTTTATATACCCTACTTTTTTCTGTTCCCTTGTGTTTAGCGTGTCATAGTACCACTTTGTAATTTCCAATGTCGGAGTAATGCAGCTTGTTTCTTAATCTCTGGTGTTTTGAACTTCAGTACTTTGTTGTTTCCTGTGGAGAACATGTATCCAGTGCCCCTTTTTAACAGTTTTCATCATCTATGATTATAATAACTCGGAGGCTGTGGTATAAGAAGTAAAAGTTCATTAGAATGAGTATGTTTTCAGCCACTATACTTATTACTGTAGGTTACATGTTGCGCTGTACTAATGTTAATCACTGCATCAAGATTCTGTGATGTTTTCAAAAGATGGCCAAATAAAAGTTTGATGTTCTGTTGTATTTCTTGAGCTCTATGAATCATGCTTTTCTTGAGTTTATGTATAATTTTTTAAAATTAAATGGTTCTTGTTGTATCACGACTTTTCTTCATCTTATCGGATGGAAACATTACCACATTGAGAGATGAACAAGCTTTACATATTGGTTCAGAAAGTTGTCCCTTTGTTAACAAGGTCCAAACGGCTTATGGATTTTACTTTTGTTTGACAGTGGTGGGCTGGAGCTTCTTTGTGATTCTGTAAAAATCCACAATATAGATGTTGAACCAAAGGCAGGAGAGGAGAAGGTGGGTTCCTCTCATTTTTTTATAAAAACCCAATCTTTCATGTATAGATTGAACATTCATGCATCAACGAATTCATTTACTTTTCCAGTTAACTATGAAGCACCTGCTTTCATGGGTTCGCACCAATGTGATCAAGGAGAGGCCTGAAATGTTCATGAAAGAAGATTCTGTGTGAGTAGCTCTACTGTCTCTTTCTTCGTGTTTCCATTTCCTCAGTTGATAGACCAATAAATAAGCACAGTAGCCTCGTTTAGTTAGTCTAGAAGCTCACTATCTGTTATATTCAAGTTTTCGTTTTTGAATTGTTAATAGTCATAGATGAACTGATGGAAAATCGAATATGTTGGTATGTTTTGATGACCATTGTTTTCCCTTGCAGGAGACCGGGAGTTCTGGTCCTTGTGAACGACTGTGATTGGGAGTTAAGCGGACAACTCGATACAACTCTTGATGATAAAGATGTCGTGGTTTTTATATCAACTTTGCACGGTGGATAGCTCTGTTTGTCGACTCTGTCCTTGGTTTGGTTAAGTCTCTGACACTACAACAAACATATTAGACCTCGGGTCGACTGTAACCATTAGTACAAGAATTTCAAGCACTTTTCTGAGTTCTTAACTTAATTGTGATGATTGAAATTGTGATTTGTAAACTATTTATTACTCGCCCATATCTGTAAGCTTGTTTCTTGACCTTTAGGTCCAAAATTCATCTATTAATTTGAGAGTTTCGGATAACTTTGTAGGAATTCTATAATGCACCAAATATCAACTTCTGATAAAGATGCAGTTTGATAAAAGATACCACAACCAAATCAATGAGGCAGGAAGAGCACTAGTATGTTTTGAGTTGGGTAAAATTAAATTTCAAGTGGGAAAAAATAAATGTTGACAGTGGGATTTGAACCCACGCCCTTTCGGACCAGAACCTTAATCTGGCGCCTTAGACCAACTCGGCCATATCAACATTGTTGAAGGGATTTGGTTTCTCCAAATAGTATTTAATTCTAAACCAAGTACAAGATTCTACAACTATCATAATCTAACCCTACTCTACTGATCTCATACGTTGAGTAGTCAAATTTCTCACCATGCTACATTATTGTTTGTAGGAATGAAACATACTTTTTTTACAGATCAAATTCGGAATTAGGTAAATTAGACACATATTCATTATCATCCTAAAGTTTATTGCATCAATGTTACAAAGAACAAAATATCTCTATATAATATTCAAGCAAGCTATAATCTTGCCAATATTGCTTTCTAAACTTTTTCTATCCTTACTCAAATTTTCAAATAACTTCCATACTACAACAAGAGAAGTTTTTTTGTCCTATTGGATTTCTTTATCTTACTCCAATAATCAATTTATTCAATTGCAAAGTTTTCAAATTAAATCATAAGTCTATATTTATAGATATGAAAGCAAAAACAAGTATACTTCATTTCCCAATCAGTGACTTTAGCAAGGTGTGAACGTGTTAATATTGGTTTTATAATGATAATTTATTAAGAAATATTTAATGATACGATCAGGGAAAATCATTGAAAGTCACCTCAATATGAATTTTAGGGCAACCTCATTCTATCTAACGGTATACGTTAAATCTGAAGTGATGATTCTCTTATAGTAGTGATCATTTTGAGGCTAGTCTTAATTCTCAAACCTCACTAGGTATAGCTTAAGTACTAAGGTCATCTCCAATGGTTTTGCACAATCTTTCAGCTGTTACAATGATTTTTACAGTTGATATAGTGTTTTTACTCCAATGGTTTACTCTATATCTTCCTCTAAAAGTATATTCCTTCACATCCTTTATTAAATCTTAATTTTTATCTTTTTATTCCTTTGTTATATTGCAAAGTTATATCAAATTAATTCTTAATCTTGCATCGATAATTTATTTAATTAAAATAAAAAATTATTAATAAATAACTATTCTTAATAAAAATATTTATACAACATTTAACCTTACAATATAACAAATATATATAAAATTTAAAATGGAGTAAAATAAGGAGAGGTAAAGCAGGAAACAAAAACATAACATAATTAAATCTAAATAGATAAAAAGGGAAAAGATAAGAACATCAAACAAACAACAACAAAAAAAAGGAATGAAAAGGAAGAATAAAAACGGAAAATGCGAGCACATGCAGAAAAAAGAGAGGAAAAAGAAAGTGAAAACAAGATTTGAGAGATGAATAGGATACTCTAAATATAGAGTTGACTGTTCCTTCTCAAAAATTTGGACGCAAATATAGTGTACCATTGGAGGGAAAAAAGTGGCAAAAACGGAAAGATACAGTCACCGTTGGAGAAGTTCTAAGATTTTCAAAAACTGTTGATTTTTTATTGTGTTTGTATTATGTGGGGTCTTGTTACGCCCATAAGTCACAAGTAAAGAGATCTATTAGTTGATAAGAAATATAATTCTTGGTTCAGTTCTCCACCTTAACGACATAAAAGTGGATTGATCAAATTCTATTGACTTTTAATTGTGACACCAATACTTCTGTACCTTGATCATATTTCTCTTTAAGTTTATTATAAAATGCAATCAAAGACTCCTTAGACCCGTACCCTTCTTTAGAAAGAGCAAATTTAACCCACCATTTGCTTTTGATAGCCATGATAATTGTTAGTTTTTGTTTTAAATTTTTTTGAACGGGATTGTGGCAGGTCATTCGCCACCAATGCGGAAGGATGCCACCGAAAAGAATGGAGCACTGTTTCGCTCTGTTGGATGCCTTGGATCCCATATAACAAGTGAGCTCTTTACCCTCAAATTCAAAGATGTGGGCGCAAGTTCATAATTCCATACTTATCGGCTAGTTATAGTGATGGAATGGAAAGTCGCTAAAAAGGATCAAGCGATGTGGGGGAAAGCCAGCATGTTGGAATAATATCTTTTGTAAAAGATATTCCAGAAAGGAGAATAAAATTTTTTATGGTGTAGAGTCATCCTACGAAATTCCTTAGAGAATTTTATGGAAATTCCTAAAGGAGATCTTGATTTATTCTAAATGGACTTTTAAGTCTATGAATATAATCACAGATGGTTGAGGATCACTTAAATGAAGCAAATGCGAGAGAACTTGTTTAAGTGCTTATTTGCTTATAGGTTGAATCTGATAAGCTGTAATAAAGCTTATGAATTCCTAGACATGTGTGTTTGGAATTTTGGTGGTCAATAGTGAGATTGATAGACCATATATGGGTAAATCACTAGATCGCTAGTAGATTTCAACAACTAGTAAGTATACTTGTATACTTAGTGGGTATTCTCTAGAGTTTGAGAATATGTCCTAAATAATAGTACTTGTTATTGATGATGTGTGAAAGCTACAAGTACATCAAATGGACTTGGATGGTTTTAGGAGATTTAGATATTAAAATCTAAATAGAGCAGAATTCAAAGCTCGATACTCCTGTATGGTCCATAAATAGTCAAACTATTTGTTGTTAAGCCAATGAGATTTTAAATCAATGAGATTGACATGCTGAAGGACACATAAATTGATTATGATGTTCATTACTCATTGATGTAATATTGATACGATGATATAATATCTGATTGATATATCATAGTCAATATAATGATGCTAATTTGTTAGCATACCTTTGTAAAGGTACATATCTTTTCTCAAGATAGGAGAATTTTAGAGTCATTGAAAGAGTTTAATGTACTTAATGAGATGTACTGAAAATCCTCAAGAATCTCTACTAGAGATGTCACATTCTAGGCTCAGGTTTTTGGTTTCTCATTCATACGACTCTTTCAAGTCTATAGTGATAACTCTCTACCTGATACATTTTAAGGATACCGATCCCCCACATTGAGAGAATATCATTAAACATTCCCACACGTATAATTCATTAGAATTTCGTGTCTTGGGTCCCATAGACCAATGTCTTAGGATTCATAATTCTCATAAAAATTATGAATTTATTAAATTCTGTAATTACAAGTAATATGAATTATAATCTCAGAATTCTCAAGTCTTTTGATCAATATTCTGACGATTCTCAAATTCATTATTTACAAGAATTAATCATAAGTTTTTTTAATATAGTTTTGTGAAACTCATACTTTAGGGTCTATCATTATGATTCTTAAAACCAATACCCTTGACATAGTTAAACAACTCATGTCATCACGTTCATATTTTTAGGTTATACATGATAATCAAAATACTGAACGAGCCATATGCAAAGTTCCATTACATTAATAGCCATTTTTCAAAATCTAATTATTAAATCCAACCATGATTCAATAATTCAAATTCTGAAATCTCATTGTCACAACAGACAAACATGCATCTCCATAATCAGCACATATGTTGAGCCTCAATCAGGCCATATCCATGCTTACTCATCTTTGAAGCTCTAAGGTTTTCAAGTCTTACTTAACAAGCAAAACTCAAATGTGTTTTGAGTTTGGTCCCTTTATCCCATCCTAAGAAGAACTAGGAAACCCTAAGCAAAACTTACCACCATTAAAGGAAAGAATTAAAATAAAATGAATGTTGACAGTGGGATTTGAACCCACGCCCTTTCGGACCAGAACCTTAATCTGGCGCCTTAGACCAACTCGGCCATATCAACTTTGTGAAAGAGCATTATGTATTATTTAATAATAATTATCCTATCTTATAATGTTCTTTCAAACGTTAGCTCACCGTGGCTGCTGAAAGCTGTGACTGATTTCATCCTCATCACAAGAACAAATATTGGATCTGAAGAAAATCTCAATAAGAACATATATTGTGCTTTGAATTTTGATCAATCAAATATGTGCTATACAAAGTTTTTACAAATATAAAACTATGATTGTTATAACAAACCACTACATTTATTATTTGCCTCAATGTTACAAAGAACAAAAAATCTCCGACATAACATAATCTGGTAAAAGAAACGAAAACTACAAAGATCATCTTGCATCGCAATCTTGCTTTCTATACTTTCTCTTTCCCTTTATCCTTGCTCAGTTTTTCAAATTCTGTTTCGGCAACTTTCAGTTGCTCTTTCAGTAAAGATATCCGCAGCTGCAGTTCTTGGGCCGAGCCACGGACCAGGGCCGGTTGATATGGCGTCATAAAATGCCTCGAGAATGATTTCAAGGCCCCGACTCCACAAACCTAGAAAGGATTCTTTCTAATTTAGGCAGGTGCTCAAGACAAAAATTAAGATTTCGTGTCAATGATTCTGAAAATACACATACCTCTTCGGGTAGCAAAGGCAGCTTGGTGATGTTAAAGTCGTCGTATAACATGTAGAACTGATCAAGATATTTTTGCTGCATCTTCATTCTAGCTTGTAATAACTTCGATTCAACAGCTAAAACATCATATAAATAATTTTATGAGTTAGTTTTGGGAATAATTAAGTTATTATGTCGAGAAAACTATGGGAAAATAAGAATTAGTACCTTCTTCATCAAACAGAACTTGGTTAATGATTATATTATGTGCATCTATCTCAAACTTGGTGAGTTCCTGAACCAATCGTTCAGTTTCGTACAAGGACAGGAATTCGGGGATGCAGACACAAACAAATGTAGTTAAGTCCTGAAATAAAAGATGAAAGTGTGAGTGGAGAGTTTGAGAACAGAACAGCAAACGGGCAGTGAAATTTTAACAAACGAGTGAGGCTCACTGGATCTTTGAATTGCTTGTTCACTTCTACAATCAAATCTCTCAGGCCTTCCATCTTTCCCATAAAAGCTTCCCCGCCAATTTCATCGCCCATACCAAACATACGTGACATCTGTTGCAAGTACTACTCAGATATGCATATAAAGGAAAAGAAAAGGAACACGATAACATCTGTTGCAAGTACTACTCAGATATGCTTATAAAGAAAAAGAAAAGGAATACGATAACATTTGTCCCTACTTCATATCAAATTTCATGATAAAAAGGTATTCAAAATCCATGTAGGTATCCAAAATGTACTTATGAAATAGTCATAATTTCTGGAAACATGGGTTTCTAAGTGCCTTTTGCCAGGATCAGAGGATGATTTATCTCATTTTAACCACAAAAAATGAACACTTTAGTCATCCTACGAAAATCTTAAGGGCTTCTTTAAGCTAAAGAAAAAGGCTTTAACATACTTATAAGTCACAGAATCACTGATGAGAGTAGGTACCAAAGCCTCCCGGTTGCAGAATGGCTGTTCGTAAGGAAAAAAAAAATAAGACTGAGAGAAAGTCCCACACGAACCTGAGTAATTGCACCACCAAATTTACTTTTCAAAGCCATCATTTTTTCTAATCCCTTCTCTAATGTCGATGGGAATTGTAATAGCCGCAGGGTATGTCCAGTTGGAGCTGTATCAAAAACTATGACAGAATAATCCATCGTCTGCACTAACCTGCAAAAGACATTGTCCAAGACACAAGTTAATACACATGGTACTCGTAAAAATCCAAAGTCTTAAGCACAACAATTTATGATAAACATGAAAATGTGATAGTCGTAAAAAAGATTTGTGATAAACATGAAAAGATTCACATCCTATTTAGGCACTAAGGGCAAGACCCTGAAACAATATTGACAGACTTATAAACTGCAGAGCTAGTCGAAGAGTAGACATACTTCATCATCTCACCAAAGCTCATAGCCTCGTCAATTCCAGGAATCGCATTCGTAATGTCAGACACAAAACCATCCATTCCATCTATAGCATGACTGTCTTCATCCTCCACAGTTGGATCAACTTCCTAAAAGAACAAAACCACACATGTCAGCTCTAAAAGATCATTCTTTTATTTATTTTCAAACTTAGAGTCAGCCTTCAAAAAATCGCCAAATACAGCTCCAAAACACCACTCCAGTACATGTTCACAAAAAAAATCAACCAAATTCTCTACTGACAACTATCATACTCCCTCAATCCCACTAATCTTCATATTCCTCACCAAAGTTCAAACTTTAAACATGAATTCTCTGATAATCAGTAACAATATTATCACCCCACAGCATCCTATAGTTTCAAAATATCAACTTTCTATAATTCCTACACACATGAAACTCCTCCAGACATTGATACAAAATAAAGAGAGATTACAGTACTCAACAAAAAAGAATACAAATTAGAATCTGCAACACTAATCTGAATCAGAACCATACCATGGCATACAGATTTTTGAAGCCATTGACAAGAGTGGGGCTCTTGGTGAACCTCTGCTGAAACGCATCGCTGAGATTATGTGCCGGGTCGGTAGAGATTAGCAGCACGGAGGAGCGGACGGAGGCGAGAAGGATGGCGAGGATGGAGCTGCAGGTGGTTTTTCCGACGCCGCCTTTTCCGCCGACGAACACCCACTTCAGAGTCTCCTGCTCCATGATGTTCTGCACTGACGCCTCTGGCAATTCTTGATTCTCCATACTTAAACCTTAATTCAACACGATTTCGATTTCGATCAGTTTTTCGTTGCTGTCGGGATTCAGGGAAACCCCGCCAGATTTATATGCTGAGGAAGCAGCAAGAAAACCTGGAGCTCGTCGGATTTGCCAAAGGATTTTTCTCAGGACGAACACGACTTTAGTTAATAAGCGTAATCTTGGACTCGTGTTTAATATTGTTGTGTGTTACTTTTTAGCCCAGGAAGTTTGGTATAATTGTGGAAATACTTGTGGATTTGGTTTCCTCATTCTGTCTTTTTCCAAATTAGAAAATGATTTTGTTACTTTTCCGTCTTAACATTTTATTTGAAAAATAAATTCAAAAATAGAATTTCAAAATCCATAATGATTCGAAAGGTTGCTTACGAAATACACAGACTATGCAGTTCATTTATCATGTATAGAATGATTGTCGCATTTTTGATTACTTTATTTTATTTTTTTATATTATAATGATTCTAGTGTAATATAATAATGAGAATATACTTTATATTGTTTGTCGAGTATGACATCAATTTAAATTATGTTAATCAGCGATCCCTCCATACTTTGAATATGTCGAGTTGTGATGAAATATGTTAAGAGGGATAAACCTCGATGCTGAGGTGTGTCTGATATTCACAACAATATATGCAGTACAAAGGTACAGAGGAAAAGCGAGAAATCCTAGCTAAATCCTAACCTAATACACATTGGGCTCAAACCCCATATTACTATCTAACAAAATATTATATTGAAAGTGATCGTGTATCTATGCGTTTTTTGATTCATGAGATTACTTGGATCATGACATATGACATTTATAAATTATCCTTTATGTACATATGGTATGATAATTTTATCGTTTTTGATGATATGTACCTGACTACTATTAAAATGATAATTAAAGTCCTTAGAATAAGATGAATGTTATTCTTAAAGTTCCCTAGTCATAGTATTAACAATAATAAGGGCATTGTTATTGCGGACTGATTAGCATGTATGGTGATACATGAGTGAACTATTGGAAAATAGCTCATTGAGCGCCACGGGCGGAGCTAGAAAATGTTCATGGCGGGGGCTGAAATATGAAGACAATTTTTTTATTTTCCACATCAATTTTGATTATCAATATATCATATTA
This sequence comes from Sherardia arvensis, assembly GCA_948330725.1. Lineage (NCBI taxonomy): Eukaryota > Viridiplantae > Streptophyta > Magnoliopsida > Gentianales > Rubiaceae > Sherardia > Sherardia arvensis. The sequence continues at coordinate 4,489,381 of OX415238.1, read as the reverse complement.
AAATTGTTGATGACTAATTCAATTATACTGTAAAACTCTAAATTTACTGTTTAGAAGATATTAATATTTAATTTACGATCTTTTAAAGGCCATTAGAGGAGAACTATAAATATAAACAGATAAAAAAAGGAGTAGAACTATAATAAATAGATAAAAATATTTATTAATTCTAAAGGATATTAATTTTTAAATTGAAAATAAAATAGTAGATAAATAATGTAAAAACAAACATCGGAGTCACTGTGCGAAAGGAAGAGTAGCCCTAAACAAACACTGCACACATATGTTGACTAATCAAAAAAGAAAAATAAAAATAAAAGGAAAGGGAATGTATTCAACAAATCAGAACGACGTCGTAGAACTTTATTTTATCAAAGGAACGAAACCCAAGAGTTTTCTGCAGTTCTGCACAATCACGGCGGGGCTGATCACCGGAAATCATGGCGGATCTACAAATTTCAATCCTATTATTTGACGTTTCTAACCGGGCTGGCGGGGACTTGAGTCCCCGCCAGACCCGATTTGGATCCGCCGCTGTTGAGCGCCATATGAACAGAGAGCTGCCATCGATAAAGAAAGCCAAAATGTTGCCGAAATCCATTTTCTTCTCGATAGGGATGCATTTTCGCTTGTTTCCCTATTCACGTATTCAAACAAATGATTCCTTTAAAGTTTTCTGATAAACATTCACATGCATAAACAAGTTGATAAGAATAATAATAACCTGTATTTTTGTTTTGGAAATATACCTTGCATGCGTGTATGTGTGTGTGTTTTATAAATACACATTGAGTGTGTGTATTGTGTGTTTTGAAAATACACCTTGAGTGTGTGTATATGTGTGTGTTTTAGATACACCTTGAGTGTGTGTATGTGTGTGTTTTAGAAATACACCTCGGATGTGTGTATGTGTGTTTTTTTACATACACCTCAAGTGTGTGTATGTGTGTGTGCTTTAGAAATACACCTTAAGTGTGTGTATTTTGTGTGTGTTTTATTAATATACCTTGAGTGTGTATCTGTGTGTTTTAGAAATACACCTCGAGTGTGTTTATTTGTGTGTTTTATAAATACACCTCGAGTATGTTTATCCGTGTGTGTTTTAGAAATACACTTGAGTGTGTGTATCTTTGTGTGTTTTTTAAATACACTTCAAGTGTGTGTATGTGTGTGTTTTAGAAATACACCTTGAATGTGTGTATGTGTGTGTTTTTTAAATACACATTGAGTGTGTGTATTGTGTGTCTTGGAAATACACCTTGAGTGTGTGTATGTGTGTGTGTTTTAAAAATACACCTTGAGTGTGTGTATGTGTGCGTTTTTTAAATACACCTTAGGTGTGTGTATGTGTGTGTTTTTTAAATACACTTCAAGTGTGTGTATGTGTGTGTTTTAGAAATACACCTTGAATGTGTGTATGTGTGTGTTTTTTAAATACACATTGAGTGTGTGTATTGTGTGTCTTGGAAATACACCTTGAGTGTGTGTATGTGTGTGTGTTTTAAAAATACACCTTGAGTGTGTGTATGTGTGCGTTTTTTAAATACACCTTAGGTGTGTGTATGTGTGTGTTTTTTAAATACACTTCAAGTGTGTGTATGTGTGTGTTTTAGAAATACACCTTGAATGTGTGTATGTGTGTGTTTTTTAAATACACCTTGAGTGTGTGTATTGTGTGTCTTGGAAATACACCTTGAGTGTGTGTGTGTGTGCGTTTTTTAAATACACCTTAGGTGTGTGTATGTGTGTGTTTTTTAAATACACTTCAAGTGTGTGTGTGTGTGTGTTTTAGAAATACACCTTGAATGTGTGTATGTGTGTGTTTTTTAAATACACCTTGAGTGTGTGTATTGTGTGTCTTGGAAATACACCTTGAGTGTGTGTATGTGTGTGTGTTTTAGAAATACACCTTGAGTGTTTGTATGTGTGTGTTTTAGAAATACACCTTGAGTGTGTGTATGTGTGTTTTTTAAATACACCTTAGGTGCGTGTATATGTGTTTTTTAAATACATCTCAAGTGTGTGCATGTGTGTGTTTTAGAAATACACCTTGAATGTGTGTATGTGTGTGTGTTTTATAAATACACCTCAAGTGTGTGTGTGTGTGTGTGTGTATGTGTTTAGAAATACACATTGAGTGAGGCCTTGTCAAGTTCGGCTTATTTTCAACTTAACTGCGCGGAAGTTAGCTGAAAAGTCTGCAGTTAGCTGAATCACGCTGCCGGTAGCCGAAACACGCTGCAGTTAGTTGAAACACGCTGCAGGTAGCTGAACTTAGCTGAAGCAAGCTGCAGTTAGCTGAAATTGGCTGAAATAAGTTAAAAATATTTTATTTTAAATCTTATAAATTTTAGCACATAACTAAAAGTTTATTAACTTTTTTTTAATTTTATTTTTCTCCTTTCTTTTTTAAATGCACTACATATTTTTTAAAAAACTTTTTAAATCTCAAAACTTATCTCTTTTCCCTTTCATAAGATTCCGAATCATCCTAAGATCTCATGTATCCAGTACAAGAGCAAGAAAACATGTACCAGAGTTTAGACATGCACCACCTAGAGGTAAAGACGGAGCATTTTGACAAATGATATTCTTCATTGAGAATGAAAATTGAAGATGCATTTGGACAGTTGAAAAGTACTTGGAGAGTGCTAAAAAGAATGTCTCAAATTGAAAATTGTCATCAAATATCAATTATTGTTGCATGTTTCACGCTTCATAAATTCATACAAATACAAGAGAGTGACATTCCTATTTTAGATCACGGGTCTACACAAGGAACTAGTGATTTCACTATATTGATGAACATAAAAAAAGTGTCAGTCAGAAGTGCGTGAAGGTATAGCTAAACATATTTAAAATTTGGTAGGTGGTGATACTAGTGAAAATGAACGATCAAATGATAGCGATTAGTATGGATGCAATCAATATGCATTTTGGGAATATTTGCTCAAATTGTTACTTTCGAGTATAAATTAATTTGGTTTATTCTCGAGTACTAAACTAAACATATTAAAATAACTTTATTTGATAAATCAAAACAAATATATATAATTGATATTTGATAAAAAATAACTTTCTTCCAAAAAATTTATTCAAGTTTTTTTGAAGCCATTTGAAATTAGTTAAAGCACGCTGCAATTAGCTGAAACCAGCTGCAGGTAGTTGATATTTGCTGAAGCAAGCTGCAGTTAGCTGAAGCATGTTGCAATTAGCTGAAGTGCACTGCATTTTGCTGAAACACACTGCAGGAGCGCCATATGAACAGAGAGCTGCCATCAATAAAGAGAGCCAAAATGTTGCCGAAATCCATTTTCTTCTCGATAGGGATGCATTTTCGCTTGTTTCCCTATTCACGTATTCAGACAAATGATTCGCTTTAAAGTTTATAGATAAACATTCACATGCATAAACAGGTTGATAAGAATAATAATAACCTGCATATGTGTTTTGGAAATATACCTTGAGTGCGTGTACATGTGTGTGTTTTATAAATACACATTGAGTGTGTGTACTGTGTGTTTTGGAAATATACCTTGAGTGTGTGTATGTGTGTGTGTTTTAGATACACCTTGAGTGTATGTGTGTTTTAGAAATACACTTCGGGTGTGTGTATGTGTGTTTTTTTACATACACCTCAAGTGTATGTATGTGTGTGCTTTAGAAAGACACCTTGAGTGTGTGTATTTTATGTGTGTTTTATAAATACACTTTGAGTGTGTATCTGTGTGTTTTAGAAATACACCTCGAGTTTGTGTATTTGTGTGTTTTATAAATACACCTTGAGTGTGTGTATCATTATCAGTGTGTGTTTTTGAAATACACCTCGAGTGTGTGTATTTGTGTGTTTTATAAATACACCTTGAGTATGTGTATGTGTGTGTATGTGTGTCTATTAAATACACCTTGAGTGTGTGTATGTGTGTGTATTTTAGAAATACACCTTGAGTGTGCTTTAGAAATACACATTTAGTGTGTCTATGTGTGTTTTTTTAAATACACCTTAGGTGTGTGTATGTGTGTGTTTTTTAAATACACCTCAAGTGCGTGTATGTGTGTGTTTTAGAAATACACTTTGAAAGTGTGTATGTGTGTGTTTTTTAAATACAACTCAAGTGTGTGTATAAGTGTGTTTTAGAAATACACCTCGAGTTTGTGTATTTGTGTGTTTTATAAATACACCTTGAGTGTGTGTATCATTATCAGTGTGTGTTTTTGAAATACACACTTATACATACACTTGAGTTGTATTTAAAAAACACACACATACACACTTTCAAAGTGTATTTCTAAAACACACACATACACGCACTTGAGAACACCTTGAGTGTGTGTTTTACAAATACAAATTGAGTGAGGCCCTGTCAAGTTCGGTTTATTTTCAACTTAACTGTGTTTAACTGCGCGAAAGTTAGCTTAAATTAGACGAAGCACGCTGCAGTTAGCCGAAACACGCCGCAGGTAGCTGAACTTAGCTTAAATTGGCTTAAATTCGCTGAAATAAGTTAAAAATATTTTATTTTAAATCTTATAAATTTTAGCACATAACTAAAAGTTTATTAACTTTTTTAATTTTATTTTTCTCCTTTCTTTTTTAAATGCACTACATATTTTTTAATTATTTTTAAATCTCAAAACCTATCTCTTTTCCCTTTAACTAGCTTGCTTCCATCACGCGTTGGGCGATACACTTGAATTATTTTAAAACATTTAAAGCTGATATAAAAATTGACTTTTAATAATTTTATTTTAATATTAAGGGTACATAAAGAGTTAATATAATTAAGTAACACATAGAAATATAAGCTCGATCATATCATAAAAAGGTACGTATCTAATTAAAAGCTATTATATATTTCATCATGTCAAATATATCATTTAGAGTAATTAGGAAATATTTGTTTAAATTATTCAAAAAAGAAAAAAAAATGAGAAAACATATATTTGAAAAGGATCATCCAATTAAATTTTTTAATATCTAATCTATTACATGGAACTTACTCTAATTAATTGATTACATATGAGATCTCATTATTGTCTATTTTTTGTTGTGATTCATATAGAACAGTTGATGATTAATTTATAAAATTTGGATTTTAAAAAAGCAAATTCTCTAGAAAGTCCAACTTTCTTTAATGCTATGAAACTACCACTATATATTTAAACTCAAGTGATATAATTTTGTGTTAAAACATTGATCATGTTGATCATGTTAAAATAAACATATAGTAAAACATGTTTTAATACGAAAATTCAAGAAATTTTATGTAAAAATTAAAAAAATTAAGTTATATAATTTACAGTTCAATTTAAAAGGTGCATGGTATAAGTTAAAACGTATAAAGATTTTCATGGAAAGTCAGGAAAGTTGGGAGTTCCAGAGACTTTCTCTTTTAAAAATGTACTAATTTTTATATAAGATTAGAGCTTCATGTAATTTTTGTGAAAGTCAAGAAAGTTGAGAGTTCAGGAGATCTTCCCTTTAATTCTAATTTAGTTTAGTTTTGAAAAACTTCATTCAATATATTCAATTTAATTAAACCACACTTTTATTATTTTCATTTTTATATATTTGTATTCAGTTCAGTTTTATAAAATATAAATTTAGTAAGAACATGCCCTATACAACTGATATAATTTGAAATAACAATTTATTAATATGATATATCTTACCGAATCATTTACAAAGTTTTAAAGTTAAAATGTTTTGTACAATTAAATATTTATAAAATTTGATTGTTATGGTTATTAGAAAACGTAGGCTAATAAAGTAAATATGATGTGTTGATGCTTAATTTGGTATAGTAATCATTGTAATCACAAACGTGTAAAACATGCATATGTCGATGGAAACATATTTTTATATTATCAGTTAATCCAACATATCACATAATTGTGGAAATGATACATTTACATATTTAAATTGAATGTTTTGGTGTATAATATCACAATCTATAATCTAGTTTCTAAATACCAAATTATGGTTACCGAGTAAATATTTCACAACATCTATTTAAAAATAGATAAGCAAATATCAATATTAGTGGTTTGTATATAGAATGGATATATTGTGGACAATAATTAGCAACTACCATTGATTTGGTAGCCATTTTATTTGGAGCTAAATATCAGTATACAACTCAAGCCATGGCAGCTGAGCATTTCACATTAAACTGGTTTCAGTTTGGTACCTGCGTGCGTAATCAAAACAGTATAGTAGATAAGAAACTAATGACAAATTGAAGGATCAAATCTAGAATAATACAGAGATGAATAAAAAAGCTACAATTACCTATACATGATGATTATCCTATCAAAAGTCGGTTCTTGAATTGTGATTTTGTTCATCAATTTACCAAAACTGGGTTACAAGAGAGAAAATACCTCCAATGACGACAAGGCCATCCAACTTTAAAGATTTGCAGTTTTCAAGAGCAGCATGGACCTGCTTGGTGGTTTTAATTTGATCCTTTGTCCTTCATACATAAATCATAACGTTAATGGATTTCTATTGAAATTAAAGGCGAGGAGGCCCAACAGGGTCCGCGGCTGTGGTTTCATCACCGAACATCAGTTCCCTGCAAACAAACACGTTACTATATGTAGCTAAATATGCAACATATATGTAGAAACAAACATCTATAACTGATACGTAATAATAATTAGAGAGAAATAGAAGCTGAAAGAACATGATTAAATGTAAGATGATTGATTCTGGAGATGCTTGTATTTTTCACTGATGATTTATATTTTCAACCAAAAATTACGACTGGATGATCATTGACATGTGTATATATCATACTAATTAAATTGAGTAAATAATATATTGTGTTGTTACAATAAAAGGAAAAATTATATATGTGTATCATATAATCTACCAAAAATAAGTATCTAGTGAATATATAAACTCTGTTAAAAATCAATTATTTTGATGAAGGTTTGTTTGTATCTCGAATGATTTTTATTCACGCATTTAATACTTTATTTAAAGAATGTTGGAATGAGTTGTAATTAATGTGTAATTCGTTCATCATGCATTAAAAAAGAATGAAATTTATAGAAGAAGGAAACAACTTCGGAAAAAACAATAAAATTAAAAGAAAAAAAATGGAATATATGAAAATGGTAGGCGCCGGAATATGGTGAACTTGCGGTGGTTATATGGTGGTTTTAGTCAAAACTACGTAGTTTAATAATTTTTAATATTTTTATTAATTTATTTATTGACCGGAGCAATAACTCTTCTAGTTCCCTTTAAGACAATTGTTTAAATGTTACTCTTTACACAACTAGATATAAATTATCACATTCTTCAAAAAAGAAGATATAATTGTCTCAAAAACGTAGACATGATATAATTGATTATACTTTAATATTATATTATAAATTTGTTAAAAAATTTATATATGTCAATATTCCGAAATCTCCATCACATATATTCCAAAGTTTAAATATATTTTTAAAATTCAAATATGTTAAAATATTCTAAAATCCCCATCAATATATTACAAATATTGAAATAAAAAGATATTTAACTTCCAAATATATAACTAAAAGAAATCTTATACAAATATTTTACTAATATTTTTCACTAAAAATTAAGGAATGGTTTTAAGTTCTTTCTTGTTTCGTATCGTGAATCTGATACTCAGAGATGCACTAATATTGTTTTGGCGTAATTGATTTCCAATCATGATAAAGTAATATAATTGGTTGTATGTTGAGTAATTCAATCTTAAATAATAAACTAATATAATTTAGACAAAATATATTTATATTATTTATGGTAATAAACAAAAATATATCAAACACAAGTCTCAAAATATTCATAAATCTATTGACTTGATTTCATCCATTTTACAATATAAAACGAAACAAGATATTTGAATATTACAATATAAAACGAAACAAGATATTTGAACATCCATATCATATCTGATCACCTCCTCGAGAAATCCACCACCTCCTCATGTAATGCTCTCCAGATTTTCGTTGCAGTTCTCATGGAGCCCTTCAATCACAAAAAATAAAACACCATTACTGTGAATTCAGAGTGCGTGTTCCAAGATTCGATTTTTATGACAAAGGCTAAAGAAACAACAGAAACTAAGATGAACCCACCCAAGTGAGTGATCGAAACATACTTGACGAACATCAAAATGGTCTCGGACGATCTTGCTGCCAAGCATCACAAACATGGTCCCTGTAAGTAGTCCAAACAGCACGTGTTGAGGATCCGACACTGGCAACTGAACTTCTTCCTAATATCACTGGCAAGAAAAATCAGTATAAATTTATAGCAAAACACATAAAAAACGACCTTCAAGCATGAATTAAACGAAAAAAACCATAAACTTCCGATTATATAGCTGGCAAGAGAAACTGAAAGATTTTCTTCATCGTCAACCACCAATGACCCACAAAACTAATAAACTGACAATCACAATGGAAGAAATTTATACGAGTGGCATACAAATAAATGGATATAAATATATGGGTATTAAAATATATTAATACCATATAAATAAAGTGTATAATATACATTTTTTTAAAATATACATGAAAATGTGTGTAGCCCAATAAACAAATCATAAGCATCGTGAACAAACGGGTGGCGATCAAATATTGTGAATACAAATCATAAATAATACTATTGTAACAATAAACAACACAATCATGTGGGCTAGCCCACGTGGCTCACATGGCCAGAGATAAGAATCTCGCCCAGCGGAGATCAAAGGCTCGAATCCCCTCTAGAGCATCATTTCCAAAGCATTTCCTCTGACCTCCCTGGTCAAGTCTTCCAAAGTGCTCATACAACGAGTCGGGACCTGCATCGACAGTGATCAGAGAGCATGGGGATTGGGGAGCACCACAGGGCCGGTGTAAGTGGAATCTTCACTCCACCCACATGGCCGGTGTAAGTGGAATCTTCACTCCACCCACAGGGCCGGTGTAAGTGTAATCTTCACTCCACTCAAAACATCAGGGTGAGGATCTCGGCAACTCAGCGTACGGGACCAGTAGAATAGAATAGATTAGAGGGGATCAGTAGAATAGAATAGATTAGAGTAGAGTAGGGTTAGAATAATTGTAGTATCCTTTTACTTGATTATGTCGTTGTAATTAGAGATCAATAGTGTCTCCAAAAAATAAAAAAATAAATAAACAACACGTAAATATATAATACATATAAGGTATACTGCGGCACTTAACAAGTATAAAATAAAAAGAACGGTAAGTGTAATACGTATTTAAAGAAATAAAAAGGAATATATGAAAATTGTAGGCGCCGGAATATGGTGTTTTTGTGATGGTTATGTGGTGTTTTTAATCAAAACTACGTAGTTTAATATTTTTTATTAATTTATTTATTGACCGGAGCAATAACTCTTCTAGTTCCCTTTAGGATAAGATTCATCCGAATCATCCTAAGATCTCATGTATCCGGTACAAGAGCAAGAAAACATGTACCAGAGTTTAGACATGAACCACCTAGAGGTAAAGGCGGAGCATTTTAACAAATGATATTCTTCATTGAGAATGAAAATTGAAGATGCATTTGGACAGTTGAAAAGTACTTGGAGAGTGCTATGCCTCAAAATGAAAATTGTCATCAAATATCAATTATTGTTGCATGTTTCACGCTTTATAAATTCATGCTTTAAAAATTTATTCGAATACAAGAGAGTGGCATTCCTATTTTAGATCACGGATCTACACAAGTAACTAGTGATTTCACTATTTTGATGAACATCAAAAAAGTGTTATGGCAGAAATGTGTGAAGCTATAGCTGAACATATTTGGAATTTGGTAGGTGGTGCTACTAGTGAAATGATAGTGATTAGTGTGGATGCAATCAATATGCATTTTGGGAATATTTTCTCAAATTTTTACTTTTTAGTATAAATTAATTTGATTTTATTCTCGAGTACTAAACTAAATATATTAAAATAACTTTATTTGATAAATCAAAAAAAATATATATAATTGACATTTGATAAAAAAAATAGCTTTCTTTCAAAAAATTTATTGAAGTTTTTTTGAAGCCATCTAAAGTTAGTTAAAGCACACTGCAATTAGTTGAAGCCAGCTGGAATTTGCTGAAGCAAACTGCAATTAGCTGAAGAACGTTGCAATTAGCTGAAGTACGCTGCATTTTGCTGAAACACGCTGCAGTTTGAGTGCCATTTGAACAGAGAGCTATCACCGATAAAGAAAGCCAAAATGTTGCCGAAATCCATTTTCTTCTCGATAGGGATGCATTTTCGCTTGTTTCCCTATTCACGTATTCAAACAAATGATTCGCTTTAAAGTTTTCTGATAAACATTCACATGCATAAACAAGTTGATAAGAATAATAATAACCTGGATGTGTGTTTTGAAAATATAAATTGAGTGCGTTTATATGTGTGTTTTATAAATACACATTGAGTGTGTGTATTGTGTGTTTTGAAAATACACCTTAAGTGTGTGTATCTGTGTGTGCTTTAGAAATACACCTTGAGTGTGTATTTTGTGTGTGTTTTATAAATACACCTTGAGTGTGTATTTGTGTGTGTTTTAGAAATACACCTTGAGTGTGTGTATTTGTGTTTTATAAATACACCTTGAGTGTGTGTATCCGTGTGTGTTTTAGAAATACACCTTGAGTGTGTGTATTTGTGTGATTTATAAATACACCTTGAGTATGTGTGTTTATTAAATACACCTTGAGTGTGTGTATTGTGTGTCTTGGAAATATACCTTGAGTGTGTATGTGTGTGTTTTAGAAATACACATTGAGTTTATGTGTTTTAGAAATACATTTTGAGTATGTGTGTTTTAGAAATACACCTTGAGTGTGTGTATTTTAGAAATACACCTTGAGTGTGTGTATGTGTGTGTTTTAGAAATGCGTACACCTTGAGTGTATGTATGTGTGTGTGTTTTAGAAATATACCTTGAGTGTGTGTATGTGTGTGTTTTAGAAATACACTTTGAGTGTATGTATGTGTGCGTGTTTTTTAAATACACCTTAGGTGTGTGTATGTGTGTTTTTTAAATATACCTTAGGTGTGTATATGTGTGTTTTTTAAATACACCTCAAGTGTGTGTATGTGCATGTTTTAGAAATACACTTTGAATGTGTGTATGTGTGTGTGTTTTTTAAATACACCTCAAGTGTGTGTATGTGTGTGTGTAGAAATACACCTTGAGTGTGTGTTTCATAAATACACATTGAGTGAGTTTGTGTGTGTGTGGTTAAGAAATACACATTGAGTGTGTGTATTTATGTGTATTTTTTTAGGCAAAACCATCCAAGTGGATAGGAGGATTATTCACGCCTCTTCAACCCTAAATAAAAACAGTAATAGTACATGATTGGGTAAACCCAATGTTACACATAAAACGATATGGTCTTTGTGGCAATTTGAATGAGATTACAGAAAATTTTCCAGCATAGCTGTACTAATTATCTGCCTCGATGGTGCTAATAAAATGGGATATATCGAAAGATTCCTAAGGACAGATACAAAAGCATCCAAACTACTTTGACAGGTATAATATCCTTAACTTATAGCATAAATGCTCAAAGTCTTCAAGTCTATGCACAGAGACGCCGATAGTAAGTTGTCAAAACTAGCACGACTTGGATTTCTCCTCTACTGTAATTGCACATACCGGAGCCCAAAGGGTCTTCCCTCTCGCCAATAAAGGGTTAAGAGGGACATGACAAACAAATAGGCAAGGATACTCAATAAATTAGCCAAAGTAATTTTGCAAAATAATCCTGATTACAATCACATATCCCATAAAAGTTAAAAAAAATCTAAGAAGACATAAATAAATAAAGGGAAAGTGAAGAAACAAACCCCAAATCCTGGACTGACAAAGTGAAGACTTGAGAAAGTCACATGCGCGTGCTGCAAGAAACTGGCGGCGCGTGCGCGTGTGGACGAGGCGGCAAACCGCTTGCACGTCATAGCATCCCCAATTAAATGCGGCGGCGCGTACCTCCCCGATTGCCTAAACACTATTCAGTTAGCGGTACTCTAGTTGGTCGGAGACTTGTTTCATCCTAAAAATCTCCATGTCGATCTGCTAACCAGCAGTGTTGTTTCCTCAAAAAAAAAATCAACAGTGTTGTTTCGGGCCCGATCCAAAACCACCACTGTTGGGCTCCGATCAACAGCAAGGATTGAAAACGCCGGAAAAAACGATAGTCCCTAATTTGGCGAGGATAAGGAAAAGGGGTTTTTTTGGTGTGGGGATTAGAAGGAGGAGTCTGGAATAACAAGGTATGGGCTGGGAGGGGGTCACAACGGCGGTAGAGACGCCGGCGACCCCCGCCTGAGATGGATCAGATCTGGAGGAACGAAAAGGGGGGGAGGGGAAGATGTCGGCAGAGGGAAAAAAGGATAAAAACTTGAGTTTTATAAATACAACTTGAGTTTATGTGTTGTCTGTATTTATTTTTACAAGACTTTATTCAAATAAAATAATCGATGCATTACATGCTAGGGTTTATTGACCAATCTAAATCACAAATACAACGCCATGTTTGATATATATAAGTATCAATTATTTTATTTATTCTTTATTTTTATTTATTTGATTTAGAAACATCTTATATCACCGCAAGAAATTGAAATATAAATATTTTTAAAACAAAATTAACAATTAAAAAATATCTTATCTTGCCATAACAAGATGGTAACCGTGCATGCATCACCGTAAGTACTTGGAATTATATTATTAGAAGTAGTAATAATAATAACAATCTATGTTGGATAGAGGGCTTGCCTTGCCCATCATAGGTCAGGGGTACGAATCTCCAGAAGCAGTACTTTCAAGCAAAAGTCCACCTTCTCTGGATCAAATTTCCAGGAGTGCTCACAGGAGATGAATCGACAGGTAACATAAATAGCATATGTTCTACATTGTAGTGAAGTATAAAAAAAATCTATAAAAAGTATAACTCACAACAAATAAATAACATACACCTAAGAACGTGTATTCTTTAATTTCTTGTCACACTTGTTTTGACATGCAGATAAAATACAACTTCTTAACAATCAATTCCAGCCATTATTATTGCTTATTGGAAGCTTATACTTGGATAGGAAAATCATCAATTTCACCTGTCCATGGATTTTCCTCTTCATCTTGATCAACATTTTTCAATGCTTTCCAAATAGCACTATAGCATTTAAATCTAGAACCAAATGCAAACTGCAAAACCCTATCATCCTTCTCAATCCTCCCTAACCAATCTGATGCAATGAAGTTTTGGCATGGTTGACACTAGGGATGATCACGGGTCTCGGACCCGCTCCAAATCCTGCGGATTTAGACCCTGTGGGTCGGGTTTGGATCTAAATTTTTTAGACCCATCGGATATGGATCGGGTCTGGATCTAAGTTTTAATAAACGGGTATGGATACGGATATATGGTATTAAGATCCAGACCCTGATCCATATCCATATCCAGACCCATTAATCTATTATAACATATAATTAATAATATATTATTGCTATGTGATAAATATAATGTTTAATTTCTAATCCTAATTCATCTTCTCTTTAATGATAATAATTATTATTCAAATTCCTGATACTGATACAATATAGAAAAAGTAATAATGTTTTATTTATTCCCAAACCTTATTCTGATACACCTTATCGCACAAACTCTAGTTCCATACTTCTGTGCGCTCTACCCTTCTGCATTCTGGCTGGTTAACTTGTTAGACCATAGAAGATATTGTTTTTTGTTGTACCTACTACATTATTGTACTGAATTACAATTTTGATCTTAATGAACTGATGCATTTTGATGTGTTTGTGGATTGATGATTCATATATATGCTAACATTTGTGCTTATGGTAATAAAAATAAACAAATTTGGGCATATTTATATTCACTATGAAATGCCAAACATCTATTTAAAAATTTTATCGATTTTTTATTGACCCATTTATGACCCGTTTTAGACCCTTAGACCCGTAAGACCCTGCGGATATGGACACGGATTTTGAAATTTTAGACCCTGCGGATATGGATCGGATTTGGATCCGACATTTTTTTGACGGATCGGGGCCGGATATAGTTAAATTAGACCCAGACCCGCCCCATGATCATCCCTAGTTGACACTGACCACATGGGTGGCTCAAACACTATGCTCCCATGGATACTTGAGGATCATTCTTCTTCTTCGTGGATAAAGAAATTCCATATCAACCTAGAGACGATTCTTTCTCCTATTTATCCTATTTTTTACTTCCAAGACTGGATAGCCTTGGTCTTAAATCATCCAAGGAAGCTGAGTTGATAATACGTTCTGATTGGGAAATGAGTTGTTATATTTTGAATCCAGAAACACAAAAAGTTGAACATCTAGATGTCCTCCTTCCTCATTATCCTGGTGTCATTGCTGGAAGTTAAACATGGTACCCCTCGTGTGCCCGACCTGCTTTTCTGTAATCAGCCACAAGTTCACTCTTTGCTCGAGTTGCTACCATATTTGTTCTTGGTCTGATTGCATTATCTAATGTATTGTTTGTTCACTACTACAAAAAAGCCTTTTTACTTCGCCCTTTTTACTCCGATTTAATAAAAATAGAAGTAAAAAGTTTTTTTTACTTCGATTTTCATGTAAGTGGAAGTAATAAAAAATGTTTACTTCCAATTTCATGAAATCGAAGTAATAAGTATACTTTTTACTTTGCACCGAAGTAAATGAATGATGATAACCGTTAGCGGTTTGAGCGTAAATGTAACGAAACCATATATATATCAGACCGTTTTCGACTCTATATCTGCACATGACGCCATATTGTGGTAAGCGAAGAGAAAGCGAGAGAATATCGATTACATTGATGTCATTCCGATAACTGTTTGAGTCTAAATGTACCGATACCGAACGTGATATCGAAACGATGTCTTAAAAGTGATGACTTGAAAAATCGTATTGAATAAAAGACGAAGAGAAGGCGAGAAAGTATCAATTTTGTTGATGTCATTCCGATAACGGTTTGAGTCTAAATGTACCGATATCGAACGTGATATCGAAACGATGTATGATAAGTGATGACTTGAAACGTCATATTGAACAAAACGCGAAGAGAATGCGAGAAAATATCAATTACATTGATGTCATTCCGATAACGAATTGCATTTTAAATGTACCTTTATCGAACGTGATATCGATACGATGTCTAATAAGTGATGACTCGAAACGTCGTATTGAACAAAATCGAAGAGAAGGCGATAAAATATCAATTTCATTTATGTCATTCCGATAACGGTTTGAGTTTAAATGTACCAATATCAAAACGATGTCTGATAAGCGATGACTCGAAACATCGTATTGAATAAAATGCGAAGAGAAGGCGAGAAAATATCACTTTCATTGACGTCATTCCGATAACGGTTTAAGTCTAAATGTATCGACATCGAGCGTGATATCGAAATGATGTCTGATAAGTGATGACCTGAAACGTCGTATTGAATAAAAAGCGGAGAGAAAGCGAGAAAATATCAATTTTATTGATGTCATTCCGATAACGGATTGAATTTAAATGTACCGATATCAAACGTGATATCGATACGATGTCTGATAAGTGATGACTCGAATCGTCGTATTGAATTAAAAGCGAAGAGAAGGCAATAAAATATCAATTTTATTGATGTCATTCCGATAATGGATTGAATTTAAATGTACCGATATCAAACGTGATATCGATACGATGTCTGATAAGTGATGACTCGAATCGTCGTATTGAATTAAAAGCGAAGAGAAGGCGAGAAAATATCAATTTCATTGATGCCATTCCGATAACAGTTTGAGTTTAAATGTACTGATATCGAACGTGATATCGAAACGATGTCTGATAAGTAATGACTCGAAACGTCGTATTGAATAAAATGTGAAGAGAAGGCAAAGAAGATATTAATTTCATTGATGTCATTTCAATAACGGCTTGAGTTTAAATGTACCGATATCGAACGTGATATCGAAACGATGTCTGACGAGTGATGACTCGAAACGTCGTATTAAATAAAAAGGCGAAAAGAAGGCGAGAAGATATCAATTTCATTGAATTCATTCCGATAACGGATTGAGTTTAAATGTACCGATATCGAAACAATATCTGATAAAATCATAGGCGATATCAAACCAAGATCGCTTGCAGTTTTAGGTTACTAAAAATCGTATAACCGGAATCGGTTGGGGTCTCGGAGTAGTGGATGTGGTTTCTTAGCCAACAAAATTTGGGCTTACTTATGAGTTGATTTTGAGAAAATTTGTTAATCACTTGGGTTGGGTGTTACCCTCTCTTGTTGTGGACTTAATTAATTGAAAATTTTCTTATATTTAGGCCCTGTTTGCTTGGATTTATAAGTAGAGCAGTTCAATTCTGGCCAGTTCCATTCAGTTTAATTCAATTCAGTTCAATTCGGTTTACTGCAGTTTAGTACAGTTCATCATAAAACTAATTTGATAAAATATAGGTAAATTTAAACACACTCGATCTATTTTTCAATACATTAATTTTCATTTCAGTTCAGTTTAATTCATTTCAGTTCAGTTCGATTCAGTTTAGATCAGTAAGAAATAAGCTCAGGCAAACAGGCCCTTAATTTGATAAAATGTAATTTCATACAAGATTAATTAGATTTTGGACTAGAAAATTTTTGAATATATCAATTTCAATATATTAAAAGAGGCCTCGGTGAAAAAAAAAAATTTGTGAATGTTTTTCTTGAACACTACTAATATTTAATAAAACTCTATAAAAATTAATTAGTATGTTGAATTTACATAATCAAAATGTCTAAACTATATTTACAAATTTTAATTTATCAAATCTAACTCTTACCTTGCATGCAGACACTAATCAAATAGTAACTATAATTATTTTACATTCTACAGACTAAGGCTACAATGTCTTTAATTAAGTAAAAGTTAACTCTTATGCAGTCTTCTATAAGCACTAAAAAATGGAACGAGTCTAACTAAATTAAAGGTAAAATCTTACTTGACTATGTATAAACACTAATAACTACCATTAGTTCATTAATTTGTAGTATTTAGATAAATATTTGGAACTAGTAAACAAATTAAAGGACAGTAAAATAGAACTAATGAATCAAACACTTGAAGTAATTATATAGATATATTTACAATATTTCAAAGTAATTTTCTTTACTTAAGTGATGATTTAAAGTGCCATAATCAGAGTTTAACAAAATAAACACATTAGCTACTCTAATAAAAATGTGAAATAAAGAATGGTCATATCATAATCTTATGTCAGGACATTGTCCCAGCCAAGACTCAATCTATCTAAATTGATCTTTACTAATTAAATGTTAACTAATACCCGACTTTCAAGAGATACTAATAAATTTAGTTTACAATCTAAAAACACTCTAATCAAATATGAAACCTACTACACTCAATAAACTCTAATAATAAGTTAAGTTGACTATACTAAAGACCAAAGCTTATTAGACGTTATATAAGCACTAGTAACTAAATTGAGTTTCACAAATATATTGCCGACCTGTATTAACCATCTATAAAACTAAATATAACTAACCAAAGATTAAATCTTACTTTACTTACTACGACAACTAAATTAAGTATAACTAATTAAAAAGTCTGACATTATTTGACTTGTTATAAATTAATAAATTTGAGTATAACTAATAAAATGTCAATTGTTACTTGACCCTCTATTACACTAATAACAACTAAACTAACCTTTTAGTTGAGTTTTATACACCCATTCTTCTTATATATATATATATATATATATATATATATATATATATATATATATTTAAATTACTTATAATCGTAATTATTATTATTATTAAATTCTAAAACAAGTAAACATTTGGTTTTTGATTAATAAAATGTTTTCTCCTTTTGGTTGATTACACTAAATTTTCTAATAATATAGTACGTTTTATTATAAATGTATTATTAATAATTTTCTAATAATTAAAATTTCTAACCTTATCTTACTTTTTATAAATTAATTTAACTAAAAATAGGTTGAGTGTTACTTGACTCTTTTTATTATTTACACTAATATATAGCTAATCATAGCTCAAACTTTTACTTGACATTATTTTATAACAACTCTCTAAATGTTTTTAATTAAGTAACTAATAGTTTTAATAACTATTATTATAAAGTATCATTATTACTATTATTATTATCAATAATATATTAAAAAAAATAAGTTTTAAGTTTAAATGACAAAAAATATTCAGTATGATGAATTTATTTATTATACATAAATATCTAATTGTTTGTCAACTAATATAGGATGTACATTTTATTGTAAATATAATATTTCACTAATTAAAACAAGTTAAGAGAACAATTAAATATAGTAATATTTTATTGTTCCCTAATCTTAACCGTTCATATTTCACTGATAAATCTCAACTGTTTATTATAAACCCTAATTTCTCTTAACATATACCACCGCACGTGTGCTCTCTTCCCCAGTATCTCAGTCCTTCTACCTCCTCTAATCCCTTCTGCCTCCACAATGAATGACTTAGGGTTTAAACCCTAAGTTACGACTGCCGGCGGCTGTATCTTCTTAAATATTATTCCGATGATGGCGTTCTTGTGTTCAAAACGATCCTCTCGACGAGACGATTCTAACGCACCAAGAATCAATCAAATACGATATGTGAATCAAAAGATACGGCCAAATCGTTTTTCCGAAACTATCTTGACAAAATCATCTTCTTCGCCTCACCACACATCATCTCCACCACATTTTTCAATCAATTCCGTCATAAATCGTGTTGGTGATCTCGAATCCCTCCATCAATTGGATTGGGAGTTTGACATGGTATATCAAAGAGATGGAATGGGATGAGGAAAATTGAAGTTTGGATGATGCCACCGCCGCAAGTCTCCTACTCCTTCATGTAGAGAAATCTCAGGTTTTATTCTTAATATCCGTTGATATTCCATATCTTTCAACATATTCAACTCAATATGGTGGTCTTTCAGTTATAAAGTTGTGAATGCTGCTTTAATCGGTTAGTAAAATTAATGGAGTTGACATGAAATATGGGTTAAGGGTCATGGAAAGAATGGTACTTCTTGCTTGAATATCTTATAGTGGATTGAATCCTAATTTACATATGTTTGAATATCTAATACGTTTTATTGTATTTGTTGTATAATTTAATTCATGAATTGAAAGTTTATTACATGATAATTTAGGTTTTGAACTAAACGCAATCTCTTAGAACTTTTATGTTTTTGAATGAAACTTAAGTTTTGATGTCTATTTTTGTTTCGTGTAGGTTCTTGATTGATTTGGTAACTGAAAGAAGGTCTCACAGCTTCAGGTATGATTAATTAGATTGATTATGAAGCACAAATTCAGAAATCCTATAAGTATGTTGCATGTTTGCATTAGTTTGGGAAGCTACTTATATATGTTGCTAACCTCTCTTTCTTGTTCTTGTCTTTACGTGAATTTGTCATCGATACTCATCAAAAGGCAAAAGCTAAATTCTTAATAGTTGATCATTGGGAGAGAGTTAAAGCAAGACTCTAACATTGTGAAGGGGTTGGCATAATTGATTACAGCAAGAAGTTATACAAGTATAGAAGTGCTAGCTTTGGACATCAATTTTTACCGCGAGTGAGATTTTTTAGTGGGATTGAAACTCTTGAACTTCAACTATAGTTTGATTTTGTTTAGTCACTTGAAATGTAACTGGTAGACTTTAGAAACAATTTAAACTTTTAGTATCCTTGAATTGTTCATGTTGTATTTTAGAAAGAGTTATTGAATATACATATTTTATAATTCATGATCTTGTTCGAAATTGTTTTTAGACTTGAAATACAATCGACTCCAGTTTGATTTCCATATGGTTTGGGTTTGGGAATTTACTAAGAATAAAGGTCTCGCTTCTCAAATAATATGAAATTTTCAAACCGATGTCGCTTTGGTCAGAGATGCGCAACTCGCAGGTCGATAACTGGTCGAAAATATCATCAAATTTCACGAACCGATATCGGTATGGTGAGACATGCTAAATTTGCAAGCCGATAACCGAACGATTATATCATCAAATTTCACGAACTGATATCGGTGTGGTTAGAGATGGTAAATTTGCAAGACGATAACTGATCGAAAATAACACCAAATTTCACAAACCGATGTCGATGTGATCAAAGATGCAAAATGTACAAGGCGATACATGTTCACCAAAATGTACCCGAAAGCAAACCGAATGCAAAGGCTATCTGTCAAAGAGAAAACAGTGTTGACCGAGCTGACGACGGTATATTATTCTTCATTCCGACATCGACTTGAAATCTAGGTGTCGAGATCGGTTTGATCGATGGTCGTTTTGATTTCTTGCAGCAGTGATCGAATCGAGATCGACATGATTTTGGCTCAAACTTCTAATAATTAAAATCCAAGCCGAAAGCATACCGCTATCGGTTAAAAAAAATTTCACTTCGCCGAAGTAAAAGAAATACTTTCAACTACTCCTCTTTTCACTGTGCCACCTTAGCGAAGTTAATTGTCCCCCAGGAGTAGAAGTAAAAGGTCATTTTTGTACTAGTGGTTTTATCGTTGTTTGAATCTAAGCGAAATGCGCCTGTTTCAGTTCTGGACAAGTTTTGAAATGTTTATGATGTAATTTATTATGATGTACTCCTGC
Organism: Sherardia arvensis; assembly: GCA_948330725.1. NCBI lineage: Eukaryota > Viridiplantae > Streptophyta > Magnoliopsida > Gentianales > Rubiaceae > Sherardia > Sherardia arvensis. The sequence continues at coordinate 4,468,669 of OX415238.1, read as the reverse complement.
ATTGGTAATAATTTATTTTGCTGGAGAAAGGTTTAAGTGATCCACTTGAAATGATCTCAAGAGAGCTTGAAAATGTCAGAGGTGAGGCTTCCGTCGTTGATGGTTCTGAATTGAAAGACAAGGGCTTCTGGTTCATGTCAACATATTCACTTACTATATGATGTGCCTATTGCCTAATGTAGATGAGAGTTGTGTCATAATTTTGAAAGGTCACAGTTGGCAATTTGAAATACGATACGAAAATTCAATCTGAACCGAACAAGAATTTAGTGAGAGTGGGTCAACATGAATGACTCTATGTTAGGAATATATGGGTTACATTCTTGTCAAATCCGTGGGTCAAATGAGGGACACATATTGAGGGTGTAATTATGCAAATTATTGAAATTGCATTTATGTATGAATAAGAACAAATTCTCTAAAGCCAAATCGATTAGAGTTTATTTTGTATTTTTAATTTAGTTTTCATATAACATGATTATTTGACCTACAAAAATTTTAAAATTAAATCTCATATTCAGTTGCATGTTAGATTTGGATAGTCCGAATTTTTATTAGATCGAATTTGAATTAATGTTTTGTAATCTGAATTGAATTTAGGTTTAACACTTTCAATCCGTCGATACGAACCAGCCTGATTAACCATCTAATCAAAGAAGAGAAAATTACACGTATCGGTATGCTTTTTTCTTCTAATCTAATAGTTTACACGGCCAGTATTATTTGTTCAATAGCACTGACGGAAAAAATATAATTATAAATGTTCAAGGTAGGATTCTGGCCGCACGGTGGCGTAGTGGTCTCAAATGTGCAGACAAGAGAGTGTAGCCATGAATATGAGGCCACGAGAGATTGAGAGAGGACCAAATTTTAATCTAAAAAAATGGATAAGACTCAATAAGAATGGGACTTGTGTACACTTTTACTTTAAATTGAAGATCACAGAATCAAACACTTTTTTTTTTTTGTGTGTGTTGGACTGATTTGTTTTCACTATTAAATAAAAACATGATGAGATTTTCAATCCAATTCCGTCCACCAAAATTATTTATAGTTTTGATATTAATAGTTTATGTTAACATCGAGATGGAGACATGGCTGGTCCAACATATTTTGAGGTTATGTGTAAAAATTAAATTTTAGATCTTTTAAATTAAAATAAGAAATATTATAAAATGAAAATTGGTCTTTAAAAAAATTAAAAGGTTCAAATTCAATGAGAAAAGACCCTTCAAAAAATTAAAAGGGTAAAATTCAAAGAAAAATAGTTGTTTAAAAAATAACCGAATTACTACTTTTAGAAAAAAAAATCTAAAATACACATAATACACTTTAAAATAATTCGGCCCTCTTCAGTTTTTGAATTTTATGCGGGAGTACGGCTCGCACTGCACTATATTCGACCCTGAATGGAGAATGTATTTCTTCTTGCAGCAGAATTGTGGAACGGTTGAGGTCGGACTTTTAAAGATTAAATTTCAACTTGCCTTGCTGTTTGTCAAGAACTAAAAATATATACGCACATAGATTGCTAGATTTGCAAAGAATAGTAATCTTAATTTTATAATATGAAATTCTGCTTCAGAAATTCTTTTATCAAATATTGCTGGGCATATAAATTTCCTTCAAAAATTGTAAGAATTATGGATATTGCTAATGTATATATTTTTCAATCCTAATACTCTCTCCGTTTCTGATGAAATGATACTTTCTCTTATTTTTTGTGTTTCATTATAAATGACTGTTTGGACATTTTTACCCTCATTTTATCTGTAAATCTACAAATTTATCACAAGATTAGGACAACGATAAACACTAATTACATCATCATTTATGACCTCTCTCCACTCAAAATTTGAAGCAGAGATTGTTAATTGATTAGAGTAGAGGTTAAGAACCGACGAGGTACAGAGAAGCCCATACACATCCTCTTTTTTCACTTGCCATATCATACTTTGGTTAGTGAACTTGTGGATCAAGTGTCATTTTATTAAAAATGTAGGGAGTAATTTAAAAACCACAATCTTTGAATAAGTGTGGTTCTCTTTAATAATTTTAGGGGCATGCTATACGCAGTCTGCTTATTTTGCAGTCCAAAATAAAAATACGCCTTCGATATATATGATATGGTAAATAATTATGTATATCAGACATATGCATCATATATACTACTTTTATTGCATATGTTTGCAATTCAGTTATATATTAAAATCATTGTATATATAATTATTTAAAAAAAATATGGAATGTAAATAAGTAAAATACGAACTGCGTATAGAAGGATTGTAATTTTAAAAAAGCTCCACAAAAATACAGAGTTAGGCAAATAAAGTTACTTCCATGTTGCAGCAATGACCCATGCCTAGGGCTATAAAGAGAGACAAATTATGGGCTGACTAATTAATTACTGCAAATCAAGCATAGCCACGTAAAAGTATTTACATTTTTTTTATCAAGCTTTGCTTATAAGTTGACACGTGTTTTAGCAAAGCAATAATTAATCTCTAAAAAGTTCTGGTGTCGAAATCATACAAAGTTTTCTCCAATAATTAAACTTTTGAAACTTATAATACTCCCTCCGGTTTTAATAGAATGGCCTAATTACCAATTTAGGAAGGCTTTTAGTTAATGGCTTAGTTTCCTTTTTTAGCAATATTCCTTCATTCACAACCACACATTTTACTTTCCCAATAATCTATACAATCTCCACCATTCATTTTGCTCTCCTTTGTAATTGTGCCAATAAAATTAGGTCATTGTATAAAAGTCGGAGGGAGTATGACTTTGGATCCATAACATATATTATTTCTGAAATCAAGTAATTTTCATTTTAAGATATTAAAAATCATCTAATAATGAAAAGTTAGAAGAATATTCAAAATGTTAACTAATAAGATTTTTTTTTTTGACATGAAGGATAGGATGGCTAAGTATATTTAGAGCTCTAAACTATTACCAAGGCACAGCTTTTTCCTGTGGATGTTGTTGAAGGGAAGATTGTCTACCATTACTAGACTACAATCATTTGGTATGTTAAGAGGGGTACACAACTGCTGTTATTTTTGCCAAGAACCTGTTCTGGAAACACCACAACACATGTTTATTCAATGCTCTTTTACTAAGGAATTGTACCAGACATTATCTCTCAAATCAGTTCAGAATATGAGGGAATTCAGGAAGATACTCAGCAGTGTTGGAGGTAGGAGGAGCAAGAGGAATTTTGTGATGATGGTTAGCTGTGCTTACCAACTATGGATTGAAAGGAACAGAAGGATTTTCCAGCACAAAAATCAACCTTTGGAGGCCATTCAGAAGCAGGTGGAAGTTCGCTGCCATTATGATTTTAGCAGTCTTTTGGCAGATATTAATCTTGATTATATGTAGTTTTAACAGTTTATGCTCAGAACCTGTCAGACTTTTCTCACTTAGTCCAAATCGGACTCCCCTTGTAAAAGGTGGAGTCACCAGAATTGGACCATAATAGAGAGTTAGCCTGGTTTTGGGCAGTAGACTGTCTCAGCTTTAGCTTGTTTTTTTATTATTATTATCTTAAAAAGTTTCTCTTATTTTGTTATTTAAAAGGCGTGGAGTGAAAGTTATGATGTGTAAGTGACATTTGTTGGAATGCAATGAAATATATATCTTCCATAAAAAAAAAGACAGAATTTTTTTTGAAGAAAGAAAGGTTTATATCATCTCCGGCAACGTTTGACAAAAAAATTCGGATACAGAGTTCTATTCTACGTAATCGGAATCACTATTCTTACCAATGCTAGCCATCAAATGGGCATATGTTGTTGGGTATAAACAATGGGGACAATAGGGTGATTGGGATAATAGCTGGATAACGATAGAGTCACGTAACACTCTCGCTTTCCTTTGAGAATATTTCGACCCTATCAGCCTGGGTTACACGAAATTCCTCGCAGGATAAAACTATCGCTGCATTCTTGATTCAGGCTGGAATCAAGAACATACCTTTGAGTATTAGTGTTTCTGGATTGTATATCAGAAAATCTGTATTTCTCGTTGTCGTTTATATATTTCAGTGTAACCTGCATCAGGCATCACGTATCATTCTTTGATACATCCACCATTCATAGATGATTGAATAGTTCAGTGTAAACATGCATCATCCATTCATTGCCACCCATTTCAGCAGTGTTTCACATGTATTTATAGGTATAAACAATATACCGTACCACACCGGTTCAGACAACCGTGTGGTAACTCCATACGTATCGGGTAAGCACATGCAACTGTGCATTCATACCAATCGGTAACTCCAGGGCAATACATACGTACCAAATCAGGTAACCGCATAAAACCAACTGCGTGTACGTACCAATCCATAACAAAACAGTTTGGTAACTATATACACACAACTGTACCCAATATTACTGTGTTAATTGATACACGTATATTATTCTCAGAATTAATTCTGAATCGATGCAACACTTCAATTTAATATAAACCACATAGATAAATAAATAAATATCTTAGAACCGTAACCTCGTAGATTGTTTTTACAAGTGTGCACTCCGCACCACCAACCTTGTTATAACATCTCGAGTTCACTATCTCAAATCCAATTATACTTAAATTAAACCGGTATTTAAACAAAATACCAACAATCCTCCCCCATTTAAGTATAATCCCTGACTCGGAAAATCCAACAATCCATCAAAACCAAACAAGTGCATAAATGAAAATGTCTTATAGATTGAATTTTCATCTTAGTGAATTACACATTCCAAATGCTCGAGAATCGGGGTGTCTAAAAGATTGAACCCTTCAACCCATTTGAACACTTGAAGATAAAACACACACAAGTTCAAAACAGCTCAAAAGCTAAATCGACACTATACAAGCCATGTGTCCATATCCGTTCATGAGTGCATACAAAGCCAAGCCCGGGCTTCTTGAAGTGGCTACACTTCACACTACATATAGGTGAATCCTTTTAATCGTACACATGCATATGTAATTTGTCAAAAGATTCATTAAGAAGTTAAACTTCAACCTCTGGTCTCTCATGCATGTCCAAACATATATCTTTCGGGATATAATATTATATGTTTCAATCTCAAACAATGGGCCTTCCACATTGAATTTAATTCAAGCGTCGTACTAGAGCGAAATTGGGTATACCACCATCAAAGATTTAAATAGGCTTAAACATCCCAATAACTGACTTTAGAAAGTCCCTAACTAAACCACTTCGTCAAGTGGTCTGCTAAACTGTATCAACTTTTATAACAATCCAAGTCTCTTAACTTAACCTTAGACTTGCCATTCTTGCACCTTTAGATATTTACCTCTACGTGCAAATCACAAATGACTTCCGTCTTATCTTTAGACTTACCATTTGTTATGCGCAAATCACAAATGGTTTCCGTCTTCTACAAGAGACATAGTTTCTTTTATTTTCAAGATGAACTTGAAATCCTTCCATAAAAATGGAACCTTGTCGAATAAAATCAACGACAAAGAAATCTATCCATTTTCAAATTGTCTCGAACCACAAAACAATTCACAAGATCAAAGGCTATTTAAACCTTTTACATCTCAACAAAAATTTAGATTTTCCCTCCAAATCATAATTTCCATATATTCTTCAAATCATGATTCTTTTCCGAATCAACTATTTCTTATTTCCAGATTAATAATCACAAGTATTTTACTTGCACAAACTATTATGGTCAAATAGCGTGTCATCCCTTAATAAGAAATTTCCACATATTTATCATCACATAATAATGACACTAACATCAACACATTTACCATGTACATGATGAACTCAAGCCAAAATATCATGGAATCAATTTACCAATTCAAAACATTTCCCTTTCATAAATCATTATTTATGAATAAAATTGCTCCAAATATAACTGGCAAACGAATTAATTCATTTTACCCACCACAATTTCTTGTTTGCTTTAATCCGGTAAAATTTCATGCATGCACAAATTATAAATGATATGTAAACATTTTCATAATTTTCATGCACATGTATTCCATACATAATAAATCATGATGTACCGTCACTTATAAAAACTAGTACAAATAAACACCATAAACCATGCACTTGACAAATTAATTTAATTAGTCATCCTCCATGGAAAATATACAAATGCCAGTCAATATAAGTTGACAAAATCATTTCTTTTTCCCTTAATTTTGATTAATTTCACACATGCAATTTTAGTGAAATTCACTTAACTTATATTAAGCATGCATCACCATATAATCGAATTATATTACTCGTGCATTCTGATCACATTGCATATAATTTCAATACCAAGAATTAATTCATATCGAGCACCAGCAATATACTAAATTATTTAATTTATATATCATGCAATGCTACTTTAAGTCATCCTTTATTAATAACAAAGTTACTTAATTGATTAGCCGGCCAACCAAAAAGACACAATTTGGTTTACAAAATGCAACATACATATCATGCTTGTAAACATATTAATTTTCACATGTATCCAGGTTACAATATGCTATAACCAAAAAATGTGACCAACACATTTGTGCTTGATCTTGCAATCCAAGATTGCCAACAACACATATCTCGTGCTCTATGTTTGTTTCAACATATTTCGAAAATTAATATCCATTCAAGATATCATCAAACATATTCAATTTGATCAAGAAAATTTCATTTTCTTTCATGCATAAATATATGCATTATTACATGAAATAAAAAGATTCGACAAGCAGTTTCACAGACCAAGTTACTTATAATATTAACTTAATTATAAGTGATCAAGTCTGACAGTTTCCCGGATCAACCAACCAATTCATTTAATAAAAATGAATTCTCGGCATTTTAATTATGCCTAAATCAATAACATGATCCGTACTTTTACAAGAGTTTGATCACATCAATTCAAACACAACTGCTCAAAAAACAACATTTTCACATAATCATGCAATTTACAATATGTAAATATCATAATTACTGACCACAAAATGAACCAAGACCATCATTTTCTTTTCTGTGAATTCATGACTCACGAATCATATAATAAATATTGTACTCACTCATACACAAATATGTATAAGTACATTTGAAATCATATGGGCTATAATCACATATCCTCAAATTTAATTAATCAATCCACATGCAACTTTGCCATTGAAAATAATTATTTAGTACAAATAATAATTTTCATGCATGTCCATTCATTCAAAGCAAGATGAGTAATTCACATATCATTTCAATGAAACTCAATGTCTAACCTTTAAATAAATAAACTTACCAAAAATCAAGTAATCCCTGATTTATTTTATTTTATATTTATTTTGCATGGACAAATCAATGTACATAAACCACTAATTAATTCAGCAATGTACATAAACCATCAATTAATTCAGCGATTTAATCAAGCCAACATATATACAGATTCACATAATTTCAAACTATACACCATGCATTATTTAATTATAATAATATTACTCCATCATGTGAATCATGCATAGATATTTTATCCAATCCTTCTATGTAGAAGATCATCGAATACACTCAACACCGTACTAAATTCATGAATTTCTCATTTAGTCAGTGTCATACAAATTACTCTAATAAATACACAAAGAGCAATTCAATCCTTTGATAATCTGCACAAGTATAACATCTTGTATTATCAAATTACATACTAACAAAACATTTTCCTTTCGAAACAATCCTGTTCATGTTATCTTCCCCTACATAAATTCTGTAAAATTCCACATACTATGTATGCATATTTAACAATTTAACATCAAAGTGTTATACATCGAACGTAACTGTATGCAGCGATGCATTAACCGTCACAATATTGGTTTCGTGAATCAGACATTACATGACTAACTGTATGCATGTATCACACATACGTATCCAAAATGTAACTACGATGCATCAGACATACGTATCAAAGTAATATACACATTAACTGTCACATACTCCCATCTTTAGGTATATTTAACATTATAATATCAAACCGTGAGTTATACATGCCATACGAGATGCAACTATATGCATGCAACACGTTAAAAGTCACATACTCCCATATTTATCCGAGTATATATTACAACTGTCTTTCACATCAAGTTATGAAACATAATTTCATACGTACATTTTCAGTATAAATCTTTTTCAAAAATTCACACACATGTATCATTCAACCATTCAACCATAGTCAGATAATTTACAACGCAATTTAATTATCACTCGAATATATACCATCTCATTTGTGTTCATGGAATCAAATATAAGTGATGCATACAAAAAATGTATTCTTCTGCCAGATATACACCACATACAACCATATATTATTATTACAAAACAATACTACTCTACCTCGTATCAATCCAACCCAAATTCATCATACTACAAACATCATTAGTTTGTTACAAGTACGATTCCATTATCACAATCAACAACAAAAATATTCTCAAAGATTGTTGGGTATAAACAATGGGGACAATAGGGTGATTGGGATAATAGCTGGATAACGATAGAGTCACGTAACACTCTCGCTTTCCTTTGAGAATATTTCGACCCTATCAGCCTGGGTTACACGAAATTCCTCGCAGGATAAAACTATCGCTGCATTCTTGATTCAGGCTGGAATCAAGAACATACCTTTGAGTATTAGTGTTTCTGGATTGTATATCAGAAAATCTGTATTTCTCGTTGTCGTTTATATATTTCAGTGTAACCTGCATCAGGCATCACGTATCGTTCTTTGATACATCCACCATTCATAGATGATTGAATAGTTCAGTGTAAACATGCATCATCCATTCATTGCCACCCATTTCAGCAGTGTTTCACATGTATTTATAGGTATAAACAATATACCGTACCACACCGGTTCAGACAACCGTGTGGTAACTCCATACGTATCGGGTAAGCACATGCAACTGTGCATTCATACCAATCGGTAACTCCAGGGCAATACATACGTACCAAATCAGGTAACCGCATAAAACCAACTGCGTGTACGTACCAATCCATAACAAAACAGTCTGGTAACTATATACACACAACTGTACCCAATATTACTGTGTTAATTGATACACGTATATTATTCTCAGAATTAATTCTGAATCGATGCAACACTTCAATTTAATATAAACCACATAGATAAATAAATAAATATTTATCTTAGAACCGTAACCTCGTAGATTGTTTTTATAAGTGTGCACTCCGCACCACCAACCTTGTTATAACATCTCGAGTTCACTATCTCGAATCCAATTATACTTAAATTAAACCGGTATTTAAACAAAATACCAACATATGTATTATTCTTTCTTTGTATTCAACATGACAGTTTAAATCTCATTCTTATGGATTCCATATGTATCTCCGTTAAGACGCGACATGATTCTAAATTGTGCAGCTCACCATGAATGACACGTATCAAAGTTCAGGTAATCTCCAGTTATGGAGGTTTTCCGTCATCCCAAATTGGCAAAGTATTTTTGCAAAGCTCTTGACACATCGAGAGGTTCAATATATATCATGCGCAAGGTTTTTATCCAGTATAAAATTAATTCTTACAATTCAAAGTTGGTCGGTAATTCACATCAACTCTGACTATTTGTACTACATAAATAAGCGTCTTTAATATTGCAAATATTAGATAATTAGGTCGAGTCTTCCAGACATGCACAAAGCCTTCTCGAGTGCTTGGACTCTTATTAAAGTGTTAGTTCAAAAGTAATTGGAAAGTATAATATTGATTAATCTTTTTAATGGAAGTAAATTGTCCCTTCATGCAAGATTGTATATGTGGCCCTTGTGCTCTCATTAGTCTCATGTGCACCCCAATTTGGTCATTCCCTTTCTTTATTTAAAGGCATGCCAAAAAAAAACACAGTTACACAGTATCTGCAGAGCTCTCCCTCTGCTTCATCTTCTTCAAGCTTCAGAGCTCTCAAAGCTGCTGCCCAGTCTAGGCCTCTGGTTTAAGGTATACCTGCTACTCGATCTCCATTGATTAATGCATATTCATGATTCATGCACAAAATATATGCATATATTTCCCTCTGCATGTTCAAGAACTTGTTTTTCAGAGCAGCACCTTCTGTTAAAACAAATTCAGAGGAAAATTTGTTGGTGATCTGTAATATTATGAGATAGAGTTTGCAGATATTGATTAATAGCCCTGTTGCTCAGACATGGTAATTTAGTGCCATCTTTCCGTGTCGGATTTGTGCCAGACATGACACGACATGAAATATGGCATGACAATTTAGTGCTCTTTTGTCTATATTGCTTCATATTCCCGTGGATCTTAGGGTAAAAAGATACGACACATGTACAATCCGTGTATGAGTAACATATAACAACTCAACCAAAATACTATCAAACTAATTCTGTCTTTTATGCTTGTGATAACTTCAAACTACTCCATCTCTGTTTGTTTTTTTTTTAAATAATGACACTATTTGACAATAACATCATCAATAACTTTGATTACATATAGTGTATGAAGTATAATTTTGATATTTAAAAAATATTCGTTCACCGCGATGATATGGCTACTTATATAATACTTCAACTTTATGATTAAACTTGCAAAAATTAGTGATAAATAATATCGATGTCATTATAGAAAGAAGGGGGAGTAATTATTTATTCCTCCATTTTAAATTGCATTATATTCCACATTTTGGGGAGAAATGAAGTGTGCTAAACCTTTTTCAGCTGAAAATAGGCCACTTCTTCTGGATAGCAAAATAACACACTCTTTGTGTTTTCAATTAATGTGTAAAATCTGTAGATTCATCTCCCCGACTTCTTGAATTCTCTACTCCTTTTGGTACGATGTATTTCATAATTAATTATTAATCACTGGCTACTGAAAAATGCAAGAGGTTTTTCTTTTTGGTTTATGAGTTGTTTTGGTCAGTTTTTGTGATACATTTCTGCATTCTGCAGATTATAGTTATTATAACTGCTTCTGAGGATGGTTGAGTTTGGCAAAAGGCTGAAGGAGACCCAAATTCAAGAATGGGAAAGGTATGAATATGATACTTTCTACTTCCATCTCCTGTAACACCGTCACAGTTTCTATTTTAGTCTGTTTTTGATCATGTCACTTCAATTACTGAAAAATGGTTCATTTCATTTACAATTGTGTGTTTGTTTGTTGTTTTTGATTGTGTCCAGATACTACATTAACTACAAGTTGATGAAGAAGAAAGTGAACCAATACGCTCGACAGATTGAAGGCGTAGACAATAATCGCCAACATATTATGAAGGATTTTTCCTGCATCCTTGATCAGCAGGTTAAAGATATGATCTTTTTAAACTGTGTATTTTCACTGTTTCGAAGAAAATGACTTCAATTTTCTGCCACCATTTTAGATTGAAAAGATTGTGTTGTTTTTACTGGAGCAACAAGGTGAGCTAGCTGCAAGGTTATTAGCTCTTCAAGAGCAGCAGGGCGACTTATCACAGCGAGCGGATTTCTTGGAATCATCTGACCTTCTAGAAGCGTATCGAGCTGTGGGTAGGGATCTTTTGAGGCTTCTGTTCTTTGTAGAAATGAATGCTGTTGGTCTGAGAAAGATACTGAAAAAGTTTGATAAGCGGTGTGGATCCACCTTCACTAACTACTATGTCAAGACTCGCTCGAGTCATCCTTACTCCCAACTCAGACAAGTCCTCAAGCATGTGGTAAGATCTTATGTTTTTCACACATATGTTGTTATTACGCTCAAGTTTTCTTGTCTGATTATGTTTTGAAACCTTAACACTTCGATACAGGGCATTTCAGCAGTTGTTGGAACCATTTCTCGCAATCTCACGCACCTTCAAGATCATTGTGATGGTTATACTTCATTCTACGATCATCCGGTCATTCTTTCCTCGGTAATTCCTTAAAATGGTTCCAATTTAGGGTTTAGGGTTTTAAGAAACTGGTAATATTTGATTTCTGTTGTTCTTTGTATGTATCTTGCTCTAACATGGCTGTCTTTTTGTACAAGGATCCTATCATCGTATCAATCAAAAAAGCGGTGGATCGACTGTCAAATTCCACCGATTACCTACACTATTTGGGAAAGCATGCTCTGATAATGCCGGATGAATTACCTAGTCCTCGAGAAGATGATGTAATGGAAGACAGATACCATTTCTCATCTCTGGTTTTGAACCTGGCTAACACATTCTTGTACATGGTCAATACATATATAGTTGTCCCGACAGCTGATAACTACTCGGTGACTCTGGGAGCGGCCGCCACTGTTTGTGGGGCGGTTATCGGAGCCATGGCTGTAGCTCAGGTGTTCTCATCGGTGTATTTTAGTGCATGGTCGAACAAGTCTTACATTAGACCTCTTATCTTCAGCAGCATTGTTCTTCTCATCGGGAATACTTTATATGCACTCGCTTATGATCTGAACTCGATCTATCTACTTCTAATTGGTCGTATATTCTGCGGGTAATTTAAATTTTGTCAAATCATCTTTTATCTCTTCATTTTTCAGTATCTGGTGAAAAACCTTAATGCATTTCAGGTTAGGCTCAGCAAGGGCGATTAATAGGCGTTACATTAGCGATTGTGTCCCTCTGAAGCTGCGAATGAAGGCTTCTGCCGGATTTGTTAGTGCTAGTGCGCTTGGAATGGCGTGTGGGCCGGCTCTTGCCGGCTTGCTTCAAACCGACTTCAAACTCTTCAACATAACATTCAATCCAGAAACTTTACCGGGATGGCTTATGGCGTTTGCTTGGCTCGTCTATCTGTTTTGGCTATGGATGTGCTTCAGAGAGCCGTTGATGGATGATCGCATAGGGACGCTCGTGGTGCAGACTTCTCAGAACGGTACAATTTTATAAACATATTTTAGAATTTATAGCTTATTTTCGAATCATTGCATTTTTTTTAATGTTTGGACAGAAAGTATTGGAGTAGATATTGGTTATACTCAACCACTGATTCCAAGCTCGAGAGATTCGCAAGGAGATGAAGATGATGACCAAGAATGTGATGCCTCGGAAGATTCGGGTTCTGCCAACGAAAAACCAGTCACTTCTCTTGTTGCTGCATACAAATTGCTGACACCATCTGTGAAGGTTGTTTTTCAGCTTCTTATTTTGATTACGAGGCCTTAAATTGCATGTTATTTTAGCAATTATTTTCTGTAATATTGCAACCAGGTCCAACTATTCATATACTTCATGCTGAAATATGCAATGGAGATTTTACTTGCTGAGTCGAGCGTGATCACTTCTTACTACTTCATCTGGTCTTCAAGAAATGTGGCGGTTTTCCTCGCGTGTTTGGGACTAACAGTTCTTCCTGTCAACATTTTTGTTGGCAGCTACCTCAGCAATTTATTTGAAGAAAGGTATATATATGTTATTTCTTATTCATTTTTTGCTGTTCAATCTGGTTTCCTAAATTGTTGTTAATCAAACAGGCAAGTGTTACTGGCATCAGAAGTTATGGTGTGTTTGGGGATAGTATTCAGCTTCAATGTGATGAATTCATACTCTAAGCCTCAATATGTTTGCTCGGCGCTTGTCACATTCGTATCTGCTGAAGTTCTTGAAGGTATTTTTTTCAATTGATAATCATTTTATATATATATATATATATATCATATTATATCTTGTTTGAGTTTTTATTTGTTGCACATAGGTGTTAATCTGTCGCTGTTATCTCGAGTTATGTCATCTCGTCTGTCGAGGGGGACATTTAATGGCGGGCTTCTGTCGACAGAAGCAGGAACCCTAGCGCGAGTCGTGGCAGATGGTACCATAACCTTAGCTGGATACTGGGGAATCAGTAGGCTCTTGAATGTCACTTTGCTTCCTTCTCTGGTAATCTGTGTTTGCTCAATTGTAGCAACTTGTTTTACTTACAACTCTCTTTACTAATGGATTATGTAATGTCATTTTGGGCTCTCTATGTATAAATAAATAACATATATGAAATAATTTGGACATGAAACAAAAAACTATTTGTTTAATCGTTAGATGATGCAAAAATCCGACTAACAATAAATAAGTTGCTAATAAAAACTCACAAAAAGGTAATCCTAGAGGTCCAGGATAAACTGGTAGCAGTGACAGTATGATGATGAGGATGGGGGACAACCAGATGTTGAGCTGTTTCTGTTTCTGGATTCAGAATACAAAATCTCCTGTCATTAGATTTATAAGAATATACTATCAACTCACCTTCCTTGGATGATTTAGCACCAACACTATCCATACTTGGAAGTGAAAAATCAGGATGAATGGCTGAAAAAATAGTCTCTAGGTTGATATGGAATTTCTTTATCCACGAAGAAGAACGGTCCTCGAGTGTTTGTTTTGGACATATGTTCGGTGAACCAGTTTCTGGGAGGAATGGGGGAGATTTGATGATGCAGAATGCTTCACCGCTGTGACTGTAATCAAGATCCATGGAAACGATAATCTCCTATTATCTGAAGGATGTAAATCAGAAAAACATGTAAGTAGGAAACTTGACAAATGTGTTAAACACAAGTTCAAACATACCTTCCACCCGGAACAAGTTCGGTCGCTACCAGCACATATTCAGCTTTACAAGCATCGTATCCATAGGAATAGTCAATCCAGTCTAGATTAGTAATAGCCAGGCAAGATATGAAGCTCGCCGGTCCTAAGATTGAGCATCGTAAAACAGCATCATATCACACGTGAGCGGTGGTCCACTACATCTATTCCGAGTGTTGTCGAGGTAACCAACATGTCTCTTTCAGATGGCCCCTTCATCCTTCCATCTACATAGCTAGTGAATGAGATCGCTCTAGCCCTGCTGCAAGTCCACCACCACTATCGAAGCTGGGATCGGACATGATTTGGTGCGCGCGTCTTTGAATCTAATCTGCATAATATCTCACCAACTAGGTCACCGCTCAGGTCTGCAAACTCAGCCTTCATTCGCTTCATAATCCCGGCAACTCTCTACAAAGTTATGTATTGTTAAGCACAGTTTCCTAATATCAAACACTTCCCACGCAGAAGGGCATTCAAAGTTTCATACAAAACCACATATAAACTCAAAAACAAATCCTGCTTTTTCAACAATGGGAGAATTATTGAACAATAACATAGAAATTAGACTAACCTGAACGGAAGAAGCTGATCCAAGGGTCGGTGATAACAAACACGGCGACCGCCGCCGACTGCGCGCGCCACCGGCGAAAAAAGGACTTTTACTTTATCCAGACCCAACCTTAGGTTAACCGCAGGATCGCAAATCCATTCCTGATTTTAGAATCGCAATTATATAGTAAAAAAGATAAAAGGGAGTCGGTATATGCAGTCCAGTATTTTACTTTTGGTAGTCTAAAATATGGTATAAATTTACGAAAATATCCTCATTTATTATTTTATTGTGAAACTTAAAAATATTCAGGGGACGATATTATAATTTTAATTAATGACATTTTGAACTACGCTGAGTAAAATTTTGGACAGCGTATAACACTTCAAAGATAAATAACAAGTCCTTGCCCTTTTCAAATTAGGTTAATTTTAAAGTAGAAGTGATATTTTACTTAACGTAGTACAAAATATATTGAAATTATTATATTGCTTCTTAAATATTACTAAATTTCTCAATGGATATAATAAAGGAGGATATTTTTGTAAATTTATATATTTTACACTAGAAAAATAAAATACTGAATTACCTTCAGGAACACTCTCAAAAAATGTCTTACCATATTCTGGTTGTGAGAAAATCTCCTGAACTCCCAACTTTCCTGACTTTCCGTGAAAGTTTTTATACGTTTCACCTTATACAGTGTATGTTATAATTTGAACTGTATATTTTGTTAGTTGAATTTTTTTAATTTTTACATAAAATTTCTTGAATTTTCGTATTATAACATGTTTCATTACATGTTTACTTTAATATGATCAATCTTTTAACACAAAATTTTATCACTTGAATTTAAATATATAGTGGTAATTCCATAGCATTTAGGAAAGTTGGACTTTCCTAGAGATTTAGTATTCTGGTTGTTACATCCAAAAACAAAATTCTGGTTGTTTAAGGCAATAGAAGAGAGATCTTGTGTTCAAAACACAACCCTAACAAAAATATTACGAATTTATTGTTCTAACGGCCAGTTGAGATAATTTAAACTATTATCAAGCATATAAAATCACAATGGGAAAAAAAAACCCATGCATTTCTGGAAATTAGTACAAAAGAGAGCTATTCATGATTCTCCTTGCAATATAAAGAGTGCAAATTCAAAGAACTACAATTTTAGCTAGCAAGATCGAAGGAGGATGATCAGAAGTAGCTGATGATCGGAATAATCTGGAGCACGAGCCCCGGGAAGACATCGTCGGAATCATGAACATGAGGGTTGTGCTCGACGATGAATGGATCGCCACACTTATCGCTGATACTATGAAGCGTTTCCCCATCTCTTACAACATAGATTTCATCACACGGCAATCTCAGGCTCAGCGAGGAATACGACGAGTTCAACTGAAACAAGAACATCGTCGCCAGAAGAGCACAAGAAACCGACAGAACTGCGCGAACCATTGAGAACGCCATTTGCAGAAGCTTGTTTCTGATGAAGGTTTGTAGTGATGAGTGGCTTTATATCAACGATGATTATTGCGTCGTATTTTATGGGGATTTTAAGGTAATGGGCAGTTTTTCAGAGGACACGATTCCACGTTTGTTATATAATTAGCACTCATGAATTGCATGGAATTGGATTTTGAGACCTAATTATGAAAATTCCCATTCCACTATTTGTATGGATAAAATAAGGAATTTAAATTCATTAATTTCACGAGGTTAATAGATTTCAATTCAAAAATCGTTTATTACAAGAACTCCAAACTGAAGCTTAACCACATTCAGAACACAAAATATGCCAAGATTGTGTCTTTATGAATATGTTTAATAAACTAAATAGCCTAAGAAATACATGAGCTCGGACCAAGAAATAAGTATGATAGGTGAAGCAATGCTAGTTAAGTAGTTATAACAGATTTACCTTTTACCAAAAAAAGAAATTCGATACTATCGAACTGATCAAAACTTTAGTGTCGCTCCAATACGAGCCAGAAAATTATTGAGCTTGCATAATCACCGTGAAGAGTGTAGCCAGTTAAGCTTGAAGTTTAGATGAGTCCCCGACTGCAGTCTCCATCCGCAAGTACCATTCACCAATCCGTGTGTTCTCCACCATGTCTTTGCCAGATTTCAAATAGCGAATCGGCCTCAAGACACCAAACACGGCCAGATCAGCCAAGTTGGGTTTGGTCCCGCCTGTAATGAGGTGATATAGTAGTATTCAGCATTTTATCTATTTTTACAGATGTGTGGTATTTTAAACGAGAAGTTTAAAAAAATTACCTAAAAATTCACGGCCATTGAGAGCATCGACCCATGTCTCTGCAGCTTCGTACAAGGATGCACGTTCATCAGTGATGTTATATTTCTTCTTAAGTTTCTTGGAAACGAAGTACATTGCTGCAGCTCCAGCATACTTAGCTGTTAGCCTCTCGGTGAAGCTGAAATTGCCTATACATGGAGCAAACACAACAGCAGACAAAGGCTTTTAGAATTGATGAATTCGGTGCAGAACATGGTAGCAAGGTAAAACCAGAAAAGCAAGAAACTACATTGCAGAAAGTTAACCAATATATGCACGACAAAAAAAAGAGAGAGAGATGTTAAGAGTCTATTTGCAGGTCAACGTTTCAGGCCTAATTTCCAGCACTTCAGGTAAGTCGACATTAAAATATATTGGCAGAATTAATGAGCACTGAAATGCACTTCAATATAGCTTTGCATTACACGAGCCTTGGAGTGGATTCAGATGATAGCCCCAAAGTAAAATGGTGTAAATTTTAAGCCTTCCCATCTAAGAAATGCAGAACAAATCTTTATCACAAATTTCAAGTGTTACAAAAAACCATTTGAATGCCCTTAAAAGAGAAAAAGTTCAGCCTGATCTTTGAAGTTGTAACCTACGCCCACAATATAATATCAAAGAGAAAAGTTTGATATTTCTACATTATAAAGAAGAAGATCACTACATCAGCTGTTATTCAATATCATAGCTTACCTTGCTTAGTAATATAGTCAAATGACTCAAGAGCCTCCGAAGAGTTTCGGTATATATTTGGCGACAACATATGCACCAAGTGATTATCTACCCACCTACACCAAAACTAAACAATGGTTACATAGTGTACTCAGTAAAACATAAAAAAGACAATGCAAGGCTCATTAGCATATTCAGAAAACCTAATATTTCCAAGCAAGAAGAGAGACAGGCAAATGGCAAATGGCATATGTTATACATTTATATAAAATCAAATAAAAAGGAGACAAAAAGCTGCATTACCCGCGCCACTTCTTTTCTTCATCATCTGACTCTGAACTTAGTTTTTTGAGAGCAGACTCCGGACGAGTCTTCACACACAGACTGTCAATGATGGCTGCACATGAAATGCTCGAATTCAGAACCTTTTAAAAAAGCGAAAAAAGAAGTCATCAAGAGTTCAAGTTAATAAATACCTGAGGAATCAACCATCTGTTCACCATCAACCACAAGTATGGGCACTTTCTTGTAATCAGACCATTTGATTTCCTTTTTGCTGATAGGATTCACTTCCACAATCTTATAGGGTATATCATAATAGTCTAGGAAAGCTGCAAAAACACAAGACAATGATCAGACTGCAATTCGGACCATCAACGAGCTCATAACTCATAAGCTATATTTAAGTAACACAATTTCTGGTCAAAAACATATTCATAAGGAGCACCGTTTCATAAGCTAAAACCTACAAAAATCTCAAAAGCACAAATCTTCGAACTTTGGAAACAGGAAGAATAAACAAATTCATAATTTATCTTTCAGGGACATTAAAAAACAACATTTTTAAGGAACATAAGAAGCTAAAACCCTGCAAAAATCTCAACTTTCGAAATTGGAAGAATCAAAGTACCTCTAACTTTATTGCAGAAGGGACAAGCGGCGTACTGGTAGAGCACGACGTCCTTCGGGCGGAGGTTCAGCGGCAGCGGCTCCTTAGCCTGAACTTCTCCGGCGAGCGACGTTGCCGCGGCGGAGAAACACATAGCTCCGGCGAGGGCGTAAGCTGACTTCTGATAACCACCGGAGTAATTTCCGGGGAGCCATCGCCGGTCGGAATTTGCAGCGCTGCTCGAGCTGTACAGAGCAATCTGGCGGATTCCGGCACTAGATTTCACCGGAGATGCGGTGGCGGCGCGGCAGATTGCGGCCAATCCGTTGATATTAGCCCTCCTCATTGTTTTTTTTCTCTCCTACAAAAGCTTGGTACTTTTTCTTCTTCTTCTTCTCCCCAAAACCTCTGGGTTTTTAGCAGATCTCGTTTTTGTAGAATTATGAAAATACCCTTATACTTTTGGATTGAATTGTGATTCTGGCATGAAAGTTTGTATTTCTTTCAGAAAAGTCCTTCGAAGGTGACGTGTAATTGTTTATCACCAATAAATTTATGTAAATTGCATACTAGTAGTGTTCTAATTTATTTATTTTTCCGTTTAAAGTAGTGTTCTAATTATGTAAGGAGTAGAGTTGTAAAGTATATATAGCAATCTCTTCATTCCATTTATTAAATCGTTATATTCTGATGAAATAACTCTTAAAATTATGGATAGAAAATATTATATTGCATTTGAGTGAAAAAAATATTAATTTTAAATATTTTACTAATTTAATTGCTAAGTCAACTAAATGTCATTTGATTACCAAAAAAGAATAAAATTAATAAGCAAAAAATCCATATCATTACACTAGGTCATTTCTTTCAAAAAGAATTACTGTTTATTTCTTCATCTACATAATATTGTTACATTATTTTAATAAAATTAAAAGAATAAGAAGATTAGAATATATACGTACTTAACAAATATGTTATATTTGAATGCAAACTAATATGACATGTTTACTTTTAAATTAGTTGAATAATAATATGTTCAAATAAATTAAAATTAACTAAAAAGTTGAAATCAGATGAGAAAAGTTAAAAAATGCTTTTAAGTAATAAAAAATAGGCATTGAAATCAACTATTTCGACTGAAATAAAAGTTTAAATCTATTAAAATAAATAAGTTAATGAAATGAATAACGTGAATAAACTAAACTGAACATAATCTAATTCTACTAAAAAAATGGTGCAAGCAAGTTTTTAATCATGCAAGTTCGTAATCTATACAAAACTAGAGGGGCTAGAAAGCCAAATATTTGCCAAGCACTTTCCCGGGTGCTTTCTGCAATTCACACTCCAACAGATTTGACTTCCAATAAGCTGGGAATTGTTCGATAAACCCTTCGTCGGAGGCCTAAAACCCCTTTCCTTGAGTTCCAAGAAGCTGGGAATTCTCACTGTTGACGTCATCAATGGAGACTCCAGAAGAAGCAAAGCTCCAACTTTTCCTCCAATGGCTTGAGGTACTCCAATTACAGCACAATATGTATGTATACATGGTTTATTTCCCCCTCCCCTCGGTTTACAAAAAAGATTGCTTCTCTACAGATTAATGGAGCTCAGTTACGTGGTTGCAAGATCAAATACTGCGATTCTCGAAAAGGGTTTGGAATCTTTTCAGCAAACGATGTTCCTGATGGTAAGATGAGATTTTTGGGTTGCTTTTTGATTCGATGAGTTTTATCTGCATTTCAAAGTGCACTACCAAAAGAACACATTTTACCAACTTTATAACTTAGTGATGTTGAAATGCTGTTAACTGATCGATGCTGAACGAGACAAAAGTTTCATGTATTCTAGTAAGAGTAAGCCTATCTGTGTTAGTTTCTGCAACAATAGGAATTAAGTAAAACTGTGCACATTAGGACAGAACTGAAGGACATAGAAAGCGGAGGGAGTGTAGAATGATGGAGTAGAAAGACATCTTGTGTAATGTGTACCTTATGTTGTTTTCTGGCACAATGGAGTGTTTGAGAGTTAAGTCTTTTGCCTTCGAATAGGATTAATGTGATCATGCGATTACTGTGTCACTATCATTTTCGGTGTTCTGCTAGGTATTTTATTGGTGGTTCCACTGGATTTGGCCATAACACCTATGAGAGTTCTTCAAGACCCGTTGTATGGGCCTGAGTGTAGAGCATTGTCTGATGAAGGACCGGTGGATGACAGACTGTTGATGCTATTGTTTCTAACAGTGGAGCGTCTACGAAAGAACTCTCCCTGGAAGCCGTATGTACTTTAAAATTATATGGAATAATACTTGTGAAATAGTTCTTAAATGTGAAAACTTGATTAGATACATGGATATGCTTCCAACAACATTCACGAACTCCCTTTGGTTTTCTGATGAAGAACTTATAGAGCTTAAGGGAACGCCATTATATCGAGCAACTGAGTTGCAGGTATAGCAACTTGACATTGAATACTCTTTAGTTTTAATTCATGGTATATTAGCCCATACATTGCTGTTGTCTCTCTAATTCAAAGCATGACATTTCAAATTGATTTCGACAGATGGTTCTTGTGTATCGTTGATGATTCTCATGTTACCTTTTGTAAAATTGGTTGCTTTTACTTTTATGCTTCTAAAATAGAACTGAAGTCAAACTCATCTTACAGAAGAAAAGTTTGCTGACGTTATTCAGTGAGAAAGTAAAGATGTTAGCAGAGAAACTGTTGATGGTTGATGGACAAACAGAAAGGTATTTTATATAAATGGTATCTTCTCAAGCATATTGAAAAGCGTTATAATAAGTCATGCCTTTTATTTTTCAAGATATAGTTTGTTCTGCATGTAAGTCAGTGGATGGGGGTTTTGTTCATATCATGTATTAGTAAGTAGCTACTTTTCTTGATACTGGGGAAGCTCTAAGTGCCATGGAGCAATTACTCAATTAATTAATGGAGTGACTTTAGCTTCCCTGCAATAAATTCATGGAAAATTTCCATTGTATCTTACTCGGGAATCAGTCAGATGATTGTGTTTGTATACCATTTAGAGCCCCTACTACCCTGCTACTGATTTTCAGTTCCTTTACTGTTTCTTCTGCATAGTTTATCGCTTTCCATGAATATTCTAGAGGCCCATGCAGATTCTAGCTTAATTTTTTTTTATTTTTTAACACAATTCCTTGTTTATTTTTGCAGTGAGGTGACATTTGGTGACTTCCTATGGTATGGATTTTTATGGCACTTATTTGATGAATTTGGTTCTTGTTTGCTATTTCCAAGTATTGGCCATTCAATCTAATGCTTTGCAAGATGGGGATCTTTCAGGGCAAATTCTATTTTCTGGACTAGAGCACAAAATATTCCTCTCCTTGAGTCTTATGTACATCCAGAAACTCAAGAAAAACAAATTGACACTGCCTCCTGCAGCAGAGAGGATGAGAAATCTGACAATTATGTTTCAAGTGAGAATTATCTTGCTATTGTCTTGTATTGATACCATTTTTTTGGTTCCCCTGTGTTGATTGATTTAAATGTTTCTTTCAAACTCTTATTTTTGTGATGATACTCCAGTTGATGGACAAAATGGAAAGACAGTTTATGTTGAAGGTCTTGTTCCTGGCATTGATTTCTGTAATCATGGTAATGTGATTTACATTTTATTCAGTTCTCATCCTGTGCATGATTTTTTTAGAAATAACTGAATACCAGATGTCTGTGTTTGTACTTATCAACTAAGCTCAAAGTCTTCGATGTCCAGATAGTAAACCTCTTGCAATGTGGGAAGTTGACAATACTGGATATGCAACTGGAGTTCCTAGCTCTATGTATCTCATTTCTGGTATCTTCTTTTCATATTGCTATTCCAGGGTCTTCATTATATTAATATATTTATGCTTGTGAATAACTAACAGAAAAGTTATTTATTTCTTGAATAGCTGAACATTCCTTTGAGAAGGAGACGGAGATATCCATTAGCTATGGAAACAAGGGAAATGAGGTACTTAATGGCATTTGTCTCAGTGATGCATGACTGGTTGTCAATTATAACTTATAAGCATCTCAGCTAACTCAAAAATTCATCTTATAGGAGCTACTTTACCTCTATGGATTTGTGATGAAGAATAATCCAGATGACTATCTCATGGTAACTTGATGACAAGTAAAAACTGTTTAACCTGAAAAATTTTGCTTGGAGAATGCGTAGGGTAACGTTGTGCTACAATAAATTTGCAGGTTAATTATCCAGTTGATGCTATCCAGAATGTCGCCTTTTCTGAACAGAAACAGCAGCTACTTGAAGCACAGGTATACTCACGGTGAACTAAAAACACATGTCAAATACTTCATTATTTCCATAACCATCTTGTATGTCATTCAACAGGGAGCTGAGTTCAGATGTCTTTTACCTAGAAATTTATTAGATAATGGGTTTTTTCCTCCAACCACACAAGGTGAAAATAACAACACCACCATAGGGGCTCAGGTTTCTAGCTATAGTTGGAGTGGCCATCGGAAAACACCCTCCTACTTGAATAAACTTGTTTTTCCTGATGACTTTTTGACTTCCTTAAGGACGATAGCCATGAAAGAAAATGAGCTCTATCAGGTTGCATCACTACTTGAGGAGGTGCGCACACTTCTTTCTTTCTCCTCCTATGCTCTACTTGTGATTTATTTATTTTATTATTAAATTTTCTTTTGTTTTGATCTTAGCATAAAGCCATCATAAAACAATGGCTCAGTTGTTCTCCTATTTCAAATAAATCATCTTTTTTTAAGCTAGTTTTTCATAAACTAGCAGATTTTTGCCTTCTAAAGTTAGTTTTAACTGTCATTAAGCGTCTTGTTTGACGGTAGCTTGTAGGCCCAGAAGGGAACACCCGACCATCTGGTTCAGAAGTTCGAGCAGCTGTCTGGGAGGCTTGTGGAGATTCTGGAGCGCTGCAAATACTCGTTGATCTTCTCAATATGAGGTACTGCATTTATGCCAGCAAAATTCAAAGCATTTTTATCGAGACAATGCTAAATATTGACATTTTCCTAAAGGTTGATGGATCTTGAAGAGGGTTCTGGCACTGAAAATAACGACATTGAACTACTGGAAAATGCAGAGTGTGCTGAGGTTCAAGATGACTGTAAAAGGTAAAATAAAAACATATACTAGTCTGTAAGTGTTCATCTTCTTCAAATGGTTTATAAAATCGTCATTCCTGATTTGCTGCAGATCTGAGATAAATGGTGGACATTTACTTACCAGAAACAGATGGTCTAGCATAGTATACAGGCTAGGCCAGAAAAAGCTAACCAGGCTATTCCTTCAGGAAGCGGAGCATGCTTTGCAATTAGCCTTGACCGAGAACAGTTAAGTAATGTCTCGGAAAATTTTGAACCATAAAATCTCCGAAAGTATTTCTTAAATTCAACTCACTTTATGACATATTTTTTAGGTCTGTATTATGTAAAAACTGTTACAAACTCTTTTTGGATCAGTAGATTAGTCCTGCCAGCATTAACCAGTGTTGAGATTTCTGCTGAGATCAATAAAGGTTTTGACGATGAGGTTGGCGAGGTTAAACGATGATTTAGGTTGTCGAGGTTCCGCCATAGTCGATGAGATTCTAACAGTGTGATTTATGCCGAACTCTTTAATTCAGTCCAACAAAAATATTATTTGATCAAATTCGAGTAAATTTAGACATACTAATTCTATTTTTCAATGCACAAATTTTCACTTTAGTTCAGTTAATTCATTTCAAATCAGTAAAATATAAACTCAATTTGACCCAAAAACTTGGTCTAATGGAGTTTTTCTTAACCCTAATCTTATATATGTTATGGACCCTAATCTTATACTCTTTGAACAAAGCAAGTGTATCTCAAACAAGATTTTCTCTATATGCATTCGTGATTTTGAAGCTTGCATGCCTGATCAAAGAAATCAAAGTGCACTTGAGCATCCATCACTTACAGAGAGTAACAATCGGAGCAACAATAAATAACCTGCTTATTACAAAGAGGCAGCACCTAGAAGCCAGAATTCACCGCAACCAATGACACTAGTTTGGAGTTTGTCAGCATGAATTGATGGCGGAGTTCATCGAAGTTGGGATTGGAGATGATTTGATGCCATGTCTTGCAAACACTCCAACAATTAGACAGCGCCTTTGAATCTAATCTGCATAATATCTCGCCAACTAGGTCGCCGCTCAGGTCTACAAACTCAGCCCTCATTCGCTTCATAATCACTGCAAAATGAAAACACAACTAAATCCACATGGATTTCTAAGCACTTGGATTCTCTGCATATTTTTATATTGACCTCTCTACATAAATACACTGACTGGAGGAGATTAAACAACACCAAAATCAATTTCTATTCCCACTCCTTCAACAATGCAAGGGAGAACACAAATTTAAACCGCATTTTCATCAAAAGATGTCAATATTAGGGCATTCTCAACCATACTACTGAATTTAAACTTAATTCGGTAGAAAGGAAAAAACCCAAATAGCAGCCAAATTAAAGCAGTTGCTATGGCAATTTTAAATCAAATTGAACAATAACAGAGATTAGACTAACCAGATCTGAAGAAGAAATTCTGCAATCCAAACACACTTTGAACGGCTCCGCCCCCGCGCCACCAATCTCCGCCGGTTAGTGGCGAAAAAAAGGAGATTCACTATTTATCTCCGCCAGCTCTCTCCTTATTGATGGACTTTACGCCTGAATCAGTTCCTGATAAGGCAAATTCTTTCTTGATAAGAAATATTGATAACGAACTACCAGTAATAAAGTAATCCATTCTTATATGGTATCCCGGATGTACGTATCACACCCTAGCAAGTGTAACAGTTGTTCATATACCATTTATATTAATAAAATTTATAATGCATAGTTATATATATATTTAAGTGCACATCTTCATATTTTAAAATACACATTGGGTACGTGTCCCGGGTGTATGGTATAACTTGCGAGTAATGACCTAAATTTAAACTCAAAAACAATATTTTCTCAATGTTAATACTAAAAATTTATTCTCACTTTTTTTTTGGTCCATATTTTGGTTTGCTATTTGTTAGACAAATTTCTAGCATTTTTATACAAACTTAACTTCTAATAGATTTCAAAATTAATTTCTAATCGATTTCGAATATATTCATTCCTTTATAAAAGTAGTTCGTCCACATCCATTTTTTGATACATTTTTGATATATTGTTTACAAACTTAATTCCTAATCAATTTTTAATTTTTTTAATATATTCTACTTCTTTCCTTTTGTATTTTGATTATGATTTAGTTTATTGGTTCTCCCTATATTCGATTATAATTGAATTAAACTCAAATATGAGTATAAATTAATAATTGTTGATAAACCGGGAAGATTGCATAGATTTTTATTATTACTTGGTTTCTTTGATGTTTTCGGAACAAATTTAATATTTTCTTAATTTGATCTCAATCTCCATCGACACAAATATGGAGAAATATGGCCAAAATCTAAATTTTGCCTAGAGAGTTTAAGTGATTTATAATTATAATCCTCTCATGCTAATAATTAATTTAGCAGTTAGGATATATCGAATTACACATAAGTATTACCCCAAAAAACTGCGCAACGCGCGGTTAATTCATGCTAGTTTAATTAAAACATTATTCTTAATTATTAAGTTAAACGTATAGGAAACACGATTCAATGGTTCAATGTAAGAATGCAAGAAATTGTTTTACAAAATATACCGTTTAAATTAAAATTGATCGTCGCGCAGATCTTGAAGAAACTGATTCACCAAATTGACTGCAAAGGATAAGTCGTGGCGAGTAATGGTAAGATACTGGAGAGCACCAACAAGGAAACGATACAACTTAGGATTGTGAAATGGTCCACTCATACTGCTATGAAATTGAGACAAAGACAAGAACGGCACAGAGACTGGAGAAACATCCAACATCCCAACTCGCTACGAATAGCAACACTATTATTCCCGGTGAGTATGATATCGTCGTAGATTAAAAGATAGAGAACAATATCGCCATTAGAAAACACAAACAGTGATGGATCTAAGAGACTAGCAACAAAACCCAGTTATCGAACAAAGGCACTGAACCGGTCAAACCATGTCATGCCTGCTTAGACCATAGATACCTTTCCGCAAACGACATACATAATCAGGACGAGTGGGATCCTAATAACCTGGTGGTTGAGCCATGAACACAAGAGTACCAAGAACACCATTGAGAAAAGCATTTTTGACATCCAGCTGATGTAGGGGCACTTCCTCATAACTGCAATGACAAGTAAAGTGCGAACAGTGGTAGTCTTGATTACCGAGCTGCAAGTATGATCAGAATCACTGTGATTTGAGAATATCCCCAGGCCACCAGACGGGCCTTATAACGATCAATAGATCCATCCTGACGATACTTCAACCGATAAATCCACTTTGAACCAACGACATTAACATTAACAGGACAGAACACCAAGTCACAAGTGTGATGACGTCAGAGAGCAACCATCTCCTCATCCATAGCAGCGATCCACCTAGAATTTTTCACAACAGTTCAATAATTGAAAGGCTCTCTGGTTTAGAAGCTCCGCAATTAGCCCAGTTGTCATAAAATCAGGTCCAAGATCACGAGCAACACAGGTCCATTCTAAAACCGAGTGGTCATATGATGAGGACGAGGCATTGAAGGAGGTGAAAAAGCATGTCATGAGAAACTATCTGAAGAGGAGTTGTGTGTTGAGGCAATCGAGTTGTTCAATACGCACGGTTGTTCAATATAATCCCCAAGCAAACTGTTGGTTGGCGAGGGAAAGCTGCATCCCATATTGTCTGAAGGGCATAAATTTAACAAAATGTGTTACACTCAAATAAATGAACATGTTACAATGAAACTGACAAAGGAGGAAAGTGATAATGGTGAAATGAGATTACACAAACTTACGTTCCACCCAGAACAAGTTTGGCCAACAGTGAAAGACAACTTGGCCACTCGTCGATGTTGCTTATTCACCCACTCGGATGCTACCAACACATATTCAGCTTTAGAAGCATTGTATCCATACGTATATCTAATCCGAAGCAGATCGGTGCAGGTGGGAGAGTAGTAGCCAGGCAAGATATGAAGCTCGCCGGTCATAGGATTGAGCAGGTTGGCTGCTTGAGCATCGTAAAACATCATCATATCACACTTGAGCCGGCAGTAGTAATATCTGCCAACTTCATCTTCTTTGATCCGGTTCAAATAAGAGCTCACTTCCTCTTTTCGGAGTGTTGTCGAGGTAACCAAAATGTCTCTTTTAGATGCCCC
Source organism: Sherardia arvensis (assembly GCA_948330725.1). NCBI lineage: Eukaryota > Viridiplantae > Streptophyta > Magnoliopsida > Gentianales > Rubiaceae > Sherardia > Sherardia arvensis. The sequence continues at coordinate 4,440,392 of OX415238.1, read as the reverse complement.
CTTCATCCATCCATCTATATATATACGTGGTGAAGGAGAAAACTGGTGTACCGCTGCAAGTCCACCACCACTAGTTTGGAGTTTGTCAGCATGAATTGACGGCGAAGTTCATCGAAGCTGGGATCGGAGATGATTTGGTGCCACATCTTGCAAACACTCCAACAGTTGGACAGCGCCTTTGAATCTAATCTGCATAATATCTCACCAACTAGGTCACCACTCAGGTCTGCAAACTCAGCCTTCATTCGCTTCATTCGCTTCATAATCCCTGCAAGTCTGTTTCTCAGATAACTTTGATACTGGTTAATTTGTACAAAATAATAAAAAAAACACGAATAAATTCAAAGATTATCCGTTTCAACAATCTCAAACTACACTTTTAACAAAAGATGTCAGTTTAGGGCAATGGAGAAAATTGGACACTGTGTGCATCGTTATAACAGAAGCTCCTGTTTTCTTTAACCACGCATCTGAGTTTAAACTTAATTAACTTAGTAAAAAATAAACGGTATGAATACATGTATAATCAAATTAAAACAAGCTAAATCAAGTTTAGACTGACCTGAATTGAAGACAGCCACAAATGGATAAACTCGACAATCAAACACTTCGAATGCACGTACGGAAAAAGGGTACCTTCGCACAACTCCGGCGACCGCGCCACCGATCTCCGCCTGCGGTGAAAAAAAGGAGCGCCACCGTAGCTAGTCAGACTGCGCCTTTGCGGCTTAGCTAGTTTTACCCTAATCAGGAATAATATGAGTGTATATTAAGTTAACTACAGGAAAAGATAAACTCGAATCAATTTCTGATTTCAAAATCGCAATTATAGATAAATATGCATTTATTAACCATTTAACAAATGTATAGCCTTTCTTGAATTTACATGAAAGTGTTCATACGTTTTAACTCATATGTGTACCTTTTAATTTGAACGGCATGTTTAATTATTTATAAATTTTAAATTTTTATATGAAATTTTGTAATAAAAATTTTCAAATATAATTTTACTTTAAACTGATCAATATTTTAACACAAAAAATATATCATTTGAATTTAAATTCATAATGATAATTATGTAGCATTTACGAAAATTGGATTTGAAAAGACTTTACATTATATTTTATTGACATTAATTATTTGATAAATTCACATACATGTATTAAAATGTAGAAAAATATAAGTATTCAATTGAAGGTGTGAATGTGTAGAAAAGTACGATTCAAACCGACTCTCATGTTCTATATCTCCTGCCCAAATACATGTCACTGACATAATCAACAACCTAACTATAGACGGGTGGTGGCATTGCGTCATTGGTATTGATGGTTGAGAATGCTAATGTGAAAAAAAGCAGGTGATACGGTGTGGTATCTAGCAGCAACGAACTGACTCTCATGTTCTATATCTCCTGCCCAAATACATGTCACTGACATAATCAACAACCTAACTATAGACGGGCGGTGGCATTGCGTCATTGGTATTGATGGTTGAGAATGCTAATGTGAAAAAAAGCAGGTGGTACGGTATGGTATCTAGTAGCAACGAACTGACTGAGATTTTACATGCTAAAAGCTTTGAGATGAAGGTTAAATAGTAATATTATGTGCTCATCTCCATATTGTTGTGGTTTTTTCAAGTGATGAAAAAATATATACAAGTTGTGAAAAAATCTTCTATGTATCGGACATGTTTAGTAATCGATCAAATTTGAGAAGAAAATGAAAATAATACCCGATTCATATATATAAATAAATGGGTACATTGAATGGATATAACTCGAGTAACTAAATTGGAGAGTCAACAAAATTTCTACACACATCTTCTTTTTCCATTCCTCGTCAATTTTTTCAAATAATAACGGTATAGTGCTAAATATTCATTGTTATCTATAATATTTTAAAAAATTGAGGAATATATTATATTCAAATTAAAAAAATAATTTAAAATACTTTTGATGACTAGTTTTATAAAATAGTCTTATTTTTTCATCCCTTAATTCCATTTGTTCAAGTAATAAATGTATAGTGCTAACTTTTCATTATTACATAGTATAATATTTAAATTTAAAATAATCAATTGAAATACTTTGGATGACTACTTTTGATAGCCCCTAATTTTCATCTTGTAGTCGGTTCTTTTGCCCTTGCGTGCTCATTTTGTAGCACTTGACTCAACAGCGATTAGATATCATCTACATCTACATAGACTACTGCACTTGTCATTGTTTGTGTAATAGAATCTGTCATTGTTTGTGTAATAGAATCTGTGAAATACTAGGGGTGTGTTTGGTATGCAACCTTTTTGAGAGTCTGGATTTTGTTTTGGGTTTTGAGAGTTTGAATTTTTGTTTGGGATTTTGAGAGTCTGATTTTACAAAATCCTTGTTTGGTTGGGTTGAGTTTGTGAGTATGAAACAAAATCTTTGATTGACTTTTAGGGTGTGTTTGGTTCGCAAGGTTTTTGAGAGTCTGGATTTTGTTTTGGGTTTTTGAGAGTTTGGGTTTTTGTTTGGGATTTTGAGAGTCTGGTTTTGCAAAATCCTTGTTTGGTTGGGTTGAGTTTGTGAGTATGAAACAAAATATTTGATTGGTTTTTAGGATTTTGCAAGTCTGGATTTTGGGAAACTTAGTGAACCAAACAAAATTTTACAAAACTGGACTTGGATAGTCCAAGTTTTGCAAAAACTTGTCCAACCAAACACAGCCTTAGAATTTTGCAAGTCTGGATTTTGGGAAACTTGGTGAACCAATCAAGATTTTACAAAACTGGACTTGGATAGTCCAAGTTTTGCAAAAACTTGTCCAACCAAACACACCCTATGGGTTCAAAGTGACAGTATGGTAATTTTTTAAAATTTGACTTGTAAACAGGCAAGCAAATTATTAATAACTAATGATAATGATAATGGGGGATAAAATGTATTAAAAACCTTAACCACACAACAGCATCTAATTCAGACATGAATACTGCAATTGTCACTGCTATCAATATCCCGTATCAATACAGCCTTACAATCAAGCTAAAATGGAGTCTAAGATCGCATAAGATCCTCGGCCAGTATTCCTATGCCTTTCCTTTTCCAGCTTGCATCACCTGTAGTTTCTGTTGCAATTTCATAATCTGCACCAGCATTACAACAAAAAGTTAAACAACGAAACCGCAAAAACTTTTACAGTAGAAAAACACTCTAGAGAAGATGCAAGGATAAACTCAAAAACAAACATACAAAATAGGGCCTCATAGTTCATCACGGAACATTTAAAGTCTATTCTTCATGGCACACAGTTCACAGCATCAATTATTACACGGTGATCACACAATTGAAGTGAGTCACTAAAACATCAAGTATTTGTATCCATTCAAGTAGGCATTAGCAAGAGAAAATCCATCAGAATAACCCCTTGAAAATGGAATAGTGGGGATAACTAGATATCATGATCATCGGATGTGTACACTTCATCGGAAAAGTAAGTATAGTAAAAGACACAAGGAGAAGTAAATATCATTCCACATATCAGAAGATAAAAATCCTCTAATTAGGCGCTATCATAACTGGAGGAAAAGATATACAAAGAGCTGAAGGTTCAGTTAACAAACCGTCTCTTGCTTGCTTTTTTGCTTGTCTTCTAGATCTTGTAGGGTAGCATCCAAACGTTTCCTACACATAAGACGGAGTTTAATTCATGCCTTGCCGGACCAAAGGTTGCTTACAACACAAGTAAAAACAAAGGATACAAGAACAAGTATTTCAACAATCCATCTCAAAAGCCAAGTCCAACTAAAAATACAGCCACCGAGAACAGGGTATCTTACATATCTTAAGTTCTTAACATACTCTTGCAAATATCTAATTCCGATTACTTTAAACATTATTTCAAACTATAAGATAGCTCACATACATATACAGCTAGAATCCTAGAACAAATAAACCAAATGAAAGATATCAACATGATGAAGCCTCACGTACGCTAACCAAACAAAACCATATCAAATTTCCTATCCATTTCGCAAAAGTTCAAAGCAAGAGAGGAAAAATGCGTACAATTCTGCGGAGATGTATTCAATTCGCTTGCGAACATTGGCTCTGGCCTCAGCTAAATCCTGCTTCACCAACACCGGTCCAATCAGCTTGTACACATTCGCTTCTTCCTTCAACAGTTCCAGCTCCTATACTCCAAGCAAATTCAAAATTAAATCTAAACTCTCCACATTTTCAACTAAAAACAAATACAAATTAACAGCAAAACCAAACATTCATACTTTGAGAACGAGCTCGTTTTCTCCGAGCTGAATCGTGTACTTCTTCCTGACTTGGTGGTTCTTCGCAACATCTGCAAATCGACGGGCAAAATAAACACCCAATTTCAAAAATCAATCAACCAGTTAGGGTTTGGAGGAGTGTACCTTTTTGAAGCTTGCTGAAATCGCCGGCTTTGTTCTCGAGATCGCGTTGGATATCCCGGAGAGCGGCGGCGGAGGAGCTCATGTCTTTTCGCCGGCGACGGTTTATTCCCTGCGAATGGATCTCAGCTCAGATTTGTCGCTCGATTCAAGGGGAGGAGAAAAGCGGCGGCTGTATAGAAACCGGGAAAGCCCAAATACTACCCCGGGTGAGTGATTGACCCGACAACAACCCGGAATTGCATATCAATCCCTCAAAGACTGTCTATATTTTAATGGGGCCCTATATTAAATTAATTGGGTAAGCCCTTAGTTCTTTTTCTGGTCTGCTAGATACCCGTCCGTATTTTGTTTATTTGCAACCCGTATTTTTATTATATAGTTACATATATAATAGTTATGATATATAACTGATATGCAATTGTATGTAGTAGAAGTGATATATATCATGCATATGTCTGATATACATAATTATGAACGATAACAAATATATCAACGACGTATTTTTACTTTGGACTGTAAAATAATAAAAATACGGACTGCATATAGAATGCCCCTTCTTTTTTGGTGTTGTTTTACTTTTACATAGTTTGGTATTTATTCTTATAGTCAAAAATATACGAGGTAAATTTACAATAATATCTCAATTATTACATTCATATGGGAAAACTTAGTAATATACATGGAGTCGTGATGTAAGTGGCGGAACCAGATATTTATTTTGTAGTAGGCACAAATAACTAAAAAGAATCGCCGTCTCGCTGGAGGTCTGAAAGATCCAAATTTGACATGTGAACAGTAATATAGACTAGATTTTGAATGTTAGGGTATGCCCAAACCTATCCGGAATTGGGCGTAGTTCCGCCCCTGGATGTAATTTTGATGATACTATAAATTATAGTGAGTAAATATCATATTGTGCATAGCAATTCAGTTCCTCTTAAAAGGAAAATTACGAAACCCATAATATGGAAAGATTCAGGACCTGTTTAATACGCCTGAACTGAACTGAAATGAATTGATCTGAACTGAAAAATACTGAACTGAACTGAAAAATACTGAACTGAACTGAACTGAACTGAAAAGTACATTTGATTCTTTTATATAACATATATGTATATTTAAAATTCTTATTAAAAAAATAAACCATTGAAGTATATTGAATTGAACAAAACTGAATTGAATAAACAAATCACTACATCGACATTAGCTAAATTTCATCAAATTTATATTTCATCATTATCATAGAAGTTAAACATATTTGAACTGAAATATACTGAACTGAACTTTATTGAACTGAAGTATACTGAACTGAACTTTATTGAACTGAAGTATACTGAATTGAACTGAATTGATATAGTCAAATTGTTCTATATTTCATCAAGTCAAATTTTATAAGCAACAAATTTAATTAAGTTTAACTTACAAAAGTATGCATTGATACAATTTAATTAGAAATTTTTTAGCAAATCATATTTCACCAATTCTAAACTGACTTGAACTGAATTGAACTGAATCATACTGAACTAAACTTAGTTGGACCAATCCAATTAAACTTAATTGAACTGAATCATACTGAGCTATAATTGAACTGAATTGAAGAAAATGATCAATGCATTGATACAACTGAATGAGGTTGTATTTTATCAAGAATATAAAACAGAAATGAATTGAACTACACTGAACTGAATTGAACTGAATGGACTACACTTAACTGAAATGAACCGAGTTGAACCACACTTAACTAAAATGAACTGAATTGAACTACAATTAACTGAACTGAACTGGATTTTCCATATGAACTTAAAATATATAAATTATATTTTCATTGAACTGAATTGAAGAAAACGATCAATGCATTGATATAACTAAATAAGGTTGTACTTTATCAAGTATAGAAATAGAACTGAACTGAACTACATTGAACTGAGTTGAACTGAATTGAACAATCTGAACTGAATTGGACTACACTTAACTGATATGAACCGAGTTGAACCATACCTAACTAAAATGAACTGAATTCAACTACATATAACTGAAATGAACTGGATTTTCAATATGAACTTAAAATCATTACATTATATTTTCGTTGAATTGAATTGAAATAAACTATATTTGTTCTAAACTGGATTGAATTGCGTTGAATTATTAACATTTATTTTTTTAATTTTTTTATAAGTATAATGCACTGAACTGAAAAATACTGAACTGAACTGAAAAATACTGAACTGAACTGAAAAATATTCAGATAAGTTGTACTAAACATGCCCTCAGTGGTGGCAAAGTGCTCACAGACTTTATCTCGGATAGAAGGGGTGCAAGGATCAAATCCTCCTCCCCAATTATTTCTTTGAGTTTTTCCTAGTATCCAAGTCTCAATTTTTCCCTCTACAAGAGGCGTACTCGCCACTATACATACTAAATCAGTAAAGTAAGATATTATAGGATTAGATAGATTAGGTAGTTGTACTATATATTATAACAAAGTTGCGGCAAAGTCTCTTAAATTTTATTTTAGATTATGAAACTAGTATTATATACATTTTTAGACTTAAGTACCGTCATGTATGATGTATCATGTATCCATGCCCTATAAACACCTTTCAATAAACACGACATTTGAGAGTGTATCATGAAAATGCTTTTTTTTGAATGACAAATATACACCAACACTAAGTACGCATGCTACTACATAGGCCTTGGACAAACAAAAGCACGCAAAACAACTCCGACGACCCTTAATATTTCAATCCAGCAACATTTCTCAGACTCCACCCAACGGCATACGCCGCAGCTCCGGCAACGAACCCATTAAGAACCGTCATCGCCGCCGACATCCCGTACTTCTTTCCCACTATCTTAGCCTTGGCCGCACCCAGAGCCGCCAGCGCAACGGCGGAGAGCGCGCACGCTCCACCGAACTGAACCGCCTCATCATCAGTAAAAGGGAACATGATCACGAAAGCCAAAAGCGGCGCAGAGCCGAACACCAGAAACGCCAGAAAAGCGACGGCGGCGCTCTTCCACGGCGGCCGGAGATATCCCGGCGGCAGCATCCCCTTCTCCTTGGCCATCTTATCCGCCACCAGGATATCCTCGTACTTGGATAGTATGCCAACCAGGGATTCTGCGTCTTCGGGATTCATGCCCATTTCGAGGTATTTCCCGAGCAGTTGTTGCTCTTGGCCGGCGCCGGTGTCATTTGTAACGTCACATTTCGTCACTAGACATTCATTTGCTGCCATTTCGATCTGGGTTTTTGATGACATCATGTCTCCTAGTCCCTTTGATATTGCATCTGCGACCAGGTTCGCAAATCCCAGCACCAGAACATCCCCTGAGTAACAAGTATTAATATTGCATCGCATTATATTTGTGTAGCACTTCGCTATAGCACCCTAGTGGCTAGTAGTCAAGTTATAACATCATTTTATCATTTTATCAAAAGTGTAGCAAGCCACACGATCAACAACTAACCACATGGGTGGGCGGAACCAGGAGTTACACGGGACACAGGCACCCAAAATATATATAGTAGTATAAGTGTACATTGAGATTTTGAATTCCAGCAACCCGAACCTCTGTGTAAGTAACTTTTCTATCAAAATATTCAATATACTAGCTTTTTGACCATCATTAATTCTAAGTAGACAAGATACATAACCATATTGTACTTGCATAAATGACATTATAGTAGTAATGAAATTGATATGGTTAAATGTGAATTTGGTTGGGGGTGGGGGAATAAGATTGAGAATAGAGCTCATAATACTTATTAAGTATATTTCATATTTTGACTTTTTCATATTTCCAGTTGTAATCCTAGACTGAGTAAATTTTATTATTTAACTTAAGAATCTGGGGATAATATTTACTTTGGGGATAATATTTATTTAGGGTGCGTTTAATAACTACTTCCAGCGCTTAATTTAATGGATTAAGTACTTATTTACTTTCCGCTTTCTTATAAAGGAATTCTGCCTGTCTGAACCAAATAAGGACCAAATAAATGTCAATAAGTGACACTGAACCGACGTACAATTTGAACGGCTCCATTAAATGATTTGCGTATCACTTATTACTGAATCTGATTATTACTGAATCTGAATATACTACGCGTTATTTAAAATTTTGAAAATTTTCTAAATCTACCTATAAGATAATATTTGTGTGAAAAATCATAATCATATTTACTTAATATTTTTTGTGTATTAATTAATTAGCAAATGATTTAGTAATTGATTTTAAAATAATATTCAATAATTGTATACTCATTATAAAATATTATATAATTATATTATATTAGATATAGATATAATATATATTTAAATTATTGTAATTATCATGAACACTCAGATTTGAAATCCGAGTACTTTAAAGTTGAAATGTATATTATAATATTTTAAAAATTAAATAAATAAAATATTTATAAATATTATATATTAAAATTCGATCATATTCACATTATAATAATTGACTTTTCTTAATAATATTAAATAATACTGGTTCATAAACTATTTTCTAATGTTCAAACTATTAATTAGCATTTATTCTTTCAATTAACAAATTTAATTTTCAGCAATTATCTAAATTTTATCAAACAACTGCACATATTAATATTCAGCACTTATCATATTCAGACTATAGCTTTCAGACTTCAGATTTCAGACTTCAGATTTCAGTTTTATCAAACAGAGTCTGACTTAGACTCAAAAGAATTACAACCAACAAGGGAAAAGTCAAAATATGAAAGATATAGCTTAATAATACTTTAGTACAAGTCCATTGTAGCATAGTCTCATCACTTAAAAGTTAAAACACATGTTACTTTAGTTCAGCATTATTTAGTTTCAGCTGAACTAGACGTGACCTAAACCTTAACTGAAATGAAAATATATAAAATCAGATCGATTCATTTTATCACATTATATTTTTACTGAATAAACATGACGTAAGAATAAATACAGGAGAACATGATGTAAATGTGGGTACCTGAGGAGAGGCGGCCGCCGGAGATGGAAGAGATGAGGGAAAAACAGGTGAGGATTGCATCAAGACCGGAATTCACCACACTTTTCACATAGTCACCTTTCCACCACTCTTTCGGTGGCCCTACAATTTTGCTCCGCCGCAGTAAAGCCCTCGAACTGTCGTTTCCGCCACCAGAATTGTCATTTCCGGCCATATTCAAATTCCCGTGATTTTACAATTTCTTGGAACTTGAAGAGCAGAAATAGTTAAATTCTTTCTGCTACTAGAAGCCAAATGGAACTGGCTGTGAACTCGTGAAATTTCCAGATGCATGTGGTGACGTAGACATTACAAAAAAAATTAAAATTGAATTAAATACTCGGTGCTACGTGTCAGCGTGCATGGCGATTGAACTAACACGTGTGGAATGATTTCTGATGATGGTCAGCTGATTTTTTTCTATTATGAAATGATAAAAGTTATTTCACCATATTAAATTGAACTGAACTAAATTAAACTGAATTATTATACTGACAACCTCAGGTAAACAGGGAAATCTGCTTCTAATTTTTGTTTGTGATCAGCTTTAAAGGTGGCTTTTTACTTTATTTTCATTTTAACTTAAACCATAAAAATAAATGGGAGGGAAGAATTGTGGAATAAACTCACTCAAATTTATAAAAATAATTTTAATGATTTTTTAATGGCCTTTTAGGGTCCATATTTTTATTTTATAATTATTTGTACAATAATTATGATATATAATTGATTTACAAATATATGCAATAGAACTAATATATATGATGCATATGTCTAATATACATAAATAATTATTGATCATATCATATATATCGAAGGCATACTTTTATTTTGGACTGTAAAATAAGAATAATACGGACTGCATCTGGTATTTTTTTATTGGGATTTTTTATTTTAATATAATTTAATAGGGTCTTTAATGGTTGAAAGTGTGCATAATACAACTTTCTAAAAATAAAGTAGACTTTTCTCAAAAGTGGCTATTCACATTTACTAACCAAGATACCAAATATGGAAATGAAGACCATTTCCCTGAATATATGAGTTGAAATTGATGCTTTTGATAATAAAATTTTGATTAATCGAAAAGAAAATTGGTAATATATATTCTATATTAGGCATATTGGATATGATAGGGATGTGACATATATAGTTTATTCTATTTTTAACTATACGTGTATGAAATATTGGCTAAAGGTGGATCTTATAAGTAGTTCATCATCTTTTTATTTAAGTGGAAATTTTAGTTTATGGGACCTTCTCTACATAAGCACTTTTTTTACCATAAATTCAAACATTATCATTTTAATCTCCTGAACAACGTATAGAATCAGCAAATACAAGAAATTGTGGAGTAAATCTCAAGTAATAAAAGAAATTATACTAAACTTTGCAAAACTATCAAGCATATACACAGAAATATATTTAAGAACGAGGAATCCAAAATGGTAAACGTAAACTAGCATGTGCAGCGAATTTCGAATATTAGCACTATGGTAGAGATCTCCGAAGGACAAGTAATACCAACTCTGATTGCAAATTACGATAATCAATGATTAAAATGACAGAATTAGAATTAAAGAGACAGCCTCTTTTACCGCCAAAGTTTCTATTCATAATCACTACAACTACATTTTTAAGAGATTTCTAATAGTGAAAAAGTTGAAGAGAAGTCATGGATACCAATAGTTTTACATTAGTTATTAAGTAGTATGCCTTTTCTTGAAAAAAAAAAAAGAGAGACACGAGCCTTTCTTTCAAGATATATCTAACATGAGGCATTATGAATTTGAGGACATATATACTATTTTGCCAACAAAATTCTTACAAATGGCTTGTTAAAAAAACTATGTAGTGCTCCATGTAAATTGAAGTTAATCAGAACCGTGGCTACATTACACATAAATGAATTTTGCTACACAAAACACCATCTATTCATCAGTTTCATACCAGAGGCCTTCTCTCCTCATTCTTCTCATCCTCAATCTCAATCTGAAAACTCATCTTGCTCTCATCAACGGGCGGCGGTTTCAACTCCTTGGACGCCACGGACCGCTTCAGGGCCGGAACTTTGTGTTCCGGCAACAACTTCAGGACGATCCCCATGGCTATCAACAGCAATCCAGTCCCATGCTGCTCAGTCAATGGCTTAGTGAATATCAGATATGACAGCAGCAATGTCACCCCCTTCCTAGCTGTGGTAACCTGTTAAGTCATCAAGATTTTAATTCATCGGTGACCTAAGAATGTAGGACACAGTCCTACAGATAAAGGGCAGGGAGAGGGGTAAACTAGTGATTACCATAGCAGTAGTGGCAGCACCAAATAGCGCGATCAGGGAGAGGACGGAGACTTGTCCTACGAATGTAGCCATGGCTTCAAACACCAACACACCATATACATATGGATGCTATTTATAAAGTCAAAAAAGAATGTGATCAAACTCGAATCATGAAATTTAGAGGTAAAAAAACTAATGATTGCTCGGGTTTTTTTCTTACCTCGTAGCACGCTTTCCACGCTCTAAACACCTCTCCTGTCAAGATCATTGGCGGGATCAAGAACGGCAATCCAACAACAGTTGAGCAAAAAAGCATTTCCATCTGAAACAAAGGAATACAATACAAACAGTAAATAATCTTATTACTTAGTATGAAAGATCAAAAGCTATAAGATTAGTACTTGCCTGAGTGGTTTCTTTACTGACAGTAAAGATGGCTTCTTGCAAATTCCCCAAGAATGAGTCCATGATCAGAGCACCAGATATCATTAAAACGCCGATGACACTAAAGTTGGGGGAAGTGTTTGCATCAGCCAAAGTGAAAATGATTAAGCCCGCCACTAAGAGGACAGCAGACACATATTCGTGTGGAGGATATTTCCGCCTCAATCCGGGGATGAAGGCGCCCATAATCATCACCGGAAGAACCTTAAAACAAACAAACACAATCACGACACAGAAATCAACAATGCAGGACTCAATTTTACTCCATTTCGCCTTGTATAGGTCTTTACCTTGGTTGACTTGAACATGATTTGGGCAGGATAGTTGAGGTAAGCCAATGAGCCTTTTGTAAGGCCATGTGATCCCATGAGCACAGCAGAAAGCTTGACATAAGTTTTCCATGGATTCACCATTTGTTTTGGAGTGAATCCTTGAACATATATCAGGAACAGATACACCCATCCTTGGACAAATGTGAAGTACCAGCCAAAACTTCACGGCCAAGGACAATCACAGTCAAGACTAGAATTGACAGTCCAAATTTACTTAACAGCAGAAAAGATTGAAACTTTATAACTGACCTGAATTGCAGCCTATTATACACATATTCCTGAGGTAAAAAATAAGCAAAGGAAAAAAGTAAGCAAAACCATTTCTCTGCAGCAAAAGAAAGGTTTAAAATACACTGATTTTTTCTGATCATTACTTATCTACTTTTCTATCATCAATTCATCATCAGACTGTCCAGATTTCAAATTTCTAACATAAATTGATAATATGAATCAAAATTAACCCAATTAACACTGGAATTCTGCACTTTGCACTAAAACTGAAACAAACATAAGAAATATCAAATCCCTTTTCCACTTTTCATATGACTAACACGAAATTCGGAAGCTTTTCCTATGGCGAAGAAACCGATGATTCAACAACAACTACAAATTCCTTAAAAATTTTACCTCGCAGACGCCATTGACGAGGTAACCGAAGAAGAACCCAGAGGAGCAAATGAGGAACTGCTTCCAAACCGGCCGTTCCGACAGCGAAATCCCGAACAGAGAACGTTCTTGTTCCTCATTCTTCATTGTAAAAAAAATCCAATCTTTTTCCAGAAAAAAGAATGCAGGAAATATAAGGTGGGTTCTGCTCAAAACAGGGCCTTTATTACAGAATCATCGGGGGTCGTACTTGTATTTATGCCTGTGCAGAGGTTTCAGGCATTATTACTGACTTTGCATGATTTTGTTGAAGTTTAAGTTTGTGTTTGTTGGGTTCCAAGAGCCAGAGTCTAAGAGAAACGACAAAGTTCGGGAAAAAAAGGATGGATTTGAGGAAGAAAAGACAACGAATGCGGCTTTGTTAATGTTAAATTCTTGTGTGAAAACTGGTGATATGGAAAATCAAGAGCCTATAATGATGATGATCTTTATGAGTTGATGAAGAAGAAGTTGATGATCTTCTCTCTGCTATTTATGGAACCGCGTAAAAATTAACCAAATTTACTGTGTGTAACGTGACTAGAATATTTTGCTTGGGATTTTTTTGGCTGAGTTACCAAAAATATAACTGAAATAGAATATTTTGTCCACTTTTATTCCTTGAGTCTTGATCTTGGCAATGAATTTTCGATTTCTTTTCGTTCATTGGATGCTGGATTTAAATTTATTTTTGGATAAAATATTCGAGTATTTCTCAATATTTGTTTATATGCTTATGTCCGGTAACAGACCTAGATTACTTTTTAAGCTATGGCTAAATTAACTAGTAAATATGACGGTGGCAGATCAATAGTGGAAATTTTCAAAAAAAAAATTATCATTCAATAATTTTCGGTTGATATGTCGAAATTTGATATGGTTCTAGTTCATGCCATACTGATCGTGTGCCTAGATCCGCTCATGCTTATGTAGATCTAAATTTTGATTGAAGTTAACATGTACGTGGAACATGTGAAGATATCAAGCTGAATATTTTTGACACTTGTCTATTTATATCATTATTATTTAGATATCGTATATATTCAATATATTACATATTTTTGTATGTAATCAAGAACACAATTAAGGTCGATGAGTATTTACACACATTCTCGAAATTAAGAACTACATAAATATTAGTTTAATATATATCAGGATCATCCTGATATTGGCAATATCAGGCACCAATTAAATAAAGACACATCATCTTTAACTAATTTATTATTGGGCCACGTGTTCAATCATTACCCAGACGGGTTTAGACATTCTAAATTAGGGTTTTAGAACTTTACTAAAAATATCTTAACCAATTAAAACATTACAATTGTACACGTGTCATTATCTTATTGGTGCCTGATAAGGCCTATATCAGGATCATCCGGATGAATGTTATTCTCCATAAATATATAGTTAAGTACTCGATAATGCACTAGTATTTTACTCTTTCTTTTTACTAAAGTGATGTGAAATATCAACTGTAATTTTATTAATCTGTTCATTTTAGCTTGATGAAATTTAGTTTAATATTTTTACTTTCATAAGGAGTTGTTAATAAATTTGAGAAATAACTTGTCATAAAAAATTTGCAATCAATGTGCTTAGAGGATAGAGCAATTGAATGAAATTGCAGTAACTGTAAAAGTGATCCCTTTTCTATATTCTTTTTTCCAGGAAGAAAGTGTTTAAAGTGTAATAAAGGCATTTCTGAAGGGTACGTTACATATATACTTGACTTCATGACAACTTTAGAGTTTTAATTTAGTTTTTAATTTTCCTTTTTCATCAAAACAGTATTATTGAAAATGGTTCAACTTAAGTTCCTCAACTCATTTGGAGTAAAAGTGATAATTCTTACCTTCAAAGTCACGTTACTCTTAACACACAAGTTTATGAATATGTAAATGACAGCGTCAAAAAAATTACATGACAGATTTATTATAACATAAACTAAGAAAAACGGAAACTTTCTCAAACGTTAAGTTTATAATTACGTACTAAAGTAATTCACCCGCAACAACGATTTTTTTCTTTCATTGTCTTTTTTGTCAAAATCTATAGTAAATATTGTTAGGTTTCGTTGAAAATTTAAGCAATATGGTCCTTCAATTGCGTTGAATATAGCGTTGACTTTTGCACATTCAAGTAACATATGAATCTGTGCCTAACTTTTACTGTGCACTCTAAATGACGTACCAAAACATTTGCCTGGGAGGTTAGACAAAATAACTCCATTATGCATTGGTTAGTACAAACTATGCTAAAAACACAAACAACCATGGTAAATTTGTGAATCTCATGCTCACGGAATTCAAGCAAACGGAATTCAAGCAAATGTAAAAGTACGATTCAGATTCAGGGGCGGAACCAGAAATTAATTTTAGAGTAGGATGGAATGAGTTTGTCGATTTAATCAAAAATTTTTTTTGTACAACTTAAACTATAAGATTGATTAGCATAATATATACTTATGGTCGGTGATCGAGGGAGAATTATGACATATTAAGATGAAAAGTGGAGTTTAAAATTAAACGAGTGCAACCTGCGCAGGTCATCTTCTCCGAACATATTCTCTCGTTGCGCCTATGAAAAACTTCTCAATTCGTTGCCCGAAATAGTAACTCCAGCCTAGCTGATGGATCCGCGCCTAGTAATTCCGCCCCGCTCCGATCTTTATACATTTTGTTAGTTTGACCAGAATAAATTTTAAACCAATAAATTTTAACGCAAATTTGACCATCAATAATTTTAATTACGTATATTGAACCTACAATTTTGGTATTTTAAAAAATACACGTTTGGAACTTTTCAAAAATACATCATACGATGATAATATTATTCATACAATATTTCAAACTTATGGTCAAAAATACAACAAATTTTACGATGAATAGGATAGTTTTAAATCAATTTTTTTACTATACAACTTAGTAAAGTGAGAAATCAGTGACATTCTGAAAGTGTCTCAACAAATCATTACTTGTAACTTACTTAAGAACATAGGTATGCCAAGTTCCAACTTCCAACCATGTACCTACGCTTGGTCCATACATTTTTTAAACAAATTTATTTTATTTCACTCAGAAATTCACAATGATATTGAGTTTAATGAGATCTTTCATGTGTCGTATTTTAAATTTTAATTAAGAAAAATTATAATCAATTACAAATAATGAAAAGTATTTAATCAGACACTTCTTATCATAAATATATAAATTATTCTTTGATTGATTATGTACAAATAAAATAGATAACCACTCCTTAATTACGAAACAAGTCCTTGTTAAAGAATGGTTCTTGTAAATACTATATCGATAATACCATTACTGAACCGAAGAAAAGAAGTAGACATTAAAGTCCAACCAAGGACTGAAAAGTCCCATTTTTGAAATTTCTTTTATGCAAATTTGTTATGCATTAGACTTTGCACATATTCCAACCAAAAATTTAAATAATTGTGATCATGATTCGTTACTTCCATTGATATTAATACAATTTTGTTACATACAAAACTACTAAATAGTTCTATTAGTCATTATTACCTTAGATAATAATATACTTTTACCCTATAGTTTTCCCCATTCAAAGTTCAAACTATAGTTTATAGTTTATTCAAGCTCTTCCCATAGTTCAGCTAACAAGTCATCCAAAACCTGGGCCTCCAAGTCAAGGCCCAAATCTTGCTGCTCCTCAAGAAATGGACTCTTTCTCCATCCCATTGGGCCAGTCTCCATATCCAGAAGGCAGGCCTTTCTGTTATCCAGCAACCCACTGTCAAATTCCCCATGGTAACTTACTTTATTCACCCAAGCTTCTGCAATTTTCACCATTTCAAACTCAGATAACTCTTCAGCAGCCAAGTGATCCATGAAGAAATCAAGCAAAACGATGTCGTTTGATTCAAGGTCACTGTTTGATGACATTGATGAAGATGATGATCTCACATGCTCTAACAGCTGCCATGCTTTCTCTACCACCTCCCGATTTAAATCCGACTCATGATCATCTTCCTGTTTTGCGATGGATTCGAACTCTACAATTGTATCCATCATCTTGTTTTTCCTTTCTGAAATTGTACATGAAAAATAATCAGATATTGCAAAATAACAATGTAGCTAAAATTATTACAACTCTATAAATATAAAGTAACATAAATATCAATTTATCGATAATCAAAATTTTATATCACGCTACCGACCAAAAGAACAATACGCAAAAGATAACATAATAAAACACATGAGAGTTTATATATATATGCCTTGAACCTACAAAAAAAAAAGGACTAATTTACTAAAATTGTGGGTTTATTCCCAATCTTAAACAAAAAGGGAAATATTAATTCTCTACATTCAAATAAATGTAGAAACTTTCCATGTATAGAAACATAAAAAAAACGGTTAAGATTTTGAACTTACTTTCCATGGTAAAAAACAAGGCGGGCTCTTCTTCGTCTTCTCCACGACGATCATCATCCCTGAACGGAGAATCGTTGAGAACAGATACCGGACTCTGCTGTTCATTACATTTTCTCTGATAATCATTCAAATCCTCGGCCGAGAAATCGTCCTCCAGCCAGCTCGTCGACAGCTCCTCCACCACATCCCTGAACGATTTCCACCGCAGGATATCCTTAATCTTCGGCGTAGACTGCTCCATTTCCTGCTCCTCAGAAACGGAGCTTCTGGACTTTTTCCGGGAGATGCTCCGCGGCAGTAGCGACGGCGCGTGGTACTTGACGACGGCGCGTGGGAAGAACCTGATGGCCTTGATCACGGCTTCGGAGGCCTTGTGGATGGCGGAGATGGAGATCGAGGCGGATTTGGATCGAGTTCTGAGAAGTGTACCTTTTCTGATCAATCCGTTGTTGTTTTTCGACGAAGAACATGAAGGATCGTCGGAGAGGAAGTCTTTGAGCATCTTAGGTCGCATTTCGCAGGAGTATGAGCTCATCATGGTTCTGGATGAAGATGAAGAAGCCATGGTTGATGATTGATGATATATTATGTTTAACTTCTGGAGTTGATGATTATATATATATAATGTTTGAGAGAAGGGGAGAAGCAAGTTCGTGGAGGAAAGGACAAGATACAGGTGGAAGGATGGAACCAGGGAGACAGTGTTTGTTTGATGCATGAATTTATTAATAACGTAGACATGGAGAAATGGAAGCCATACAATAAAGGTTTTTTTAAAAAATAAGGGTGTTGTTGCGTTTAGTCCAGTAAAATATCATCACTTATTAGGTTTATTGAGAAGTTTAGTAATATTCAGGGCTGATATTATACTTTCAGCAGTATTTTGAACCACGCTAAGTAAAATAGTGGACTGCATATATATAACACTTCTATTAAAATAATTCTAGGCAACAAAATGCAGTCCCTCATTTTGTTTATCGTAGTTTGAAATACCGTTAAATTAAAATTATTTTTGTAAAAGTTGTTTAATTTTTCAACAAACAAAATGTTAGAGGATATATATTTTTTGTATATTTATGCAATATTTTAGATTGCATGCAATAGTTAAAAAATAGACCGATTTAACCTCTGTCTAGTTGAATTTTGATTAATTATATCCAAACATAAAAAAACTTATGGATAGCAAAAAAGTTACAATCATTCATAATGGATAACATAAAAAGAAGCTGAACTGAACTAAACTGAAATGAATATATATATATATATATATATATATGAATAATCGTATTAGTGGTTTAATTTTATTTGAAGATGCATCCTTTACTTGGACTTTGTATGAGATTTGTGTGCTTTGGGATGTCGGGAAAGCCAAGGATATGGACGAATGAAATTAGATTAGATTCCATGAATGTTGGTGAAGTATTTAAAACGTGGTTGGTATGTTTACCAGCAGGCAAATTATGGGTGTGAAGACGGTGGAATTTTTTAAATTATGACTTAATTTGATGATGATTACTACAAGACAAATATTGAGCATTGCCCTAATCTCAATGTAGAATATGTTAATCGGTTGTTTGTAGATGAAAAAAGAACTTAAATTAACAAAGACTTCGATGATGATTAGGTTGCTCCAACAGGACCAACACAAACATTGAGCATACAAGATTTGGAATGGGTCATGATAAGAACAACAAAAACATGTCATCGAAGGCGCAGTCCAATTCAACTTATTTGGTGTTGTATTGATGAGTGTTGTGTTGTGCTGATAAGTGTTGAACTGTGCTGATCAGTGTTGTGCTGTGCTGATCTTGTGCTGAACAGTGGTGAAAGTGTTGAATAGTGTTCATTTGATTTGAAAAAAAAAACACAATAGTTATTACTTATGAACTAAAAAGTTTACTTAATTAATATTATTTTTATATAACATTAAAAGAGTATCCATTTAGAGCTTTAATGCATTCAGCTGAAAAGTGCGGTGCTGATGAGTGTTGTGCTGTGCTGAAATGTGCTGCAATAAGGTGAGCTGGACAGGGCCTAATCCAGATTAGCACCACTATTGGGAATGAGGAAAGAGATAAAGAGAAATATACTAGACATATCTAATATGGACATTCGGTCCATTCTTGTGTAGGAAGTAATCATTTTCCTATACCGCATCGGTTATTTATAACCTAGATGTTGGTGCCTATCACACACACACACACATATATATATATATATTATTTATTTTAACATGGTATCGACGCTAAGATGGTATCGAGGCTAAGATTTTAAACCTGTGATTTTTTTACCCTATATATAAACCCTAGTTCTTCCGCTGCCGCTGGGTTCTGCTGCCGCTGCCGTGTTATGCCACCACCGCCACTGTATTCTGTCATTGCCGCCGCTGATTATCACCACCACCTTGATTTCTGCTGAATCAATCTGAAGTTGTTGTCGTGTTCCGTTAACGCTGCCATTGTGATCTATTACTTACCGCCTGTCATTTAAACCCTATCGTATTTGAAATCTTACCGCCGTAGATGCCGTTGTTACCATCGTAGAGACTGCCACCGTCGTAGATGCCGCTTTGACTTTCATTATTCACTGGGTGTTATTACCCTAGTGTTTCTATGGATCTTGCCTTTGCTGCTGTTAATGTTGCTTCTTCTTCTACTGATGTTGCTGTTTACAAGATTCAAAATTCTGGAGCTATGAAGTGGAGTTGCACTATACTCTTTTTCCACTGGGTTTTTTAATGACGTAGTGTAGTGTTTCTGACTGATTTTTCATTATCTTTCTCGCAAGTCGGCCATGCTTGATCACCCTATTCCGACTTGAGGGAGGGTATTGGGAATAACGAAAGAGATAAAGAGGAGTATACTAGAGATATCTAATTATGAACATTTGGTCCATTCTTGTGTAGGAAGTAATCTTTTTCCTATACTTCATCGGTGATTGACAACCTAAATGGTGGTGTCTAGGACTATAACTATTGTAATCATGCTCCTGTAATAATTGTCTTTTGATAATATATTTGGAGTGTCTATTATATTATTTCTTCCTATTATATTTTAACAACCATCGATATGGTTCTAATCGAGAAAAATATATGTAACAATTATAAACAATTTAATTAATTGATGAATATTTGTAAAATAGTTGAAATGAAAATATACTATATACTAAGTTTTTTGTGTGATCACATGCGCTGAGAGATTATAACCGTTTTGACGATTAAAGGTGAAAAAATGGTTGACAGTGTTAAAAAGGTTGTGCTGAATCCCATGACACATTTCTTAATAACTTTGCATATGATTTTCTGCGCAACGCTAACACCTGTCAGTGTTTTACCTCATTATTCATAGATTTTGCTTAGATGAGAGTAAATTGTTTGGAGTTTCGTCTGTGTTGCGAGCAAAACTTCTTCAAAGTTACTAAGTCGATCGGTGAAAATTATTGCATTATATGTGTTGGAACTAAATTCATATTGAAAACGGTGTGATTGAAGTTGAGCATATAACATTGATGAGTCACTCCACATATTACTAATTTGTTTTATAATGATATTGAACCTATTTGGATGACCGGTGTGCTAAACATGTCTGACCCCTCGTTCCTTGTTTCCGGCAATCTAATAACACGTAACACTTCAAGTACAAGTACATGATATACTAGTGATGACGACCCCATCATATTATAAATAAATTTTGTGAAACACTTTGGATTATAAATCAGAGATCATGCCACAACCTTAGCAACAACATAGTAGTAAACAAAAACATATCACCTAGTCATTCCAAATATACAAAATTACATATTGAATTGAGCACATTGTATGTGAAGTTTCTATCTATATAATGTGCACGAACGGGACAGAAGCACATGCCGGTGAAGTTCACTTTGGTTATGGACATTGACTCCTCTATACTACTACTCATGTTTGACTCCAGTCAGATCATGACAAATTCATTCTTGAACCTCGTGCATGCATCTTGTTAGCTGGAGTTGTTTGTCGTTTAATCTGAACCGTTGTCCTGTTACCAGACATGCTTAGGTTAAGATACTAGTTATTGTCGATATTTTGACTTTAAACTAAGAAAATAATCTTATATTAGTATCTAATTCAGTGTCTAAATTCGTGAACTACTAAGCTGTTTAGTTATTAACTTATTGTGATTGCTAATTAGTTAGTACATCACCTCATCTATGAGTCAGCTACATTGTACCTACTGCTCTACTTCTAAAGCACATTCTACACCTCTCGATGTTTGATATCAATTGGTGGATTTTAGGTACTAGGGAGAAGAGGAAGTTAAAGGATTGGATTCCGTAAACAACACAGAGGAAGAATGAAAGAAATATCATATCGAGGGAATCGTATATGTTTCGGTAAATATGCTCTTCGGGCACTTGAACCCGCTTGGATTACATCTAGACAAATAGAAGCAGGGCGGCGAGCAATGACATGAAACGTACGTCGGTGAAAGAACTAGTGAATCTCCAAAATATGCATCCGATTTTGGTTTTTCTAGTCGTGAAACTCAGTGTGTTGCTGGATTGTTCAACTTCCGAAACAATGAACGGATATCAGCCAAAACTAATCCAAACTTTGTTAGATCGATTCTCCCCTTTTGTGCATGCTGGACTAACACTTGCGAAAAGTTCTTTCATGGTCTCATTTGAGTCGGTTGGAAATTGTAATTCACGCTCTCAAAGCAGGTTTATGATAAGGCTTCCGACGTCTTGCCATTACATGCATAAATCAGTTGTAGAGACTTGCCATACATTACATATACCTAATCTAATATGCATAGTCTAACCTTATTGAGTATTGCACGTCGAATATTTGTCTGGGGTCTCACACTCTACTTAGGATGAGGTAGGACTTCCACTCTGATATACCTATCAGTAATAATAATAATAAACTAAGAAGTAAACTGAAAATTCATACATTCTCCATGTCAGCTAAATTACTAATTTAACTTTGACCTTAAAATTGAATTAGTATATAGTATTTAAATTTTTGTATGTAATTTCATTGTATTTGTAATATCAAATTTTTATAGTATCCAAATTTAATCAAAGATATTAATGAGCATAATTTTTCAAAGTCAACTGACAAAAGTCGAAATGTGCAGATTTATATGGGACAAATGGAGAAGGAGTATGTAGATTGGGTAAATAGGTCCAGTGAGCCCAAAGCCCATATCCATCCAGTCGTAACGGCGGCAAATTAATTGCTTCACATTCCATTATTGCCCTTTTCAGTCGTCTCCCTCCTCATGAATTTTGAATTTCCCGGAAAAAAAAATCCAATCTTTTTTGCCCCATTTTCAATTAGGGTTCTTCGCCGCTCAAATGGGTGTTGGAGGAAACTTCTGGGATCTGCTTAAACCCTACGCCCGACCCGAGGGATTCGGGTTCTTGAGGGACAAGCGGGTCGCCGTGGATCTCTCGTACTGGATTGTCCAGAACCAGACTGCGATTAAAGGAGACGCGCTCAATCCCAACATCAGGCTCACCTTTTTCCGCACCATTAATCTCTTTTCAAAGGTCCCTTTTTGTTTCTATACTGATTTGGAGTATTTAATTTTGATTTTATGGCTTTTTTTTGTTTCAATTTTGGGTGAGTGATGGGGAAATGGGAATTTTGTGCTTTTTTTGGGGTTGTTTGGTTGTTTTATGAGATGGGTTTTTTTGTTTACGGGGTTTAGGGTTGTAAAGTTTTGATCTTTGGTTTAATTTTTGGTTTTTTGTTTGTTGGTTTGTGCAGTTTGGGGCGTTTCCTGTGTTTGTGGTGGATGGTTCTCCGTCGCCATTGAAGTCACAGGCGAGGCTGTTGAGGTTTTTTCGAGGCTCGGGTGTTGATGTGTCGGAGCTGCCGGTGGTTGAGGGGGTTTCGGTGGAGAGGAACAAGGCTTTTCAGAAATGCGTCAGAGAATGCGTGGTATGATATTTATCTCTCGAGATTCGAGATGTGTTTACTTTTGCTTTCACATTACCATTGTAGTATGTGCTGCTCTCATCTTATGGCTTATCTGTGCATTTTATAAACCAATGAGTGATTATTATGATCATAAAGCACTAAGATTTCTACCTGAAAGATGCATAAGTGCCAAGTCATCATTAGTAGATGTATTACTTCTTTACATGCTGATAATCGATGGTTTACTGTTTATATGACGATTGTCAAGTATGATATCCTTTGTGCGTGAGAAAGACTTGTTGCTGGTATTGAAAATATACTCTCCTTTTGATATGCTGAGGGTTTAGATGAATTGTAGGAGTTGTGTCCTCCAGTATGGCAGTACATCGTGTTTTTATCTTCCTATTTGTCTCCTTCATGCTGGATAGTTTCTGGTGGATTTCTGAGTGTCGCTTTAAATTCTGGTAGGAATTGCTTCAACTCCTTGGGATCCCTGTCCTCAAAGCAAAAGGTGAAGCTGAAGCTCTTTGTGCGCAATTAAATAGAGATGGTCAGGTTGATGCGTGTATTACTGCTGACAGCGACACATTTCTTTTTGGGGCTAAATGTGTCATCAAACATCTTGACCCTAAATCCAAGGTAAGACTCTTAGCTATGCCATTATGAATATTGTCACACACTAGCGGGCTTCAATTGAGTGGAAAATTTATAGAATATAACTAGCATTTTCTGCAGTGGCTTGACTATAAATTATTTTGATGAACGGTTATCTCTTGAATCCCGTCACTGGGGGGTTTTCTAGAAGGTCTATGATTTGTAGTGCTGTTAAATAAGATTCCTTTAGTTCGTATGTGGTTACATTTTGATTTTATCGTAGGACCACTGCTCTATGAACACTGGAATAGGGTTTACTTGGTAATATATGATCTTTTTCACACTCCTGTTTAAATTCTGGGCGTCATTAGATTTTTTGCTGGGAATGATAGGGAATTAATAATTTCGCTCGATCATTTGCAATTATGGACAGAGATATGTGTACAGTTATGGAGGTTTATTTATATTTGTAAGCTTTCTTTTTGTAGGATCCACTTGAGTGCTACCAGATGTCAGACATTGAGGCGGGTCTTGGGCTTCAGAGAAAGCACCTAATTGCGATGGCACTCCTGGTTGGAAATGACCATAATTTAAATGGGATAAGAGGAATTGGTGTTGATAAAGCCATCCGTTTCATCAAACCTTTTAGCGAAGATGAGGTTTTGGATAGGTAGGTTGATATAAACAAATGACATTAGGTCATCATCTATCAGTGTTTTATACTTTATTTTTAAACTCCTTTAAACACAAATAGTACTTCTGTTGATGCTTTATTCACAGGTTGGTTCAGGCTGGCAGGGGAGATAATAACCTGCTCCCTCAGAATATTAACTCAGAAGGTGGTTCTGTATCTAATTTAGACGAGAATAATAAGCCAAAAATGCCACATTGTTCTGTATGTGGTCATCCAGGAAGCAAGAAAGCTCATCTTCAGTCATCTTGTGAGACTTGCATTTCAGTTTCTGGAGAAGTTTGCAAGGAAAAACCTCAAGGGTTCAAATGCAACTGCACCCCGTGCAATTTGGTAAAAACTCTTACTAACTTGGTTTTTTGTTTCTAAGCATCTGTTTTTAATTTACTTGGTTGGTATTTGCTCAAACTTT
Organism: Sherardia arvensis; assembly: GCA_948330725.1. Classification (NCBI taxonomy): domain Eukaryota; kingdom Viridiplantae; phylum Streptophyta; class Magnoliopsida; order Gentianales; family Rubiaceae; genus Sherardia; species Sherardia arvensis. The sequence continues at coordinate 4,415,259 of OX415238.1, read as the reverse complement.
GGAATAAAAATCGGGTATATATTTGGCTGACAGGCTCAGGAAGCTAAGGAGAAACAAAAGAGTGAAAATTGGCAACTTAAAATGAGGGAAAAGATTGCTTCGGAGCCTAATTTTCCGAATCCAGAGATTATCAATATGTACTTGAGGGAGAACAATGAAATTGGTATGTTTGAGTTTCATAACTGCACCAACAGATTCGGTTATATGATATCATTTCATGATATGCCCATCCTCTAACCTTTTCGTCTTGTGTTTTCTCTACAGACGACGTTCATCAAATATCTTGGGGAAACCCGAACACAGACATGCTGATTGATTACTTAGCTTTTTCTCAGCACTGGGAACCATCCTACATCAGAAAGATGATGCTTCCATTCTTGTCAACTCTTTTCTTAAGAGACGTGGCATCAAATCGAAGCAAGGATACTTTGCTGTGCGGGCAATATGAGTTCCATTCTATTCAGCGCACAAAGATAAGATACGGACATCAACTCTACGTTATCAAATGGAAGAGAACTGCAAACATTATGGCTAACGTTGTCCTTACAACCCCTCCTCAAGAACATGAGCTGAATGACGCCAATGAATCTGCAGGTTTAGCAGATGAACCCGATGTTCCCCAGATTTATGTTGAAGATGGAAGCTGGTTCTTGTTGACCGATGAAGACATGAAGCTTGTTCAAAGCGCCTATCCTGAAAAGGTCGATGAATTTGTTAAAGAAAAGGTAAATGGCTCTCCTTTCTTCTCTGTGAAATTATTGCTTTTACTACAAGTTCTTTTTGTTTATTTGAAAACTTGAATTGCAGGAGTTGAAAGAGCTGACGAAGGCGAAAAGGAAGAAACCGAAGTCAGAATCACCACGAGGAGTGCAGCTCAGCATCAAGGAGTTTTACCGTGCATCAAAGGCAGTCGGTGCAGTTGAAGGCGGTGAGAATCCAGAAAAAAGTGCTTCTTCTTCAGGAAGCAAAAGGAAATCGCCGGATTCTGACACATCCAAGTCTGCCCGGAGAAAGCTCATGTTTGAGTAATAGCTCTACATGATGCATCTGTAAAGGAGATATCTTTCTGGCTAGAAAGTTTTAGCATTTTGAAAAACCTTGAAGTTTTAGCAGTGTGTAACTTTGTATGTGCGTTTATCGCTACAGCGCGTGAAGTCGTATGAGATTTGGTTTAAAATCTTGGCTCATTTTGGACTAGTTGCTTGATCTCCAGTCATCTTGATGATCATACACAGAGGTAAAGGCTAGACCTTAAACCTGTCAGTTTGTCTGATATGAACTAGACTAATCAACATCTGCAAGGTGTAAGTAATATTAATAGGACTAAATTGAACTGATCGAAGTACAGTTAAGTTGAAAAAGACGAGACATAACCGTGGTGCGTAGGCTAATCTAATGACAACAAATGTCATACAAAATACTACGCGAGATAGATTCTAGTACATAAAATTCAACATCTTCAACCATGGAACTGATAGATGAGATCAAGCGATCGCAGTCTAGACCCCTCCGGATCAAAGTCCTCCGCCGGAAACCCAACCCTCGCCGCCACCTCGTTGGCGTAGCTCCGCCGCTGCTCCGCCGCGGTGGACGGCGAGAGAGCCCTCTTCGGCCTCTTGTTCTGGATATAGCACCCCCTCATCCTCTCCTCCACCGCCTCGATTCCACCGCCGCCCTCGTCGTCGGCCAACTGCATTGGCTCGGCGGTGGAAACCGAGTTCTCCGGCGGCGGCGGGTGGCGGGAGAGGAAGAGGGAGAGGCGGTGGTGGGCGGCGCGGAGGGAGGAGTGGATTTGGGATTGCTGTGTGGGGTGGGGATTGTTGGGAAAGTGCTTGGCCATTAGGGCTGCTTCTTCCAGTGCCGCCACTAGAGCTCTAGTTTCCGCCATTGCTGTTTCCATTCTTAATCATTTCTAACTCGACTTGATAATATATATAATTGTTCGAAAATTTGGTGATTAATTGCAAATAATTCTGATTCGAAATGAAATCATTCTAATCAAACATAAAAATAAAAGTCACACTTTTATTATTATTAGTTATTCTTATTAATGATCATTAAATTCTGATGATATGCGTAGAGAAGACTTAATAACATGTAAAATATTATTACTCTATTGTTGTTAATAAAAAAATAGGTATAGTTAAATTAATTCATTTTATTTTTATTTGGAAGTGAGTGAACTGAACTAGTCTTTTTCTTTTTAAAGATTGACTTAATATTAATATTTCTAAACTTTTTTATTTAATCTATCCCGGTGAAATTAGGGTGGGTATTACTTATGAGCTACCCTAAATTAGATTAAAAAGTATTGGAGTGTATAAATAGCTGATATAAAGTTAAAGTGAATAACTGTATATTTTGTAAATAATTTTTTTGAAAGTTATAATTGATTAAATTACTGAATTCTATTATCGTTATTATCTATAATATGCTAAAAAATATTAATTAACAGTATGTATTATTAAAACACAACAATATAAGATGAGTTAAAATATAGACGTTGAACTTAAAATAAACAACATTTCAAATGAATATCAATCTATCAGATGTCAAAATTTAATGTGTGTTTGGTTGGATAGAATTTTGAGAGCCTGGATTTTATTTTGAAATTTTGAGAGTTTTGGTTTTGTTTGACACTTTAAGAGTCTGGTTTTGGAAAAATCTTGTTTGATTGAGTTGAGATTTTGTAAGTTTGAAACAAAATACTTGTTTGGTTCGTCAGAATTTTGCAAGTTTAAAACAAATATTGTAAGTCTAAAATCAAAAATGTAAGTCTGGATTTAAAAGAACAAAAACTAAATTTGGAAGTGGGAAAATCTAGACTTTCTAAATTATGCAAACCAAACAAAAAATTTTAATTCTGTACTTTGAAAATCAAGTTTTTCAAAAATTGGGTGAAACAAATGCACCCTTCATGTCCAAACCACTATCTATAATTCATGGTTCTTCAATCTTTATATATTTTATAAATTTTATTGTGTTCATTTAAGTTCATAACTCATTAATAAATAAATAAATAATTATATAAAAATAAAATATTGTGTGAATAAAATCAATATGACGTCATATGTTTGACCCATTCCAACCCGAAAAGGAAAACCATGTGCGGGTTTTTTTGAACTGCTATAAATTTGAGCCACCCTCTTCCCCGCTGTCAGCTCTCACTTTTCTTCCGCCGTCCCGCAAATCTTCTGCACTCATCAAACAATCAAGAACAATCAAAATCTTCTCTCTGGATAATCTTCTGCAATAAATCTCGTCGAGGAGCAGATTCGTTGCGTCGATTGGATTCACGATCTCAGGTTTGCTAATTCCCCCTGTAGAATTGGATTTCGCCATTGTTTAATTATACGGATTTCTAGAGACACGGATTCCATCGTCTCCCTAGGGTTTATTTTGCGACTGTGATCATCGATGGGTTTTCTCCAGCGACGTATCGATGCGGGTTTTTGCCCAGTTCGGCCGCCGTGGTTGATTATTCATCTAGAGTCTCGTGATATCGGTTGAATTTTGTGTTTAATTAGGCCAACGATGCAGTGATGATGATGTTAGGTCTGAATTATCGACTGGATGTTGAATTATCCCAGAGATGGGTGATTTCAGAGCTGCAATTTTGGCTCTTGATTGGAGTATCTGACTGGAATCTAGTTGTAATGTTGATTTGTATAGGATTTAGATTCTGTATTTGGGGGTTTTAAGGGGGGTTTTCGGGTTTCTTTTGGTTTACTGCAATGATGATGATATCCCTGGGTGGCAGCTCCTCTCCAGTAGGGATTTTTACGTTCCGAGTTAAAGACTTACTGTTAGTGATCATGGTTTTGCTTTTAGAATTTAGAAACATGGACGCTAGGACAACAAGAAAGCGAGTTTTTGTAAGGCCACCCCTTCCAGAGAAGAATCATCCCAGTGGTCAAGTCTGCAAGTTCTGGTTGCAAGGGAAGTGCAATCGCGATCCATGCAAGTTTCTCCACTCTGAGCCAAAGGTGCAGCAGCCATCTCAGCCCCAGCCAACACAGGCACAGCTGCACAAACGTCCCAGCTCATCATCATCTGACGAGGATCAGAAGGACAATAAGAGGTACACGTGGAAAAGAAATGCAGCTGCTGCTGTATCCACTGATGGGAAGGTGAATCCTCGAGAGAAAATTCTTACAATCACCAAGAAAGAGCAGCCTGATTCTATTCCTACAATCAAGAAGAAAGAGCAGCCAGATTCTATTCCTACAATCACGAAGAAAGAGCAGCCTACTACAACTAGGAAACAACCGGATTCTTCTGTTCAGAATATTCCCAGTGTCCCCCAGAAGGCACAGAAGAAGCTTTGCTCTGACTGGTCTAATGGCAGTTGTGTTCGTGGTGACAACTGCAGCGATCTTCACTCGTGGTTTACAGCCTCCGGGCTCTCATTTGTGGCAAAGTTAGAGGGGCACAAGAAGGTAGTTAACTCTCTACAACTCTTATTATGGAATGGATTATTTAATTTATGAATTTATTATACATGAGAATATTGGCTAATCATTTACATCATAAATGTTGAATAGGCTGTTACTGGAGTGGCTTTCCCAACTGGCTCAACGAAGCTTTTCACTGGAAGCAATGATGGAATTATGTGTGTGTGGGATTGCCAGAGTGGCCTATGTACTGACGCCGGTCACATGGGCAGTGAAATTGGATGTATGATCAGTGAGACTCCATGGCTATATGTCGGCCTGGAGAACTGTGTAAAGGTATGATTACTGAAGAATTTGAGTTACCATTACCATTTTTCCACACATGATCAGCTGCTGTTAGCATCATACATGGATATGACTTTTATGTATTTATTTTATAGGCATTTAACTTGGACACCGGGACTCAGCTTCATCTCAGTGGACCAAATGGTCTAGTTCGTTCCCTGACTGAGGATGCTGGTATGGTTTTTGGTGGAGTTCAGGTATGGCTGGTCACTATGTTTCTATGTTTCTAAATTCAGATGTCAAACATCAATGATTAGGCTTCTTTTCTTTATTATGAGGTTCGTTTAGTTGACTTTGTTATTTTTGATGGCAGGATGGTTCAATATTGGTATGGGAAGCCACCGCTGAATCCAGTAATCCTGTTGTAGTAGCTACTTACAAGGGCCACCAGCTAGCTGTCCTCAGTCTTTTTGTTGGAAAAGGAGTTATATTTTCTGGATCTGAGGACAAAACAATAAGAGTATGTTCTCATAACTATGTTCTTCCTGTTTGTGTTTAAAGCAAAGTAATGTTCTTGATTGTGTCATAAATAACGAACTTATAGAGCTTGATAAGGCTCTTATATTTGTACAAGGATATATTTTGTTTTGGATATTAATTAATGAAAGGCTAGATTCTGTCACATTATTTGAAACTGAATCCAACCTTCTAATCTTTCCAGGTATGGAACAGAAAAACCTCAGATTGCGTGCTCGTATTGAATGAACATACTGGTTCTGTGACATCTGTCATTTGCTGGGAAGCTTATTTGATATCTGGCTCCCTCGACAACTCAATAAAGGTTTGCTCCTTTCCATATAGATATGAGTAAAGCTTGTATTCTGCTCATCTTTATTCACTTCTTGCTCTTTCTGCAGATCTGGGGGTCAACTGAAGATGGATGTTTAGAAGTCGTGGGCAAAATTGAAGATGATAGTGGTGTACTCTCATTGAAAGGGATATATGACAAGGAGAAAAATCCAATCCTACTCTGCTCCCGAACTAATAATACTGTTTGCTTATATGACCTGCCAAGGTGACGTCTAATTTCTGATATTGTTTTTGAAGTACACATTTCATGAGAGCAGCTGATTAAACAGTTGTTTTTTTGTGAACCATTTTCAGCTGTAAAGAAAGAGGCAGAATCTTCACTAAAGGGGCAGTTAAAACCATTACGGTTGAAACCATTAGGGCTGAGACCAACAGGCTGTTTTTCACCGGTGAAGCTACTGGCCAGCTAGGTGTTTGGAAGTTGGATTGACTGACAAATGATGATCGTGAAAAATCTTGAGAAACCCTTCTCTTAGAACTCGACCAAATTATGTTTTGGTCAAAAGCAATTGTAGATGTGCCGATTGGATTCTCCAGCATCTTTTTTATCTATAAAAATTTATGTTCTACCATTAAAAGTTTTCATTTTAGTTTTTCATGAAGGTTTGTTTGTGGTTCCCATAAATGATTTACATGTTAATGGAATGGATTCAACCGACTTTAGATCTAAACTTTTAACATGCGAAGATAATCATCGATAATGGACAAGGATGATGACCTATAACTAGATCCAAACAGATTGTAATGGTTCAAGTAATGATACAAAAGGTACAGATCTCTCCTTCTCTCAAAACCAGGTTGCTTAGGCATCACCTGAAACCAACCAGATGGGATCCAGTTATTTCAAGACATAACATTAAGTAGAGCTTTCTTAATGCGAAACTACCTCAAAGTAAGCGTTGTAGAAAGATCCTCCAAATCCAGCACACCACGACATCCCAAATTCTGCTTCGTTATGTCCATCTACATGTTCATGTAAAAGTTCAGAGAATGATTTTGTAGTATAGAAGCGTTTTGTGTATGAACAATGTAAAAAGTAAGAATGACGTACAATAACAAGCTGGATCGAGAATGACAGGCTCTCCATCTTTATCTGAAGTGATGTTCCCACTCCATAAGTCTCCATGCAACAAGCAAGGCTCTAGGACAGCACCCTCGAACAAAGGTGCAATGTTTTTCGCTAGCCTTTCACCTTCATGCAAAGAGGGAGAATCATCGAGTCTCCAACATTTAATTGTATAACATAGGATCCTTCATTTAACACAGTTTGATGCTAAATTAAATCAGGACAAAAGAGTTGTAAAGGTGTAGAAAGGCGACACCTCTTTCATAAGTTGTTGAATCGCCATACTGTTTTCGTATCAGATTCAATTGGTAACCAAGTCGATGCTTGGCATAAAACTCTACCCAATCACTAGTCCATGTATTTTTCTGTGGAGTGCTGCGAAAGTAGCAGTTTATCAAATTAAATTCGAGCGGAAGTTAGACCTAGCTAATGGAAGAAACATTATCTATATTAACAAAATACCTGCCTATGGTATTATCAACATGAAAACCAAAACCCTTGTCAGACCTGCCTGCTTTATGCATTTCAGCAAGCTTCCTTCCTAATTCAGACTATCGTGTAGGCACAAATCACATAACCGGCTGAAAGTAACATGGAACTAACATGAAGTAAGAAGAAGAAATGTAGCTCACTTGGTTGCCTCTAGAACCGCCGAACTCAATGAATTCCATGATGATATATGAGCCTCCAGTTGGTAATGATCCAAACTAAATGCATTTCCAAAATAGGTCAAAGAAAGTCGATAATGAAGAACAAAAATAGCGAAAAGAAGGTGGTGTGAAAATGTAGCTATATCCGTACCTTATATGGTTTGGGAACACGTATTGTTTGAGTTTCGTACATAGCATTTAACCCCAAAACCTCTCCCTCAAACATAGATGGTCCAATGCTCCTGAACCAAGCCAAGTCAGTGTATCTCATAAGTTCGGTGTCTTTTCAAAACAATTGCTTTGCCTTAAAGACCTAACTTTGTTTCTATATCCATACTCTATTTTACATATCCTTAATAAAGTAGATCCCATTCCATACTAATGGTGGCAAAAAGAGATCTTGGAGATTTTATCATGCACATCGGAGCAAAGTAGCAAACATTTCTTCATCTTACAAGAAATAAGTCATCGAATTAAAGGAATGAACAACCAACCTGTTAGTTTTGACAAAAAAGGGACCTGCATCAGTATCATAGCGATTAGCTCTATTAATACAGCCACCGCCAACAGGGCTGATTCTAGTAATCTGGGTTGCCTTTCCTTCAGACATAATCCACTCAGTTATTGGATCATCGCTCAAGCTTGCCACTGTCAAATACCCTCACAAAATATTACAAAACAAACCAAAAAAATCCATCAATTCTACCCAAACTCAGCAATAAACTATCAGAACATCATATATACTCGACAACTGGATTTAGCAATTTTGGTAAATGAAAAGGCAACCCCACAAAGCCGAGAAGCAGGACTCAACACTTCAAAAACTTGAACAAGCATGAAAAGATAGGATCAGGGCTCATTGTTTTTCAACAAAATGGAGGAATAAGTGGAGTGTACTTCTACACAGTAACATTATTGAATAAGCAGGTATAACTGTGATGAAGTTCCAAGTTTTAGCACATACATCTTATAAAACTTTTCCCTATTCGTGAGTTGAGATTGTTCTTCTTTTACCGTACTTGGTTTAACTCGTTTGATCCTGCTTTAGGAACAATCATATCGGGCATTCTTCAGGTTTCATGCCCTACTCCCTTATTACGTGAATACTGACTCAGATATCATATGTACAACAAACTAGCTAGTTTATGCCAGATTATTATCGCAGCATTGGGAGCATAATTAATACACAGGGATGGCAGTAAATCTCTCTCTCTCTCTCTCTCTCTCTCTCTCTCTCTCTCTCTCACACACACACACACACACACACACTATTAAGCTAAAAATCAGAACTTCATAGGTTATTCACTAAACAAGATTGATTATTCAGACATTTAGGCAAATGAAAAGGAAAACCCACAAAGCTGTAAAGCAGGAATCAACACTTCATGAACTTGAACAAGCAAAATTCAGCCAAAAAAAACAAGACTAATGAGAACCAGAAAAGTGAATTTTTCAGAATACTTACTGCTCACAAGAGGTTTGTGAAATTTGGTGAATGGTGATTTTCTGGGAAGAGGAAGAGTGGAGTCACCAGCAATTCTTGATGAGAAGGATATGCAACCGGCCTGCAACCCAGCCACCGCCATTCCTTCTCACACAAAAACAAGAGGTCCTTCTGACTTTGCTTTTATATTTCTTTTTATCTATTCTGAAAAACAAGGTGTTTTTTTAAATCTATGGATATTAGTTTCATTTTATGTTTTTTTTGTAAAATTTTCATGCATACTCTCTAATGTTGTTGAGCCAAATCATGAGCTAAAAATATAATCTTGACTCAAAAGAGGCACAGGAAACAAGAAAAATGAGGATTGAACCTGAAAAAGTATTATTCATGATACTGTATCTCTAAACTGGTGTTGCAATGCTATGTTATACCAATACAAAAAATAAATGTGCTTAAAAAAACCACTTCCAGTATAAATTTCTTCCTCTGAAACTCAAAACTATTTGTTTCTTTCTATGCTAAGAAGTATATACAGACATCTGATTCAACATGGCTTGAATCACTGAATATCTCCCTTCTGTCATGATCTTGCAACTTCTCCTCCGGGAACGCTCGATTCTATGTTTATGGTAACATCATTAGGTTGAGATTCTGTGATTCCATTTTCCTCGGCACGCTGATTTGCAGGCAGGAGCCATGTCTGAGAGTGCTGCTGAGACTGCTCGGCCGATACATCAGTGCTGTCAAAAGACTGCATTCTTCGCATCATCACGGGCTGAGCATACTTAGTTTCCATGGAAGCCTGAACTGCGAGGCGACAAACGGGGCAGGTCGATTGTTTCCTTAGCCATACATCGATGCAGGACAAATGGAAGCTGTGGCCACATGTCGGCATGATTCTCAGTACATCTTTGTCTTCATAGTCACCTAAGCATATACTACACCTGAAAAGGGAAGAATGGCTTGTAAACTAAGCTATTTAAGTTGTTTTTGCTTCAAGAATCTGGATTTATGGTTTAAAGTTATTATACATAGAGTCCTCTTTCTTGCTTATGCAATACAACCTCTAAAAAAGCTGGTTACTTTAATTGTTCTATCCAGTAGAAAAGCTTGAATTATATACTCCCTTCATACCACTTTGGTGACTGTATAACCTTTTGCAAATCACAAGGTGCAAGTGAACGTATTAAATAGCCTTCCATTAAGTAGATTATAGATACAATTCAATGGGAATTACCTAAAAATTGGACTATTTCTGAATCAAGAAGCAAGGTTTGGCAAAAGAAGAGACAGAAGATGGCATAGAATTTTCTACCAATTAAAGCAGATTTTGAAATGAAATGCTGTAAAGTTCATCTAAAATGACAATCACAGCGAAGGAGCTGAGGCTTACTGTGTGTCTTCTGCAGAACTAAAAGCCTCGCGGTTAAACTTCATCGTCGGAATTGCAGCAACAACAGTGGAATCAAGGCCAGTAATTCGATGATCAGGCTGTACGAAACAAGTTGCAAGATTAATCCTTGATTCATACTCAAATATAGCCAAGAAACTACTCATTTGTTTCCATATGCGCGGCCGGCCATAAAATACTTGATATCAGAAAAAAACAAAGTAATAAAGTCCTAAACTTTGATTCATTTACATTCAATCAAAACCTCTGCAACTAAGAAAGTATCTTAATCCATACAAATAACATTCATTTCTCATTGAGCAATAACTCCAACATGGTTCACCAAACATAACAACAGTCAAATATGATCCAAATTCACATTCCACATCAAACAAACACAGATTTTGACAGTAAACCAATGCAGAATCAGACAGATTAATGATACTCCAATGAAAGTACTAATGGGAAGAGATCAAACACATACCATTTCAAACTCCATTCTGGAACCAATCTCAAACATCTGTCTGGACTCCATTCTTCTTAGTCTCCCACAAATCAGCCTTGTGCAGACAAACACAATGAAAGTAGCACTCATTCCAAATCCAATGATGGTAGTAATTAGATTCATGCCTGAACCAAACATCTTCAACAGTCCAAGGAAAAAAAACTAGATTCAGATGACCAAAGGGGCCAAAAGAAAAGGACAGATTACTCAACTACACAAGTACATTAAACTTGCATTTCAGGAATCATTCTAAGCCCTGAATTCCACCAACCACAAAAGGCAACATCAATTGAATACAAGGTTCAAAAGTCAAGAATTTTCCCTCAAGTGGTGGACAACTTGAGTAATGTTGAATAAAGCAGGAATGAAAACTCACTCATTACAACAAACAAGCCCAAAACAAGGAAATCCCCAGATCAAGATTCACCTTTTTCTGCCCACCTCCTGAAGACTCAAGAAGCAACAAAAGAAATCATGACTGACTGACTCTATAGCTCTATCCCTTTAGAGAAACACCATAAATGGATGGAGTAGTAGACTCCAGACGGGGAGAAAATTGACTAGCCAACACAAAGACTCTGATTTTTTTATGAATTTCCTCTTGGGTTTTGCTTCCTTGGACTTGCATTCCAGGTGGGGTCTCCCCTATAATAAATGTAGTTTCCCTCACCTTCATTCGAAGACGGCTGTGCACTAGAATAATGGAATCCATGGATTGCGTGGGATTAGACAACAAGATAAAAGGAAAAAGACACACACTCACACACACCAGCAGTAAAAAAAGGTTGGATCTTTGTAAGAAAAATTCAATCTTTGCATGAAAAATGTTTCTACTTTGGGGGATTATGTGAAGATTCTCATCAATCTTTGTGTGAATCAGTGCAGTAATGATTGATTGAGCCATTGAGGTAAGAACAAGGTTACTACAGTGACTGTTTCACAATTCTGAGTAAGAAAAAAGAGAGAGAATCTACACTGTCTGTACACAAATACTAGTACTGCTAGTGCCATTATTGCAAATGTTTTGCTCAATGATTTGATTTTAGAAAAGTTTACTTCTTTGAGTTGGGTTTATGGGGTCACTCTCCCCATGTGATATGGTCATGTGATGTTCATTTTGGGTGGGAAATAACCAAATAATCCAATACTAGTAATAGTAATAATATTGTTGTAGTAGTTAATTGTTGGATTTGTAGTGGTTGATGAAATCAGGGGAAAATTGTGTGAAATGGAGAAATTTGAATGAGTGAATTTTTAAAAATATATTTATATAAGAGAAAATTTATTTAGTCATAGGATTCAATGATTACTATAATCAGTAAAAAATATAAAAGTCTTGATGCATTGCATATGATCTTTGTATTTATGTAGAATATGTTTGGTGTACAACAAATATCACCTCATCGTGAACGGTTATTCTACCGATCGGTTTGACTTACTATTTTTATCAATTTGTTTTATTATGCGAGAAACATATTTTCTCTTATTTTCAAACCTGGTCAAATATCAAATCCTTATATAGCATATCGAGATTGGAGCCCCTTCTCTTTATTAAATGGTCATGGTTTTTGTGACCTGCAAATTATTATTTTCAAGTATATAGTATTGAAATTTTGTGTTACATGTGAATTCATTGTTTGTTATGTTTTTTTATATCAAAGTCATTCATCATTCATTATTATTATTGTTGGGAATATGTAAATATCACTATAATCAACATGGTAAAAGGCATGCATTTTTAGAAGAAGAAATGTTTATATTGGAGGCACAATTTTCAGAGGCTCATGCATAGGAAATGCAATTGGTGCTTACACAAGTGGGTCTTTCAGCCCAACACTTTTAGTTGGAACTTTACAGATATTTGTCATTGCAAATTCCAAAAGTTAGGCATTTTGAGTAAAGTTGTATTTGCTTTATAAATTCATTGGCCAATTCAAGAAAAATATCTTCAACTTGAATCAGCTTTTCATTAAAATATCTAGCCAAAAAAATGTATAAACAACCTTAATCATGAGCATTGATTTTGTATTATGTTACTTTTGATCTTTTTTTTACACAAAATATTTAAATGCATTTTAGCCTTGTTGCTTCACTTGTCAACCATTGTCGAAGATAATTCTGCATATACAAGACCATATAATGTATAATATGTGGAAGAATTTCTCATCTTTGTAAGAAATTCAGACAAGGTTGATATTGTGGAAGATTCCTTATATGTGATAACTATGCTTAAAAATGGTACAAAAATATCAATATGTTCTCACTGATTATTTCTAAGATCCAAATAAGATATGACGACGATAAAACAGCTGCATTATTTTACACTTCTATTGAAAAATTTTTAACTCATTTTTTTAGCGAGTTTTGCAAAGACAAACTCCCTTATTCTTAATCCATGGTGTTTTGTTTTACTAATTAGTCAAACGATTATGAAAGTTTAACGAGACATTTTCATATGATCAAAATATTATTTTATTTTTTTGCTAAAAAAATCATTAGACCAACAAATTGAAAACCATGATCATGCTTCTATGCATTTACCACAAGTGTGGAATATTCCTTATATATGATAACTATGCTTATAAATGATACAAAAATATTATCACAATTTTGACTGATCATTTCTAAGATCCGAATAGGATATGATGACAATAAAGTAGCTGCATTATTTTACACTTCTACGGATGAAAATTTTGTAACTCATTTCTTAGTGAGTTTTGCAAAGACGAACTCCCTGCTTCTTAATGCATGATAAAAAAAAATTACTAATTTGTCAAATCATTATGAAAGTTTTACGAGATATTTTTATGATCAAAATAAATTTTATTTTTTGCTAAAAAAACTCATTAGACCAACAAATTGAAAACCATCATCATGCTTCTATGCATTTACCACACTTTTAGTAATGGTTAAAAAAGCAATTATTTCACAATTATTGGTTCAAAGGTACATGATTAATTTTTCATGCAAAACAGGATGCACTTAGCTAAAAAGTTAAAATGCAAACAAATTTGAAGTTTGTTTGTATTCATGAATGATTGGTGTGGGTTCCAAATTCCAAAAGTTTCACTCTGTCGGTTTCTACGATACGTACAAGTACTTCATTTCGTATTATAAAAACACTTATCTTCAATTTTGTAAGACTATACTAAACATAAAAATCTTATTTTAGTTCATTTAGATTTTGTCTGTACTTTCATTACATTTTGGTTAGGGTTTTGTCATTTGTTTGCATATGTAAGATTATTATTCTGCAGTAATTTTCCTTAAACAGTAACTAACCTGGTAAAGAGACAAGGATGTGTTTGGCAGAATTTTTCAGTTGTGTTTTGAAACACGTTATTTTTTAGTGTTTGATAAACAGATAAAAAATTGTTTATTTCAGAAGCAGTAGGCATTTTTGGACTAAAAGCACCCAACTTTTCTTTAAAAAAAAGTACGGTTCCATCAAACACACTCTAATTATGAATACACCAAACTGAATAGTATAAGCACGGAAGAATACTAAAAAATTTCTTTAGGCATGACTGATTAACACTCCTATAAATTGCACGAATTATGATAGATCTGGAACTTGAATGCATTTTATTATAATCTATTATAAATCCAACAATGATTATAAACACGAGTTGAATATAATGAAAAACCAAAATTCATTTTCTGATCCAAAATTTAACTTTTATTTTTTTTCAATATAAAAACCCGATAAGACGGTAAGACGGTAAGAGTATTTTTTTTTAATGATTTGATGATCAAATCATTGATGTTACCCCCTCCAATGCAAGACAACATGAACAACAAACATTCGTTTTGTTTTGAGAAACTCTGGTCTTTGGATTTTCAAATTTTGCAATCATTGCCTTCTTATATATGATACTCTACGTGCTGTTGGCATCTTGTTATGATGAACATGCTGTTGTAGTAACTCAGAAGCTGAGAAGCATGGCAGATTACCAGATAATATATGCAGATTTGTTGAGACGTCGTTTTTGAATCCCAGCTGGATTTGAATCAAAGCTACTATTTTGTTCAAACATAATGACGCAACTAAAACTACTTACTACTAGATCATTGCATGTTTATTAACCTGGATTTGACTGTACTTAGTTGTCTGTATAAACTTGTGTTCATGTCACATTGCCACTGTTCTTATTTGGTAGTTGTTCTTGGTAGTTGTTGGAACATTTATAGTAAAATGTGTTTGTCGTATAAATATCAATATATGGAGTTTTCTCGTTTAATATAAAAGAATTATGGAAGTTTTTACTTTTTTTGAAAATATAAGAAATCTCATTTCATTCCTTAGGAAAAAAACATGCCGAAAGTCGGAGATCTAAATCAGTCACTTCTAATCTATGTACTATTCTTTGCGTGTGAGGCTAACTGGCGAGCTAGTAAATTACTATTTCGAGGTATCAAGCATGGAGGGTTAGTGTTGCTGGACCGGAACTTTATCTTTACTAACTCGTTGCACCGGGTCGATTCTTGTTCATGTTCTCTAAACAATCGCCTACAATAATTGCTCCATTTAAACATGTACTTTTCAAATATTAAAACTTTAGATTTACTTACTTAATGTATGTAATAAAAGTTACTGATGGTTAAATTTACCGTCAAATATTGTTGGTTTTCAATTGTGCCACAAATAGGAAAAGAAAGGGAGTAGATTTGAGTATATGTTTTATTGAACTTCCACTACAAACCATATAACGACCAAATTTCACATATTAATTTTTTTAAGTGAAATGTGATGGGAATTTTTTTTTAAAAAAAACTGTTTAGTTCAGTTTATTCTCATCTCAACACTATCAATATTTTTTAATATATTTCATTTCGATTCGACAACTTATTCACTCATATTTCAACATCATATAGTTCATTTCAACAATTTTAAGTTCAGTTAAATATCTCCCGGTTCAACACAATTATATTTTCACATTGCTATAATGCATATAAACCTTGTGTGCTCGTAGATTAAGTTAAACCTTTTCCATAAACATTGTTTTAAACAAAACATGAGGCCTCCACAGGGGATTCAGATCAGTTCAAATGCTCAATGATGAGATAATAATATTATAACAGAGGAGTTAAATCAAATGATGTCACTTGAAAGAAAATGCAGGCACAAAACTGAGACTACAGAATGACAAGTTAAAATAAATAAATAATACTCCAAATTTGACCCAATTCCATTTTGCAATTGGATTCTTCTGAGCATGATAAAGACTGAGTGGTTTTAAAATCAGTGAAATGAGATGTTTAGGGCAAAAAAAAGCACTAATAAACAGTGAGTTGCAGACAAAAATCTGTGTTATTTCCAATGTTTGTTTCTTAAAAAAATCATACAGTTGTATGAATCGCCTTAGCATGAAAGATCTATAAGCTTTTGTATCATAAGAAGTAAGTTGGTATGAATTAGTGGAAGTGCTGATGATGAACATTTAATATATAATAATTAAGATTGATTTCAGAATGTTATTTTTGACCTCTCTTTAGCTATCAAATTGCATGTTTGGCATCTTCAGCCGCATTGCAGCATGCAGTCCAAATTTAGGTTATTTTCAAGTTGGGAAAATAGAATATTAGGTACAAGATTGTGCGGAATGGAAGCGTTGTGGTGATGAAGGTGCCTCGTCACCAGTCGGGATAGAACCTTTTAATGTCTCATCACTGACGGGGAGAATTAGAGGCCATTATATTCCATTTACTAATATTTATATTGGAAGTTAATCGAAATTGGAAAGATGAAAACGGTATTATTAAAGTTCAACGTATAATTTTGGCTGATTACTTCACATATTATCAGTTGGATTTTATGATAGAATTTCACTGAACTAGTATACTGGAAGTATCGAGATTATATGCCCGTTTATATATTTATAATAATTTATAAAAATAAAATGCAGTATAAAGTAAGTGTTATACTAATTTTCTGACACAAAAAATTGGTGAACAAGCCCTTCTTAAGCCAACGTTCCATAAACGTTCTTCATCATTCTTAAACCCGTCTATTCCATTATTTTCTCACTTGCTCTTGTCACCTTCTAACCTGCCCTTTCAGGTTGGCCCTTAATCTTAATCCACTTGCATTGTATGGTTGGTGACTGGGCTTGCTAAAAAAGGAAGGATAACGGTAACCATTACTACTATAATATAATTCAGGTCATAACAATGTCAGTTAATGGGTAATTATGAAGCACTCTTGAGATTACAATAAGATATTTCAAGAACTTAAAATTACAGTAGGACATGCCGAAAAATTTAGGGTTACGAGAAGAATTTTCTCGATATTTTATGAATTTAAGAAAATATATTTATTTATCATGTTTATTGCAAATTTAGTAATATTCAATAGTATTTAAGGCTACACTGAATAAAATACTGGACTGTGTATAGCATTTCGAATTTTATATGGAGCACCAAGTTGGGAAATCAACTTGATAAGCAAACCACATTCTTTAACTGGTTTTTTGCAGAAAGCTTGTAGCTAGCAGATGGTTTTGAGGTCAATTACTTGTAAGTTGTAACCTAATTTTTCTATGAGATAACCTCAATTAATCATGATGCAGAACATGACAACAATTTTTTTAAACATTATACATAAGATAAGCATAAAAATCCATGATTAATTAATAAGAAGAAGCATATACTTTGGTACTGTCCCAGCTGGCCTTATATATACCTAGTTGGCAGGTTCAAATCCTCATCAGCATCATTCACTGAACCAAGAAAAAAACAAACACTGCTACACTTAGAGAAAGTGCCCTAATTTCACATTTCTCACCATGGCAGGACCTGAATGCACAAAAACATCTTCCCTGAAAAAGCCACAGCCAATTCGCCGGTTTGTCGGTGTTCGGCAGAGGCCCTCAGGCAGATGGGTTGCCGAGATCAAAGACTCGTCGCAGCGCGTGAGGCTCTGGCTCGGGACATACGACACACCCGAGGAAGCAGCCCGGGCCTATGATGAGGCTGCTCGGGCCCTGCGTGGGGAGAATGCGCGAACTAACTTTGGCCCGGCCCTGTCCCCGGGCAATAACGCCCTGGAATCTGATTCCAGGAATGGTTCACTGAGTTTTTCATCCTTGAAAGCCAAGCTGAGCAAGAATCTGCAGAGCATCATGGCAAGAAGCTCTGAAACTAGGTCATCATCGTCTTCAAAGAGCCGAGTGAGCGATCATTTCACTTTTGCAAGTATTTTCCACTTCAGGAATAATCATTACCAAATGCCTGTTGATGTCAAGAACATCGAGAAAGTGGTTCAACCGAGCGTCATTGTTCCCCGTGTTTCTGATGAGGCCTCACCAAGCTTATCAGACTCCAGCATTAATGACTGGTTCAGTCCAGATGGATCATCATCTGATAATATCAGTGAATTCTGTCCTGATTTTGGATTCCAGGACCAGATGATGGGGTGGATGAGCAGCCCGGATTACACGAGCGAGGGCTCGAGGAGCAAGAGGTTTAAGGTCTCCTCCTCTGTGATGGTTCCTTCAACTTTCGCCGATTCACCATTGAGCATCACTTCAAGATTCTGTGAATCTCCAACTTTTTGTGACTCTCCCTATGAAAATAGCTATGGAACACCTAGTTTTTGCAACTCTCCTTACAATGGAGAGATTTAGAGGAATCATGAGTTTTTCCTTTGTTGTCAAACTTGACAGTTTCAGTTCAGTTCAGTTCGGCTCTCTTGATCAAACTTGTAAAGTAATCAGAGGCATCCTGAGCTCTTCAGAGAATAAGACTGTCAAAAAGCAAACTTGCTGCATTTTCTTTTCACTTTCAGTGTCCAAATATGCAACACTTTTGACAGTTTCTTAAGTTTGAGCTTCAATTACTCACACAACACAAACTGAACTGAACTGAACTAATCTGAATTGCAGATCAGTTGAAAAGAATATGGCCTAATCTTGTTAACCCAAGAGAAGAAAAGACACATGTTACACGACAGTCTGATATTTTACTCAACATATTCAAAATACCATTGAGATTACAATACCACATCTATATGTTACTAAGTTTTTCAACAAACATAATAAATAAAATATTTTTGTAAATTTATACTATAATTAGGAATATAACATTATCAGTAAAATACCGGACTGTGAATAACAACATTTTCCGAGAATCATAATAGTTTGTCATCATATCAACTGATCAATCACTGTTTTTGTCCTTTCTCCATGTTGAACACCAACTGCAAAGAACACTGGGAAATACTATGATCACATCAAAGGTCCCAGAAAGTTGGAAATACTAATAAAATAAACAAAATTAGTAGCAAATCTAGCAGGCCATGCACTAACAAATAAAATAAAACTATAAAATAAATTCACAAGATAATATGACAAACCTTGTACAAAAGGACGCATGGGATTTTTCATGTTTTTTTCTGAGCTCAGTTTATTTTTAAAGAAATAAAAGAATGGTCATTTTCATTTACTCGTAAGCCATTGATTAAACAATCTAATTAGAGAGAAGAGTGATAAGATTTTGGATTAATAAATTGGAGAACTATTATGTCCTTTATGCAAGATACAAGAATAAGTAAGTGTGGTTGATGAGTGAAGGCTAACTTGATCGTGTGTAGTGAGATTATAAAATAATAATTTTACTCCTTGATTCAGAATAGATTTAGATATGGTATAAAATCTCTCGTGAAACAGTTTATTCAGATACGTAGTTAAAAATTAATAATGTTATTTAATAATTTACTAGTTTAGTAACGTTAACAAATTATCAAGTAATATCTAACATGAAGTTATGAAACATTGATTTTTTTTTAATGATACACTACAACGACCTAATCTGATATATGGATCCTACAACTATCCTAGTCTAATCCTATGATATCCTATTCTACTGATCCAGTATGTCGAGTGGCCGGGGTCCTCACTTTCATGTTTTGAGTCGGATGAAGCTCCCACTTGATATACCCGCTGATGCACTGCTTCGCACTTCATTCGCCAGTTGATATAACTCTCATCACTCAAATGAGCACGCCTCTTGCGGTGTAGGGAATGGAGACTTGGAGACTAAAGAAATCACATGGGGGTTGTTGAAGGGGAATTTGAACCCCGGATCTCTCTCAAACCAAGAGCTTATGTGAAAGTTTTTGGCCAAGTGGTACGAAACATTGACATCTACTTAAATTTTACACCGCATCACACAAAACTTTGTCTAAATATAAATTAATACATGCAAATGAAAATATTTACACAACCAAACTTCCACTTTGGTAAAGCTTTAAAAAAATTGAGCAATTTATTATTATTTTTTTATACAAACCAAACTATTTATTCAATATAATTTAATAAAGTACATTTAGCCAACTCATCCGCTAGTTTGACCTCATCTCTAGCAACCTTACATATTACATGAAAATGAAAATTTGACAATAAATTTCTAATATCTTCAATAATACTAGCCACCTCAAGATTAGTCATTGATTTCCCTGTTATTGCTTCCACGAGAGCAGCATTGTCTGAGTAAATGCGAATTATATCAGCTCCCAGCTCCAAATCTTCTTCTAAACCCTTCAACACGGCTAAGGATTCTGCGTGCAAAGATGAAAACATATTCATTGCAACTGATCCTTGCGTGATTAAATCTTGATTCTAATCCGCAATCACCCAAGCCGAAACTCTCTTTTTAAGTTCATTTCTGTAAGCTCCATCGGCCACTAAGCTCCAACCCGGACCATTTCCTGTTTCCCGTAAACACTGACTCTTCTGTCTATGCTGCATACTAGAACATGTCGTCGCCAAATTAGACTTCAAAAGCCTACTCTTTTTGCATATCTCGTACTGATCTAGTGCCTGCTACCATATTATTACTGGATCCATTTTTCTTATCAATTATGAGTAACTTTGGGTTAGGGCATGTCATATCTTATACAATTGGCTAGAGTGGAGTTTGGGGTGGTGGATTGGTGTACATAGAAAAATTAATTATAATATGCACCCACCTAATTTTAATATTAGTACGAATAAATTGAATGCATTTCCATTTGATATGGTTCTTTTTTGTAAATTCACCTTTTATTTTGTCAACATGCATTTGTATTTATGCTTTTGTAATGACAAAAATAGTAATTAGTATTTAAAATAGCATGTAAAATAAATTTATGATTTTTATATGCTATATAACTTATAATCTATTAAATAAAAATTTTGTTATGGAAAATATGCTTCTACTTTCTCATTTATCTCTCTGAATCCTTAATTTGTCGCTAGATCTTGTTCCATCCTTATTTTCAAGTGATTTAACACTGTAAATTTTTATGGTTTTGCAAATACAAACTAGCAAGTGTAACTGTGTAAGTCCGATTTGATGCAGTTTAGTTAATTGAACATGTTCTGGATGCTTTAAAACCTTCCATGCATGCAGTTACGTATAAAGTGGTAAGAAAACCTCTGAATCTTACCTCTTACAATTTTACTCTTGATATATGTAACTTATCGGGTGCACATCCATGCAGCAACAACAATACAAATTTACACTTTGAATCCACAATCAAATTTCACCTCTTAATCATGATGACTATGATCCCAATATGGATCTTGAAGGAAGGTTGTTAGCGTAAGAGTTGAACAATGTCATCCCATGAACCCCTTCAGTTGTGCTCTTGCCACATTTTCAGTAACAACATTCATTTTACGACTTAGATCCATACTTCCTTCTTCAAACACTCTACCACTATCGTCTTTACAGATATTTCAAATAATGCGACTGATGCCATCATTAGTACAAGTTATATATCAAATTAGTTCCAAAACCATGATCTAAAGTTAGATATCACTTGACACACAATCAAAACTTAGCCTCGACAATCTGTACACTCATAAAAAAAATGTGAGTAACGTTTTCATGCAATTGAGCACATCTTTTTGTAGATCAGAGAGTCTATGCAATTCCAAAACCACATGGAGACAATTATGTAAAAGCCTTACATACTCATTTGATATCTTATCAAGTGTAATTCAAACCCCAAACTAAAGGTATTTATTATGACAGATACAACTTGATTCAAGCAGCAAAAGATAAGTTATCAAAATCTGGTGATTACTTTTACTTATGTCATCTAAAATGATCAGTCGAGTGGTTTAATTGACACATAATTTAACGCAATATATAATTTTAATTAATTAATAAAATTCATCATTATGAAGAAGGAAAAAAAATATTTGGTAGTTAAAGGAGTGTGAATATTATCATTGTTGAACGATTCTCAAACATATTAAATCAAACATATTAAATCAAATTCTTAAAAGAAAAGAAAAAAGAAGAAGTAAAGGAAATAACTATCAAATCTTCCCCAATAATGATGATATCAGAGGAAGAGGACCTAATTGATATTCTACCAAATCTAACGGGGAGCATCTGATATTTCGGAAACAATATGGTACTATAAGTGTAGTACATAAAATATAAATATCTCCGAAAGCCTCCTTCTCTCTCTCTAGTCATCACTCTGCAGCTGCAATCCCTAGTTCGCAGCCGCCCCGACCTGGATTTCTGCCGCCGCCATTCAATCTTCATTTGGTACGTATTCCCTTCAATTTCCGCCCTTCAATTTTCACTTTCAGCTATCTAATTTACACGGATCTGAATTAGATTCAGTTCTTTTTCGTTTTTTTAGCCATAGATCAAAGTTTTTCGTGGTTTTTAGCTCAAAGTTTTGATCTTTTGGTTAATTTTATCTGGGTTTTCGTGATTTTGTTTGGTTTCTGGATTTAAAGTAGTTGGTTTGTACAAATTTTGAAGTTTTTTTTTTCAGATATCTAAATTTGAATGAAAATTTAATGCTGGAGTAATGTATAAAGATTAAATTGGATTGGTAGTCTATATAAAGATTTTGACTTTTTGTTTCTCGTGGTCAGACTAGATACTCAGGAGGTTTAAGGAACATGAGGCCTGTGTTTTGTGGTAATCTGGAGTTCGATGCTCGCCAGTCGGATGTGGAGAGGCTGTTCAAAAGATATGGGAAGGTTGAGAGGGTGGACATGAAGTCAGGTATATATGTTCTCATCGTGCTTTTTGTGATTGTTTTGCTATGCCAACTGTTCTCTCTATCTGTGCCTGTGAGCCAAATCAACCAAACGAACCAATCGAGAATTGGAAGCATTACTGCAAAAGAATGAATGCAATCAAGTGAGTGTGAACGAGTAAATGGATGCAACATGAGGGCATTGTGTGAAAGCAAATGGAAGGCTTTTTGAATTTGTTGTAGCTGTAGGTTTTATTTCAGAAAAGAAATTTTAATGTCGCAGATGATCCGCCAAGCTCAGTAGTTTCTTTGGCGCAGGATAACTTGGAATTTCTATGATCTTCCTGGTGGATGGTTCTCTGCGTCTCTTTTCTGGCTTGTTCCCAAGATTCATGTTATTCATTTTCCAAAAAGGAACAATATGATCAGCCATGGTTCCACCACCATCCCACACATACCACCTCAGACCATTGCCTTTTGCATTTGTCATGACTTTGCACAGTATTCACATTCCAACATGTTCCAACCTCATAGATATCAGATATCATGAATCATGATCATCCCCGGATCCCAATAGCAGGTTTTGTTTTACTTTGACATTATCATTCCCCCCAATGAGTGTGATTGGTTTCGGTGTTATCTTGCATTTGCTATTGTGATTTATATGCCTTGACTTCTTAATGATTGTTGTTCCTTGTGAATCTGTTCTACGTCACTCATCATGTAGGAAATGCTGTTGTTTCAGTCTCATATCATTTCACTCTACAGGGTTTGCTTTTGTGTACATGGAGGACGAGAGAGATGCTGATGATGCAATCCGAAGGCTTGACAGAATGGAGTTTGGCAGAAAGGGGCGTAAGCTCCGCGTTGAATGGACCAAGGTATGCATATCTTATGTGGTGAAACTGAATCTGCATGTAGTGTTAATTATTGAAGAGATTTATAACAAACTCCATTCTGACTTTGCAGCAAGAGCGTGGTGTTAGAAGGCCTGGTAGCAGTCCCAAGAAGCAATCTTCTAATTCAAGACCGTCAAAGACTCTGTTTGTTATCAACTTTGATCCTATCCATACTAGGACAAGGGACCTGGAGAGGCACTTTGATTCGTATGGAAGAATATCAAATGTCCGAATTAGAAGGAACTTTGCATTTGTGCAGTTTGAGACACAGGAAGACGCCACCAGAGCACTGGAGGCACAGCATATGAGGTAAATTGTTTTGTGAAAAAGAATCTGGAATATGTTCTTGATATAGTAAATGAGAAAATGTACAAATCACAATTTCATAAACTCAAACTTGTTAGATGCTGAGGCATATTTAAATTGCAGTGATTTGAAACATTATGATTTAATACCGTTAAAAACCTAAATCTTTTTGGTGAAGGTTAATATATGATAATCATGCTGCCTCATGTACCTTTTGGATGCCTATCATACTCAAATCTATGTCTCTTTGTCTATTGCTGATTAATTGCTCATTTGCCGGTTCAACTACAAATTGCAGCAAGTTTATGGATAGAGTCATATCAGTGGAATATGCGATTAAAGATGATGATGACCGAAGGAATGGCAGTGGTGGTGGCGGTGGATACAGCCCTGATGGTAGAAGAGGAGGTCGTGATGTATCCCCTGATGGCAGGAGAGGCCGTGATCGCAGGTCACCAAGTCCATACCGTAGGGATAGGGGAAGCCCTGATTATGGTCATGGATCTCTCCCTAGCTCAAGAGGAGCAGAGCCTCGGGGCAGCCCCGAGTATGCTAGGGCCGAGAGTCCTATCAATGATAGATACCACAGGTAAAATATTGGTTCTCTTACTTTTGGTCTCTCTACTAATCTGTATGATTTTGTTACTTACAATTGAGTACTAACTCCTTACTTAAATATTGTGGTTTTGCAGCCGATCACCACCCCCACCAAGGGAAAGATCCAGATCCAGGTCTTAAGAATGGTGGCAGCTCAAGTGTCATGTTGTTGGTGGAGAAATCTATGGACTCGCTCTTTTGATACTTGTCTTTCAGCTTGCATGTGTGTTGGTTGTGTCTGTCTTGTAGGATTTGGATTTGCATCAGCAATTTGTAGTGCTTATGTTTGGCCTGAAGAACGTAGTTGAGCATGGCCCCGTGTCTTTCTTCATTTTCCCGAACGCAGTTATGAAACTATTTGTTGTGTACTAGCCTGATCTGTTGGAAGGCCAACTGACTATTTTGGCACCTCCACCGACAGTTCTGTTTTCTTAAGAGCAATTTAAAACTTGATTAAACATTAGCTCCTAGGTGTGATTTTTGTTCATATATGCTGCGTTTTAGATTGTTTTTGCATTGGAAATCTGACTCTTGATCATGGTGAAGATCTTGTAGGTCGTTCACCATCGATTGAAGGCTTTCCATGACCATACACAGCCATATTGACTATCTTAGAGTAATATTGTTATTTGTGGGAGTAATATTAGTGGTATTGGGCAATGGTGCAGAGGAGACACAGCTTTGATAATGGAGAGAATTTGAACCATGCGTCTTCTTGTTAAGTGAGAGAATTTGAACTTTTGAACTGCAACTTTCTATCTAAAAGCTATTATGTGCATGAATCAATGCCCTTTCCAACTCCCTAAAAATACTAGGATGCTTCTTCCCATGGATTTATCAGAATTTCAATTTGAATCTTACAACTACACAATCAAGATTAGTGAAGGGGTGAAAACGATTTTATGATCTGATGTTGTGGTTTTGGTATGAGAAATTTTATCGTGTGATTTATAATAACTATTTTCTCCGTCGCACTCAAATAATCTTTTTATCGTGTGATTTATAATAACTATTCCCTCCATCGCACTAAAATAATCTGTGGGGCTCAATTCTTAAAACATGTGATGTGATAGTAGGACAAAAGAATTTCAATTTGAATCTTACAACTACTACATAATCTAATTATGTGGGTTTGGTCCAAGAAATAATTACTCCATCCGTCCCAGCCAAATGGTGTGCAGAAACGGGGCTCAATTCTTAAGAAAAGTTATGTGGCGGTAGGACATATGTGCAAAAGAATAGCAAAAGACAACATTCACCTCCATGACTATGTTGATCAATCAATTTTTAGAGATGCATTAAGGGTTAAAATGACAACTTACTTTTTATTTTGCTAAATGAGGAACATCTGAAAGTAACACTGATTGGTTGGGACAACCAAAAAAAAAAAAAGTAAGACCCTTTAGATGGAATGGATGGAGCATAACCCTGTCCAATTCAGCTGTAACTGAACTATGTTGAACTAAAGTATACTAAAATGAATTGAAAACTGCTGAATTGAAAACTATTCAACTTAACTTTCTGAAAAATGATGATAATAAACTCAATTATAGTCGCCTGATTATTTCAATTTCAGGTCGAAAATTGGGAGTCAATTGCAAGCTATTTTGAATCATTTTTTTCGAAAACAAAGTAAGATTATCATTTCATTTTCCTGGAAAACGTCCAGAATCGTTTGATACAAAAAACGGTGGGGGATGATCCCAAGAAGTGGAAGAAACTGCACAATATTTAGCAAAACGAGCAACCATGTGTGCCTGAACATTTTCAGATCGAGAAATCCAAAAAAAGGCATCTGGAAATCACCATGGAATAATAAATCCCTAATATCTTCAACAATTGCAGATATCTCCATCGAGCAAGGAACATCACCTCGGATCATTTGTATTAGGCTCAAAGAGTCACCCACAAAAATTGGCCGTATTGGAAGGGTTTGAGCGAGTATAACTGCTTCCCTTGCTGCCCATACTTCCGCTATCAAAGGATCTGTAACGCCGTTCATTCTCCTACCTAGCGCTTTGATAAAACCTCCACCATCGTCTAGAGCCACCACTCCTAATCCAGCACCACTCAACATGATACCCGCGTCAAAGTGTACAGTAGGAGCATGCAATGGTGGCCTCAAGAGTGAGGATGTTGCGAACGAGTCTGTTAGTCGCTCAGGCCACGAATTTGCCCTGTGAAAGCTGTGCAAGGTATCAGCCAGCGACCCAACAAGAATCCTACCATCCAGATGTTCATGGTCAAACAATTCTTTGTTCCGCTGATGCCAAATAGCCTCACATAACATTAACAAGAACTCCGAGATAGCTGAGTCATTATCCAACAATAATTGTCGAAACCAGAGCTCACCACGAATCTGCTCCGAGGCCTCAATTTGATCCCATAAGCCAGCAGTGGTAAAAACCTGCTTAGCATACGGGCATCAGAAGAACAGGTGTGCTGTAAGGTCATCATCCTCTCCACACAACGGACAAGTGTCAGATGCATGTAGAGTTCGCTTCCTAAGATTTTTCACCGACGGTAAAGAATCAGTAGCAAAACGCCATGCAAAATGTACTACTCGATTAAGAACCTTGAGCTTCCACAACATCTTCCAAAAGCTCGTATCACCAGGCAAAGTAGGAGGCATATGATGCTGAAATAAGTACTGTGGTTGCTCAACTAAAACATGATACAATGATCTAATCGTAAATTTCCCAGAATTAGTAAAATGCCAACGCCATCTATCCACACCACCAGAAGGGTGCAAAAGAATTTTCCGAATTGTAACCACATCAGCATGGTCAAAATAGGATGAAAGCAAATCCATACGCCACTTTCCTGTATTGGAATCAATCAAATCTCTCACAACACGTAAATGGCTTGGAATGAGCATGGGGTCACGGACATAAAAGCCCTGACTATCAGGGAGCCAAGGGCCATGACAGATACTAATGTTGGAGCCAGAACCAACATGTTTCCTGCAACCCAGTTTCAGGGCCTGGATCCCTTTGTGAATGCTTCTCCACGCCCAAGACGGTCTGCTTCCCAAATCAGCTGTAAAAACCGAACCATTGGAGAAATACTTATCCCTGTAGACTCTAGCAAGAAGAGTAGTTGGACAAGTAAGCATCCTCCACCCCTGCTTAGCAAGCATTGCTAAATTGAAAGCTTTTAAATCCTTAAACCCAAGACCTCTTTTACACTTTGCACGCGCCATCTTAGCCCAGGATGCCCAGTGAATCTTCCGCTTCTCATCAGTGTCTCCTCACCAAAATTCACCAATCATGGATCTGACATCATCAATGATATACTCCGGGATAAAGAAACAACTCATCGAATAGGTTGGAATCGCTTGAAGAACTGGCTTTATCAATACCTCCTTGTCTGCTTTGGAAAGACACCTCTCATTCCACCCGTTTAGTCTCTAACGAATTCGATCCTTCAGATTCTGGAAAACTTCGGCTTTACTTCTTCCGATTTCAGAGGGTAGGCCTAGATACTTCCCATGAGACCCAATTTCTGGGATACTGAGGATGTCACACACGTTCGGTCGGATAGAGACATCAGTGTTAGGACTGAAAAGCACACCTGATTTGTCATAATTAATCCTCTGACCCGAGATGTTCTCAAATAGAGAGATAGCCCACTTAAAGTGAGTGGCTTCCTGCTCCGTTGCCTCCCCAAAAAGAAGAGTATCATCAGCAAAGAACAAGTGATATAGTTTTGGTCCATGTCTGGAGGCACCAATTTCTCTTAGCTTTCCCGCCCTCATCAAGTCAGTCAGAATACAAGAAAATACCTCTAAACATATGATGAATAAATATGGCGAGAGGGGATCACCTTGCCTAAGGCCTCTCATAGGCTTCAAATATCCCAGTTCCCCGCCATTAAGAACAAAAGAGAAAGCCATCGTAGACAAACACTGCTCCACCAGTTGCACGAAACTAGAATGGAAGCCCATCTGAGATAAGGTACTAGTGACAAATTTCCATTCAACCATGTCAAAAGCCTTACTCATATCCAACTTGATACTCATGTGTCCCACTTTTGGTGCAGTTCTCTTCCTCATAGTGTGATGAAATTCGTGCGCAATCAACACATTATCAGTAATAAGTCGACCAGGAACAAAAGTAGACTGGGAATCCCAAATGATGGTCGGAATTATCAGTTTAAGGCGGTTAGAGACCACCTTAGATGCAAGCCTGTAAATAACATTACAAAGGCTAATAGGGCGAAATTGAGTGATACGTTCCGATTGCTCCACCTTGGGGATCAACACAATATGTGTGTAATTAACCTAAGACTCCAAGACTCCGTTGTTCAAAAAATTCAGAACAAAAGAGGTGACATCTTGCTCAACAATCCGCCAAAACTTCTGATAGAAGACATGACTCATACCGTTCGGGCCAGGAGACTTGAAAGGATGCATCTGCTTGACTGCTCTCGTCACTTCTGATGGGAATAAGTTCGGACCAGATCATTCCCCATGTTAGGATCAAGTCTCCTATGAATACGATGAATAATCTGCTCCATAAGCTCCGGAGGAGGATTAGAGGAAGAAAACAAGCCACCATAGTAATCCAAAATAATCTTCTGGATACTCTCTTCGTCTGTATGAAGCACATTCTAATCATCCTTCAACCCCTCAATGAGATTCTTATTTCGTCGATTAGTAGCAAACCGATGAAAAAACCTCGTATTCCGGTCACCTTCCTTGTACCAATGCTGCTTTGCCCGTTGTTTCCAACGGATACTATTCGCCTCCTGCAACATCTCATATTCACGCCGAAAGCAAGAATTCGATCCTGGACTGCAGCTGTTATGACACCAGACTGGAGTCTATGCAGTTCTTTCTTCAATTCCTCCAATCTTTTTGGAATAAGCGGAAAAGCTGTTCTACTCCAATTTAGAAGCCCCAAAGAGCAAGTTTTCAGCTTATCCAAGAAAGGTACATCATCTTCCCTCCAACTCCGTTCAATCATCTTCTCACAATCAGTTGACTTGATCCAATGAGTTTCAAAACGAAAGCCACGCTTCTTCCTCCACCGATGTGCCTGAGGATCACGACTTCTCAAAAGAACATGGACCGCCATATGGTCAGAGCAAACCATAGGTATATTTGTCACAGTAGACCACGGGAGTAAATCCAATAAAGCTTGGTTACAGATGGCTCTATCAAGTCTCCCTCTTTGAGTGCTCGGATCACGAATCAACCTATGCCAAGTGAAAAAAGGGCCAGAACTCCCCATATCAAAAAGACCAAAGTGATCAAGAGCATCCCGAAAAGTAGTTATTTGTCATTCAGCTCTAGGACGTGCTCCCTGAAATTCATCCCGTGAGAGTACCTCATTAAATCCCCAATGCAAATCCAAGGAATATTAGAGGACGAAGCTAGATTCACCATAAACACCAGTTAGGCGAATAAACTACCAAGCTATTTTGAATCATTATTGCACTCATTGCTAAATAAATACAGTAGCAATCACGATAATTTGAAAAAATGTAAATAAATAAAATAGAAAAAGATGTTTCTGGAGTATTATACACTGTCACCATCCGCAGAGAAATCATTTTACGATACTTTTGTCGGTTATATAATTAAATTCCAGGTGATTTTGCCTTTTTATATTTACCATGCAAGTGTTCGATATTAGTGTAATAAAAATACATTTTGTCCATCTTTTTGTCACTATCATATTTGGCTTTTTATTACCATCAAAAATATCTCTTGGTTTTATAGTTCACAAGTTTCCTATTTTTGATGTAAAATGCGATACAGACATGCAGCTCAGCTTTTTTTATTTTGGATATATTTGCAGCACTTTTTTACTACTGTCAGTTATAAAATCATATGTTTGAAATTTATAAACCTTCCATAATTTTATTTACGCATATAAACTTTTTTACATATAAATTTGATAATTAAAATATATAATGTAATGTGAATCTAATAATATCTCAAATCATAATATTATTATAATAATTAAAATTTATAATCAAACATGTTTAGTTGACTAAAAAGTGTTGAAATAATATGTATCATGCTTACATAATAATATCTAAATTTGTGTTAGATAATTATTTAAAAATTGATATTATCATAATTTGATAATGCATATTACCGCATCTTAATAAAATGTGAAAAGATAATTCAACATTTAAATGTGCTGAAACACTTTATTATTTCAAAATCATAAACATTCATTATATATTCAATTTTCTAGAAACTAAATCCGGTAAAATTAGTAGATATCTTATCAAACCAGCTCAGGATTCTACTAAAACGAAATCTTCTCGTTCTCTTAATAAATTACAACACATTATCATAATAAAATAATAAAAACGTAAAAAGAATTAATTTCGCCACGAAATGTCAATTCTTTCCTTTTAATCAGTCACCAATTCTTGTAGTTTACTAAACTTACAACTGTATTCCATTAAAAAGATGAAACATTTTTCTTATAACGTTACGTAAAAACATTACCTTAGATTTGTTATAACATATGTTAAATGTGAAAGAAAATCAACATTGAAATATATTCAAACCTCTTTTCATTTCAAATCAATAATTTTTATTAAGTTGTAACGTCAATCATCAAAAACAAAACGAACATTTTCTGAAATACAAATTTGAAACGCTCCTCTTTACTTGCCTTTGGTAGGTCAACCCCATTGATTCAAAAAAAGAGTGGACAATCATATGAACATTTGGTCCATCTTTTCCCTGCAACACGTGCATCTATAAAGATCCAACTCATACTTTTTTCAAAAATTTGCCAGTTTTTGAATCAATACTGAATTATTGAGAATGATCCATCCAATTAAACGTAGATGTATCGCAACATATATGATATTCAAACGTTATTTGTTGATAGTATAAATAAATAAAGATAATATCAGTTAAATGTGTGTTGGATAATGTAAAAAGTCAAATTGTGTGAGACAGAAATAGTATGATAGTACATAAAGTTTGAATATCCTCAAACTCTTTTTAAAATTAAAATAGCATTTCTGTGATATCGATATCGTGAAAAGTCTACTGTGCAGAGTTGTTGGATGCAAAATTTGAATATCCTCGGATCTCAATCAAGCTTTTTTCAAAATTTTCTACTGATTCAACGGTAAGATCCACTGTTAATCATCCCTCCATTCTCCACCGTCAGATCTCCTTTATCATATCCCAGTGCATGCATTAGAAAAGTACCTGAGTAACATGAATTAGATGTGAGAGAAACTGGCATTATTTTAAGACAGCTACCTCTGAGTTCTGACAATTTTTTCTATAAGGATACAAGAATCGGTGATTTGGGATTTTTAAAATTTTGAATTAGGTGAAAAGTTTTGTTTTTTTTCCCTCTTCAAGGAACTGTTACTAGTACCATCTTCTCAGATTCTTCTGATTTTTGTTGCCTTCTTGTGATTAAACAAGTTTTCCGACCGTTTGATGTTTTCTTGTCCTACTAGAGCAGATTTGTGAGCAACCTTTTATTTAGTTTGGGAAGGGATTTTCAATTTTGTGGGTTTGGAGAGATTTGAGGACCAAGCTTATGTAAGGTAGCTTTCTGGGGAAAAAAAGGTTTGTTCTTTGTTCTTTGTCTTTTCTGGATCTCTCCAACCTTCTTTTTCTGTGCATCTGATTGAGATATGTCCTAAAAATTTGATCTTTATTGTGAAATTTGTGATGATTGCTTGCAGAAGCAGTAGAGTAGGGGAAGTGGCGGTGGCTGGAAAAAAAAAACCCCCTTTTGAGTGACTTCAATGGAGGGCAAAAGATAGAAAAGCACAATTTTGAGGTAATGCCCTATTTTATTTCTTTGAATTTTTTCATCATCCTTATTAATTGCCCAGCAAATTTTGAACTGTTTTTTGGTTTGGTCCCATTTTACATATGGAGGATAGAGACCCTTATCTTCTCTTCAAAGCAAAGTCTCTTTCTTGCTTTCTGTTTTGATGTATTGTGTTATACATTCAAGTTATGTATGTATAATTGTATGTATTGATGAAGTTTGGGGAAGAAATGGAGATGAGAATTTGTGGGCCTTTGGGAGGATATTGCAATAGGCAGCAAAATTAGATCTTGAAAATGTGAGCACTAATCTTCAACCATTCCACCATTGAAAAGTAAAGTTAACCAACCTTTTGCAAATGACCTTATTGTTTGTTGCTTTTCCATTGTAATCCACTTTGTATCATGTATGAGTGTTTGTTGAGGGGCTTGTTGGTCATGTGTTGAGGATTTCGATTTCGATCTACCGACGGCCATTAATGGATTCTTATTGTGCATGTGCTCGTTGGCTAATAGCCGTTGGAAAGTTTGCTGCTTTCACTTTCACTTCACAAAGTGTAGATTGTACGCACGAACTACAGCATCTACTGTTTCTTCAGCATTTACTTGGGGGGGTTGGGGATGGTTTTAATGGCGGAATTTCATGTCAATCATTATCTTGACAAGGTTTCTTGATTAATCTCGTGGGGCTTTCGTTAGGTGCTTAGTAATTGCCTGTTGGATCTTGTTTTATTTGTGTGATTTTCATGTGATCAAGTAAGATTCTCGAACCTACTACCTTGACCCCTCAATCTCTTTCTGTGATAACTGCTCCTCTTTTAAAATGATTTTGTGAACAACTTCTTCTTCACTGGTTTTATATGGTTTTCTTGCCTTTGCTGAAGTGTTGTTTACTTTAAGAATCCTATCTTGTCCACATGTTCTAAGTCGGGTTCTCATAGATTTGGTCATTACATTGAGTGATGCTGCAAAAAGTTGCAGTAAAAATTCAGTCTTTGTGTTTAGTTCTTCAGCCAGTGTCATTAAAGAGGTTGGCTTTCTTCTGTTTCAGCTGTTTGTAGCCTTTTTGGTGGAATCTTGATCTGATCTACTTCAATCATGGGTGAGGATTCTGGAGTTGATGAGGTACCAGTTGAGGATTTTCTATCGGGTGCTCAACAGCTTGTTCCCGTGGCGTTGGAGAAAGCAAGGAAGGTTAAGGTGTTTCCGGGCAGATGGAAGATGATAGTCTCGAAACTGGACCAGATTCCGACCAGGCTGTCTGATTTGTCCAGCCATCCATTCTTTTCAAAGAATGCACTCTGCAAGGAGCAGTTGCAGGTCGTCTCAAAGACATTAAACGATGCAATCCAGTTAGCTGAGCTATGCATACAGGAGAAATACGAGGGGAAGCTCAGAATGCAGAGTGATCTCGATGCATTATCTGGAAAGCTGGACTTAAATTTGCGCGATTGTGGCCTGCTGATCAAAACCGGTGTTCTTGGTGAGGTTACTTTTCCATCAGCTTCTAGTAATAACGAGGCCTTGCTTCAAGGGAATATCCGGGAATTGCTTGCCAGGCTTCAAATAGGGCATTTGGAAGCTAAACACAGAGCTCTCGATACTTTAGTGGAAGTCATGAAAGAGGATGAGAAGAGTGTGTTGACTGTTCTTGGCAGGAGCAACATCTCTGCTCTTATTCAGCTCCTGACTGCAACATCGACGCGAATCAGAGAAAAAACTGTCACTGTAATCTGCTCGCTTGCAGAGTCAGGAAGCTGTGAGAGCTGGCTTGTTTCTGAAGGTGTTCTTCCACCGCTCATCAGGCTTGTCGAGTCCGGCAGTCCAGTGGGGAAGGAAAGGGCAACAATTTCTCTCCAGAGGCTATCAATGTCGGCAGAAACTGCTCGTTCCATTGTCGGCCATAACGGGGTCAGGCCACTTATAGAGATCTGTCGAATGGGGGATTCTGTTTCACAAGCTGCCTCTGCCTGTACCTTGAAGAACATCTCTTCGGTTCCTGAAGCACGACAAGCCCTAGCTGAAGAAGGGATTGTGAAGCTGATGGTTAGCCTTCTCAACTGTGGGATATTGCTGGGATCGAAGGAGTACGCAGCTGAATGCTTGCAGAATCTCACTTCCAGCAATGATGGTCTGAAAAAGTCTGTGATTTCAGAGAAAGGGATTCAGAGTTTGTTGGTGTATTTAGACGGACCACTTCCTCAGGAATCTGCAGTTGCAGCTCTGAGGAATCTTGTCGGCTTTGTACCCATGGATGAGTTGATCTCTCTCGGGGTCATTCCCAGGCTCGTTCATGTCCTGAAATCAGGATCGGTTCTCGCTCAGCAAGCATCTGCATCAGCAATCTGCAAAATCTGCACTTGCTCAGAAATGAGGAAAGTTGTCGGGGAATCAGGCTGCATTCCCCTTCTGATCAAGATGCTTGAAGGTAAAGCAAACAGCGCGCGCCAAGTGGCTTCACAAGCAATCTCAGCCCTGATGTGCGTGTCGAGTAACTGCAGGGAAGTTAAAAGGGACAGTAAAAGCGTGCCAAATCTCGTGCAGCTTCTTGATCCGAGCCCTTCTAACACAGCCAAGAAGTACGCCGTTTCTTCCCTCACCTTGCTCTCCTCGAGCAACAAGTGCAAGAAGCTTATGGTCTCGTATGGGGCGATCGGGTACCTGAAGAAGCTGACAGAAATGGA
The DNA here is from genome assembly GCA_948330725.1 of Sherardia arvensis. Lineage (NCBI taxonomy): Eukaryota > Viridiplantae > Streptophyta > Magnoliopsida > Gentianales > Rubiaceae > Sherardia > Sherardia arvensis. The sequence continues at coordinate 4,380,409 of OX415238.1, read as the reverse complement.
GGTTCCGGGCGCGAAGAAACTTCTCGAGAGGTTGGAAAGAGGGAAGCTGAAGAGCTTATTCATCAGGAAGTAGAAAATGCTCATGAATTGCATTATTTGTCTGCTTATTACCAAGTAATAATCCTCAACTTTTGTGTATAGAAAATGCTCTAAATGTAACAAATAATGCCAGATTTCTTCAGAAATCAGAGGTTTCCCAGTCAAGTAGAAGTCCTGTAATGAGCAACATTTCCCCAGTTGGGAGAGCTCCATTTGACCTTACATTTATAGATCTTATTTTTAGCATTGCTTTAAACTTTAAGGCCATATTAAACATTGTTAGCATGTTAACATCATCTCTTCAACATAGAATTTCATGTACACAATTTTGACCAACAACATTTTTACTTTTGTTTATTATCAGCAAATTAAAATTTGTTACTTGAATACTATATGTTGCGATATCTAACACTATCACTTATGATTCATATCAATGGTTATATTTTTATTCAAAAATTTGTTCAAAATTTGATAAAAAATAGTCCCCTATATCTTACCGAATTTATGACTACGTGATAAAGTTTGAACGGTTAGAGCAAGATAATTGCTAGAATCACCTAAACTCAAGTTTGATTTTTTTGAGAAAAGTACTTATATGATCCCAATTCTTGGTTAAATACACATATGACCCTCAATTCTTGTTTAGTGCTATTATAACTCTATTTTGGATTTCCGATCAATTTCACCCGATTAATTTCCGTCAAAATATAAAATTACTACATAGCCCCTTTTTCAAATAGTAAAATTCATTTTTTAAATTTTCTTCTTCCCTTTCACCTCTTCACCGCTTGTCTCCCAATACACACGGACCGACGGTGGCGCCGGGGCAGCTGCGGCGGAATGTGATGGCGTTTATGAGGAATTACCGTCTGTAAGACTACTTGGGAAGGCTCCGGGGACTCACCGCCGGAAACTACGAGTTCATCTACGTTATCCGGCAAGACACTGTGACGAGGTACTTTGTTGATCTGTATTTTGGTCGGGAGTTCGAGATCGCTCGACCGACGATGATGTATCAACACATGTTGCAGTCGGTGCCGAGGGTGTATCTGTCATTTTAGGCGAATAAAGTACCAGATTGTATATTCAATCGTCAGAGGGTTATCACTTTCTTTTCTATGCTAATCTAATATTATAATACCACTTTCTTAAAATTAAGGGTTATATTTTCACTTAACCAAGAACTGGTGGTTATATTTGCATTTTACCTTTTTTTAAAAAGAAAACTCAAGTTTGATTTAGATAATTATAGATATTGGGCTGACTTAACTCTTAATCTTAACATGGCCCAATACCCTTAATTAAACCCTGGATATATAAATAAGACACGTGCCACTAATTAGGAAAGTAGCCTTCACTTTCCACATCTCTAAAATGGCAACTCTTTCTCTCGGAGGTTGATTCTGATATTCGTTCTTCGGTTTCTATCATATTTACGTTATTTAGATTGAAAACACAGGCAACCTCTGCAACTGCCATCTTCTTACATCTCTCTACAAGGTAAGAGAAACCCCAGATCTTCATGGGCTGAATTCAAATGTCAGTTCTGCCTCTTTTTTTACTATTTTAAGCTCAACCTTGAATTATACAGCTTGTGTGGCTCCATTGTTTTGAATTTCCGTGTTAGAGGATGGATTATTTGTTGCATTTGTCACTAAGTCAAGAATATGAGCAAAGATTAGGACTTTGGTGTGAATTGTGTGCCCAGTTTCACTTTGTTTAGACCAAATTGTAAGATTATACTGGGAACGTTCTGATTTCAGCTGTAATTTGAATAAAGCTGGGATTTTTCTTGTTTTTATTTATTGTCCTGTGGTTGGAAGATATTGAGGGAAGTGCTTAGAGTAGGTACAAGTGGAGAATTGGCATACATTTCCCATATTTTTGATTCTATTGTTGAAATTAGGTTAAATTTATTTAAGTTGTTTTGTTTGGTAAAAAGTTTGAAATTTTTGGATGCCTAATGGTTAAGTTCTTGCCCCTTTTGTTGGGTTCCTCTGTGTGAATTGTATGTATTTAAGTTTTTGTGTCTTTGAAGCTTTTTGAGACTAGACTGCAGTGATGTTTTGTTTGCAGGTTTCATGTGAATGTTCCTGTTTTTATTCTTTCCTATTATGCTAAGTTTAGGTGCTGTACTGACATTAATGATTGGCATGCCTTGTCTAGTTTTGGTTATTTTAATCAGTGAAGACATAGTTGTAGGATATAAAACATGTCAATTTGCATGCTGCATAGTGAGATAAGACTTATGTGCTGTTGTTTATGGCTGCTCAATAGATATGATTGTTTGCATAATTCTCTAACTTCTGTAGTTCTGTTGATATATATGATTACATCCTTACAAGTATTCTCATTGCTGATCATGAGTGGATGTGTTTAATCTTCTAATGGTGACACTCTTAAGTGCTAACAAGTATTATTCTAGTTGCAGTCCTATTGTGTGAACAGTTATTCTTTGAGTCCGCTCCATAATCTGTTGTGCCCATCTTTGTTTTATTAATGGGAAGTAATGCTGGATTCCTTGGTTCATGCAGGTGTGTCTTCTTAAGTTTAACTATGGATTTCTTCAACTGTCTTGAGAACGACATGGTGCTGAATGTCATGATGTGCTTGGATGACCCGGCTGATCTAGTACGAGCCAGCATCGTATCACGCCAATGGGGTGATTTTGGTGAGTCAACTTTGCATTATTTTTTAATGTGTTTTGGGTTTTCTTCTTGTTGTGGAGGACGAGGAAATGTATAAACTTTTCTTCATCAGATAATTGTTAGGATCAATTTTTCTGTGTGCAGTTATTTCCAATGAGCTTTGCAAAATGTTGTGTATGAAGAAATATCCTCAACTGGCCAAACATGTGGATGTTGGATCTGGCAGCAGCGCTGAAAGGGAGGTTCGTTCTAGGCATCATAAGGTCTACGCTTCTCTGTGGTACGCTCTCCTGAAGCTGAACCTGTCCTCCCCTTACAACTGCATTAAAGAGGGTTTCAGTTCTTCTAGTGCTAATAGCCCCTCCGAAAACATTGCACATTCTATTGTTTCTTGGGATCGTGCTAACTGGTCTAGCATAGGGAGAAAAGATCCGAACATCCCTGAGACTCTCATCTACAAATTGAAATCTGAACTCAGTTTGATTACCATGATTTGCATAAAGCCTTATGGAGGTAGTATCATCCCTTTCTCCCTTAATACCTCGTGAAGTTTGTTTAGGATATAGAATAATGAGATTACCATCCCAACTGACTTAATATTATCAGCATGCTAAAGTTGTCATTGACTTGTTGCAGATCAGTGGTGGGGCCTCCCCAAAGAACCAACTTATTCTGCGAAATTCGTGAGATTCAGAATGGGTTTCCCCAAAGCTCTTAGAAAGGAGTTTGAAGATAACAACTACAAAATCCCAACTCCCGCTGATGACCACTTCATATGGGCGTACACTTCTCCTTTGTTTGAAATGGCTCAGGTATGGCGACAAAAGTTAACTGTTTATGTTGTTTTTTATGGTCAATTATGTAGTATACAACAGTGGAGATGATTCTTTTTTGAAAATGTTGTGCAGGAAGAAACATTGCAGAAGTTCAAGCTTCCAGAACCTGTTCTTTGCATCGGTGGATTTGTGATGATCGAGCTGATGGGACGGGGTCAGAAGAAAAAGAAAGATGGCTTATACTACATCAAGTGAGTCTATCTGTGCTTTCCTTTGTTTCTATATGTGGCTTAGAATCAGTGCGAGGCTTGTTGATTGTGTTCTACACTTTTTTGCAGAATTGTTGATGTTAGAATTCTGGGGAGGTCGCTGAGCCCTGCATTTGATGCCAAGTCCAAGACGAGTCTGGGAAGACTGTTCTGACATACAATGCTACTAAGCTTACCCCGACAGTTAAGGGCACTGCAAAAAGGAAAGTGCTTGAGGCACGAGGAGGGACCTATCGTTCCACCTCCCCATCTGCGAAATATGTTTTAAGTGTCGACTGTGATGTTTAAATATATTAACTACTCTGATCTTTAGTTGATGTAGTAGCACTTGGTCCTAAATAGTAGTATTTGGATGTTTTTCGCATCTTCTACGTGTGGATTTGAAAGATAAAACTCAAGTTCTAATAGAAGAAAAATGTGAAGGTTAATTACAGGTCCAAGGAGTATTGTGTTTCTTGTCTTACCTTGCTCTCCTCGAGAAGGTAAGAGAAATCCTAGATCTGAATTCTACTGTCATTTCCGCCTCTCATTTTACTGTTTTAAACTCAGCCTTTAGCTATAAAGCTTGCGTGTCTCCATTTGTTTTGAATTTCCGTGTTAGAGGATGGATTATTTGTTGCATCTATCAATAAATCAAAAAATGTGAGCAAAGATTAGGACTTTGGTCTGAATTCTGTGCTCATTTTCACTTTGTTTACACCAAAATGTAGGATCCAGTTGTAATGTGAATAAAAGATGGTTTTTTTCTTGTTAATGGTCTTGAGGGAAGTGTTTTGAGTTGTGGAGAAGTCTATGGCCCCGTTTGAGAATTAGCGTTTAGCTGTTAGCTGTTAGCGTTTTTTATTAGCTGTTAGCTGTTAGCGGAATGTGTTAGCTGTTTTGACTAACTGTTTGTATCATTGAGCGTTTGGTAAATAAAAAATAGCTGTTAGATGTTTCATTATGTTAAATGACAGAAAAAGACATGTTTGTATATATAATTTAATATTTAGTATTATTATTAGTTAGTAATAATAATTATTTTATTGTGTGATTACTTACTGTATGGAAAAAATATAAAATTATTTTAGTAAGAGTTGGTCTCTGGAGTGACCGTCTATATTATAACTATAATATAGACCAAGGACTACATTAGAATATGGAAGGAAGGAGGTCCTTATTTGCAAAGTTTGGAAAAGTATTGTTCACGCGCACTGTTCACCGGCACTGTTCACACACTATTCACATGCACTGTTCACGCAAAGAATATGTACTCAAATCAGTTAATATTTCACATTAAAAGCTACAGTTTTCAACCTAAACAATCAAGTTTCACAAACACCACAATTTTCAGCCTAAAAAATCAAGTTTCTACAATCACTGTAGTTTTCAGCCTAAATAACCAAATTTTCAGGCTAAATAACCTAAACAAACAATGACAACAGTTTTCAGACTAAATAATTAAATTTTCACAATCATCACAGTTTTCACTATAAATAATCAAGTTTCACAAACACCAAAGTTTTCAGCCTAAACAATCAAGTTTTCACAACCATCACAGTTTTCAACCTAAACTATCAAGTTTCACAAACACCACAGTTTTCAGCCTAAAAAATCAAGTTTCTACAGTCAGTGTAGTTTTCAGGCTAAATAACCAAGTTTTCAGACTAAAAAGCCTAACAAACAATCACAACAGTTTTTAGGCTAAATAAGTAAGTTTTCACAATCATCACAGTAATTTTCACAATTAATAATCAAGTTTCACAAACACCAAAGTTTTCATCCTAAACAATCAAGTTTTCATCCTAAACAATCAAGTTTCCACAATCACAGCAGTTCCGAAAATTACACACACAGTTCCAGCATCACGAGTTAAAAAGTATCGAAGATTAACGAAGAAAGTATCGACAATTCAATATTCATTAGGTTGAACACATACAAATACACACAGAGTTCCAGCATCGCTACATAAAAATTCAACAAGACTTTGAATCATGACATGAAATCACAGCAATCAGAGCATACATAGAGATCACATAATCGATCAACAACTAAAAACAGCAGATCTAACATTCGAAGCATCGATGATCTGATCATTGAATCGAGAAATTACCAGGTGTGGGAGCCGATCAATCAAACCGCTGATCTGAACAAAACGCCGGGAGAGCGACGGGAGAACGCCGGGAGATCAACGGGAGAACGCCGGGAGATCGACGGGAGAACTTCGGGAGAGCATGGAAAATTTGGGGAAAATTCAGAGCCTCGATCAGAATGGAAATGGGAATGTGATTCAACTGTATTTATATATTTATGAATTGGGAAATTGCACAAAAAGGACCTGCCCAAAAATAATTTGCAAAAAGGGGGCCGTGCATAATTTATATTGCAGAAAGGGGGCCGTGCATAATTTATATTGCAAAATTTATCTTGTAATAGACCGTCTATAAAATATAAACGGTCTCTTTTTGCAATATAAATTATGCACGGCCCCCTTTCTGCAATATAAATTATGCACGGCCCCCTTTTTGCAAATTATTTTTGGGCAGGTCCTTTTTGTGCAATTTCCCAATTCATAAATATATAAATACAGTTGAATCACATTCCCAATTCCATTCTGATCGGGGCTCCGAATTTTCCCCAAATTTTCCATGCTCTCTCGAAGTTCTCCCATCGATCTCCCGACGTTCTCCCGTCGATCTCCCGGCGTTCTCCCGTCGCTCTCCCACGTTTTGTTCAGATCGGCGTTTTGATTGATCGGCTCCCGCACCTGGTAACTTCTCGATTCAATGATCAAATCATCGATGCTTCGAATGTGATCTCTATGTATGCTCTGATTGCTGTGATTTCATGTCATGATTCAAAGTCTTGTTGAATTTTTATGAAGTGATGCTGGAACTCTGTGTGTATGTGTATGTGTTCAACCTGATGAATATTGAACTGTCGATCCTTTCTTCGTTAATCTTCGATACTTTTTAACTCGTGATGCTGGAACTGTGTGTTTAATTTTCGGAACTGCTGTGATTGTGGAAACTTGATTGTTTAGGATGAAAACTTGATTGTTTAGGGTGAAAATTTTGGTGTTTGTGAAACTTGATTATTTATTGTGAAAATTACTGTGATGATTGTGAAAACTTACTTATTTAGCCTGAAAACTGTTGTGATTGTTTGTTAGCTTTTTAGCCTGAAAACTACACTGACTGTAGAAACTTGATTTTTTAGGCTGAAAACTGTGGTGTTTGTGAAACTTGATAGTTTAGGTTGAAAACTGTGATGATTGTGAAAACTTGATTGTTTAGGCTGAAAACTTTGGTGTTTGTGAAACTTGATTATTTATAGTGAAAACTGTGATGATTGTGAAAATTTAATTATTTAGTCTGAAAACTGTTGTCATTGTTTGTTTAGGTTATTTAGCCTGAAAACTTGGTTATTTAGGTTGAAAACTACAGTGATTGTAGAAACTTGATTTTTTAGTCTGAAAACTGTGGTGTTTGTGAAACTTAATTGTTTAGGTTGAAAACTGTAGCTTTTAAAGTGAAATATTAGCTGATTTGAGTACATATTCTTTGCGTGAACAGTGCAGGTGAATAGTGTGTGAACAGTGCCGATGAATAGTGCGCGTGAACAGTACTTTTCCAAACTTTGCAAATAAGGATCTCCTTCCTTCCATATTTTAATGTAGTCCTCAGTCTATATTATAGTTATAATATAGACAGTCACTCCAGAGACCACTCCTAAGTAATTTAAATTTCATGATTAATTCAATTTTAATGACAAGTACAATTTTCTTTTTATTATTAAATAAATGATAAGTTTAAAAAATTAATCAAAAAAGAAGATGAGTTAAATTTCAATTATAATTCCTACAAAGTATTCACTTTCATGTTAACGTACGGAAAACTTTGCATACGTTAATCAAATTTCGAAGAATATATATATATTTTTCAAAAATAACTTCCGTGAAAGAGTAGGAAGGAGTAGGATAAAATTAAAATTTTACCTTAATAATCTTGTTAATAATTTGAAACGCAAGATTTTGTAGCGTTTCAGAATGTAGCATTTTCATCCTAAACATTAAGATAAAAAGTTTCTCACCAAACATGGTAAATAGCTGTTTGACAGGTCAAAATCTATTTTAAGTAAAAAACACAAAACTCTACCTCTAAACTCTCATCACCAAACGGGGCCTATACCTCATAGGTAAAGAGTTAAATAGCACAAGTTTCCCATGTTTTTGAATCTATTGTTAAAAGTTGGTTTGATTCAATCAGTTTGTTTCGCAAAATAAGCAAAATACGGACTGCGTATAGTATCCCCTAAATTTATTGTCATAAATAATTATAGCTATATTTAATTATATTTGAAATTTCCAAGAGCACATGATTAATTTTATTTGCAAGTTTATGCTTTCAATATTTTTATGTGTGTGAAGATGTGAATGATTAAGAAAATATAGGATAAAAAAGGAAAGAAAACGCGCTCACTCAAAAAGTAAAGTATTCTTTATGTTTTCAGTTAGATGCTTACATTTTTCAAGTGGAAAGTGAATTGGCTCAAAATTAGTTACGCATTCAAAGAAGTATCGACTTATAACATGATCACTAAAATTTTGAGCCAAGGTGTCAACTGGAGAATGGGTCTACTGAGCATTTATTTTTTGAATGCGACTTTGCCAGAAGGATATGGGGACACATCAGGTCTGACACAACAAATTCAAGCTGCCAGATGTAACATAGGACATAATTGGTTTCATACATTACTAATAGATTTGGATGCATCAGGAACTAGCCCTTATGTTATGCGACGCCTTGTGGATGTAGAGAAATAAGATGACTTTCACTGACCAAAAGTATGAAGCGGAGTACGCGATATACATTTCGGTCTCAGTGAGCTTGAATAACGTATATTTCAGACGGCAAACTCATGGCCGGAGAGATTTTCAGCCGAGCTGGCAGACGACTCATTGCTTTGGCCTCCACCACAGAGACTAGTGATCAACTTCGACATAGGCATCAAGAAAGGGCGAGCTGGAGTCGCAGCAATAGCACGGGGAGAGAGAGAGAGCAGAGAGCATGAACTTCATCAGAGCTAAAAAATAGTTTTCTTGGGAACCACTGATCCTTTCTTCGCAGAAGTAAAAGCATCAAATTTGGCCATAGAAATAGCGGGGTGAGTGAACATCGACCAAGCAACGATCACCGGGCGACTGCCTCGGCTTTATCAGATCAGTAAGAGAATTGGACCGGCCTCCACCTTTTTGTGCTGATTTATTCAATCACTCAGAAGGAGTATTAGCACAGAAAACCTCTCGAATTCACATTAGATTTCGAGTAATGATAATAGATTAGTGTGGTGTAGTAATCGACCTGTCTAGCTATCGAACAATTATGGACGTTATCCAGGGACATGAATGGAGATTTCTTTACATTAAAATTAAAATTAAAATTAAAATAACACGATGAAAATTCAAAATGCTTTTTCAACCAAAAATTTAACTAAAAGACTAAATTGAGTTTAGTATAATACTTGTCCCTTCATGTTGTTGAGTTTCTACATAAACAAAATAATTAAGAATAATTTCAAAGATTAATAAAGTTTGGGCGGCATGAGCAAAATAATTGTTAGATTTATTTAAACCCAACTTTGCTAGACTATATATATAAAAAAGTTTGATCTAAACGATTATACCCCAATTATACGATCATATTCACCCTTTGTAAAGTTTATTGAAAGATTAACTTTTTTAAATGTTATGAATCTATCGTTTTGTATTTAAACTCATATGATACACTTTTGTGTTAATATTCTGATTATTTCAAAATGAATATATAGTAATATAGTTTAATATATACAAAAATTTAAGAAATTTAACTTAAAAAAATAAAATTAATAAGTACTAAAATATAAGCTTCAAATTAAAAGGTGTTGATCATTTTAATTAAAGTAAACATATAATAAAATATATTTTAACATAAAAATTTAAGAAATTAAATTTAAATATTTAAAATTATAAGTAATAAAATATACAATTTAAATTAAAAAGAATATTAAGGGTGTGTTTGGTTCGCAAGGTTTTTGAGAGTCTGGATTTTGTTTTGGGTTTTTGAGAGTTGGGTTTTTGTTTGAGATTTTGAAAGTCTGGTTTTGCAAAATCTTTGTTTGGTTGGGTTGAGTTTGTGAGTATGAAACAAAGTCTTTGATTGGTTTTTAGGATTTTGCAAGTCTGGATTTTGGAAAAGTTGGTGAACCAAACAAGATTTTACAAAACTGGACTTGGATAATCTAAGTTTTGCAAAAAACTTGTCCAACCAAACACACCCTAAAGATTTAGTAAAAGGCAGAAAAGTTTTTGGAAAGTCCGCAAACTTTCTCGAACTAAAACCCCAGGAGTATAAATAGGAGATGTGCCACTCAAGGAGAAAAGAATTGTTTCCGTATCTCTGAAATGGTGGCCACTCTTTACCTCGGACCTTGATTTTGATGTTCGTTCTTCCGGTTTCTGTCGTTTACGTCGTTCAAATCGCAAGTACAGGCAACCTACCTCTGCAACTGCCATTTTCCCACAGCTCTCTAGAAGGTACGAGAAATCCTAGATCTTCAGTGGCTGAATTCTTGTGTCATTTCTGCCTCCGTTTCTTTTAATTTTCGTGTTAGAGGATGGATTATTTGTTGCATCTATCACTAAGTCAAAAAATGTGAGTAAAGATTAGAACTTTGGTCTGAATTCTGTGCTCATTTTCACTTTGTTTACACAAAATCGTATGATCCAGTTGTAATTTGAATAAAGATGGTATTTTTCTTGTTAATTGTCTCGAGGGAGGTGTTATGAGTAGTGGAGAAGTCTGTACCTTATAGGTTAAGATTTAAATGGCATAAGTTTCCCATGTTTTTGGTTCTAGTGTTAAAGCTGGGGTTGATTTGTAAAAAGCTTGATTTTTTAATCAAAAAGTTGGATGCCTAATGGTTAAGTTGCTATCCCCTTTTGTGTTGGGTTCCTCTGTGTGAGTTTTGTCTATTTAAATGTTGCGTGCTTGAAGTTTTGTCTGTGTTGCAGGTTTCATATGGGCGTTCCTTTTTCAGGCTTATGTGATGTTGTATATGGCTGCTCAATAAATTAGATTTTTTGCATCTTTGTTCTTTCATAGAAAAAGAAGAACCATTGTTTTATTTCCGTTGTAGCTGATCCCGATTCAACATTAAAAGTACATTGATTTTTTCCCAATAACCTAAATGTTTAACTGCAAATTCACACACGTGTACGAATGAACTGTCCAAGACTTATTTAGAAATTTCCATCCAAAACTTAAGAGCTGGTCCATTTGCTATTTCTTTTCTGCTTATACATCCTTAATATGTATTCTCATTGCTGTTCAGTCATTATATATTTCCTTTTTTCTTCTAATCTTGACACTCTTAACAAGTATTCTTGTTGCTACCTTACTGTGATTGTGAACAGCTAGCTATTCTTTGAGCTCCGCAAAGTTGATTGTTTTTCTATGCTATCTATAATCTGTTGTGCGCATCTGTTTGTGTTTTTGATGTAAGTAATGCTGGATCCCTTGTTCATGCAGGTGTGTTTGCTTAAGCATAATCATGGATTTCTTCATGTACCTTGACACCGACATGGTGCTGAATGTTATGACTCGCTTGGATGACCCTGCTGATCTGGTACGAGCCAGCATCGTGTCACGCCACTGGGGAGATTTTGGTAAGTGAACTTATTTTATTATTATTGGTGCAATGTTTCAGATTTTCTATTGATGGAAGCAACAAGACAATAAGTATAACTTTTCTGCATAAGGTATTGTGAGGATTGTGTTAATCTTTTTTTGTGTGTTTGTGCAGTGATTTCCCGTGGACTTTGCAGAAAGTTGTGTGTTAGAAAATTTCCTATACTGGCCAATGATTGTGTTGGATCTAGCAGCAGCACTGATCAGGAGGTTCTATCAAGGCATCACCGCTTTTACTCATCGCTGTTGTATGCTATTGAGAAGCTGAGACTGTCCTCCCCTCGTAATTGCATTCTAGAGGGAATCAGTTCTTCCAGTGCAACTAACCCCGAAGACGACATTTCATATATGATGTTCGGGGGACTTAATCACTGGTCAAGCAAAGGGGAAAAAGATCCTAACATTCCCGAGACCCTCATTTACAAACTGGAATCTGAACTCTCTCTCATAACCGGGATTGAAATCATGCCTTATGGAGGTAAATATCGCCCCCTCTTTCTTAAATACCTCTTTAAGTTTGTTTACCTCTTTCCATCCCAACTGACTTGATAGTTGGTATTATCAGCACAGCTAAGTTTGTAGTCATTTCCTTGTTGCAGATCGATGGGAGGGCGCCCCAAAAGAGACTTACTCTGCATCATCGGTGAGATTCAAAATGGGGTATCCCAAAACTCCTAGAAAGGAATTTCAAGATAACTACCGCAATCTCCCAAATCCTGCTGATGACCACTTTGTATGGGAATACACTTCGCCATGGTTTAAAATGTCTCAGGTCTGGTGACAAAAATTAAGGATTTTGTTGTTTTCTGTGGTCATTCTGTAGTACACAACGAGTTCGTAACTTAAGATGATTCTTTTTGAAAAATGTTCTGCAGGAAGATGAATTGCAAAGGTTCAAGTTTGAAGAACCTGTTCTTTGCATTGGTGGATTTGTCATGATCGAGCTGTTGGGACGGGTTCGACAGAGAAATGGTTTATACTACATCAAGTGAGTCCTTTGCTTTTCAATGTTGCTTGAATTAATGAGACATCACATTTATTGTTCTAATCTATTTCTTCTGGCCTATTGTGTTTATTGTTTCAATCAATTTACACTACATCAAGTGAGTCTTTTCTTCTGGCATCACTTTTCTACGTTGCTTAAAGTTATTAGAGTTACAACGGTTTATGAGACATCAAGTGACTCTATTTGAATCAGTTAGAAGCCATGTTTTCTGTTAGAGACAGTTTACGATAGGTTAGTCATGTTTGTTAGAGTCAGTTATGTTTGTTAGGTCATGTTTGATACAGTTATGCCGGCTGAGGAGTTGCTTGAATATAGTTAGAGGTCATGTTTCTTGTCTGAATCAGTTATTTGCTTGCCTTTCTTTCTATACGTTGATTGTTCTGATTTCATTTTTCTTTTTTTTGGAAGAATTGAAAATGTTAGAATTATGGGGAGGTCGCTGAGCCCTGCCTTTGATGCCAAGCTCCAAGACTCGACTGGCAAGTTTGTTCTGTATTTCAATGCTGCTAAGCTTGGACCGACTATTTATGGCGCTGCAATGTGGAATTGGCGCCGCCTCAACCCGTGTATGAGGCACAAGGAGCGATATCTCTCTATGCCTCCCAGTCTGTGACAGCTACTCTGATGTTTTAATGATTATCAGACACTAGCTCTACTCTGGATGTTTAGTTAATGTAATCTGAAGTCCTAACTTTCAGTTGCTATGTGCTTTATACTCTGTTTTTCTAGGTTGCAGTTATATTCCTTGATACTTCATCTGTGTTCCTGCAACTTGTACTTGTGGATTTGAAACATTAATAACCACAGTACCAAAATTGAAGGAAATGTTTTGACCTAGCCAGTTATTGCTTTTTGAAAAATGTCTAATCTTATTGCGTTTCAATTCAGTTTTGTTCAGTTCAGTAAAGTTCAAATCATTTCAAACTTCATGCATTTATCTTTCTAGATTCCAACAATCCGACATGGCAAACAATAGTATGAAGTTCATCAACAACATGTAATTTTAATGATTTGTAAATAATTTTAAATTTTTTCTAAGAAGGCAAAAAATGTATCATCCTAAAGGGAACTAGAAGAGTTATTGCTCCGGTCAATAAATAAATTAATAAAACGAATTAAAACGGTGAAACTACGTAGTTTTGACTCAAACCGCCACATAACCACCGCAAGTTCATCATATTCCGGCGCCTACCATTTTTATATATTCCTTATTTTGTTTCTTTTAATTAATCTACGAACTTAACCATATATATATATATATATATATATATATATATATCAATCACATATATCAATCATCCGTACTATCAAGAATTAAGTTAGCATAATTGTGTTTTCTATATATATAATGTATGGTATGCATATATTATTGCATATTTTCATAGCATACTAAATAGCTTCCGTCTTCTATTTTTACAAATACAACTCATTCAACCTAATTAACACGTCTATGGAAGGAAAACATGAATATTACATCACACAATTAACATGAATGCCACAATTATTCATAATTAATTAATTAAGTATGTCATAGTAGATCAAGAATTCAGAGCTTGAAAAGTGGTTAATTCTAGAGTGCTTGGACTGAGAATCGTGAATTGGCCTATTTTCCAATTTTCATACAATTTCTTTGAATTCTACAAATATAAAATATTGCATTTATATATTAATATATGGATACAATATACTTACGATAAATATGTTGTTTTGCATAAATATATTAATTAATAGTATGAATATATGTATTTTGTACTAGAAAAATTTATACGGACAAATCATATTTTCAAATTTTTGTAATAAAATTATATTTAGGTCCTATTTGTCTGAACTTATTTCAACTGAACTGAACTGAATTAAACTGAACTGTATTGAATTAAATTCAATTAAACTGAATTGAATCGAGCTGAAGTAAAAGTAAAAATTTAATATATTGAAAAATAAAATCAGCATGTCTAAACTTACCGAAATTAATGTATAAAATTAATATATTTAAAAATGAACCTAATTACTAATTTGGGCTCAAACATAAAGGATAAATCATTGTTTTACCATAAGATCACACCTTACGTTTTTAAGGATAAATCATTGTCTTATCATAAGGCCACACCTTACTTTTTTACTGAAGTGTTATACACGATCCAGTATTTTACTCAACGTAATCTAAAATACCATTCAAATTACCGGTACTTTACTCAGTGTAAATCAAAGTACCATTGAAACTACAATATCGCCACTTGAATTTTGCTAAATTTTTCAAATGAACCTAATAAGTGAGAACAATATCGTAAATTCATACTGTATTTTGAACTACAAGAGTAAAATATCGAACTGCATATACCAACCCCATTTTTTAACGTAAATAGCTAAAATTTACACATTTTATCAAATTAAAATTTTTTAAGGTACTCCAAATATACCGCACAACGTGCGGCCGAATATGCTAGTATATTAAAATAAAATTTAAATTTTGAACATAATTTATTATATATTGTTTGAAATTTTATAAGAAAAGTTATTTAGCATTTTGCCTTAACCTTATAAGCGATGGCTACACTTTTTCATACCCTAAATTTAATAGGATCAACATTTCTTATGATATAACATTTCATTACACAATAATCTATTAAGCAACGTGTCCATCAATGAAATAGCAATTTTAAAATATCATAAAGACTACATACTTTTCAAAATGTGATGATATGATTTTTGGTCAACCTTTCAAGTGCTTTGATTTTGGGTTGACCGTTTAAATGCTTTGACATCAGATTTTCAATTGTATCGAACTTAAAAACACACGAAACTTTAATAATAATTAATATCCCATACTTTTTAAATCACAAGTTTATCTAAATGCTAGTCATCCAAAAATTTTCATAAACAAAATAATTGATGATATATTCGTAAATATATCCGATAATTTTTAAATCACAAGTTTATCTAAATGCTAGTCGCCCAAAATTCTTCATAAACAAAATATTTGATGATATTTTCATACATCGATACAATTGAACGATAACCCGGCCCATATTTAAGCAAGGGAGAGTATTGGGCCATTTTGGCTCTTATATCTTTCACTTAAAGCCCTATCACTCAAAAGAGGAAAGAGGTTTCCATTTCTTGAACCCTATTCCCTCTTTCAATTTCTCTGGTAATTGCTAATATACGGGCAACCTCTGCAGACTGCTACCACCGTCCTCGTACACCTCTTTTGAAGGTAAGAAAAACCCTAAGTCTTCATTGTCTGAAGTCAAATGTCATTTATGCCTCTCATTTTTACAGTTTTAAGCTCTGCCTTTAACTATCTAACTTGTGTGACTCCATCGTTGTAAAATTTCCGTGTTAGAGGATGCCAGGATGGATTATTTGTTGCATCTATCATTAAGCCAAGAGTATGATGAGCAAAGATTAGGACTTTCATGTGTATTATGTTAACATTTTTCACCTTGTTTAGACCAATTTGTAACATTATAATGGGAACATTCTGGTTTCAGTTGAAATTTGAATAAAGCTGATTTTTTTTTTTGTCTTGTGATTGGAAGATATTAGTGGAGAAATGTATATAGTCAGTCCATGTTATATTGTGATCTTCATATGCTGTGCTGTTTGATTTCAATGAACAGACGCATGAGCATCGTAGGCATCCGTTTCTGTGTTTTTGATTCTAGTGTCGAAATTAGGTTTGATTTATTTTCAGTTGTTTTGCTTGGTAAAAATCTTGATTTTTTTGGACGCCTATTAATTAAGTTGCTTGCCCCTTGCTTGAAGGGTGCGTATTTGAGATTTGTGGATGTTGCTAAGTGTTTGTGTTTTTGGAGCTATTTGAGACTGGAATCTGCAATGGAGGTTTTGTTGCAGGTTTCATATAGTCCTATTTTGTTAACTAATTCTAGGTGCTGTACTGGCCATAGTCGTTGGCATGTCATGTATCCATGAAGCCATTGCGTATGGTGGGATACGACTTATGTGATGTTGTATATGGTACTCAATAAATTAGATTTTTTGGATCATTGCTGTTCAGTTATTAGATTTCTGTGATGATTATTATTTTTCTTCTATTTGTGACACTCTTAACAAGTATTCCAATCGCTGTCATATTGTGTTTGTGAACAGATATTGTTTGAGCTCCAGAAAGTCTGTTGTGCGCATCTGTGTGTGTTTTTGTGAAGTAATTAATGCTGGATTCCTTGGTTCATGCAGGTGTGTTAACCTAAGTTTAACTATGGATTTCTTCAAGTACCTTGAGCATGACATGGTGCTGAATGTCATGACGTGCTTGGATGACCCGGCTGATCTGGTACGAGCCAGCATCGTATCACGCCATTGGGGAGACTTTGGTAAGTGAACTTGTACTTTTCTTAGTTCGATGTTTCTGATTGTCTTGTTGCTATAGAAGCAACGAGAAAATGAGTATAACTTTTCTGCATAAGATATTTTGAGGATTGATGTTAATCATACATTTTTGTGTGTGCAGTAATTTCCCACGGGCTTTGCAGAAAGTTGTGTGTGAGAAAATATCCTGAACTGGCCAATCATGGTGTTGGATCTAGCAGCAGCACTGATCGGGAGCATCACATCGTTTACTCTTCGCTGTTATATGCTCTTGAGAAGCTGAGACTGTCCTCCCCTTCTGATTGCATTGAAGAGGGGTTTAGTTCTTCCAGTGCAAATAGCGCCTCGCAAAACATTTCATATACTCTTGTGGATATGATGAGCTATGGGGGACTTGGCCACTGGTCAAGCAAAGGGCGAAAGGATCCTAACATTCCCGAGACCCTCATATACAAACTGAAATCTGAACTCTCTCTCATAACCAAGATCAACATCATGCCTTATGGAGGTAAATATCATCCCCTTTTCCCTAAATACCTCTTAAAGTTTGTTTATGGGAATACCGAAATCATCATCCTATTGCTAAAGTTGTTGTCGTTCGCTTGTTTCAGATCAATGGTGGAACTTCCTGAAAGAACCAACTTACTCGGCAGAATTTGTGAGATTCAAAATGGGCTATCCCAAAGCTCCTAGAAAGGAATTTAAAGATAAATACTACGATATCCCAAATCCCGCTGATGACCACTTTATATGGGAATACACTTCACCTTTGTTTGAAATGGCTCAGGTGTGGTGAGAAAAATGAATAGTTTCTGTTTTGTACACATCATTTTTTAACTTAAGATGATTCTTTTTAAAAAAATTCTGCAGGAAGACACATTGCAGACATTCAAGCTTCCGGAACCTGTTCTTTGCATCGGGGGATTTGTCATGATCGAGCTGTTGGGACGGGTTCAAAAGAAAAATGGTTTATACTACATAAAGTGAGTCTATTTCTGCTGGCCTTTGCCTGTATATTTTGCTCGACTCTATTTCTGTTATTTCTGTTATTCTGTTATTTCTGCTGGCCTTTGTCTGTTTCTGTTATTTGTTGGAATCATTGTTTCTGAATTCGGGTTTTCTTCTATCTTCAAGAGTTGCCGATGTTAAAATTATGGGGCGGTCGCTGAGCCCTGCTTTTCATGCCAAGGTCCAAGACTCGACTGGGAGGTTTGTTCTGAAATTCAACGCTGCTAAGCTTGGACAGACAATTGACGGCACTGCAAAAAGGAAAAGGCGAGATTACAATCAGCGTATGAGGCACGAGACGGCACAAATACCTCTCCATCCTTTAATTGAACTAAGTAAAAAATAATAATTCACGAATACAATTAATTTTACCAAATTGCCCGAATTTTATCAAATTATATGTTCGATGAACTGACTAACTAACTTAAATTAAATGAAATTAAATCGATTTACAAAACTTCTTTACCGAACAAGGCCTTAAAAGCACATGGCCCGGTATTATAGTTTGGACTTTGGGCCAAAAAAGATATGGCCCAATAAGCCAACACCCTTGTCAAACCCTAGGTATATAAATATAGGAAAGCACACCACCCAAAAGGAAGGTTAACTGTCATAGTAATGGACACTCTTTCATCCATTTCTCAGAGAGCTTGATTTCTCAGAAAATATCCAGTTACTTCATATTTCAAGCTATAAATCTGCAGCTACTGTCATCGAACAACTCACTAGAGAAGGTAAAAACAAAACCCTAGAATTGTGTTCTGAGTAAATACGTAGATTTCTGCAATTTATTGATGTTTTTAGCTCAGTCTTTAACTTTAGAAGTTGCGTGGCTGCATTGTTTTGAACTAACATGGATTATTTGTTCCTTATGTGTGCAAAGATTAGGGCTTTGTGTGCATTATGTGTTCATTTTCACTTTGTTTATGTATTCAAAATTGATGTGCTACCATTTGCCAAAAGAGAATTTTGAGACGTAGTTGGGTTTCTGGAAGAGGTTTAATAATTGTAAATTAAGGGTTTGAGTTTGAGCTGCTAGAGGGTGGGTGACAATACTGAACCAGTGACATATATAAGTCATGAGAAAAGTGCGATTTTTATTGGTTTCTGAAAGGATTTTGAGGTTTTTTATGGATTGTAAAGTTGTTTGCCCCTTTTGTTGGGTTCCTCTGTATGAATTGTGTGTATTGGGGATTTGTGGTTTGATGATGTTGTTGTATTTTTGTGAAGGGAAGTAATGCTGGATTTCTTGGTTCATGCAGGTGTGTTTGCTTAAGCTTAAGTATGGATCTGTTCAAGTGCCTTGAGAACGCTTTGGTGCTGAATGTCATGAAGCGATTGGATGACCCGGCTGATCTGGTACGAGCCAGCATCGTATCACACCAATGGGGAGATTTCGGTAGGCGAACTTATATCATTCTTAATGCCATGTTTCTCATTTTCTAGTAGCTATAAGGTATTGTGAGGATTGCTGTTAATCATAAATCTCCGTGTGCAGTCATATCCAACGGGCTTTGCAGAAATTTGTGTGTGGGAAAATATCCTGTACTGGCCAATCATGGTGTTGGAGCTAGCATCGGCGCTCAACGGGAGCTTCTTTCTAGGCATCACAAGTCTTATGCCTCTGTGTTGTATGCTCTTGAGAAGCTGAGACTGTCATCCCCCTCGGAATGCATTGAAGAGGGATTCAGCTCTTCCTCTGCCAAAAGTGAGCTCACAACATTTCATACACTCTTATGGAAATGACGATGTTCGGGGGACTTGCTCACTGGTCTAGCATCGGAAGAAAAGATCCCGAAATCCCCGAGACCCTCATCTACAAACTGAAATCTGAGCTCTGTCTGATTACCGAGATTGACATAAAGCCTTATGGAGGTAAATATCATCCCTTTCTATGTTTATGGAAACTTGATATTATCAGCATTGCTAAAGTTGTTGTCATTTACTTGTTGCAGATCAATGGTGGAACACCCCAAAAGAGCCGACTTACTCTGCAAGATTTGTGAGATTCAGAACAGGGTTTCCCAAAGCTCCTAGAAAGGAATTTGAAGATAACTACTACACGATCCCAAATCCAGCCGATGACCACTTCATATGGGAATACACTTCTCCTTTGTTTGAAATGGCTCAGGTACGGCGACAGAAGCTAATAATTTCTGTTGTTATATACATGGTCATTTTGGTCAGCTTCTTAACTTAATATGATTCCTTTTGAAAATGTTCTTGTTATGATGAACTAGATTTCCTTGTTGTAGACAAAAAAAATATCATCTTTAATCTTAAACTTGCACAACATATGATTTTACTCTGCCCTAATCTTAAAATGTGCACTAAAGACTGCAAATAGAACAAAAACCAGAAAAAAACTACATCTTTGAGAACTAAAGCCTGCAAATTTCATTAACAAATTGTTCTTACATCGAAACCGACTTCATATACTAAACAAGTGAACAAAAGTACAAGTCTTTCAAAATTATACAAGTCTTTTTGAAAATGTTGTGCAGGAAGACAGGTTGCAGAAGTTCAAGCTTCCAGAACCTGTTCTTTGCATCGGTGGATTTGTCATGATCGAGCTGCTGGGACGGGTTCAAAAGAAAGATAGTTTATACTACATCAAGTAAGTCTTTTTCTGCTCAACTTTACTTTTTTTTATGTTGTTCTAATATGTTTCTTGAATTAGGTAGAGGCCATATTTTTTGTTCGAGTAAGTTTATGATGCTACATCAAGTAAGTCTTTTTCTGCTGGCCTTTACTTTTTTATGTTGCTTGAATGAATGAGAGGTATACCGAGTCCATTTCTTCTTCTTGAATTGATTAGAGGCCATATTTTTTGTTCCAAATGTGAGTCGGTTTCTGCTTGAATCAGATAGAGGTCATATTTTTTGTATTTTCATTTCTCTTTTAGAGTTGCTGATGTTAAGATTCTTGGGAGGTCGCTGAGCCCTGCATTCGATGTCAAGGTTCAAGACTCGACCGGGAAGTTTCTTATGAAATACAATGCTGCTAAGCTTGAGCCGACCATCAACGGCACTGCAAAGGAGAAAATGTCGGTTGGCAATCAGCGCAGGAGGCACGAGGAGGGCTTTCTCGTGCCACCTCCCCATCTGCAAAACATGCGCTTCTTTTAGGACATGTCGACTCTGATGTTTGGACAAATCAACTATGATCTTTTAAGTGCTTTAATCCTAGGCTCAGCTCAGTAGCTCTACTTTGGATGTTTAGTTAATGTAATCTGAAGTTCTAAGTCCTGAAACAATCAGCTGCTATGCACTTAATCTAGTAACTATGTTGGATGTTTTCTATCTTAGTATTTTTGTCTGTGTTTTGGCAACTTGAATGTGTGGATTTGGAACATTAAAAACCACACATACTTATTGAAGATACTGTTTTAAGTTTTGGAGATCTTAGGTTGAGGTTACAGTCAAATAAAGGCAGCTGTATGTTGATATAAATATTACAGATCCATGAAAAATCTGTTCTTTATGCAATATTTAGATCCAAAAATTTGTAATAATAGTAGAATATTCTTTGACACCAATCAACCAACCTTAAACAAATGTTGTTTGATAAAGAATATTTTTTAGACGATTCTGTTGACTATTGTATTTCCTATAATTGAATGTTTGATTTGATTGTGAGAAAGTCTACTGAAAGTCCAACTTTCCTGACTTTACATAAGAGTGTTTACACGTTTTAACTTATACAGTGTACCTTTTAATTTGAACGGTACAATTTATTATTTGAATTTTATTAATGTTTTAATGTAAATTTATGAATTTTGCATTAAAACATGTTTTACTATATGTTCACTTTGATACTATCAATGTTTTAACACAAAATAGTATCACTTGGCCTTAAATATATAGTAGTAGTTCCATAACACTTAGGAAAGTCGGACTTTTTAGAGACTTTATATTTGGTTGTTGGGCAGGCCATTGTGATATTAATTATGATAATTCTTTCTATTAATATATATTTAAGGATAAAAACTAAAAAAAGAAAATCAAAGATAATGATAGATGATGTGTCTATGACTATATCATGTTGTATTGTTTGAAAATTTCATTCACTGAAAATGATTAATGAATCTATATCATTGATAACATTTCTTTTTTTCCAAATAAAGATAGCATTTCTTAAAATTTAAAAAATAAATGAAATATGAAAATATGAAAAAAATGTGTATGACTAAACACATCACACTATTTTACTCATCTAGTCTAAATAATATATGAAAATACAAAATTATTCTTTGATTTTTTTATTGGAAATTAAGCTTCTTACATCAAATGATACTGTAATTTCAATAATATTCTGGATTTTGCTAAATAAAATATTATTTATTTATGAAAAATTGGATGCATTTGTGAGAAGAATTATTGACAATTATTCTAAGTTTGGAAGCATTGAGTAAAAAAGAGATGGCCAATGAAGCCCTTGTCACACACACATCCTCTTCTTCCCTATCTTCTCATTAGAATTATCGAATTATCAAAGGCCTCACTAATCTCTATCTTTTCCTCACATTATTTTTCACCTAAATTGGGATTTTCAAGACCAAAATACTGGGCACGTTTCCCCGGGACTCTAAACTGGTATTAATATCCTGCTCTCTATTTCCTTTTCGCCTCAGAATTGCAGAGTTTCAAAAGTCAATTCTTTTTCTCTGTACTTTTTCTGGCTTTGTACTTTGGTATCATCTCCAGGTATATGAAAGGTTGATGCTTTTTGATTGATTTAGCAACCCTTTTCGTTTCTGAGAAAAGGGTCGATCAGATTTCTTGTTTCTGTGATTTGCATGTGTGTTGTTTTTGTGGTTTTGTTTTATCACCTTTGGTTTGTGGTTTGGTTTGACTTTGTTGTGTGTTAGCATGTTTGAGGAGTAAAAGGTTATATTTTTTGTCAAATGAAGTGAAGTTTGAATTGTTTAAAGTAGGAGAAATGGAGGATTTTATATGTATATGTTTCATGTGGTTATATCTGGTTTACTTTTGTATTTGATTGTTACTTTGCATGAGAGATGGAGGAGGGAGAGAGATATAGATGTTCTTAGAAGTATTTGATTGTTGCTTTGCATGAGATTTCTTTGTTTTGATTGTGTATGTGAGAGATAGGGGAGGGAAAGAGATGGAGATGTTGGCGAGAGTAAAGACTAATGATTAACTTTGCTTTGTTGCCTTTGTGTGTACTTATAAATGCCATGATTTGCTGTGTTAATGAGGAATGTAGCTAGGAAAATAAAGTTATATATCTATGTTCAACACAAAAATCCAGTCTGGTGTTTGGCAAATTGGCTGGTGTTTAGCTCTCTTTTTATCGTTTTGTTTAGTTGGATTCTCTCTCACATACCAAATCATACCCGAATCCACTGTAGTTGAGACTTAATATCTGTTTACACCCTTGGATTTTCATGATCTGAATGAAATTACCGGATTCTTTATTTCCAGTGAGATTCAAGAAACATGAGCAGCACTCTAGACGTTGCCAGATCAGAGCTTGCTTTTGCAGTGCTGTATTTGAACAAAGCGGAAGCCAGGGACAAGATATGCAGGGCAATTCAGTATGGTTCGAAATTCGTGAGTAATGGGGAGGCTGGCACTGCCCAGAATGTTGACAAATCGACCAGCTTGGCTCGAAAAGTGTTCCGTCTATTTAAGGTCAGTATCTGTCATATATTGCTTGATTCCCGTATCTTAAAGAAATTTTAAATATTAAATCCCACCAAAGCGGAGGGATTCATTTGACCCCATACCAACTGCATGACAATAAATGTGCTTGATGCACATATCTTGTGCTGCCTTTTCTGTATCATAATTTGATTGCCTCAAAATTGAAATGTTTTAATTTTAAATGTTGGTTGCAATTATTTGGCTGTATCATTTCAGGGTGGGGTGCTTTCCAAATGGAATTATGTTCTTTCTCTTTATCTTGTCGTGACCGTTTACCCCCTTTTTTAATCATACAGTTCATCAATGATTTGCATGCACTTATTAGCCCACCTGTTCAAGGGACTCCACTCCCGCTTGTTTTGTTAGGAAAGGTATGGTGTTTTTTTTAAACAAAATGGCTTCTTTATGAGATGATGTGCTGTTCATCTGATCCGCTGCCAATGTCTTTTGCAGTCTAAAAATGCACTTTTGTCGACTTTCTTGTTCCTTGACCAAATTGTGTGGCTTGGTAGGACTGGCATTTACAAGGTATGGAAGGAACTCTCAGTACCTGCCCTTTAAATACTAGATAAATGCTGAAGGTTTTTGTTTTTTGGTTTTTATTTTAAAAAAATCTGATGAAATTCTCTTGATTTTCTCTCTTAAAAAGAACAAAGAGCGTGTTGAGCTCCTTGGCAGAATCTCGCTGTATTGCTGGCTGAGCTCATCTGTGTGCACCACTTTGGTCGAGGTTAGTGGTTCAGTCATTTGTCTACAGCCTTCTTTGTAAATCTCCATTTTAGTTCACAACCGACTCCCGAGTCTGATGATGTCTTGATACTTTGCACCGTGCAGCTAGGAGAACTCGGCAGGCTTTCAGCATCAATGAAAAAGCTAGAGAAAGAACTCAAGGACACTGACAAGTACAAGGTTTGTATTATCTCGAGATGCTTATATTTTTCACTCTCGCTCAGTTAATCATCTGCTTACAATTTGGATTAATCGGTTCTGCAGAATGAGCAATACCGTGCTAAACTAGGGAAGTCAAATGACCGATCCCTAGCCTTGATTAAAGCTGGTCTGGATTTGGTTGTTGCTGTTGGCTTGCTTCAGCTGGCACCCAAGAAAGTCACTCCTCGTGTAACTGGAGCCGTTGGATTCACCAGCTCTTTCATATCTTGTTACCAGGTAACACCCTTTCTTATATTACCTTATGGAAATGTGCTCTCTATAGTTATTGCATGTTTGTGGTAATTTTGGATCGGTTTAATGGAGAGATTCTGTTACAGTTCTGTTACAATTCTGTTATTCTGTTTCCAATTTTGCAGTTGCTACCTTCAAAGCCGAAGGCCAAGTCCTCTTAAAGCACACCGTGGTTTCTGAATCTGTAGCAGTCTAAAGCCGAATAATTACTATTTCTGTTTTAGAGTTTGAAGTCGTACTGCTTTATAAACGGCTGTGAGGCTGTCTGCATTGATACTAGCCTCTCATTATGTGTTGTCTCGTACGATTCATAATAAGATTCTCTGTTAGAAGTGTTGTTTTGTCCGAAATACAAATGTATGTTGGGGAATGATTGTTGCCCTAATAACATGTGAATGTCCAGGGATCAGTTTTTCCAAGATTTTCTTAAACAAAACACGATCATTATTACAGAAGTGATTTTTATTACAAAAGAGAAGAACATTAATAACACCAAACAAGTTTCACAATTCACACATTCAAACTATTGTGGCTGAATATAGTACAGAAGTAACTGTTATTACAACACTTTTATTATTACAGTAACTGAAAAGTGAAAACCATAATATTCGCAAACTCCAACTGAGGAAGAAGAGCGTCATCATTCGCTCGCCTTGAGGGTGTTCCCGACATCCAGGACGAAGCGATACTTGACATCCTTCTTGATCATCCTGTCGATCGCTTCATTACAGTAATCCATTGGGACAAGCTCAATTTCTGGGTAAACCTTATTCTCTGCGCAGAACTCCAGCATCTCCTGTGTCTGCTTAGTTCCGCCAGTCACACTTCCAGACACGGTTCTTGCCTCTGTAAGAACAACATAAGACGATGATGATCAGACACATCATGTAAGAAAGGCCTTACATAGGATGAAGCTAAATGTACCTGGGATCAAGCTCAAAGGGCTCATCTTGATCTCGCGTGGGAAGCCAACTATCACGAGGGCGCCACCTGTCTTCAAGGTCTTCATGTATGGATCAAACGGGATGTTTCCCGAGGCCGTGTTGATTATGAAGTCCAAGGTTTTGGTAAGACCCTGCATACAATTTCATTAAGGTTTGTTTCAGTTTGTGAAAAACTACATAGTACATCATGCCAGGACATACTCACATTCATCTGATCTTCATTTGATGTTACGACAAAATGGTCTGCTCCGAGGTGGCTGATGGCCTCTTCTCTCTTGGACTCACTGGTGCTGAACACTGTAACTTTCAGACCAAACGCCTTTCCTATTTTCACGGCCAGATGTCCTAAACCGCCTAAACCTATGACTCCCAGAGATTTCCCAGGTTGTTTCATGTTGTGGCGCATCATAGGCGAGTACACTGTAATGCCAGCACACAACAAAGGCGCTGCAAACTCGAGAGGGTAGCCTTCGGGTATCGTGTAGCAATACCTTAAATGCCACAAAAATTTACACATACTAGATTAGTGTTGTTTACCTTAAAAGAAGGAAAACAGCAGAAGAAGAACTAACTGACCTTTCACCGACAACAATGTAGTTGGAGTAACCTCCTTTGGTCACAGTTCCATCGAAATCTATACCGTCAAAGGTAAAGACTTGTCCTTTGACACAATAAACCTCGTTTCCTGCGTCACAATACTCGCACTCCCTGCAAGAATTCACATAGGTTCCTACACCAATGCGATCCCCGGCTTTGAACTTTGTAACCTTGGAACCGACTTCTCTAACATATCCCGAGATCTCGTGTCTGAAAATTTTCATCCTCTCATTACATTGATCATTAACAAGGAAGGATCAAGAATGTACTAATATAAGAACTCGAGCCAAATCAACCTCGTACTTACCCGGGCACTAGAGGATACTTGGAATGTCCCATGTGGTTCCTTGTCCAGATGACATCAGCATAGCAAACTCCACAGTATGCAATGTCTATTAAGACATCATCTTCCCTGACAGTTCTGTCAATCATAAAGTTTGAGATCTTTAACATAAACATCATTTTCAGAAATGTTTATCATGAATTTGTCCTAATTTTGTCTTACAACATCATTAAACAGGTTTTTCTTGGTAAACAGTAAAGAAATCAAACCTGCGGCTGAATTTGTACGGAGACAGGACTCCAGATGGATCTCTTGCAGCATATCCACAGCAGTCCTCTTTCACAGTTTCAGAAGCCATGTTCTTACACACCTGAATTCATGATCATTCGAAAAAGCATGTCAGAATCAAGAAACTTGGCCTAATAACATACTGTCTTAAACAAAACATAAAGAATCTTAAAAATGAAAAAAACAGATGAGCAAAACACAAAGGATCTTATACATGACATGATCATCCTTAAAATTCATCAAACACTGCAATAATCTACAACGTGATACCTCGGAAAATCAGAAGGGTCGGGAGATGAGATTGAACAAGAGATTTGAGTTTCAGAACAGAATGATTGTTCGTCAGTGGAGGTGAGATAAATATATACTACTTTTTTCAATGGAGATGAGAAATAATTCATTGAATATTAAATGTGGAGCCTTAAGAATGATAAAAATAGAGTTGTCTTAATCTTAAAATTTGAAAAATCAGCTCATCAAACATTAGAATAATCAAAAGTTTCTCTAGAAGAACTATTTGCCAAAAAAAGAAAAAAATTCAAAATTGATGTGCTCCCATTTACTAAATAACTGTAAAGATTAGGGTTCATACTCGATTCAGAGCGCTGCGAAGAGGGCGGGTGACGACACCGAACCAGGGACATACGTAAGTCATGAGAAGTTTGATGATTTTGTAAGAAGTGAAATTATATATGATTAAGTTTCAGGCGATTGATGATCGGAATTTATAACGATAATTTGAGATTATCAGATGGACAAGTTTGGAATATGTGATGAGATTAGAAGTACTCTTTTATTTTGTTTCCAGAAAGCTTATCACGCCAACGTTCGGTTTCCGAGTATGAACAACAAGGTATTTCAAATTTGGCGGCATTGTTTTACCGAATTAATCAGTTTTTTTTTTTCCATTTTTGTTTCAAATAATAAACATTTAAACAGATCGTGCTAACAATGATTTTCAGTAAATTTCAATTAAATAGAAAGTGACCGTAGAATAATTCATACACCCCAAGTTCTTACCTGTGTGTTCATGTACTATTTTGAGTTTTGACAAAGTGTTTGATTGAATTTTTACTTCTTAATTCGTTCACAAATATTTCTGATTTTCGAATGACATAAAATTATTTAATTTGAATTTTTGGATGTTTTAGTGTTTTGTATTAAAAAGTAAATTTCAATTATAAGAATACATGGACACTTTTTCAAAAATTAGAGATATATAACACATAAAAAATTACTAAGGCTATGAAGACTTATTCATTTTATATTTTTTCGTCCAATATGAAAAGAATTAAAGTCCAAAATATGAGACAATAATATGAACTCTAATATAATATTTGGCAGCCCTTGTGATTTGAAAAATACTGTTATTAGTCAAATAAAATGAAATAATATAAGGATGTTTAAGCAATCTCTTTTATGACTCGTCAAAGAAAGATACATAAATATTCTAACGTCTAGAATTAGAAAAGTCTTTGAAGATATCATTTAAAATTGTCAAAAAAGTCTCTGCGCCAAAGGGAATCATGACATGTTGTCACGTTTGGATTTTGGAATAGCT
Organism: Sherardia arvensis; assembly: GCA_948330725.1. Classification (NCBI taxonomy): domain Eukaryota; kingdom Viridiplantae; phylum Streptophyta; class Magnoliopsida; order Gentianales; family Rubiaceae; genus Sherardia; species Sherardia arvensis. The sequence goes on along the minus strand of OX415238.1, from coordinate 4,352,104 downwards.
TTCATTTAGTTTGGACAAAAAAGTGGTAATTAAATAGTGCAATTGTTAATAAATTATATTACATTTAAGAATAAATTATTCGCGTGAACGTTAATATTTGCCTATCAACACTTACCTACTCATGTTATTTTGAGTTTTGAGAAAGTATTTGCATATTATTTGACTAAATTTGACTTGCTCGTTTATTGTTCAATAATGCTTTACTTAAACGTTTTATGTTGTTTAGATATAGTAAATATTCAATCAGTGTATTTGCGAACGTTTCAGTGATATGAATTTAGAAGTCCGTTTCAATCAAGTGGTACACAGTTACAATCTCAAATCTCATGAGCACATAGTCAAATTTTCAGAAATACGTGAGCATTTTATTTTACATTTGAAACAAACTTAAAGATCCATACTTTTCAACCGAACTGTGATTTATAATGACTACTTAATAGTAGTGAAATGAAACTAGTTAAAATGTTCACGTTTCAGTTAGTTTCAAATGTTCATAACATTTCAATTCAGTTCAATCCAGATCCATTTAATTATCAAATTTAGTTGACACATGTAACAACATAGCCATAAGAGATGGCCTAAAATTCATCATTTCTTTATGAAAAAAACCACCAATAACATATGTTCATGCCATTTTCATCTGAGTTTGTCCATTATTTTCATCAAACTACCACTTCACAAACACCAGATACATCAACAAGAGTAAGACAAACACAAACATAAAGAAGGAAATTACTCTTATGACCTCCTTATCTGAATTCCAATTTAACAGAGATCTCAGCACTGTCCTCTCACTTGAGGGTATTTGCGACATCTATCACGAACCGATACTTGACATCCTTGTTGACCTGTCTCTCAATCGCCTCGTTGCAGTACTGAATCGGCACCATTTCAATATCCGGGTAGATCTTCTTCGCCGCACAGAAATCCAGCATTTCCTGCGTCTGTCTTGTCCCTCCTGTCAGGCTTCCAGTTATGATCCTCATTTCTGAAATACAAAACCACATTTTAAAACAAGTGCATGATATATACTGAAGTAGAGCTGTACGCAGTCCAGTAATTTACTCAGCGTAGTCCAAAATACCAATTAAATGATATTACCGCCCCTGCAAGTTTCCTAGCTTTTCAAAAATAAAAAATAATTGAGGTCATTTTCGTACTTTTACACTGTATTTTGGACTACAAGAGTGACATACTGGACTGTGTATAGCAACACCCGATTCTGAAGTGCTATACGATGTCTGATACTGATGTTATCATTTCTAGGGTTACCTGGTATCAGATTTCTAGGGTTTAATTTTATTTCGCGGGGGAAGGAGAGATAAACAAGAACACCACCAGTTTTCAAGAGCTTCATGTATGGATCAATAGGAAAGGTGCCAGAAGCAGTGTTCAGAATGAAGTCGATCGATTTGGACAGTGCCTGCAACAAGAAAGAAGCCAAAACCATCAACAAATCAACTTAGTAATTTTTGGGTGTTGCCATAGGCAATCCAGTATTTTACTCTTGTAGTCCAAAATATGGTGTAAAAGTACGAACATGATCCCAACTTATTTGATTTTTGAGAAACTAACCAACTTGTAGAGGCAGTACTGTCATTTGATTGGTATTTTGGACTATGTTGAGTAAAATACTGGATCGCGTATAGCACTTCAGTAATTTTTGGGGCATACTAGATGGAGCCCAAAATAAAAATACGTTTTCGATATATATGCTATAATCAGTAATTATACATACCAGACATATGCATCATATAAATTACTTCTATTGTATACACTTGCAAATCAATTATATATCATAATCATTGTATATATTTGATTATATAACAAAAATACGGACTGTAAATAAGCAAAATACGGACTGCATCTAGCAAACCAGTAATTTTTTAAGCTTAAATTAGCTACTTATAATTTAGTTCAGTTCAGTATAAATCAGACTCACATTCATCTGCTTCTCATCAGAAGACACCACAAAGTTGTGTGCTCCCAAATGACTCAAAGCCTCCTCTCTTTTGGACTCACTTGTGCTAAAAATTGTGACTTTTAAACCAAAAGCCTTCCCAAATTTCACTGCTAAGTGCCCTAGACCACCTAGCCCTATCACCCCCAATGATTTCCCCGGCCGGTTCATGTTATGGCGCATCATCGGCGTGTACACAGTGATCCCCGCGCAAAGCAAAGGCGCGGCATACTCTAACGGATAGCCATCAGGCACAGAAAAACAGTACCTGATGAATAAGTACAACATTAGTATCTGCTAGTACAACATAAGATGAGGTGTCCTAGGATACTTACCTTTGATGAACAACAATGAAACTTGAGTATCCGCCCTTGGTGACAGAGCCATCAGCATCTATGCCATCAAATGTGTAGACGCTTCCCTTAGCGCAGTGAATCTCGAGTTCCATATCGCAGAACTCGCAGTCTCTGCATGAATCTACGTATGTTCCAACTCCGACATGGTACCCTGGTCTGAATTTCGTTAACTTGGACCCGACTTCTCTCACTTTCCCGGTGATCTCATGCCTGATCATCGGAAAATCAGAATTCAGACATTTATCTTAAACGGAAACATTTCCAGGTCTGTAATGGAAAATTACTTACCCGGGTACTAAAGGATATTTCGTATTTCCGGCGAAATTCTTTGCCCAGCCAACATCGGCATAACAGATTCCACAGTATGCAATGTCTACCAAAACATCGTCGTCTCCTACAGACCTGATGATCATCAAGTACTTAGGATCCTCTGTCTGAACTCATATCATTTGATGAAACAAAACATGAGACAGGCAAACCTGCGATCGAATTTGTAAGGAGACAGGACTCCAGATGGATCTCTTGCAGCATAGGCGAGACAGTTCCCTTCGCCGATCTCAGAAGCCATGTTTCAACAAACCTGGAATGCAAGGAAATTCAGACCAAAAACTATGTTTTCATCAGACTGTTTGAGTGTTAATATAGGATGCTCAAGAATCCAAACTCAGCATAAGTCAATAGTAAGACCTTTGAATTTTCAAGGCCAATTATATGATGACATAAATGCATGATTTAATAGCATGATCCTGACACATTTTTTTGATGTCTGCATTTCAGTTAAGTTTTCTAACATTATGCTTAATTTTAGTCCAGTAAAGTCTAGGCTCTCGAGGCTTAGACCAAGACATTGCAAATTTCATGGCAATACGAAGTCAATATAATCCTTATTAGTCAACTAAAGCGTCATGGTAATCGTAAGTGGTGACGTAGGAAATAGATAAGACCACTTAAGAAAATCTTCCTCGCTATAAACAGTTTGGTATTTATTCAGTATAATTTTAAAATATCATTAAAATAATAATATGTGTCTCCCATTTATATATTGCTAAGTTTTCTATAAACATAATAATTAGAGATGCTTTCATAATTTCATAATGCATCTGAACTACAGAAATAAAATACTCCTCCTGTCCTAATGAAAACTTCATAGAGGAAAAATAGAAGTTGAAATTTGGATCGTGATGTGTATGTTGGAGATTGAATTTAAGAAGAAAATAGGTGAAATGAGTGGTTGAAAATGAAGTAACATTACTATAAAAGAAAAATCTTTAACTGGGACATCCAACAAAGGAAAGTGTGTATTTTCGATTGGTACTGAGGCAGATTATATATATGACCACACTCTAGACAATATATCCAAATACAACTTGGCTTAAAAAAACCATTTTATGGTGATACATGAGTTCAATTAACCAATATATGGGAAATGTTATACACAAACCGTAGTCTAAAATAAAAATATGTCTTCATTATATGTGTTATGGTTCTTAATTATGTATATAAGACATATGCGTCATGTATATTATTTTTATTACACACAATTGCAATTCGGTAATATATCCTAATATATGAATATATAATAAAAATACGGACTGCAAATAAGTAAAATACGGACTACATCTACAAGGGCAGTATATTTATGGCTGCCATTCTTTATAAATCGCTAGTTGCAAACTGAAAAGGGAAGATAAAATATAATTTAGCAGAAGTCTAACTTAATGGAGTAGAGACTGACCCAAAGTTTGGACTTCCTGAATTCTCACTGAGTATTTAAACAATTCAGCTTCGAAAAGTCACCTTTTTTTTGGGAGTGGAATATTCAAGAATAGCAGTAAATGAGGGTAGAAAAGCAAGAAGATGTGATCCTTTATTATTCTTATAACCAACACTTTTATTCAACAAGACTGCATTTCAGAAATAAAGCAAAAATTACAAACACACAAATCCAACTGAACATAAAGATTAAAGACTCTGTATTCCCCTCCTCACAAAACAACCAAGATTGTCTTCATTCCTCCTTAAGAGTGTTTGCAACATCAAGCACGAAGCGGTACTTGACATCCTTCTTGATCATCCTCTCGAGCGCCTCATTGCAGTATTGGATCGGGACCTTTTCAATCTCGGGGTAGATTTTGTGCTTGGCGCAGAACTCGAGCATCTCCTGTGTCTGCTTCGTCCCCCCTGTCACGCTCCCGGTCACAGTCCTCATTTCTGGAATAAGGCTGATCGGGCTCATTTTGATCTCGCGTGGGAAGCCGACCAAGCAGAGGACGCCACCCGTTTTCAACACCTTCATGTAGGGATCAAACGGAATGTTTCCCGAGGCAGTGTTGAGGATGAAGTCGAGGGATTTCACGAGCGACTGCAGCAAAAAAACCGTTCAGTTATAAGATATATACATATATATAGAGATATATATATATCGATTACTCACATTCATCGCTTTTTCATCAGAGGAAACGACAAAGGCATCAGCACCGAGATGGCTCATTGCCTCCTCTCTCTTGGACTCACTGGTGCTGAAAACGGTCACCTTCAAACCGAAGGCCTTTCCGAACTTCACAGCCAAATGTCCCAAACCGCCTAAGCCAATCACGCCCAACGACTTTCCAGCCTTGTTCATTCCATGCCTCATCATGGGAGAGTAAACAGTGATTCCAGCACACAGTAGAGGTGCAGCCAGCTCGAGAGGGTAGTCTTCGGGAATGGTATAGCAATACCTTTCACCGACAACAATGAAGCTAGAGTATCCTCCCTTGGTTACTGAACCATCGTGATCGATGCCATCAAAGGTAAAGACTTGTCCTTTGACACAGTAAACCTCGTTTCCTTCCTCGCAGTACTCGCACTCCTTGCAAGAGTTGACATACGTTCCGACTCCAATGCGATCCCCGGGTTTGAACTTTGTAACCTTGGAACCGACTTCTCTTACATACCCGGAGATCTCGTGTCCTGGCACCAGGGGATACTTGGAGTGTCCCATGTGGTTCCTAGTCCAGATCACATCGGCAAAGCAAACTCCACAGTAATGGATATCAACTAGAACATCATCTTCCCTGACCTCCCTGTTAAGTGCCAAGAGTTTTAAATCAGGTTTGCATATTTAAGCGACAGAAAATCGCAGAATAACAATACATGAACATGGATTTATCTCTTTGACAGACCGAAAACTCGTTACATTGAACACTAACTAGAATAATATCAGCAGATTCTTCAAACACACACACACACACACACACACACACACATAAATCGAGCCAACAAGGCAGTACAGAAGACAAACCTGCGGTTGAATTTGTAGGGAGACAGAACACCAGATGGATCCCTAGCAGCATAACCAATACAGTTGCAAGCTTCTGAAGCCATAGTTCAAGAAATCTGAAAATACCAACAAAAAGCAAAACTTTCAATATGAAATCAGATCAAATTCCCCCAGAAATGGAGAAAAAACACTAAATTTACACAATCAGCATACATCTAGCATTCATATCATGATATCATCACACAAAAACACAAAACTTCAATATGAAATCAGAGCATATTCCCCAGAAATACATATAAAAGCACTCAATTTTCACACATAAATATATAAGATCTATACCAATATAGAAAAGAAAGCAGCTTTTTGAGGAAACATGACATCAAACACAGTATGGTATCATAAAACTCAATCAAACACAAGAAAGATCATTCATTTGATTCCCAGAAATTAAAAAAAAAAATCCCATTTTTGACATACCAATACGAAGAAGATGGGATTGCTGATAGTATGTTCAGACAGACAATAAAGACTGGTTCTTGGTGTTGAGTATTCTGGGGAAGGCTTTATTTATAGCTGGTAAGGAGTGACAGATTACAGAATTCAAAGGTTATATTAATGGGTGTGAATCAGAGATGTCACGCGCGCCTTGTATCGAAGACGAAGACCATCTAGAAATCCCTTAAATTGGGCTTGATTTAAGCTTGGAATTTTAGGACAATAAAACTGAGTTTTGGTCAACTCCATGAATGTTTAGTGACAAGAAAACAATTTTAACTTTTATTTTTTTCAATTTAGAATTTTTTTTCCCCACGAATCTAAATATTAAGTTTGGTTTAATTCAGATTAGAATAATGGGCATATAAAACTTATTTGTTATTACAAACTAAACTAAATTGAACTAATTTACTGATAAATTTTAGAAAAGCTGGTAGTTTTAAACAAGTTATTATAATTTTGGTATTACAGTGAACAAGTTGAATATGGTTATTAATAAATGTAGCAAGGGGGTTTAATTTCTTAAAGATAAAAAAAGTGCATGGAAATGATGTTCAAACTGAATAGAAAATTGATTTTTATAAAATCCGAAAAGGGTTGAATTAGGGAAAGGTTGGGGGAAGTTTCTTGTATGATAGGCTTTCATTGTCTAGTATCTACGAGAGTGGAAAAGGTATTCGGATGTTTATCTACAAAAATAGATAAAATTTCAATATATATCTTAATTGAAATTAATATCTGATTCTAACTAAAATTATATCTAGTTTAATAATCTCTAAAATTAAATTATATACTTTTCAGTTCACTTTTCTTATGCATGTTATAGTATTCTTTCATTTGGTCAACTCATCTTATCCATTTCATTTCCTCAAATTTTATCTCTTACATACATTTTACAATCTTTAAACTGAGAAGAAATATTATCTTCACATTATTTATTCATTCAATTCAATTTATTTTATTTTAATTTTAATAAATTCAATCTACATTCAAGGAACACTATTTATTATACATTTTTAATCCATTAATTTTATTCTTCAAGTCAAATTAAGATGGAATAAGTAGTAAGCAGCTGCTATTTAAGCAAAGGCACAGCCGTCAGCTTTGAACTCTCCCCTTGATCTATTACCAACTACTTTTTGTATTCGATATTAATAATCAAATGATATTATCAATTTCTTTCAAAAAAATGATAGTATCAATTCCCAAAATTAATATATATATATATAATGATATCTATCTTCATCAATCTACGGACATGATGAATGCAGTCCGTATTTTAAATATTTACAGTATTTAACGAACTGTATCTAACGGAATATGTAAAGTACAAACTGCATCTAACGGACCAGACTTTACTTGGGACAAGATTTCAACTATAAAAATGATAATTTAACTGAGCTATCTGGTTTTCTAGTTTCTTAGGAGCAGATCTCGAGTTTGAATCTTTACTCAGTGACATAACTATCATTATTATTTTGTCAATAAAGTACATATTCCACATGACCAATGTATAAAATACAATATTAAAATTTAAAATCACTAAGTTATTTTCAAGGAAAAGAAAGTAATTTTCACAGCATTTCATACTCACAAAGTCATTATTCAAGCAAAATTAACAGTTAGCTCACTTGACTGAAACCACAAATTCTCAGAAGCAAGGAGAGAACTTGAAAGAGAACATCTTTTAGCTCTCTCTACATTGTCTACAAGCACCTTTATACTCTATAACATAAAATCCTATAAAGGGAAATCAGTCGAAAAATTCGATATTTTCAAAGAATGAATCCATGAATTTCTTCATCTTCCTCCCCCCATGCAAAGCCTTGCCCATCATCATCATCCTCCCCCTGATCTCTCCCCATCAGATACTGCAGCAGACCTACGTGGCCCCACATCTCGTCCGGGGCATGGTTCACCACCGTCTCCTCGGGCTCTTCACCTTTTGCGGCGCACTCCAGTATCTGAGGAAGCTTATCCGACTTGTACTCCAGCACAAACTTTCCAGAAGGTTCTTGAACCTCTGCGTGGAATGCAGGGGACAGTGGCCTCCCCAGAACTTTAACATGAGAAACGCTGCAGAGAAAGAATGTATACGAATCTTGTTAAAGAAAAGAAAAAGAAGAAGATCTCGTTAATTCAAGGGAATATGTGTGAGAATACACTCACCACACGTAGAATAAGCCATCCATTTCTTGCCTTTGAACTCGGCCCACCAGCTCGATGAGTAAGTATCCACCGATGCAAAGAACTGGTTCTGGAAATTTGAACTGCTGCGACCGGTTTTCCTACTCATATAGCAAAATTGCATCCACGCTTTCACTTAGTCCAGGATTATATAAAAAGTAGACACCGAAGTTGCAACAAACATTTATTTGACATACCTGAGTCATTGTAAACTCGGGTGAAGAATAAGTCCATGAGAACAAGTCATCAGCAGGCTCTTTTGATGCAAGCTTAAAATCGTCTACCTCCTGTTTGGATTTGGGGTAACCCATTCTGAATCTCACTGATTTGGCAGAGTATATGGGGTCATCATCTTGGAAGAAAGCTGAGACGGGTAATAAAATTTCAAGTCAGTTCAGAGGGTAATTTCATTTCCTGTTTCTACTATGATCAAGAAAGGGTGATAAGAAAGACATTTACCTTGAAATGGCTGTATGTAAATTTCAGAAATAACACAAAGATCGGAACACAGCTTGTAGATCAATGTCTCAGGAACATTGGGATCTTTCTGCCCTTTACTTGACCAGTATAGTGGTCCCCCCACATTCCTATCTCTTGGTTCCAGAGTATAGATGACGCTTTCAGCCGGGTAATTATCGGTGCTAGAAGCACTAACTGCCTTCTGGATGCACTGAACGGGTGAGGAGTTTAATTTTCTAAGAGTGTGCAGTAGCGAGGCATAGACCTTATGATCTCTTGCAAGAACTTCCCTTTCAGCAGATTTGCTAGAACCAGCATCATCCTTAGAAGTTCTTTTCTGAGAATCAGGCTCGGTTATAGCTACAAGTTTGGCTAGCTGAGGAAAATGCCTTAAACAGAGCTGCTTAGAAAGCCCACTGCCAATTACTGCAAAGAGGCATACCACTGTCATGAATACCAGCAATGTCTCTACTGTAAATTAAATAAATTCTCTATAATGGAATTGGAACCAAGCGATAGGTGCTTGTCAAATTTTCAATACCATCACCATTACTGTAAAGTTGGATCCATTCACATTCCTTTCAAAGAGACCAAAGAGTGCGTAACTAAAACGCCAACACAGTGACACCAAGAAAACAAGCAATTCTCAACACATTCTCTTGAATTTTGATTGTAAATTTAGGTCTTTCTAAGGCTAATATCACAAGACCAAAGAGCAAATTCATCATAAAGAGAACTTCTTGTGTCCTCTTGTGATAACACACTACTTATTGACAGTGTTGTTCACAAGAACTATAACATGTTTGATTCACCAAAAAAATGTTATTTTTGCAGCATAGTCACATATAAAGGCATCAAAACTGGCCAACTAAAGCACAGCATTTCTCACAAGAACACCCATCTTATGAATCTTCAGTCCAAGACCAAAACACAAGTATATGCATAACAACAGCAACGGGACTCACCAAAATCTTGCCAGTCGCGTGATACCATGCTGGCACGCACCAGATCAGCTGGATCATCCAAACACTTCAAGACATCCAGCACCACATCAGTTTCGAGGCACTTTAAGAAATCCATACAAGACTCCATCACCTACACTGTCCACCAAACTGGATGAACCAAGGATTTCAACATTAAATCCTCCAACAAACACCCACAGAGAGGCATAGGCAGCACAGAACAACCGCATAAATGAAAACAATCAGAATTAACTGAAATGCTAAGCATCCAAACAAAACAAAACCAAAACATTTTCAATAACAAAAGGAGCAGGCTTTCAACTAAAACTAATGCATCCAAACAAAGCAATTCAAAATCAAACAAAACAAAACTAAGCCTCAGAACAAAAAACCCAGAATTACAATCAACAAAAGATTCGATTTTGGCGATTAAAAACACGTCAAAAAGCAAAATTTGCAGAGAAAACACACACGATTACACACACGCATCCAAGCAATGAAAGAGAGGCGAGAAAGAGAGGAACAAAAAGGGCGAAATTGATCGGTTCTTACCAGCGGGAGCATCAAGCAAGGGACAAATCCAGAAAATGTTGTGAATTTGAGGACCAACTTATGCGCTAAGGAAAACGATGATAATTGGGGAATATCTTACATGATCTGGAAACAGATTCTTTTATCAGATATATATGTAATAATTGTCAAGAATGTTTTTTTTTGTGTGTCAATTATGGATGATATTATTGTCAAAAATAAGTTATGGGTGATTTATTAAAATTGTTTCTCTTACAAACAATCCATAAATGGGAGGTATATAGGAAGACGGATAAGCTATTTAATTCTTTAATTCTTTATTAATTACTTATTAATGCAAAAATTTAAAGTCTAAACTTTTCTAAAAATGCATATTTACTTGTTTAAGTTCAAGAAGGTTTTCCTAAAAAAGAGAAGTTCAAGAAGAGGTTTTAAATTTTGTTCATTTGAACTTTTTTTTTATTGAATTAAAATGAATTAATAAATTTAATGGACTAAAAATATAATTAATCTAAGAATATCATCAAATTTTGAACAAAGTCTTTCAATTTTTATGCACTTATGTAGTATCAAACCTTATCTTTTAAGCTTAATTCTCACTAAATTGAATTGAAATGAAAATTCACGTGCTTAAATGGAATAAACATACTACCTATGTCTCATCCAAATCAGCACAGTTGATTTTTCACATTATCCAACACACATCTTTGACCAACTCTATCTTTATTTATTTATATTTTTGAAAAATAAAAATTTGATATTTGAATAGTCTATGTTGCGATTAATCTAACGATACCAAATATGATAACATTCATGATTAAATGGAATAAACATACTACCTCTGTCTCGGCGAAATCAACCAAATCAGCACATTTGACTTTTTCATATTATCCAACACACATCTTTGACCAACCCTATCTTTATTTATTTATATTTTCGAAAAATAAAATTTTATATTCGAATACTCTATATTGCGATTAATCTAACGGTGCCAAATATGATAACATTCATGATTATATATCTATTTAAATAAGCGGACAAAGTTTAAAAGCAAATAGTGTCAAAAAGTTAGAGTGCACGTTAGGTTGAGACGGAGGGAGTAGCTAAATCAACTTTAATTTCACTAAATTGAACGATCTATGTATAGAAAAGATCAAGAGAACACTATGATGGTGTCAAAAGAACAATGTATGGGTAAAATATGGGTAAGGGTTGAATGAGTATGTGTTGAAGTGGGTCATTTAAGTCACTGTTTGATAGAGTTTATAAATAAAGCAGTTCAGATCAATTTACTTCAATTAAGTTTACTTCAATTCAGTAAAATATAATTTGATCATATTCGGATAAATTTAAACATGTTAATTCTATTTTCAATATATTAACTCTTACTGCAATTTATCGGGCCGGGCCTAGGAAATGATAACACAAACCTAACATATATGTTCAATTGTAGGGAAACAATGTAATGCAAGTTTTGGAATTCACTGAAATCTTCCCAATCATGCGATACCAAACTGGCTCGCACTAGATCAGCCGGATGATCAAAGCGATTCATGACATTCAGCACCATATCGTTATCAAGGAACTTATAAGAAATCCATTTTTTTTTACTTAAGGAGATAATATTTGTTTTAACGTATGGCGAAATGAAACTATTGAAATTGTAATCACTATTTTTTAAAAAAACTAGCATGTTGAACCACGCGATGTGCGATTTTTTGAGACAATATTTTTGTCCCCACTGCTAATTTGTTTGCTTGAGAGGATTATAGGCTCTGAACCACTCAAATAGATGCTCTCGACCGTATTTGTGTCTGATGGAAGTCGAGATCAAAGCAACAAATGTTAAATTTGTCCAATAAAAATAAAAAAATTGAATAATAATACAAATATATGGGATCCCCGGTTTCTCAAGAATAATTAATTATGTCCATATTGAGTTTATTTCGATTATAACTTTCAGAATAAACCAAATGATAACCGAATTATAAAAGGGGGAAGTAGAATCATAATCGACGTCGTTTAACTAAAACTAAAACTTTCAAACTTACGAACATAGAACCAAATTTTTAGAAGAATAACTATTTAATATAGCACTAGCATGGGTAAACCACGCGATGGAATTATGCACTAGAATAGATGTTGATTTTGGAACTGGTTAGGCTTCAATTTTGTCTCACTAGTTAGATTGGTTTTATGGTATGGCTAGGAGTGAAGGCCAAACTATGCACTTGTCATTGGTTTTTAATGCAATTATTTTCCATCAAAAAAAAAAAACCACGCAATGGGCGATTTTTTGAGGCAATATATTTGTGTAGTTCGGTTAAATTCAACTGCTAAATTATTAGCGTGTATAAACCACTCAAACGGATGTCTCGGCCGTATTTTACTATAGAGATTCGGAATTTAGTCGTATTCTGCCATATTTGTGTGAGGTCGAGATCAAAGCAGCAAAACATTTGCCCCCAAAATATAACACTAAATAATAATACGCAATCCCCTAGATTCTCAGCAATTATAAATTTATACTTTTATTTGAGTTCAGTTTGATTATAACCTCCAGAAGAAACCAAATCATGATCGAAATACAAAAGGGGAGAAGTAATAAACCAAATTATTATCGATATACAAAACGGAAGAAGTATGTAGCGCAGTCTGCCTCCATATCATAAACATCGTCCCACTTGGACCTATCCTCCGGCTCCCACTCAAAGGTCCGGCAAAGTTCACCACTGTCGTAATGCAAATCAAACTTTCCAGAATGATCCTTGATCTCTGCGTTAAATGCCGGGGACAACGGCCTCCCAAGAACATCAACACTAGGAATTCTGCAAAAGAAGAAAATAAGAGCAGACTCACTTTATGTAGTATGGAGTACGGTTTAATCCATCCTTCTGAAGATATTTCCCCCCTTCATTATGGTAATTGTAAGCGCCGACTTTCTCTTCTACGCAGTCACCAGTCTCGGAGGATTTTGCCCTCTGAAGAGTGTGCATCAGCGCAGCGTAAACCCTATGATTTCTTGAAAGAACCTCAGATCCAACAGTTACACTTCCAATAACTACATACATCGGAAATAACATCGTAAACCTAATGTGTTCATTTGTACAGAAACATAATATATTGGATGTGTATCACAACACTAATATCTGTTGCGTGTTCCAGAACTCACCAGAATCTTCTGAATCGCGCTTCTCGGTTACATCCACAAGATTGGCTACTTGAGGAAAATGTCTTACACATAGCTGCTTACAAAGCTCACCCCTAATAACTGCATACATATGAAGTAACATAGTAAATTAAACTTATATATATATATATATATATATATATATATATATATATATCATAGTAAACATCATCAATTCATGATGCAAGTTCCAGAACTCACCAAAATCTCGTCAATTATGCGATACCATACTGGCTCGTACCAGATCAGCTTGACATTCAACACCATATCATTATCAAGGTACTTGAAGAAATCCATGGAGCTGGGACTCAATTTCTTGTGCTTATGCATATCAATAAACCAAAGCCCCTAAAGTATATTAATTAGCACAGGAATTTATATTTAGATTTGCGAATATATATATATATATATGTATATATAACCACACCAAAAGAGGAGATGAAAATAGTTTCATAAATAGCAAAAGAAAATAGTTTTATTAAGGACATATATATGACTATAACAAGGAAAAAACATTTTCTATTACTGTTTATAGAGTAGCATGCATATATATGGACTCTAAACATTCGTTACAAAAAAAGCTGTCAGTAATTCTTTCCGTTCTTATTCTTGTTCTTGTAACATTATTTGGACAGTGTATGGCAGCAGGCATCAGGAAACATTAACAATGCTAACATCTGTAAAATTTAATTTGAATGAACTCATAAAACACATTGCTTACTGTTAGCTGTGTAAATGATTAACCAAACCAGTAGATAACAGAAATAAAGAACAATGGCAGATGTAATGGTATATAACAAGGAACCCTAGCATAATAGGACCTATCATAACATAATCCGGTGGCTGAGTCTGCCACTGTCGTAATGCAAAGGAAGCTTGAACTGCTGCCCCTTGGCTAATGATTTCAGCAAAAAACATTAATCCACATTTTTCAGAAGGATTCTTGGGCTTATGAATATCTATAAAAATGACCGGTAAAGGGCGCAGATTTTAGCTTTTGAAAATAATGCAGCAAAGAAGCATATAACTTATGGTATCTTGAATGAAGCTCCCCTTGAGATCCAAGGTCTGTAACTTCTCTTTCGGTTACATCCACAAGATTGGCTAACTTGAGGAAAATGTCTTAAACATAGCTTCTTGCAACTGCGCGCGCACATAATATGTTCGAATTTCAACTTAGAGGTATAATTAACAAGATCAAACTGAATAAAAAGGTGTAGAGTCATATATAGCTCACCAAATTCTTGCCAATCGCGCGATAATTAGATCGGCCGGATCATCCAAAAGATTCAAGATGTTCAACACCATATCCCTTTCACTGTGCTTTAGGAAATCCATGCTTAATTTGACAAAAGGAAACCTAGATGAAGGAACTAATTAACAAGGTTTCTCAAACCACCAAAACAAGAAGATATCCCCAAAACATGACAACCTAAACTATATGAACCATCCAAGATTTCAATCTTTAACCAAATAATCATAAAAATTCATCAAACCTTAAAAACTGCTAAATTTAATGGACAGAGAATTTAATTTGGGTGATTTTAAACGCATTGAAAAAGCAAACACATCAAAGGGGAGTGAGAAAGAAGAACGGACCTGAAAAACGAAATATGTGAATTTTTAGGATCAAATTCTGCACAAGAATTTTAATTTCTGAGTATCCTGACACACAGGGTTTATGATAATTGATAAACCCTAGCAGTTTATTGTGTACAATATATTTACCCCATGACCCTTTTAGATCAATTCATTACAATATCATCTACTTGATTTAAATTAAGATTGTAAAATCCATTTCCATGTAAGGTTCTGTCAACTAACTGGAATTAACTTAATTAATGGTCAATAACTAAAATGACACTGAAAAAGAAAAAGAATGCATGATTTCTATAATGTTCTTGATGCTTTCCTTTGCTAGAAAAGTCATGGAAATAGAATAGAGTGAAGAAAACATAGCAGAGACAAAATGCTGATATTAAACCTTTTCAGCAAAATTTGGAAATACATATTTTAATGGAAATATTGTAATTTATTAAATTATTTACTGTCTAAAAACTTATATCAACAAAAAAAACACTAATATGAATATATACAAATTGAGAAGTTTTTTTTTTTTTTTTTGAAAACAGAATATCTCAGTCTATTGAAAACATCCAGCATCGTTTGACAATATGTTGAATAAATGATGGATCTACTGTATGAATTTAGGGCCGTGAGAAGCACTGTCCTTAAAGTAATAGTAGCCCTCACCACTAGATTGTTGTGAGTTATCTGGCTAGTTTACTTCCAGGATTTCCCTAAAACACTATAGAAAATGTGATAGCAACGACCACAGATTCTCCTACGAACGAAAGATAGAACTGTGAGAGTCTTATCTCGTAGGGAATCAAAGATGAAATTATATATTCCAGACAGGCATTTCACCATGTATTTATAATGATGGTTAGGTGGGATTTACACCGTTTCAGTATGGACATATCCATTCCTATGTATCCATTCGTACGTACGTATAATAAACACACAATAAATGATCGCATTAGTAAAACAGACATGTGTCTGTTTATCCTACTCCACCAATTACCATACCACGTGGATAAACCAACGTTACACCAATACATGCACCGAATAAAGTTTAGCTAACATCTTTAATTACCGTACATATACTCAATCTTAGAAGACTAATATTCCAACAATCCCCCACTTAGTCTTTAAATATTGAGTAAAACACCTCTCAACAGGAACATATGCGTACATGTAGGTATCTTTCGATTTGGACCTCCACCTAGTGTAACATTTTAAAGTAATGATGAAATCGATTGGTGCTCAAAAGCATTTGACCCACAATTCCTTGTACCACTACCGAAAATATCACACACATATTTCCCATAAAGAATCGCTCGTAGAACTGGTAGCACTTTTATGGCCATGTGCTCATCCTGGTATTCATGAACATCCAGGTATTCAAGCCTCTATTTTAAAGCGGCACCACTTCGTATGTTCATATAGATGAAGCCAAAAAATCCTTGAACTTCATTAAGAGTATAAAAACTCACCCTCAAAAACTATGTACTAGCTATAATCACCAATAACCAATACACCAATCAGTTATCAACAACTTGTTTTTACCACATTGAACCTTTGGATAGTGGTAGTGCTACCGAAAGGTTGGGTTCCCGTTGCGCCGATTAATTTAGATAGGTCTCAAACCCATCTCCTTGGACGTTGTGTACACAACATCCCTTGGTAGACCTTTAGTGAATGGATCCGCCAAGTTATTACAAGACCTAACATACACAACAGTTATAATTTCATCAGATAATAATTGCCGTACATATGAATGTCTCAAACCAATATGTCTAGACTGTCCTTTGTATAACCTACTATTAGCGCTAAATAAAGTAGATTCACTATCACAATTCAAGGAAATGGCTGACATCGGTTGTGGCCACAACTCAATATCTAATAGCATATCCCTTAGCCATTCCGCTTCTTTTCCTGCTGCTGCTAAGGCTATAAATTCAGCCTCCATGGTGGAGTGAGCTAAACACGTTTGTTTCTTTGATGACCAAGAAACCGCTCCTCCACCAAGCATAAAAATCCAACCAGTTGTAGATTTATTTCCATGAGTACTATTCATCCAACTAGCATCAGAATAACCTTCGAGAACTCCTGGAAATTTATTATAATGTAAACCAAGGTTTTTTGTTCTTTTTAAATAACCAAAAACCCTACCAATTCCTTTCCAGTGCTCCACACCCGGATTATTCGTAAATCTAGATAGTTTGCAAACCGCAAATGCAATATCCGGTCTAGTACTTTGTGATGCATACATCAAACTTCCAATTGCACTTGCATACTCAAGTTGTGCAACAGCCCTTCCTTTATTTTTCTTAAGTTTACAAGATGAGTCATAGGGGGAGCTAAACTCTTTGAAATCCAGATGCTGAAACTTAACAAGCATCTTTTCAATGTAATGAGATTGATTCAATCCATAACCCCCACTATTTTTAATAACTTTGATACCTAAAATAGTATCCACTTCATTCAGATCTTTCATTTTAAAACATGAAGTGAGATACTTTTTAGTCTCATCAATCCCTTGCATATTAGTTCCAAAGATCAACATGTCATCGACATAAAGACATATGATAACACCATAGTCCTTTGTAAACTTAGAATAAATACACCTATCGGCAGAATTATGTGAAAAACCATTTGACAAAATTGCCGAATTAAATTTCTCATGCCACTGTTTAGGTGCCTGCTTCAATCCATACAAGGATTTAACCAGTTTGCAAACTTTATTTTCATTTCCACGTAGAACAAACCCTTCAGGTTGTCTCATGTACACTTCCTCTTCTAAATCTCCATTTAAGAAAGTTGTCTTTACATCCATTTGGTGCACATATAAATCAAAAATTGAAGCTAGAGCAATGAGGACTCTAATAGATGAGATTCTAGCCACCGGAGCATATGTATCAAAATAATCTACTCCTTTCTTTTGACTAAAACCTTGTGCCACCAATCTTGCTTTGAAAGAGTTTATGGATCCATCAGTATTATATTTTGTTTTAAATACCCATTTACAACCAACAGCTTTGGAACCCGGAGGCAAGTCCGTAATATACCAAGTATTATTGGACATTAATGAATCCATTTCATCATTAACTGCCTCTTTCCAGAAAGCTGAATTTCCTGAAGCCATTGCTTTTTGAAATGTACTAGGATCATTTTCTGCAATAAATACAATGGGTATTTTATCAGTAACCTCAGACATTGTTCCCTCCACGAGAAACATCATAGCTTGAGAATCAATAAAATCTCGATCCAAGTCTTTCTCCTTTCTTTTCCTCATACTTCTCCTTGGCTCATTAGAAATTTCGGGAATAACCCTTATTTCACTTGAGTTTGGGACGAAATTTGGAGTAACTTGTGTCTCAGCTGAATTACCAAAACTCATGGAATCACCCATAAATTTATTTTCAAAAAATTCAGCATCTCGAGATTCTACAATAACATGTGAATCCATATCCAAAAATCTGTATGCTTTTGAATTTTCAGCATAACCCACAAAAACACTTCTCAAAGCTCTTGGACCCAACTTAGTTTTCTTTGGTTCAGGAACCTTATAATAAGCAAGACAACCCCATACTCTAAAGTAACTTATGTTGGGTTTTCTTTGCTTCCAAATCTCATATGGAGATACTTTCAATTTCATGGAAGGCACTCTATTGTGTACATGACAAGCAGTTAGTAAAGCTTCTCCCCACAAGTTAAGTGGCAATCTTGCATTAACAATCATGGCATTTAGCATGTCGCCTAAAACACCATTCTTTCTTTCAGCCACACCATTTTGTTGTGGTCTATAGGGAGCACTAACTTGATGCACAATACCATAAGTTTCACAAAAAAAGGAAAATTCCGTAGAGAAATATTCTCCACCTCTATCACTTCGTAAAATTTTAATTTTCATACCCTTTTATGTTTCCACCATGGCCTTGTAACATTTAAACATTTCAAATGCCTGATCTTTAGTTTTCATCAAATAAACATAGGTAAAATGAGAACAATCATCAATAAATGTGATAAAGTACCTATTTCCCCCTCTAGTCAATTTTCCATTGAATTCACATATGTCAGAATGAATAAGTTCTAATAATTGAGTTTTTCTTTCAATCTTAGGAAATGACTTTCTTTTCATTTTCGCTTCAACACATATTTCACATTTATTCGAATGACTATTTCCATAAGATATCAAACCATGCTTCGACATATTTTTCATAACTTTATAATTTATATGTGCTAAACGATTGTGCCATAAATCAAAAGAAAAACATTCAACATTATGCAAGTAGGCAGAACTTTCAATTTTATTGATCGATAGTTTGAACATCCCATCACAAATGTAGCCCTTCCCAACAAATGTCCCAGCCTTAGAAAGAATCACTTTATCAGATTCAATCACGGCTTTCAATCCCTTACAAATCATGACACCTGAAACTAAATTCTTCCTAATCTGAGGTACATGAAGTACATTAGTAAGAATAACTTTCTTTCCAGAGGTAAACTGAATTTCCACATCACCCGTTCCGTGAACCCTTGTAGAATGATGGTCACCCAAATAGACTTCATGGTCCTCGGAGGATTCAGTGTACGTCTTGAACAATGACTTGTTGTTACAAACATGAGCGGTTGCGCCAGAATCATACCACCACTCATCACTTATTGCCAACGAAGCCATGTGCATTTCTTGGATCATTCCAATGTGACAATCAGAGATCATAGCAATTATCTCTTTGACTTCAAGCATGTTTGCAACATCCTCACTCTTCTCGGTATCACAATTACCCTTCTTCTTGGGATTCTTACAGAATCGTTTAACATGTCCCTTGCCACCACAATTGTAGCAGACAACATCAGACAGATTCTTCTTAAACTTTTTGTTGCCATAGTTGGATTGGCTCTGATGGTTGTTACCCTTTCTTTTCTTGCCTCTCCCTTGATTGTTGCTGACATAATTAACCTTGGAACCAGAATCCACATCGAATTTCTTGTCACGAATTCGAGTTTCTTCCTCAATCCGTAGATGCTTTTGAATTTGTTCCAGGCTAAAATCCTCAGACGTATGCAACAATTTCTTTCTATAGTCATTCCAACCTGAAGGCAACTTAGCAATAATTGCCCCCACGAGAGGTTTCTCAGGAATTTCTATAGAAAGATCTTTAAACTTGGAGGCCAAGATTAGAAACTCATGAACTTGATCAAGAACAGACAAGTTGTCATTCATTTTGAATTCGAAGAACTTCATAGTAATAAACTTATTTGTCCCTTGCTTTTCTGAATTGTACTTCTTCTCCAGCGATAGCCAAATGTCTTTTGCCTTCTTCACAGGGACATACAGATCATAGAGGCGATCTGAGAGATGGTTCAGAATGTATCCCCTGCAAAGCACCTCATCTTCTTCACGTTTCTTGCGCTGAGAAATGAGCTCGTCAGAATCCTCGTTTGCTTCTGGGATGGGCGCCAGGTTGTCATCGAGGATGTAATAAGTCTTCACTGTGATTAGCACGAATTTCATTGTTTCTTTCCAACGAATAAAATTCATTCCATCAAATCGGTCGAGCTTTCCCGGTGTGCCAAAGGACTTCAGTGCGTTCTCCATCACCAATACTATTACTTTAAGATTGTTGAATAAATGATGGATCTACTGTATGAATTTAGAGCCGTGAGAAGCACTGTCCTTAAAGTAATAGTAGCCCTCACCACTAGATTGCTGTGAGTTATCTGCCTAGTTTACTTCCAGGATTTTCCCTAAAACACTATAGAAAATGTGATAGCAACGACCACAGATTCTCCTACGAACGAAGTCTTATCTCGTAGGGAATCAAAGATGAAATTATATATTCCAGACAGGCATTTCACCATGTATTTATAATGATGGTTAGGTGGGATTTACACCGTTTCAGTATGGACATATCCATTCCTATGTATCCATTCGTACGTACATCTGTATGTACGTACATCTGTACGTACGTATAATAAACACACAATAAATGCTCGCATTAGTAAAACAGACATGTGTTTGTTTATCCTACTCCACCAATTACCATACCACGTGGATAAACCAACGTTACACCAATACATGCACCGAATAAAGTTTAGCTAACATCTTTAATTACCGTACATATACTCAATCTTAGAAGACTAATATTCCAACACAATATATATTTGACAATAGAAATGTGGGGATGGATTCCAACGATAAGGCATCATCCGCACTCGTTTTTGCATACAAGCTAACGAGTGGGCAATAAAATTACTATCTCTAGGAACCTAAAACGGGTCAATGAAACCCCTAACAACTATGGAAGACTAGATATTCTCTACTAACTGCTCCGCATGGTAAAATCGGCTCAATCTCACCCCTCACCATGTGAATTAAATTCATTGCATGATGAATAGCTTTGAAAAAGCAATTGTTCTCCCGCATCTTGATAACCTATTCCTTCCAGAGGCGGAGTTTTGTGTAGTTGTGGGTGGCAAATCCTACCCACTTTTTTCTTTAAAAACTTTTTTACCTTTATTCTGTATAAATTTTTAAATTTAATGTTTTTACCCACTGTTTTGAAATTTATACTAATACCCTTAATAATTTCTAAATATTTACTACCCATTTTCGAATTCCTGACTCCGCCTCTGATTCCTTCTGTTGTGATTTGTCTTTCGCTAAACCAGGACCTCGAATAGTTGGATTTATAATGCAGTGATAGAAAGTACACACTTAGAATCAATCGTCACAAATATTATTTTATGAGAAACTTAATCATGAATACGAACCATCTCTGGAACTACATTAAAACCTTCAAAATCATTTCACCTAAATAAAATGAGATGGGTTTGGCAAATTTTGCAACTAAATAGTGGAAACCTTCTAAATTCTTGTAGCACTCGTCATGTTATATGTGGCTCGCATTCTGCAGACTCGATAATATTGGTTATTTGATTTCGCTCGGTGTGCTGCTTTCTTGAATTCCTATTTAAGTTGTTCCTCTTTTCTCCCTTCAATTCGTTACTAAACATATAACCTGATTCAATCTTTAAACTCTTTCAATTTTTTTTTAAAGTTATCACAATAGCTCCAGATTTTTTTCTAAATGCAATTTCTACCCAATGTATGCTTAATATGCTACTGATTTAGTGTGGTGAGCCAGTTTGGCATTTAGGGTTAGGTACTAAGTGGGACAAACACACGAATCAGACTAACTCAGTAACAGTCAGTATGTAGGTGGAGTTAAACTTTGAGATTCAGATGCGCTGCAAATAAGATTCAGATGAACCAAGACAACATTTGTTTACAATTGCTTCAAGAAATGTTTATTAGGCACTGGTCTCAGGTGCTACTAAATTGATATTTTGTATAAGACTACTCTGCATTAGCTCATCAAGATCTTCCTTGAAAGAGGAGGAGTCAAAAGATGTAACCATAATGAGTGGATAGCCGGAAAGTTGAAAGAATGTAGCATTTGAGATTGAGCTAATCATATTTGAGAAAGTGTAGGGCCAGGAGTGATGGTTCAAACTTGTTAGTACTTTGTTTGGAATGAAATAGAAAATATTTCCATCATAAAAAAGAAATGTACCTAAGGTAATTGCACTACTTTATCCAATTATAACTGGGAAATAGGGTATG
This sequence comes from Sherardia arvensis, assembly GCA_948330725.1. Classification (NCBI taxonomy): domain Eukaryota; kingdom Viridiplantae; phylum Streptophyta; class Magnoliopsida; order Gentianales; family Rubiaceae; genus Sherardia; species Sherardia arvensis. Next base: position 4,329,509 of record OX415238.1, on the reverse strand, counting down.
ACCTCAAATCTCATTGAATGGAAAATTTAGTTTGATCATTTATGGTTTTTAAAGGGTTTCTCCAAGGTGAAAACTACAACAATAAAATAGTTACTCATCAGTAGGTAAATATTGTTAAATCTGTCAATTTGACATCATATATTTACTTTTAACATCCAGTGTTATATCTTAAACTGATGAATCAGTCCTGAGCATCATATTTACTCACAAATTGTCATTGACATTTTGTACCTTTTTTTATATATTTCAACATTATCAACAACCAACCAATACAACAAAAGTCAAATGACAACTAAGAATTTCCAATTAAATTTGGATTGTGTCTTGATAATTGTAATAGTTAATTTTCTTTTGACAAAGCAATTCCCATTATAAATACTAGATAATTTTTATATGATAATATTTCAACTAACACGTGCTTGTAATATTTAGTCAAAGATTTGCTATATAAAGTATTTCGGAACAAATAATTCTCAATATCACATTTTTAATTGTACCATCTGAATTTTCAATTGTACTATTCAACGAAATTGATTCGGCTGTCATATATGACACTTTGACTTTTATTCGCTCAGTTTCGGCTTCTCTATATAAGGTTCCATTTGATTTGATAAGTTACACACCCAAAACCACCTTCAATCTAGTTTTTGAAAGTAAGGATGACTTTTATAAAATTTTGTTTCACCATTTTTCAATTCAATCTTTTTTATCAGAAAAGTATTCTCTTGTGTTTTAGGGCTTTTGTCCTATTTTGTACATCTTATGATGTAAACCGATACCTTGGTGGATCATTTCATGGTTAGGGAAACCCAATAAAATTCTCAACGCCTCTGATGATTTTAACCTCTAAAGAAAACACGATTCAATCTTTTATATAGTTGCTAGTTTAATGTTTGAGCGATTTAATTTTACTTATATGACAATAAGTATTTCTCGTAGGAGATCATGGATGAGAGCACCAAAAATCAAGAAATTGCGATGCCAAAAAAAGAGCGGGCTAAAAAATCCAGAGGAAAGAAGCTTAAACAAACAGAAAAGAAAACTGAAGACATGAAGAAAACAGTTATGGATGATAAGGATTTGGCCATCCAAAATGATTATCTCTGTCGTGAGGTATGTTTTCTTTATGTTTCTTTTTTTAATTATGGATATATATATATATATATATATATATATATTTATGTGTTTTTTTTACGATTTCAGATCGCGCGCTTGGGAAGAAACGAGTCAACGTCTTCTGCTGCGCCAAATGATGAACTCGTTGGGTCTATATCACTTCAGCTTATCCACATGTTCCAGATCCTTGATAATATTATGTCCCTTTATTATAAAAAGTTCGATTGTTGAAAGATCTGTACTCTTTTCTTTTTATATTGTATTTCAATAAAGAATGATATAAAGTATGACTTGATGTCATTCATATATATTTTCTCTTAAATTTCCTTTAATTTCATCAATTTATCAATAGTTGAGACTACAATCGAAAATCAATCGCATTTATTCATTCTTTATGTATCCATTTTTTAAGCCTATTTCATCATCGCGCCATTAATCCTAAGTAATATTTAAAAAATGAAACTTATCACTAAAAGAATCATAAATACATTGGTATATATGTTGTATTTGGATTTGCGATTTTTAGTTGAATTTAAAAGTACTGATATAGAACAACAATTCATTTGTAAATTTTGGTTTGGCATGACTAATATAATCCATCAATATATTTTAGATGGATTATTAAAATGGTTGTTGAATAGTTAGTTTGAATTATTGAAATAATTGTTTTTACACGTATATCTTTATAATGTTTTTATGCCTCTTATACATTTTCTACATGTTTTATTTTTCCTTTTATAGATTTTATTGTTGTATATATTTAAAATTACAAGTAATTTGAATCAAAAAAATATATCAAATAATATTAATTAAAAAATATATGATTGTTATATTCTACATCACTAATTCTAAAAAAAACAGAACTATTGCTTGAAACTTTTAATCATATTGATTTGAATATATACAATTCAAAAAATCCTTCTATTAAGAAAACAAAACTAAATATATCTCATTTGAAAAGTTCATTAAATTTAATAATTAAACTACATATCATGATATATTTTTATTATTATTATTTATTTAAATTTTTATAGAATCATTTTTATTTGATAATAATTAATTATTTAAATTATATTAAAAATACATTAATGAAATGAATAGTATTTATTTTATAAGTTAATTTTATAATTAATTTTAATGCTCTCTCCTTCCCAACCAAAATATTTGACTTTTCAAAGTCAAACAAATCCAACTTTGACTATATTGTGTAAACAAATGCAAGTAATATATAATAATTTGAAATCATATAATATAATGAATTTAAGATTATGTATACTTTTTTTTTTGAAAAGAGATTATGTATACTTTATTGATGCTAAATTTATACTTATATCCCCTAAATTAATGGTCAAATTGAGCTTAATTTGACTTTGAATGTCAAAACTAAGAAATTTTGATTGAGAGATGGGGAGTATAACTGATATAAGATATAACACTAATTAATTTTACAATTAAATGATCAAAATAATTTAAATAAATTATGATATAGTATATACTATTACAAAACCTAACTTAGTTTTGAAAACTAATTACAAACACTAATACCTACAAGGATTTGCAAACTTTGGACTTTGCAGTTCCTGAACTATGCTAAATCTTGTTTACAAGCACACATGTTTCTTCGAAATGAACTCTACTAAACTGAATTGAATATAAAAGGAATTAAATAAATTTACTGATAATTCAGTTGAATTATATTGAACTGAATTAAGGAAATTTAGTAATTTTGCTTTTATGTGTTGCTTTATTATAATTTAGTGGAACAAATATAATAGCCTAAAAAGCAACACATAATGATAATAAATAGTAATTGAGAAAAAAATTGCTAAAGTTAGTACGAAAATAGCCCTTAATAACCATTTGTTATTCGATTCTGACTATGCCGAGGCTATTAAAATGATTACTGATCCCAGCCAAGCATAATGGAAATTTTTTAATTTGGTTGATGCGATACATCACTCCTTGCATGATATTTCTCTGTCTTACATTCCTAGGGAAGCCAGTCAAGTATCTGATTTCCTTGCTAAGCATGCATGTACTATTAAGATTAGTGCACAATTTTCGACAACATCTCAACTTTCTCCGGAAGCAAGAGGGTTGCTGAACTTAGATAAATTAGAAACTCCATCACTTAGATTTCATCCCTCATAATTCAGCTGCTACGCTCATGAATTTGTTTGGAATTTTGCAGAGAGGACAAGAAGATAAGGCAATAAGGGCAAGGTGGAAAGGATGCACCAACATGCACTGCTCAAACCTAGAATCTACTTTACCATCACAGGCTGCTGCAGATGGTCTACCATCCTACTCCTTGTGGTTCAGCTTGACTTAACGGACTAATCTTAGTGCCACTTTGTGTTTTGAGTAATCAATTCGCTAATAGGCTCTAAGAGTTTTGGTTCTGTTTTAGTCATAGCCTTATTACATTTCTTTGTATTATAATGTATAGGTTCCACCATTTTTGGAAGCAGTCTTATGCTTCATTTCCGAGTGTGAGTCATTATTTTTTTATTCTTTTGACTCCCGCTGCATGTAGTGAGAATAAGAAAACTACAACCAAAATCTTATTTTGATTTTTTATACGGTTTGGGGAGCCAAATAAAATTCCCTCCATCTATCAAGATAGTTAATCTAAATAAAAAAATCGATGACTGGGTGTCTCTTATCCTTTTCGGAACATCTTTCGTGCTCGTAGTGCCTTTGAATTGTCTGGCAAAGTGAACTCCCCATAGTGGTCTTGGATCTTGGCATCAAATGCCGGAAACAAATGACCGCCCCAGAATTCTAACATCAGCAATTATGCAGATAGAAAATGAACAAGATTTCAGATTGTTGCAGCTTGTAAATCAGTGTCTCGGGAATACTAGCATCTCCTTGACCTTTACTCGACTAGGGCCCTATGTCTTCAGGTGTATAGTCTATGCCTTCTCTCCAACCCGTCGAACTGGAAGAACTGAATACATGTTCTATGCATTGAATGGGCAAGGATATTAGCTTATGAAGAGTGTGCAGCAGAGAAGCGTAAACTTATGGTATTTAGAAAGAAGCTCCTATTATGATCCACCATCTGAAAAGGTTCTTCTTCACGGAAAAAAATCTATAACTTCAACTACTTCAACAAGTTTGGCTAATTAAGGAAACTGTCTTAAACATAACTGCTAACAAAGCTCACTACTAATAACTGCATACATAGGAGAAAAGGTTATCCTAAATGTAAACCTAATATGTTCAATGTTAAGGAAAACAATGTAATTTGCGGAACTCACCAAAATCTCGCCAATCACGCGATACCATACTGGCGCGTACTAGGTTAGCCGGATCATCAAGGCGATCCATGACATTCAGCACCATGTTGTTTCCAAGGTACTTTAGGAAATCCATGGAGGGCCCTCATCATGCCAATCAAATGCATTGCATGATGAATAGTTTTGATAAAGCAATTGTTCTCCCCATCTCTTGATAAAATATTCCTTCTGCTGTGATTTGTCTTTCGCTGAACCAGGACCTTGAATAGTTGGATTTATAATGTAGTGATAAAAAGTACCCACTTAAATGAATCAATCGTCACGAATATAATTCTATGAAAATTTAATCATGAATACAAACCATCTCCGGAACTACATAAAAAACTTTCAAAATCATTTAACCTAAAAACAAAATGGATAGATGCAGAAAATTTTGCAACTAAATAATGAAAACCTACCAAATTCTTATAGCACTCATCATGTTTTATGTGGCTCGCATTCTGCAGTCTTGATAACCTTGGTGGTCATTTGATTTTGCTCGGTTTGCTGCTTTCTTGAATTCCTATTTAAGTTGTTCCTCTTTTCTACCTTCAATTCGTCACTAAATATTTAACCTGGTTCAAACTTTAAACTCTTACGATTTATTTTTTCTTAAGTTATCAAATACCTCCATATTTTGGGAGACAGACTAACTCAGTTACTCTTAGTATGTAGGTGGATTTGATTTTGGCATCCTAAACTCTGGAATCTTGAATTGCTCTGCAAATAAGATTCAGATGAAGCGAGCCAGCGTTTGAATACAATTGCTTCAAGAAATGTACAATGGTCTCAGGTGCTACTAAATTGATAATTTTCATAAGACTACTCTGCCTTAGCTCATCAAAATCTTCCTTGAGAGAGAAGGAGTCAAAGGATGTAACCATAACGGGTGGATAGCTGGAAGGTTGAATGATGGTAGCAATTGAGATTGAGCTAGTCATATTTGAGAAAGTGTAGGGCCAGAAGTGATGGTTCAAACTTATAAGTATTTTGCTTGGAATGAAATAAAAATAATTTCTGTAAAAAAAAAGTGCCTAATGTAAGTATTTTATTTTGATGTTATTGCACAACTGGGATATAGGTTATGGCCTTAAATCTGATTGGATGGAAAATTTAGTTTGCTAACCATTTATGATCCAAAAAAAGGTTTTCTCCAAAGTGGAAAACTACAACAAGAAATGGTTACTCATCAGCTGGTAAATATTGTTAAGTCTATATATTTGACACGATATATTTACTTTTGACATTCAGTATTTTTTTTCTTAAACTGATGAATATGTCCTTAGTGTTTGTAGGACATTTCCTAAAAAAATTGGCATCATATTTACTCCGCAAATTGTCATTGATATTTCGTACCATTTTTGTATTTTTGGTATTTCAACATTATCAACAACCAACCATACAACAAAAGTTAAATGACAACTAAGAATTTCCAATCAAGTTTGGATTGTGTCTTGATAGTTGTAATAGTTAATTTTCAATTGACAAAGTAAAATTTTATATGATTTATATTTCAACTAACACGTGATTGTAATTTTTAGTCAACGATTAGCTGTGTAAAATATATTGGAATAATTAATTCTCAAGTTGTACTATCTAAATTTTCAATTGTACTATCTTATTTAACGAAATTGATTCGACTACCATATATGATACTTTGACTTTTATTCGCTCAATTTCAGCTCCTCTATATAAGCTTCCATTTGATATGATAAGTTACACACCCTAAACCACCTTTAATCTAGTTTTCAAAGGCAAGGGTGACTTTTATAAAATTTTGAGTCTCTCTATTTTGTTTCACCATTTTGCAATTCATTCTTTTATATAGTTGCTAGTTTAATGTTTGAGTGATTTAATTTTACTTATCCGACAATGAATAGTTTTTGCAGGAGATGGATGCGAGCCCCCAAAATCAAGAAATCGCAGTGCCAAAAAAGACCACCAGGCTGAATAGGTCGCAGAAAGAGACCCTTGAGGCTAACTTCCATGAGTTTAATGGAAAAGTTGATAGCACGAAAAGGGATGAACTAGCAGAAATGCTAGGGTTACCTAAGGAACGTGTTGATGTATGGTTCCAAAACAGAAAATCCAGAGGAAAGCTTGAACGAATAGAAAACGAAATTGAAGAAATGAAGAAAAAACTTGTGTATGCTAAGGCTCAGGATCAGGTCTTAGCAATCCAAAATGATCATCTCTTGCGTGAGGTTTGTTACAATTAAAATTGATTTCTGAATGTTTTTTAAACTATATGTTTTTATGTATAATAATTTTGTTACTTTCAGCTGGAGCATATCGAAGCAGAACAAATGATCCAAGAACTTTTGGGACCTGTCATTTCGACCTATCCAGATCCAAATGTTCCAAATCCTTAATAATATTATGTAATTTTATTATAAATTATTCGATTGTTGACAGATCTGTACTCTTTTTTCTTTATGTTATATTTTAATAAAGAATGATATATAGACTTGATGTCATTCATATATATTTCCGATCTCAAATTTCCTTTAATGTAATCAATCTATCAAAAGTGAAGTATACAATCTAAATTTTAAATCACATATTCATTCTTGATGTTGGATTTGGATCTTTCAAAAATATTGATTTAAAATGACAATTCATTTGTAAATTTTGGTTTGACATGACTGAAATAATCCATCAATCTACTATTAGATGGATTAAAATGGACAAACAATTAGTTTGACTTTATTAAAATTACATGTAAATCTTCATAATGTCTTTATACCTTTTATAGATTTTATTGGCGTATGAATTTAAAATACAAGTAATTAGAATCAAGAAAAAATATCAATTAATTTAGGTTAATAATTCATTATTGTAATATTTTTACATCACTTCTAAAAAATGGAACTATTTTCTTGAAATTTTTATCATAAATTATGATTTGAATATAATTCAAAAAATCATTCTATTTCAAAAACAAAATTAAATATATCTCATTGACAAGTTCATCAAATTTAATAATTTAATTATATATCTTTAAATATATTATCACTATTTTGTTATTTTTTATAGAATTATTTTAATTGATAATAATTTTATTTATTTAAATTATATTAAAAATACATTAATAAGTGAATGGTATTTATTTTATATGTTAATATTATAATTACATTTAATACTATCTCCGTCCCAACCAAATTTTTGAGTTGATTTTTCAAAGTCAAACATATCCGTGTTTGACTATGACGAGTAAAACAATTAAATAAAATAATAATTTGAAATTATATAATATATGAATCTAAGATTGTGTATACGTTTTGATACTAAATATATATTTCTATAAATCAATAGTCAAAGCTAGCCTAATTTGACTTTGAAAAGTCAAAACTAAGAAATTTTGATTGAGACGGAAGAGTATAATTGACATAAGATATAGCATTCATTAATTTTACAATTAAATTATCAAAATAATTAAATGTGTATTATTATAAGTTACAGTAATTTCCAAAAGTTACAGTGACACGCAAGTAATTACAGTAATTTTACATGATACACATTTACCGTATTTACAGTGACACGGACGCGTGTAATTTCCAAAATATACAGTGACACATTTTAGGTGTCACTGAGTTAGCTACATGATAAATTGAGGCACTTTCTAAACTGTCAAATTAGCCAAAAAATTAGGTTACTGGAACGGAATAACATAAATAAAAGAACATGAGGAAAAATTCAGCAATTATAGGTTAAAAAATTAACTTTTAAATGAAATTATGATCCAAACATCTCACTCATGTTCAACATCATCTGAACATCCACAGGCACAAGTCGATCTCCTGGCCGTCTGTTTCGTCCGACCACTACTAGAACTGTATTTCTTCTCCGGCGGCTCCCATTGCAGGGTCGAGCGAAGTCTGCTGCTATCGTACTTCAAAGCAAACTTTCCAGAAGGTTCTTGAATGCCGAGGCCAGCGTTCTCCCCAGAACTCTAACATCCGCAATTCTGCAGGAACAATATAACCATAAGCTTTATATATCTATACAGACTGACCTTATGCAGTACGAGGTGCTACGTTGATGGTCCATCTGAACCCGTCCGAGCAGCTCAACCATTAGAAAGCCGCCGGTGCAAATAACAGGTTCTGGAAGCTTGAACTGCTGCCCGGAGCCCTATTTATATTTCAGCAAAAAAAAAAAATTAAATCCACATTTTGTCGAGGTTAATAGCTAAAATGACAAAATTAATCAGCATTTATACCCAAGTATATGTCTTGCATGCTTTATTGATCGGAAACTCCGGTGAGGTGTATGTCCAGATGAACTTATCAAGGTCTCTATTAAATTTCTTCGTGGCAGATTTGCAGCAACCCGTTCGGAATCTCACTGATTTCGCAGAATAATCTTCTTCCTCCAACTTCTTGTCGAAATCGACTGCAACATGAATTGACAACGTTAGCAAATGCTGATAATATTCATTCAGACAGAATGAATTAAGGTTAATAATTACCTCGATATGGTGAAATGACAATCTCAGTAACAACACATGTGTCATATTTCAGCTTGAAGACCAGTTTCTCAGGAATATGATCATCAGGACATTTCCTGTCTTCATTCTGGTAATTGTAAGAACCGACTTTGTCCTTCACACATTCACCGCTCCGGGAGACTTTCGCCATCCGAAGAGTGTGCAGAAGAGCACCATAAACCCTATGCTTTCTTTTCTCTTCTCCTTCAGATTCATCGTCGCTAGGTTTTCTTTTCTTAGCTTTTACATGAACATCTGCAACGTTGGCTACCTGAGGAAACTGTCTTAAACATTGCTGCTTACAAACCTCGTTCCTAACAACTGCACAGACAGGGATTATTATTTTTTTCAGAAAGTCTTTCGTTTTTCAATCTTGTCAGAAAATCATTCAGAATGTAAGTTCATGGCTCACCGAAATCTAGCCAGTCGCGCGATACCATGCTGGCTGTTACTAGATCGGCCGGATCATCCAAACAGTTGAAGATGTTCAGCACCATGTCCGTTTTAAGGTTCTTTAAGAAATCCATACTTTGGCAAAAAAATAAATCAAAACCTGGATGAATGAGAAAAACACACTTATCAGCCTCAAACAACAGAAAATCCGAATACGAGCACGAATTAATCCAGAAATTCAACCTTTGATTAAACAAAACCTTTTGATCAAACCTAAGTTTAACTCCGGCCGGATAAGTTTATCTCCGGAATCAGAAAACCTAAGTTTGATCGAATTTGAAGACACGAAGAAGATAGGGGAGAGAGAAGAAACGTAATGGTACCTGTCAATGGGGCTCTGCGGGAGAGATCAGTATCCTGAAACCAGGGTTTCGTCAATATTCTGTGGATTAAGCTTTTCCTAGATTTTTTCCAAAATAACATCATTCTAGAAATTAATTTCCAAAATAACACTCATCTGGGAACTAATTCCACCGCTAATACTCTTAACAATCAGTTCGGCTTCATCTAATATATATATATATTTGTGCTTTGTTGAAATCCAATTTTTTCAATATTAAAGAATTTAATTCTAAAAATTTTATTATAAATTCCATGAAGTTCATTTACTTAAAATTGTGGTTGAGTTAAATTAAACTTTGTTATTCAGATATATTTTTAATTTTAATTTCATTAAGATTGCTCAAATTTGAAATAAATTCACTTTGGTTTCAATTCTTTTGGACTTATTGATACTGGATTGAATTCGAGTAAAATTAAGTTAATGAGACTAAATTGAACTGAACTGAATTACAAAGAGTAATTTGGGTTGATATTATCAAAAATAATTTAATTTAATTCGGCTTTTATACTCTCTCGTAAACACTAGTGGAATTGGCACCGGAACACGGCGGTTCCGTGTGCGTTGGACGGCGGTTTTGACCGCCGTCCATTGTGGCGCCGTGCAATTGGCGCCACCGATGCACGGCGGTCATAACCGCCGTGTATTGTTCCGGCTAAGTTTCCGAGTTCGGAAATCTATCCAGATGTTTATAAATCCGGCTAAATTTACGAGTTCGGAAAGTTAGCCGGATAGAACAAAAAAAAACGCCGGCCGAATTGGCCGGCGAAATCAAAACCAACATAAAAACAGTTTCATCCCCAAACCATGGGTACTTGTGGATCGAATAGATCGTACCCGGAAATCCCAAAAACACAAACTATCATACTAATCTATTGATTTTCAGACTAAATCATATGAAAAACACATAATTTAAAGTCAACCTTTTGTTAGACGAAGAAGAAGGAGGGAGAGAGGGAGAGGGAGAGGGAGAGGGAGAAGAGGGAGAGGGAAAAGAAGGAGAGGGAGAAGGAGAAGGAGAAGAAGGAGGGGGAGAGGGAGAAGAGAGGGAGAGGGAGAGGGAGAGGGAGATGGAGAAGGAGAAGGAGAAGAAGGAGAGGGAGAGGGAGAAAGAGAATAAGGAGAAGAAGAAGAGGGAGAGGGGGAGAATGAGTGGGAGAAGGAGAAGAAGGAGAGAGGAAGAAGATGGAGAGTGAGAAGGAGATTATAACTTGCATAAACTTGCAAGGAGAGATCTGTTTGATAACAACCATCCGGCTAAATTTCCGAGTTCGGAAATTTAGCGGGATGTTTGTAAAACGGTGGTTTCTTAAAAAGTCACGCGGAACCGCCGTGTAAACCATCCGGCTAAGTTTCCGAACTCGGAAACTTAGCCGGATGGTTTACACGGCGGTTCCCTCCGTCTAACGGCGCCGTGTTCCGGCCTGATTCTACTAGTGAAATGACAATATTTGAGAAAGTTAAGGATGGTAACATGAATGAAGGATAATGAGTTTGAGAAAAGATAAAGTGAAATGAGTGAATTTACTAAATATTAAAAATCTAGACTGACCAAAAAAGAAAAATGTACAATTTAAACCGAGTATCTATCATTATGGAGTGAATAACCATACAGGTAAGAAGATGTCATGTATACTAAAATAGCAATACTTTGTAAACCATTTTTCCAAATGAAATTACAATCTAAACATCTCACTCATGTTCAATATCATCTGAACACCCGCACCCGCAGAACGATGTCGATTTCGATGATATCCTCGGAAACTGGTTATCCCGACGAATGGAATCAATAGACATTCCAAAAGGTGACATTGTCTTCGGTGCCTGCCATTCCCATCCAAGGGTCTCGCTAAATATGCCATTGTCGTAACTCAAAACGAACTTTTCAGAAGGGTCTTTGACCTCAGTCTTGAATGTCGGGGACAAAGGCTTCCCCAGAACATTAACATTAGCAATTCTGCAAGAAAAAAGAGAATAAGAGGCTTAAGATTGGAAATAAACATTAACATTTAAGAAAGTAGTGTCAAAAGATTTTGCAAATAGAGGATGCTTTACCAAAGTTTGGCGAAGCAAAGGCCGTTGAATTGACCATTGAATTAGCAGCTGAGATAGGAGAAGATACCAGTCTGGTGGTTGATTGTTTGACTTTGATCAGAATGATCACACCATAGTTGTGATATTCCGGCCTAATTGAAGAAATCAGGAGATGTGTAGCGCGATTTGAAGAAAACCATCTTGTATTTTTCGAGGTTTAATCAAGGTCAAGCACATGTGTTAGTCATACATGCGAAACTGAATGTAATCGAATGATCACGCCCATCCCGGCCTAATTGAAGAATTCAAGCTTTGTGTAGCGCAATTTGAAGAAACCATACTGTATTTTTCGCGGTTTAATCAAGGTCAAGCACATGTGTTAGTCATGATCGTTAGTCATGCCAAACTGAATGTAACAGAAAATAGTAGGTGGATTAGTTTTCCTGTTTTTTTTTTTCAAAAAAAAAAAAGAATACAACAAAATAATCCCTAGATTAGTGTAATCAGATACAATAGTAATACCTATTCTATTGCTACTAATTACAACAAGAATACCTAGTCTAACGTAGACAATATATATCAACAGAAAAGAGGTGGACACTTTGTCAACATAACAAAGTCTTTCACTAAAACATCAGCTCCTGCAACAACGTTGCCGACGACTTGATGACGGCGGAGAGTGACGAGAAGGCGCCCACGAGTCCTCTGGTGGATGACGTATGCCCTATTTGCTTCGACGAATTTAAGGTTCCCTACAGAGCTCCCTGCCGCCACTGATATTGCGCCGGTTGCATTATGAAATACTGGAGCTATGGAAACTTGTTTTATCCTTGCTACTGCCCCATGTGCTCGAGCAGGATCACTAGCCTGAAACCGCTTTTCCGACAGCTGGAAGACACTGGAGTTTTGAAGCAAGTCGACAAATACAACCGTCATGTTTTCGCCGGAGGGATCTTGGATGCGTGCCTCTTCTTTGGTTTGTTTTTGTTCATAGTCACGGTATCATTAATATTAATTAAAGGAGATTTCATAAATAACATGTATGAATAAATTTTTGTGTGCCGCACTATTTATACATGCCCAATTAGTAGTCTTTTTTTTTTTTTCTATCTACATTTTTGTACATACTCCCTTTGTCTTAATTTATTTTTCACAAGTTTCACTTTTACATTATTCATTATCTTGATATTGGCCATATGTTTATTTAATTAAATAGCACCGTCATTCATAAATGATATCGTTATATTCGTATTCCAAATAATGTCTAATGAGATTGGGAAATGATGCATATTTGGGGAGCATGTCCAATATTGTAATTGGCTTCTTTTTGACTCGAATTAGTTGAGAGCACCACTAGCTACTACAACATTTTTTATATATCTTCGTCTCTATGTTTTAGATTAGTGTTAGATAGGCTATTATGAACTTTAGTAACTACCCGATTTAGATGTAGAGAGGATTCTTATGAAATTTCTTTATAATTTTACCAATCGCCTCCACCTTGTGAGTTATTGTATTGTATCTTTATGGCTTGGGGAGGACTAACATATCATCCCCACCTTTGGTGGTCTTACTTTTAAAAGGATTACCCTATGGTAATAGGATAGTCTCTATCCCACTCAAATCTGCACAGTTGACTAAGAAAATATTTGATCATTAATATCTCTAAATTTGTTTAGATATAAACAATAAAAATCTAATATTTTGAACATATACGATGTTACAAATCCAACAAGAACACATACAACAATATTAAGTAGTGTATACTACTTCATTTTAAAGGTCAAAGTTAAGCAAGTTTGACTAAATGAATAGTTAAATTGCAAACTTGGTTGAGACAGAGAGCGCACAATTGAGAGTGTGGTTGATGTCGCCGAAGATAAATTTGTTATAGCTCCCTTACAAGAGAAGCAATCAGATGAATTCAACTAGTTTTGTTTTAGTCTGTTTGATGTGATTTTACATAAGGGTTGGATAGCCTGATAAGTTATAACCCAACTACTAAACAGTTTAATAAAATAAAAAAATAGTTGGTTCATTCATTTTGTATTTCAAATGAATCTTTTATTAGTGCTATGCACTACAAAGCTAATTAGTCTCAAGAAGCAACAATATGCTACAGAAAGAAACAGGAAGCCAGATGATTTGTATTCAAAACAACAGATTATATCAAAGGTATAGTACTTTATATGCAGAACTGTATGTACATTCACCAAACTGATACAAAACTTGGACAGACAACAACCCACAGCCAAATCAGAACTGGAAGGCAACCACAAAAACTTCCAAAGAAAAAGCCCGCGGCATAAGCAATTGCTTCTCCCCCTACCCACCCAAAACCCGACACTTCGATCAGCTTCCCCCGAAGCCAATCTATAACCATCGTTTGATTCATTTCATACTATCCTACCCACGTAAGATACCTAGGTTCTTACCTATACTAGAAGGGCATATGAAAACAGAATCTAAACATAAGCCTCCCTTGTTATGGGTGCAATCTATCTGACTCAGAGAAAACTTTATCTTCATCAACTCATTGCAATCCTTGACAACAAAATCTCCTACATGGTAGTATATCCAGGTTCCTATGTTATCCAACTTACGCCGCCTCATGACTTGCTGACCATCCGAGGTGGATAACTGGAACTGAACGGGTTTTTTGTCCCAGCCATGTATGTCATCGTTAGTACAGACTCTTCTCCCGAGCCGCTTGCTTGCCTTTCCTAGTTGCACTCGGAAAAAGAGACTGTACGTGCCTGTCGGAAACTGGAACTCAATTTCGCTCACAACCTCGAGCCACCATATTTGTTGGAGATACGCGACTGTTTGGAATCTGAGGAAAGATGACACGAAGATTGGATCACACGAAACTCGGAAAAATTTGCACAAAGAATGCTTGTTAAGCAACACGATGATGCTCTTCCAAGAAAGCATGGAAACTTAAAAATAATAAGCAGGTCAACAAAATTTTAAGGTTGCAGTACACACTACCACAACTACAGCTAATATTTCAGATAATCATTTATTTATTTCATCACATAATTAATTAACCACTAAAGAAAACACCAGTCTTTGTTTGGAACAGGATTTCCATCAAAGTCACATCGAAATGTAATTAAATTAATTGATTTAATCAAATGAAATATCCAAACACTGCTCAAAAGCAAAAATATCCAAACACTAGTCCCTTTATGTGCTACCTCAGTGAAATTGATTAAGTTAATATAGGAACAACTTTTGCACAGCAAATCCTTCACAGAGTCAATTTCCATTAGGCTTTGTAAAACTAAAACGTTCACAGATCACAGATCCAAATAAGAACCACATAATCCTTAAGGCTTAAGCTAATAAAAGACTGGTAAAAATGCCACAAACAAGAACTGTCTCCATTTTAGACCATTTGGGATTCTCGATCGTGCAAGTGAAAGTTGTTTTCATATACACATCAAGCTCCTGCAACTCACAGAGTTGACTTATGAAAACCACGGAAAATCACCCAAAAGTAAAGAAAGTAGTCATTCCATTGATAAAACACACAATACAAGGAAAGGGGAAAGGGAAGATGGTAAATGAACAACCATCACCCTCACAGAAATTATAGAGCCACATAACAAAAAACAGAACCACCTTTTTTGATTTCGTAAACAGTTTTGCACAAGTGTCCCCAGAAAAGCTAACACTCTGCAGCATCACTTGAACCTTGAGCAACCAGTAACCAAAACAAGAACACTTTGTCTCAGTGATCTCAATCTTTTCCATTTTGATAGATAAAAAAACGCTTTTTACCATAAATAGACACGTCAAATTTAAGCAGCACAAAACACAGCTGAGCACATAAACAGACCAGAAATCTCAAAGAAGATAACATCATAACACATGTGCAAAATCTGCAGAAGAAAACCGAACCCACCTCGATTCGTTGCTCGACATGTGATTCCAGTATCTCCGATCATCAATGCCTGTGATAGTCATAGCCTTCCACGAAACAGACAAGCACATCCCTCCAGTCCTCTTCTCGATCCAAACCTCCTGTAAAAAACCACAAACCACACACAAATCAGCTCCCAAACTCTAACCAAAACATCAAAATCACCACAACTGCAATAAAAATCCAACCTTTGTGCCATCATCGAACGAGTTATGCTTTGAGAGAAGCGCATAGATGTCCACCTTCCTCGCACGCCTAAATTTCTCATCTTTCAGCAACCTTTTAAGGATGTAAGCATAGCTGCAGGGCAGCTTCGACTCCCAGATGAAATCGGCCGACGAAGCATCCCGGAAAGTCCGATTCAGGCGAGCTAGCTGGCAGATCTCCGGCGGGTCAAGATAATTGAGCACAGAAGCTATGCAAGATTCCGGGATGTCACCCAACCTCGGCTTCATCGACGGATTTAGAAACCCATCTGGCTCCGACAGAACCGAGGATTCATTAGCACCCATTTTTGGCAAACCTTAACAAAACCTTAAATCAAGAAAAAAATCGTGGCTCCGGAAAAAATGGTTGCTTGATTGATTATGCGGTGTGGGTTGTTCGCGTTAGGACACGTGCACGGTTGACTGTGTGAGTGCGTTTTCCGGCACGGCGGCGGCGGCCATGTTTGGGAATTGGGATAGGTGGAGGAAATGGAAAAAGTGAAGGGAGAAAGCGAGGATTTTTATTCTTATCGCGGGAAGGGGAGGTGGGTGGAGGCCGACGCGTTTCCGAGAGCGTGATGGACAAGCGCTGGATGAAGAATCTAGAAATTGATAAGTGGAGTGGGCGGTGGGTGTCACTTATCAGGTGATTTTTGTGGGGGAGACAGGATATGATAACATGTTTAATTAATTTTAGCTTATCCTAACAAAAACTTAGGTAAATAAGGTTATCCATAAACTATAAATGTGGGTGGATTTTGTTTAATTTTATTTGTTTGGATGATTATGGGAAAGTGTTATTAATGAAAATATTTTGGTGCTACCCATCGTTTTATCAGGTTCTATAAGATTGTTTTGTACTGTTATTGTGATATTTGTAATGATAAAAAAATAAAAACAATGATACTTTAACATTAAATTAGAAAGTGTCCATTTCAAAATCAAATTTTACTCAAATTTAAATTTCATCGTTTTTCAAATAGTATATAATATTATATTACAAAGGGTTCGACCAACTCATAACTACATTGTGATTCTCAATTAAACCGTGTCTACTTTTCTTATATTAAAAAAAGTTTAGTTATCAAGTGACGGACTAATATTTATTAGGTTCCCATGTCATTATACATGATCTCAATAAAAAGGAGTCGAGAATACAATATATTCATAGAGGAGTCAATGTGAAGAGTACACAAAAAATAATGCAAAATAAAATGCATCATCTATCTCTAATATCGGAAAAAAAAAACACATCAAACAATTACATGTATAAGGGATAATTAAATAATAGGTTCAGCTTATATCACTTTTGCCTAATCCATGTTGAACTAATCAACTACACACTAATTACATTACGGAGGACAAGTTAATTCTATAGTCTCATCCTACTCCAGCTCACTAAACAACTGTATGCTCTCATTGGATGTGACCTCCTCATGTCCTGTAAAAGACATACCACGGCCATGTCTACTTTCACTTTTGAAATTAGAACTGTGAAGTACAATTAATTATGTATGGCATAATGTTTTTCATTGCTCCATAGCGTTTAGTTGATGCTTGTCACTGACATTTACCTCCAAATTAACCTTCTTAATCCGAGCTGCTCTTTTGCTCAACACAAACTTCTGCACCGCAATTTGGCTCCTGTTATTGGATTGTTTCCTACATCATTCTGTCCAAATCTCTCAGATTATAAATATGGATTTGATGAAAGTCTCATCTAAAAGATCTCATTTCAATTATTAATTCCTGACATCAAGTAGTAAAATTGGTCAAATTTTCAACGTTCCGGTACTGAAAGACCGTCATAGAATATCTGAATTTTATGAAATTTTATCATTTTGGTAAATGAAAAATATGACATGTGTGCTCTAAAATGTGAAATTTTCATCGAGTAATATGAACCCAAGATATTCAAGTGTAATAAGCCATAGTGGTGTGATGATCACGCTCTCAAAGAAGTGCAATATTAAAAGTTTTTTAAATCTTAATCATGACTTTTGCCATTGAGCTTGAAATTTGCCCTTGATAGTTGCCACTTAGCAATAAGATTCTACGGGAAAAAAAAAAGCACCAACTTGTCACATTTAGGGCTTTTTTCTTTTTGATATTTATGGATAAGATTTCCTCCAACTTGTATGATGGGGCAAACATTATACGACCATCATAGATAAAAATAAAAACAAGAGAATAAGAATATTAATACAACAATATATTTCATTCATCAAACAAAAGTTAAGTGAGTTGAATTAAATTTAAATTAAAAATAAGATCTATGTAAGGTATATTCAATTGAATGG
Organism: Sherardia arvensis; assembly: GCA_948330725.1. Taxonomy (NCBI): domain Eukaryota; kingdom Viridiplantae; phylum Streptophyta; class Magnoliopsida; order Gentianales; family Rubiaceae; genus Sherardia; species Sherardia arvensis. The sequence continues at coordinate 4,311,359 of OX415238.1, read as the reverse complement.
AACAAGAATAAATAAATTAATGTAAAAACTGAAAAGCTGTTCGGTTTTTAACAAAATAATTCAACTAGTTATTTGATGTTTGAACAAAGTTCTACTTGGTCTTTTCAATAAATTAGACAAAAAAAAATTCATTTCATTAAAAATTTCATGATCTCTAGAATAACATTACAAGTAGATTCATGATAGAGATTTTAGGGTGAGATTTTATTATGAAATATTCATATTATTATTCTTTTTTTAAATAAAAAATAACGTTACAAGTTTAAGAAATGGTTCAATTAGTCTTTCACTACTATAGTTGAGTCAAACGTAAGATTTACACGTCATAATTATTGCAGACTTCAAGTACTTTTCGTCCTGCTCAAACATACTCCACTAGCTTTCGGGTTTCGAGTTGTTTTCTTTTTAAATTTAACTGACAAGTGATAAAGGAATGTTTATTAAATTCCCCAAACACCAAGACATTTTAAATTATGTCCATGAAAGGAGTCAAGATGAAATACAACATCTCCATATGAAGAAATCAAAATAAATAGCACAAGAAAAATACTGTAAAATACAGTCCAACCCCTAATTTTAATGACGGAAACACCATATCGAACATCTACATCGAATCCTTGCTCCGAAGATTAACGTCGGTCTAGAAGAATGATAAAACTTCCATCATCAATCAAAAATATGAATACAAATTAATGAGGAAGTGCCGATGACAAAGAGAACATGTCGGTATATTACGCAGTGCAAATATCTGTGCAACGATCTACTGAAATAATTGTGACAAAATGTTTGATATTTTGATATAATCATCATTAAATAATTGATCATGCATTGCTGAGATATATCCAAAGAGGATATATATGACAATTATTTTTAAAAAAATCCAGCTCAAATAATTCACTATGTGGGCATGCCCTGCTGCATGCATAATCCACATATAAATGACGTTTAATCAATAATTTGGACCTCATTTTCTGTGGTTCATAATATGCTGGGGTTTTTATTTATTTAATTGTATTTTGTCTATATCATTAGACCCATTCCAACGTGTAATGCGTGTGAGCAAATATTTGTGTTAATTTAAAAGTTATTTAAGTAATTTCTAGGTGTTTTTAATTTGGGTGATTCTATTTACACCACCCTAATTGCTATTTGCACCACCATGCCCCACTTTACTCAAATCAACGTGCACATTAATTAGTCAGACTATTTTCATTCTTATTTTATTGGTCAACTTAAACTTTTTCCTTTTAACATTATTATTTCTTAACATTTTAATTTATAGATTAAATATATTTGATCATAAATAAAAAATTTATGCAGATTAATAAAATGTTAAAGTAAACATTTTATTAAAATAAATGCATTTCTTTTCTTGTTATATAATTTCAGGTGTTTACACATTTAAATTCTAATTTTACATGATGTATGCTCTTCATAATAAATTTCTTCTCCTTCATTTCTAGGAAGCTAATATATTAAAAAATATTTAAATTAATATACACAAATAAATACTACACATCGGGTATAGTAAATATAAAATTTTACAAAGTTATTAATTATAAAATATTTAATATTATGTTACTTGATGTCTAAACAATACTCACATATTTTTATATGAGTTTGGTTGAATTACACAAACTAATTTTTGTGATATATATATTTTATGAATTCAAATGATTTTAGAAGTTATGATATAGTATTTGATAATAATTATAAGTGTGTTGTATTGTGTCATAAATCAACTTTAAGTAAAAACCTTTCTATTATATATTAAAACAATGTGTTTATATACAATAAAAAAATTTGAAATATAACTTAAGATTTTAATATAACCACATTTTTCAATAGAAATTATTTAAATATTAAAGGGTTGACTAAAAGATGGGTGCAAATAGCATCTTTTTCATCTATACCATTATGACCTACCAACTTTTTACTATCCCAAGGTTATTTACACCACTAGGTGGGTGTAAATAGCAACACCCTTTTAATTTTCTGGATAAAGTGTTTCTAAGCGTCAAAGTGATTGGGGGTTGACATTTTGACTAATATTAGTATCAATTTTAAAATTTTAGAGTGATACTTTTTTGGACGGAATTAATTGATTCTTTGCAGCTCTGTTATACTAATCAGTTGACTTCTTCTATTGTTTATCGTGCAATAAAAGGTGATTCGCTCGCTCGCCCTACTTCTTTCTGTTATTCATTAAATTATATATGTAATGTCGGTGTAAATTAAGTGAAGTCTAAGGAAACACATCACACACAAAAAGATTGTTTCTAGCATTGCGATTTTATAAAACTAGCTTGTAAATCGTAGTTCGGAGAAATTCGCAAAAATCAGACTGTGACAAAATCTTATACTGTATGAAAGATTGAATTTTTGATCCATACAACCTTAATAAACTCGTTTATACCACTCGTTTCAAAAGATGCCATATGTCTCGTAAATATAACTCCATCAAATTCAAACACAACTATAACATTAAATTTCGCACTCATTATATTTCAATTATTTTCAAGTGTACTTGTTTAAGCATAAAATGAGACAGTTGTATTACTTTGTATGGTATGCATCACTCAATCAATCGTCATAATAAAACAGGATTAATCCCCAATTTTTTACATGCACTTTTGTTCACAAACTTTCAAACTCTCCTCATATTATATGATCACATCCCTTTTGATTGTGTGTCAATGATACTAAACTAAGTAAACTAAATATAAAGTGTGCATAGAAAAATCCCTTATCCATTGACTAAGTATAACGTCGTTGGAGGTGCCGCTTGAATTTAGGTCAGACATAGAACCACACTCCGCTATAAAGTTATGATTAAATATTCTTTTCGAACATTTACAACTATTTATTCAATTTTAACTCTCATTACGTCAGTTCAGTTCAACAATGAATAAACTGTAATAAACAGGGCCTTAGTCGGAATCTTGCTGGCCGATCAGTTAATTAGGGTTTAGTGAAGATTCTATGTATAAGACCTTTGGTTCTCTTCTCTTTTTGTAACGGTGTTGCTATATGTAGTACAATATTTTACTCGTGTAGTCCAAAATAGTGTATAAGTACGAAAATATCCTTAACTTATTTGATTTTTGAGAAAGTAACAAACTTACAGGGGCGATAATGTCATTTCATTGGTATTTTGGACTACGCTGAGTAAAATACTGGACTGCGTACAACACTTCAGTTTTATAAGCATTAAGAGTGCTCGTTTTCAGGGCATAAAGATAGAAATTTGTAATCGGCCAGAATCTATTTAATGCAATTTTGTCTCCCTTTTGTGGTTGTACCTTTTTACAGATAAATCACGTAAAAACTACAATCTTGTGTTTTGCTTTCTCATTAATTTTGTTCTTTCTTGTCAATTCTGCAACAAAAGATATAAATTATTTATTTTTCCAGTTCCAGTACGTCAATTTTTAGTTCAATACAATTTAATTCAACATCCAAACCAAACATGCCCTAATTCACTCCTCTTTATACTTGTTCTTATAATTTTGCCATTCAACATAACAATAATAACGCATAATATAAAGCCAATGATTCACCACACCATCATTCCATTCCTCTTTCACTCATAAAAGTGGTGTTTTTTCAATGGCCTTTCAAGGATTCGCAATCCAAACCACTAGATTTCTATAGGCATTGGCACATAAACAATTTGCTCCTCGATCATTTCAATTAACAAATATTTACACTAAACAAGTGCCAAATGGACCATTGGGGGTGAGGAAAAGACACAAAAAAGCACAAAAATAATTAAAATAATGAAGACCTTTACATGTGGAGCTGAGTCACCACTCCCCTGTGGCAATTTTATAGCAATCCACAACATACGTCACTCCTTTGTCAGCAAGCCACAAGTTCTTTCTTTAGCCTTTTAAACGTAAACAAGGATACAAGATTCCCAACTTCATAGGTTTGATTGCTGGTTTTGTCCGTTTGGATGCCAAAACATCGGTATCATTATCCATGTATTCAAGTATGTGTGGTTCCATCTTATTCAGGTTGGTTTGAAACGACTATCATATTTGTATATGTTTAAAAAATCAGTTGCGACTGTTTGCGAGACTAGTCGATTGGATTGATAGAAAAATGATCAATGATCATTTGACGTTTTTGAATAGAAACTAAAATATCAAACTTGAAAGAGTGTGATTGACATGTTCCCTGGTATTGTTCATATACATCAATACATATAAAAAGAATATGAGTAAAAGTTGTTAAACTTTATCGGATGGGATTTTAATATAACGTGTGACAACGTTATTACTTTGTACATTAGACGCAATGTTCAAAATGTATGTAGAATAGTAGGGTGTTGTTATACATGGTTCAATATTTGATTCTCGTAGTCCAAAATATAGAATGAAAGTATAAAAGTATCCTCAATTAATTTGATTTCAAAAAATTAGCCAAGTTAGAATGAACAGTATTATCATTTCATTGAAACTTTGGACTACCAATGAGTAAAATATTAAATTTCTTTTTTATTTGAATTAAGCGTTCAATTAAAATATCATGTTTGCTTCCTCAAAAAAATTCATGTTTGCGTACAATTTATATTTTGAAAATCCTAGCATTTACTTGTTACTATGACATACATCTTTCGGAAGATTAAATTTGAGCCATTCTTATACCATATCACGGGTGTATATACACTCACTTTTAATGTGTGTGTTTTACTTTAATAATTATGCATTTCATTGATAGCAATTCACACATACTATTTGTAGAAATTAGAAGTAAAAAGATTTACAATGCAAAATTATACACATTAAAATGCACATATTAAAATTTTAGAATGCACCTGGGGATACACACCTGACACCCCGGATGTATGGTATAATTTGTGAAATTTGAGATCGACATCTTAACTTATAGCTTAATTTTTACTAGCAAAGTTTTTTAAAGTTTCAACCCCGGCCCTTAATCAAACTAACAAAATACTGTATGTATAGATAAATTTTACTCTATATTGTCATGATTTTATTATCCTATGATAACTAATGAAATAATTAAGTGTGTTAGTCCAATTGACCAGATATCTCACTCGTCGGAGGGGTTCAAATTCCTCTAAAAACAATATTTTAATTAATTTCTCCATAATTTTCCGAGTCAAAGTCTCTCAAGGTACTCAAACAAGGTACAGGAGCTATATGCCTATATCCCACGTTATCAAATACAGGAGACATCTGACAGAGTAATCAAGTGGAAGTTTCACCCCAATTTAAAGTGCTCGTGTTGTGTCCTAAACACAAACAAACGATGTTGGACCAACGTTTGAATAACAGAGGGGCCAGAATCCAATGAGCTTCAATTAATACAGCCCAGGTTTACTGGTATGACTCAGCCCAGTTTAACTGGTTAACAAATTGATATTAATATCGATTTAGTTCATATTTATCTTAAATATGTTTTAATTTTGACTATAAATTTGAAATATTGTATGAATATTATCATCATATGATATATTTTTGGATGGTTTAAATTATATTTTACAAAATTCAAAATTTTAAATTCAAATAATACACGTAACTAAAGTTGTTGATTGTCAAACTTGTTGTTAATATTTTTTTCTCTCAAATTAACCCAACATTAAAAGACCGGAGGGAGTAACAAAGTTAATAGTAGATAACCTTCAACTTATCCAATATCATAATCAATAAAAATTAAGGAACTATTGTTTCCCACTATGAAGCGATTAAGGGTGCGTTTGATAACGCCACTTATCGCTGAATCTGAATGATTTCAGCGCTTATTTGAATTCTGTGTGTTTGATAATACCAAACCTGCACGTCTGACCGAATAAGTAGGAATAATTGCGTCTGAAACACTAGTACAAATCGTACGCTTCTAACAAGTGATTTCCAAATCACTTATGTCTGAACTTTTATTACACGTTGGAATGATAATATATTTATCTATTTAAATCATTTGTCAAAAATGTTTGCTTTGTAAATATATCCGTTACCATTTTTATAATTGATTTTTTTTTTCTTTATGTATATGTATATATTTATTTTAGCTAACTTTTTAAATTTAAATATAAAATTAATATTATAATATGATATAATTGAAATATAATGATTAAAATCGAGTATATATAAAATTTTAAAATGATATCAAATTTTAAATCCCACGTAATTCTTTTTATATATATATTATATATATATATATATGGACTTGATAGTTTATATGCAATAACTTTATGCTATTATTATATTTATTATTAATTTGACATATATTTTATTCATAACATATATTTTTAAATGTCTTTCCATTGCAGATTATAATAATTTGAAGTTTTTATTTTATCATTAATTAAGATATTACTTGTTTTGCTAGAGTAATTCATTTTCTTATTTTCAATTTATCATTTTATATTATCAAATTAATATTTCCCAAAATATGATTATAAAAAATATAAATTATAATTATAATTTAAGTTATTTTTTGTTTATACATTTTTCTATTTTAATTTAGTTAAAATCTTTTTAATTTAAACTTGAATTTCAGTGTTCAGACACTATATCTAACTTTATCAAACAGTCATACCATTTAACTATTCAGCACTTAATGGTTCAGACTTCAGATTTCAGACTTCAGACTTCAGTTTTCAGACTTCAGTTTTATCAAACAGAGCCTAAGTCTTTATAATTACAGTTCAATCTCGATATATGAATAATCTCGCTAAATGAATAATTTTTTCCAATCCCGATTTGGGTTAAGGGGTTAAATGAATAATCTCGCTAAATGTATTAATGAATATTTTTTTTTAAAATCCTTAAAGACCCTATATAAATATAAATGAATAATCATCACATTTTATAAGTTATATATATATATATATATAGACATATATATATTAAAAATATTTTTTCAATCAATAATGTTCATACAATAAATCATTCTCTTACAAAAAAAAAGGCGTCTATAGTTTTTTACTATTTTTTTCCATCAAAATTCATCTCATCCTTGATTTTTTCTAGCGCAAACAAAACTTTGGGCCGGGAGTGTTCTGCTCGTGTTGTAGAAAGTAGATTTGTAAGGTGATCATTGCTTGATATGTACTTAGTCCATATAAATACCTTAGTTTGTAATGTAGGTTAGATACATTTCTAAAACTCTAGATATTCCATACATACATACCGTGTATCTTTTTAGTAGTTTTAAATATAATGTACAAATGTACATTTTTGTATTTAGTACACATATGCATATAATATATGTAATATTAATATAATTTCTTCAATAATCGATAAATAAATAATCTCGCTAAATGAATATTTTTATGATAATCACAAGAGTATTCATTTATCGAGATTTAACTGTTAAACGCTATTTTGATCAACGTCCGATTACAAAAATCACTTTGCTGAAACATCCCAAGAGCAAAGATCCAAAAACAAAAGGTCAAGAGAATAAGATGCAAAATAAGCCTTTCGTTTTTGTTTGGTGTGTTGTAAATTGCAATAACGGCACGTAATAAGAAGGCAAACATAAAAATAAATTAAAGATTATTATATATTTATAAATTGATAAAAATGTTGAATACTATGTTTGCTTTAATTTATTTTTTCTGAATTGAATCGATGAATTGAAAATTAATATATTGAAATATAAAATAAAAATTATAATTTACCCGAATTTGATAAAAAAAAATTCACCCAACTAAAACTGAACTAAATTCAATTGAATTAAAGTAGATTAGACTTAACTAAATTAAACTAACTTGTTTACTGATAAACTCCACCGAATTGGGCTAAAAATTAGAAGGTGAGAAGCAATGCTAATTAAATAACAAATAAGGAAGCATCGTGGCCAGGTTAGTGTATGATGGCTTGATGATTAAGTCCATTTTTCAACTGTTGTCTCCGAAAATCAAAACAAACGATATAAACTAACAAAAAATAATTATTTATCTTCTACTACAAATATATTTTTAAATCCATGTCCTATAGTAGTTGGAAGTGGATAATGCTATCCACGCCCATCGTATTTTGCGTATAATGGTTGTGTACTCATTTTAAATTTAATAGTATTATTTAGAGTTAATACTATTGAAGTATAACACTACTGGAATTTCTACCGATCATAATACTAGTGTTCTAATATTACATGTTTCATCAAGTATCTTTAAACATATTACCAGGTTTAAACATTAAAGTAAAGAACACCAAAATTGATTACGCAGTTCGGTGAAACACACCTATTATGCGGGGCGTTAACCCAGTTCAGAATTAATTCACTAGTACGAAGATTACAGTACAAGATGTTTAAATTTCAATACTTATCTTTCTACTCTCCTTGTGAATTTGCAAGCTCCCCTTGCTACCGATTCGCCTTGATCGAACTCCCTCCGATCTCAACCTCGTTGACGCTGAATCTCTTCCTCCCGAAGAATTAAGGTGTATGATTCTGAACCTGAAACCACGATCAATGACCTGTTGACGCGATCGACTCAGCACTGCTCCAACAAAGCTATTCTGGATGCAGAATACTTTCTCTTAAGTTCGATGCTTCTTCTCGCAGCTTGCGTCTTTATTTATAGCTCCATGCTCTGTCCTTCAATCACGGTATTGCTGATCTTCTCATCTAGCTAATCACAACTGCAATTAGTCTCCTAGCTATATTCTACTTCTATAGCTATACTGTAGGAAATATATTCTTTCCTTATTTGAGACTAATCCTAACTAAAATACAACTCTATCATATATCTAATCAGATCAGAGCTGAATATTTCTTCAAATATCATCTTTGATTCGCTCGAATATCTTCTTTGATCGCACACAAGTTGTACTTCATCACAATCACTGTTGCTCAGTTTCTGTTTCTGCTGGAGCAAGTGTTTAAACATACAACGTCAGTATGTTTAAACATAGTGACTTCTACAAAATAGCCAACAATATAGTCCTGGAAGTTCTGGACTCTTCAATCTCCCCCTTTGGCATTTTGTGGAACCAAACCAACTTTTAGGACTTCATATATAAGTTGCAGCAGCATATTCGATGTCATAAACTCCCCCTGAAGTCCAGAGCACATGACAACGATTTTGAACTATCAAAGAAGTCCAAATTTCTCCCCCTGGGCCATGAACATGCCAAAGTAATCAAATCGAGAGACTCCAAAACTGTAAAGTCATCACAGTACTGGAGTATCAACCAATGGCTCCCCCTGTCTTCGATCTCATCATCAATACAAGCATTAATAAACTCCCTTTTCAGCCCAGGCCTAAACACTTCCAGCTTAGCCAATTAACTCTCCAGTCCAGTTCACACAAGCCATCAGAAAAACAGTCATCACATTTTCTGATGTTTAAACATCACAGACTTCCTACATCCTACCTCTTTTTTTTTTTTTTTTTTTTTACTAAAAAACAAAAATGAAAAATGCTAAAATAAAGCAAAAGAAATACCTCATCCACGACACACACCTAAGTGTTGCCTGAAGGACTCGACCACTACACCATCAACAACTTTAACTTTAGAAGTTGACAAAGTGACAGATGTATGTGTCTCTCTATGCTCTTCTTCATCCTTCAATCCTTCGAAGTGAAGATCACGAAATATGGGATGTGCTGACTTTGGGAGCGGTGTTATGGGATGTTTTGATTTAGGCACCCATACCTTTCTGACTGTTCTTGATTGAGGAACCTGAGAGATGTTAAAACATGGAGCAGGTTGTCTTTCCTGGACGATGTTTAAACATGGAGCAGTGTGTTTTCCCTTCATTGTATCTCTGAGAAGTTTGAAACATTTGTTCTTGACATGCCCGTATACCTTGCAATGGTTGCACTTCCGTACTCTTTTCTTTCTAGACTTAACATATGATGAAACACTATTAGTTTCATAGTGAACATCCGTGGACGTACTTGAAAACCTTGAAGGGCTCTCATAACCTAAACCGTGACGTGAAATCTGTCCCATGGCAAGAATCTCATCCAACTTGGCTTTCCCAGTATTCAAACGGTGAATTGCAGCTTCAGAACGTTCAGCTCTCTCAGTCATCTCCTTCAACTTAAAATTCAACACCTCATTTTCTTGCTTAGATTTCTCCAATGTTGAACTTGTATCTTTTTCTCTGGATAATAAAAGATTATTCTCCTTCGCCAACCTTCTATTAGCTTCTGCAACTACTAGCCATTTCTCATTCATCTCAGCATAAGTAACACGAAGATTATTTTCACTAACACTTCCTTCATCACCACTTGAGGAATATTCTGCAACTCTTTCCTTCATGTTGTAACATCGAGGAATGTTTAAACATCCAGACGACTCTTCAACTCTAACTCCAAATGCTACGAAATTGCTGGTGAATTCCTCATTGTCATCCTCATCATTATCATCATCACTCCATGTAGAGACATGAGCTTTTTCTTGCCTTCTCTTAGCTGTTGGACATTCTGACTGAATGTGACCATATCCTTCACATTCTCTACATTGAATTCTATCCAAATTCTTGACATGTCCAGCTTGATTCTTGAAATTTTGCTGTTGTTGACTTTGATCTACTCTTTGTCCTCCATTATCTCTGGAATTCTGAAAACGAGGTCTGGATGAACGTGGTACTATACTCTTGAAAGCTAAATTCTTCTCAGCTTTATCAGCTGAATCGAGCCCCATCTCATATGTTTGCAAAGATCCCATCAATTGATTCAACGTCATAGTATTCAAATCTTGAGCTTCATCAATTGCTGTAACTTTGTTAGCAAACTTTTTAGACACTGACCTCATAACTTTCTTCACCAACTTAGATTCCTTATACTTCTTCCCCAACTGAAAAGCCCTGTTTGCAATATCCTTGATCTTACTAATGAATTCAGCAATTGTTTCATCCTCTCTCATCATTATGTGTTCAAACTGTGAGGTTAACTGCTGGAGTTTTGATTCACGAACTTTTGTTGTTCCTTCGTGTACAGTTTGCAGAGCATCCCATACTTCCTTAGCTGTCTCACACGTAGAGATCAATTTGAACTGATCATCATTCATAGCAGTAAAGATGGCATTAACACCTTTCGAATGTGCCAGACAAGCTTTCTTTTCGTCTGGAGAATATGAGGATTCCGCCTTAAGCTCCGGTTTCTTTGTACTTGATGCTTTAACTGCCACTTTCGGTGCTTCCCACTTGTTCTCAACATAGTACCATGCCTGCTCATCCAGTGACTTGATGAACGCCTTCATGCGTGTCTTCCAGTAAGTGTAGTTTGATCCTTCCAGCATTGGTGGTCGCTTGATCGATGCCCAATCTCTTGTCGCCATTTGTAAACCCAGTCTGATCTCACTCTCCTTGTTAAAGGGAACAGCAAGTGCCTTGCTCTGATACCAATTGAAATTTCTACCGATCAGAATACTAGTGTTCTAATATTACCTACTTTATCAAGTATGTTTAAACATGTTACCAGGTTTAAACATTAAAGTAAAGAACACCAGAATTGATTACGCAGTTCGGTGAAACACACCTACTCTGCGGGGCGTTAACCCAGTTCAGAATTAATTCACTAGTACGAAAGATTACAGTACAAGATGTTTAAATTTCAATACTTATCTTTCTACTCTCCTTGTGAATTTGCAAACTCCCCTTGCTACCGATTTGCCTTGATCGAACTCCCTCCGATCTCAACCTCGTTGACGCTGAATCTCTTCCTCCCGAAGAATTAAGGTGTATGATTCTGAACTTGAAACCACGATCAATGACCTGTTGACGCGATCGACTCAGCACTGCTCCAACAAAGCTATTCTGGATGCAGAATACTTTCTCTTAAGTTCGATGCTTCTTCTCGCAGCTTGCGTCTTTATTTATAGCTCCATGCCGTGCTGCCGTGTTGATATATCTCTGTCCTTCAACCACGGTATTGCTGATCTTCTCATCTAGTTAATCACAGCTGCAATTAGTCTCCTACCTATATTCTACTTCTATAGCTATACTGTAGGAAATATAATCTTTCCTTATTTGAAACTAATCCTAACTAAAATACAACTCTATCATATATCTAATCAGATCAGAGCTGAATATTTCTTCAAATATCATCTTTGATTCGCTCGAATATCTTCTTTGATCACACACAAGTTGTACTTCATCACAATCACTGTTGCTCAATTTCTGTTTCTGCTGGAGCAAGTGTTTAAACATACAACATCAGTATGTTTAAACATAGTGACTTCTACAAAATACCCAACAATATAGTTGTGAAACTTTTGGACTCTTCAACTACTACACGACATTTATCAGTATAATATAATTCTAACTCAACCGAATGAACAAATCCTTATGCTTAGAAGTGAAATTACCACATATATGGTAATCATCCATGCACTTACTTGAAAATCTGTATATCAGCTTCTATTTTATTTCAAAATTAACTTGAAATTATTTTTAATAAGTCATTAATATACAACTAATATACAAATTTTTTATAATATGCACTACTATACAACTATCTGATCTAGTACATGGATCTTATAACTATTCTAATTTAACTTTACTCTACTGATACGTATGTCGAGTGGCCAAAGGACATTAGTCGGAGTAATAAAGTGAGATTGTTCTGGCTGATGTCACTTACACTTGACACTTGAGATGTAGCTCCAGTACCGACTGTATCGTGATTGAGCATCTTTGAAGACTTGAATTCAAGAAATTAAGAATAAATTGATTGTAACGTTGTTCGTGGGAATTTAATTTTAATCTTCACCGAATGAGACAAGAACTCTTACCAACTGAGATAATATAATTAATTAAAAACTTAACATGACAGTACTTATAAGCTTTGTCAAACCCACCCACCCTATAATGTATTTAAAATGACATGCATGGGAATAAGTTTCCGGCGAGACGTGTTAGGTTAAAGTAGGAACATGGGCAGGGCAGGTTGGCTTCCCGTTGACCTAATCATTGCCCATAAGTCTAAGAAATTTCATATTCAACGTCGATATAATTATAGAATTTTCCATAATAAATGTTGATTAACTCTCATGATTAATATTTACAATATTAATTAGTTTAAATTGATTTTTATTTTACTAAACGTTAAATTACTATATTCTTACTAAAAATTGTGGATATGATACGCTATATGGTTGATATTCTGTAAAACAAAGTCTTGTCTATGATTGTTGTATAACATCTGATAGTATGCAAATTGCAGGCCATTAGACAAAAATGTAGCAATCAAAGAGATGTATATACGTAATGAAGTGATAAAAAGAAAGTTGTTTTAGTTTTGTCATTTTATTGACTTCGACAAACACTATATATAATTTTTAGTGTAATATTATTTAAGATGTGATGAAAGTGTTATTAAAGAGAAGACGGAGTAAAGAAAGTGGGAGAAGAAGACCTGCAAAGTAATAATGATGGAATTAGATAAAAATATTTGGGATGTAAAACCATTTTAGTAGGTCGTGGAAATTAAAAGTCCAAACTGTTTACGGTCCTATTCATCTAAAATTGCAATAATTCTAGCTTATAAATAAAGGGGCATGCTATACGCAGTCCGTATTTTACTTATTTTGCAGTCAAAAATAAAAATACGCCTTTGATATATATGATATGGTCAATAATTATATATATCAGACATATGTATTATATATACTACTTTTATTGCATACACTTGCAATTCAGTTATATATCAGAATTATTGTATATATGATTATTTTAAAAAAATACGGACTGCAAATAAGTAAAATACGAATTGCGTATAGAAGGCATGTAAATTAAATGTTGAAATTGTCGCCAATACTGTGAATAAAGTTATAAGAAAGTGTGTAGAAAATGGGAATAATAGTGTGATGTAATTTCTTCCTTTATCAAGATCTTAAAAACATATTGCATATATTATATAAAAATTATTTTTTACAAAATGATTAAATATATATTAATAAATTAACATTTTAAAATAAGATATTTGTGCTTCGGTGCAAGTATTTTGAAATCTGTATATTTACTTCCTACTTGTTTGCTTGCACGTAAAATCCTTTCTTTAATTGGTAAATGAGATTTCAACGTTCCAATACTTTTCACAGACGGTCAATCCCTCTAATTTTAAATTATTGTAGAATATTAAGGGTTTGTCTGGTTGGATAAGTTTTTACAAAATTTAGATTATCCAAGTTCAGTTTTGTAAAATCTTGTATAGTTCATCATGTTTTTCAAAATCCAGACTTGTAAAATCCTGAAAATCAATCAAAGATTTTGTTCTATACTCACAAAATCCAACCCAACCAAACAAGGATTTTGCAAAAACAGACTATCAAAATTCCAAACAAAAACCCAAATTCTCAAAAACGCAAAACAAAATTTAGACTCTCAAAAATTTTGTGAACCAAACACATCCTAAATCGATGAAAATGAAGAAAAATTACAAGAAGGGGAAAAAATAATCATTGGACTCGGTAAAAAATAGTAAAAAACTCGAGACTTCTGCAATATTCTTATCTTGCACGGGACAAACAAACCAGACCATTTATACCTACTACATAAATTCCTCTGTATGATTTGACCACCGCCACCAGTCCACCGCCGTGCGACGCCGTAACTAATGACAAAAGGAATCTCACACGGAGTTCACGAGGTGGAGCGTGTCGTGTAGCGATATCCCGTAAGCGCGTAGGCCTATAAAAATTCCATCATCGGACTTCAGTCCATAGTAAAAGTTTTCAAGTTTCAAGAACGATCTTCCCAACTATAATTAATTGCTCTCTAGTCCCTAGGCCGGCCTTTTGAGTTCCAATCCTTTTCACAATGTCAATTATTCTTCACTTTTATTTACTATTCTAAATCTTTTTGTTAACTTTTCACACCAATTTAGTTGACTTGAAAAAAATGACAAATGGTAATAAATGCAACATTTTACAATTCGTTTAATTTTTAATTTTTGACCATTTATAATTTTTTAACCCGCAGTATTCTTTGGTAATTTAATTTTACAGGATTGGAAAAAATAAAATCATTTTTCATTTTTACACTATAAACTAGATATGCATTAGCAGAGCAGATGCATTTCAAGTCAATAGCATATCGTGCACCTAAAATCCTCATATTTTTATTTTTTTCCGGTTGATAAAAAAATACCTTTAACCATTAATATTTATATATATATGATGACATTTCACTATTATGAAAATATAATTTAAAATACATTTAATGAAATATCATGTGAAAATATTGATAAATTTAAATATTTAAATTAATTAATTTTGATTAAATAAATAATGACTTGTACCGTTTAAATAATTTAAGAGAAAGTACAAGAAAGAATTAAATTAGTAAACATGAAAGAGTGTAAAATTAAAATACCATTTAACTACAAATCTTTAGGCAAAATTTTCAATTAAAAATGACATGGCACCAAAAGATATCATCTTTATATATATACTATTTTGAAGTTACAAAAAAGAAAGAAATATAAAGAAAATTCGATTAAGACAAAAACCGCCTATGAAATCTTGATCGATGAGTACAAGGAAAGAAATTTATTAGCGAGCTAAAGAAAGAAACTCCCTCTTCCTACCATTTTATAATATTTCCTTATTAATCATGATTGATTGATAATTAATTATAGATTTATTCACATTTGACCCTTCACAAATCACAACATTAAATGCATGATTTCCTCAAATTATTTTTTTAAACCGAACTGAATCGAAATAAAAGTAAATTTATTAAAATGTATCAGAATTTACTAATTAGGAACTGAACGTTATTTTTGATGAAAGTCAACTAAAGAATATTGAATTAAACATAATAATAATATAACAAAATTAACTTGAATCTCATCAAACTGAATTGAACTGTAAAAATATTAAGTTGATATTCACAAATCAACCCCGTTAATCCCATCTTCTTCCCTTTCACACCCCATTCCTTTTCCTTTTCAAAACCAAGAAATATTCTAAGACCAAAACAAAACTCAAACATAAGTACAAAAACATCGCCTCCCCTTGATATCTCCCCTGTCTTAATTCTCTTCCTCACCTCCGCCACCACAGCTACGGCGGTTCTCCGGCAGCGATGGCGACGTGGGGTAACATGCGCCACCGCCTTAAAAAGCCAACCAGTCCGGTTTTCTACATGTCCATGATCGCCGTCCTCTGCACCATCTCATACCTCTTCGGAATTTGGTCTCACAGCGGCCCCGTCACCGGAGCCGGCGAAATCCACTGCAGCAACAACGTCACCGTCGAGGAAACCGAGGAAACGACGCTCACAACTCTCCCCCTCGACTTCACCGCCCACCACAACGGCGACGAGCTCGTCCCACTCGACACAGCGGCGCGCGTGGATCACTTCCCGGCGTGCAAAGCGGAGCTGTCGGAGTACACCCCTTGCGAGGACGCTGATCGCTCGCTGAAATTCGACCGGGATATGCTTATATACAGACAGAGGCATTGCCCAGAGAAATCGGAGATGCTAAAGTGCAGAATTCCGGCGCCGTACGGTTATAAAACGCCGTTCCGGTGGCCGGCTAGCCGCGGCGCGTCGTGGTACGCGAACGTGCCGCACAAGCACCTCACGGTGGAGAAGAAGAATCAGAATTGGGTCCGTTACGAAGGTGACCAGTTTAAGTTCCCCGGCGGTGGGACCATGTTTCCACGTGGCGCTGACGCGTACATCGACGACATCGGAAAGCTGATTAATCTCCGGGACGGCTCTATCAGGACGGCCATTGACACCGGTTGTGGGGTAAGTAAAAATTTTAATTGAATTTATCAATTTTTAATTTCAATTATAGGTGATTTAGTCCTAATTATACTAATTAGATTATTTGACACTAGCTTAGGATTTGACATTTGACATTTACCTAATGCCATTAGTTGTTTAATCACATGGAAGCTGTCTCAATCTCTGATTTTCGCTAGGATAGTAATTAGAACTATTTTGAGCATTATGTTTAAGTGTTTTCATAATCATCACTAATGCAATAATACATAATAACATGTAGAGTTTGTATAGATTTGTTAGCGAACGGTTACAATGTCGGGTAGTGGCACTTATCAATGGACGGTGTTGTGTGATATAGTTTTATGAGTTACGAGAAAAACCAACATATATATAGTTATATAATGTCGAGTAGGGGCACTTGTCAATGGTCAGTGTTACTCGTGTGATATAGTTTATGAGTAGCGAGGAAAACAATCTTATGGTCATTTTTGTGAGAATCATCTAAAAAGGGTTGGTTGTTGCATACAAATCTCATTGTTGATATTTGGTAGTAAAGGAAAATGTTTCACTCTTGTTTAGCTCTTGGAAAAGAATATGAAACAGTCAAATTTCTTAACTAGGATACCAATCAAACAGTTGTAAATTTGTAATCGATGGACCAATATGGTTTTGTTTTAATGTGTTTGTTATTTGATGCCAATGCATTGCAGTTTCGTGTTAGACTCATACACTTGAAATTCTAAAGTAGAGATTTTGTGGGTCAAACTCAATGATACCTTTCCTCATTTGCTCCAATCTTCGTTATCTCACGCACCAAAAAAGTTATTCCATATGCTAATGAAACTTGTTTTATGAAATCGTCACACGGTCTGTTACAACGTTTTCCCTTATTTCCCATACATGTAAAATACCGTATATTTTGAAAAGTCGTGTTTCTCTCTCTCTTGTGTGTGTGTATGTGTCTGTTTTCTTTTCTTTTGTCACTCTCTTTGGTGTTAGGTGAAGTGGAATAACTGTGTTGAAACAATGAAAATGTTGCTTTGATGAATTGGCTAGTTGGAAGTTAGAACTAGGGATATGAAAGTGTGAGATAGAGAGGAAAAAAGTAGTTGGTTATAATTTCCTTGGAGATGACTCAAGAAATTTTTGGACAGCCATTTTGTGGGGCATTCTGAAGATCATAGGATTGTACATTAGTACCAAAAATAGAAAATATACTTTGGTTCCATACTGAATTTACTTTCCCCATACTTCAAGAATAAATGAAACAAAAGTTTTTCACCAACAAAGAAATGTGGTATGAATCCTTTTCTTACTTTATTTGTGTAAGCTAACCATATGTTGTTAGGTGAATGGAAATTGAAAAGGGCTCTTTAGAAAGTCCACTACCAAATGTTACCCAATTTGTATAGCAGTCCCGGTGTTTTTTTGGTGTCGCAACCTAAAACGACGTCGTTTTTTCAATTAGAAAACGACGTCGGACTAAATTTAGAGATCAAAATGGAGTGCTTAGATTATTATTCAGCCTTGATTTCAGCTGATTGTTTGAGAATATGAGACTGTTTTTCTGTGCCTTTTTTTGACTTGGGTTAGTCTTCTCCCTAAGTTTCAAAAGAATACAAATATTAGGTAGGATTCCATTAAAGGTAGAACAAAATAATGTGACTCTGTTGTTGAATCATGTGATCAGTTGGGAACTTGCTAATTAAGTCTGCTGCCATCCTTCTAATTATTGACACACTGTAAATTTTGTTCTATTTATCTGACATGGTTTATCGATTAACAATTAAGATTTCAAGCCGCTAATTTGTGTTGTAAATCGTTGTTTTTATTATTCAGGTTGCTAGTTGGGGTGCCTATCTGTTCGACAGGAACATCATTAGCGTCTCGTTTGCGCCCCGGGATACACACATTGCACAGGTTCAGTTTGCTCTAGAGCGAGGTGTACCTGCATTAATCGGCGTGTTAGCCTCCATTAGGCTCCCGTATCCTTCAAGATCCTTTGACATGGCTCATTGTTCAAGATGCCTCATCCCATGGGGAAAGAATGGTAAATTATCACTTCTTTACTCTTATTGAAAGTCAAGGTGATCTAGGAATTTAGCCACTGATTTTTTTAAGGATATAAGTTTCCATCTTCCATAATTCTGAGATATAATAAAATTTCGTAATTTTTTAATTGAGTTCTGATTTTTAGTTACTTAATGATGTTTATACTTAAATGTGGTTTGAGCAGATGGGCTTTACTTGACTGAAATTGATCGAATTTTACGCCCTGGTGGATTCTGGATTTTATCCGGACCACCTATCAACTGGGAAAATCGCTGGAAGGGGTGGGACAGGACTCAAGAGGATCTTAAAGCAGAACAGGATGAAATCGAGAGCGTGGCAAGAAGTCTTTGCTGGAAAAAGTTCATTCAGAAGAATGATCTTTCAATTTGGCAGAAGCCAACCAATCACAAGCACTGCATTGTCAACCGAAAACTCTTCAAAAAGCCACAGTTCTGCCAAGCACGAAATCCCGATAGCGCGTGGTAATGTCACATTTAGTTTGTATTGACTGAATTGTAAAATAAATGTTTGAATAACATTTGATTTGTACTTACTGATTACCTTGCCAATTCAGGTACACAAAATTGGAGACTTGCATAACTCCACTGCCTGAGGTTTCTGACATCAAGGAAGTGTCGGGCGGACAGGTGGCAAAATGGCCGGAGAGGCTGACAGCCGTCCCTCCTAGAATCGCGAGCGGAAGTGTAGAAGGGATAACTGCAAAAATCTTCGAGGAAGACACTGAGTTATGGAAGAAGAGATTAGCGTACTACAAGAACTTGGATTCTCAGCTAGCTGAGAAAGGAAGGTATAGAAACTTGCTCGACATGAACGCTCATCTCGGAGGATTTGCCGCCGCTCTTGTCAACGATCCCGTGTGGGTCATGAACGCCGTCCCCGTGGATGCAAAGTTGAACACCCTCGGCATCATCTATGAGCGTGGACTCATCGGCACTTATCAAAACTGGTAAAGATGACTTAAATTCTTTGATCCCTAACTAATATCCAATAATTTGAAGTGTTTTTAAAGGAAAAAATGTGTTTTTTCGCTTCAGGAGTGAGGCCATGTCTACTTACCCTAGGACTTACGATTTCATTCACGCCGACAAGGTTTTCAGCCTATACGAGGATAAGTAAGTGCTCGTGCTCGTGTGCTACCATTCATTCTTTTTGCTATACTACAAGAGTTCTGTTTGTAATATTGTTAATTCGTTTTTGTGTGTATTAGATGCGAAGCGGAAGATATTCTTTTGGAAATGGATCGGATACTGCGGCCACAAGGAAGCGTGATAATCCGGGATGATGTCGATGTTCTTGTGAATGTGAAGGAGATTGTGGACAGGCTTCAATGGGATAGCAGAATGGTAGACCATGAAGGGGGTCCTCATGTGAGGGAGAAGCTTTTGGTTGCTGTGAAGCAGTACTGGACTGCTCCTGAACCTGCTAAAGACGAATGAGTTTTGAGATTTTCATTAATTGGAGTTCATAATTTTTGAAAAATGTTTTTTTTCTTGTTCTTGGCTTGCCTTTTTGAAGATGTCCAATTGGGCAGGCTTGTGATTAGGAATGATAGTGAAATTTGACCGTAAATGTAAATCTTTGAGACTCATAGAAGATGATGATTACTGGAAAATACAAGTTATACAAATTATGAGTCCGTTGACATTTGAAATCAACCTCAACTATTTCCGCCAAATCCACAAAACTCTCATTTTTCCTTTTAGTATTGATTTTCACAGGGCAGTTTGAGTGTGCACAATAGTAAAAAATTCAAATCTGCATTAGAAAAATTGAACTTGTACAATCAAATTACCTCTGCACGTATCGATTCTTTTTAAATGAAATCAACCGAGTGTTGTAAACATAGTGTACTTGTAATGTAGTTTCAACATAAGGGTTGGTTGATACATTGAACTGAATTAAACTTAATTGAAATATACTGAACTGAAGTGAAAACTAATAAATTGAAGATACTAACAATATATCTAAATTTTAAGCTGAATTTCATCAAATTATATATCATGAAAATTGAACTGAAAATATTCATATAACATGATATAAATCATAATAGGTTATCGGAAAAAAGAAACACAAACTTAGGCTTCGAGCTTATTTATTGTTCTGAACTGAGTGAAAAGTTTATCTAAATTAACATAAATTTTATCAAATTTATTTTTGCTGAACTGAATCGATGTACGGTTAAAAAAGCCCATTAACCGTACATTTAGATAATGGGCCGAAAACCCTAAACTGATTTACACCCGAAGGGTTAATCACCCATATGTATGGTTTAACTTGATATTCAGACCCTCATGTAACCATTGATTCATCCGAGGAAAAAAGATTGCAGAGGAAAGCTGTGAGGACTCGGCTCTGTCCAGAGAAAGTGAAAGCTCCTTTTTCGCCGGAAAGTGGTGGCGCAGTCGTCGTAGCTGTGCAAAGTTTGAATCTTAATTTGAATATCGCGCGTGGCAGCTAGGTTTTCTTCTAATTCTTCTGTTCAGGTTAATCTAAAATTCAAGTTATTAAGATGGCTCAAAAACTGACATCTTTTACTGAGAATTGTGTAAATATATTCTCCCTTGCGAGCATGAATAGAATTAATGTGATTTTGTTTGAACTTTGAATGTCCTATATTCTGAGAAATATCCCTGGGCTTTTCCATTTTATACAGACTTGCAGTGATTATGAAGTCTGAGTTTGCAGACCTGAGTGGTGACCTATTTGGTGAGATATTCTGCAGATTAGACTCAAAGACGCTGTCTAACTGTTGGAGTGTTTGCAAGACATGGCACCAAATCATCTCCGATCCCATCTTCCGTCGTCAATTCACGCTGAAAAACTCCAAACTAGTGGTGGGGGACCTGTGGGAGCCTGACCAGACTTCCACCGGGACGCCAGCTTTCTCGTTCACCATGCATATGGATGAGGGGGCGTTTAAAAGAGACATATTGGTCACCTCGAGAACACTCAAAAAAGAGGAAGTGAGCTCCGACTCTATTGGCAGATATGGCTTCACCCGCCTCACGTGTGATATGATGCTGTTTTACGATGCTGAGACAGCCAACCTGCTGAATCCGAGGACCGGCGAACTTCATATCTTGCCTGGTTACTTGTCTCCCACCTGCCCTGATCTACATCATCTTCCCTATATATATGGATATGATGCTTCCAAAGCTGAATATGTGTTGGTAGCGTCCGAGCGGGTGAATGAGCAACGTGAACGAGTGGCCAAGTTGTGTTTCACAGTCGGCCAAACTTGTTCCGGGTGGAAGGTAAGTTTGAATGTGCTTTTCAGACTTGAGTTTTATCAACGTATTTTGTTAACTTTATATGTTTCAGATAATATGGGATGCAGCCTTCCCCCACAGAACGATACCATGTTTGGGGATATTGTTAAACAACCAGGCGTATTGGCCAGTTTGTGAAGGTGAAGGCGAGGAGATTATCGTGTCCATGGATCTTGATTACAGCGACAGCAGCGATGCATTCTGCATCATCAAATCTCCCCCACCCATCCCTGGTATGTACACGTGCTTTAACGATGGTGATCACGTCGGATTGATTGATTACAAAGGAAGTTTGGGACTGGTCGACACCGAACACATGGCCTGGAAAAACACTCTGCTCCTATGGATACTCGAGGATCGATCTTCTTCCTTGTGGATGAAGAAATTCCATATCAACCTAGACACGATTCTTTCATCCGCTCTACCTGACCTTGTACTTGTTGCTGTTAAATCATCCAAGGAAGGTGAGTTGATAATACACTCTCTTCGTGGAAGGAGTCATTATATTTTGAATCCGGAAACACACAAAGCTCAACATCTAGACATCCCCCTTCCTCACCATCCTGATGTCATTGCTGGTAGTACACCATATCACCTCTGGGCAGCCTTTATGTAATCAACCACAACACTCTTGTTGTTTTCCAGATCCTCATTTTCAACTCTTCTGATTCCTTTTGCTATTATTGACATATGAGATGGACCAAATTTCGAAATGTTTGCAATAGAACTCATGTCATGTATTGTATTGCCACTGATGATGATCGTAATAGTTTTGGAAAATTGACTTTCTTCTTTTTTGCATTTCTGCTTGAATCTTTGTCTAAGTAGTCTTATTTCTGAAAGTAATTACCAAAGTAACACTCTTTTAAAATTAATTCCATAACTAGTACTTATGAATTGAAACTTAATTTAACATTTAATCCATCAATTTTGTATATTTTGGTTAGAGCCACACATTATCAACTAACTTGATCATTAGCCACAAATATTCGCAACAATCACCGCCGCAATACTTCATTCTCCACAAATCACAATACACGTATATGTATACCGACATGCAACCCCTGACACTAGGGCTGTGCATCTTGAACTATCTGCCTCGCCCCGTTCCATTATTAAATTATCTGCGAAGCGGGGCGGGGAAAAATTAATCATGAGGCGCGGATAATTAATTGATCGATCCAATTATGAATCCGTTGACATTTTGAAATCAACCTCAACTATTTCCGCCAAATCCACAAAATTGTCATTTTCCCTTTTAGTATTGATTTTTGTAGGGATAGTTTGAGGAGTTGGTCTCTGGAGTGACCGATATTATAGCTAAAATATAGACCAAGGACTACATTAGAATATGAAAGGAAGGAAGTCCTTATTTCCAAAATTTGAAAAAATACCGTTCACACACACTATTCAC
The DNA here is from genome assembly GCA_948330725.1 of Sherardia arvensis. Classification (NCBI taxonomy): domain Eukaryota; kingdom Viridiplantae; phylum Streptophyta; class Magnoliopsida; order Gentianales; family Rubiaceae; genus Sherardia; species Sherardia arvensis. Next base: position 4,287,929 of record OX415238.1, on the reverse strand, counting down.
CGGTAGTGTTCACGCAGTGAATATGTACTCAAATTAGCAATATGCTGATCATGTGGTGGCATAGAAAGCCTGTTTCTTCAAACATTCTGCAGGAACAGTGAAACTCCACAGACTTATTTGCAGGGATTGTCACCATAACTTCATCTGCAAGACCTTCTGTAAATACAATAGTTTTCTAAACAAACACACCTGTTTCTAACCTAAAAACATCAGATTACAACCAACAGACTCTTCCTTCTCAGTTTTAACTTTTAATGAAAGAGTTTGTGCACAAGAAACAAAAGTCATTAGTTTTTAAACTAAACACTTTATCTTTTATATGTTTAAACATGCTAGTTTCTATTCTAAACAACCCATTTTTCACTAATTGCAAATACAATAGTTTTCTAAACAAACACACCAGTTTCTAACCTAAAGACATCATAATTTCTACCAGAAGACTCTCCCTTCTTAGTTTGTGTACAAGAAACAAAAGTCATCAGTTTTTAAACTAAACACTTTAGCATTCACATTCTTAAACAAGCTAGTTTCTATTCTAAACTACACATTTTTTCACTAGTTGCAAATACAACCGTTTTCTAAACAAACACACTTGTTTCTAAACTAAAGACATCAGATTTCAACCAGCAGATTCTTCCTTCTCAGTTTGTGTACAAGAAACAAAAGTCATCAGTTTTTAAACTAAACACTTTAGCATTCACATTCTTAAACATACTAGTTTCTATTCTAAACAATACATTTTTCACTAGTTGCAAATACAACAGTTTTCTAAACAAACACACCAGTTTCTAACCTAAAGACATGAGATTTCAACCAGTAGACTGTCACATCACAAAAAAAAGTAGTGTGGTCTGAGAACTGTGGGGATTGTAGAAACTAGATTATTTATTCTGAAAACTGTTGTGATTGTGGAAACTTGATTGTTTAGGCTGAAAATTGTGGGGAGTGTGAAACTTGATTTTTTAGCCTGATAACTATGGTGCAACTTGATTGTTTAAAAAATATGGTGAAACTTGATTATTTAGTCTGAAAATTATGGCGAGTATTTAGTTTCACAAACTAAAATCAATATGTTTAGGCAAACTAAAATAAATATATTTCAGCCTAAACAATCAAGTTTACACAATCACCTCAGTTTTCAAACTAAATAATCAAGTTTCACAAACACCACATTTTTCAGCCTAAACAATCAAGTTTCCACAATCACAGCAGTTTTCAGAACAAATAATCAAGTTTTCACAATAAAATATCAAGTTTCAACACAAATCAACATCGGGAAAATATTATTCATCACCTCCGTTAATGGTAGAATGCACCGCATCAGCATTTTGGGAGGATGAGGTCTTCATTATTCTTCAGATCTGCAAAATAAGAACGAATAAACTGAATGAATTTAAACGAATGAATATAAACGAATAAATTGAATGAAAACATCACAATCAATACCTGATCCAGAGCGCCGCAATCGATCGGAATATCTTAGCAACCGCGCCAGAAAATGTGAGAAACAGATCCATATCGGAGATTGTAAGAAACCGCGCCAGAGAATGTGAGAAACAGATCCAGATCGGAGATTCTGAGAAACCGCGCCGGAGAATGTGAGAAACCGCGCCGATCGGAGATTGGAGCGGCGATCGAAAATTATGAGCTCTGGAGAATTGGGGGAAAGACGAATTGCAGAAATAAAAGAAAATCACTATTCATTTATATACATACATATGTTCCGGAATTTGCAGAAAAAGGACCTGCCCCAAAGGTAATTTGCAAATTAGGGGTCGCGTCCAATATCATTTGCAAAAGAGACCGTCTATATTTATTATATTTATAGACGGTCTATTACAAGACTAATATTAGTTTGAGTGTGCACAATAGTAAAAAAATTCAAATATGCATTAGAAAAATTGGACTTGTACAATTAAATTATCTCTGCACGTATAAACCCTTTTTAGATGAAATCAACCTAAGTGTTGTAAACATAGTGTGCATGTAATGTAGTTTCCACATAAGGGCTGGTTTGATACATTGAATTGAATTGAGCTTAACTGAAACATATTGAACATAAGTGAAAACTAATAAGTTAAAAATACTAACAATATATCTATATTTAAGCTGAATTTCATCCAATTTTATATTATGAAAACTGAACTGATAATATTCATATAACATGTATATAAATCATAATAGATTATCGGTAAAAAAATACATAATTAGTTCTTGAACAGTGTGTAAATTTAGGTACTGATAAATATAATTAATTTAACTAAATTAACCTAAATTTTCATCAAATTTATCTTTGCTGAACTGAATCGATGTACGGCTAAAAAAAAACCATCAACCGTACATTTAGATAATGGGCCGAAAACCCTAAACTGATTTACACCCGAAGGGTTAAGAGCAAGTCCCACTTTCTCCATTCACATTCTCCATAATAGGGAACCAAATCCCATATTCCCCATATTTTTTTTACCTCAACTCCAACAGTTCATCCATTTTTCATTCCCTATAATTTATTGACATTTATTACTATACATTTATCCTACTGTCTTATATTTTAACCATATATTCAATAAGTCCAAATAATGATGAACAAATAAATAATTAACTTAAAATACATATTACAAGAATATTTCATATTTGAAATTACTTACTCTACAATATAAAATAATAAAAATATATTTTATAAAAATAACACATCACGAGTTATAATATTATAATCTTTGTAATGTATTATGAATAATTAGACTCGTCTATTTTCAATTATTTGTTACAAGTTATTATTTTCAACCATAACAAATAAAATGTTTTATAGAAAAATTAGTTCAACCATCCTGATGTCATTGCTGGTAGTACACCATATCACCTCTGGACAGCCTTTATGTAATCAACCACAACTTCACTCTCCAGATATTCACTGCAGGTGCTATATATACTAGGGGTGAAGAATTTACCTAGGGGGCAGATATTATATTATATTTAGCTGGAAAAGAACTCTTTTGGTTCCTTTTGAAATATTTGGCATATTGATTTCTCTTTTGCTTCTTATCTTATTGACATATGAGATGGACTTGGAGATGATGTTGAAATTATAGTGAAAAGTAGGAGAGGGTATGATAAGCAAATAGTATGTCGGAATAAGATAATTAAATTCTTAAGTGTATAATCATCATTTTTAAATAATAGTACTACTGAAATTCATTTTTTTTTTAAAATAAATACTTCATTCAACTTCAGAGTTCTGAAAATCGTCCAGAAACGAATGACAAGAAACTTGTTGGGGGGGGGGGGGGGATTCCAAGTATTAAACAGTAACGTACTAGTCTTAGCAAAGTCTGCTAGAAAATGAGCTACGATATTCTGGCTACGAGGTACCCAAAAGGGACCTTTACACTCAACACCCTCCAACATACTTCTAAGTCTTGTTACCGTTACAAAGCAGTTCACCGTACAATCCACCTCGCCTTGTACCATTTGAACGACCTGTAGAGCATCTCCTACCAGACTAATCGGCTGCGGAAGTTCAGGAATCATGAGGATTGCCTCCTCCATCGCCAGACATTCTGCGAGAATAGGATCCGACACATTTAACGTTCTCCTGGATGCTGCCCAAATGAATCTACCCGCTTGGTCCATTGCCACAACCCCCGTTGTAGCGTCCCCGAGGAGGATGCCTGCATCAAAATACAGTCGTGCTCCGTCATCAGGAGGTCGTAACAACGATTGTGGCATTAGTGACTCTGACAAACTCCTTCTTCCCATTCTGCGCCTCATTATAGGTCCTTAGATTAGCAATTACTCCTGCCGCCATGGTATCGGCGGTGGTATGACAGTCGTCAAATATCTGCCTGTTCCTTTGGTACCATATGTCGTCACATAGCATTATAACTATCGCACAGAAGTCCTCATCATCTTTCTTCAGCAACTCACGGAACCAATAATCGCCTCTAGCTTGCATCTTTTGAGCAACTCTATCCCAAAGACCCACCGTCCTCCATACTTTCTGAGCATACTCACACATGAAAAATAGATGACAAGTTGAATCTACATTTTCCAGACATAATGGGCAGGTCGATGCCACCTCCACTCCACGCCTTCTCAGGTTAGTCACAATGGGTAGAGAATCCTTACAAAGTCTCCAAGCAAAGTGAAGCGCACGCTTCGGGGTTTTGAACTTTCATAGGCGATTCCAGAATTGGGCACTCTCTCCCCCGTCAACCTGCTGCAAATTATGATGTAACGATGACTGAGAATTCTTAAATGCCACATGGTACGCCGAACGAACCGTGTAGCTTCCAGATTTCGTAAATCCACTTATCTGCCGAGTCCAAGTTCCTAAGGGGGATTTCCTTTATCTTAGCCACATCTTCCAGAGTGAAGTGCTCCTCCAACACGTCTACTTTCCAGAGTAGAGTGAAGTACTACTGAAATTCATTAATTATATTGAAAGTGCCAGAATATAATTTCCTTGTCAGAATATAATTCATAATAAATTATTTATTATGAATATGTTAGTAACGGATATATATTATCATCTTTTAATTATTACACAAAATTTAATAATGAATTATCTTTAATCTTACTCATTCACCTGTTGAAATAATTCTTTACCTTGATGTGACATTTATAAGGGATTTTGTGATACTACTATACTTCCAACTCTAAAATTATTGACATAGTTGAATGTGACCGTTTCAAATCAAGTATTGTTCTAGTTATCATTATTTTATTGCACACCTCGTCATTAATATTTTAGTTACATTCTCGTCATTAATATTTTAGTTACATTGGATAAAATTCTTGGAAATAAAAAATAGCGATAGTTTGTAATGGGAAAATTTATGTGTTGAATAGCATATTTAATTTATGTGTTCAATAGCATATTTACATCATCAATCAAAAGACAATTTGATTAGGATTTAATTAATCTAATTTTTCTAGTTAATTTTAATATTAAAAAATAACTGAATGTTTTGGTATGATCATATTTACAATCTAATAATTTTAGTTGTATACGAACTTGGTCATCGATAATATTTATCTCACAATTTGAAAAGTATGATATAAATAGTACAACGATCAGTGAAAAATTAGTAATGCATACCAAATTGACTAAATTAGTGTAAAAAGGCAACAAATAGTGAAAAGTCTTTTTAGTTATGTTTTAGGTAATTGATAGATGCAGTCCAACATTATGTTCGCATTCCGTATTTGTATTAAAAGTACCTGATCCGAGAGTGTTAATGACATTTTAAGAGATAAATACGGACTGCATAAGTAAATACTAGACTGCATATAACAATGCACATGTTTTAATATGATCATAATTACGAATCTAATCATTTAGCTATTCACAAAGCTGATTTATCTCACAATTAGTTTACTACTTGATCAGGTAATACTAAGTATACAATAATTAAATGAAAAGTTCATAAGGCGAAGTGAATTTTACTAAATTATTAAAAGAAGTAGGCAAACAATTATGGAAAACTATGTTTAGTTATGTATACACAGTTGTTTTGGGAAAATTAAACAAGTTTTAGAATTAGTAAAAAACTAGGCACAAAAATAAGGTAAAGAGAAAGCGACACCTGGGTTTACGATTTTTTACTATAATTATTATAATTTAATTAGTATACAAGATAATAGTGATGAAAAAAATTATGTGTGGAATAGCACAATCAAAGTAGATAAATATCATCAATTAGCTTTAAAGAGATTTGATTAGGATCTAATTAATTAATCTTACTTGTTTTTAACTTTAATAAAAATATAATTGCATGTTCTGATATGATCATATTTATTTAAAATCTCATAATTTTAGCTATATATACAAAGCTCATAATTGAATATTTATGTCACAATTCAAAAAAATAGTACAATAATCATTCAGTGAAAAATTAGTAAATTTTATTAAATTTGTATAGTGATCAGGCAAAGTAAATATTTAGTAAATATATAAGGCTAGTAATTAGTGAGAAATATTTTTAGTTATTTAAATAATTTTTGGGAAAATTGACATAAGTTCTAAAATTAATAAAAAAATAATTTTGGTGAGAAATAAGTAGAAGAATAAGACACATGACAGTGTTTACTGCTTTAAATATGTATAGACAGATATGTATACAATTTTCTAAACCTTAAGTAGAATGTTAAGTAAAAGGAAATTTTAACTCACTTTCCATTTTAATTCAAATCTTTTTTATAAAAAATCAACTCAAAATCCAAGTCGATTACTTTTTCCAAAAAATAATTTTTGTTTCAAATTTACAAAATTCGAAACAAATAAAATATAATTTTGTGTCCGACTAAAACAAATTCCAAACAAGATTTTTGATAATTCATAATTTCATAACTTGCAAAATCTTAAACGAGTAAAACCCTATATACTATTCGGAATTATAGTTTCCTTCTGTTTGTTTATTAACCAGGAATTCCATTGTTTTCAGAGAGAGAGAGTAGAGTAAGCCGTAAGGTTTCTGTTCGCCGGGAATCATGCAAAACGTTCGCCGGAGATCGCGCAAAGGTTTTTTTTCACGCCTGAGATCGTGCAAAGTGTTTTGGCTTCACCAACCTTTTGGATATTGTGGCTGCAATCTTTTCTTCTTCCGTTTAGGTCAGTCTAAAATCAAATCTATTCTTGTTCAATTAATTTTAAAATCGAGTAGTAATTATTCAGTGTATTATCTATTTATCATGTTGCAGGGATTAAGCAGATGAAGACCGAGTTTGCAGACCTGAGCGGTGACCTAATTGGTGAGATATTATGCAGATTAGATTAAAAAACGCTGTCCAACTGTTTGAGTGTGTGCAAGACATGGCACCAAATCATCTCCGGTCCCATCTTCGATGAACTCCGCCGTCAATTCATGCTGAAAAACTCCAAACTAGTGGTGGTGGACCGGTGGCGGCCTGACCAAACTTGCAGCGGGACTCCAGCTTTGTCATTCACTATGTATATATATGAATGGGGTATCTAAAAGAGACCTCGAGAACACTCCAAAAACTCCATATCAACCTAGAGCCGATTCTTTCAGCCATTCATCCTGATTTTTCACTTGCATATATGGACAACATTGGTATAAAATCATCCGAGGAAGGTGAGTTGATAATACGTGCTGATGGTTGCAGGAGTTATTACATTTTGAATCCAGAAACACAAAAAGCTGAACATCTACAGGTCCCTTGTCCTCTCCATCCCAGTGTCATTGCTGGCAGTGAACCATGGATCATTTGGCCTGCCTTTTTGTAACAACTCCAACTTAACTCTTTGTAATAAGCAAGTTATTTATTGTTGGTAATATATCTCATTTTCATGTATTGTATTGCCACTGATGATCATAATAGTTTTGAAAAACTGATTTTCTTCTTCTTTTTTAGCATTTCTCTTGAATCTTTGTCTAAGTAACCTTATTTCTTAAAGTAATTCCCAAAATAACACTCTTTTAAAATTAATTTCATAAATAATACTTATGGATTGAAATTAATCTCACCCTTTCTATGTTTTAACTGCTTTCCATTTCTTGTTTCAATCCTGGACAAGTTTCGAAAATTTTATGATTTGATTGCCATTGGTAATCTGAGATTTTTCATAAATTAGGACTTGAATTTATCATCTCATGATCATCCTTCATGAATATATACCGCGAAGAGTGCTCGGAAAAAATCAAGAAGCAGGCGCGGCTATGCTTACGTGCCCGGAATGCAGTTGTGATCTCAGTGCAGAACATGCACTGCTTCAAGGCAGCGCAAAAGGTACAGTGAAGAGCATGAGCAGAAGTTGAGATGCCAGAATTAAGAGAGGAGTTAGTGAACTTGTGTTGTAAGAATAATAATTTTCTCTTAATTGTACATGTATTATATGTGAAATTGTGAAATGGGATGGGATCGACATCGTAAGCATTATTTGTATATGTATATCATTGTTTAATTTGGGAGAAATCCCAATTGAGATCTTGTAAATGAATAATATCATTTTCAATAGATTGTATATTGTTATTATATATTTAAGGTGGTTCTCTGCCACTTATTTGAATATTTTTCAGTTCAATTTATTTTTGATGAACTGTAATTTTATGAGATTCAATTTAATTTAATCATTTGTAATACATTCATTTTTACTTTACTTTAATTTAACGAAAATAAACCGTAAAAAGCATGTCATTACTCTAATTAGAACAACTAGTATAATGTCCCGTGCCGATGCACGGATATCTTCTATTTAAAAATTATTATTATATATTCATTAAAAATTATCTTATTTATTTTCATCAATAATGTATGCATGTGAATGTTATTAATTGACAATGTATTGACAATTTAACTATGAAAATTTCCATGTTATACAGATGCAAGTGATATTCTACTCACATAAATGTTTCTTTATACAATTAAATAAAATTAATATTCATTCCATTCCTTAAATAGTTTCTATCAAGGATTGTTGTGTGGAGATAAGATTATTCAAGCGGAAAGGGAAAAAATCCAGCAACTTATAATTGAGTAATCCATAAATTCTTTGATAGAATAATCTTACTCATAGGAAAACCAAGAAGACCAGTAGAGAGTTGATAATGGGTGGATCCAGAAAACATTTTTAGTGGGGACTGAGATTACATTTACACAAAATAGAGAATGAATTTAGTGTTAATTTTAGTAAACTTGTGATAAATTTAGGTAAAATATAACTATGTTTATAAAAAAAATAAAAAAAATTGGCCAAAATTATTTGGTGAGTGAGGCTCGAGCACCATTTGAATTATTGGGACAGAAAAAAGGAGAGATTTTATTGGGGTTTCAATTGAATTATTACCCAATTAAAAAAAGAAAAAACCAAGAAGAATAGTACGCTTTTTATAAAAAAAAATTTAACCTATAGCGGAAGAAATCATGTGTGATACATTAACTAAAATTATTATTAATACTCCACTAATTACAGTATATATGCATTGATCATGTGGTTAAGTATGTATTTGACTTTAATTAGTTTTTGTGATGCTAATTTCAAATTTTATATAATTTGACCAGGAAAACATAATTTTAATGATTGTCTACTTCACACCATGTATATAAAAAAACAATATTAATTAGAAAAAACAAATAAGTAATGTTTATTATCAGGAATGCATATCATAAAAAGCTAAGAACAGTTTCAAAGTGTTTCAGTAAAATTGCAACTCTCCAGTAAAAAGCTCATCATAAAATTGCAACTCAAGATCACCCATAACCAAGAACAGTCTCAAAGTGTTTCAGTAAATCGTACAGACACCACTGTGCACAAAAACATAACCACACGGGTGATCAACTTGTGAAAAGCACAGGAAAAAATAAAAACCACTCAAACACTTCATACACAGGAAACAAAAAAATAAAAGAATATCTACTCAAACAAACCATATATCCAACACTTGATATGCACCTGAGAGGATCGATGGAGACGGGAAAAAGATTATACCTTTATTAGGGAGAATTGTCAGTTCAAGAAATTGCAGAGGAGCTGCTGCCCTGAGAACCATCGCCGTTGACTCCCCCGTTGACCTCAGTTCCCTGGCTGGAATTACTGTTCTCCTCCTCATCTTATCAAGCATGCGCCTCTTCGCCTCCAAACGCCTCAACGTCTGCTCCTCCTTCCTCTTCCGCCACCCCTCCGCCGCCGCGGCCATGGGAAGCGAGTAAGCCCTCGCCAGGATATTCTCCACGGCCACCGGAATATTCGCCACAGCCGGAAAACTCGACACCGAAGATGACCCCGAACCTGCCGTTGAGCGAAAGACCCAGACTCAACTCGACGCCGCTGTCCTCTGCCTCGTCAGAAATCCCTGCGTTGTTTCTCAGCGAATCCATTCGTGATTTTCAGAACCCGGAAGGAGCTCCAACATCAGGCGATCGATTGCAAGAGAGGGCACGGCGGATCGGAGCATCGGTCGGGGTGATTTCCTCTGTGAAAACGCTTCGAAGATTTATACTGCATTACCATGAAAACGCTCAACTGGATACCCAATTAAGATTCAATTACTCCGATTCAATTACTGAGCGTCCGGTCAGGGAAGTGGAAAGGTGAAGAGGCTGGATGAGGAGAATCAATTCAGATTCAGTTACTTAGCGTCATATAAGTGCTTCAGAAACGAGAGCTGATAGGTCACCCCCAGAGGGTGTCACCCTCCATCCACGTGGCAAGGCTCAATTGGTTGCTTTGATGAATTTAATTTACATTTATTTTAATTTTTCGCCAATCAGGACCCATGTGGGGTCCAATAATTTTTGTTCAAAGTTTTGACCGCACCGTGTAATCTTTTGGTAATTTTTTCTAATGTCGTTCAATGTGAGATTATCCAACACGACTAATACAACACAAGCAGCAGTTTTCACCGACATTATTTCCCGACCGGCGATCGACCGACAATTCAGATCCCCAAACCGTCTCAATTTATAGCCGTGAATTTGCCAGCACACACCATGATTGTCGTCGTGGATTAGTCTGGAGCTGCAATTTAGGATCCGTCGGCGCTCACTTGGTGGTTGCCCTTGCTCGCTACGCACTGGTTATTCTCCGGCCACTCCTTGCGTATGGGTAAGATAATTAAAGCTTTTTTTGAATCTACCCATGCTATAAAAGATAATCTACCCATCATAGTTGACTGATAATCTACCCGGTGGCTAGCCCATAAAAGTTTGCCGATTGGGATCCCGTTGAAGCTTTTATCGGAGTTGAAAGAAGGCAATTAGGAAGAGGTAATTTGTTTCTTGCTTGTTTTTGTATGATTTATGAAAATTGGAATTCAGTTTAAGCATCTTGTATTCCTCTACCATGATGTGATTGTTGTGTCAAGATGAGCTAGAGTGTTTATCGAAAATATGGACATAAAAACTGTAAATTTGCCTAAGTGATAGTTGCCTGTGTAGGTCGAATATTCAGTTCATGGATGTTGAACCCAACTTGGGCCACCTTCACATATGAATTGAATCCACTGCAAGAAACAACTGCATGTATGTTATAGAAATTTATACGATTAACCAAGTGCAAGACAGTGTGTTTAGTTTAATTTATCTGGTATAAATTCTGAATGGAAATGGTTGGTTTACCTAAATGTATGCCTCCTTCAACTGTAAGCAGAGTACATTACCAGTGTCTACTCTTTCGTATTCACCGTTGCAGCTCCCTTCAAGGAATGAATTATATGTAAAAAGTTCCAAGCATTCCCTGAACATTGTCCATAAAATGTATCAGCTTTGTACCTCATCTCTTGAGGGGCTTTTCCTCCATTGGAGAAACTCATCAGTCAAGCTGAGTAGATTAAATTTTCAGTCTGAGTTGTGACATATGAGATGTATGTACTTGTGTAAATGTGTAGTCTGTTTGTTTGTGCTTGTCTGGGCGAATCAAAATCGAAACTTGTTCCTAGACATTGTATTATCTTACTTGAGTATTGAATACATGTATTATCTTATTTGATGTAATGTAAAATACATGGTATTTATTTTCAGGGTATTAGATGAACAGAAATTCTGCTAATGAAGGGGCTTTTTAGAGGAGCCAGCTCCTAACTGTTTAGAGGTTCTTTTTAACGGTAAAAAAATTTCTCTTTGTTGTACTGAAATTTTACTTGGTGTTCAAAACTAAAAACCAACTTCAAAGCTACTACCTGGCCTAAACTGAAATATGGTTATGATTTGATCGGGTGCAGGTGATGGATTCAAATGTGCAGTATGCAGAGAATGATGGGGATGGGAGCTTTGTTGAGATAATAAATGGCATCCATCGTCGTTATGTCAGAAACATTAATGGTGATGGCCTTGATGTGGTTGAGATTGAAGATGTTGGTCATGATGAATCTGACACTTGTGAACCTGGTGATGAGTCACAGGTGGAGGATGTGGGTTTAATGCATTGTAATAGGACTGGTACAGGTACTGATGACGATAATAACGTTTGTGTAGTGGAGGAATTCAATGAAGAAGGGGAAATGATACTTAGGTATCTCCCGGACCAGGATGGAGAAGGAAGAGAAGAGAAAGAAGAGAATGAAGTGATACCGCCACCGTTAGTGAGACCAGTGAAATTTCAGAGGTTCAGCTCCGGTGGCGATTTCTTAGAGCAAATGAACATCTATGCGTACTCATCCGGTTTCACAATTACTATTAAGGAGCCAGTAAAAGACAAGAAAGATATGGTATTCAATGGGCCTGGTCAGGATGTTGATGACCTGTTTACTTTCGACCTTGTCAGAAAGTACAAGAATCACCGCAAGCTTAGACTACAATGCAGCAAGGCAGGTGTTCCCAAATCCCGGAGTTCTGATCCAAATAAAAGTACAACTTCCAGAAAGACCATGTGTCCGTGGAAGGTAAACGCTTGTAGGTCGCCTAGTAGTGGAACAAGCTGGAAGATCACGATGCTAAACGATGAGCACAATCACGAGTTGGACCCAAAACTGAGTAGGCTGTTGTGTAAGTACCGAAGGATGTCAGTGGGAGATCAGACCAAAGCTCTGGAACTGCACCGAGGTGGCATTGGGATTTGTAAGATTTATGGTCTATTTGTCAGTAGGTATGATGGGATTGACAAAGTACCGTTCCTGGAGCGGGACCTGAGGAACTTTCTCAACTTCTCTGCTGGGGAAAGATTGAAGGGAAGTGATTTTGTTAAAATGGAGACATACTTCAAGAAGATGAGCCTCGAGTGTCCTGGTTTTTTTTACGAATTTGAGACTGATGATCAGAACCAGTTGAAGAGCGTGTTCTGGGCAGACGCTAGATGCCGTGCAGCTTTCAAGGTTGTTGGCGACACCGTATCTTTTGACACAACATTTTTGTGTAACCGGTATAAGTACCCATTTGCCCCATTTTCTGGAGCTGATCATAATGGAAACACCATTTTGTTAGGATGTGCGTTGCTGTCGACAGAGCATGAAGCCAGCTTTGCCTGGCTATTCCGGACCTTTAAAAAATGCATGGGGAAGCAACCAGATAACATTCTCACAGATCAAGATGTTAAAATCGGTAAGTAAATATGTTTCTCATATTTTCTAGCTAGTGTTTTTATTTATTGTGTCTCACTTAATTGTTGGACATAGTATCGCGTTGTAAAATATTGTTATTAACCGTGATGAAGAATTGGTGAATTCGACATGTTTAAAAAATGATTGGCTAAGCTGAATGAACATTGTATAGTCTGCTCTACATTTTGGAAGGACGCAAAATTCAATAGTAAAGTTAAGTTTCTGATGTCGGCTTGTGATGACTAATTAATATGTCCGTGAAGTATGTGTGAGTAACAGATATTGTGTGTTGCAATTGTCATGGTAATAAATTGGACATGTAAAGGCCTAATTTAATTAGTGAACCTTAAGAAAGGATATGACAACATAAAAATTGGTAGCTAAAAAAGTAACAATATAGTTCAATTAATCATAAAATTGGTAGCTAAAAAAGTAACAATATAGTTCAATTAATCATTTAGAAGGAAATTCTAATCTTCAAATCTATGTTTAGATTTACATAGTCATGTGGGACTGATTCATTTTAAAGTTAATACAGGTTTGATAAACAGTAAATGTTGTAAACATAAAAGACAGTTGACAGTAGAAAATATATTCATGTGATTTTATCAAAGTGCTTCATGAATCTGTTTAATGTACTAATCATGATGGATGTTAGAAGAGTGTTGCAATACAGTCTTAGGTAATCTGGGAAATAAATAGGTGAAACAATACATGCACTTTTGATATAATAATATTTGAAACAGCCCTTTATCGCAGGGTTGGATTATTTATGGACCAGAAATTAAATAAAGTTGAATGGGAAAAAATTAGAACAATTCAGAAGCGTTTTTGAAATATATATGAATAAAAATAATTTTCTAAGTGCAACAAATATAATTTTGCTGGTGTCATTTCCAACTGAATCCCAGATTTTCCGAATGAAAAGATAAATAATAGCGAGGTACCTTTACTCCAAATTTATTTGTCAGCTCTGTGGAAATGCCACTGTAGACACACGTTAGCTACGGACAGAGGTAAACGGTTTATTTTGTAGTATGAAATTAATTTCAATTCCTGGTAGACCAAAGTGACGTCACACGGTGCCACCATTGTGTTTTGTATTGATGCTCACAATTGACTGTTACATTGTCGGGACTTGTTGCTGAATCTCAGGTAATGCGATACAGTCAGAATTTCCAGGAATTAGACACAGATGGTGTTTGTGGCATGTGAAGCAGAATGCTAGGAAGCACCTCGGAATGTTGCCTCAGTGGGGGGAAATATCCGATAAACTGCAGGATATTTTGCATGATTCATTTTCTGTGGAGGAGTTTGAGTGTGAATGGAAAGCTTGGGTAAACGAGTTTGGAGTTGGTGGCAACGGCTGGGTTCAGAGGGCGTATGCAGACCGGGAAAGGTGGGTGCCCGTTTACTTCAAATCCATATTTTGGGCTCGAATGTCTAGTACTCAGAGGAGTGAAGGGATGAACAGGTATCTGAAATTGTTCGTTAATGTTAACATAAGTCTTGGAAAGTTTGTGGAAGAGTATGGCAAGGCTGTCAGTAAAAGAGTGTTTGAGGAGGTACGGTGTTCGAAGATTGGAAAGGATCGGTCTTCGCGTAAGACTAGCAATCATCCATTTGAAGATGCCTTTGAGAAAATGTATTCTCGGAACCAGTTCTTGAAAATGCAGGAGCAGATGACAGATATGAGACACAACGCTGCCACCGTAGAGAAAGTTACAGATGATACCAATGTTGAGTATAAAGTTGTGGTTAAAACTTTCAGGGAAGGATGGACGAAGCGAAAGTATTTCAGGGTGGTAATTGATCGTAGTACTGTGGATGTAAAGTGTGAATGTCAATTGTTTGAGTTCACTGGTATTATTTGTTGTCACATGCTGCGTGTGTTTTGGGAAGAGGACATTGGCACTGTTCCTGTGGCGTACATTTGCGAGCGGTGGAGGAAGGATGTTGTGAGAGAATACGAAAGTATGTCTTATCCAATGGAATCTATAAGACCTCCTGTTAGCTCTGAGGTGAAACGGTACAATGAAATGCAGAAGGTTTCCGAGAGCATTTCTGCAATTGTGATGTATGATGAGGTAAGACACCGTGAGACGCTGGAGAAACTAAATGTTATCCATTCAGAATTGAAACAGAGCATGGCTAATGTCGAGGGCGACGCATCCTTTGGGGTAGGTAGTGTTGGATCTAGGTATAGGGCAGCAGCGAAAGCAAGGGAAGCCCAAGATCTGGATAAGGAGCGGCCGGTGGATGTTGAGCCATCACTCCCGCAGGTGAAGGATCCTATTGACAAGCGAGGGATGGGACGCGGGGCTGCAAAGAGGAAGTTGTCGTTTGCAGAGAAGAAAAAAGGACAATGGCGCAACCGGAAGAGAGGAGCTGGTAAAGAAACAAATGCAAGTAATCCGAACACGCCTATAAAACATGTTGAGGTAAATTACATGGACAATGTCACTATTGATTAGGAATTGCAATATCTTCATCTGATCATTTGCACTTTTGGCAGAGTGTTTTTTGCCGACAATGGCAGCCTACAGGTTTGGCTGGATGGAAGCCTGGTGTGACGGTAACGGGAAGCGCCAAAATTCCAGTGGCAGCTAATCCCTTCACCCAAATCTGATGAAAAATCTTGATATGATGCACCAGAATACAATTTCATCTTATCAGATTTGTTGTAGGACTGATAGACTGTTCTTTTTCTGTGCATGGCAAAGACTAGACATGTTTATTTGATGTTTAAAATATTAATTGTAGTACTATTTGAAAGACATCAAATAGTTAAAGTCTCACTCTGAGCCCATTGTTGGTTGTTGCTTCAGCCCAAAGTTATATTGGGCTGAATATTCAGGAAGTGTGGGAGGCTTAATTTATTTTGAACAATTCAGGCAGTCCAGAATTTATTTGAATTTTTGCTGAATTGTTGGCTTGTGTCATGCTAATTATGATGGATTTAAATCCAATGTCCACAAAATTAGATTTTTTTATTTATAAGCATCAGTCCATTTAACAGCTGTGGTATTCGGAATTTGGTGCCAGTGATTGGTACACACTTATTTTGTATCAAATTCAGCATTTAATTATAATTCCGGCTCATGTGAGTTTCTGCTAGCCTTAAATGTTATGTAGTTTGCTACCTCACTGCAATTTTGAGCTCACAGTAATGTCTGCATTTCAGCACAGATGCAATGTCGCTATCTCATTCTGCTACTTGTTTTTTGGATTCACGCTAACTATATGAACGAGCGAATAATATGAATAAAAATCAGTTAGAAACATACATACAATACCGACATTGTCATACAGAGTTCGAATGAATTCTTCATATTGAAAAGACTGGAAATGATGAAGAGGAACAACACATCGCAGGAATTCTTGTGATTAAGACCGAATGTCATGCTCGACACATGGTCTGATCAGATCAGATCATCGGTGTCCATTGGAGCTGGCTTCTGTACCGTTTCACAGCCTCGCTCGGGAAGATAAGATTGTTGCATTTTAGTTCCACTAATCTGTTAGCCGCTTCAACGACTTTGACCCGCTGCAAGTTTATGGTTGTAGAAGCAATGAAGGCGCATA
This sequence comes from Sherardia arvensis, assembly GCA_948330725.1. Lineage (NCBI taxonomy): Eukaryota > Viridiplantae > Streptophyta > Magnoliopsida > Gentianales > Rubiaceae > Sherardia > Sherardia arvensis. The sequence goes on along the minus strand of OX415238.1, from coordinate 4,271,352 downwards.
AATAAACACGCTTCCTCACCCGAATGTGTTCCTGAAATCCAACATTTTTTAATTAAAATTACGTAAGCATATTGGGGCCATAGTATGCTGAATTTTTAGTCAGCATATAGATTAAGATTGAAACCACATTTGAAGTACCTCATTCAGGCAGAGTGTGGGAGACGAGAATGGTGAAGCGGGACTGTAGCACTCCATCATATGCATCACCGTCACACCACTGTTGTGATCATGAATCGAGCGGCTCCAAGGTGGGTAACTGAGCTGCATGGTAAACATGGTGAGCTGCTGTTTCCTGTCATCCCCCAGTCTATCCAGGACTTTCCACAAATACACCAACTACGAATGAAGATTTTGGACCAAGACATTAATCTCTCATTTACTGTTAAAAAAAGGAATGAACACGGTAAATAATGGATATGCATGCGCTTACTAGCTTTGATTCCATGATTTCCCAAGCAGAACGGGAGGCCCTATACACCGTGTCGATGCAAACAATTTTATGATTGAGGAAGTCTACGATCATGACGGTGTAATGAGATCCTATCAAAACCGGAATGAAAATCTAGGGAACACACAACAATTGTCAGATGTATAAGGAAATTGATAATATCATGACAAGGGCTGATTCGATCGCATGTGCAAGGAGTTACCATTTCTGGTTTCTGAATTTGGTGTCTGTTGTTGCTTGCTGCAATCCGTGAAAACCAGTGGTCAATCTGCTCATCCTCAGACTGATTGTTATCCTGTTTAGCCAATCAGGTTGGATGTAGTTGTTATGTTTTTTGAAAATAAACATTGAAGATGTACGCATCTGACATAGTTCTAAGATAGTAAGGTCTTGCACTGCAGCTATCTACTGTTACGGACATTTACAAATGCAACAGTAATCAACACATAATATTTGTGACTGATTAAATAGCAAGTTCTAGATGTCATGTTGTATAACTAACCTTTACAACAACGTCAAGATACAGTTTCTCCGGTGTCCCAAGTGTGGTAGAAGTCTGCATCAGGGATCTTGCCCAAGCGTTAATCACTGAAGGGGCAATGGGAAGACCGATATCTAGGGTTTGCATATCATATCTGAACACAACAAAACCCTGAACATCCTCGTATATGTACTCGCTGAAATGATTCAAAGCCAAAAGTACAAATTCATTGGCAGTTAGGGTTGCCTGAATGGTTGAAAATGATTAATCTTACTAATGAAAAATCAGAGCACTGACCTGTCTGCCAAGTTAGCATTCTTCGAAATGCAGTAATCAGCAACGTCAGCGTAAGAGCGGGGGAGACACTGAGTGCTGCAGTTGTACCTGCACAGTAATTTGCTTAGAAAGAGACCCTTGTAATTCTTGCCAACCAGATTCAGCAGGGTTTCACGAGCTGGATTGGGTCCGTCGACACTACTCTTGACAGCGATATCATCACCGCCATCTAGAAGGGAGTTGACAGCTTGCCTGACGGAGATCAGTTTATTTATCACCTCAGTGAGCCCATTTGTTAATGAAAATGGCGGCCCCAGACGATCAAACGACACATGAGTGTTTATTGACCTCAGCTTCTGTCCAGTCATTCACAGGAGATGAGAACTCAACACCACCTGCAGATCATGGGTAAGGAGGATGACTGCCCTCTCGTCGTCCTATACCCAAGACAGAAGGATTACAAGTTCAGCCACATACCAGGGTCGAATCATTATGTTTATAAAGTGTATGTGAATAACTGTGAGTGATTTTCCATATAGGAACCCTGGTTGTTATTGTAGACAAATACATGTTTCCTTAAACATCATCTTAACATTTTAATTTCATCAGTTTAGCAAGATTTAGCGTTGGACGCTAAATTTTGTTGACAATGTACTATTAACAATTCAGTACTAATTAAATTCATTTGGAGCAAATCATTGAAGAACAGCCAAATGGATTGAATCCAAACTTACACAATCGAAGATATTCTCCAATTCACGGTCGCCCTGGTAGGGCCGCTCCAACGGAAACCATATGACATCATCTTCGTCCTTCATATTGTCCTGGTTCATTTCGGAAGCCCGTGTTGGGGTTGTTCTCCCTCCCGTACCTGGCATCAGTTACAGGGAATGAGATTTCAATTCAATCTGTGACATTTAACATGTATATAGAACCGAAAAAAATCGACAACCCCAAAATGCCCCAGCCAGCAACAACAAAGCAAGACAAACAGAACCGCTAAATATTAAACATGTTCATGATTCTCAGGATCCACAAGCGACATTTATTTGCTTAAATACATTAAAACAACAACGGTGGAATCATTACCTAAAAACGAATCTTCGATTAATTCTGTGGGAGAGGCCACAGCCGCGCTGTTTGCGGAGTCGAGAAGACACTCCGGCCAATCGGGTCCTCCATCCGCGTCGCTGTTGTCACAGCTGAAGTGGTGTACGTGACCGGCGCTGGTCGAGTAGCTTTGATATCCACTCATTCCACTGCTCGGCATGTTCTGCGAGTATGGATTGTGGTTTCTCCGGAGTAACTGTAACTAGATGGAAAAGAGGGATAAACTGGGACTTGGACTTTTTCGAGACAATAGAAATGATTTAAAAGCTGGGGTTAAAATCCGAATCAATCCAATCCGTTGCTTTTTATTACAAACTCATCCACGCAGATACCATATTGCTTATTATGCCCCAAAATATCACCCAAATTGCAGTTTACACCCAATATCGACACGACACCAACGTTGTTTTACATTATTTGTATTTTAAAATAATAGTAAAGTTCTGAAATTCACTATTGACATAATTTTGACATTAAGAAATGGGAATCAATTTCTCGAAAATGAGATTTTTGTATTATCAATTTAATATATTAAATTACATAATTTTGAAACATGTTTGGAAAAAATTACCAACTACAATATATTTGTAATTGATCAGTTTTTGACACTTCATATTTTAATAAAATTGTGTAACTTTCAGTGATCAAACAATCATAAATATAACATTGCTGTTCATGATAATAAAAAATTTGTTCTTACCTAATATTAGTATTTGATGATATATTTATCCCAACTATCTTTTCGTTCGACTTCATAATACATAATCCTAAAAGAAGGATACATTATCATTTTGAATGTGAATGTTTAAAATACACGAAAATCTCAATTGTTATGCACCGCGACTCTGAAAAATTACTTTGATTACATTTAAAATAAGATTGTAGATCATGATTCTTAAATTCAGGTCGTCGATAAATATTTGTTGCGCAATTAGAATATATCTCATTCAAGAGACCGTCATATTTACACCATTCAATCTCTATGTTCTACCCGAAACACTAAATCCTTAGCCCTAAACCCTGACCCATTAGAAAGAACGGTAAACCATAAATCGACAACCAACGTTCTGAGAATCGTTCAGCGGTTTGCCATGTTGATGAATCTAAATTTAGATGAAAAAATTATTTCTTATGATGTTGGTTGATTTAATAGTTAGTTAAAACATTCGGATATTGGGATTATTTAGAATGCATATGTATCGACAAATGATCTACGTAGAATTAACATACAGCTATAGACATATTCTAGAAATATTATATACTTAGGCGATTCTTGACTTGGACTGCGACGAACTGAATTGAGGTACGTATAGCTTAACTAATAGTATTAATGTTGAACTAATATATTGGCTGTATTAATGAGCTTATTGTGACTGCATAGAGAATGCAGTAGTAGTACATAAATGTTTATATTGACAACCAATTCATATCTCAATAGAAACAAAATGTCTACGTCAACTTCCACACTTACAACCACCTTAAGTACCACGCGTTATCTGAAGTCGGGATGCTAATCGAGCAAGCTACCCGAGATTACCGGGTAGCTGGACTCGACTCAATAACCATATCATTCTTGTCCGACTCGAACCGACCACTGAAATGTTTCATAATTCCCGGTCCAACTCAAACTCGTCAATATTTATCCATTATCCATGTCAAACTCGAACTGGAATAATTATTTCATTTTTTAAAAATTAACTTAACCAGTTATTGCACAAGTTAATATCTTATTCAAAATTAGTATACAAGTGACCTTCATCCAAGCCTATCACACAACCTATCTTACTACACCTACACTTTATACACATAATAGAATCATTTATTCTTTATACTTAACATTCATATTGTACATCCGTATTAAATATATGCTAACACTACCGTAACAATATACAAAAAGTCAAAAGACTGATCACATAACCGGATTTTAACACATATGTATGATGAAATGTCTAATTATATGTATGTGGGTTTGCATATACATGATGACATGAATACTAATGCAATTCATTAGTTAATTCGACATTGAGTAGCACATAGATAAAAACTAATTAGATTAGATAGTTGAGCAATCTGAATTTATAGTACAACCTCATTATCGTAAAAAAGTTAAAACTATTACACTAGTTCATTTACACACGCGTTTTTAGAGCCTTGTTGGACTCTGCCAAAAGTCGATTCGTTAACCGTTTTAGTCGAGTCGATCTGGAATCGAGCTTGACCAGGTCAAGGTTAGGCCAGATTTTGACGATTGTTAATCTCAAATTACTAGCGAGTTGACGATCTCAATTCGCATCCCTAAACTAGCTAAATTATCAAATGGTATATAGTAAACGCCTTAATTTAGTAAATGGTTCGATTAGAAGACTATGTAATGTAAAGTCCTTAAGTTGATATATATAAACATTTGTTCAAATAAAAGAGAAAAAACAAAATTTCCAGCACTCAGCCACCCTTCATGGTAGCGGATGCTATTCATTACTATATTTTTCAACATCCGATATGTTTGATACGAAAATTAAAATAAAACGGGGATTTTAAATTTTAGGGCATCATGTCTGATAAATGATATAACACTTCCATGTGAATAATGTCGCATGTACATAATCAAAAAAATAATAAACATGATAATTCGAAAATGTTTATACATGATCATGTCATAAATACATGTCATTACGAAGCCTAAATACAAATTCAAACGTAATTTATAAACAGCGACATTACTTCAAAATATGTAACATAGATTTATAAAATATGTTGGACTTGTATAAAAAAATCGTGCTTGTAACATCAAATATTATGGCTGATTGGTTCGGTAACAGATTGTTGCAAAATGTGGGTATGTATCCATAAAAGATGTAACACTTCCACTTTTTGATATTGACTGACCCGTTGCAGTTCATACGGGTTTCCTGGAAAAGCTGAAAGCTTTGAGTGACCACTCACTCTGCTCAACAAGTCATAGCTTACTCTACTGCTACAACTACTAGACACCAACTGTCAAAGGCTTTATGTGTTGTGGAAGGAAGCGTATAAAATACAATACTGGACTGACACAGTGGTTGTAGCCGTTGTCCATTACGTGAGAGACTCCATGGCGAAGAACTGTGTCTGATGGAGGCATGGGAAATTGTTGATAAAGCATGTGGAATTGTGTCAGGGAATCCCATCGTCGGAAAAAGGGTAAATTTGTGGTTATGGTGGTGAAACAACAGAACAACCATCACCGACATCATGTACATCCGCCTCGGAAATTATTTTCTAGATAGGAATTTACAACACTATGGAATATTCGTGCGCCACCACTACACTACAAATATTTCAAATATTTAAATTTAATATCATATTATAAATGTTGTAGTATATGAATGGAAAAATAACAAGTATAAATACGATTACCATCAGCCCGAAGATGATATTTTTATTTTGATATGTTTTTAAACCAACCCCCCAATAACCCAGAACAAACAGGACCATACCTAGCAGAATATACAAGGGAAAATAAACCTCCATATCATATCATATGAATTAGTGTTTGGTGCGAGAAATATTATTTCTGTTGGGTTAAATTCAGGTATCAATATCGATATCAACTTCGATAGAAAACACTAGAACTAAATAAGTTATATCCTTTGAATTTAATGAATCATACTCATATTACATTTTATTATATTCCATGAAGAATCAAAACATCGTTCAGATTAATCAATTATAAGACATTGTATAGATCTGAAGTTTAATAACGGTGTTGAAGTTTAATAACGGTACACTTCAATTAAGTCCTATATCGGAATGCCAACAACGTAGTTGTTACTTTATAGCATCGTCTCCACTATTTTTTTATAGCATCCTCTTCACGTAAGACCACTGAAGATAATTTAACAATCGTTGTTGTTACGTGAACTTTGTAGGGAAACTAATGATTTGACTATGTAGAAGTACTTATATGACATGGAGCGCAAAGTTAATTATCTTTGGCCTAGTTTAAGCACTTCTACTGAGGAGCCATTTTTTCCTAACTTATAAAATGCTCGTCATTTGTGGAGGGAAACACAATGGCGGGAAAATTTTGGAGGGAAATTTGCTGCCTATAAAACAAGAGCACTACTAAATCAATGTGGATTAGGTCAACAATAGCAAACATCCATACATTTGAACCCTCAAAATGGTTTGCACTAGGTCTTCCAGCCAAGCCTTGTTTCAACTTTTGGATTCCCCCCGCAAAAAACATCTACTCATCTCGATGGTCAAGAAAAACAACATCAAACCCAAAGCACCACAAAGCACCATTCCAGCAAGTTTTCGAGCTCTAAAGCGTTTCTCAACATCTGCTTCTCCCTCAAAACCTTGCCGACCGGCAAGTGTTGTCCATGCTAATGAACTACCCCCTGCTCCAGCCCCGATTTATCCCGCCGTTGTCATTGCAGCACCAGTTGTACCCGTAGCAGTTGTACAGGAGTTTGTTGTTGTCCCTGAGGCAAACCAGGAGGGGGAACCAGAAGCACTCCCTGGTGGTGTAGCTGTCGTCGATGAAGACTTCATGCCTGCGGTATAGAATCCGCCAGCACCGCTAAATTTCGTGGCATCAGGACAGCATCTGCGTGATCTTCTTCAGCTGAAATGGCTTGCCAGAGAGGCAGTTGACAAACTGGGTGAAGCGGGTGTCAACGATTTGCTTTCAGCGATCAAATGTCCTATTCCGACGGTCAAACGTATCTTCATGGAGGAACTTCATAACAAGTGGATTGCTGAGAGAGATTTTGGGAAATTTGAAATCAGAGGAGATGGAACTTTCATCCGAGCCGTCGGATTTGTAGACGATGCGATTGTCAGGACAGAGGAGCTGAACCAGATGATATGGGTTCCAACTTACCCGAACCTTGAGAATGTGCTACAGGTTCAAGACTATATTAACGAGTAGATGTCGCTTTTGTCTACTCATTTTGACCCGCGCTTGGGATTTTGTATGATCAACGGCATACAATATCAGCAGCCATACCAAACGGGGATGTATTCATGGCAGTTATGGTTATTATCTATGTAACGATTGGTAGTACCTTTCATTAACATCCATCCATCGCATTGGATATGTAATCTTTTGCATTTCTGCTCCTAAAATGGTTTCCCATTAAATTATGTCTATGTATTGTTAGGTTGTTTCTGATTTGGTACCCTAATGGAGGGTAATTTAGGAAGTATTTTGCGTTTAAGCATGGGACCAAACATTTTAATGACATGTTCCTGAAGTTTTACTGCGTCAACCTGTTGGATTGCGTTAGAAAATCAAATTTGGAGGGAATGGGCTTCTTGGATGCTTTGGTTGGGCAATGTAGCCACACTGTTGTCAAATCAACATTTTTATCTGCGTCCGAAACCCTATCCCCCACAGTGTCATCGAGTACTTCAAGCTTCCCTTTCGCTACTACCATCATATTTGCATATAAAGGAAGACATAACTTTTTATGCTCTAAGTCAAACCATGAGGTTTGCTCAATAATTGCGTATGTTATCTAATTAATTATTATACTCATCAAATTTGAAATTTTTTATTATTAAATAATGCAAAGGGTATCTAATTTCAAATTTTGATTATGTATGTCAATTATTAACAACACATTTATATACACTTGGAAAGTTTGTATTAACACTGTAACGAGGTTGCTTTATCATAAGTCAGATCATGTAAGATCATGCAATTTTAATCGATGATGAATTTAGGGTTGTAAATGAGTCTAGTCGAGACCAAACAAGAATATACTCATGACTAGACGCATTAACTTTTTGCGACCTTGAGACCGATTCGCGATCTTAACTTTCTGCTTAAAGATTGAGACAAGTGACCCCGCTTGACTAAGAAGTCTACATTTATTAAAAATACTACCATCCAATACATACAGTTAATACATTAATATATGAGGCAACACCCCCTACAGTTTTTTTATATATACTTATGTATATATATTTTTTGGATGAATAAGCTCTTATAGCCTAAAATCATAACAGTTATTAGTTCAGACTACTGGTTAAGTATTCGAATGAAATCAGAGCACTAGAAAGAGTTTCGTCAGCCAGAGATCTCGATTGAGCACTTGCTGAGATTGTCGAGATTGTTTAAACAAGGGCTAATTTCCGTTTCAACATTACATAAAATGTTCATACTCATCTTAAATTGGATGAATTTTATAAGCAAAATTGAATCAATAACGGGTTAGCCGCTTCTGGGGTTCGCAGTAAGATTATGTAACAGTTTAAAATGACAAATCCCTTTTTAGTAGGACACCAACATTGAAATATGAATTTAAAGTTTATAAAATGCTTAGTTAAAAATTAACAGTTCAACACAGATGTTCACCTAATCCAGTCTACTTTAATATGATGAAAGTAATTCATAAATATGAAAATTGCAGTGTATTTATTACTCATCATATCACTGTAGTAGTACTCATGACTGGTCCAACATATTTGCAGCACAAGAACATATTGTCTACAAAGAAACGAGACTAGGTAACTGGATTGTTGTTGCAATTTCTTCCACAAATTTTATGATAAAATATTCCATTACTTTGGGTATGCTTTTTATCTATAAATAATAAAATATAACATGAGTATCTATGTGATCATTATTCCTACAGTTCCATCATCCACTAAACATTTACATCAACTATGTCACTTGTTGGGTATTGTTAAACAATAATGTTAGCACATATATCAGTAAACCAATGGATGACAAAAATACAACAACACATATAAATGCAATGATGCCTTAATTCAAAAGAGAGGGAAGGGTTAATGAGCAATTATCGATTGTTGAGTTGCAAAATACGTCACTAGTACGTCACATAATGTCATCACTAACAACAAGGTGGAAGAAAGAAAATGATCAAATTAACTAAGCCGGGGGAGTAACAGTGTTCTGTTCATCCTGAAGGAGCCCTGCCGGAACTGTCGACGCATTGTCCAGTTGAGCTCTTTCCTCCAACGTCCACAATAGCATAACTCCGTCGAGTTCATCAGCTAGTAGCCCAAGCGGAGGATCTCCGACAATGGTTTGCTTCACCAAGTTTCCTGCTCCTTGACGAATAAGTCTACGGAAACACTCTCTCAACTCCATCTTCATTCGCTGGTGTGTGTTGGTCATGCCTTGGTACAGGTAACTCAGGCCAGCAGGAGTCATCTCAACGTCCGACGAGCCGAAAACTGGGGCAGTTTGAGCGACGGGTGGAGGCGGTGTTGGTGCGACCTGATCATCGACTTTTTTTCTACTCTTCCGGGGTGGCATGTCGCTAGACTTCTTGCTTCTCTTTAATGGATCAGATGTGTCTTGTCTTACAAAATATCCTCAGCACCCAAGGCCATATTATATAGGCCACTTGCTACCATCGTCGGTGTTCACTAGGGTCAACTCAATGTGCCAGCTTCCCCGAGTCATTTGTCCTGTAAAAGCGGTCCGGTTGTGGTCACGCCTTCTAGGCGTCTCGAGTTGGAGCCCAGCCTGAAGAAAAATGATAAAATGAAGAAAGGCGAAAAATTAAAAAAAAAAGGACTTTTATACAACGTGACTTTCATAGTCCCATTTTGGTTTAATAAAAAAAATGTGTTTGAACGAAATAACGCGAAATTATGAGCTGATATTAGCTGGTCATTCAAATAAAGCGAAATGGAGATAATTTATTTTGAACGAATGTAGCTAATTTAAATCATTTTATATTTAAAATGGTCGTTTCAAATGGAACCACGCTAATTATAATGAAGGACTGTGTATGACAATCACGTTTATTCGGCCCCTTCTTGCAGATTTTATGTTGGAAACTAAATCCCCCCACAGTAAAATGACCATATTGCAGAATAAACCGTCGCTTGGTTCAAGTGGGAGTTAAATTCCTACGGGAATTATTAGGTTGCATCTCCACAATTTATAATTATTTAAATTTCAGCTACACTAATGTTGATAGTAAAAACTGTTAGAGTTCCTAGTAAGAGCTTAAAGGCATTCTGACATTTTCAAGATAACCACATGCACACCCCAAAAAAAATCAATTCCTTATGGAACTTGAAAGGTTTGCTAATGGAATAAGAATGTTGTGGATGCTTTAATCTGAATTCCGTCAAATGTAATTTCATCAGATCAAACTTGGACAAATTGAGATTATTGAAAAATAAGGTTTATTTTTATTTATTTTTTTTTAACTTTTCGAAAAAAATTGCATGCGACAAATAATAATAATCTCGAGTTGATAAGTTGCATCTCCACAATTTATAATTATTTAAATTTCAGCTACACTAATGTTGATAGTAAAAACTGTTAGAGTTCCTAGTAAGAGCTTAAAGGCATTCTGACATTTTCAAGATAACCACATGCACACCCCAAAAAAAATCAATTCCTTATGGAACTTGAAAGGTTTGCTAATGGAATAAGAATGTTGTGGATGCTTTAATCTGAATTCCGTCAAATGTAATTTCATCAGATCAAACTTGGACAAATTGAGATTATTGAAAAATAAGGTTTATTTTTTTTTTTTTAACTTTTCGAAAAAAATTGCATGCGACAAATAATAATAATCTCGAGTTGATAAGTTGCATCTCCACAATTCATAATTATTTAAATTTCAGCTACACTAATGTTGATAGTAAAAACTGTTAGAGTTCCTAGTAAGAGCTTAAAGGCATTCTGACATTTTCAAGATAACCACATGCACACCCCAAAAAAAATTAATTCCTTATGGAACTTGAAAGGTTTGCTAATGGAATAAGAATGTTGTGGATGCTTTAATCCGAATTCCGTCAAATGTAATTTCATCAGATCAAACTTGGAAAAATTGAGATTATTGAAAAATAAGGTTTATTTATTTTTATTTTTTTTAACTTTTCGAAAAAAATTGCATGCGACAAATAATAATAATCTCGAGTTGATAAGTTGCATCTCCACAATTTATAATTATTTAAATTTCAGCTACACTAATGTTGATAGTAAAAACTGTTAGAGTTCCTAGTAAGAGCTTAAAGGCATTCTGACATTTTCAAGATAACCACATGCACACCCCAAAAAAAATCAATTCCTTATGGAACTTGAAAGGTTTGCTAATGGAATAAGAATGTTGTGGATGCTTTAATCTGAATTCCGTCAAATGTAATTTCATCAGATCAAACTTGGACAAATTGAGATTATTGAAAAATAAGGTTTATTTATTTTTTAATTTTTTTTAACTTTTCGAAAAAAATTGCATGCGACAAATAATAATAATCTCGAGTTGATAAGTTGCATCTCCACAATTTATAATTATTTAAATTTCAGCTACACTAATGTTGATAGTAAAAACTGTTAGAGTTCCTAGTAAGAGCTTAAAGGCATTCTGACATTTTCAAGATAACCACATGCACACCCCAAAAAACATTAATTCCTTATGGAACTTGAAAGGTTTGCTAATGGAATAAGAATGTTGTGGATGCTTTAATCCGAATTCCGTCAAATGTAATTTCATCAGATCAAACTTGGAAAAATTGAGATTATTGAAAAATAAGGTTTATTTTTTTATTTTTTTTTTAACTTTTCGAAAAAAATTGCATGCGACAAATAATAATAATCTCGAGTTGATAAGTTGCATCTCCACAATTTATAATTATTAAAATTTCAGCTACACTAATGTTGATAATGAATCATCCAGAAACAATGAATAAAGATTAATCCAAACATTATCCAGAAACAATGAATCATCCAGAAACAATGAATAAAGATTAATCCAACCATTATATATAGGCATCTCATTTCCCCTGCTCATATCATTACCATCAGTCTCACCAACGTTAGTAAAGAAATCCTTCAAATTATTTCAGCAGCTTTTTTTCATATGGATTCTTCCAGCTTTTTCCCTTCAGACATGGCCTTCGAGATACTAACCAGAACCCGTTCTTTAGCCACGTTGGACGCTTGCAACCTGATTTTTGCAGACTGGAACGACCTCATACATAGCCCAGTATTCATGTCTGATTATTACAAGAACACCAAGAATCTGTACGGATTCATTCTGGAGGGAAGTTCGAGGAACGGACAGGAATTTGTTTCAGTTGAGGATACTGATCATCAGATCGAGAAGCTTGGAAGGTACATGCTGAGGAACAATGGGAGGATGTTCTCATCATATGATTACGATCTGAAGATCTTAGCTTCGTCGAAACAAGGTATTTTGTTTGCTGTCGGTGTTAATATCAACTACCAGGAGCGGATGGTTTACGTTGGTAAACCTAATCTTGGGTATTGGATATCTTTGAGCAGTAACCCCGATTTCTGCAAATATGAAACGGTCACGGCGGCCATGGTTGTGCTGAGATCTAATCCGGTCAGGTACAAACTTATCCGTCTTTCTAAGGAAAAGAGAATTGCTTATCGAGTGGAAAATATGTTTCACTGTGAGATTTTCGATTCAAAGTATTGGAAATGGAAGACGCTCGCAAGCATAGAGGTGAATTTGGATGTTACTGCAGGTCAACCGGTGACAATAGGTAACCTAGTACACTGGCTAACAAATGATGGCCAAGTGCTAGCTTTCAACGTTGAAGATGAGACCTGTTACCGGTTTCCTCAACCGGAAATTGGATTGCAAGGTGATTGGAGAACTCTGGTTGAGTTTGAAGGGAAGGTTGGAGTGATGTATTCCGACAGGGATGAAGGCACTATGCACGTGTGGGCTCGGATCCATGGCATGTGGAGAATAGTGATGTGGTTCGACCTGGAGCCCTCGCTCATTATTGAAGAGGCCAGACCAGTTGGGGTCTATAATCGAGACATTGTTGTCTTAAGCACGCACGAAAAGGTCGTCTTCTACAACGTGCGTGATTCAAGAGTTCTCAGATCCTTGAACACTGGAACTCATGGAAATTCTCAGAAGATCTTCCAATTTAGGTCGGATTTCGAGCAAGTCGATCTTTTCCGGAGTGAACAAAAAGTCTTCCCAGACTCACAGCACTCATGGCAATGCTTAGAAGATGTTTGATGCAGTACATCGCACGCACGCACACATTTTGTTTTCTAATTAATTCATGATTTGTTTATATTTTTAATTTTTTTGATTTTTGAATTTGATGTTGTTGCTTCTGTGCTGCAGCAGCAAACGACAAATAATTAAAAAATAATCAAAATTAAATAACTAATAAGTATTTATATTTTTCATACTCCAACGCAAACGACAAATAATGAAAAAATAATTTTGTTTCCTTCTAAACATACTTTATAAATTTTTCATTCTTAATCAAAATTGTCATATTTAATAATAATAATAATAATCTATAACATATCTCAATATTTTGCACCAATATTTTGATGGAATAAAGTAAACTTTCGCCTAATATATTGGCTAGCTTGGTAATTACACGAATAAAAAACGACGGAATTGTAAACTACGTAGGTGCGGCTTGGTAAGATGAATCCTACAAACAGAAGATAAATTTTACAAAAGTTAAACCTATCAACATTAGTTCAGTTGGAATTTAATTAATTTTAAATTGTAGCCATGAAATTTATCAACTCAACATTGTTATTTACCACATGCTGGTTTTTTCAAGATGTTGAAAAAACAAAAAAAAATTGTTTCAGTACTTTATTATAGTTTGATTTGTTTGATCAACATTTGACTGAATTCAGCATTTGATAAACATCAGTAAACCTTTCAAATTCCACAACTAATTTAATTTTTTTGGGGGATGGCATGAGCTGATCTTGAAAATGTGAGAAAGCCTTTAAGTTTTGACTAGGAACTCTAAAATTTTTTACACTTTCAGCATAGTAAAAAGGTGAGAATGCCTGTTTACTATGGAAAGGTGAGAATGCCTTTAAGTTTTTACTATGGAACTTGAGAGTTAAACCTATCAACATTAGTTCTGTTAAAATTTAATTAATTTTAGATAAAAGATATGAAATTTATCAACTCAAGATTGTTATTTACCACATGGTCTTTTTTTCAGGAAGGAAAAAAAAAAATTGTTTCAGTACTTTATTATAGTTTGATTTGTTTGATCAACATTTGACTGAATTCAGCATTTGCTAAACACCAGTAAACCTTTCAAATTCCACAAGTAATTTAATTTTTTTGGGGGATTGCATGAGCTTATCTTGAAAATGTGAGAAAGCCTTTAAGTTTTGACTAGGAACTCTAAAAGTTTTTACCTAAACCCTATAAATATCAACCCCTTCTCCCTTTAAAACCTCATTATAGACATCATTCTGACATTCCCTTCTCCATTCTCATATTGTTTGCCTTCTGATTCCCATGGATGTTTCTATCTTCAACGCCCTCCCGGATGACATGATCAATCTAATCATGATCCGTGTTTACTTCGACTCGGTTCTTCGTCGGTACGCGACCGGAACAGCGACAGAATGGCATCGACAGTGGCTCACCGACGCTTCTGCCCTAGGTCACACAGACTCGACCTATGTCTTGGCCATATTTGCAATATGCTGCGAGGGTGATATTCAGAGAGGCATGAATGTGATCACCACCCTGAAGAGAACCGATAAGAAAGGCCTCTGGGAAGCTCGAGTACGCGTCAGAGCCGGTTTGGGTAACGCTTGGGGTTGGGCGCACTACTACAGGTACCTCAGAGATGGAGTAGTCACACCCAGGCCGATCTGCTGCGTGGAACATGCTGCCCTCAATCGCAGAGTGAGGTACGATCGATGGGAGAGGCTTGATCCAGCGGACATCTCATGTGATGCATGCACCTGCGATCAGGAATTGCTTCACGTCCTCGGTCCTCGTTGAGCATAAATGTTATAGTTTTTTTGTTGTTTGAATATCTTCTATCTTTTTTTCACCAAATTTGTTATGAGTGTAATAAACTTTTAGACATGTTGTCACAATTAATTAGTTAACTGCCTTTTTTATTTGGCTATACCTTGTCCCTTACATTTTATAGTAGTTTATTAATTTTTACTAATTAGCAACATGCAATACTACCGAAAGTTTAGTCGGATGAGGCTTAAATGTATTCATTTAACATGCAATTCCACGAAATGTATTAATTTAATTTAGCAACTTCAGTTACGTCGTGAATGAAATAATTTACAAATGTAGAGATAATGTTTATCAACTCAGGACAATGTTTTTTTAGAACATGCTCTTTTTTTTCAAGATTTGTGTAAAAAAAAAATTAGGATGATGTTACTAAAAAATAATATCTGGAGATCTAGTTTCAATTTAGTTTCAATGTAGCTTAGTTTCAATCTGTTGGAACCAAATGAAATTTATAGAGAATGTGGCTTTATTTTCTCTATTTTACAGAGTAAACAGTACATTGTGTTCCTCCAAACTCCATAACAAAATCATGCAGAATGATACTACATATTTAGTGGTTTATTTGCAACAAACGAGTCCAGGGACGCCCTTACCTCAGCATGATGATGTAGATATTCCAATAATACAACTAGGTACATATAAAAAACATAAAGTACCGCTACAAATAGACAATAATACACTGAAGTCGACACTAAAGTAAAAAATAGGTTACAAATATGATGATATACTCATTATTATTATCGAACAATGACATCATTAAAACCGCGCAACGCGCTGTCCGGTTATCCTAGTAATTAAAACAGCAAATCCATATAAAATGAAAGAAAAACTTTTAACAACATTTTTAACTATGACTGTAGATTACAAAAGTTAATACATTGTCAATCTTATGTGACATATATCTCACCATAAAAGCGACATAATTGTTGTTACTTTTACCCATTTACCCTCAACATGTAATTTACCATCAACAATTCTCGTTATTATATATGACCCATTGTTGTCCAACCAGATACAATACAATCTACCCTTTATAAAACATCAAGCTCAACAATGGAGGGCGAAGGAGATCGGGCGGCACAGCGTGGGCGCACCCTGGACGAGAAAATCAACAGAATGCGGGCGGAGATCGAGAAAGGTAGGTCACACCAACATCGGATGAAGATGCATTTGTCAGTTTCGCCATTAACGTTGATTTCCCCTCTGCAAACTCAGATCTCGCCGAGATCGAATCTCAATTTAACAGCCAAAATAACCCATGGATGGAAGCTTTTCGTGTCCTCGAAGCTATGAAACAAACTGACCAGAATACAAAGACACGGTTCTTGTGCATGTATCAGGCAAACAAGGTGATTATTCATACATGTCTGTCCTATAAATATAGGTTGCAAAATTGAACAATTTATAAATTCTGGCTCTCAGGATAAACTTGGGGAGATAAAGGCAGGCATACTTGGGGCAATGGATGCAATGGAGCAAGATGTGCGCAGGTGCCATGCCGAGTTCGAGGCCCGCGTGGGGGACAATGGGGAACCTTCCGACGACAGCGTCGTCATGGATCTCAGCCTCAACCTAGGACAGTACTATGAGATGCCTCAGTTCGACTGATAAATTCAGGCATTGAACTATTGATTATGTAATACACCCAGTTTATTTTCCAATGGGCTAAGCACGAGACTTTTAATGTCTTTATTTCATCCGAAAATCCTACATAAGCATGAGAATGATAACGCTCATTAAGCATGTAGTGTATTTTGCATTTTCTGGCTAGTCAATTTCATTCTTCATCAAAACATCATTTTGGTTTACAAAAGAGTTTTAGTCACACTGTAATTATTATAACTACCACATATGATTTGTGTAATAGTATCTAGTAAAATTAAAGGCAACATTTAACATGGTAATGGTGAGTCAATCATGATGTAAAATGTAGGTGGATTTAATTGTTTAGATTAAAGTTCAAAATATGGCCCTTCAAAGTTTGGGGAGAAGATGATCATCACATTTTATTTTCGATTTTTCAAAATTTTTTAGCATGTGGATTTTCAATTATACCCTTCACAGTATACAATTTTTAAATAAGATGGTTAAGGGCTATTAATTAAGCATTTTATACTATAACGGCCACAGACTATGCTATTTTTATTTAGGTGCCATAAACAATACATGACAAACTTTTAAAGGCCATTTTTTGAACATGAATCTAATTGTTTAATTTGAACCCACTTTGTAGACATTAACCCAACAATTTTGACAGCCCATTCACTTAACAAGTTCAATTTATTGAAATCAATGCTGCTGTTATGTCTGGTTGATCATATTAATAACCACAAATTATATTATCTAAATAAGCAGGAAACAATAGAAAGATTAAAATGCATAATATGCATAATTAGTCCGGGGTTGTTGACTGACTGTTCTCAAACCCGGGTTTTCAAACACCCAAATCACTTTCGACATCAGTAGCTGTTATGAATTCTAGTCTTTGCAGAACTGACATTTTTTGGGACTCATCATTCTGACACAACTTTATAGCTGCTGGTGCTACCTGCTTCAATCACTCAAAAACAGGCTTTTCTACATATTTGTCCTTTTAAATGACTACGGGTAGTGCATACCTCTCTGTTTGCGTGGGTTTCTAAACCTCTTTCTGACAAACATACTGTCAACATGTTCTTATCCCTCCAACCTGGCCATTGAATTTGTAACGGTTGATATTTATTCGGGATACGAGTAGGGAGTATGGTTTGGGTGTGGGTCTTGCTATTCTGGGGTTTTGGTGTGGGTCTAAATAGTGGTGTGGGTAACATGATATCAGGGTTCCGGTTTTTATTTGTTTGTGTTTAGGGTTTATGGTTTACGGTTCTAATATTAGGGTTTACGTCATGTTCCACAATAATTAGTCCAAATCTACATATAAGTTCGCCCCGATTCCATCATGGAAAGCTCTCCCTACCAACAGTTAATTAGTCGGGTTCAAGGTTTATAACAACAAATCATATTATATAAAAACAAATCACCCTTTCAACTTTGGTTTCCTTATGACTTTGCTTTGTTGGTTTAAATTAATTTATTTCAATTTATTTCTCATTCACTGACAATTTTTAAAACCATAATGTCAATTTCTAATGTCAAATCTTTGTTTTCCCCTTATCAATTTCCGTGCCGTTTTCCCTTCAACATATTATATGTGGGAACTACTATCATATTAAATAATTACATCTAATTTTAATTACTCTCCTCACATATTTTGAAAAATTTAAATCTTTTTCATTTATACAGGTTTGACAAAATTCCATTGCAAAGGTAACTGAAACATTGACATAACTTCACAATGAAGCAAAGATTTATAAGGATAACAAATGATTTTTTAATAAAGACAATCAATGAGTATTCTGTTCGTGGATATTTCAGATTAAACAATTGGAGTTTAAACACTGTTATAAATATAAAAAGTAGTATGACTACTGACAATTCATGCAAAACCATTGGAGATGCCTGTAGCCTTTGTCTTCTCGTCATTATATATGTGGGTACTCTGGCTGTTGTTCATTTGTCAATTTCACTAACCAATAACCTACATGGGTTAGAACACTGGACAACGTTCATTAAAAACAACTGATTCAGATGAGCTGGAGATCAAAACTACATCGTTCATTTGCTAATCCAACCCTAAAAATTACTTTTTAGAATCGCCTATTCAATGAAAGATAAGCGATCATGATCATATAGACGATATTTTGATCGCGGAGTCATCGATACATGATCGATCGATCGATGAGGTGATAGACAACTGATAATGAAACAACTGATAGTTGTACCATTAAAAACAACTGGGACATGATCGATGAAGTGATCCCCTCCCTATGTTTATATAAGTGTGTGCGAATATAATTTTACATGTAGTTATATTTATTTCCATTTTTAATTATCTATACCCATTTCTATATGTGTATATATATATAAACAAATATATAGGTAATTACGCAGGGGCGGATTTAGGGTGTGGTCACTGGGATGAAGTGACCCCACTTACTTTGGCATATACATATATATAATACTAGTTTTTGGCACATAAATTGTTGGATTAGTGTGGTGAGTCCATCGTCTCACCCATCAAAGGTCAGGAGTTCGACTCCTGTTTGTTACATTTATTTTCTTCCCTTTTTAACTTTTCACCGAAACTTCTTTTTGTAATTAATCCTTATTATTTGTAATCCTTTTAATACAACTTATTTTTGAGTATATCATATTTTCCTTTTTATAGTTTTATTAATTCAATGAATTATTTTAACTACATAGATGGTTAGTCGAGCATTCAATAGTTTTTTTTAGATTATATTTTCAGTATGTTATAATATTCTTCAAATTAGTAAATCTACAACAAAATTAATCATTTTTAAATAAGTTCGACATACATTAATCGTAACGCATATTATAACATTAAAAATGATTATATAACAAATTAAGTGTAGTTAATTATATAAAATTTATGTAATTTAATACCAAATGAAGTTCCCCCATGAAAATATATTTCTAGATCTGCACCTGGTCATAGCCGATAATTAGTCAATTTCTAGTCACTTCATTTAATAATGAGATCGTATCGAAGAAAACCAAATTTATTTCATAATATGAGGTTTGAGGTTATAATTGCAGTTTTCACTTACGTGGTAGCTTATAACTAATAACTTCGCATTTTGTTTTGGATACGATCAACTCTGGATCTAACCTCCGTTCACTTGATTTAGCCGGTGCGGTAGAACAACACATTGTAACCTCTAGTGAAGTATTCGTGTAGATTGTTCACGCGCTAGTTTTAAATTCTGCACGATGCATATATTTATCTTTCCTCGTTTACGTTTGACAATCAGGGCTACGTCGGGTCAAGTGTTGACTTAGTGTTCACAGAGTCGATCACGAAATGCTACCGTCTGCGCAACAGTGTAACCAATGTTGACAGATTCGATCACGAATAACTCCGGTACTGTGTAACCACAAAATACTCCTAGGAAATTTATTTGATAGATAAATATTGTATTACTCTTTATATAGACCTGGTTTCAACTTTTAAAAAACAAATTATACAAATTGCTTTTTCATTTAACTTATGCTTAATTAATGTTGATGTTAAGCATGTGTAGACTTTGATAGTTTAAATTTGTTTCTTACTTTGTAGCAAAGTCTTTCATTGTATTCTCTTTTGGCGTGACTTACAACCACTTACCTTCCTGGCTGAAACTGGATGCTCTAACTATTTATGATTTGTAACTCTCACTATATCGTTGCATATAATCGACTATCAGGGTATGAGTGTGTTACTACACTAAACACACATTGGTGAAATTCATTTTAATATACTACACTATTTAAAACAAAATATTGTTTGCACTCTAGTGACGAAAATAATACCAGAAAGGGATACATAATATCTTGCCATCCCCTACGGAATCGTAACTACAAATTATAAAAATCTTAAATGCAGCATTTATTCTTCTTTTCACCAATTTTTCTGCGTCCATGGTAATTTAGCTATAACCTAAAACATGATAAAGGTATTCTAATATGGCCAGTTTTTTACGACATTATTTATATACACAATCTCCTTAACATCCCAATTTTAAGTACAGAATCTGATGCCTGAAGTACTAAGGTTGTAAACGAGCTGCACCGTACGTCAACAAGGCATGTTCAAGATTGATCTCTAGCATAATTTGCCTGTTCATGATCGAGATACATTATTTTAGCAAAGGGTCAGCTGATAAGCTCTAAGCAAATTCGAGTTCAATAAATTTAGTCTACCACAATCACGCTTAAATCAAGTTAATATTCAATATTTATATTAAAATTTTAAACATATTTTACATAAATAGATATAATTTTATTACTAGAACGGGTCGACGAGTCGAATGACCTATCTCTACAGTGTTCCAGTTTGAGCTCGAGTCGAGCTCTGAAAACTCGAACACAAGATCGAGTTTTCACCGAGGTGTTCTCGAACCATTATTGAACGACTCGATTCGGTTTCACACCTATCCTAAACCATGTGATCCAAACCCTTTTGCATTTTTTCCCGACCACTAAAGCATTTCTGAAGGTGGGCTATCTTCACTAAATTGGCTCGTTTCAATTTTTACTCGAAGCCCATACAGCTCAAATTGGCAATTACACACTTAAACGTTTCGTTTGCCCCCTCCTTTTATAATTTAAATTTATGCGAAAACTTTTTCTGGCATTAATTGAGTTGCCACCATTACAAGCCAATAGGAATGCATGCAATGAGAAGTTTGTCGGTTCCATCTTAAAACTGTAGACACTCACTTAATGTTCTGTTCATTTCAACTTAGAACCACCGCAATACCCCTCACCCCTTCAACTTCTCCTTCAACCTTACTGTTCAATCTCAGTTCCATCTCATAAACACACAACCCACCGCTAACTATGGCCGGAGATACTGGTCCCAGAGAAGGCCCATTCCTCCGCTCAGCGGCCAAACGAGCGGCCGATACCATGTCACAGGCTTTAGATCAGAACAAGAAGAAGCGCAGACGGGTGGTGATGTCCTCGTCTGAAGAGGATGAAGATATGGTTGAGCCTTCCAGCAAATCAGCCAACCCAGACGCCGATGCGGACAGTGACTGCCAAGTACTTGACCAAAACGGAAAAGCTGTCGGGAAAGGAGCTGCCAAGGGTTCATCCTCAACACCCAGCCGGAGATCCGCCGCAGAAAAGGGTAAAGGTAACATTTTTTCTAGACCTAAAGTTCACATCTCAAACATCCTAGTTATATATGAATTAACCTGTACCGATTATTGTGTTGCTGTAAAAAATTAGAAATGATGTGTGTGGTGATGATAGTGGTCATACATTAGAAATCTTGCTGAAAAGAGGAGCTTTTTTTATTGTTAAGGAGATTCAGTCCCAGTAAATGATTTGGTTTGTCTTCAAAGAATTAGTTCAATCTACTCTACTTTTGAATGAATGCCAAATTCACTATAATTTTAAAGGAACTCTTAAACATTTATCATGTTCTGAATGCCACCTAATTAAATATATACATATTTGCCCATACCTTAAATATGCATATAATGTCAGTACTTTTATTCACAGTCACCTTTTATCTCTGTTTATATGATTGAGAATGTTTCAGATCGTGAACCCTACTGAAACCCACATTCATTTGAACTGTAAACAAAATGAGTACTGGAGTAAAATTTGGGCATTTCTTCCACGCAAATAAAACCATGTTTTGGTATACAAAGTATGATTTGAATAATGCCATGCCCTCTCTTCCCTTCAAAATGTATCAGATCGGGTACAAATGCTTTCTAATTTGTAACAATTTATAACAACAACTCAATATGACTTAACCTTAATCCAATCAGACACATAAATCTTGTTCGTATGAGCAGCCATTCTAGTTGTAAACGGCAGACAACCTTTTCCTTTTCTGAATGCTCATTTATATTATTCTGTACAACTTGCAGGGAAGCAGGAAGCTGAACCTACACGCAATGTCATGCTCATTGCTTCGAAACCTGGCAAGCTGTTTTCGCTATGCTGTGAACTGTCGCCTGAACAGCGCTTCAGCATCATAGAGGCCGGTTTTGGAGGACTTCTGGAGGTCCAGGTCCAGCACGTCCCATCTGACATGACTGACTGGCTGATCAGTGCTTTCAATCCAGAAACAAGGGAGATAACTCACAATGGGAGTGTGCTGTTCACTCTAACCCCTGCAGAGGTGTGCGACGCTTTCCTCCTACCATGGCGCCCTTCCAATCCAGTCGCAACCACAATTACTCCAGAATACAATGCCCTGAGAAAGCGATGGGAGGTTGAATACGGTTTCAAAGCGACGCGTCAAAACTTCACCACTGGAATAAACAGGCTTGAGCAGATAATGAAAGAGCTAGACGCAGGCGAACCTGACTTCATTCGCATGTTCTTGGTGTATGCGATGTCGGTGTTTCTGGATCCAGTCTGCAGCAACCGAGCCGACTTCCGCCCGTTGATGTGTGCGGTGGATGTTGAGATGATAAAGACATTTGATTGGTGCGGCTATGTCCTGGATAGATTCTGTGAGGCAGCTGCAAGGTACAAAGGAGGTGCTGATCAGAAGACATTCTCAGGCTGCTTGCTGCTGCTGGTGGTGACATACTTCCACAGGATGGGTGGGGAGGGGGTGTCAGTTCCAGCTGTCACAGTCCCTCTTGTAATGAACTGGAGAACGTGGGGTCTGCAGCGGAGGATGTCACAGGAACTGGCAAGAGGCTACGGTAGCGGCACACCTGACAACATCAATTATCCTATACACACGAGACCACATGACATGCCGGCGGCTGAACCCCAATCTAGCATCTCCTTCACTGTCCCAGCTGATTATCACACTGACCTGCAACTCATTAATCTGCTACCAAACGTAAGCACATCGTCACTCCTCCTAATAGAATTGTGATGAATTTTTGAGTGCCTAGTTACACTCTTCCTGTAACATTTTATTTGAATATGTGTTGAATTTTAACTTCTACCTTCCTTGTTCTTGAAGGAGTTCCAACGAACTATTGCGACTTTGGCTAGGAATGTCAACATTGTCGTCGGTCCTGCTCTGTCCAGCTCGGAACGGATGGATGATATCAGTTTGACGGAGAGCTACCCCAGATGCATTGAGGGCTTCATGCCTTCTGTGATGGATAAGGGTAAGCGCGCCATCCGACTACTGACTAAATGTGTGGGACTTCTAGAACTCCAGCTGCACAAAAGCCAGCACCCCAGCTCATCCGATTCCGACGACACATTGTCTGGAACAAACAATGAGGTGCCACCACCAGAGAAGCCTGCAACCACCACCCCGACTCATGCGCATGCTATATCTAAATCTAGCATCGGGGTGTCATCAGCAGAGAAGCCTTCATCCATCACCCCGACTCATGAACATGCTATATCTAAATCTAGCGTCCGGGACATGGAAACTGCTGATGCTGGGAATGCAATCGTTGAGGAGACATCCATCACCCCGACTCATGAACATGCAATATCTAATTCTAGCGTCGGGGACATGGAAACCGCTGATGCTTGGAATGCAAGCGTTGAGGAGACAGACAGGTTGGAGCTGCAGGTTTCTGAAACTGAAAATCACCAACAGCTCAGCATTGAAGTTCAGCCTGGAGCCGACGCAGACAAGGTATAGTTTTAAGGTGATTTGATGTATAACTATGCGCATTCTTACACTTCCTCATTTGACTGAAGAACATTATGGTATTCAGGTGGGTGGTGTTCGGTATGTCATTGATGAACAGTTGTACGCGGCGCTGAAGACTCCCCCACTAGTTAGTGGGTTGCCACGGGATGAGGACATGATTACCTTGAATACGCATGAGGTATTTAACTCATACCATCCTATCCGTTTAATAAATCAGTCAACTTGGCTAATACTTGATTAACACTTGGCACAGATTAGGAAGATATTAAAGTCTTTGCTTCCAAATGATGACGTTGCCAGCGAGACTCAGCAATTACATGATCCTCAACCTGCTTCCGAAGCTGAGCCTGCTTCTTCTTATGAGGATAATCATGTTGAATCAGAATCGGATGACGAATTAAGATCTGTTTTTGCCGAAATAGATGCTATTGTCTTGTCTGATGAATCCGATTCTGAGGAGCGTCTAAGAGAGAGAGAGCAACGAAGAGCTGCTTATCTTGCCGCACGTGCAAAGAATCAGACAGCAACCAAGGTACACCCTCAGTACAAGGACATTCCAAATGCCATTTTCAATTTATGATTTATTATTTTTAACATAATACATGCTACTAATGAACGATTACCAATATGTAGGTGGAATCTAATACCATTGAACCAGCCCCAGCCTGTACAGTGGTGCCCATCACAGGAGTTGAAGAAAGGTTGACTCCTGTGATGTTGTTTTTTCCACAAAAAAACAAGGTACAATAAATGGGGATGAGTCCTGAACCCAAAAATTTTACAAGACTACCTGATCTTCTTACATTACAGTTTCGTGAATTCGTACTAATTTCCCATCTGCCAGGTTCCCTCACTGTCAAATCCAGCATCAGCTATGGGTGTGAATGCCCAGCCTAAAACAGTAAACGCCAAGGTTCGAACCATTACTTAGTCATAAAGCCTGTATTTATCACTCCTAGATTATCAACATTTGATCAACATTTATTCATGCTTGGGTTTTACAACCTCTAACTTAGTTGTTTATCAAATAGGAGGCTGAGCCTACCAACCGGACAAAGACGCCAGAGTGCATCGAACTGGTTGTGGTGCCTAATCAGGCTGTGCTGGCTACAGATGAGCAAAATATGGAGGTAAATTTCATTTCATCAATATACACCATTCATTTTTCCAATAGTTTCTACGCATCATCTAAATCCGGGATCTTTCAATACACACTTGCATTAGGTGTTCTACTCTCTCATTCAACACCATCTTATTATGATGGTGTTCTAATAGCTTACTGCACTCTCATACCAAACTATTTATATGTAATTTAGTTCACCACATCCAAAAACATTATAACATGCACATTCTAGGGATTCATTTTGATTGGATTAATGTACATATACATTACCTCTGTAATTCTGAGATTTAGACCTTGCATTAGGACTTTATCTGAAAAGTAATTACCACGAGAACCTAACTTGACTATTTCATGCTACTAAACATTGAATTGAATGTTAAAAATGGACTCAAATCTATGTTCTTACAGTTTAGGGAAAAGTACTTCTTTATTACTACATTGTTACATCTATTCATGAACAAGTTAGGGATACGTTAGCAAAGACTTTAAATGATGGTACAACTTACAATCATTGTTTATCTTTGATTCAGATTGATTCTGTACATAAAATGGCTAAGCCACAACAAGATCAGGAAGGCAGTCCCAAAGACGATGAAGAGATGGCTGAAGTTGTGAATGATGCCGAGTTATCTCCAACCTCGGCTCCATGGTACATCACCTGTCCATTTTGACAGAAATTTTTACTGAAAATTGGAATTTCTACATCCTTCCGACACTAGTTCGGGATTGCACTCGTTATATGTTATAAACTTCCTTGTCTTTTGTTTCTTTTTTGATCAAACATCGTTAAGCTTTTGGAATTTCCATTGCTTTTGGAACTATTACTGTTTTTTATCCAGCTACATTAGAACATCAGTGTTGAACAAAATGTTTTCAACAATAAATGCTCAGACAATGTCGTTTTTTATGGTATCCGATTGAGTTCATCAAATGTTGTTGCATTAACTTGAACTTCACGTTCAAGCTAAAACCATACACCGTCTGTATGATTCTTTGCACTCATTTCCCAGATCATTATTTACAGAATATATATTCTAATTTATCGGAATTACATGCCTTACAATCATAATACTGGCAGATGAATATAAAAGGGTACATCATGAAGAAGCTTCACAAGCCTGTTTATTGTTTACATTATGAATTTATAACAGCCCATAAGTCTATAACAACAGTAAAGCCCTTCTATTATGTCCTCAATTTCATCATGATATAACTGTCCAGTCCATTGCTTTGTCTTATTTCCAGCACTTTTCTGGAATGACAGTTTTCATCCTCTTTTGGAATTCTCATTATCCTTTGGGATGGATTTTTTCTACAACACATCAAAAACATAAACTGACTCCATATTTTGATGTGCTACATGATCGCCATGAATCTCAAATGAGTAAGGAGCCAGTACAACAATTTTTTTTTGGTTTCATCTCCCTTGCCCGCCATTGCTGCTACAAGGTCAGCCACCATCACCATTCATAACTTCCAACGAGGACCATATGCAGTTCCATATACAGACATCCATTGTCAAGAGTTGTTTTACTTCCAAGGTGCAGCCCCAATTCAGCAATTCATTCACAACTGCGCACAACAGAACACAGATATCCCCTGCTTTCTTATATATCTGGACTGCAGCAAATGCCATTCAAACACCAGTTGGAAGACACCAGTTCTACACTGAAGCATATCCAGACTTCTGCTTTGCTGCAATTTCCAGAAAACAATCCTTGTCATCTTCAAGGTAAAGATAATTTAGGCTACACTGCGACCTATCATCCATGTGCGCTTTGCAATATCATCTGAACCCTTACAACCTCTATAAGCAGGCTTGTAGATAAGGCCTGCGGGAGCTTACTGGTAGTGTCATGCTGAGAATTCTGGGATCAGTGCACACACAAAAATATATGCTCATGATCTAAAAGATTTCAGTCTGAAATCGATACCTTATAGTACTTAATACGCTAGCAGAAACAACAAAGTAGAGATGCTCAACATGTAAATCTTTGCTTGAAAAAAAATATATACATGTTGTGATAACTGATAACAATATCAAGACTATAGAATAATAAGACGTATCTTCATCAATCTAATCTATCTAAAATAACGCATACAAGGCGTTGCCACTAGATTATCATCATTTATTATCATATTTCAAGATCATTTCAGCTCAACGGGGCTCTGTGCTGAGCTGAATTACCTGAGATACAAGAACATTAAGGCGAGCACGCTTGTTATCCCAAGCAATTTCATTACGGTTGTCTTAAGCTCCCAACGTTTTACCGTTGTTCTGCATGTAACTGACAGAGGAGCCACCTTGAGTAGCCTTCCTCTACCAAACTGCCACCCACATCAGAATCTCATCATGGGGATTCCCCACAACATATCATCCTCCACCCCACAACCACTAACCACAAATCTTTTTTAAAAATTCCTAATTTTTCACCGATGCTCGAGCAAGTGTTCATGACAAACAACATGTCTCTGATTTGTAGCTCCTGATCTACCTGCATTCTAACACAAGAATTACCCAACAATGAACACAACATTCACACATCAACCCTGTAGGAAATACCCAATTCAAATAAAAATCAGAGGAGCATCCAGGCCATGGGTCCTAAAATCTTGCCTTCAATTCCAAATTTGAGTTTCATGTATCCATTGGGTTGAAACAATACGGCCTAGTTCATACTTCCAAATTGAGGTGGTGATACAGTATGATGTTTATAGGTGTTGCTAGAGAAATTAAAAAATTGAGATGATCTTTCCATCGGTTTCTGGAACTTCAGCATCCATCAGTGACGACAAACAAATTTTCCGGTGACCTCTGCGTGCATCTGGTTAATTTTCCGGCTCAATATTTGTCCGGCCAATCCAACAGACAAACCATGACAAAACGACGCCGTCCATCTAAACTACTCCTACCACAAATCAGCTGACCAAACAATTACCTAACCATGTTTAAGAATATTACCCACAAAATATACTGGGTAACATACACTGCAAGCTGTCCCACGTGCGGGTCCACTAAGCTGTGGGTCCAAGGGGGAGGGCGTCGCCCTTGGAGGGCGTCGCCCTTGGAGGGCGTCGCCCTTGGAGGGCGTCGCCCTTGGAGGGCGACGTAGACATTTTGCACACGCCTACAAAAATAAATAAAAGGAGAGGAGAAGAAGCTGACGTGTCAATTTATGATTAACTCAAAAAATAATTCAAAATTTTAAGAAAATTCTAAATCATTCTCTTTTAAAGTACTAGATGATACCCGTTCACATGCACGGAAGTACTTATTTAAATATGATCATATTAAAATTATATTATTCATCTTTTACTAAGTTTCTAGAAAGTCCAACTTTCCTAAACGCTATGGAACCACCACTATATATTTAAACTCAATTGATAAGATTTTGTGTTAAAACATTGATCATATTAAAGTAAACATGTAATGAAACATGTTATAATACGAAAATTCAAGAAATTTTGTGTAAAAATTAAAAAATTTTAACTAACAAAATATACAGTTCAAATTAAAACGTACACTGTATAAGGTGAAACATGTAAAGACTTTCACGAAAAGTCAGGAAAGTTGGGAGTTCAGAAAATTTTCTCTTCATCTTTATAGTTTATTATTAATAAAATAAGTATAAATTATATCAATAAGAAATATGAAAGTTACTCATTTAAATATGGTTATATTAAAATTATATTATTCATCTTTATAATTTATTATTAATAAAATAAGTATAAACTATACCTATAAGAAATATGAAAGTGTAATTTTGAACCATACACCATGCCACACGACTTAAACTTTAGACAGCAGTATTCTTGTTTGTGGATATAGTTTATTTGATATATTCATTTCCAAAAGATATAATTAATATCAAACATAAAAACACATTATGAACTTCACATTATCAATACATATCTTGGGCATACTCAAATGCGAGAGGAAAAAAACATGGATTTTTCTGAAAGATTGACCATTTGGAATCTTCTACGACAGAATCAAACCCGATCGATCCACAACATGTACATATTTGACAAAAACTCATTCAAAACCAGTGTTTGAGTTTTTCTTGATTAAAAATTGACTTTAAGCAGGTCTCTTAGATTAGTGGATCTTTAACCTTCTCCGGTTTCCTCTTCCCCGTAGAGAGGTCATCCCAAATAACAATCACTGTGAAAATGCTTTGCAAAGATTCTGCATGAGCAAATATATACAAAGATCAAAGCAGAAAAAAGTAAAACTCAAATTACTTGATGCTGAAAGAAAGAAACACTGGTTGACCATGATTAATAAGGTAAAAAATCTTGCTCAAAATTAAAATGCAGAACCCTACTTTTAAGGTCTGCCAGTAATGCATACACCAATCTACCTGCCAAATCTGAGATATTAATTTAAAAACAGTAGCATTCAAAATCATCAAATGTAAGAAACATTGGTTAACATTCATGATTCTTCAACCAAAAATATAAGAAACATAGCTCCCAACACACATAAATCATTAAATGCTAACCTTTAATATCCAGGACTACGGTAGATGACACCTCTAAACATATTTGCACTTGTAAAAAGAAGAAGCATAAGAACATTTATGAGAAAATTCAACATCACCGAATTCGCAAGAAATGTTCTTCAAAGTATAGCTAATTTTTCAGATATTTAGAAAAGACCAACACAAACATTTTTGTGATGAAAGAGAAAGATGAAATGTATATTGGTAGTTCATGAGAATCTGGCAAGTCAAGCACTTTGACATAATTGCTTGCAACATCACAGGAACTAAAAGAACCCATGAACTCATCTTTTGACAAATTATTTTTCGAAGCTGAGTTAGGGTTCTCTGATAAAAAACCATTAGGTTTAAGAGATGCAAACTTTCACCTTCTCAACAAAACACAGATGACCTTTTTCTAGTAATAAAATATAAGAATGAAATTCTCTACCCCATAATGCATAAGTAAAATTCCTTGTAAAGAGCTCAAGAGTGCCCTTTTCAGCAAGGTATCAGTAGAGCAAACCACAGAAATAAAATACTGATGCAGGATCAAAAGAATTGTCAATTTGGAATCCAAAAACAATTCGACACCCTCAAACCACAACACACATGCATTATCATGTTCAGACATAAATTAAAATGATGCAAGATCAAAAGGAGACTCATAATAGCTTCATTTGGGATCCAAAAAACATCCAAACCCTCAAACCATAAATCATCATACTTAGACAGGACATAAATTAGAATAATAAATCAAAAGGAGACTCATGATAGTGTTTTTTTTCATTCGAGATCCGAAAAACCATCCAAACCCTCAAACATTAAATCATTACGCTAAGACAAGACTTAAATTGTTGAAATCAAGAGGCATACGCAAGATCAAAAGGAGAATCATGAATCCAACAACCAAAAGGAGTTCCCTATTTGTGATCCAGCAACCAATCCAAACACAAACCACAACTAAATATATATCAAGTTCAGACAGGACATAAATTGAACATCTAAAAGGGGTTTAATTGAACTTCTTGATGAACCTGTATAACATGGTTCCTGAAGCTAACGTTCTCTTTCTCCTTTCTGGTCCTGTACTCCATATAGAGGGTGCTGATGAGATATGAGGTCCAGCTTCCCACCAGACCATAAAAGATATGAAAAAAGATCCCTGAAGGCATCCTCATTTGAACAAAAGTGCAGGGCAAAGTCAGGAGAACCTGAGCAACCTGTCATGAAACATCCAAATCACAAATATTCAAACCTTTATCTCCCCAAAACATTCATACATCCCGTCTAATTAGAAAAATATTCGGCCTTTTTCATACCTGATTCGAGGCGCAGCTGAACCAGGCATCACCAACACAGCCTCCGTACCAATAGAAGTTTTTGAATCCTCTCCTCGACCCGAGATCATCTCTTTCATCTCCTACAGCCAACTCCATCAATGATACAACAGCCTCATTAGCTCCCTCTCCATCGCCATGCTTTTCTCTGATTTTTTTAAAAACACGCACTCACACACTGAACTAATTAGCAAGAGAAACGTGACTAATATAGGCATAACACGAAAGAATCAGATTAGTCACCAAAATCACCTTAGACCAGGCCTTCCTCCCTTCCTCGTACCTCGAATACAAAGCTTCAACACGGAAAGATTGCAGAGGAGAGCCTTCGAAACAGCAACCAAGCAGAGGATTTTAAATTTAGCCGGGCATGTTTTTGTTTGCAGAGGACTTTGAAGGTGATTCTAGGGTTCTTGGAGTGGAAAGATTGGTGTTTTTTGACTGAAAATGGTGGGTGAATTGAGAATGGTTGAATAAACCTCATAGATCAATCACACAACAAAAATCCAATCACACTCTCAGCACAAAATCTTACAGGAAACCGTAAAAGAGGCTTTACCTGTAACAGAAGAGAATGTGTGAAGCCAGAAAATTTCAAAATCTTCTTGAATACGAAAGAATGCAGTGAATTGGGAAACCTCGGGAAGGAAGAGTTTTGATTACGGTTTCACTTTTCAAGGTGGGAAGTAGAAGAAGAGTCCAGAAGTCTGAAACGGCAAGGGAGAGCGTATGAAGGAAGCCTTGATTAGGATAAAAGAAAAGGAAAAAAGAAACATGATATGTGGCAATTTTAGAAGGTATTAAAAAGCTGACGTGGTGTCTTTTTAGGAGGGTTCTCAAAGCTGACGTGGCGTAAGGAGGAGAGGTTTGACTTTTCCAAAAGTTGTTGTTTTAATAGTATAGATAGATAGTATAGATGACATTCATAAATTTGATATTCAAAATATAAATTGAAGATTGCCAATATTATTATTATCATATTTTTAGGGGCATGCTATACGCAGTCCGTATTTTGCTTATTTTACAGTCCAAAATAAAAATACGCTTTCGATATATATGATATGGTCAATAATTATGTATATCAGACATATGCATCATATATACTACTTCTATTGCATACACTTACAATTCAGTTATATATCAAAATCATTGTATATATGATTATTTTAAAAACATACGGACTGCAAATAAGCAAAATACGGACTGCGTATAGAAGGCCTGTATTTTTATAGAAACCTTTTTTTAGAAAAAACTTGGGGTCATAAGGAAAAACATTCTCAACTAAGAATAACAAAGGGGCATATGCTATATGCAGTACGTATTTTGCTTATGTTGCAGTCCAAAATAAAAATACGTCTTTGATATATATAATATGGTCAATAATTATGTATATCAGACATATGCATCATATTTATTACTTCTATTATATACACATACAAATCAGATATATATCATAATCATTGTATATATGATTATTTAACAAAGGGTGCGTTTTCTACATTTTAGCATTTTTTTCTTTAATTTATTTTAGTGGTAATTTTCATAGAGTTAAATGGTAGTTAATCTTCACCATCCGTTTTGGAATCACAAAAGGCTACAGTCGCCACCATCCGGTGGAGGCGGTTGAGCTCAACAGTTACAACCGACCATCCTTGCTATATTGAGGATTTAGTTAGCGTTTTCTATTTATCGAACCGTTGAATTTGATCAGAGATGTGTAGTTTGTAGCTCATAGCTTAATTTTTTTGCTTTATATTGTATAACCCCCAAATTGTTCTTGTTTTGATCTCCAAATCGATTGAAGATCCTTTCAATTGGTATCACAGCGCTCCAATTCTCGGTAATGGCGAAATCCAAGCAATTCGATGCGTAGCTCCAGAAAACGTAGAAACATGATCTTGGTCACCGGCAATACTAGCACGAGATAAAACTGGACTCGTTGTTGCAGAAGATGCCCGAATTGATGCATGAGATGCGCGAATCGATGCAGTCAACACAATTGATACAACAGAAGCTACTAAAAAGATTCAAACATGCGGTTCAAGTCTCGGGCAAGAAATCGTTTCTAGAGGCGCGGAATCTGAATTCGTCAGACGGAGGACGGATTCAGGCAAGAGCTCTGTAAAAACCCCCAAATTGTTCATTCAATTCAATCAAAATTCCTATTTCGAACTTCAAATCCATTGAAGATCATTTCAATATAAAACGGGCCTTGTTTATAGCACACCTGTCAACTCCAACACTTTCCAGTTTCACAGCCGAAACGACGTCGTATTGATGTGTGCCTGTATTATTTACCTTCCTAAAACCCTTTCGTGTCTGCTAACTCTCTAACAATTCCCAGATACCGGGGAAAAAGCCCTAGATTCATCTTTAAGGATTTTGTCATGAACCTGTAAATACCTCAAGGGACATAGTGGTAATTTTTGGGGAGTAATATGGTAGTTAATATTCACCAGCCGTTTTTGGAATCACAAAAGGTTACAGTCGCCACCATCCGGTGGAGGCGATTGAACTCAGCAGTTACAACCAATCATTCTTGCTATATTGAGGATTTCACGATAAGACCTGGACGATTATCCCTATCCTCGGTAACCGTTGACTTTGATCAGAACTGTGTAGTTTGTAGCTCAGAGCTTAGTTTTCTTACATTCTATTATAAAACCCCCAAATTGTTCAGTCAATTCAATCAAAATTCATGTTTTGATCTTCAAATCCATTGAAGATCCTTTCAATATTTAACGGGCCTTGTTTATAGTCCACCCGACAACTCCAACACTTTTCAGTTCCACCGCCGAAACGGCATCGTATGCGTGACTGTTTTATTTACCTTCCTAAAACCCTTTCGTCTCTGCTAGCTCTTTAGCAATTCCTGGATATCGGAGAAAAAGCCCTAGATTCATCTTTAAGGGGATTGTCATGAACCTGTAAAATACCTCTCAAGGGGCATAGTGGTAATTTTCACGGAGTTAAATGGTGGTTAATCTTCATTGGCCATTTTGAAATCACAAAAGGCTGCAGTCGCCACCATCCGATGGAGACAGTTGAGCTCACCGGTTATAAACAATCATCCTTGCTATATTGATGATTTAGTTAGCGTTTTCAGTTTATCGAACCGTTGAATTTGATCAGAGATGTGTAGTTTGTACTTTGTAGCTCATAACTTAGTTTTCTTGCTTTCTATTGTAAAACCCCCCAAATCATTCATTAAATTCAATCAAAATTCTTGTTTTGATTTTCAAATCCATTGAAGATCCTTTCAATATATAACGGGCCTTGTTTATAGCCCACCCGGCAACCCCAGCACTTTCCAGTTTCACCGCCGAAACGGCGTAGTATTCATGCGTGACTGTTCTATTTACCTTCCTAAAACCCTTACGTCTCTACTAGCTTTCTAGCAATTCCCAGATACCGGAGAAATAGCCCTAGATTAATCTTCATCAGTATCAATGGAGGCCGAAGATGACGTTTCAGTGATGGACGAGGGCGAGGTTTTCTCCAACGGAGACGGCTTCGAGGCTCAGCCGCGCCACCGCCCGATCATCAGCGGTGAGCAGCTCGACGTTGAGGCGTACGCCGCGCTGTATTCCGGCCGCACGAAGATTGAGCGGCTCTTCTTCATCGCCGACAACTGCGGCAACGAGGCGATGCAGCTGGAGGCGCTGCGGATGGCTTATGATGAAGTGAAGAAGGGTGAGAACACCGATCTCTACCGACAAGCTGTGCAGAAAATCGACGGGCGTTTGGGGCCTAATTACAAGATGGACTCCGCTTGGGCTGAGGCCGTCGATCGCCGCGCCGAGCAGCGCAAGGAGAAGCTCGAGAACGAACTGAATGCCTACAGAGTCAGTGTTCTTCCGATTTATCATGCTTATGATATGATGTGCTGTTTATTACTTTATTTGTTTTAGAATTGTGTTTTTTATCTTGTTGTGCAGACTAATTTGATATAGGGGAGTATTAGGATAGGGTATAACGATTTTGGTGATATCTATTGTGATATGATGATGTACTGTTTGTTGCTTTATTTGTTTGAAAATCGTGAAATGTGATTGGAATTTTGTGTTATGATGTTGTTGTGCAGACTAATTTGATTAAGGAGAGTATTAGGATGGGGTACAATGATTTTGGTGATTTCTATTATGCCCATGGGTCGTTGCCGGATGCTTTTAAGAATTATGTTCGGACTCGTGACTATTGCACGACCTCGAAGCATATTGTTCATATGTGCTTGAATGCGATATTGGTTAGCATTGAGATGGGCCAGTTCACTCATGTAACAAGCTATGCCAACAAGGCTGAGACTAATGGAGATACTCTTGATGCAATTACTGGCGCTAAGCTGAAGTGCGCGGCAGGGTTGGCGAACCTGGTGGGGAAGAAATACAAGCAAGCTGCTCGCAAGGTTCGTTATATCTGCATTTGTTTGCCCTAGTCATGAACTTGATTTGTTTTTGCTTGTTAAAAGAGTTGGCTTTGTCTAGTTTTAATGATTATGTGAACAGTAAGTTGTTTGAACACGCTTTACTTTGAAGTGTCCGCAATTGTATATATTTGATGCGTCATGTGGTCTTTAAGGCTTATGTAAAGTATTATTTGACTTTTTGGTAAGCGACAAATTACTGTTAGAATAGGTACGATTTAAGAAAATATTGAATGGCATCATTGCACCATGTCATGAAACTTGACTCTTCTTGTGTTCTCTTTTGGCCTGAACATGACATGACATGACATGACATGTGGCCTCAAACTCGGGGAGCAGTTGCACTGTTATTTAGTTTTGAACTTCCTTCAGATTCCATGACACGTGGCCTTAATGGCTTCTTTTATTTGATATCTTGTATTAGCACCATAAGAGTATTCATGTCATTTGATATTCATGATATGTCTATGTAGACTACAAACTTTTATCATTCTATTTTACCATTTTGCAGTTTCTTGAAGTTGTTCCAGAATTGGGCAACAACTACTCAGAAGTTATAGCAGCCCAAGACATTGCAACATATGGTGGGTTATGTGCACTTGCGAGCTTTGACCGAACCGAACTTAAGGTAGTCCTCTGTTTTTGCTATTGTGTATGTTTTGGTTTACGGTTGGCCTTTTTGAAATTATTCTGATCTTAACTGGCTTGTTTTGTTTTGTTTTGTAGAGCAAAGTTATTGATAACCACAGTTTTAAAAATTTCTTAGAGCTGGTACCAGAGATAAGGGAGCTTATTCAAGATTTCTATACAAGGTAATTTCACAAATTTTATTAATTTGTGCTTATTTTATTCAAGAAGGCTGCCATTGTTTGCACTAAGTAGAATGTGGCTTCACAAATAGTGAAGAAAAATGATAATGAAGTTATTTGTCATCATTATTCTTTTCACTTTGTGGGTGAGATGCAAGGCATTCTATACATGCTCTTTTTTTTTCTTCGTCTTGGAAAGTCAGTCTGGGTTCCTTATTGCTTGGTTTGCTTGTTTTTTCCAGTTTGATCTAATACACACATGAACTCCAGTCTATTAGCTACAGGGTTGAACTTTGGTTAGGGTGACCTTTAGAGCGTGTTTGGTTGGAGAGGATTTTGAGAGTCTGGATTTTTTTTGGGGATTTTGAGAGTCTCGATTTTATTTGAGATTTTGCAAGTCTGGATTTGCTAAAGCCTTGTTTGGTTGGTTTAGATTTTGTAAGTCTGAAACAAAAGCCTTGTTTGGTTGGAGTGAATTTTGGAAGTTTATAACAAAAATCTTGTTTGGACTTATTTTTGCAAAACCTAGATTTTGTCAGGTAAAACCTGGATTTTGTAAGACAAAATCTGAACTTTCCACAATTGTGAACCAAACAAGATTTTACAAAACTGGACTTGGATAGTCCAAGTTTTGCAAAATCTTGTCCAACCAAATACACCCTTAGGTTTTAAGTGATATATCCGTTTTTCCCTCACCTTTCATAATATCTTGTGTCTTACATATTCTGCATGGCAGTGAATAATTAGGTGGCTGTGCGTGAGGATAAATATAAATGTTGAATGAGCCAAGTAGACAGGCTCCAGCTACACTATAAGCCCTTCTGTCATATAGTTTTCTGGTTTGCCCCTATCACGATCTTCTTAATTTAAGGTGAATTTGATGCTCCCCCCAGTGTCCCATATTCTTGGGTGGTAAAACACATACATATATCAGTATAAATGTTGTGCAGATGGTTAAATTGTCTTCTCCTTTGGTTTTATATCTCACGAGTTGTTGTAAAATCAAACACCTCATCCATTTTGTGCTGCAGTCGCTATGCATCATGCTTGGAGTATCTTGGGAATCTTAAAGCCAACTTGTTGCTGGACTACCATTTGCACGACCACGTGGAGACATTGTATGAGCAAATCCGAAGCAAAGCTCTCATACAGTACACTCATCCATTTGTCTCCGTGGATCTGCACATGATGGCCAATGCTTTTAAAACCACAGTCCCCGGATTGGAGAAAGAACTTGAAGCCCTTATTACTCAAAACCAAATTCAGGTAACTAACTCCTGCTGGCAATGAGGCCATAACTAGTAAATTATTTCGCGATTTCTTCTAACCATTGTGTTCTGTTGCAGGCAAGGATCGACTCCCACAACAAAATTCTCTATGCTCGTCATGCAGATCAGAGGAAGGCTACATTCCAGAGGGTCCTCCAGACAGGTGGGGAGTATGATCGTGATGTGAAAGCAATGCTGTTGAGAGCAAGTCTCCTGAAGCACGAGCAGAACAGCCGGGCATCGAGGAGGCATGGCTGAGAGCTGAGGAGTTGTTTCACTCCTTGTTAATATTCAGAAGCTGCACCTTAACTTTTATGCGATGCATCATGGATGCACTATATGTGCTATGCGTTGTTTTTCATATATTCATAAACTTAAACCTGAAACTTCCAACAATATAATAAGTGTTTAACTAAATAAATGTAAGGTTTAACTAATAAAACACAACAATCCTCACCCTCATGACCTCGCCATCCTAACACAACGGTCTCATAATCATTTATGATTGTTCACCAGACAATGTGATCAGGACTACATGAGCACATAGTTTATTATTCTGAATGCACGTTTATTTTATCCTTCATTTTAATTTTATATTTTTATCAAATTCTATAATTTTCATTCTTATCGTATAATATTAATTAATAATTGATCCAAATTCGAGCTACATCAAAATTTACAGTATCATATAAACGGCATCAAAATCTACAATCATCTTAACGACTAAACTATCTCGGCCATCAAAATGTGCTACACAATTATGAACGATTAGACTGCCTCGACCATCAAAATCTACTACACAATTATTATCATAAACAACTACTAGTACTATCTACTATTTATCTATGAATTAATGATAACTTACACTTGTAAAAATTAATTAGTGAAATATTGCACTAAATCTATCTTCTTCCACCGACGTTACCTTTAACAAATATTTCTTGCTCAACCGCGTCACTATGTGACTGTGTGTGTCTGTGTATACATATTTTCACACACCAAGATCACCAGATCCACACAGAGATAATATGCATGGTTCATAATCTGCCAATCTTCTTCTTCATCAAGTAGAATCAACACCATGGGTCATCTGAATCTCCCATCTTCGAAGCGGAACAGCAGCAGTAGCTTTCGGCAATGGCGGGTGCTGGATATCGTCACCGCCATCTTCTTCGGGGCGGTGCTCATCTTCTTCGTCATGGTCTTCACCCCGCTGGGGGACTCCGCGGCGGCGTCGGGGCGGCAGACGCTGCTCCGGGCCTCCATGGGGGCGCCTGATCCAATCCAGCGGGCGCGTGCGGTGGCACAGATTGAGGCCAATGGAGCGCCGGCGTTCGACGCTTGCCCGCCGGAGATGGTGGACCATATGCCCTGTGAGGATCCCAGGATCAACAGCCAGCTGAGTAGGGAAATGAATTTTTATAGGGAGAGGCATTGCCCTGCTCCGGAAGAGACCCCCCTTTGCTTGATTCCTCCTCCCAAGGACTACCGCGTGTCGGTGCCGTGGCCGGAGAGCTTGACCAAGGTATTTGTTTTTCTCCATTTGCAGTAATTCTGGCTGATTGCTACATTTGTTAGTTGGAATTGATCTAATGAAGTGATAAGTTAACATTTTTGTTGATTGAAGTT
This sequence comes from Sherardia arvensis, assembly GCA_948330725.1. Classification (NCBI taxonomy): domain Eukaryota; kingdom Viridiplantae; phylum Streptophyta; class Magnoliopsida; order Gentianales; family Rubiaceae; genus Sherardia; species Sherardia arvensis. The sequence goes on along the minus strand of OX415238.1, from coordinate 4,231,977 downwards.
GATTGAAGGAGAGTAAAGCTAGCTCTTTCAGCTTAGTAATGTGATTTTATTGAGCTAGTTAGTTGTTTGATTGAACGCCTTACTTGCATTTGCTAGTTGAACATACGATTGGAATTGGTCTCATGAAGTGATTAGTTGGTGTTAATGGTGCTTGAAGCTTTGATTTTGGGGAGGGTTGCTAGCTTTTTTAGCTTCAGTAATGTGATTTAGCTTGGATCAACTTCAGTATGGATCATAAGGTTTAGGAATCACCCATGTTAAGTGAGGCTGTACCCATTATGTGATGTATGGAATATGGATCATAAATCATTGCGTTCGTTTTACACACGTAGAAAGTAGAGCACACATTTTTGTAAGTTATGTGCAATTGATGGTATGTGAGTATATAAACTGCTTGCCGTTAGTAATGCTATCCTGATGATGAGTAACGCAGTATTAATTATTTGAAGAACTTATTCTTATCCAGTTTTATTCGTCACCTAATATAGCTTTGTGGTGCTGTGTTTCTTTCTCTCTTATGTTTACTTCTACACTTACATAAACGAGGTATAAAACAGAAAATTAGTAGGCTAAGAAAGCAAACCAAAAATGCTTTTTGAAAGCATTCTAATTTACAGTGCAGTGGTAGCATCACAAAGAAAATGATCTGATTTGAATAGAGCAGGCATCGATTTCCTGACTTCAAGAAGTAGTTGTTTTCATTACATTCTCTGGATTCTATTTTCAGATAGCAAGTTGGTTGCCCTTCTTTTTGCTTTTATTCATACTTTTTTCCAAGGACATGGATAATTATGTCTGTTATATTCCTTCATACTTTTTTGTTTAGCTGATTACTCATTTAAGTGTAAAAGACTTGCATGGTTTTGTTATCCACTACATCTTCTTTCACCACTTAAATCAAGATACGTTTCTGCAGATATGGCATGACAACATGCCGTACAACAAAATAGCTGATAGAAAAGGTCACCAAGGATGGATGAAAAGGGAAGGCCCACACTTTATCTTTCCTGGTGGCGGGACTATGTTTCCAGATGGAGCTGAGCAATACATTGAAAAGCTTAAACAGTATATTCCAATTGCTGGTGGTGCTTTGAGGACTGCACTTGATATGGGATGTGGGGTATGAATCTCTCTCCGTATGTCAATCTGTGCTTCTTTGACTTCTTCTAGGGAGTGTAAACTCAATTGCTTATTTCAGGTTGCCAGTTTTGGTGGATTTCTACTTAAAGAGGGCATATTGCCTCTGTCATTTGCTCCCAGAGATTCACATAAAGCGCAGATACAATTTGCTTTGGAAAGGGGAATACCCGCATTTGTTGCTATGCTTGGCACTCGAAGACTGCCTTTTCCATCATCCTCATTCGATCTGATGCACTGTTCTCGATGCTTGATCCCTTTCACTGCTTATAGTGAGTTTCCACTGTTTTGAGTTCATTGTTGATTCTGCCTTCTACTATATATGGATCTATTTTTAACATGGAGGTTTATTTTGCAGATGCAACGTACTTCCTGGAGGTTGATCGGTTACTTCGCCCTGGAGGATACTTGGCTATTTCTGGTCCCCCGGTACAGTGGTCTAAACAGGACAAGGAGTGGGCAGATCTCCAATCAGTGGCTAGATCACTGTGTTATGAGCTCATTGTGGTGGATGGGAACACTGTCATCTGGAAAAAGCCTGTGGATACATGTGTTTTAAATCAAAATGAATTCGGCCTGAGATTTTGTGATGAATCTAATGATCCAAAAATTGCATGGTAATATTTGTACTGTAAACTTTATTGCTCTTATGCTTCTTGTCACGGCTTTGATGCTCTGAAGATAATTGCGAGTAATTGGTTGGTTGCAGGTACATTAAGATGGAAAAATGTATCAGCAAGATTTCTGATGAAAAGGGAGATTATGCTGTTGGGGTAATTCCTAAATGGCCAGAGAGGTTAACGAAAGCTCCTTCGAGAGCCAACTTAATTAAAAATGGACTCGATGTCTTTGAGGCTGATACTAGGCGGTGGTCAAGGCGAGTTACTTATTACAAAAAGTCGTTGAATCTTAAACTTGGTACTGCATCTGTTAGAAATGTAATGGACATGAACGCATTGTTTGGAGGCTTTGCTGCTGCATTGTCATCTGACCCTGTTTGGGTGATGAATGTCATTCCTGCTGACAAGCCCTCCACACTTGGAGTCATCTATGACAGGGGCCTTATTGGGATGTACCATGACTGGTAAGTCATCTAGCCTGCATTTTTCCTGTTTTGAAAGAGGAGCATAAGATGTATATTTTTGCTATATAACTGTTTGCCACGACTGATTCCCATTGCACATTTAAGTAGTCTCCTTGTTTGATTTACCCTTATTTTATGAAAAAATTTCTTGAATTTGTTGCCAAACAATGATGGCAGAACTCTAATAATTTGAACATGTGGATTTGTAACAGGTGTGAACCGTTCTCCACATATCCACGGACTTATGACTTCATTCATGCTGCATCAATTGAATCTCTTATTAAGGATCCTAATACCGGGAAGATGAGGTAGTTTTAGCTTATACATTTTCTTGGTATAATTGCAGATTTTTCTTTTCTGTCAGTCTTCATCTGGGCTAGAATGCCCGACTATGGTCTGAGACGACATTCTGTGATCTTTCCCTTGGAAGTGATTGCTGATTTTAGGTTGTACTTCTCTGCAGGTGTAACCTTGTGGACTTGATGGTCGAAATTGACCGGATCTTGAGACCCGAAGGCACAGTAGTGGTTAGAGATTCCCCAGAAATGATTGAAAAAGTTTCCAGAGTAGCTAAGGCTGTAAGATGGACGGTTACTGTGCACGATAAAGAACCTGAAACACACGGCGTGGAGAAGATACTGGTTGCAACAAAACATCTGTGGACGGTGGCTTGAGTAAACGATTGATGCGAGTTTGTGTTCTATAGTAGAGTAGGAAATACATATGCCTCTCCTTTTCAGTTTTCTTTGATTGATCTAGCATAATCATGTTCTTCTTCCCCTAGTAAACTGTAAGTGTAAAAAGAACCAGTATCTAGTAGTGCTAGGAGTGGAAATTTTGCCTACATACTGTAATATTTTGACTGAAAATGAGATGAAGTTAAATATTTACTATCCTTCCACCTGCCACCAGTATTTCAGATACTATGATTAATATTAGATAAACATGTGGAGTTTATATAATACAATGGATGGAGGAAAATTGGAAAATTACTATTTATATTTGCGTTTAGTTCTTATTTTCTTGGACTATCAGCACTTCCTTTATCACAATCAAAGCTTTTAGTTGAGTTTTCAATTTCAAATTAAACTCAATTTATTAATTTATAATAATACATATATTTAGTAACGATATGATATACATTATTTTAAATTCAATATACCATATACTTTCATATTATTATTTTAATTTAATGTTTAAACTTTCAGCACATACAAATAAAATATTCATAATCAAAGGCGACTTTGAAAACTCAAATCAATTTAATTTAGTTTGATTTTAAAAATAAATTTAATAAACTTTCTATATATAGACGTTCAACTATAGTTTCTAATTACAATAGGATTTAAGTTTTGTTGTTTGTATATTCTACTCTTTTTGACTTTTTAAGAAAATTTCAATTTCGACACATATTTCTCTTGCATTAATGCTTAACGTAGGAAGTAATTTTTGATATATTAGTTTTTATTTCATTCAGATAATGAAAATAATATTTTTTTTGATAGTACAAAAAGGAACATAGGAATGTAGTCATTCATTAACCACATTTTGTCTCAAACCCTTCAAATGCTTGTAAAGCCACTGTGCTTTGCCGTTTTCAGCTTAGTCCATGATTTTCATATGAATTAGATTATTATTTTCCTTAAAATTTTATATAAACTACGTAGTTTTCATGATATTATGTTCTTGATTTTGGTGAAACCAATATATAATAATGATTTGGATGTGAAATGAAAATTAAGAAAATCAACCCCATTGATAGTCTAAATTAGGTTAAATTCTAATAAATTAATTTGAATTACACTGAACTGACATACAACTAATTCGGATTTGAATTAGTATGTAAAATACAAATGACGTAATGCTGTCAAGATATTAATTCCTAATGTCAGGAGATGCCGATTTTTTTCAGGCTGTCTACTTGTATCTAATATTTACTTTTGACACTAATCCGCTAATGGAGGAGAATACTCATCCGTGCTAAATTTTTATCATATCAGAATGCGTTTAAAATATATATAATTGGTTAGGTTTTTTGAGGGGATGTCATCTATGGATTTTATAGATTTAAACAACTAATGCGGATGTTCTTGGTCAGTTTGAGATCAAACACAACACGATTGTGGGAATTGAATTTGAATCTAGACATGCTTACATCAGAGGAGACATGTTTTCTTCTTCCTTTCTAGTTTTAAAAGAAAAACCAAGTCGGTCTAAAGGAAACCTTACAATCTATTCTAAGCAACAAACCAAATTAACCAGCAGCTTTACAGGTCTCCTGTGGTCACAGCTTAATTTTGACTTGCTTTTCATTACTTTCTGCTCGACTAATAATTTATCAATTGATCGTTGTTGAAAGTTTATTTCATCGTGCATTAAATGATATCATTATATTAATATTAATATAAGGGAAAATTTTCTATTAAATGCGTGAGAAAATTCAAAATTATTAGAAAATATTTAATTAATTAATATTTATTATGAAGGACATTCTGATTATTTTAATGAATATATATTTTGAAAATGACATACGTAATTTTTATCATTTATAGTTTTTATATTTATTTCTCCTAGAATTTTAATCTAGTTTTAACACACATCTAATTTGGTTATGACTGAATTGAAATAAAATAAATTAAACTAAATTGGTGCAAAATCAATGTATAGTAATAATATGACTAAATTAAGATGAACTTATCAGATTTTATACATTTGAACTTAATTACAAAATTCAAATTTAATTGATCATAATTGAACTGAACTGAACGGAAATGTATGGAATCATAGTAAAAATTGAATTTTATCAAAACAGAAGGACTTATGTTTGGAAAACAAAAGGAGTATATAATGTCACAATCCGGACTTATACTAATTGGAATTTGGAAACATGTTGTTTTCAAATTAGTACATGATTTTTAGAGCTTGTATAATAGTTTTATAGGATCTTAAATTGTGTCGTTTTGGATTAACTAAACTGATATATTTTGTGCGATTTTTCTTTAATGAATGGACTCTTATCAATTCCATTTATTATAGTACTAGGTGATGGATTGATCCCTCGGACTTCAATTGATTAATTAATTAAACAGCCACAACTTTTAATAGATATATAAATTCATTGCTTCATAACTTCTTAATGTTTTTGGACACTTGTTTGAATGATACCGAACCAATTTGAATTAAATGAATGTAAAATAAAACTAAGGGATTTTGAAACTTGATGAATTAGTAGTTTCTACTGTTAGACTACTAGAAGATAGTAATGCGGATTTCAGGTTTAAATGAAAGAATTTAAAGATCCATTAAAATTATTGTCAATGATTTATTTTTATATGAGCAGACTACATGAGTGCTACGTTGGGGACATCCTGATTAATAAGAAATTTCATACGTTTCGAATTGTTTGGCTCACAGAATTTATCCATAATCACAGAATTTGTATTAGACGGAAAATATAATTTCTACAAAATGTGGGAATTCTTGTACCGTGTATTCCCTAGGTAATTTAGAACTCTCTCATTAGTTTGTTGTAATTTTACCCATCTACCCCACAAACATTTCAATATTATTTATGGTCTGACCTCTTCGACATGGTGTATTTTGCTGGATTTTGTTAGAGAAAAGTTAGGGTTTGACAGATTTCGGAAAGGAGATTGTGGCCCCGTTTGGCATCAAGAGGTTAAAAGAGATTCGAATGAGAGTTTTGGTTTTTTTGCTAAAATAATTTTTTGACTGGTCAAACAACTACTTATGATGTTTGGTGAGATAATGAATCATCTAACTGTTTGATCCAAACCTCTCATTTTGAAAACGCTTGAAAAAACTGCGTTTCCAACTTAATTCAACAATTAATATTACAATTTTCCTTTTTATCTTTTACTCTCAGCTTTCATGCGTAAAAATTATTTCAAACATTTTTTCTAGTAACTAAACGCACTATTTTTATTCCTTTATCCTCTTAAAAATTGCAAGTTTTTATTTTATCCTTGTAAGAATATTAACTAAAAACATATAAAAATCTTATATATGTTAATCAAAAATACCTCAAAAAAAATAAAAATATAAAAATTATTAGACAAGTTTTTTCATACTTTTAAAATAATAGATCACACACTAATCGAACTAAAAAAAAACTTATAATAAATTTTAATTATTTTTATTTTCTAAAACAGTAAATTTTAATTATCTCTAATAAATATAAAATATAAGTATTAAAATAATTTCATACTTCAAAATAAAATTACAATAAATTTTATAAAACTAATGATAAATTTTATTTATTTGTGTCCATTTTTTGTCATTTAGCATAACAAACAGCTATCCGCTATTTATTTTTTACCAAACACTCATTTTACAAACAGCTAGTCAAAACAGCTAATCCAATCTGCTAACAACTAGTACAATCTGCTAACAGTTAACAAGTAACCGCTACCTCCCAAACGGGGCCTGTGTATGAGAGAATTTTTTATTTTCTCAATGGATGGAAGTTGTCTAAAATATGCACTTCTCATGGTGGAAAGTACGGTTTGGAGCCAAAAGAATTTCCCAATCTTACAAATTCATAAATATAAAATAAATTTCATTTTCATCACACCATAACATAAAAAAACTACCACCTAAGTTCTTAAATAATTAATATATATGGGAAGGGAAGGCAGAAGCAAGTCACGTCTACAATCAAGAAACGTTAATTCAAAATGAAATCCTACAATGTTGCGCACATTTGTTAACAAAACAGGTCAGTGTTAATCTTAATCCTAACCCTTCAAACTCATCTAATCTTAATCCTAAACTCTCCTTATTTACTTTTCTTTTTTGAAAATCCAATTGAATATTTCCGCCTATTCACATTTTAAGATGAAATGATAATATATGTTTGCTTTAAAAAAAACACTTTGAGATGATCGAGCGTTTAAAACCATTACATTCTGTTATAAATCAACGATAGTTACTGATTTTTCATGTTATATTTTTGGTGATTTTTCATTTAATATTTTATAATTTAATTGATCAATTGAATTATATGAACTTATTTAACTTCAATTCTATCGGTGAGTGGCGAATACAGAACAATATTAATGAGATAACATCTGACGCATGATATTAAAATTAGTAAATGATAAAATTGTCTAACATAAATGCAGTAGGTAATTTTTTGCTACAATTAAGTAATATGTGTTACCCCATGCGCCAAGCTAGATCACCTATGAATCTAGAACTGCTGGGAGACACCACCATTGAATTCGTTAAGTAAAGTGAAACCTTGAACTCCATCAATTGACTAGCTATGGGACGCTCCTGAGAAGACTCATGACTGCTTCGCCAACGAGCCACCAATCACCGAAGTCGGAACCACCAATCTAATCGCCTTGAAACCATCTAAAATTTATAAATTATTATCAGGAGTGTGAATTGAACATGAAACCTCTCAGTTATGAGAAGGTGGTTTAACCACTTCAACCACGTCTCATTCAAGATTTCTTCCTAACTTATCTGGATTTATTTTTTATTTATATATATTTCAATTAAGTAAAAATAAATTAATTAGAAATAACATGCTTAAACGTCAATTTTTCAAATTATTTGGATCAAATCGAAAACCACCACTCCTATAATCATCCTCATCATCAAAGATTCATAACCTGAAATATATGATTTTTGACAGCAATGCAACTCTTTTTTTACCGCACGAAGTAAAATTCAGCACACGTTTAATTTCATATTGATATAGTAAGAAATAAGCATCCCATTAATTACATATCTAAATTGATCAAATATGTTCAAGAAATTATTTTTATTGCTTGATATGCCAAATAAACAACAATATCTTAATCTTTGACAAAATTGGAACAATATAAACAATATATCCATATGATACACAAGCATACACTTTATTAATATCCATCTGGACAAATCAATCGATTTTTTATTAATATCTATCCCATGCATATCTGTATATGTTTGTCTTCGGTCCAAATTAAAGAACTAAATTAAGGATAAAATGTTAATTCAATTTTAGGGATTTTAGTTACAGGTCCAAACGGATTATGCGGGTTCAAAAATGTAGTTAAATATCTTAAATACCCCTGTAAAATTAGGGTTAAAATTTAAAAATAATAATTTTTAAGGGTAATTGAGTCATTAACCACATTTTTGGACCTGCATAATCGATTTGGACATGTATCTATCAGCCCTCTTGAATTACTTAATGGCGTGATAATTTTACGAGCTACCTACTTTCATAATGTCCTAAATTTTGTCTTGATGAACATATTTTATAGAGGTATTTCATTAATCTGAATCTCATCTAAATTATTATATTTATTAGACATTTTTCATGAAAAAATATTTAATAGATGTTCACAGTTATATTTAAGATAAACTATTCACTTAAATACAATACGGCTGTCAAAAGTAATTATGGGAAGTTGGAAACTTAGCTAATATATAACATAACTTTAACTGAATAGTAAAAACATTTATCCAATCATGCAACAATTATCAAACTAATCCCTCTCACTAATTAGTAAAGTATTTATCCAATCGTGTAACAATTATAAAACTAATCCCTCTCACTAATAGGAATTTAATTGTGTAGCAAATTATTTATCCAATCATGCAACAATTATTAAGCTAATCCATATCACTAATATAACCTTAATTGATTAGTTAAATATTTATCCAATCGTGTAACAATTATGAAGCTCCTTCCCTCCATTAATCAATTTTTTTCCAAAATGTTAATAAAATTCAAGGTATATTTTGATCAGAATATTTATCAAACTTGAAAAAACAATTTAAAATAAGCAGTAACTTCTGGGAACAACTAAATGCTAGCAGGGGAAGATTGTGCTGCGAAAAATTGAAGGAAAAAAAAACAAGTTGTATAAATTATTTCATGATCAAAAATATAAATTATTTCTTTAATTGGGAATATAATGTGCTTAACAAAATGAAATAAAATGATTCTTTCAACAAAAGTTTTATAAAATGATTCTTTCAACAAAAGTTTTATAAAATGATAATAATGAGTGAAATAGAGGGCTGCGCAGGTCTATAAATATGGTTAAATGACCCAATTGGACTCACAAATTCGTTTTAGATATAAGTCCTCTGTCTTTGTAATTTGACTATTAGTTTAGTCAAACTTGCTTAAAAGCGGGTTACTCAAACATCTTATATATTTTTAATATTATATATTGAAAATATTAAATTTTTATAATTTGTATCGACTGTCAACAAAGAAAAATCAACACATTACAGATTAGATTGGACGGAGAACGATAATAAAAAAAGTCTAGCAATATACTAACCTACAACATGTACTTACCTCTATGTAGACTTTTTTTTCTCTACTTTTGGGAAAAAAGATGGTGGTCCAAAGTCAACCTCAAAATAATTTAATAATTTATCATTCTATATTAACCTTTGACATTTTAACTTTTGGATAATAATTACAATTAATTTCAATATAATTCTAAATAATCTCAAACCACCGTTATGTATGAAATTTCAACATGAAATAAATCAGTAAAAGATACCAGTATGAAGAGGCCTGGTTGTTTAATTTTCCTTTAATTTAATGTCTTTCCATTTATATTATAATTTCTTTCCAAATATATTTACTGATTTATTTATTTCTTAAGATGGATACGTTTAAATATGTAAAACTATTGGTGATTGGAAATGCCCAGACAAACTGATTTTCTTATCTTCATTATATGGGGAAACTTATCATATTTATCCATTGAGGACAACTATTGTATTAATTTTGGGTTGATTACCTAGAGTTTAACAAATGTGTTGCATGTTAGGGGTTAAATAAATCAAATAGACATAAATTGACCATTATTTTTATTTATTGATAATAATTAATACCATTATCATGTAATATATAGTTGGATTCATGATATATGTAATTTGAAATAATATATTTTTAAATATTTTAAAGATGTTAGTAGGCGAAGTCCCATTTGCTGGATTACGAAAAGTCAAACCATACACTTTGGATTATATGGAATGAATATACTATTATGATAATGCTTAATTATTTACTTTGATATATGGAGTGTTTAGTTTGACTTTGAAAAATCTATGAATGACAGAAAGGGAATACACCACTATGATAAAAATGAATTGCTCAATTATTTAATTTGATATATGAAGCGTATTCCGCACTGTACGGTAAATATTACTATAACAAGTCAACACAACCTAATTCATAGATAATAAACAATGCTTATAGAGATATATATTAGGATAATATTTATATGGTAATCAACATTGAGTGAACATGATGCATTTTAAGTTATTTTTTTGATACATGAGTACAAATTATTGAAGTTTTAATCGAAAGAATATATTTTAATCGTAATATTTTATAGTTGTTGCTAACAAAATAACCGGTAATTCTACTAATATCATTCTCATTCCCTCTGCCAATGAGTTGCCAAATTGAAATTTTGGATACTATCAAGTTAATAAACACCTCAAATTCCTCACCAAATTTTTTCATTTCCATATATGAAAATTTGATTTCATGCATTTCTTAAGATTATGTAAATTGCAATTAGATGACTAAATTTTTGCAAAATCATGACGTCGACAAGAGAGAGAGGATTCGAGAGAGCTTAAGAAAATGAGGACATGAAGTAAAAGAGTCAACCGACCCTAATTATTTGCAATTAAGCCCTCCTCTCCTTATATATCCAAATGCAAAGGCCTCCCAACCTCCACATATATATTCATCTTCTTCCTCTCTTCACTCTCTGCAAATTCACAAACACCAAAAAAAAAACACCATTTTTCTCTCTTCCAAAAAACCATGAAGATTAGGGTTTCTTGGTGCTTTTCATAGATTTCCACAGCTTTTTCTCTTCTCTTTTTCTGAGAGGAAATTGGAGACATTTGGATATAGTCCTCGTGTCTCCTAGTCCTCTCTCTCTTGATTTTCTGGTGACACTTTTTCTGGTTCGTTTTGTCGCTTTTTTTTGAGAGATTAGAGTGAGATTTGTGTGAGTGCATTGAAAGAAAAGAGAGAAAAAGAAGTGATTTTTCTTGATGAATTTTGGGGGATTTCTTGACAGCGGCGGCGGTGAGATACCTTATTCCGACAGCCACCACGGTCACGGCGGCATGCCTACAAGCGCAGCCATTTCTCAGCCGCGCCTCACCACCAAGTCCATGTTTACCTCCCCGGGCCTCTCCCTCGCCCTCGTACGTCTCCGAAACAGCCTCGTACCTTTCATCGGAGTTTTTTTCTTTCTTTCTTTTTTCCGATTGATCGGTTTGATTTTTTTAACGTTTTGATTTGTTTGCTACGCAGCAAACGAGTCTGGAAGGACAAGGAGAAGTCGGTGGAAGGATGTCTGAAAACAACAAGAACAACTTTGAATCGAGCCCGATTAACATGAGCCGGGTTAGGCCCCGTGAGGAGGAGCATGACATCAGCAGATCGGGAAGTGACAACATGGACGGCGGCTCCGGCGACGATCAAGACGCCGCCGACGACAAACCTCCCCGCAAGAAGCGATACCACCGCCACACTCCCCAGCAAATCCAAGAGCTTGAATCGTATGAAACCAATAAAAATGCAATCTTTTTTCATTCTTCATTCTGAATCATTTCCTCACCTTTTTTTTTGTTTGTTTGATGATTTCAGACTGTTCAAAGAGTGCCCGCATCCCGATGAGAAACAAAGGCTGGAACTGAGCAAAAGGCTGTGCCTTGAAACCAGACAAGTTAAATTCTGGTTTCAGAATCGCAGAACTCAAATGAAGGTCGGTAAAAAAACACTAAAAGTTATCTCTTTTTGCTAACTATTGCTGACGGAATTTGTTGTCTTGTGTTTGTTTTGTTTCAGACACAACTAGAGAGGCACGAGAACTCGATTCTCCGGCAGGAAAATGATAAGCTCAGGGCGGAGAACATATCTATCCGGGAGGCTATGCGGAGCCCCATGTGTGCCAACTGCGGCGGCCCGGCGATGATCGGAGAGATTTCACTGGAGGAGCAGCACCTCCGCCTGGAAAACGCGCGGCTCAAGGAGGAGCTGGAGCGCGTGTGCGCACTCGCCGGGAAGTTCCTCGGCCGGCCGGTGAACGCCGCCTCCATCCCCAGCTCCAACCTCGAGCTCGGAATGAACGTAAACGGGTTCGGATCCCTGCCGCTTGCCCCTCCCCCGCCCCCGGAGTACAACCAGAACCACCAGATTTACCTCGAGGTGGCCCTCGCTGCCATGGAGGAGCTGGTCAAGAAGGCCCAGACCGACGCGCCGCTGTGGCACGGCGGCAGCAGGGCGGTGCTAGACGAGGATGAGTACGTCAGAATGTTTAATCCGGTGATCGGAATGAAGCCGAGCGGGTTCGTCACGGAGGCTTCGAGAGAGACTGGCATGGTCATCATCAACAGCCTGGCGCTCGTTGAGACTTTAATGGACGCTGTAAGTGAAAAACATTTAATGTCATTTCAAGCCAGCGTTTATTTTGTGTTTTCCTAACAGTTTTACGATGATTTGCAGAACAAATGGTCGGAGATGTTTCCGACCACCATCGCCAGAACCACCACAACTGAGGTCATCTCCGGCGGGTTGGGTGGAACCAGAAACGGTGCACTTCAACTGGTAATTATTTAGTGTTTTTGTAACTAATTACTGTTATTGTAATTTTTTAACTAATGATTTTGATTTTATGTGGTTTTTAGATGAAAGGTGAATTACAGGTTCTTTCACCACTAGTTCCGATCCGGGAAGTGACGTTTCTCCGGTTCTGTAAGCAGCACGCCGAGGGGGTGTGGGCTGTCGTCGACGTCTCCGTCGATTCTCTCCGGGAGGTCGGCGGTGGTGGCGCGTCACCGACATTTCCCAACAGCAGGCGGCTTCCCTCCGGGTGCTTAGTTCAAGACATGCCTAATGGTTACTCCAAAGTAAGCTCTGTTTTTCCCCTTGCTATATTTAGACCAATTTAGTTTTACATTTGTTCAATTGAATTGAAAATAGTTAGGCACCGCATAAATTAAACCATTCTGGTTTGTCATTTTCACACATTTTCCCCCCATGGCCAAATATGGTAGCTTTCCTATTTGTGTTTTTAATGAGTTTGGTGAGGTAGCCCAAATTTCATAAAGCTTCCATTTTTCTGCAATTTAATCTCTTGTCATTTTCGTAATTTTCCAGAAAAACAAAATCCATGCATAATTTAGTCCAAATTAGCCTCATTTTTCAAAGATTAGTAGATCCGGAACAAAATCATGATGTATTAGTCAGCAACAATATTTTATGACGAGGGAGAATCGAGGACTGCCCTTTTCGATACCTTAAAATTATATTTTAATCTGTAATTAGCAGATGAATGGAAGCATCCGTGGTACCATAAAAAACTATAATCAAGAACCTAGGGACATTAATTTCATATGATTTGGACAAAAGAAAACACTTAGGATTCATAAAAGAATCATTTGATGTTTCTATTCCGATCTCAGATGCTCTTCCAATCTCGATCCCCTCATTTGTGATTCTCTCTGCTTCTGATCCGTTATATCAGCAATCCCGACATCTCGGGATTGATGATATAACAGATATGGAAGCAGAAGAAACAGTCAAAGGGTTAGAAGGGCTATATTGTAGTCACGTGAGGCTAGAATGGCTTTGGGCAATGGGGCATATGTCTCCATGGTCTAGTCTCGTGCCTTCAAATCTTGCATAATTTTTGTATTAGTGATTATTTTAATTTGATTTTAATAATCAATCAAATAATATAATCTAGGGTTTTATAGAGCATTTGTTGGTGTTATGTTAAATCTTGTCTTTTGTTACGTTGAATCTACAATTTAGACCATTCCTCTATTTTTGTCTTGTACATACCATGATCCACTACATAATTGAGCTCCAACATTATTGAATATGTCCTTTTTTAAACACTTTCAATAATTGAGAACTTGTGTGATTTTTAAACATTTTTTCCTAATTAAAAAGATATGATATTATGTGATTTTTCGATGTGTTACCATCTTAATTGAGATTTTGTGGTTGTTTTTGGCTTGATTTTGTGTGTCGGAATTAATTGTTCAATTTGATAGCGAATAATATTGATTTAAATAGATGGTTTGGTATTTGTTTCTTAATTTAGTTGGAATGATTTTTGATCTAAATGTTGCACGTTTGGTTTGGACTAATTGGTACGTTATCTATTCCATTTTTTACAGGTTACCTGGGTTGATCACTCTGAATATGACGAGACTCTAATTCACCAACTCTACCGGCCGTTAATTAGCTCCGGCATGGGGTTCGGGGCGGCGCGGTGGATCGCGACGCTCCAACGCCAGTGCCAGTGTCTCGCCATTCTCATGTCTCCTAATGTTTCTGCTCGCGAACACTCAGGTAAATACGATTTCTTTATTCTTTATTACTATTCAAAAATAAAACATTAGAGAAAAATGTTACGTATTTATAGTGTGACACACAATGTGAAATTGTGTGAAAAGTATAATCATAGTTATTGTATATGATTTTATTAAAAATGCATGTGATATTATTAGAAACGATAGAATATATCGTTTGACAGATACTGTATTACCCTATTTCTTGGCGTGTTTAACGCGCTTATTTATCATGTATTTTTTAAAATTATGATTCAATAGACAATGAAATGGAAGGATAACTATTATTAATTCAATTCATGTTTTAATAGTTTTATAATTCATTTAAAATTCTCTCCTTTTACATTTCAATTTTTAAAACTTAATAATATGCTTAAATATCTACAATTTTCACCTACAATCCCCGCACCTCTCGTGCATTTCTTCTGCATGTGACTCTTCTTTTTTTTACTTCTGAAAAGATAATATTTTGTTTGATTCTAAAGTCAACGTTACATTTTTTATCTAACTATTATTACTGACTGATGGTTGTTTCACACGCGCCACCGTGCAGCCATCACTCAGGCAGGGCGGCGGAGCATGCTGAAGCTTGCGCAGCGCATGACGGACAACTTCTGCGCCGGAGTTTGCGCGTCGACGGTGTACAAGTGGAACAAGCTGAACACGGCCATGAACGTCGTCGACGAGAACGTCCGGGTCATGACCCGCCAGAGCATCGACGACCCGGGCGAGCCGGCCGGCATCGTCCTCAGCGCCGCCACCTCCGTCTGGATGCCGGTGTCGCCACAGCGGCTGTTTGACTTTCTCCGGGACGAGCGTCTCCGCAGCGAGTGGGACATTCTGTCAAACGGAGCTCCGATGCAGGAAATGACTCATATTGCTAAGGGACAGGATCAATCCAACTGCGTCTCCCTCCTCCGCGCCGGCGTAAGTTTTCTCTTCACTCATACTCACTCGGTCCGAATCGAACTGAATTATATTAAATAAAAAATATTCTTAATTAATTGAACTGAATATAACTGAACTGAATCGAGAAAATATGTGCTAATTAAGTTTTTTGCCCTAAATAAGTCTAATTATCTAATGTTTATTAGGAGGGTATAATAATTAGACTAGTCAAGGTTGGTTAGTCTTTTCATGATCTAATAATTAGGGTTAGGATGGCCTGTTTGGGAAAGAGTTGAGAAAAAGGACAAATGGGTAAATTGGGAGTATTGAAAAGGGACAACTGAATGGAAATTATTTCAATTATTTTAGCCTTTTGTGATTTGTAAATATGTTAAAAGTCAAAATACTTGGGGGCACCTGTCCTTCTTTTTGGTTGAAAATAAAAGGAAAAACAAAAACCACTTTCTTGTAAAAAGTTGACTCTCTTTGGATTCTGACTATTTTTTATACCTTTTTTAACCCTCTCTCTTTCTTGATATTGCAAAAACTTTTTTGCCACAAAAAAACATTTTTCTGATGGAACCATCTCAAAAGTTTAGTTCAGATGTCTCAAGAAAATACACCCGTGATTCTTTTTCGGGTGTTTTATAGAAAGTCTTTTTTGTCCAAATGTCTTTTCAAATTATCATTTCTATTCAATTATTGCAATGAATCCACAACTTTCAAACTATTTTTTTCCCATTTATTTCAAATTATTTGAAAAGACTCTCGAACCATGACTTTGAATCATATTAAATTTTTATTTTACGTCATAATATCTCATGTGGTCAGAGCAGTTAGAATAAATTAAAATCTCCGTCTTTTCATGATCAATTCATATCTTATATATCGATAAGTAGATTCTTATAATAAGAAAGAGTCTCCATTTACCATCGTTAACATTTTCAATTATTCTAATCATGTTTCTTACATTATAACAATGTAAGATTTTTTTTTTTTCAAATATGTAATTTGTGAAGTCATGAATGGCATATTTGTGAATAGTTGGAGAATCTGAGGGTGGTTTGGTAATTTGTGCAGAACGACCAAGGCAGCATGCTGATCCTCCAGGAGACAAGCATAGACGCAGCGGGGTCGCTTGTGGTGTACGCGCCGGTTGACATTCCAGCAATGACCAATGTGATCAACGGCGGAGATTCAAACTTTGTCGCTCTTCTCCCGTCGGGATTCTCCATCGTGCCGGACGGCATTCCTCACGGCAACGGCTCCTCCGGCCGCGGCGGCGGGTCACTCCTCACTGTAGCTTTCCAGATCCTGGTCAACTCGCTGCCGACGGCGAAACTCACCATGGAGTCGGTGGAGACGGTCAACAATCTGATTACTTGCACTGTGCAGAAGATCAAGGGTGCTCTGAACTGCGAGAGCTGAGTACTATTTAGTTTTCCGATACGTATAATCGAGTAGACTCGGTCTATGACGTGTACTCATATACCGAGTCTACTCGAGTATTACGTATCTAGTTATATGGTGGATTCATTCTATACTACTGAATTATTCTCGCTTAGCTTTTCTGTGTTCCGGTCGGGGTTGTTGAGTCAAGAACGAACCGTGGTTGGATTTGCGGTGGTGCAACGGTGGTGGTTCGGGTATTGACTCAGAGTGGACCTCGAGAATGGGACATGGGGAAGTTGGGTGGGGTAATTAGTTTTGGATATTATTATTGACTGCGAATGTTTGACAGTTTTACGGTGTTGGAAATGGATTTCGGTTTTCGGATTATGGTTGTGTTTTTGTTACCAATTGTTTGATCTTGTTTTTGTTAAAAATTGATATTTTTTGAAAAATATATTTTTATAATGTCATTAGATTTCAACATTTCTCTAAAAATCCCACGCAAACTTTGTGTGCATGTTTTCTCATTCAAATTGCATGTATTTAATATTTTAAAACGACGCGTTTACATTATATTTTTTAACCACTCTGATAACATACTTTAATTAAATTTCAATCATTTTCATGAATACACGTTTACAATTGAAAATATTTTTTCCGATTAAAATTAATATTGAATTTCAAACTTTGATCACTCAACTATTTCATATTCAGTTTTGATTATTGAATTTTCTAAATGATCCAAAATTAATCGTTGTTGTCAAACAGGTAATTGTATACAGCAATGTAACTTTGTATAAGGGTGTGTCTTTTCAATTATAAATTTGTTTTTCTAAAACTATTTGCCTTGAGAATTTATGTATATATACAAATTTACCTCAATACCCTTATTTAAAGACCAACTTTGTTAGATTTATGCATGGACGATTCCAGTTAGCAGAATCGTGTTTAGTTAGCGAGATCAAGTTTACTTCAATACTCCTATCTAAAAGATCAATTTATCCTATGAACAATAACCAGAAACAAATACAGATCATGCATAAATCTTATGCATGGACAATTTCAGTTAGTGGGATCATGTCACATAATCCCGCTAACTCGAATCCCAGTTAGTAACATAATTCCGCTATCTCAAATTCTATGCATGAATTTCAGTTGGTTAGCGAGATCGTGTTAATTAATATGATATCGCTATCTCAAAATCTATGCATGAATTCCAGTTAGTTAGCGAGATCATTCTAATATGATCCCGCTAACTCGGGATGGATGAGAGCATTAAATGAGAGGGGGGCAGTGAGTGTTGGGAGGAAAGGGTCACACAGCAATAAATGCAGAGAGGCATTCACTGAGTGATGATAACTAACGTCCAACACCGATATCATCATCACACCAGTCACGGAGAGAGCTAAACCATACTGCCTGGGAATATATATATATATATATATATATCATAACATAAGCACCGATGCTGATCTTTGCGGTTCATTCCTTTCCTACCTCTTCCAATCTGACACTCATGCTACATTTGCCTTACCCACTCTCCTGCATTTATTTTCCCAGAAATGGAATGGATATATGATTTTGTGGATATCATTTGCCTGTCTCGCCTTCTTTGAATGCTTCTTTGTTATCCTATGAAACTTGATGAATATCAGAATAATATTGCAAGAGGATTGTTGTTGAACAAAAAATGATATTACAGTACCAGTATTTTACTTATACAGTCCAAAAAGGCTTGCATACCCCTGAATTTTCATATATGTATTCACGTGTTCTTAAGTTTTGAAAAGTGTCCTTCTAATATTTGACTGAACTTTGACTTATTAATTCAAAACACTAAAATGTCCAAAAATACTCCGATTGAATATTTCTGATATTCTATTGACATAAAAATATTCAACTCGAATATTTTTAAACATTTTAACGCTTTGAATTAAGAAATCAATTTCAATTAAGGGTACAAGAGCACTTTCTCAAAACTCGAGAATATATAAGCACATATATAACAACTCGGGTGCATGCGAACACTTTATTCAATTAACAACTATGAACACTTTGGAATTTAATTAACGAGTAGATGGGATTTTGTCCTCGTTCAAAGACAAACAATGGGAGAAGAAAATCACAACTACCCATTATTTTTTTTTTATTATTACAAGTATGAGGATCTCATACAACTATCATAATCTAGCCTAATCTACTGATCATCTACTCAGTCCTCTACTTTATGCTGTGAATGGGGTGAACGTCCCAGTTGACACCCTCTGATGCACTTCCCTTCTTTGCACTTCATGCGCCAGCTGATGGCTCCCATTACTCACTGCTTTGAGATGAGCATGCCTCTGCGGGACTGGAGATTTTGAGATTAGGAGAAAGCCACATGGAGCGAGGGAGTGGGGTTTGAACCTTAGATCTTCTCCTAACCAAAGCCTTATTGCATGACTTTTGGTCAAGTGGGCTAGCCCACTTGGTAGTACCCATTATTATCTTTACTTGCTGACATTTACATTAATGAATATGTGATTTAGGTTAATGAGAAAAATCTTGTAATTTTGAGTTTTTTAAGTAAGTCGTAATATAACGCTAAATTCTTAGAAAGTTCTATTGTAATTTTTAAAATGCAATAAATTACACATTGTTGTTCTCGAATGACATCACCCGTAAATTTCATCAGTACTATTGAGACATTTTAGTCTCTTTTAAGTATAATAATATCGAAAGACACCATCAAATACTAGTTAATAGACAATTATGAGATATTATTGGCATCCTCAGAATTATAATAGAACTTTCTAAGAATTTAACGTAACAGTGAAACTTATCCAACAACTAGGAGTTACGAGAGAGTTTTCCCCTTATATTTTAATTTAACTATGCTTAGGGCATAATAAAGTCGCATGTCCAATTCAATTGCATCTCAACTTGATTTCTGCAATTGTAATCACTTGTAGTTTCAAGGTCACCACCAACTCACCATATTCCCTGCAGTTGCAATCACTTGAAATATGAGAAATGACAGCATTTTCAGATGATTGAAAATTTCTTACAGTTAATTACAGTTCAACTAAACAAAACCTGATTATATCGTATATTTGACTCAATCTACCATTTTAACACATGATCAAATTTCAAGTGGAAAAGAAATTTTCGATGATAAGTCCCGATCATTCCTATGCATTGTCGATTAGTGTAGAGCATATACTTCAACTTCTATGTAGTCTTGTTAACATCTTCCTCAAAGTTCAACCCTAGGAGGCTTTTTTCATCTGCATCTCCATCATTTGATTTATTTCTGGCAAAGTTATTTTGTTGGAAGACGACAACCTTCGAACCGTCATTTCTTTTGTTTTTTCACACGCCTTTGTGGGGACTCTGAGTACAGGTTGAAACCGGCCAAATCAAAGGAGTGACCACATCGCAACTATAGACTACGTATCTTTTACACCGAGGTTAAATTTACGGTCAACTGTAAAATTTGGAATGATTGGGTTTAATCTCTGTTAATAATGTCAATTTTATTTCGAGAGAGTTAGGAACAAACTAAAGAGAAATGAGAATCAGTTGTGATAGCTTAGTTGATTAGAAGTTCTGTCTCTAGAAGTTCTGTCTCGTTTAATGGAAGATCCACGTCTCCAAAGGTGCTCAAACACGGTAGTGGAGTTACATCTGACGATGTCAAGTGCATGGAGCATCATCAGGAGTATAAATGTGAGGATCTCGCCACTCGATATACAAGATCGGTAGAGAATAGTAGGGTTAGATAAGGATATTTGTCTGATCCATGTATTATATTAGGTTGTTGTAAAATAAATAAAAGAGAGAGAGAAACAAGGAATGTTGGTGGATCGATTGTGATTCTTGTAATCTCGTTTGTGAAACTAGTGAAATCATTCTAGTAATTCTAGCACAACGTATGTAAAATAATTGAATTGCGCGTTTTTTTATGTTTTGAATTCTTGTCATTTCTTTATGCATATATTCATTTGTCATATCACAGCGAATCACCATTTGTAATTTCATCCCACAATAGTTATAAAAGATTTATATGATGCTCGATATATGTTAGCAGATAGTTTTGATACTCGTAGGCATGTAAGTCGTGATCTAAATTATGTGACATTTCAAATCAGTACTAAAGAAGACGTGTTACGTATACTAACCGCGTCACCTTTTCTAATAATCGCATTTAAATATGGAGCAACAATGCACTTGCATTCTATACGATCGTTACTTTAATTTCCAATTTCATCTCATTTACAAGGATTGGACTAGCTCTACGATCAGTAAGTGACTTTCCATTCCAATTTTGAAGTATCAAAATAGCTGACCGTTCTCTAAAATCATAAAGATTAAATAATAGTGCCAAATAAGTATTTTTAATATATTATATAGAACATCAAACAAGTGAGCAATGTTTTGATATGGACAAGAATTTAGTTAATAAAAAATTGAGTTTGATAGAGATGCAAGTGAGAAAAGATATAGATTAGCATACAAGTATTATTTAAAATTGAAATAAAATAAAGGGGTGGATTAAATAAATAAGTGTAGTCATGGGACATGGCATGTTAGATGTTTGCATCCAAATTGGAGTACAATGCTTCTGCCTTGTGCTGCTTCGGCTTTCCTTTTCCTTCCACAACTGTGCCAATTGTCCACACTCTCTGCTAAATATTGACATTTCACTACCCAACAAATCCATTTTTCTCACCATATTAGTATCCCCATCTGTTATACACAATCCAGTATTTTATTCAGTGTAATCTAAAATACCCTTGAAATTACAATATCGTTTCCTGAATATTATTAAGTTTGTTAATGAACATTATAAATGAGTATATTTTCGTGAATTCACCTCATATTTTGAATTATGAGAGTAAAATATCGAACTGCGTATAATAATGTTGCATTTTTATTATAATATTTCAAATGTATAAAATACATTTCATCATCCAAGGACAATGGACCACAATGGATCAAATTTTACACACCGGGCTGAAAATTATGAAGCTTCATATTTCAATTCTTTCACATTGAAACCTCATCTAAATCTTTGCTTGCAAAAATACCCTTTTCCATGTTCAATTGCTTGTTTGTTTCTTGGTTAGTTTGGATCCTAATGATTCTTTTTTACCTAATTATGTAAATATGTATTGACCTAATTAGGCTCTAATCTCGACTATACAAAAAGTTCATGATATAGCTATGAGGTATTGTCACGAGCGTACGTGTAAAACAGAGCTCTACAGTGTCGGGATAAACACTCCAATAATTAAATCAGTATGATTCTAATCCGATATTTAAAATTTGACAGCATGACTCTAGTTCGATACCTAAATTTTGACAGTAAAAATAATAATATTATAACACGTAGTCGAATTTTAAGAAATTCATGTCTTTTTAGATTCCAGCTATATTCCTTGCAACATGTCGAGGTAGTCCAAAAAAATCTAATTTTATCACCACATAGGCATCGTGAAATGCATGTCACAATTTCATATTTTAATTTTACAGTGTTTAGTTAAGATGTCTGTGTAGCGTTTGCTTGCTGCCGACTGGTCCCTCTCCCCCGGAGGTGTGGTGGACATCAAATTAAAATCCACAAAAATAATTAAGCGTTACACTACAATACATGTGTGTATATATATATATGCAACGGCGGAACCAGAAAGAAATTCAACAGGTTTCTGAATAGACTTATGCTAAAAAATAGAGGTTGCCGCCGCCTCACATCACCACCGCACCACCGTAATCTATAACAAATTATCAGGGATGCATTTGGTTGTATTTGGAAAACTGGATTTTTAGAGTCCTGTTTTCCAAAACTTGTTTGGTTCACTAAATTTTACAAAAAAATATTTTTACCCCAACATCTAGACTTGCAAATTTGAAAAACCAATCAAAAATTTTGTTTCAGACTTACAAAATTCCAACCCAACCAAACAAATTTTTTGCAAAACCAGACTCTCAAAATCTCAAACAAAAGCCCAAACTCTCAAAATGCCAAAACAAAATCCAGACTCTCAAAATTCATTCCAACCAATACACCCTAGGTGTTTTCTAAAATTTGAGTATTGACGCCGCCACCTCCGCAACCCCCTAGATCCGCCTGTGCATATATGAATATCTTACTGTCCATATCTCGAAACTACACACTTTTCCTTTTTAGATGTCCCAATTCAAGTTGCATACTTCTTTTTAATGGCAACGCTTCTTTATTATCGTCCATTTATTTCACTCACTCACTACTTAAATTCAACATTTGTCATACACTTCATATTTTTTAGTTCTAACTTGCATTTTTTTCTGCGGAAGTTCGACTGCGACGGAAGAATACACATATTGGAATGACCATACACGATTATAAATTCATGCTAGTAGTAACACATAGTCCATGTGGGCACACACACAGTGTGCAGAGAAAAGATCAATCAAGAACTGACCTCTAGCCTATTCTCAATCTTGACTTTTCTATATATGATCCAGTTGACAAATGTTACTCCGATACCTTTCGTTATGTACTTTCTTTTCGATGAAATTTCGTATAGTTATTCTCATTTTTAAATTTATAAACACTTTTGAGGAATCATTCAAAGCTTCATGTTATTTAACATTAATGGGTTAAGAAATACCTAAAACCCTACCTAAAATTCTCACTATCAAAATTCTCTCCATCTTTCTCCATCTTCTCGTGAACAATATCAATAAAATAAATAACAAATAATTAATAACTGATTATGTTTTATTTGTTTTGTTATTACGTAAATGTGAATAACTCACATTAAATTATTTAACTATTATGTGTCACAATTATATGGTTCATCGATTGGATTATATATTCTGATTTTTCAAGTCGATATTTTGATCTCATGCATTGCTCTAGATCTGATTTACAAGTTGTGTTATGCTTTCAATATGTTTTACAAGTCATGTATATATTTGTAATTTGTATCTTTCAATGTGGTAATATGTGGGTTAATAGAGATTTTGCTCAGGATTAAGTGGTAATATTGCCGTTATAACAGATTTCTACTTCTGGGTCGTGTGATTTTTGCAAGTTGAATCATCCCAAATAAACCAAAGTGGTCACACACAAAATGTAGTGATTAAATTTCAAAAAGCTGCTTGCATGGCAATCGAACTAATACGAAGACCTTGTCTAACAAAATCGTGAATCTTGATATATATAATTAGGGTGAGAACAATCACACAAGAAAAGATAGAGATCGGATGGGTTAAAGATCAAGATCAGATCGATCATGATTAAAAATTTAAGATCGTTTATTAAATGAACGATCAATGATCATAAATATAAACATAAAAAAAATCAATCGTGATCGCGAACAAATCGATAAGATATGATGATCGATGATAAGGTGATCGAGATCAACCGATAAAGATACAGTAATATAATCATATACATTAATAATAATATTGGGAAAATATCATTATTTTAACTTTTTAATATATATGTCTATAATTTGTTCTGAACTTTTATAAATTTGATTCATTTTTAAAGCATTTCAAAATGAAAGTATATATTAAAGTATTAAGAAAATATATGTCGCCAAAAAGTCGGCCTCTACCTATAAAATAGTTTACTTTCATGCCCTGTCTAATTTAACGTTTTACAAGAAATTTTAGCATCTAGTAGTTCCAAGTAGGTCAAACGGTTTTAGCAGATCAAGCAATTGATTTCATTCGACTTATATGTTTTTTTTGGTAAAGAAATAAAATATTTTGAAATTTAGTACTAAAAAGGTTATTTTAATTGTTATCAATGAAATATTGTGTATTTTAACTTGCCTACTTACATTTAAACCACATACGAATATTTATTCATAAATAATAAAATAATCCAAACAGCTCAATCAATTTCAAACAGGTCAAGCAGTTTAAGCAGCTCCAACCAGCTCAACTGAACAGGATCTTAATATTTTCAGCTCCCAACAATTCATTCTTACATTACTTCAATACTATTCAGCTCAATTCAGTCGGAAATGATTATTAGGGAAAGTTTGTGTAATAATCAAGTGTTGGAAGCAATGGACCTAGATTTGGCCACGTAAATGCATGGTGACACTTAATTTAAATAAGTCGCTATAACCGTCGACATATCACATCCGTGAAAGTCAATTCACGTACCCACTGTGCTAAATCTCAAGGTATATCTACTCACACAATTCTCAATAGTTCATCAATTTTTTGGCAAGCTGGTGTAGACACTAATCGAATTTGTCAAATAAAAGGTGATCCAATCATTATGATGAATCCAGAGAAATTGTCTCTCTACGAAAATTATGTGTAATATTTTGCATTTTTTCCAGTCCGTGATGAATATCTCAGAGTGTGTTTGATTGGAAAACATTTTGAAAGTTTGGTTTTCATTTTGAGATTGTCAGAGTTTGAGTTTTTATTTGAGATTTAAAAGTCTGATTTTGCAAAACGTTGTTTGATTGAGTTGGGATTTTGTAAGTGTGAAACAAAGTTCTTGATTGATTTGTTAAGATTTTGCAAGTCCGGACTTTGGAACCAAAAACAAGACTTTGAAAAACTAACTGAACCAAATAATAATTACGAAAACTTGACTTTAAAAGTCCAGTTTTTTAAAATCCATCAAACCAAATGCCGCCCTAAATTTTTATTTGTCAGGAAATTGATACCATTTTCATTGCATACAGTGGCAGAACCAGAGGTTGTCGGAGGTGGCGGCGACAACCCCCAAATTTCAGAGTTTTAGAGTTAATTTACTGTACCTCGGGCGGTAATACAGTGAAATTGTAAATGAGAGTAACCTCCGATATGTCGAATATAACTATTCGGCAACCCCATAAATTCCAATGTGGTTCCGCCACTGATTGCATACATGTCAATTGTACAAAACCAATATCCATATCTAGTCATTTTATGTAGTCGGATTCTTGAACAGATTCATGCACAAATAAGATGATTAAATATCTCTTCGTTCGAATCTAACGATTAGTTTGTTGCATTTTTTCTTCACAAATAGTAGTGTATGGTAGGACTTGAAAGGTGTGGCACTGATGTTATAATCAATTAAGTCCTGGAGACCACGAGTCACTTCTCGTTTCCATCTTTTCTTTATTTCCAATAAAAACAATGAGAAAGAAATTGTTGATGAATTGCAGTGGCAATGAATTCCAATACAACTAGTCTATTATAAAAGTAACTAACTTACATATTAATGCTGTTAACTTGCAAATCACGGATCAAAATCGCATGATAAATAAGAGTTTCTCACGCATCAATCACTATGCTAAGCAGTGATCTGTTACATCTATGCCAGCACTCGTTCAAATCACGATCCATATTCTTCAAAATGATAATACCTTGAAAGACAAAACCACGAACATAAGTATGTAAAGACAATCGTGACCATGAAAACAAACTATCGGTATGAAAAATCAGATCTAATCAATCAAATTAAAAAATGTGAATAATTATCACTTATATATATATAAATAAATAAATATATATATATTAATTCGCCATCATCACCGATTCAACCATGTGTTTGAAAAGTTTTCTGGAACCGACGCACATCTCTTCATATGTCTTTCATAAGTTCATTTTCCATGGATCGGTGCACGTCACGAAAGCGAGTGAGTTCAGTTACTTGAACCAAATAAGTGACGAAGGACCAGTAATTAACAATAATTAGAGACAAAGATTGGACCAGTTAATACAATTATGTGACCCAGAAAATTTCGTACGAATCATGTGGATGATCTGCATCCTAATTGTATGATACATGTTTCTTCGATTGCAGTGTCGATTAATCATTGAGTTAGGTTCAGTTTCAATTATCCTTCTTTTTTGCACACGACAGTTATTAAAGATTCATATTTGACGTAGTGATATGATGCATGTCGGTTTTAGTTTTGCGGGAACTAAAAGTAATTTTAATTATTTAATTTCTAATCTGCAATATTACATAGTTTGATTGATATGTAATTTAATTAATTTAGTAACTTTTAAATGGATGTGAATTACACTACAATTGATTATATGTCCGATTTACAATGATATAAAATTATACTCAATCAAAAACAGTTTGCGAGACATTATGTTCACAAATATTCTGAGTGCACGACTAAAACTGTTAAAATTGTGTAATGCATGATGAGATATTTCAGCTAATTTGTGTTACGATAGCATTAATTTTGTTAGGACCAATTTTCTCCATTTTTCGCATGGACCATGGAGTATCTCTGCAGTTATGGTCGGAATCAGGATTGCACCGAATAACGTTGGCAACCTTCCCCCAATTTACTGTAATTTCAGATAAAACCGGCAACCTCCAAATCTATTTAGTAATTTACAACACGTTTCTCTAATTCGGTCAATGCATCTATAGCGATCATAAACTACAATCAAAATCACACAATTTCATAGTAAGAAATTAAATGAATGCAGTACTGGAGGTTTGTCCGGACTTAAATTAGGTGTGCGGTAGCTAGCTAGTACTCGTACCCGTGTGTCATTTTTACCAATTAAAGGTGGAACATAGAAACGAATAATTATTTTTTAATTAAAACATGCCTTCTTATTCAACTTTAATGCCGCTGGTACATGTTTGGAGCATCCCTTAACCTATAAAATTAAAATTAAATCCACCATAATTCTAGTCTAATTTATCATAAAAGGTTATTCGCTCGTCCTGATCGCCCCACCTGCCCGACACCACCTGCCTTGGTGGGGAGGTAAGTCACAGTAGCCCAGAATTAGGACCCATTGATCGTCATCTATCTCAATGTGCACAAGAGAACTTACAAGTAAGAAATCCTCATACTGTCGCTGCTGATATTCGAACCCTGAACATATCACAATGAACCCAATGTGCCAACCGGTGGGTTACACCCGTGGGTGTACTCTGAACTTATACTCAGTGTATGGAATAAGATTAGGCTAGAGTCTTATTCCGCTTATATTGGGATTATGTTTTCACTATGATACATTTGTTGAAATGGGCAATTGTTAGTCATATGCATCTCTACACTGCTCACTTTAACACATTTCATGAGAAGGGGACAGTTCCCCCACCACAGGATGCATATGGATGTTGCTCGCTGGAACACGTCTTATGAAAAAGGAGACTTGGGACCAATCAGATCATGAGGAAGTGAAATATATACATTTTTAAAAAAACTACAGCCTTTTAAAACTTTCGTAAATGCAATCATTTGTTGGTCGAGTCTAGTGTACTAACCACTGGATTAACCCAGTAATTTAGATGACATTCCTAATCATATTTTATCTCAGTTAATTAATTTCAATTGAGTTTGGTTCAATTTTAATTATTTGAAATTATATTGCATAACATGAACTACAATATTTTATTATGTGTAAAATAAAATGATAAAATAAGTAGGTAAAACAAATGTAATTAATCCAAGTCCAGGTCCAAGAGTTTGGTAACATTAATGTAGCAGAGAAATAAATGGTTAAGGGGTTGCATTTAATGACGTGTTGCTCAGCGGGAGGAACTGTTCGGTGCAATTAATGTTTTGAATTTATTTAACCGCCATCCTTACTTCGGCGCCAACTTTCTTGGAACCTATATTAAACCTGATCTATATTATCTGATCAATTATTTTTTTATTTTTTTTTTATATATATTTATAGAATATTGTTTTCTTCTAGTACTATTAATAAATTTATTATAGATCATTAAACTAAATTCCAAAAGAGAGTTCAATTAAGTCACGAATGTTTATATTTTTCTCTGACAATGATTTGAAATCAGGTAATACAGAGTATGAATTTATTAATTTCTTATCCTATCTCATTAATTTAAATATTTCGGCTGATTTTGTAATTATTGGATCATTCAAAATATTTTTTTACTATGACCATATTATATGAATGCATTTTTTTAATCAACCATATATTTTAACTTGGTCCGGACTGTCTCATTTTATTTATCAACGTTTGATATCAATAAAAATAATATTATGTACTATTTATCCATAATTATTTTTGAAACTTACAGGTAAATTTTTTTAATCAGTCTTACTACTAATTTATTTTGATTGACGACTGTTAAAAGGAAAAAATGCTATGGATCATAATACTAAATCGCTCAAACAACACTGTCACGATTCACGAACAACATCAGTTAATGATCGTCTTTCAATCCTATTCAGAGGTGGATTTAGGGGGTTGCCGGCGACAAATCCCAAATTTTAAAAAACACCTAATAATTTACTGTAAATTACGGTTGTTTGGTGGTAGTGTGAGGTGACGGCAACCTCTATTTTTTAATAAAGGCCAATTCAACAACTTGTTGAATTTCTTTCTGATTCCGTCACTGATCCTGCCAGCTCTCATCACCCGTCCACCACCATCACCACCGACTAACCCATCAACCATCACCAACCCCCAATCTTCAAACCAGTTCCTCCACTTGATCA
The DNA here is from genome assembly GCA_948330725.1 of Sherardia arvensis. Taxonomy (NCBI): domain Eukaryota; kingdom Viridiplantae; phylum Streptophyta; class Magnoliopsida; order Gentianales; family Rubiaceae; genus Sherardia; species Sherardia arvensis. The sequence goes on along the minus strand of OX415238.1, from coordinate 4,202,667 downwards.
TTTCTGCAGCTGAATTTACTAAAAATTAAAAGAGAATAACATTCATCCGGATGATCCTGATATAGGGCTTATCAGGCACCAATAAGATAATGACACGTGTACAATTGTAATGTTTTAATTGGTTAAGATATTTTTAGTAAAGTTCTAAAACCCTAATTTAGAATGTCTAAACCCGTCTGGGTAACGATTGAACACGTGGCCCAATCATAAATTAGTTAAAGATGACGTGTCGTTATTTAATTGGTGCCTGATACTACCAATATCAGGATGATCCTGATATATATTAAACTGAAACTAAAATGCAATTTGTCAGCTTTCTATGGCCATCAACTTCCTATATATAGTATCTTAACTGTTACCACTCTAATAATATGAAGATTCAGATTGGCCCAAAACTATTTATAGGGAACCAGACATATAAAAGAAAAGTTCTAAGCCCAGATCAGGAAGAAACAGTCAATACTCATTTTAAAGACCAATAGAAGCCCAATCATTAAATATACATTTCCCTATTTCCTCTGGCCATTTCAAACCGTGAATTTGAAACGAATTCGAATCCAATAATATCTCACGTGAGATCATGTCTGATTAATGATATTAGTTTAATTTATTTGAGTACATTTGCCCACAAAGGCACTGCATTTGTATTTCAATATATCAAAATCATGGATATAGTCAACAAAATCATTTTCAGTACATAATTTCCTCGAATCTTTATGAGAAGCATAATTCAACATTCACAATAAAGATGCCGTGCCTGCATGACACCCATAATTCAATGAAATAAAATAAATACGAATTCAAGATGCATCAAGGCAGAAGAAGAAGAAGAAGAATGGAGTTGACAACCTGATTTTGATTTAGTCAAATTCAACGCCAGTTTGCAAATTAAGGCTGAAAATGACCCTTAATTAAGGCCTGGTCAAGTACATTGGCCCATGAAAGAGCCCAACTCTCTATGCCTTGGCACTTTTTCAAACCAAAGGTTGATATTTTTTGTGTTTAAAACATGTCCAGTTCAGTTTCATATCGATTTATTTATTTCAATTGAAGTTGGTTACACCTATTTTTCAATTGAATTTTCTTTACAAATTTTTACTCATTGCAAAAAAGAATTTCATCTAACTGCAATAGATATGATCTCATCTCAGATAAAAATTATTCGTTTTTTACTAAAATAATGATCAGCTGAAAAGTATATATAATAAAATTAAACTTTCACAATGAGTTGTGTTAATGTTGTATATGCACACCACCTTTTAATTCATCAATTAGTCAACCCTCAGTTTCAAAGTAATGTACAAATGAAATGGACAGTTGAAATTTAAGGGTGCATTTGGTTGGATGAGTTTTTGGAAAACTAGACTTTCAGAGTCTAGTTTGTCAAAAAATTGTTTGGTTTACCAAATTTTTTAAAATCTTATTTATGATCCCAAAAGTTAGACTTGCAAAATTTTAAAAATCAATCAAATTTTATTTCAGATTTACAAAATCCCAACTCAACCAAACGAAATTTTTGCAAAACCAGACTCTCAAAATTCCAAAAAAAAACCAAAACTCTCAAAATTTCAAAACAGAATTCAGACTCTCAAAATTCTCACCCACCAAATACACCAAAATGAGAAAGTGAATGACGAATAATGGACTTGACAAGAAAGCGGGTGAATAAAGTAGAGAAAATTAATTAAATTTGAATAAAAATAAATTCTACCGATCGAGATGGAACAACCAAATAAAAAAAATACAAAAATACGTAGATTGAGTCGATATTCGTCTGATAAAATTATATTTACGATCAAGTGAAAGTAACAACAGCTGCTTCATTTAGCCAATAGCCATATGTCAATCCCTCTGCTGATTAACCGAAAGGATATTGAGGAAGGGACCGAGCATTTCAATAGAAGTTCATACTTTCTTCAAATAATAAAATATTCTATACAGATTTTCAGACGAAATCTTTGGTCTCATTTGGCAGCAGCGTTTTGGAGGAGCGTTTTGTATTTTTTGCTAAAAATAAATTTTGACTAGTCAAACTTCTATTAATTGTGTTTGGTGAAGAGCGTTTTACATTGAGCTGTTTTTAAGAAAACGCTGATTTTCAAAACGCTAGAAAAAGGAGCGTTTATATTCCCAATCTCATTTTTATCCTTCGAAATTTTCCTAATCGCCTAAGATTAACAAAAATACTGAACGAAGCAATATTCTTTTAACATTTAAACGCATTACCTCCTTTTTACCCAGTTAAGCAATATTACTGTAGTATTCATTATTTTCTTTTAACCATTATTTATAAATAAAAAGATTCATCTTTATCTTTAAGACTTTTTCTATGACACATATTTGTTTTCTTCTTTTAAGCATTATAGATTAAAAGATTCATCTTTATCATTTAAACATTTTTTCTATCATTGTTTTATTATTTTAATCATATTAGGTAAAGAATTTTAATTCTTTTTTTATGTATTAATAAAAAACACCTCAAATAAATAAACATACAAGTATTAGACATATTTTTGCATAATTCAAAATAAGAGATCGGAGATTAACTAATCTATAAAAAAAATTTAAAATAAATTATAATTATCACCACAATAAATTAAATATATAAATAAAAACCCAGGTATTAGAGATATTTTATATGCTTCAAAATAAGAGATCACCCTAAAATGAAAATGATAAATTATATTAGTTGGTGTCCTTTTCCGTCATTTAACACAACAAAACAGCTATCCGCTATTTATATTTTACCAAACATTCATCTGTAACAACTAGTCAAAACAGCTAGTCAAAACAGCTAATACAATCCGCTAACAGTTAACAAGTAACAGCTAGTTCCCAAACAGGGCCTTTGTCTATTTGTCAATTATAGAAATATTTGTTTGTTCTGAGTATTTGATAATAATTCTAAATACAAAATAGTCAGCTAAGTAAGAAAATTCACACAAGTTATAAACTTGTGACGCATTGACGATCAATATTATTTCAACTTAATATTCAGCTCATTTATTGTATGTGTGTGAATCTAATTTTCTTATAAAAAAGTGTTCATATCATACTATGCTTATTGAATAAGATTATTGCGTGTGATATAAAAAAATAATATGACTAGCACCTTAAATTTTGGATTAAGGGACGGTGAAATTTATCAATCTGGTAAACAGAAACATACATTTTGTATAAAGTTTCGATGAGAATGGTGAATTTATTGACATTATAAATTCTGATAATCTCATAATTTAATTAAATAATTTGACACTCAATCTTATATGGTCGCTGTTAAGTTAGCTATTTCGATGTTATTTAGAGAGTCGAAAATAAGTAGAGAGCTCGAAAATCATTTTACTTATACTCAATTGCAACTTTTAAGTTCCACGCGACTTAACTCGCAAATATTTATTGAAACTCGATTGAAAAATACGTGTTCAAAAACTGTTTATAGTATTTTTAAACATCAATCCCACGAATGAAATGAAAAATGTATAAAAAAATTTGTTCTTAATTATACATGTTGTTGTATATAAGAAATTGAGAATAACATAAAAAAATTTATCGATCTTAACAATTAATTCAAACAAAATCTTATATTATTTCAATCATTAACCATTTTTAAAAATTACAGAAATTAACTACGGGGATTTCATTTAACTTCTCACACGCGCCCGCCACCTGATGAATTTCAATGAATTCTATAGTAGTGTTAATTTTGATAACACGCCGTTTTCAATGCCAAACTCGTGCGTGTTTTTCTAAAACTTCTAGTAGTTCACATGGAGGTTTGATTTCAAGTGACTGCACACGCCAACCTTGATTCATCCAAGACGTTCAGTAAATGGATAGCGTAAGTTAAGAACGGGCGTAGTGGTCTCGTTAGATTTGTTTAAGGAAAAAAATCAATTGAGTTTTTTCATTCTCATTAATATTTGAGTCTAACAAAATACTTAATATCACAAATTATACCTTCTAAATCAGAATAACACATTGATATATAGTATATATTTATGATATAATTATTAAGGTAGGTAGTTGAACTACTTAATTTTGTAGCACAAGTTGAAAATATCAATAAAAAATATTATTGAGTTATTTGCGAGTTTTCAAGTAGAACATCGTCGTAATCATTTTGATTTATAAGTCGAACAATATTTTAATCATTTCGAATCATTAATTTTCAAGCGAGTCGATTATGAGTCACTGAATAAGATCTGAACCACCTTATATTTAGCTTCAGAGTTAAATGTCCACTCGACCAAACATACAGTTTTGAGCTAATTATATGGAGTAACTAGAATTGAAGACTTATATCTATATAGATTATAATCTTTGATATCCTATACTCAACTACGGTTTTGTAAATCATCAAAGTATATCTCTTCACAATTTTGAATCTTATATAAATTAAACATAAAGTTTTAATTGATTATTAAACTTTTTAAAAAATCACTTTTGATGATTAAAAAATTCACCCAAAAATAATTCAAATTTATTCACTGTCGTTAGCTTAGAGCAACTCCAACGCTCTCTGTATATAGTGTGGAATTGTGTGAACGGACATAAAATAGAGGCACGCTATAAATCAGTATCTTCCAACGCACCTCAAAAAGCCCGCTAGAATTGATGTGGTGAGCAGTGAAACACCAGAATTATTGATTTACTGTGCAAGTGCGCTATATATGAAATAATATTATCTTATTCCATGATTTGAATATTAACTATACATGGACAGTTAATTTCAAGCTTTCCTCGCCACATCTAGATTATGCGCTACAAAGTTCTGGTTAAATCAAGATTTGTAACTGTGAAGATTTTTAATTACCAAAAAGGGCAACATTTTATGTAATTCTATTGCTATTTTATTATTGACTTATAATATTATTATTTTCATAAGTACATAATTAAAATCGTAGATAAACTAAAATATTGAGGAGTAATTATTTAAAATTACATGTAATTCTTGTTAAATAACATTAATTTGTTACTATGTATAAATTCATATAAATTTAAATTACATACTTAATTTCATTAATTAAAGTTAGTTGTCTCGTTATATTGGACAAGACACGAGTTAAGAAAGATGAATATAACAATTTTAAACACAAAAGTAAAAGCAAATAAGTGTAATAAAATAATATATCTTAAATAATATATAATAGAATATATTTTTTAGTGTAGAATATAGTGTTATGTGTTGGAAATAAATAGTGTAAAATTACTGTAACAACACCAAATATAGTGTAAAATACATCAAATTTGGTGTTTTTCCTTTGGAGATGCCCTTAACCATTACTAAATTACATTACAAAAGCATCACCAGAAACCACAGAGCAGAAGACCGGGAGCAGGAGAACATGATAGACAACATTGTGTCCACTGATCAACAACTCTCCATACAGGCTATCAGAATGGTGACACAACTGATGGAATCTTCCAAGCTTGTGTTATAAGTTTTGATGAATCCTATAGAGATCATATGAAGGTAGAAGCTGCAAGGTGGAGGATATGGAAACCTGGTTGGAGTTTAGACACGGATATATCAGGTTCAGACTTCTTTCCAGCAACCTCACCCCTACAAGCTGAAGCGGAAGCTTGTTGGAGAGCACTCAAAGCAGGAAGAAGAAATGGAGTTCGGAGGGTCAACTTGGTCACTGACTCTGCTCAGCTCAAGACATCAATCTTGAATCCTTTGTCGGCTCCGATTGCGATCAAAGAAATTATCAATAGTATTAGGCTATTAGCGGATTCACTTGTCGAATTTGATGTACAAGGTCGCTCGTTCCTTTCTAGAAAAGGAACATAACATGACATTTAGCCTTAGTAGAAATGTCTGTAATAAAATTAGTACCCCTCTATTTCCTGTGTTTAATTCATTAATGAATATGGGTTTTCAAAAAAAAAAAGTAGAACTGTCTTTTTTATTAAATAACAAGTAAATAAAGGTTCCTACTTAAATCCCTTGCTATTTTTTCTTCAAAAATGACAGTGTAAAGCAAGTCCAACAGTTTTGCAATAATAGCAAATTTGCTACATGGAGTCTTTTTTGAACTCCAACAGACTCTTCATCCCATTCTCTATAATAGGAAAATTGAAGAGAGGAAGTTTGCTTCTCCAAATTTAGAGAATGAGGGAGAAGATTTGGAGAAGCAAAATTTAATGCTACTTGCATTGTTTTTTGTTATTTCATTCATTAATTGTTTCTCTTTAATAATTTTAAATGATAATATCTCAAAATAATTACAATAAAATTTTATCAAAAATACATATTCCAAAAATATGCATAAACACGATTGTAATAAGATCTCATATGTCTATTTTTACATGTACATATCTATTGATATTTAATAATCAAATATAATCTATTTTTCAATATAAATTTACTAAATTTTAAGTTCAAAAATATATTTATTTTGCCGTTTGTTTATAAATCATAACGTCTAAACTAAAATTTTTTTTTGGCAAACATTTTATTTTAATGATTGAAACAAAATAACTTGTAATAAATAATTAAAAAGAGACGAGTCTAATTATTCATAATACTATTGTAATTCGTAATGTGTTATTTTTATAAAATATATTTCTATAATTTTATATTATGGAGTAAGTAATGTCAAATATGAAATGTTATTATAACTTTTATTATAAGTTCATAATGTGTTTGTTCATTATTATATGAACTTATTAAATATATGACTTTAAAAATAGAAGAAAATTGGATAAATATATATTATTAAATGTTAGTAATAAATTTTAGAGAATGAAAAATGGAGAAACTGTTGGAGTTGAGGCAAAAAAACATAGAAAATATGAGATTTGATTCACTATTACGGAGAATGTGAATGGAGAAACTGTTGGACTTGTTTTAATTAGAATTGTTTTTACCCCAAGTAAATAAAATAGTAGCCAGAAAGTGCATGAGAAATATGCACCGGAAAACGGGAAAATATGTTCAAATTTTCAAAGTCTTGAATAGAGTAACCGCGAGGAAGACCAGTCAAAGGCGTGGACAAACGCCCCCGAATATTCCGCTGCTACATTAATATATTCTGTCTTGAGCCTTTCAATCCTGGGCGTTGGATAACACTCGTGATCTACATCTGACGGTCTAGGATCCACGTTTGACTGGAGGTACAAAACCCCAGGGGATGGTTGGAATCATTGGCGCCTGTTTTATGACTTTGACCAGGATAATGACGCCAATTCCCAATTTTGAATATAATTACCTACTTTTACCATTTTTATTTATTTACTATTTTCTTGTCGAAATTTTATTTATCTACTTAATTATGTCATTATATATATCTATTCCTTTTTTAACCTAGGTGAAGAAAAAAACACATTTAGTGACGGGTGAACTAAAATCAGGCCTTTTATAGTTTGCATGAAGACTTGAGAATATGTACTCCATAATTTTTTTTCTACTAAATTACTTAATTTTTTAGCTCTAAAACACGTTCAAATATATTTTTAGACTGCGTTTGGTTTGTGGTGATTTTTAATAAATGTGATTTTGCAAATTAAAATCAGAAAGTTTTTGTTTGATTTTGTTTTATTTGTAATTTCAAATAGTGAAGTCTGCGGAATAGTACTAAACAAGATTGAAAAGTGCTACAACAGTAGTTTTTATTTCAAAAATTCCAAACAAATCAAACAATATATTTGAAAGTTCACAGATACAAAATCACAAACAAAATCTCAATTTTTTAAAATCTTAAACCAAACTCATGGCTCCCAAAATCATATCTAACCAACTACACCCTTAAGTTTTAACGCAGTTTATTTCAATCAAGTTCAAATCAACTGTATATTTTCTCACATTTTAATATATCTCAACACATTTAAGCCATTAAGTTTAGTTGTACCCGTCAAATCTAAACAACGCTTACTTTTCATGATAATAATGAAAAAAGACATTAAAGAATTTGAATTATATGAAGATGCATTTGAATGTTAATAATGTGACTTTTTCATATCTTTTATAAAAAAGGCTTGGATTTTTTTTTTTTGAAATGGTTGTAATGTCAAAAAAATAAGTCTACTATGCTTTATTGCTTTTCAATTAGTAGTAGTATTTGATCTATTTTCCCCTTTGAATGACCATACTTTACATGTTTTTTTCCCCCACTTCAAAGCTACCTTATCATACAATTAAAGGCTTTCAAGTAAAGAAATTGACCATAAAATCAAATTTAAATACTTCACTCCACCGTCCAAATTTCGTATTAAACTCAACCTCAAACATTATCTTAAATTACAATTTACTAGACTATACCATTTTTATTTTTATTTTTGTAATAAACTCTACTACAAATTTAGCAAGAAAAGGGAAGGAAATTTTATAAAAAACAATAAAGAATAATTGATTGTGGTAGTCAAAATCTAATTGATTGAACAGACGATATTTCTGACCAAAATAAAACGAAAAATTAAATGTCATTACTATATTTGATTTCAATTTGACGTCAACCATAGCTGACAGGTAGAAATTACCAGAATTTAGCATAAATTAAAAGGAAAAAATAGTTTAGTTTCATAATCCAATTATTTTACCAAAATATCCTAAATTAATTACAAATCCCTCAAAATTTCCAATTTTTCATTTTTCCCTCCACATTGACTTCCATATAAATTTTTTACACATAATTAAAGATATGAGACCATGAAAAGGATTAAAAAAATTTAAATTACATGTATTCAAAGATACTATGGTAATTATGAATTTTTTTAATATTATACGTAGTCAAAAATATTTATTGTTTCCAAGACTTTTATATTACATATAGTCAAATATATTTATCGATCAGATACGTGTAGTCAAAAATATTTATTGTCTTTAAGACTTTTTATATTATACAGTCAAATATATTTATGATTCAACTACTTGTGGTGTTGGAAACTGTGAAAAATATTATGTGCAAGTATTTTCATAATCCAATTATATAGTAGTTTATTACCGCAATGTCCTAAATTAAACATCAATCCCTGAAAAAAGTTCCTATTTTTACATCCTTCAAACTGGAGAAACAAAAGCAAAAACAAAAACACACACAAAAACACACAGTGAGAGAGGAAAAAAAAGACAGGAGCAGAGGAGGAAGAGGAGGAGAGAGAGGCTGAAAAAGCTCGCTCCTTTTCCCTATATTTTTTGCCCCCTTTTTGTGTCTGTATTATATTTTCTCCATTATCCCTCTCTTCTCTTTCTTCTTCTTCTTCTTCTTGTTTGCGTTTTCCCCCCTCTCTTCAATTTCATCCCAAACACAGCTCGGAGAGAGAAAAGGGGGAGGGGAGCAGATCAATTTGACCTAATTTTAAGGTTTTTCTGATTCAATTTGCTGTCGGATTGCTTGATCCGAGGTTGTTCTAGCTCCACCTAGGGTTTGGTGGTTTGGTTTGGTTTAATTGATTTGAGGAGAAAAGTGAAGAGCAGGCGAAATGAATGTTATGCGCCGGCTGAAGAGCATTACCTCTGGCCGCTCCTCTGTTTCAGATCCTGTAAGTTTTCTTGTCTGCCTCAAAAAGATTGGATTTTGCTAGCTTTTTCCATATGGGGTTTCGTTTATTTGATGTGGGATTTTATGGATTTGAGTTTTGTTAATTGCTATGAAATTCCCTTGTTAGACTGCCTAACTGTGATTATTGGATGGGTTTTTTGATTTTTTTTTTGTCTGTAATTCATGGAGTGTATGTGGTTTCCTGATGTGTATTTTGGTATTGCTTTTGTGCAGGCGGGAGACTCTCTGACAAAGAGAGTGAAAATTGAGCAGGAGGCGGATTGGAGGTCTGGCGGTGAATCCGAGGCAATGGATAGAAGTAGCACATCCTCGGAACGGTCCAGGCCCGGCGACAATGCTGCTGGCACATCTAACACGGTGCCTAAACCTGAGAAATCCGAGGTTGATCAGCTTCCGAAAGTACTTAATGAGTTGAAGATTAAGGATGATAAGCCTGATACCCAGGAGAACAGTTTGAAGGTTGGTGGTCTGCATTCTTTGTTTTGCATGTTTGTTTTGGTTATTTGAATACTTGTGTTGTTCTATCTGTTTGCATTGGATTTGATTATCGAGAACATGGTACAGGATATGGAACCTGCTGTTGTCAGTGGCAATGGAACAGAATCTGGACAGGTTATTGTGACTACTACTATTGGTAAAGATGGAGAGAAACAGGTGAATTGATTTCGTAGTTGTATATTGTGCAAGTTGGCTTGTAATGCTTCTATTCTTGTATGCTTTTATTGTTTCGTCACTAAAAAAGGGTTCTTGCTGTGTTTTTCTACCGGTACCAGACAATGTCTTTCAGGGCTGAGCAGGTAGTTGGAACTGGCTCCTTTGGAGTTGTCTTCCAGGTACTTGCTTGAATCTCACCTCCAGTCTTTTACGGTGCATTTATTGTCGTGTTTATTTCCTGATCTGGGATTACCTTATGGTACAGGCCAAGTGTGTGGAAACTGGAGAAATAGTTGCCATCAAGAAGGTCCTACAGGATAGGAGATACAAGAACAGGGAACTTGCAATGATGCGCTTACTTGATCATCCCAATGTAGTCCGAATGAGGCACTGCTTTAACTCTACAACTGATAAAAATGAAACATACCTCAATCTTGTGCTGGAGTATGTTCCTGAGACAGTTTACCGAGCTTCAAGGCACTTTAGCAGAATGAATCATCAGATGCCTATTCTTCATGTTCAGCTGTACACATATCAGGTGAGTTGAACTGTTCTTGATGATTTATAAGTATGGAAACATGTTTTAGCTGCACTGTATTGGGAAAAAGCTTTATTGCTTATTGTCATTGATTCTTGTATCTTGTAGATTTGCCGGGCCCTGAATTACTTGCACAACGTAGTCCGTGTATGTCACCGTGACATCAAGCCTCAAAATCTACTGGTTAGACATTTTTCTCTCTCCGCTTACAATTTGAGCTCAAAATTGCTTGTTTTAGATTTGTGAAAAAATTTGTATTTGACACCGAGAACTTAAGTTTACAATCTTATGACTTTCCAATATATAGGTTAATACGAATTGAAACTCAAGGAACTCTCATTTGTCAACATTCTAAGCTTAAGTTTGGCTTTTTAAATTATGTCTGCAGGTCAATCCTCAAACTCTTCAGCTTAAGATTTGTGATTTTGGAAGTGCAAAGATGCTGGTAAGCTTTCCTTATGCGTTGTAAACTATTATAATATTTTGGAGACTCGGATCATTAATAATTAGAACTGCCTTTTGTTTAGGTACCTGGAGAACCTAATATATCATACATCTGCTCTCGATATTATAGAGCTCCTGAATTAATATTTGGGGCCACAGAATACACAACTGCTATTGATGTGTGGTCTGTTGGATGTGTAATGGCTGAATTGCTTCTAGGGCAGGTGCGCATTCAACATCCTCTCCATCTCTTCTCTTTTGGGATCTTATCAGCATCATTTAGCTAATTCTACACAATTATTTTCCATTGCAGCCTCTGTTTCCAGGAGAAACTGGCGTCGATCAGTTGGTCGAGATCATAAAGGTATAGAAGATGGTTTTGTCTCGCACTATAAACATCTCACATTTATTCTTTCGTACATTGTTTCTCATTTTGGCTTTGTCCGATAAATGTCAGATTCTGGGAACTCCAACCAGGGAGGAAATCAAGTGCATGAACCCTAACTACAGCGAGTTCAAGTTTCCTCAGATCAAAGCTCATCCATGGTACAAGGTGGGTGGAGATTTTTCTTTTAGCTCGGTCACTTGTAAATGCACGATACTTTGCTACAACTGAACCATACAGCTGGGAATTCATCATCTTTTGCGGGGTTCCCCTAAATTTGTACAGGTGTTTGGTAAAAAGACTTTTCCTGGAGAAGCAGTGGATCTCATTTCAAGGATGCTTCAGTACTCACCATCTCTTCGATGCACAGCTGTAAGAACTTGACATCGTTGTCTAAATATTTTGTGCCTATTATGTAGCTCATGCATTTATCCTCGTAAAACACTTATTTTCAGTATGTCTTGCTGATGATCTATAAGATGTTTGCACAACTCTAAACATGATATGAATTTGCTTGGAGTTTGTTGATTCTGTTAGCAAATTCTGTTAGCAAATTCTGTTAGCTTGGAGTTTGTTGAAGTTTGTTGATTCTGTTAGCTAGTTTTACTGATTCCAGTTATTTTTTCTTCATCAGTTGGATGCTTGTGCACACTCGTTCTTCGATGATTTAAGGAAGCCAGGTGCACGTCTGAGCAACGGCCAACCTTTTCCTCCATTGTTCAACTTCACAGCTCAAGGTAATAAATCGCAATCTAGCTTTTAATAGTCACAGCAAAGCACATTGTAGCAAAATACAGGTTCTGATTAGTGTTTATAAACTTGCAGAGCTGTCGGGCGCATCCAGTGAACTAAGAGACCGTCTTATACCAAGTCACGCTCGGAAATGAAGGGCTGCAAAATCTCTCTTGCTTAAGTAGGGTTTTTGTACATGGGATTTTGGATGCGTATGATTAGTTTCATGGCCCCATTCAAGGGCCGGTTTCTTGCTTAAGTAGGAAGAGGTGTAATCATCGGAAGGAGGATGAGAATTATATTATACTTTAAGATATATAAAAAAACCAGACCATCAATGTTTCATGTTATTTATGTTAGGAGCTGACCAGCAATGTGTGTAGTTTAAAGACAGGGAAGGAAGACAGAAGGAGAGGTTATGAAGTTTGTGATGTTTGTGTTTAATCTTTGTTACTGTCTTAACATGTCTGGTTCTTTTATGCGTTTTTTCTGTGCATTTCTTTTAAGCGCGTTCTACTTAATCTTATGTCGATGAATGTCCTATGACTCTTTTGTAGGTGTTTTTTCGATCCATACATTGTTTTTATCAAGCATAAAATGATGAAATTGGCGATATATTGTACATATCGCCAGTTTAACTCCCCTTTCAGGACCTACCAATGCCCTAATGAATCAACCTCTTTAACATTATTACCCCTATTTTTTCATTAAAAAAATTACACTTTGAATTTCGTAAGTACTATGGACTATGTGAGAATACTCCACATCTTATTCTTAATCTACATTTAATACTCTTGAAGTTAAACATAATGCAAAACGATTATATGACATTTTCTTATATAAACAATTGTTCAAATTACACGCCCGTAAGTGTTGCTGGTTAGGTTGAAGTTGAAGTAGATTATAAAATCAGAAAAAATAATGTAACAAGTAAGTATATTGGTTGGAGTTGCGGGTGTAGTTATTGATGACGACGGGAAGTTTTTGAAAGCTGTGGCTTAGATAAGTGAAATAATTACTAATCCTATCTTAACCGAAAGTAACGCTCTTGAAACTCCGGTGGAGCTTGCAATTGAGATGCAGCTGTTAGTGTTTATCGGAAATCACCCCAATCTTATCTGAATGATCATAAGGATCAATTATCTTTCTCGTAAGACTCATGTAGGGTGCCGGGAAATTTTTTTTAAGGTATGTCAAGATGAACTAGGATAGTTTGGAATACTCCACCAGTTTTCATACTATTAAAACGATTTTGGACGTTTCATATGCTTGAAATTCATTCTTAAAATAAATTATAACTAAACTAATCACGTAACGATGAGTTGTAATATTGTAATAATACTAACACAACTTACTATTATACGAAAAGAATATATAAATAATATTTGCCCGATTAACCTCACACAATTTGGATTAAACTAGAACTCCATTGATTGATTATAAACATTTCAATTTCCAGATCTTTCAGATCTCCATCTCGTCTTATTTCCAGCCCACAGGAAAAACAAAAAACTAATCAAAACGGATAACGCTAATTCGAACACGTGTCTAAATCGCCATTTCGCGTTTCTTCTAAAGACAGAAATTTCATTTCGCAATTCTCCGACAGTAGAACACCCCATCTCAAAACCCCCAAATCACTACCCAATTCCGACAAAAATATTAGGGCTCCCCAATTTCACCCCCCAAATCCTATCCATTCCCGTCTGAATTCCAGTTTATTGATGATGTCAACGCCGAGGGGAGATGAGGCGGAGAGCGCTGCCGGAATCGACCCCACGCCACTGCTCGGCGCCGGTGCTGGCGACGGCCAGATCTTCCGAAACCGGCCGTACCTCCACCGCACTCCGAGCCTCCGCGGCGCGGCTCGGTTCCTGCGCCGGGCCAGCTCGCGGCGCATGCTTCGCGAGCCGTCGATGCGGGTGCGCGAAGCCGCGGCTGAGCAAATCGAGGAGCGGCAGAGCGACTGGGCCTACTCGAAGCCGATCGTCGTCCTCGACCTCATTTGGAACGTGGTCTTCGTCGCCGTCTCGGCTTCCGTCCTCGTCCTGAGCCGCAACGAGAAGCCGTCGATGCCGCTGCGCTGGTGGGTCGTCGGCTACGCGCTGCAGTGTGTCCTCCACATGGTCTGCGTTTGTCTGGAGTACAAGAAGCGGTGCCGCCAGCGCCAGCTCGCCGGAGAGGCGCGATGGAGCGGCGGCAGCAACGGTGGCGGAGTAGCTCGGTGGAACAGCGGCGGGTCAAGCACTGGTAGCAGCGATGGGGAGATGCCGGATTACAGCTCTTCCTCTAGGCGCTCCAACGACGACGAGACTAGGTAGACTTTCTAGTTTTGGTATGAGTTTTGCTTTCTAATTTCTATTTTAGTGAGAGCGGTTGTATTCGATTGAATGCAGTGTTGCTTGCTTACCAACTAGAGTTGGCGAATTCCATGCTCATCGGTACTGGTTGCTGATTAGGATTCATAAGACTGGGGAATTTGAGCTTTTGTTTGATAATTGTTATCCTTTTAAAGATTGTTGTGGTTTTGTTTTTATTGATGCAGTGTTGCTAAACATTTGGAAGCGGGGAATACCATGTTCTCGTTTGTTTGGTGGATAATTGGATTCTATTGGGTATCAGCTGGCTGCCCGAGTCTGACTGATGATGCTCCTCAGCTTTACTGGTTAGGCTCGATTGATTCATTTTTGACATTCTTCTTTTAGTTGATGAAATGCATTTCAGGTTCAATATCTGATTGGAGCGAGGTTTTTATGCAGGCTTTGCATCACATTTTTGGCATTTGACGTTTTCTTTGTGGTTGTTTGTGTGGCCGTGGCGTGTGTTATCGGGATAGCAGTTTGTTGCTGTCTACCGTGCATCATTGCAATCTTATACGCGGTGGCTGATCAGGTCGGTTATACGGGAACGTGTTGTTTATGCTTACAATGAAGTAAAATGTTAAGGATCTGGCCTTTTGCTTATATAGCAAGGATAACAAAAATTATCGCTTTTTGTATAGATAAATAGCATATTTGAGAAAGTCTGTTCATTTTTTCAATTCTGAGATTCTGTGGAACTAGCCTTTGATGATTTTGAATTAAAATTTCTCATGTCCATGCAGGAAGGAGCAACAAAGGAAGATATTGATCGACTCCCGAAGTTCAAATTTAGGAAATTTGGCGATTCAGAGAAACAAAATGCAGAGATTCAAGAATCATTTGGAGGAATAATGACCGAATGTGATACTGAATCCCCCGTTGAACATGTTCTTCCCTTGGAGGATGCAGTATGTCTTTCTTTTCTCTTTAAATTGCTCATTCCATTTACTCGTTGGTACAATGCTAGCAACTTTTTGACGGCACAGATTTTTTATCGTGACTCTGTGGTAATAGTTTGTGGGAATTAGTCTGCCTAGAATAAAAGAGAGAAGTATAGAAGCTTCATCTTTTCACCTTCACAATTAGATTATAAAAAAGGTCTAACGATCATCGGAATCCATATCATAATAGGCTAACCCGCAGTTGACACTAGAGAGTCGAGCCTGCTTAAAACCTTTCTTTTGTGAAAGTGAACGAGGCAGGTAGTAGACACCTTATAGGGATTAATAACTTGAAATTTTAAGCCTCTCTACACACAAAAAAACCGCCTTCCCCAAGTGAACCTTTTTAAAGCAAGGTTGAAGTTCACATTTTATGTGTATCTTTGAGGTTTGAGCCTCGGTTTGATGGATTGCAGGAATGTTGCATTTGCCTTACTAGTTATGATGACGGGGCGGAACTTCGTGAGCTCCCATGCCGGCATCATTTTCACAGTGTCTGCATAGATAAGTGGCTTTACATCAACGCCACCTGCCCGCTGTGCAAACTCAACATACTGAAGATCGGCAATCAGAGCGGCAGTGAAGAAGCGTAAACACTCACATCATCGGACGTGTTGTCGTCTGAGATGCGACTGAAGTATCATACCTGTATTTAATGTTGTTGCTGTGTGATTATATATGTAGATATAGTATAGTAGGATGATGTGGTTTTCATCTTTCACAAACTCAAAAAAAATCCTAGTTGGTTGTGTTCTCAGTCGAGGCCTTTACAGGTGTACTCACTCTGGAATGTTGATGTGAAGATGTAGAGTTCTCTGAACCCTGTGGGTTTTGGTCGGTTTAAGGTGCTGCTTCTTTATTGCCCATTTTTAGATTGTAGTCTTGTGATGCGGAACTGCTGTTTTTGTTCAACAATAAAGGTTGAAGATCATTAAAATGTTCTGTAGATATGATTTTGCGTTTCTTATTAGCCTACTCCGGCCACCAGAGCAAGGGGCATGATTTTCTTTAGCAGATCTCATGTGTAATGTTTGTGATTTTCCATCAAACTTTCCGTCATTTGTTTCCAGATGATTTCCTCGACCTTCAAGTTGAATGATATTATTACTTTATCAAAAATTAAAAAGAGCATAAGAATTTACGATCCGAGGGTTCATTTTTCTTCCTTATTTGATATTTTAGATAAGTTCAGTTATACATAGTTCAATTTTTTAAAACGATTTAGTATAATTCAACTTGATTTACTTATATTGTGATAAATTTTCAATAAATTAATTTTTTAGTTTAGTGTGGGATCATAATAACGACAAAGTTCAACTATCATCCAATTAATTGTATATTGAGCACATTTTTTTTCAACATTTTATCATGCTACGATTGACATCAATAAATTTAAAAACATATACATATTTGTACATAATTTTTTCAAGTTAAGAAAATACATGTTACCAATCATCTAACCTTATCTTACATGATGATATTATTACCTTATTACTAGGATATTTATGTTTATCCAAAATGAATGAAAAATATTGCATAAAAATGTGTCATAATTAGACATTTGGAGGCTCAAGTAACTCATAGACAGGGTCATCCCTACCTATATGCTTATAAATTTAAATAAGAATCGACGAAGTTTCAACATTGTATATTGGAACGGATAACATTCAAAATTATATACGAAAGATTATTTTTAAGTCTCTCTTTATGTTTTATGTCTCTTATCCGTATGAAGCGTACTAGAAGAAGTTTATGTTCAAAAATAAATGAGAAAATGTTGAATAAAAATGTCATAATAAGACATTTGGAAGCTCAATTTACTCGTACACATGGTCATCCCTACCTATATGCATGCTTACCAATTTTAATAATAATAAACAAAGTTTCAATACTATGTATTGGAACGGGTAACATTTGAAATTCAAACATCATTTTAAAATTACTCTTTATGTCTCTTATCCCTAGGGGCGTACTAGATGAAGTTTATGTTCCAAATGAATGAAAAAATGTTGAATATAAGTGTGTCATAATAAGCCATTTGGAGGCTCAATTAACTCATAGACATGGTCATCCCTACTTATATGCTTAACAATTTTAATAAGAATAAACGAAGTTTCAACACAATGTGTTGGAACGGATAACATTCGAAATTATATATGAAACATTATTTTAAGTCACTTTTTATGTCTCTTATTCCTAGGGGCGTATAAGAAGAAGTTTATGTTCCAAAATAAATTAAAAATGTTGAATAAAAATGTGTCATATGATAAACCATTTGGAGGCTCAATTAACTCACAGACATGGTCATCCCTACCTGTATACTTACCAATATTGATATGAATAGATGAAGTTTCAACACGGTGTATTGGAATGGATGACATTCGAAAATTACATACGAAACATTATTTTAAGTCTCTCTTTATGTCTCTTATCCCTAGGGAGCATACTAGAAGAAGATTATGTTATGAAAAAATGTTGAATAAAAATGTGTCATAATAAGACATTTGGAGGCTCAATTGACTCATAGACAAGGTCATCCCTACCTACATTATTACCAATTTTAATAAGAATAGATGAAGTTTCGGTACTATGGATTGGAACAGATAACATTTGAAAATTATATATGAAAGATTATTTTAAGTCGCACTTTATGTCTCTTATCCCTAAGGAGCGTGCTCTTGGCATGAAGGCATGTCGACGAGTATGTTCAACCTCACACAAGGAAATATCATTCTGATTAGAAAATTTCAAAGTAGTTCAATTATACGCAAATAAGTTGTATTAATAATTAGTGTTAGGGCTTGTTTTTTTGAGCTTATCACTTACTGATCTGATATGAAATTAACTGAACTAGACTTAAGTAAAATTAATATATTGAAAAACAGAATCAATATGTCTAAAATTATACTTTTGTTGAAGTAGAACGGAACTGAATTGAACTAAATGGATCCGTTCTACTTGTAAACTCCAATAAAAAGAGGGTCTTATTAGATAAACTAGCCAATAAATTTATGAATAATTCACTATCTCATGACTCTCGTGATGAGATATGATGAGACTAAATTAAAGTGTAAATAGCTTATTAATTAAAGACTGAAAAGATGAGAAGCTTGAGATAGAATACTAGAAGATGAAGATGCTGAAATCACACCCAGAATCAATTAATCAATTTACTCCAACTTAACTAAAATTATGCACAAATTGTCACTCCAAATTAATAAAAGAATCCCTAAATCTACCACAATTAGACCTGTTCCAACTCCTAATCATCTTCCATAGACCGGAATCCCAGTAACCGTTCCGCCGCCGACATTAATGCGGCCATCACCACCAACCCCGCCCCACGGCTTGCTAGAATACCCAACGCCGCCGCCATAGCCACCGCTCTCCGCCGCCGCCGCCGGCGATACTCCGCCACTGCTCTTAACCCTAAGAGAGAGATTAACAATCCCATTCCTCTCACCCCTGGAATCCCTCAGCCTATAGCTCAGAAAATGCAGGTAGTTCTCCGGCACGATCCCGCCGGAGAAATCCGTCGCCGGAATCCTCGCCGCCCCGATGAGCCTGCCCTTGCACCGAACCTCCGCCGTCAAGAAGCGTGCATGCATGGGAAAGTCAACCAACAGCTTCTCGTTCCATGCAGGGTAACCGCCGCCGCTCAAGTCCTCCTTCGTCGACAGAGAAGTTCTCCGGTCGTCGGTGCCGATGATGACGCAAGCGTTCTTCTCGACGAGTCTTTTCCGGCCGACCCTCAGATCTTCGCCGGAGATAACCGTGACCTCGAGAACCCTATTCATTGTTTCTTTCTAAGAATGTTTGGATCGATTAAGATTAGTTGGGACTGGTTCGGGGAAGTATTTATAGGAGGGAAGATTGACCCGGGATCGGAAAAGATTGGGAGGAAAGTGGAGAGAAGAGAGAGAGAAAGAGAGATGTGGGTTCAGAACCGAATTCCAGGAAAGTACAGAGAAGGAACCGCCGAGGTGGCTCTTGTTGTACCACGCGCTCTTCCTTTTTGGAAAAATATTGGAATTAATTGTCAACCTATTTTAATCCGGATTTGGACACATTTTTCCAATTCCAACCTAGTTTCCTCTATTTTACTCCAACTGGAAGCCAGTGGCAAATAAAGTAAAAGTGTATTGAAAAAGAGTGTTTGCCTGATTTTATTAGTACATAAATTCAATTTAGTACAGATCAGTATATAAGTAAATAATTTAATTTAGTTTAATTTAGTTCATATCAATATAAAATAATTTCATACTCCCTTTGTCCCAACCAAAGGATCTTACTTTCTATTTTCAAATGTCCCAGTCAAAGTGTTACTTTCAAAATTTTCTAATTTAGCAAAAAAAATAAAGTAAATTGTTTATTTTACCCTTAATGAATTTCTAAAAAAATAATTGACCCACATACTTATAAGGAGCCTCCGTCCCTGCAGATCTGCAACTCGCAACTCTGTAATATAGGGTTTCCTAATGGTTGGCCTTGCGACGTCGTAAGCTGTGTTTAAGGCGGAAGGTCTCTACTTTCAAGGCGGAAGAAATGTCTTAGAATCAAAAATATTTAAGACGGAAGAGAAACCGCGTTAAAAATATTTCAGGTTTTAAGACAATATCAGAGAAATCATTTGTTTTCTACCTTAAAACGTGAAGAACCAACCGTTTTAAATACTACAAAATTGTAATAGCGAGACATTTTGATTAAAACGGAGAGAGTACAAACAAGTCCTTACATGATAAGGTTATACTTCAAAATTTAATTTCTTATATATTGAATTTAGTGTCACGAGGCAACACTCTATTGAGTAATGTATGATGTAAAAAAGCAACACTCTATTGAGGGATTTTTTTCTCAAGGGAGATGATGAAAATTTCGCTATTAATTATTGATACACTTATTTTTATATTCAATTTAATTTAATAAGAAATAAGCTTTAGTAAATTATAATAACTTGATTATAATCTCCCACGTGTTTAAAATTATTTGTTTGTACGTGTCTTACATGTGTTCCACACGGACAGTTCAATAATTCATTTACATAATTACATAAATTAAAAACACATAAAGACATTAATCATCACAAAATTAGTCAAAGTATTAACTGGTGCATGTTCTATCTTGTATCATATTAATGTTTCTATGTATTTTCCACGAATTGAAGTTCATCGATAGTTCGACATCATTCGCAAAATAATTGTGTAATAACTAATTTAATATTTGACAACACGTGCATTCTAGAACTTAATATTAAGATATGTGGTAGTATAGAGTGGTGACGGCATTACAGTGGTAATTACCGAAAATTATAGTTTGGAGGGCTGTTCGGCTGATTTGAGGACAGGTAATATATCGAGTTAGTTAGATTTTGCGAAACTAGAAATGTTTTAATTGTTTTAAAAGGAAATTCAAATAACTTCTAATGAGTTGGGTTGTGAAAATGTAAAATCTATACTATACTTTAAATGAGGATGGATTAGAATTTTCTTAGAATTTTGAATTATTTTTAGGATTAATGAGGAATTGACACATCATCTCCTTTATTAATTATTCAATTTGTTTGATTGATTGATTTAACTAATAATCTATTCCTGATTATTTGAACTTTACCCCTATTAAATAAAAAAAATAAATCAGTCTCTACAAACTTTACTCCAAAATCAGTTGTCCGCACCTCATTTTTCCGTTTCAAACGTTAGATATAATTTTCCTCCAACGCACAATAATTATAATTATCAGTCTTTACATCAACCTTTACTTCTAATAGAGTTTAATTGTATTCCATTACTAATTTCCAAACCGTTTTTACCCTTCTCATTTATGGACCATCTATACTATACTTTAAAAGAGGATGTATTAGAATTTTCTTAAAATTTTGAATTATTTTTAGGATTAACCACAAATTGACAAATCAGCATCTTATTTTTCCTCTTACAAATATTATTATTTACTTTTAATTAGACTAATAATCCTACCTTTAACTTCCACTTAATGATCATGCTTTGATTTTTTTAAAAACGTTTTTTTATAAAGAAGAAATGGTTGAAAGAATTAAAAGTGGCTTAATTCACCATATTAAACATTTATATCTATACTATACTTTAAAAGATGATGGATTAGAATTTTCTTAGAATTTTGAATTATTTTTAGGATTAATAAGGAATTGATACATCATCTCCTTTATTAATTATTCAATTTGTTTGATTGATTGATTTAACTAATAATCCATTCCTGATTATTTGAACTTTACCCCTATTAAATAAAAAAATAAATCAGTCTCTACAAACTTTACTCCAAAATCAGTTGTCCGCACCTCATTTTTCCGTTTCAAACGTTAGATATAATTTTCCTCTAACGCACAATAATTATAATTATCAGTTTTTACATCAAACTTTACTTCTAATAGAGTTTAATTGTATTCCGTTACTATCCGGATCCCTTCAATTTCCAAACCGTTTTTACCCTTCAACTTCCCTTCTCATTTATGGACTTCCATGTTTAAAAGGGTGTCAAATTCGTCTTCATCAGCACACTTGAAACACGCAGTCACAATATTAATTGATCGGTAGACCCTCTGGCACAGAGATCAATTACAAATAACCGTTAAATCTTCTTTCAATATTAATATCATTAGATGTCAAATTGAGTTTACGACATCTGAAATTTTTTGTTCATGCTTGAATTGTCCAAGTATATCTTGATGGTCGTCTTTTTGTTTTCTATTCAGGTAGAACGTTATATGTTTTCAGGTAAAGTTGTCCTTTTGATGGCTAATATTTGAACTAATTAATTAGAAGTTAACATGTTTTAATCTGTTGTCATTTGAGTGTAATGTTTAATTGTGGTTGGTATGTTTCTAAGTATTTCAACTGCTCTCTCTCTATGTAGGGTTTTGTGTGATATATGATCATTTTTAGACCGATTTTATTTCTTTCTTCCTGCTTGTGAGTTGCTCCAAAGTCGGCCATGTTAAATTTTCTGTACAAGTTGTAGGCAAACTTCAAGTAGTATCTAGAAGTTTTCATTATTAGTCGGCCATGTTCAACCATTGCTTCAAGATTTCATTTGATGCGTATGTCCAGCAGACCATGACTAGATTTGTGTTGAAGCATGAGATACTTAGCGCAGTTGAAGTGTGTAATACTTATGCTCTAAGAAACTGCAAACCAATGACACCCTGACTCTAGAGATGTAAAAGGAACCAGAGTAATTGCATTTAACCTACTAAAGGAATTTACCATATATTATTTGTAATTAGTTTTTAATTCTAAAAATAAATTTGGAACAGTACTTTTAATCTCCAACTTCAATCTTCAAAAAAATAAGAAATCTGAAGATTTACTACATGTTGAATACACCGAATGAAAATGTGGTACATTAAATTTATATTCTATGTTTAAAAATAAGTTTCATTAAAATTAACGATAAAATCTTATTGTAAAAAAGATAAAATAATAATACATATAATTGTTTACTTAAAACCGTGCTGAGTTGCAAAATAAAAATACAAATAATTAATTAAATATTAAGAGATGAATTATTTTCAATAATTTCAAATTTTATAAAGAAATTATTGCTAAACTTATAACCAAGAAAAACTATAAAGAAACTATTTCAAATGTTGAATACACCAATCGAAAATGCACCATTTCCTCTTTATAGCCTACACTTTTGTCTCTAAAAACGATTTAAAACGTAATTTTTAAACCATCATGACGTTCCCTTAAATGAAAACTGCACTTAATGATCGTCACAATTTTTTTGTTATTTTTGTAACGGTAAAAATTAATTTTAAAATCTGCATCGTAACGTTCATTGAAATAAAAACTACACTTAATCATCCGTACATATTCTTTATTTTTTTGTAACGGTAAAAACTGCCTTTATAATGGTGCATCGTATAATGGTGCATCTTATTTTTGTAACAATCATGTGTTCGAATCGCAAATTCTTTGTTATTCTTTAATCCCTAAAGTTTAATTTTAAAACCGCATCGTAACATTTCCTTTAAATAAAAACTGCACTTAATCATTCTCACAAATTCTTTGTTATTTTCATAAAAATAATTCATGCACCCTTTCTGCAACAATTATTATTTCAAAAACAAATTAAAATTTAATTTTGAAACATGCTCATAACGTTCCCTGAAGTAAAATTGCGCTTAATCATCCTCAAAGATTCTTTATTATTTTTGTAACGGTAATTCATGCAACATTTCTCCTTTATAGGCTGCAATTATTTCATCAAAAATTATTAAACTTTAACATGCATCATCACATCCGATGAAATAAAAATTGCACGTAATGATCGTCACAAATTCTTTGTTCTTTTTGTAACGCTAAAACTTAATTTTAAAACCTGCATCTTAACGTTCCTTGAAATAATACTCTTTATTATTGTTGTAACGGTAATTCATGCATCATTTCTTTTTTAGAGTCTGCAATTATTTCATTAAAGTTTATTAAAACGTAACCTGCATTATAACGTCCTATGACATAAAAACTGCACATATTGATAGTCGCAAATTCTTTATTATTTTTGTAACGATAAACTTAATTTTAAAACTTGCATCATAACGTTTCCTGCAATAAAAATTGCACTGATAATATGCGCACAAATTCTTTATTACTTTTTTTAACGGTAATTCATTCACTCTTTATTCTTTATAGCATGAAATTATTTCATTAAAAATTATCAAAACTTAACATGCATAATAACATTTCCTAAATTAAAAAATGTATTTAATCATCCTCATAAATTCTTTGTTATTTTTTGTAAAGATAATTCATGCAACATTTCTTCTTATAGTCTGCGATTATTTTATTTAAAATTATTAAAGCTTAATTTTAAAATCTGCATCGTTACATTTTATGAAATAAAAACTGCACTTAATTATCGTCGCAAAATCTTTCTTAATTTTGTTACCGTAATTCATGCACCCTTTATATTCTTTATAGGATGCAATGATTTCATTAAAAATTATTAAAACTTAACCTGCATCGTATAACATTCTCTAAAATAAAAACTGCACTTCATCTTCATCGCAAATTCTTTGTTATTTTTGTAACGGTAATGCATGCACCCTTTCTTCTTTATGGCCTGCAATTATTTCATTAAAAATGACCAAAACGAAATCATCATAACGTTCCCTGAAATAAAAATTACACTTAATGATCGTCACAAATTTCATTGTTATTTTAGAAATGGTAAAAATTAATTTTAAAACATGCATCTGTTCCATGAAATAAAAAAATGCACTTAATCATCCTCACCAATTCTTTATTATTTTTGTAACGTTAATTCATGCACCCTTTCTTCTTTATAGTCTGCAATTATTTCATTAAAAATTATTAAAACTTAATCTGCATCATAACGTTCCCTGAAATAAAAACTCTACTTAATCATCATCACAAATTCTTTTTATTTTTTTAACACTAGAACTTAATTTTAAAACTTTCATCATATCGGTCCCTGAAATAAAAATTGCACTTAATCATTCTCACGGATTCTTTATTATTTTTGTAACGGTAATTCATGTACTCTTTCTTCTTTATAGCCTGCAATTTTTCATTAAAAATTATTAAAACTTAATTTGCATCATAATGTTCCTGAAATGAAAATGGCACATAATCATCCTCACAAATTCTTTGTTATTTTTTTAACGGTAAAACTTAATTTTAAAACCTGCATCATAATGTTCCCTGAAATAAAAATCATACTTAATCATTTTCACAGATTCTTTATTAGTTTTGTAGCGGTAAGTCATGCACTGTTTATTCTTTATAGCCTACAATGAATGTATGAAATTATGAAGCGTCTAGGAAACTATTATATATTTATATATACTTTCACCCAAAAGCAAACAACCACCTGATGCTACCAGCTTCCAGTCCCGGTCCGGATCAATAGTGAGTCTCCGGTCCGGATGAGACTTTCGTCCGTGCTCCACGCGCTCTCACCTAAAGTCCTGCAAAACAACGCCCCGGAGTATCTCGAGGATAGCTACTCCGGCGTGATGATGAAAGAGGGGCCTTTGAATAGGAGAGAGAATAAGGATATATTGAGAGAGTTTTTATCTGATAGAACATACCTTTCTCCACAAGTCCAAAGCTGTATTTATAGGTGTGAGTGGTCAGCCTCAAGCCCAGAGGCAGTGGACCGGATAACGCCATTCTAGCTGACGTCATATGGACCGGACTACTCTCTGGGCCGGAGCCTAGATATGGGCCAAAGCCCCTATCACCACTAGCCCCCCGAGACATGGGATCCGTCCGAAGGCCTCGTCCGGGAGAGGGGTCCCGTGTCTCTTCACGTCTAATCTAACCATCGGGATCCGCCCGGAGGCATGCGATCCGACCCGGATCTCTATTTCTGGATTGTGCGCGGTGCGTTAGAACACGCGCTCGGCGCTTGGGTTTCCTGCGCGCGTGTTTATGGGCGCATTTATGAGGCGTGTTATACCGTCATAAATGAGCTGTCTAATCGAGAAAATCTCTGTTCACCCTTTTTTCAAAAAAGGCAATCATGTTGCCTTGGGACTCGGTCCTGCTTTTATGCGACTTCTCTTCTTATAAATACTGGACCATCCCTTTCACTCTCATTTTTTCACTCTTTGCATTTCTTCTCTGTTTTCCCCTCTCTGCGCTATATTCTCTTTTCATTTCTTTGGACAAGCACGTTAGCGCTCTTCACTCTTCGCATACAATGGAAAATGAAGATAACAAACAGCTCGCCGGTTTGTCTGGTGGGGAAGTGGAGATCGGCCTAAATCCGGAGCCGGAGGTTGGCGATCCCGATGAGGGTGATGATGTCGATATCACCCCGGCGGTAAGGGAGTTAGTGGAGGCGATGGTGGTTCCGCTCGCCATCGATGCCAAACTGAGCTCATTTCCAGGCGACGTTACCACTGTTGCAGCCATCCCCCAGAGCCATTTTCTTTATGGGATAACCTTCCCACTTTCCCCCCTTTACTCTGCCATCTTTCATCATTTCGGCATCTCTCCGGCCCAACTACAACCGAACGGAGTTGCCGTAGTCCGGGCGTTTCTCTTGAATTGTTACGGATGCGGGGTGACGCCATGTTTAGATCTGTTCCGGGCCTTCTACCACTTGGAGGGCACTAAAGATGAGGGGATTTTCACTTTCCAGAGGCGGAAGGGGGTAAAGGATCCGAGCAAGGGTCGGCGCGATAGCTACTCAAATTGGCAGAAACATTATTTCATCTTCGACCTCGACAAGTATCCGTGCCCGGTCTGGGGTCACACTGCCAAGAAGGAGGAAAAGACGGTGTTCAGTCCGGAGGGGCAGGAGGAGAACATCGCCAAACTGGCCGCCAATCAGATCGACCTAGATCCGTTCTGGAAAGGAGGGAAGTACGTTTTTCCTTTGAGGGCATACGAGCCGGAGGTGTTCGTGAAGTGTCGCTTCTATGTACCCCGGGATCCATCAAGTAAGTTGCTTTGGTATCTTCTGTTTTACCTTATGCTTTTCTCGCTTTCTTCTAATCCGTTTCGGGTGTTGCTAGTTTATCCGGAGATAGGGAATGGCGTTGATCCATCCGGACGCCAACCCAAGATAACCAACAAGGCTGAAAATCCACCAACCGGTTCTGTAACCGGCATGAAAATACCGACAGAAAAGCAATCCGAGACGGAGAAGAAGAGGAAGCGCGCTCAAGAAGATGCGCTCATCAAAGAGAAGGAGACCGCGAATAAGAAGGCGGGGGAGGCGTCCGTCAAGGAAAAGGAAGCCTCGGTTCGGAAGGGTAGGGAGGCCGCGGCCAACAGGGAGGATGAAACCGTGCCCAAGAAGGCGGATAAGAAGGCGGGAGGAGCGACCGTTCACACCACCGCGGATTCGGCCGGGAATAGGGCCGAACTCCTTCAAATCCGTGTTCCGTCTTCTTCCGATGAGGAGGGAGGGGAGTCCTCCCGTTCCTACAAGCGCGCAAAGCTCCGGATTCCTAAATCTCCTAGAATCCCAGAGCAAAGTGAGCATTCCCGCGCTGGTGATCATCAGGGGGATGGGAGGAAGCTGGCGATCGATCCCGACAGCACACACCCGGAGCACACTCACAGCAGCAGCCGGGGCGATACTAGCAGGGTAAGTGACATTTCCTTTTCCGTTTCGGCTTTCTCGTTTTGTTCAGAGTCTCATTGTTTTCTTTTTTTAGGACTTCGCCGCTTATTTAATCGCTCAGCCGGGGGTGTCCGAGGCCATCAACAAGGCCTTTCATGTTCAGCAAACAAGGCAAGCTCAGAAGCGGAGCGCACTGGAGCGGGCCAATGGGGTTCTCCGTCGCCAGCTCGAGGCATCGGAGATCCGAGCTTCCGAGGCGGATGCCCGGATCAAGGAGTTGGAGAGTTTGGTCTCTCCGTCCGCCCAGCGAGAGATGTGTGTTGCCTTCACCGATAAGGTACTCCGGAGCCAGGCTTTCGAGAGCAGCCTGACTGGACTTCTCCGTTCCTCCAACCAGATTTCCGCCCATCAAGTCTACCAGAGCATGAAGGGTTGGGTCCCGGAGCCTAAGAGGGAGCGGTTCTCCAAGTGCTATTACAAACCAACAGCCGCCCATCAGTATAACTTCGATGTGGATCAATTCTACCGGGGCGGAGTTGAGAAGATGAATCCCTCCGTGCTGGGGATCTTCGAGGAGAATGCTGAAGAGCCGGTGTCGGCTGGGGCCATCCGTGCCTATGGCGAGGGGCTGGTGAATCTAAGTATTGCTGTACCCCCGCCTGAAGAGAACATCCGTCCGGAATCCCCTGCCAAGCCCAAATATCTTGAGGTCTTGAAGATGTATCCCTCCGTTGACGAGGATACTGATCAGGGCGAAGGTGGAGGAGACGGGGATGGTCGTCAGCCCGGTGGCACGGACAGCGAAGAGACTGATGTAGAATAACTTCCTAGTCTCTTTATTTTTTTTTTCTTTTGTAGTTACCTCCGTCCTAGTTCTAATTTTGCTTTATTTAGTGTAGGAAGGATGGTAGCGACGACTCGGATGGGGATGACAACCCTCCGAACGATGTAATTCTCTTCTATTTATAAAATGAGTTTCCTTCTACTTGTGTGTTTATTCTCTTTATATTGTGTGTCTATTCTTCTTATATCCGTGCTTGTCCGCAGCCCAAAGATTCCGGTCCGGTGCTCCGAAGCGGAGATGCGGATGTCCGTACTTCACCTGCCAGTTCTCATTCAACAAGCCCTCCGTGCTCCAGATGCGCGGAGTTGGAGTCTGAACTTTCCGGGTGGACGATGGGTGGAGAGCGGACTCGTGAACTGTTTATTCGCTCCGGAATGGAGCCTCTAATAGAAGAGTTCAAAGATATTCCGTCTCTGGCCGCTTGCCTCCGGGAAATATCGGAGGAGTTCGGCACTCTGTCCCAATGCCGGGATTTTGCTCGAGAGCGGATCAACGCGACCAATGATGCAGACGAGACGATCTCCATGCTGCAAGCGGAGCATGAAGATTACAAGGCCAAGCTGAAAACCGAGTTGGATTTAGTTTGGTCCTTGCTTCCGTTCTATGCCGAGAAGTTGAAGTGGCTGGCCAGCCGGACGGATTTTCAACGAGATTATCTGAAGCTGGAAGAAGAAAATCAAGTGCTTGCCGGCCGGGTGATGGTCCTCCGGGAGAATCTGATGACCCTGCAGCTCTCATACCATCTGACCGGACTCCGCCTCGGACTCGTCACTCCGACCATATACCGCAACTTCCCTCGTGACGTCAGTGCTTTGATCGTCCGGATGTTTAAGCTGGGGTGGAACGATCGGGAGTCTCCGTATCGTCCTGCGTTCGAGGAGGCCGTTGAATGGTGGAAGCGGATGCATGCTGGCAGTACTCTCCCTCCCTCACTGACTCTGATTCCGAGCCAGGTGGCGATAGACTTCACCTTCGAAAGGTATGCTGGCATCCAGGTTTCCGTCGATCCGGAAGAGTCTGCCCGTCGCGTAGAGCGGCTCCGTCAAGATGCCTCCATCATCCGCCCCTTTATCATTAGGGAACTAGCCGAATTGGCGAGGCGACGTCAGGCCCGTCTCCGGGGGGTCCAGAATACTCGTGTCCGGGCGAGTCAGAATTCTCGTGGCGGGAACAGTCGAGGCCTCAACTGCGTCCTTAACCGAATGGCGAAGCAGGCAGCACGGGGAAGGGGGAGGGGTGCCCAACAGGCGGCCAGGGGAAGGGGAAGGGGAAGAAGTATCCAACCAGCTCGCCGTCCCCAAATCCCCGTTCGGATTCGCTCTCCTTCGCGATATCCGAGCCAGAATCCCTTCCGTCCGTCCCGAGCTGGGCCTCCGGTCAAGGGCAAAGGGAAAGCCAAAGTCACAAAGGAGACCATGCAGTTCTCCGATTCTGATTCGGACGAGATCTTTGGCTCTGATCCGGATGGAGCTGGTCCATCGGAACTTCCGCCCATCCCTCCCTTTCCGTATCGAGGACCAGTGGCTCAAAGCAGTGAGAATGAGGTCCACGATCTTGAGGACAACACTCCAGAGCAGACTCCTACTGCCCTGAATCAGGAAAGGGTTCCAGACGCAAGGCCTCCATCTCCAGAGAACGGAGCTATGTTACCTCCTACTCCGGAACCTCCTACTCCGGAGCCCACCTCTCCTCCTATCGATTGGGATATACCGTGGCCGAATAGATAGGTTTTATTTTTCTTTTGTTTCTGCATCCGTCCGGACGTAGCAGATTGTACCAATGTATCATTTATTCAAATGTAATTTCTTTGTATGTCGAGATAGCTTATTCAAGCGCTTTTCCTTGTTGTCTGATCAAACCATTTTATCCTTTTGTTTTGCTCACCTCCGTTGGTTTATTCAAACACTTCGGAGGACTATTTGTTCGACTTTGCTCACTCCGTCCGTTTGTCCAAACGATCCGGAGGATTCTAATTGTGCGGAATTGAAAAATAGTACATAGTAAAATTGAACAAGTATAAAATTTAACAACTCTTCATTCAAATAATCGTACTCCGGCTAGACATACCCTTTGTCTAAATGCGGCCGGAGACAAGTACATAGTAAATAGATCGGAACGGAATCCTAGGCTCAACCCTAGCCAGAGGACCCGGAACTACATACTTGTTGAAAAGAAAACAGTTTAAAGAACTCTATCGGAAAGCATACCTACTCAGGATGCTCCGTAAAACCTTCGCAAGTTGGTGATGTTCCACCTTCTGGGGATTACCCGTCCGGACTGATCCGCCAGCTCATAACTCCCACCCGGATATGAGGCTGTGACTTGGTACGGACCTTCCCAGTTTGGTGCCAGTTTGCCAGTGGCCTCCTTCAGACTTTTATCATTCCTCCTCATCACCCAATCTCCGGGGACGAATGATTCCTTCCTGACACGCTTGTCGTGGTAACGCTTCATCCGTTCCTTCACCTTGGCCTCATGCAGCGCTGCCTGCTCTCGTTTTTCCTCCAGGAGGTCCAAATCCAGCAGCCTGCTTGATCCGAGCGGAGAGCTCCGTCCGGCTTGGTCTTCATCCCAAGTTAGGGTCCGGAGACTGGGGACTCCCACTTCAGCTGGTATGACTGCCTCCGCCCCGTATACCAAACTATACGGCGACTGGCCCGTGGCGGATCCTTCGGTCGTCCTGTATGCCCAAAGAACGCTTGGCAGCTCATCGATCCAGTTTCCTCGTGCCCCCTGCAAACGAGTCTTCAATCCGTTCACCACTGTCCGGTTGGTAACTTCCACTTGACCGTTGGCCTGCGGGTGGTAAACCGATGTGAGTCGCTGCGTAATTCCGTACTCTTTACACCAAGATCGAAACGGGTCATTCTCAAACTGAGCTCCGTTATCCGTGACGATGTACTTGGGGATTCTGTAGCGGCAGATGATGTTCTTCCAACAAAACTTAACGCAAGTGCTGCCACGGATGTTTGTGAGAGGTTCGGCCTCAACCCATTTGCTGAAGTAGTCGATTGCTACTATCAGGTACTTGAATCCTCCCGGAGCGGAGGGGAAGGGTCCGACCAGATCGATGCCCCATCTATCAAAAGGCCACGAGCCGGTGATCCCGACCCTTTCTTCTTGCGGAACATGAATGAGCGGAGCAAACCTTTGGCACTGCACACAGGAGCGGACGTACTTCTGTGCCTCTTCGAACAGGGTCGGCCAGTAGTAGCCTGTGCACATTATCTTTCTCGCTATGGTCCGGGCTCCCTGGTGGCTACCGTTCGGTCCTTCATGCATCTCCTTCACAATCCGAGCTGCCTCATCCGAGTCTACGCACCTTAACCATGGTTGGAGATATCCTTGTCTGAGCAGGGTTCCATCAACTATGGTGTAGTGCGGTGCCTTCTGTCGGATTTTCCGTGCCAGTGCCTTGTCTTCCGGGAGCTTTCCGTGCTGCAAATAGTCGAAGAAGGGGGCCATCCATGACTCCTTTTGCACCTCCACTGCTGCCACTAGTGGGACGTCGTAACTCCGGGCGGATAGGGTCTCCGTCATTAGGTTGCTCTCCGCGTCTGGCTTGATCTCAGAAGAAGCAAGTTTGCTCAAAGCGTCCGCCTTACCGTTGTCCTCGCGAGGGATCTGTGTTACGGTAACGCCACGGAACTTGGCCAGTAATGGCTTAACCGCCTCAAGGTACTTCTGCAAACTCCGCTCCTTTGCCTCATATTCTCCATTCACCTGCTGAACCACAATCTGAGAATCGCTGTACACCTCAACGTCCGTGACCCCTATCTCCAACGCCAGTCGGAGTCCGGCCAGAAGTGCCTCATACTCTGCCTCATTGTTAGTTGCCCGGAAAGCGAACTGGATAGCATACCTGTACTCCATTCCTCGCGGGCTAGTAAGCAGGACACCAGCCCCGCCCCCGTTAGCATGCGACGATCCGTCCACATGCAACTTCCATTTGTCAGAGGGTGGTTCCGATCCGGACGGCTCTCCTGAAGGTTCAGTCATTTCTACCAAAAAGTCCGCCAGGGCTTGCCCCTTAATAGCCTTCCGGGGATGGTACTTGATCTCGTGCTCTCCAAGCTCAACTGCCCACTTCATCATCCGTCCCGAGGCTTCCGGCTTCAGCATGATCTGTCTCAACGGATGATTCGTCAGTACCGTGATCGAGTGGCCTTGGAAATATGGTCGGAGGCGCCGAGAAGCATGGACCAATGCCAATATCAGCCTTTCCAAAGCGGTATACCTGGTTTCCGGACCTTGGAGTGCCCTGCTCACAAAGTAAACCGGACGCTGTACCTTTCCGTCTTCTCGGACCAGAGCAGAACTTATAGCGTGTTCCGTTGCTGCTATGTAGAGGAAAAGCTCTTCTCCGGGGCAACGGCTTGGAAAGGGTAGGGAGGCTTGCTAGATGAGCCTTGAGATCCGTGAACGCTTGGTCACATGCCTCGGTCCACTCGAAAGGCTTGGCTCTCCGGAGTATGTTAAAGAACGGGAGCTGCTTCTCAGCCCCCCGAGCGAGAAATCGGCTCAAAGCGGCTAGCGACCCGGTCAGTTTTTGTACGTCCTTCACCCCTCTCGGAGGAGGCATCTCCATAAGGGCCGATATCTTCTCCGGGTTGACGTCGATTCCTCGAGTCGACACCATGTAGCCAAGAAACTTCCCTGCTCCTACTCCGATGGTACTTTTTCCTGGGCTGAGCTTGAGATTCGGAGCACGTCGAACATCTCCCCTCCATCCGGAGCACGTCGAACATCTCCCGGAGGTCGGACAAAAAAGATTCGTACGTCCGGCTCTTGACCACCATGTCATCCACATAGACCTCCAGGTTCCGTCCCATCTGGTTCCGAAATAACTTGTCCGCCATCCTTTGGTATGTTGCACCTGCGTTTTTCAGTCCGAAAGGCATTTTCCTGTAACAAAAGGTACCAAAGTCAGTGATAAAAGATGTTTTGGGGCTGTCATCCTTGGCCATCGTAATCTGGTGGTACCCTCGGTGCGCATCAAAGAATGCCAACACTTGGTAACCAGTAATAGCCTCGACCAGCTGATCGATGGAGGGGAGCGGATAGCTATCTTTCGGACAGCATTTGTTTAGATCTGTGAAGTCAATACACATTCTCCACGAGCCATCGTGCTTCTTCACCAGAACTGGGTTTGCTATCCACTCCGGGTATGATATCTCCTCCACGATTCCGGCATTCAACAGTCTACCCACCTCCGCCCGGACCTCCTCCACGCGTTCCGGGGCGAGGGGCCTCTTCTTCTGCCTGATTGGTTTCAGCTCCGGAAAGACATTGAGCTTGTGGACTGCGATCTCCTCCGGAACGCCAGTCAAGTCCTCCGTCCCCCAGGAAAACACATCCTCGTACTCCGCCAACAGGCTTCGCAACTCCATCTTAACGTCATCCGGCATGTTCTTCCCCACACTGACTACCCCCTTCTGTCCGACCATCATATCCTCCACTTCATAGGATGGTGCTTCTCCATGGATAGCTCCTACCAAGTCCGCTTTGGCTTTTCCCTTGTCCGAGGCGGACAGCTTGGGTTGGCCCTCCCCGGATCGGGCATCCTTGATGGCGGTCAGCATGCAACTCCGAGCGGTTTGCTGGTGGCCCCGGACGGATGCGATACCGTTTTCCGTGGGGAACTTCATGATCAAGTGGAAAGGTGAACATATAGCCCGTGTCTGTGACAGCCAAGGTCTTCCGATGATCATGTTGTAAGGGGAAACAGCATCAATGACGGCGAAGTTACATTCCACCGTAGCCCGCTTTGTCGGGTCCTCGAAATCCGTCAGGGTGACTTTCAAAGGGATGACTCCGAGCGGATGGACAGTCCGTCCGGTGAACCCTGAAAGGGGGGTCTGACACGGTTTTAGGTTTTGTCGTCCGATCCCGAGCTGATCAAAGCATGCCGCGAACATGATCTCCACACTGCTACCGTCATCTACGAACACTCGTTTGATCAGCACGCCTTCGACATCCGCCATTACCACCATCGGATCCGAATGGGGAACCTGTGGGGGTACCGGATCCTCATCCGAGAAGGTGATAGTCTCGCTTGGCTTGAACCTCTTTTCTTGTATCTCGCCCGGAGGCACGTATCTGCTTTTGGCTTTGATCGCCGTCATGGAACAAAGTCCGTCGCCGACGATTCCGTTTATCACATTGATCACCCGAGGCTGAGCTGGGGGCGGAGCTGGTGCAGCCTGTCTTGGTGCCGGGTTTGCCGGATTAGCTTGATTCCCCCCTCGGGGGCGATTGTTCCTATTCCTTTTTCGACCCTGTCCGGCTGCAGCTGCCGGGGCTTGGGCCGGGCGTCCGGGTCCTTCTCCCGCCACGCAATCTCTTAGCTGGCCTGCTCCGATTAACCTTTCAATATCCCAACGAAGCGCCCTGCATCCCTCCGTGGTATGTCCATGTGACTTGTGAAACTCACACCACTTATCCGCATTTGCTGGTGCCGGCACGCCAACAATGGGCTGCGGATCCGTAAACAAACCTCGGTGAACCGCAAGGATCTCCGTACGGGTCTTTGAGAGAGGGGTGTAGGTCGGACGAACAGCGGCTGCCGGTGCTGGTGCCGCTGTCGCCGGGGCGGGTACTCGTCTGACTTGATCCGTACGGGCCGGAGCCCTTGCAGCAGTGGTTTGGGTCCCTGTCACCGTGAGAGACCTTTGCTCGAAAAAGCCCACTGTTGTCATCCGGACTTGGTTGGCATCATGCACCGTACAATGCATCTCTACTACCAACTGGAGGTGGTAATATGACGTAGGCATATTCTTCATGAGCTCGATGTAGAAAGCGTTGTCCCTCAGTCCGTTGACGAAGTTGTGGATAATGGCCTTCTCCTGCAAATGCCGGTCCACCACCTTCATCGTCGCAGCTATGTACCGGGTGTAGAATTCCCAGGTAGTCTCCGTCTCCAGCTGCCTCATTGCCAGGACCGTGGCGAGGTTTACAAATGTGTGCTTCATAGCGGAATAGCGCCGGACCAGGGCTATGGCGAAATCCCAAAAATGTCGGAGTGTACCGTTCGGCAGACCCTTGAACCATGTTAAGCAGTTGCCCCGTAAGTATGAAGGTACCATCTTACACTGTAGCTCTTCCGGAATATCCCTAGCAATCATGATACTTGCATAAGTATGAACGAACTCCTCCGGATCACCTTCTCCGTTGTAGGTAGGTAGTCCGTCCGGAGCCTTGGTTCCGGCTGGCCACTTAAAACTTAACACCTCCGGAACCCAAGGTGACTGTGGCCCGATCCCATTCCGTCCGATTAGGCGATTGAGTCGGTCTTCAATGGAATCCGGACAGAAAGGTGTTTGAAAACCAAAACCTCCAGGGAATCCTCCTCCGGCAGGCTGCATCCCATACATCATCTGCTGCTGACCCCCGGGTCCTCCGGCAGGTTGCATCCCAAACATCATCTGCGGTTGTCCCCCGGGTGCACCCATCTCATAGCCCTGCTGGGTACCGTATCCCTGCTGGGTTTGTGCTCCCCAGTAAGGCGGTGCGTTCGGATTCAAACCAGCCGTCTGCTGTTGATGTCCGCCCGGGTAAGGGTTTAGGTTTGGTGCTCTCGGTTGGTCCGGAGGCGGCTTGTCCGCCTCACCTCGTTGAGCGGCCTTCCACTCTTGGAACTGCTGATACTCCGTCATGTTGGTCCTCAGGATGTTGCCTCCCAATCCGGAATTATGACGCTTACGCTCCTCCCGTCCGGCCTTCCGCCCAACTCGGGGTCTGATCGACCGGCTCTGAGCATCGTCTTCCGTGCTATACCCCTCTGGAGATTCCTCAGGTTCATAATCCTCAGCTTCCTCAGAACCGGATCTCTCGGGACGATCCGGATCGGGCGTCTCATCCCCTTCCGACGACTCCTGGTCATCATCCTGATTCTGATTCCGCGCCTCTCGTGCCGCTCGCTGACGCTCTCTAGCCTCGCGTTGTATATCAGCCAGAGTTCGTTCAGAAGCCGGCTTCTTCCCTTTTGCCTTTTCAGCTGCTAGGCGCTGTCGCCGACGCTCCTCAGCTGCGGCCTTCTTCTCTGCTGCCGCCTGTTTGGCTTGGAGAATCCGTTCCTTCTCAGCCGCTATCTTCTGAGCTCTAACTGTAGCGGCTTTTCTGGTTTTTGGCCCTCCTCCCGCTTCCTCCTCCGCCGGGAGAGGGTTCTTTCTTGGTCGTCCGCGCGGCGGCATGAACGTAACCTGCAACTGGAATTTTTAAGATCCCACTGGGCGTGCCAACTGATGCTACCAGCTTCCAGTCCCGGTCCGGATCAATAGTGAGTCTCCGGTCCGGATGAGACTTTCGTCCGTGCTCCACGCGCTCTCACCTAAAGTCCTGCAAAACAACGCCCCGGAGTATCCCGAGGATAGCTACTCCGGCGTGATGATGAAAGAGGGGCCTTTGAATAGGAGAGAGAATAAGGATATATTGAGAGAGTTTTTATCTGATAGAACATACCTTTCTCCACAAGTCCAAAGCTGTATTTATAGGTGTGAGTGGTCAGCCTCAAGCCCAGAGGCAGTGGACCGGATAACGCCATTCTAGCTGACGTCATATGGACCGGACTACTCTCTGGGCCGGAGCCTAGATATGGGCCAAAGCCCCTATCACCACCACCGTCACAATCATCCCCTTTAAACATCTACCAACTTTGAATCCATATTTCTTCTTGAACAACCTATCAAGGTTTGTCTTTTCACCACTTATATGTCTGATTTATATGATTGATTTTTTATTTATACCTAATTTTTATGAATCATGCAGCATGTCTCAAAGATACTCCTATGTCGGACAACTATCAATGAAAAACACTACATCTCAAAACCTGTTTTCACTCATGGACAACTATAAGTTGCTGTCTCTAGGGTAAAAAATAAAAATGATTGAAAATTTTAATTTTTGACAAGAATGATAAACTGATCCATAATACCGTTAATGTAGTTTATAATGAAGTGTTCTAAAAGTTGGGAAAATAAGATTTTGTAATTTCTTAATTTCTTAAATTCTTGAAAACGTAACAATGTTTTAGCGACCAATGTTTTTGCCAAAATGCTATTACATTGTATTACTTAACTGTCACAAAATAATACATGGTTAAGATTATTTAACTGTAATTATTTTATTAAACTAAATTATAATATTTTAATATTAAATTCCCGTGCATCGGCACGGGTTATTATACTAGTTATTTTTGATTAGGTAACTTGTTTCGAATTAGATAAACTTTATAATACTTTGATATCGTAAAACCTGATAAATATTTTCATGATCTAGGAAGTGAGAATGATTGTAAAATTAGAGAGTTGGATAAACATTTTTTAGTTATTAATCAATTAGATTGCATCGAAACTAGTTTTTATTAATCTTTATTATTTAGTTGTGCCATTACTCTCAGAATTTTTTATTTCTAAATTAGGAATATTTTTCAGCTGTGCCATTACTCTTAGAATTTTTTATTTAGAAATTAGGAATATTTTTCGGTTAGGAGGGATTACGAATAATCATCTCTTTAAATTTTACAAAATGTTTCTTTTGTATTAGTAAAAGGTAAGATTTTAAATGCAATTTTAAACAACGAAATATAGATCAAGCTTTTTCATTGATTGATTTCCTTCACTTATACTTAACATAAATTTACGCGGGAAAATAATCAACTGCGGTAGTATTTAATTATTTACAAACTGAGACATTTTTTTTGTACAAACAGGAGTAAATATATATATATATATATACAGGGAATAATTATCCGAGTTTATTTCTTGCTTAATTAAATTGAACCGAATTAACTATAATGAAAATACTTTATGAAGAAATGAATTATTATAACATAATTTAGTCGAATCTAAATTGAACTGAACTGATTTACGAGGTGCTCAAGAAATGGGGAAAAACAGAAACGACGTCGTCCTGAGAAGCATTTTATCCGTTAGACTAGCAGAGCTGTACTGGTGGAACAAAAATGGCGCATTTATCCCCCGTAGGACTCTCAGCTCCCAAACCACCGTCCACCGCCGTGTTCCGCCGCCCTTCCACCGCTCCTGTAAACCCTTTCACTCACTCCGGAAACTCCCGTTTCAAATGCTCGGCCGGACAGACCGGGTTCTTCACCAAGCTGGGCCGGTTAATCAAGGAGAAAGCCAAGAGCGACGTGGAGAAGATTTTCTCGGGGTTCTCGAAAACCAGGGACAATTTGGCTGTCATTGATGAGCTCCTTCTCTTCTGGAACCTCTCTGACACCGACCGCCTTCTCGATGAGCTTGAAGAGGTCCTGAATTCTAGACTACCCTTTTGGTTGAAACTTAATTTTGAATGCTTTAATTGGAGCAAACTGCAGTCTTTTATCGATTACGCTTGGTTTAGAAGTTGAAAGAAATCAGGAAAATTCTTACATTTGTGGAAGTGTTGCTCTTTTATCGCGATTTGATGGTTTTATCATGTGCTTGAACAGGCCTTGTTGGTATCTGATTTCGGTCCGAGGATTACTGTTAAGATTGTGGATAGACTGCGTGAGGATATCTATGCAGGAAAGCTCAAATCAGGCACTGATATTAAGGTAAGACCTCTGTTGTACTTAAGTTTAGCTGAGTTGAGTTCGGCTGTTGTTTATTGTAATTTTTGTTGGTGCAAGAGAATAGGGCCTACGGTTAATTACTGAATGTTTTGCAGGATGCTTTAAAAAAGAGTATCTTGGATTTGTTGACTAGCAAAGATCTCAAGACAGAACTGAAGCTTGGATATAGGTTTGAGTTGATTATATATTTTTTCTTGCTATTTGTTTGATGTTGTGTTGGCTTCAGTTCTTCTTTTCCGATTACTGTTTTTTTTTTGGACTCCTAGGAAACCAGCTGTGATAATGATAGTTGGTGTCAACGGGGGTGGGAAGACAACATCTATTGGTAAGACTATTGCACTAGGAGAGAAATGAACTAGTTTTGTTGAAGGTTTAGGCTGAAGATACATATTCTTTATTTACAATGCAAGAGCTATAAAATTCTGTTTATCTCATGTTTGTGTTTTAAAGAATTAGTTATACCTCCCAGAATAAAAGTGTGAAAATTTACGTTTTAATGCAGGAAAACTGGCAAACAGATTGAAAAAAGAAGGTGCAAAGGTGAAGTGAAACCTTAGTTTTCTGTTATTATTTTCTTACTGCTGGAAAATCTAAACTGGACAAAGAGTTCTTACAAAATCATGAAGATGTTGAATTAATAATTTTAAGAACACCATATATACAGTTGGAAGATGCCTTCTATGCAGGTATACTTTGCAACGCCTGATTAAATCCTTGATTCAATTTCAAGATATTATGGATATGTTAATTCTAAGGCTTAGCTTTATTTTGGTAACTGGAGAACATTTCAGTTGCCTAAAAATTAACGTTGAGACTTTTTTTTTCTTCCTAAATTGAACTCTTGAATTTGTATGGCAACAGGCAGTCTTTCTAATTATTGGCCTCCGTGCTCTAATTATGGCAGGTATTGTTGGCCGCAGGTGATACCTTCAGAGCAGCTGCCAGTGACCAACTAGAGATCTGGGCTGAGAGGACAGAATGTGAGATTGTTATGGCAGAAACAGAACATGCCAAGGCATCTACCGGTACATATTAGTATATTACGAACATATCAAATGTCTCATTTATAATTATACCCAACTGGTTTTGTGTACTAACTTTAAAGCATTTTATGGGCAGTTCTTTCACAGGCTGTGAAAAGGGGGAAAGAGGAAGGTTATGATGTTGTTATATGCGACACATCTGGCCGTAAGTTAATAATCATTTATCATTTCATTGGAATAACCTAAGGTCGAAGATGATTGGATTCATCTTTGAATTTAGCTTTTTGTACCTCTCAGGTCTGCATACAAATTATAGCTTAATGGAGGAACTAGTGACATGCAAGAAAATTTTGAATAAAATTATACCAGGTGCACCTAATGTGAGTTCCTGTCTCTGCAAGTGCAACCTATATAGTCAACATTCAAATATGACTTTTTTGGTTTTAAGTTGGAAGTAATTTTATTTAAAGTTCTAATTTTGTCATACATACTGCCTCTTAGTACCGTGTATCTATTTCACAAATCTCAAGGTTGCAAAATTTTGTAATATATATTTGTGTTGTCAAATTTTGCAGGAAATACTTCAAGTTCTGGATGGTACTACTGGCTTAAATATGCTCCCTCAAGCACGAGAATT
The DNA here is from genome assembly GCA_948330725.1 of Sherardia arvensis. Lineage (NCBI taxonomy): Eukaryota > Viridiplantae > Streptophyta > Magnoliopsida > Gentianales > Rubiaceae > Sherardia > Sherardia arvensis. Next base: position 4,161,995 of record OX415238.1, on the reverse strand, counting down.
TAATGAGGTAGGTAAAAGTTTTACTTTCATCCACGTTTTCGATGATCATAGTAGTTACTTAAACAACATAAATTTGACTACTATGGCATTTACTTTATTTCAAAAGATAGTGATGACTGAGGATCCATATTTTTTGTCCTATTCAGATTTTTGTGATGTTGAGTTGACAACTTTTCTTCTAAAGAGTTGAAGAATGTGCTTAAGTTATTACCAGCCAAATTTCTGTACTTTAAGATTGATTTTGCAAACCTGAGACTTAGCGTGTAAATTAAATGCGCATACTCTTCAGAGGGCCCTCTCTTTAGGTGTTGGATATAGAGATTCTTTGTTTTTTTTTCCTTTTCTGATGCACGTCGCTCTCAGTGCTTCATCTTCGATACTTCACAAATGAGCTAAGTATTGTGGCAGGTGGTTGGAGTTACGGGTTTAATCTTGACGAAGCTGGATGGTTCTGCTAGAGGTGGCTGTGTGGTATAATTAATTCTCTGTTTATTGGAACTCGTCTCTACTTTTTTCCTTGACTTGTCTATTTGATAAGTACCTACTCTTGGCCAATTTATTATGTAATTCCTGAAGGTTAGCGTGGTTGATGAGCTAGAAATTCCAGTCAAGTTTGTGGGAGTTGGTGAAGGTGTCGAGGATCTGCAACCTTTTGATGCCGAGACATTTGTAAATGCCATTTTTCCTTGATGCATTGAAGGTGCGTAACACCTACAAAACTATTACTTGCGTTGCGTGCCTAAGATCATTAAGTACAATGGATTGTTCAACCATCTCAACAGTTACTTTATAATAGGTGAAAAAATGCAAATGGCATATTAGCAAGTCTTAATATCGCATGCTGTTCATGACTGTCTCCATAAACAGTGGGAAATGTTACTATTTGGTCGTTTTATGGTTCTTCCTCTCTTCACCACAGGATTTCCCAGATACTAAATTTTGTGGAAGTTAAAAGTCCAGTGGGAATCGATGATGCAATTTCTGCAGCCCGGCTATAGAAGCGAGCTAAACACGTCTCAATTGGACAGACTGAAGCTGTATTCTTCTGTACTATTATCTGATGTTTTGGTGTCTCAGTTTCAGGACAAATTTTTCAATAGAACACTAGAACAGTGGTGTTGATTTGTATATAGATACAATTTTGATGAACACCGACTCGTTGGATTTAAATGGTGTTTGTTACGTAAATACATGTTAATCAGAAAGCTCGGGTGAGTTATACAACACAAACTTGCTAACAGAATGCTGCAGTTGTATACATATAGATGTCCAAGGGATGGATCATAAACTTGCAGTAGGGAGATGGTATAAAGTAGCTTGAGAAGTGTACACCAATTTGCTTGATTCCTCTAACTTGAACTCAATTGCAACCACAGTTATGTTCCTCCCACTCCTTATCACAGATCCATCAACCACCACTTTTGCCTGTGAAACAAAAAAACACTCCCACATTCAACAAAGATTTAGAAAAAGAGGCACAAACAGAAAGATATCAAGTAAATATGCCAAAACTTTGCATGTTATGTATGGAGGTGTGGCCATTTAGTCTCTCTAGTGTTTGTTTTAAAGCCGTGCCCGACCAATACAGTCCCTGTTTTTGGATCATTTCTGATGAGCCAAACTACAGTGACTGGATTGGACAGCACCAAAACACGATAGACGGAAATGTAACTCACCTTAACTAAAGGGGCATGCTAGATGCAGTCCGTATTTTGCTTATTTTGCAGTCCAAAATAAAAATATGCCTTTGATATATATATGATATGGTCAATAATTATGTATATCAGACATATGCATCATATATACTACTTCTATTACACACATTTGCAATTCAGCTATATATTAGAATCATTGTATATATGATTATTTTAAAATAATACGGACCGCAAATAAGCAAAATACGGACTGCGTATAGAAAGCCTGTAACTAAACCCTAAAACTTTCACCAACCTCTTTGGGAGCCGAAGAAAAAAAAGACAGTCTCATGTCTCCGAGAATTACGTCCTTTTTCTGATCCACAAGAGTTCTAGCGCAAGCAAATGCCATTAGTTCAGAGATGGATGCAACTGCTCCTCCATGCATCACATCATAAATGTTCTGCAAAATAATACCGATATAAAAATTAATTTTTGAATTAGGTTTTTAGCATTGAATACATTCATATTTTTGAACTTACATGTGATCAGATCATATATTTTGGCAATTAAACAGCAACTAACAAGCTTTTATCCTACATATGAGATCAGACCGACATCGACTATGATCGGAAATGTACTGGCCGGAAAAAAACTCACAGACACACACTGAAAAAGTTAGGTTACCATGATTGGAAGCTTGACGGTGACGATGCACGAGATTTTTCCCCGTTGAATGGTTCGGACCTTGAGCAAGCTGGTGAAGAGGTTAAAATAACCACCGTTAGTGCTAAGTTCAGGTGGGATTTCCGCAACGACTCTGGTCTGATTCACCATTTCTATGGTCACCGGTGGCTGCTGCGAAGTGATGCCGGAATTTTCCTTCCGGTTGACTTGGTCCATTTATCCGGGAGCCTGTAAACTGTTCACTAAGTGATAGTATTTCAGTTTCCTTGCCTTGTTCTTGTTGCCTACATCATCTCTTCGAACCAAATATTAACGTACTTTGGTTTCCTGTCCCACATCCTCAATTATATTCCATGTTCCACTATACTTTTTTTCTAAATAACTTTTTTGAGAATACTCAATATTGATTTTGTTTATGATTTACTTTTATAAATGTAACAAAAAAAGCTAGAATTTTGTCCTTCTACACCTTTAGTATTTAGAAGAAAAATCATGGACAGAGTAATTTACTTCATTGTCAATCTATAATGTCGGAAGTGACAGAGCTAAGGGCGAGAGTTATCGTCTTTTATTCCAACACAATGAAGACGTGTATCTTATCTATCATTTATATGGACGAAATCTTCTGAATAATATCATCTGTGATATCGACATCCTCTTGATTTCCATTAGCATTAACACGAGTTTATAGTATATGTTATTTAATTACTTTTTTCAAAATAACACACAATATCCATTGCGCCCTTTCATTTCAAGTATGAACTACACCTATTAAATCATAGTCTTTTAGGTATATATAGTGACAATAAATTATTGTAGTTATGTATATTAGAATTATAAATTATACAGTGAAGCGAATTTAAAAAAGCAATTAGCAGGGAATAATCCCAATTAATTGCAGAAAAAAGATAAAAATTGCAAGGAATTCGATTCTAGCTAAGTGGCTGCTTTTTTAGGTGTGGAACATATTAAAAGGGGTGTGAGCCCTCTCAGTATGATGGCTTTTTTGTGCGTAGAAGAATTTTTTGCTGGTGGAATTAGGGGCTGTAAAACAACACATAGCTATAATATGAATATAATAATCAGATAGTCAAAACAGCAGCCCAGATAGAGTTATACAAGTATGCAACCTTGCTGTATAATAGAAATATAGAATGCTGCAGCTTTATACAGGCAGCCAGATGATGTATACAGCGTAAACACGCTTATATATTCGTTACCGTGGTTTCATACATTCATAAAGTTTCAAGATTTGGATCATAAACTTGCAGTTGGCATATGGTATATAGTAGCCTGAGAAGTGTATACCAGTTTGCTTGATTCCTCTAACTTGAACGTAATTGAAACCACAGTAATGTTCCTCCCACTTCTTATCACCGATCCATCAACCACCACTTTCGACTGTGAAACAGAAACGATACTCTCATTCAACAAACATTAACAAGTAAAACACGAAAGAGATCCAGAGATGTAAGCAAAAGAAGAAGATATTAAAGCAAATATGGCTAAACACATACTGTCATATTGATGACCAATATAGTTCTTGATGTTTGGACCATCACCGATGAGCCAAACAGCAAGAACTCAATCGATTAGCACGACCAGAATGACTACATCAATAAAGGGGCAAACCGGTTATGTTTTAGTCTACTTCAGAAATTTTTATCTACTTCTTTGATACAATTGAGAGCTACTAATTCAAAAGAGCATGCATTTCTTCACAAATTATACATGTGTTTTTAATGAACATGTGATGATCCAATCAAGATGATGCTTCAAAGAGACATCAGCAATTCCATCAACCTTAATTACTTCGCTTACCTCTTTGGGAGCGGAAGAAAGATAAGATGTGCTCATTTCTCCAATAAATACGTCTTTTTCCTCTCCCACGAGTGTTCTAGCACAAGCAGTTGCCACTAGTTCAGAGATGGTTGCAATTGCTCCACCATGTGCCCCACCATAAACATTCTATAAATTCAGTAAATTTAGCACATCTTCGATTGCTGGAACTCATCATAAAAAAAACCAGAAAACACAGAGAAATGCACACATAGGCTAGCTTAGGCTGAATCATAATATGCCACTGGGATGAATGCAAAGTGCAAATATTCATCTCACAAAGAAACAGGTCCCCTGCAAAGACCCTTTCTATTCTGGACCCCGAAAGACTAAATTGCACACAATATGATAACTAGCTAACCAATCAACACGCAAAATGTCCCGAGCAAGTTTAAGGCACATGGAAACGTCCATCGGGCTTCAGATATTGATAGACTAAGATCAGATACAATTCATGTAATTGTACAGAGTCATAAAAACCTCTGTAAAAACAACCATCCCTACATTTGCCTATCTACACTCTACAGGTAAATATAATATCCTTAAACATGTCTCAAACTTCATGACATAGAAAAAAGTTAGTAGCTTTTCAAAATCTGATCTCATGCCATTCTAAAAAGCTCTATCTTTCCACCTAATTTGCACTAAACTGAACTGAAATAAACCAACTGTAGTGAAAAACTGTAACTGCTGGACTACGCAAAGCTAAATTCAACCAAATCAAAAGGTTACCATGATCGGAGGCTTGACGGTGAAGAAGCACGAGATTTTGCCCCGTTGAATTGATCGGACCTTGAGCAAGCTGCCAAAGAGGATAGAGTAAGAACCAGAAGCGTTAAACTGAGGTGGGATTGGTGGTAGAAAGTCTCTGGTGTGTTTGATAAACCGCATCACCGACACTCCTTTATCGGCCACCTCGTCGGAGATTGTCGGGTGTTCATCGGCGCAGGAATTTGGCAGTTGGCCGTTTTTCTCCATTTTCCGGTCGATTGACTACTGTCTGCCGTCTGGACTCGGTAGACTCCGTGCCACGTATATACTACTGCATATTCCTATACAGATAAAGCACGTGTTTGACTTTCTTATTAAAAAATGGACAAAACATTATCAAAATAATCATTTTACAAAATTTATATCAAATGATCGACGTTTCAACATAGGTCATGTCCACTTCCATGAGCTGAACTAAAATTAAAAGATATTGAACACGTAATATAATAAATTGATGAATTGAATTTAAAATACTGAAAGTGATGAGAATAAACTGAACTGGACATGTTCATAATATATTATATTAATATATGATGGTCAACTTAACTTGACAATGATATAAATTGATGAAATTATTATAGACGATGTTTTATTATGGACGGAGCACTTTCAATAAAAGGTTGTATTCTCTTGAATTTATTACATTTCATCTCAATTTAGTCAGTTTATGTAAGAGAAATATAATTAATGAAATTCAGTTAAATGTAATGATACTGATTTTATTAAGCCTTATTTAGCTAATTTTCACTTTAATTCATTTCATTTAGACCAGTAAGAAGTAAGAAATGAGTTAGGAATAATATGAATACACCTTTTTCATATCAGAAAGAAGGCAAAGATTACATCTTTTAATGAAATTCAATTAAATATAAGCATACTGATTTTATGAAGGCTTATTTAGCTAATATCTACTGCAGTTAAATTCATTCAGTTCAATAAATTAGGAAGAATATAACTACATCTTTTTCATATCAGAAACAAGACAAAGAACTAGGTGTTGTTTCATTAATCAAATTATATTTTTTACTAAACTAAACCATAGTGCCTCAAAATGATTAATATATTGGAGCAGCAGGAGACTAAAATTATTGAACTATAATTCTCTTTTCACTATTTTAACAAAAACCAATAGCAATTCATCAAATAGTGAGCTTACTCTTACAGGAAAAAAAAAACTTAAATCAGAGTTTTTCACTTCTAGTCTTTAAATTGCCAAAATAAAAGATACTTAATCCACAAGAACTTGTAGAGAATTGATCTATTGCTTTAATATGATCAAAGGATCTTCAAATGACCAGCCTTTAACAGCATAAACATTCAGAGAGGAAGCTGTTAAATTGTGTGTCTTGATGTTACAAATGGTTAATCATAAACTCGCCGTGGGCAGGTGGTAGAAGGTGGCCCGAGAAGTGTAAACCAGTTTGCTTGATTCCTCCAACTTGTATTCGATTGCAACGACACTTATGTTCCTCCCACTTCTTACCACAGATCCATCAACCACCACTTTTGCCTGTGAAACAGAAAAACTCTCATTCAGTAAAGACCAACGTTCATGAAAAGCCACTTTAAATGTAGCTCCTCATGCTTAAATGGCTGGTATAACTTTTAAACCTATCTACGACTCAAACACCTTCAATTGCCATTGTCAAAGCATCACCGACTTAAACAACTACAAATCAAACCAAGCAAGTGTGTCCAAGTAAACCTTCATTTCATTGCAACACTTTCTTCATAAATCAAGAAAGTGTGCTTCAGGCATCCAAGCTCCATTCTCGATTAGTTCATGTATTGTATCACGTGGTAATCACACAATCACATCTATTTAGTGCTTGACTTGATACAATTCAGAGAAACTAAACACAACTGAGCCTATTACTACACCAACACTCTTCACAAATCAAGAGAAAAATGTATTTCGGGCATTCAATCTAGAGCATTTCATCAAATAAAATGCACTCTACGTTTGATCCAATCAGGAAGACTTGAAAGGGATGTCAACAATCATTCGGTCACAAAAAACCATATAGCTAAAAACTAAAACTTTACTAACCTCGTTGGGAGCGGCTGAGAGATAAGATGTGCTCAATTCTCCAAGAAAAACATTCCTTTCCTGTCCCACTACAGTTCGCGCACAAGCAGTTGCCATCAGTTCAGAGACAGCTGCTACTGCTCCTCCATGCATCCCACCATAAAGATTCTACAGATCAAGAAAACAGGCTCATCTTTAATCACTGGAACTTTTCATGAAGAAGAAATACAAGTGACAGAAGGAATTCACAAATAAGATAACTTAGGCTAAACCATCATATTTCACTGGGATAAATATACAGTGATTATTATCTCACACACAACTAGTCACCTGTTTTTGCAAAAAAAGACCTTTTCTTTCTGATCCCCAGACCAGCATTCGAAAACCAACACTCAAAAGAAATTGTAGAAAACGCCAATGGCAGCTTGCCTATCAACATCTACAGTTCCCAAATTTTCAAGTTATGAATGGAAGAATACCCCGGTAGCATGAGAAACACAAAAACTCCAAGGAGGGGATCTCTGACATCACAACCTCAATGAACAACAGCACAAGAACTCTGATTATCAATCCTTAGTATTTATACCACAGTTCAGTTTCAAACATGATCGTTGTTTCATTACATGTTACACTGTATACTCCATCATTTGTGGCCTAACATGATTGCATAACTAGGTAGTAAAGGCATAGTAAAGCAACATACGACTCATAACCCATACTGACTCGCAAACCTGCAGCTCTACAAGAATGTTCATACAGGGAACTAATGAACCTCAATCATGTAATGGTGAGATATGCAGGAAAAAGACAAGGAATTTATCAAGAAAAGTACATTAAGAATCAAAATCCACCCCATTCCAATGCTACCCAAGATCATAACTTTAACATACTCAAAAACAGAATCTTGCAAAAATCCAGAATAGGGGCGATCAAAATTCAGCATACCAAAATAGGAGGCTTGACGGTGAGGAGGCAGGAGACTTTCCCCTTTTGGATGGTTCGGACCTCGAGCAAGCTACGAAATAGGTCGGAGTAAGAATCAGTGGCGTTGAGTTCAGTCGGAATGGCTGAAGAGAACCGTAAATCAGTGAAGAACTTCCGCACCTCTGAAAAAGCGTCGGAGGGAATGTCGTCGGAGCTCGTCGGATGTTCGTCGGCGCCGGAATTGGATGGCCGGTGGTCGTCGCTTTTGCCCATTTCTCTCAAAGTCGCATGTGATTGGTTAGTTGCATTTTTTTAACCTTTATATTGGTTGGTCGATCACCTAACCTTAGAATTTTCAAATTGGTCCTTTAATTTGTCATCATTCATGCATTTCAAGAGTAGCATGTACTCCATGAATGAATTGAATAGTATTTCACCATCTAGTATGTTTTAAACTTTTCTCTAAAAAAAAAAATTGTTTTTAACTTTTGATGCTAAATGTTATTTTGATAATCTGTTGATTATTAAGCCCTGTTTACCTGAACTTAAAAGTACAACCGTTTAGCTTTAAAAAGTTTAATTCAATTTAGTTCAATTCAATTCAGTTCAATTTAAAATAAAAATAATCTAATAAAATTTAGGTAAATTTAGAGATGACGATTCTATTTTTTTATACATTAATTTTCACTTTAATCTAATTCAGTTCAATTCAATTCAATTCAGTTCAGTAAAAATAAGATCAGATACACGGGTATTAACTTTAATAAATGATCCATATGTTTGATAAATATACATTGTTTTGATAAATATACATAATTTGGTGGGTAAAAGCGATTCAATATCACACGTGGATCACTTTTCTTCTCTTTTAATAATAATCTCCGATTCCGGTTAGGAGATCAAATTGATTCTAGTTCGAATTCAGGACAGAAAATTATGATTACGTGGATATATACATCTCTCCGCTCCCTCTATATAATCATTAACATTTTATTCTTGTAAAAGAAAACACGCACACACATAGTGAATAGTGATCTGAAGTGATGCGGGTGCTAGAAGTTACGGTTAACTCCGGGGAAGATCTGAACACAAAATGGGGAAAGGCCGTCGAGGAAAACGCTTACGTCATCGTCGGAACTGATGACGCCAAGTCCGGCTGCACGGCGGTGAACAAGGAACTCGTCGACGCGGCGCGGGACGAAACGTTCTTCGTCGGCGTGGCATCGCACGTGCGCCACTTGACGGTGGAAGTCTGGCGAGATAGGGCCGGCGGAAGAAGGAGCGAGATCGTCGGAAATGGGGAGATTCCGGTGACGGAGATCTATGAAGGTTTAGCTCCGGCGGAGGAATCAGTACTGGTAAGTTTTTAGTTGTGGTTTGAGGGGTCCTAGCGGAGAGGAGAATGGAAAAGTTAGCCTTTCCGTACGGTTTACGACGTTCCCGGAGATCTCCATAATCCTGCCGGCGAGATCCGAGAACGTTCCTGCCGGCAGCCTCGACAGCTTTAGTGGATTCAAATTTGCCGGAATTGTAGTTGCATCACTTTTCTGCCCGCTAGGCAGAGGCGGATCCATTCACATGCTGGCCCAGGCATTACCTTGCTCTCAAATTCGACGGACAAGTTTGTGAATAGTAATTTTCGATTAATTATTACTGTAGCGCCACCGTCATTCTACATTACCGCATACCCTAATATGATTTCCTACATCCGCCCCTGCGCTAGGGATGATTTACCCTTGGTTACTTGTGGTTGCGTTATCTTTAGGCATTTTAATGTGGTGGGAAGATGACATATAATTGATGAAATTTAACTTAGTTTAGTACACCTATTTAAGCCAATTTGTACCATGATTTTTTTTTTTACGTTAATTCGTGTTTCTATTTCATTTAGTTCTGTTTAATTTTATAAACGTATCTTGAACATGATGCAACAAATCAATCACAACAAATTTGAAAGAAGTATAATAAAGTAGTCGTAATTATAAATAAAAAGAAAGTAAGTAATTTTCATATCGACCACTTAATTAAAACTTTTTCAACAATTCTATACCATAAATTTGAGATAATATCATCATGTTGGATTTTCTAACATCAAATGTTTATGAGTTGATCTTTTGAGTGACGGTTACTATATAGTAACGAAGGACTATATTAGAATATGAAAGGAAGGAGGTCCTTATTTGTAATTTTGACAAAAATACACTATTTACTCACGCGCACTGTTCACTCAGTCTAAACACAAACATTTTAGTCTAAAAATACACGTTAGCAAACATACCCACACAGTTTAAAAAAGAAGCATTTTATTCTAAAAAACACCCTGTTAAGCGTGAAATACAAGCATGTTCTAAAAAACAAGCATTTTAGTCTAAAAAACAACCCGTTAAGCGTGAAATACAAGCATGTTCTAAAAAACAACCTGTTTGATCTGAAAAACAAGCATTCAAGAGTGAAATTCAAGCATGCTCTATAAAATCATCTTTTTTTTGCTTCAAAATACATGAACTCTAAAAAGCAACCTATTAACTGTGAAATGCAAGTATTCTCTAAAAAACAACCTGTTAAGTGTGAAATGCAAGCATGTTCTAAAAAACAACCTGTTTGGTCTAAAAAACAAGCATTCAAGTGTGAAATTCAAGCATGCTGAATGCAATTTGCATAAATTGCAGAAAAACCCCCGTCTCAAACTTCTTTGCATATAAACCCCGTCACTATATAGTGACCGTCACTTCCAAAACTAACTAAATGTTTATCGTCAATTAACATATATAACTAAATTTATCGATACTCAAACATGCGTTGAAAAATTGTTAATAGTGTGTCAATCATAACTGAGAAGTGATGTTAGAATAACTAAAGAATTACTAATTTGAGTAAAACAAATTATAACACTTCTGTCTGTTTTTCTGCAAGGATTGCTAATTTGCTTCTCATGATCATTACTAACATTACAGTGCTCAAGTATCTACTAAGTTTCTCCATATTTTGCAGCCAGATTTTGCAAAAATAGTTTCCATCAAGCATTCTTCAAAGCATTTTACTTAACATGTTGCAGAATTTGCAGAATCAATAGCATTTTCATCAACATGTTTCGTATCCTTCGGTTTTCTTATGATGGAGGGTATGTTCTGAAAACTCATTGCTGCTCTCTTCAGAATAGACTCCGGGCTGGCTGGTATGCGTACGTTGCTGAGATCATCGATTGCCTGGAGCGGCTCATAGCATAATCCTCGATGAGATGAACAATCGCTTGGAAAATGTCTAGAAGCAAAGCTTGGATGATATAGATTTTGGTCCAGTTTCTTCCTCAGGTAGCCGTGCCAGTGGTTCTTTATCGCATTCTCAGACCTGAATATGCCGCCACACGACATGTTATACATACATACATACATACATACGCATACATATATGAGATTTGATCAAATGATACCTTCCATGGAGAAGCTTTGCAATCTCAACCCATGCATTCCCATGTTTCGACTGAGCTTCAATCAGAATCAGTTCCTCCTCTTTTGTCCATGGTTTTTTATCGATTTCAGGGTTTACATAATTATACCACCTGTAAAGAAGTAAAGAAACTCCATAAACCTTGAACTATTTAAGGCCTGTCTATGTATGTTAGTACCTTTCGCGACATTGCTTCCCGATACGTCCTGGAAGAAACCTAGCAATTTCAGCCCATTTTTTACAGCCTTTTTTGTGCACAAACTCGATAAAAAGGTCATCTTCCTCCTTTGTCCAGGGTTTTTTAACAATGCCAGGGTTCAGAACTTCCAGCCATCGACGAGTGCACTGCATAATTGTCCGGTTTGGGACACAGTCAGCTGCAAGATACCATAGAGCGCAAAAATCATCACTCGGGTAAATTTCAGCACAACAAATAATAAGAATGCCACATATATAACACAATCACCTATTTTCTTCCGGCATTTCCCGTTTCTTTGAACTGCATCTTGCAAAAGTTCATCCTAATTATCAGAGACAAATACTTAACATCATCAATAAAATGTTATTGAACAACAACCACAAGAATTGTAATGCATAAAAGGTGGAATAGAAACAGAATGAAAACCTCTTTTTCTGTCCAGTTTCCTCTAAGGGATCTCTTTGCAGGTCCTGTGATTCCTGTCTCGTTTCTAAAACAGCGAACAACAAAAGGTCGGTTATATGAATCATATTTCTCCATTGCCATCGACACAAAAAGTGTCCTATTTGTTCGATTTGCAACTTTTAATTAGTCATTTTAGAGAACATTGTGTTCAACGAAGAAACTTAACTGACAAAAACAATAACATATAGCCTGTGTTTTGTCAAATACAACAACAATACAATTTAGATGAAAAATTTATCCCAATTTATACTAAAAACATGAAGAAAATACCATTACAAATAGCAGTTCAACGAAAGATCACGTACAATTTCTGCCATCGATATAAGCACTGTGTATCTGTCCGGTGAGGGACACACTCGGCTGCAAGATTCCATTTGAACAAAAAAAAATCACCACTCTAGTAAATTTCAGTACTACAGATTATAGAAATGTCACATATATAATAATCACCTATTTTGTTCCATCGTCTCCCGTTGAATCTTTGAACTGCATCTTGCAAAAGTTCATCCTTAACAATAGACAAATACTTAACAGCATCATAACAATGTTCACGAAAAACACTCACAAGAAATTGAAATAGAAACCGAATGAAACTAAACCTCTTCTTCTGTCCAGAATCTCCTTGCTGGTCCTGAGGTTCCTGCCTATATAGATTATAGTTCTCCATTGCATCATTTGCTCTAAAAGTGTCCAGTTTTTTTGAATTGCAACTTCTAAATGTGCACCAAGTATAAACTTAACAGACAAAAACAATAAAACATAGCCTATGTTTTGTCAAATTCATCACATGAATCATTATATTTTTACACCGAAACACTACAATTTTTATGATCTTTCTAAGATATTCAGGTTCGAGTAATGATTTCATCCAATATAAACTAAAAATATGTATAAAATACCACTGCAAATAGGATTTTAATAAAAATCACGAAAACCTGTTCGACAAATGACCTTAATTAACATTCATCTAGGGTTGACATTTTACAGCAGCAATCTGAGTAGAAATGAAAGAGATATGAAGATGAAGATGAAAAAAAGTGTACCAGGTTGCAGGGCGGCGCTTCTGGTCATCATTGTTATCGTCTTCTACCTCCATTTCCTCTCTACTGAATTCTCACAGTCCAAACGAAACCACTCGAATGGTCAGAATTCAGAAAAACTGTACCCAGGTTAAGGATGACATATAGCTTTGCCCTTTTCTTTGTTTGGGGTTTTTCGAAATTGGGAGAACTTGAGAAGGTTGCAAACGGCTAGAAAGAGCCCTGGCGGCAGCTACAAACCAAACTCTGTTTGAAGGGGGATTTGGAAGCTTGAGGCTTTTATTGGGTGTTGCTACACGCTGCACCTACAGTCCGGTATTTTATTTTATAAACTTATAAAATATCATCTTCATTATGTTTATTAAGAAATTTAGCAATATTTATACCTGATATTATTATTTCAATTATATTTTAAATTATACCAAATAAAATATCGCGCTATGTATAACATTTTAGTTTTTAATTTCATTTTGTTGTCAGTTCGATTTGAATTAAAGGTAGTTTAGTTGGAGTTTCAGCAAAGTGGAAGAGAATGATTCAATTTGTTGTTATTTTGTTGGATTACATTTGAAAATTGCATTTCTCCTAGTTAATTAACTTAATTTATCTCATTTTCCTAGAACCACTTTTTTTATTCATCGTACCATCTAAAACGGTGAATAATATACCAATGCGTTTGTAGCAGGATTGCTGTAAAAGTTCCATATCACTGGTGGTGGTGATAGACGGAGTAGTAATAATGGTCGATGTTTGTGGTCAAATTGTCGGTGATGGTGATGGTGTCGATGGTCGATTAGTGATGATGTTGATTTTTGAGAAAGAGGCGTTTAAGAAAATAGGATGAAGCGAGGAGCAAAGTTATCAAATTTTGCCAACCAAATACCAACAAGAAAGAAATCACGCATTTTCCATTTCTTGAAACATCTAACTAAACGGACCTTAAATTTATGACATCAAGAATAAAAATAAATAAATGAAAAAGATGATACTAATAAACTCCGTGACATGTTTATAAATAAGAGAAAATCTCCTGAAAGTCCAACTTTCCTGACTTTCCATAAGAGATTTTATACGTTTTAACTTATACATTGTACCTTTTTATTTGAACTGTAAAATTTGTTATTTTAATTTTATTAATGTTTTAATGTAAATTCATGAATTTTTGCATTAAAACATGTTTTACTATATGTTCACTTTGATACTATCAATGTTTTAACACAAAAATAGTATCACTTGACCTTAAATATATAGTGGTAGTTCCATAACAATTAGGAAAGTCGGACTTTCTAGAGATTTTGCATATAAATAAATGTAAATATAGAATGATGGGTGATTTACCCATCCTAATCAAACCAAATCATTTTCCTGTAATTTATGGGAAGATATATATATATATATATTTTTTATTTTTTTTTTGAGGAAAGGAAGATTTTATATTCATATTAGTAATGATAGGCAACATTTTCAATTTTTCATATTTCATAATATGCACTACAAGAAAAAGAAATGGAAAGACCAATATAATCCGTAGTAATGATTACACAATTTGATTAATTTCCAAATTGATTTTCCACTAATTGATGACAGATAAGGTGAACCGGTTCGGCCACTGTCTTAATCGCTAGTAGTGTGTATATATAATGCATACGTATTATTATTGTCAGAACGCACGACGATTCTGATCTCTCTCTGCTCAATCATCTGAGTCTGTAAGAATCGCCATTCATTGATCCAATCATGCCTCGAGGAACCCTTGAAGTTCTTCTCATCAGCGCCAAAGGCCTCGAAAACACCGATTTTCTCTGTAAGATTTCATCGTCAAGTTGATTTTTTTAATGATTTCTGCTTTCATTCTGTCAATGTTTGTTTATGAATCATCTGAATTCTGATTGTTGTGCTATATATGGATCAGTTTTTGATCTGGGATATGGGATGTTCAAATCCTACGTTGTTATAGAAATAAATATATGGATTGGACTAATCTGGGATTTTGATGTTTATGTTTGAATCAAGATCATAGAAATAAAGATGTGTTTTTTAAATGATGTTAGAATCATGATTCTGCCTTTGTTATGGGAATGTGGTATTAGGACAAAAGGCAATTCAAATGTTGTTGGCTTCGAAAAAGGTTTTCTTGATCTGGATTCTGGTCTGAAAAACTCCCTCATTTGTTCTAGAAAGATCCATTGATGTCAGCTTGGTTTGGATGCATAAAAGATTGAATCTTTGGCCAAATTTATTAACATTTCTTCATGTAATTGATGATTCCTAATCGGAACTTTTTGTCTTTGAGCAGCTAACATGGATCCCTACACCATCCTGACATACCGAACTCAGGAGAAGAAGAGCAGCGTCGCATCAGGTTCATATCTTTGATTCATTATCTGTACATTTTAAGGAAGAAGATGTAATGATTTTTAAGGTTAATTCATTGTTTGTGTTGTCTTGTAGGCAAGGGATCTGATCCAGAATGGAACGAAACCTTCCTGTTTACCGTCTCAGACAATGTGGATGAACTTAAGGTCAAGATCATGGACAGCGATGGCATTGGCAATGATGACCATGTTGGAGAAGCAACGTGAGTATCTAGTGTCTGAACCTCTTCTGCGTTTTCCTTTGTTTTGGTCTGAATCGATGAATGTTCATGTTCTTTACAGTATCCCACTTGAGGCTGTGTTCAATGAAGGGAGCGTTCCGCCTACTTCATACAATGTTCTCAAGGAGGAGGAATTCCGTGGGGAGGTTCGGATTGGCCTTAACTTTACTCGTGAGGTACGTAAAAAATACTACGTTGTACAATCTGCGTAAACTATGTTTTGATTTTGATAAGGTTATGATGAGAATCATGTTTTTTTCTGTCTGCAGAGAAGCATGGAGGTCGGTTATGGACAGGAGGAGAACCTCGGGGGATGGCAACAATCGTCAAGAGACTTCTAATCTGTGTTTTCTGGAACGCAACTTCTGCTGTTCATTTTGAGTACTTTTATGAACTAGAATTTACCAAAGCTGGTTTAAGGTTGTTTAAGGTTTTGAGAGATATACATTATGTGATGGATTTGTGATCATTTTTTCTTCTAATGGTCACTATTTTTAATGGAGTTTTACAATGCTTCTTGTATGGAATTTCAGCATTATTTTGCTGCATTTTCATTTTTTTCAATCGAAATTCTGCACATTCACATAAACTATAAATTGCACATAAAAGTGCAGATTAACAACCAAATAACTGTACAATATCTGCACTTCCAAGCCCTCTATGAACAAGTTCAATCAGACATCAATTAAGAATTTCGCGCGAAAATGAAATTACAGGAAGAAATTTCCATAACCATGAGACTATCTAAGTTTTCTAGATTTTGTCTGCATAATCCCACAAGTATTAAGATTAAAACCCTCAATTAAACGCCCATTTTGCTGAAGAACTCCTCTTGTTTTTCGCCGGAAAAGCTAACCCGAGTTCCTGACACTGAGCTTCGTCAGGCTCCTCGCTTACCAAAGCAGTCCCGACAAAGTGCATCAGAGCGGAAGCATCCTCAAACTTCTTCCCGAGATTGAACGATGATGAGGACAAGTACAGCTTCGAAGCGGTCTTCTTCAGCTTCTTCTTTGGCAGCACGTCGAGCTGTGCAGTTTTCAGGAACCTCTCGGTCGCGGCTTCCCAGGAAAGCTCGTGCATCTGCTCGGGAGTTAGTGGTAAGGGCTCGTCTTCGAGGGCCTTCTTCGTGGCTTCCACGAATCCCTTGGGATCATCATACGTCCGGCAGTTGGGGAACTGCTTGAAGAAGTCGTTGGAAGGATGGTTGGCGCAAATTACTATTTTGCCCATCGCCAACGCTTCGGCCGAGGTCGTGCACACCACATCTGTCGTGCTCGGATTCACAAACACCTTGTAGCTGCAAAATAAGATATCACTTCGCATATTCCCTAACAGAATCCCTAACAGAACTAAGGAGAAGAGCTTACTCATGAAACAAAGGATCGGCATGATCACGGCCAGGATGAACCCGAACAGTCAATTCTAGCTTCGTTGCAGCTTCTTGAACTTGGGGTGAATCTTCGCCGCTACCATATAAGTCCATCTTGAGACCAGCGAGCTCATTTTGATTGTCATGAAGAAGTTTCAGAAGCTCCTTGTAGCCTTTACTCCACACCATCTTCCCAATGTAATAGGCACCTTTGCTGAATGCCTGTTCTCCATTCTTTTGCTGTTCGTTCTTTTTCGACCCGATTTGAAGGAACTTGGGATTGACACCGTGGACATTACAGATGATGGATCTTGGTAGTTCCTGGGTAGCACCAGATAGCCTGATCACCTGCAAACATAAGAAATGAAATGAAAAAATAGATAAAGGATTCTTGATAAGAAAGGAATTGCAGAGAAAAAATGAACTGTTGAATCGTACCCTGTGACAGTAGATGCCGACAACCCAATTATTTATCTGTTTCACAAGAAAAGCTTCAAGTGAGTTCTTTTCTCTCCTTATGTACTCCAGATAATTGGTGTGGACAACACCAATAACTAAACGGAATTTCTTCTTCCATCTCTTCCCATGGTGATACCATGTGAGATGTTCTGGCTCCTCAAGAACTGCAATATCTGCCTGTTCATCGGGAATGACCTCTGTTAAGTCCCCTACAGCAATAATGCTCCTTTTCTCCAGTGAGAACTACAAAACAAGAGCAATATATTTGATTAACTCCATGACAACAAAAAACATGCCAAGAAAAGGTTTCAGATTATTTTTATAGGACAGCATATGATTTTTGCTACAAGAAGGACATCATGGTTGAACATGCATAGCAGGAAGTCCCGTGCCTCAAAATAATATGCAGAAACGAAAATAAGCAGGAAAAATGGCATTTGATACGATTGAATAGAGTCGAAGCAAGGGTTGTGGCTGATTAGTGATTACCTTGCCAGGGTAGAAACATATACTGATATTTGATCTAAACCCAGTCCGATCTTCAAGCCAATGGCGAACATATTTCTCTTGTTCTGCGGGTGAATCGTATGTGATGTTGTCAGGATAGACGTGTTTTTGATCTTTGAGAGATAACCAAGGAACCACCAAAGTTACTCTTCTTTCCTCATCTTTTGCAAGATAGGCAGCCCGGAATAAAGGGTTCACGGAAGTTCCAGTCAACCAAGGAAGACTTGCAGTTGTGAATATCGCAATATGCTGCTTCTTCTCCATTCTCTCATCAGATGAAAACACAGCAACCGATTAAGACTATAGGGAGCTTAAGACCGGTTTTCAGAATCCCAGTATTAAATGGAGCGACTGCAGGAACAAATGCCCACAAAATATCAATTACAGCACCTCATTGTATAACTATAATTAGATCAAAAAGAGAGAAATGGCACTAACAGGCCCCTATGTTATCTTTCTTAAGTAGTGAGTACACCAAACCTAGTCATTCTCCTAACATTTATCACATTTGCTTCAATCAAACCAAGACCAGTTCACAAACCTCAATTGCTTCAATTAAACCGAAATCCGTTCATAAATGTTCATATATTAGAAAAAGAATAGCATCAGGGACGTGGCAACAAGATCCCAAAAGAGGTCCCTTTAATGTGACAAAATTTTCCACAAGAATGCAATTTTTCAACCAGAACAGCTACACTAAATGGAGATACACACTATTCTCTGAAGGAACCTGGACACAAAGTCGGGCATAGAATTTTCACTTCTAAGATATCTCTCCAGACTATTTAAAACCGCGCATTCCATAATCATAAGGTGCTTTAGGATTGAACCATAGCAAAAACATACAGGATTCAATTAAAAGTTTCATGCCATTGCACATAGAATCCAAAAAGCAATTTTTCTTCTTGTAAATACATACAGCTATAAAAACACCTCCACTACCTTAGCTTTAATCATATCAAAACATCCCAGAATCCCCAATACATCAATACATCACAAAAGAACAAATATTCTCTAAATTCAGCCAAATATTCCACAGAAATCCCAAGGAAAACAACTCATAAGGGCATTAACGTACGGGAATCAATCAGAAACAAAGATGCAAACTTTCTTTCATGTCAAAACACGCAAGTAATCGACAAAAACCAAAACCAGAGGAAAATGAATTGAATATACCTTGCTGGGCACCTTTTCCTTTCCTCCTGGAAGCAACAAAACCGAGGTGCGACGAATTCACAAGCTACAGGTCTCCTTGTTCTTGAAGAAAAAGGGGATTAAAAACAGGGGAATATAACAACAGGGATTTTTATTAGGAATAAACAAAGGCTGGATTTTTATTGGGTTCTATTGAGGAGCAAGAATGAGCTGTGATGAAAGGGAAGATTCTCAGCATCAATGGGAATTTTTCCCACCGATGATCATATAATATAATCTTTTGCATATTATTTATAGTACGCTAATCTTTTGGGTCATAATTATGTAATTTATTTAATTGTTACACGAGATTAATTATAACTCGTTGGTTTTGGTGGTTGGATTTGCGCGCGTGTATTTCATATTCCCGCAACCCATCTAAATACTTGGGGGTAAAAATACTTCATTTCCCTCACATGCTATTATTCATCACATTGAAGGTAAAATAAAATGTTTTAATTCCAAATTTTATTCCTCAATTTATTTCATTTTCACAAACATATTATTCCGTCTCAAAGTATTTTGTATTAGTATATTTTACGATTTTCAAAGCATTTTATCTTTAATATACTTATTTAAAATTAAAACGGTTGTAGACGAAATTTGCAGGGTGTCATTCTCTTTTTCATTATGGTCAGAGTTGACATAAATGGCTTAACCTCCATAAAAGATTGAGTACAATCTTCCACGCATGGAAGTAGTTGATATTTGAGAAGTGTCAAATGATTCACTCTGCATCTGATGATGGTAATGACATATTTAGGAGATTAGGCCATATACATGGGTAAAAAGACAATGATCAAAATCATTAACGCTTTTACTTAATTTATATTTAACTAGCTAACTGCATGATGACTGCAATACTTGTGACAATCTAATATTATAATTCCTTCTCAGTTCAGTATTTATAATGTACATCCATATTTTTGAAGAAAAAAAAAGTCACATTTCACTTTAAAAAAATCATAATACATCATGTCCAATTCTAGTTCATCTCAATTTATTCAATATAATTGTATTTGGTTACATATTTCTTTGGTAATCCAAAACTATTTTCTTAAAAATATAATGTTAAGAAATATACTGCCGTAATTTATTTATAAGTAATCTCAATGGTCAAATGATTGGATTGGATGAGTGTGGTGGCCTAAGACTAAATGTGGTTTTGTGCTAATAAAATTCACGGACCAATCACAATCTCTAAAACGTAAGACCGACATGTACAAAGAGGAGACGGCGACATTGACTAACCTGGTATGGTCGTCGAACACGACGGGGGAGTGAAGAGATCAAATCGCCTATACTATCCGTGGCTTCACGCGCATTCTTAAATTTTTGGATTAATGAAGTTAATTGTTTTGTGTTTTATCATTTTGGTTTAGCCCTTTAGGATACTCCACTCACCATCAAACCTTAAATGATGAAATGAAACGGTATCGTTAGGGTACAAGAGCTATAAATGTCTCCATGTTCTTTTATACAAAGATCTTATACAACAAAAAAAGGATTTTAAGATTGATAAAGAGAGGAGAATCCCAAGTTAGTTTGGGTTTTAGTTCATAGATCAAGAATTGGTTTAGTGATGATATATTTTCGGATGTTTGATTCATTTCACTTTAAATAAATCCTCACCAAACAGCATTTTTTTGGGTGTTGCTATACGCAATCCAGTATTTTACTCTTTTAGTCCAAAATACGGTGTAAAAGTACAAAAATGACCTCAATTTATTAGAATTTTGAAAAACTAGGCAACTTACAGGGGCGGTATTGTCATTTCATTGGTATTTTAAACTACGCCGAATTAAATGCTAGACTGTGTATAGCATCACATCAGATGAGTTATATTATACTCTACAAAATTTATGTTTTAATATTGATAAAAATTATACAACAATACATAGTAGCAATCTTAAAATTTTGGATAAAATACTCTCATACCCCGAGTTCTTATACATGTACTTATGTACTTCTAAGTTTTGAGAAAGTGCTTGTGTACTGTATAACTGAACTTTGACTTTTTTTTAGAACACCAAAATGTCTAAAAATACTTCAGTTGAATATTTTTTATATTCAAATGACCTATAATTAACTAAATCGAGTATTTTTTGGATGTTTTAGTGCTCTAACCTTAGAAATCAACTTCAGTCAAAAGATGCGCGGGCATTTAACATTTTCTCAAAACTCAATAGCAAATGGACTTTCAGGGTATACGAGCACTTTATTCTAAAATTTTATTGGACCATTTGCCCTTTAGCCCAATCTTTAATGGAGGTCCGTGTCCAAGAGCACACGGGTACTTTGCATTCTATTTTATGTTGCACCAGTGGCACTCTCTCACAGAGTTCAGGTTCAGGCAATGCAGAATCTTGCAGACACGGCATAATTAACGACGATTTCTATATTATCTTCTATTTCAGAAATAAATTATCCACTTCCCAGGTAAGAATTTCAGACCCTTTTCTCTCGATGAATTCCTTAACATGTATTTCTCCCTTATTAATTTTCTCGAATTCATCCGTCCTAACTGAAAATGGAAATCAGGATCAGTAGCCCGTGTAGTTTTCACTCCATGATTGTTATTATAATTATCCAATCATCAGATGAGAAAAAATTGAATTTTTATGCTGATTAGTGTTCTTGGAACCTGTTTTGCGTGTTAAAAATCCCTTCTTTCCCCTCATTTGCTGGAGAAAGAAAATATGTGGGCTTGATTTAGTTATGCTGATTATTATTGCTCTCCTTAAGAATTAGTAAATGATGATGTTTAAGTGTTTTTAGCTGCTAATGTTCTGTAAAACTTCTGTTGGTTTTGTGTTTATCTAGCATTTCTTGTCTTCTTGATATATAATTGGAACAATTTAGGGATTAGAAATGTTGATGGCTCAGTCTGATGGACTGTCCATATGGGAAATGTTATGCTGATTAATGTTCTTGGCAGCTATCTTGTGTGTTAAAAATCCCCCCTTTCCCGTCAATTGCTGGATTAATGTCATGCAAGCTTGATTTAATTATGCTGATTCTTATGGCTCTCCTTCAGAATCTGCAGTTGATGATTTGTTATTGTTTTTGCACTTTGTTTTGTGTTTATCTTGCATTTTCTGTCTTGTTGATATGTTATTCGGATAATTTAGGGATTAGAAATGTTGATGGGTCAGTCTGATGGATTGTCTGCATGGGGCTCGTCGAAGAGTCTGCTGCTATCTGACCCGGTTGCTGAAATGGACGACAGTGAATTTGCAGACGATGAACCTGATAAAATGAGTGATGTTTTACATATAGTTTCGTTTGAAGAGCTCAAGTCCAAGATTATTGCGTATGACACGATCATATGGTTATGGATATCCTTACTGCTGGTTTTAGCTTGGGGTATTGGAGTGCTCATGTTGCTGTATCTGCCCTTTAAGAGATATGTGCTGAGAAAGGACATTGCATCTCGCAAACTCTATGTTACTAGTGACGAGATCATCTACAAGGTATGGTATGATATTTGTTTTTCTCCGTTTGGTTGAGGAAATGTGTCTTTGTTTATGTGTTTCGGTAAATTTTCTAGGTGTCAAGACCTTCGTACATCCCTTTCTATGGAGAGATCAAGATTCAAAAGCGTGTTCCTTTGCATTTGGTAATCGATGTCATCCTTGAGCAAGGTATTCCTCAACCCTCAACACACCCTGCTCTTCCTTATCTAGTTTCATATTGCAACTGAATCAGTCGGTTCTTTCTCTTGCTTAGACATGTATCAAGATTAGAGCACGATGCAGTGAATTACATTGCATTATTATGTCGAATTTGAGATCATATATGCTACTAAGTGTCAAACTTTTAAACAACTTGAGTTTTGATTAGTATTTTTATAAGTTTTTGGATTGATCAGTATCTGGAAAGAATAAAAAGATTTTGCTATCTGCTCATCGATTGTAAGCTCTGAAGTGTGCTCAGCTCATTTCCTAATGATATGTGTAATTATCTGCTTGGGTTCTGCAGGTTGCTTACAGTCAATCTACGGGATACACACCCTTAGAGTGGAAAGTGTATCGAATGGAAAATCTGCTTCAGTTGATGAGCTGCAGCTGCAAGGGGTTTATAACCCTCAGCGCCTGAGGAAGGTACAAATACTCATCTATGGCTCTTCGTCACATAAGAATGGCAAGAAACAAAGGTTGAAAATCAAACTTCATGTAGGTTATTGTTGCACAAGCTGCAAAGGTTATAAAAGAAGCTAATGCACACAATGGTGAAGGTGAAAGCCTGTTTCGTACCGAATCTTTGACCGAGGCTTGGCTGAGGTCACCTTCAAAGAGTTCAGCTTGGAGGGTAAGAAACTACCGTAACCTTTTGATTTGAACTTAACTCTGTCATATGCCTCTTTCAGTTTGAACTTGGCTACTGTTGTTTGTGTAGCTTGTACAAAATAGCAGAATGATCGTAAAGTTTGTCGTAAATTGATTGATCTTTATTCATGTACCTGATTCATGCTACTTAAAGGCATGGAATTTGCTTGGTAAACAAAGCACGTGATTTGGATTTGTCTATTGACTTTAGTTGTAGCCCTAATGTGTTATCTTGCAGGCAGTTGCAGTTAATTCACCGCGCCATAATGCAGTTAGTTCACCGCGCCATAATGCAGTTAGTTCACCGCGCCATAATGCAGTTAGTTCACCGCGCCATTATGCAGTTAGTTCACCACGCCATAATGCAGTTAATTCACCGCGCCATTATGCAGTTGAGCACAGAGAGGCAGCCCCTTCAGACGCAGTCCTTAATAAACTTGAAGAAGTTAACAGATCAGTGAAGGTTAGTATCCCTCCTCTTCTTTTTTCTCCTGAAAGTCTGTCACCTTAGAAATGCAGTGGTATTATTGTGCAATGATTCCAAGTTTTAGTTCAGTGCATTAACATGAAGGCATTCAAATTCTTGGATTAAGTTTAGGTCATGTATTTTATTGTTACAATGAAACAGAACATCGAGCTGCTGATAGAGAAGGCTCAAGCCACACCAAGGACCATACCATAGGGAGTCGAAGATGACCTTTGCTCGCTCCAGAAGGAGACCTTTCATCATAGAGCATGAAATTTATCAACAAGCCGTCAACATGAGATTTCTTAGGTGATCTGAACTCCAAAGCCATCTTCTTGTTTCTCCTTTTTAAGATGGCTAACTAGTTCTTTGCAGACATTTATTGTAGTTTAGATAGCTTAGGCCTCCTTTTCAACTTAGTTTAATTCTTACTACTAGTCTTACTTTTTTACTGTTTCTGTTGCATTTATTTTCAGTTTAGTTCAATTCTATATGAATAAGACAATGAACATTATTCTCCTAAACAAACATCTTCTTACGATGAGACTTGTTTACCCTAAAGTCGTAAAACTTGTTTTTATTTTCTTAGTAAGCATTACAAGACCCTATTCTAATGTAGGGTAATCTTCTTCCTCAGCTACTTATGAATAGCTGTTTTCCCTTGCCAACTCAGGATAATAAAAGAAACTTCCTCTTGCATGCAAAATGGTCTTTAACAGCCTTTTGCCATTATCATTCTTCTTCAAAGAGAATGAACCAGGCTATTCATGTAGTTTTACCCTTTTTCGAGTATGATCACATAAATATCTTGATTCATTATCTTGAAGAAGAAAGAAAATGACACAAGGCGAGGGCAGTAGTTGTTAGTTTCCTCTTGCTGAGGATCTCTGTTTTGTGCTTCAAATCTGAAACAGTTACTGAAATCAAAGACATAAAAAATCTGATACAGTTAATGAAATCAAACACATAAATGCGAGATCAGAGGTTGGTAAGTTGTATCAGTCACGTTATAATCTGAAACACGGACCAAATTGTTCCTCATCATCTCTCTTAAACAAAAATTCACCGACTGGGAGGTAAAAAGAAGAAATCCCTTTGAAATGCACCAGGATCTCTGGTTTGTGCTTCAAATCTGAAACAGTTAATAAAATCAAACACATAAATGCGAGATCAGAGGTTGGTAAGTTGTATCAGTCACGTTATTATCCGAAACACGGACCAAATTATTCCTCATCACATCTCTCAAACAAAAATTCAGAAGAAATCAAATGCCAATAGAAGAAGGAGAAGAACAGAAGAACATCATCAGAGATATATAAAAACTAATCACTTCTTTTGAATCATTTTGTTGCAGTTAATATTTTTGTGTTCATCACATGATGCTCTGCATAAATTTCTGGGAATAAACACAAAAAAACGATGAACCCAAATAATTCCCTATCTAAACAAACAACAACGAGAGCGGATGGAGATGCTTGAGGTTGGGGCTCTGAGGCTGCTTATATAGCTAAGGCTTAAACCCTAATCCTTATTGAACACTGGGCTTTAGTCAAATTGCTGGAGAATTATTATTGTATCAGACTTTTTAGGGATGAAGCCCAAAGTTTTAAAGGCCTTAGCCCAAGTTGAGAGCTAAAAAGTAGAGTAACATCAATTTCCTAGGATCTAACCATATAAAAGTTGCGTCCATGGACTATCAAGAAGAATCATAACTAAAAATAATATACGCCTCCTTAAACAATAATAAGACTCGCTACTAACAATGTGGCTGAGCCTCCCACAAAAAAATCAGCCTTATACTGTACATAACAATTAAATCTTGATTCTATCAATCCAGTTTCTGAATCAACGATCACATGTCAATGACGTCATACGACACTCCTACTTCTCGACCCATGTAGACTTCACCCACTTGCTGCATTTCGTTTTGCTATTCGGCCGTGGTTGGACTTGGCTAAAACTGTGAATATTAAAAAAGAGATGGCTAAACAAGGTCCCGTGGCTCGGTAACTCTAATTCGAAATTTTTTAATAATAATTTCTCTTGTTTTTAATAGTGAAATAGATAAAAAAAAAAATTGCACCATAAATTAAGATTAATTTTATCAAGATATAGTTTTACTAAACTTAGGCCCTGTCAACTTGGGCTTAGATTAACTGAACTGAAATTATTCTGGTTGAACTAAGATTATTCCAGCTGAACTGAGATTATTCTGGCTGAATTGAGATTATTTTGGCTGAATTGAGATTATTCCGGCTGAACTGAGATTATTCCAGCTGAACCGAGATTATTCTAGCTGAACTGAGATTATTTCAACTGAATTGACATTATTGTAACTAAAATCATTTCTTGTGTTGACTTGAATTAAAATTTTGTAAAATATAATAAAAAGATTATATAAATCTTTTATAAATTCATTATAATATAATAATTACTTATTTTTATTATGTCAAGTGCTTATTTATATCTAAATAGGAATACTCTATTTTATTGGTTGATATTTATATAACTTTCACACTTTAAACTCATGGATTACTATATTTTTCTTTTAAGAAAGTTAAATACATATATTTTTGTATTATTTTTTATCGATTATTTTAGTATTAAAAATATTATTTTTTCGATATAAATATAGTCGAGATATAGTTTTGAGTAAAAAAATATATTTTTGTGCGGAAAGAAATTCTCAAAATAAAATAAATGGAACGAGAAATTTAGAAGAAACTCACCGAATATGATCTTAGCAACACGCCGCCTCCTTTCATAGTAGTGGATGCAATTGATTTTATTTTATGAATATCTGATATGTATGAAGTAATAATATAACTCCCTATTTTATGAATTTGGTTCATTTACACAAGTTAAGATAAGATGAAATAAAAACAAATCGATTATAAGGTTTTTTGCATCATGTTTGATAAATGATAAAATACATCATTTTAAGGAAATTACATTGAATTTGTGAAAATCCAATCAAATTGAGTAGAAATATATTGAATTATATTTAACTATACTAAATTAATCAATAAATTATATCGAATTGAATAAAGAAAAAAATTGATATACAGAATTGAGATTATTCCCGCTGAACTGAGATTATTCCCGCTGAACTGAGATTATTTCAGCTGAACTGAGATTATTCTACTGAATTGAGATTATTCCAGCTGAACTAAGATTATTCTAGCTGAGATTATTGAGAAATAAACTGAGGTTGACCGGGCCTCAAATGTATCATGATTCATGTATGGACTAAAAATGAATTAAACTAATGTAATAATTTTCACTTAAGAATAAGAGCAGATGACCTTCACTTCACTGATCACATTATTCACATGTGAACATTTTTTTACCTCCAAAACACCAGCAAGGCTTGATCAATTTCCTTGATATTGAGAGCGAGTCCAACAGTTTCCCTATCTCCTCCTCTATAATAGAGAATGAAAATATTGATTCCCTAAATTTCTATAAGGGTGTTGCTATTTACACTCACCTAGTGGTGTAAATAACCTTGGGATAGTAAAAAGTTGGTAGGTCATAATGGTGTAGATGAAAAAGATGCTATTTGCACCCATCTTTTAGTCAACCCTTTAATATTTAAATAATTTCTATTGAAAAATGTGGTTATATTAAAATCTTAAGTTATATTTCAGATTTTTTATTGTATATAAAACACAAATTATTTTAATATAAAATAGAAAGATTTTTACTTAAAGTTGATTTATGACACTATACAACACACTTATAATTATTATCAAATAATGCTATATCACAACTTCTAAAATCATTTGAATTCATAAAATATATATATCACAAAAATTAGTTTGTGTAATTCAACCAAACTTATATAAAAATATGTGAGTATTGTTTAGACATCAAGTAACATTATATTAAATATTTTATAATTAATAACTTTGTAAAATTATATATTTACTATGCCTGATGTGTAGTATTTATTTGTGTATATTAATTTAAATATTGTTTAATATATTAGCTTCCTAGAAATGAAGGAGAAGAAATTTATTATGAAGAGCACAGATCATGTAAAATTATAATCTAATTGTGTAAACACCTGAAATTATATAACAAGAAAATAAATGCATTTATTTTAATAAAATGTTTACTTTAACATTTTATTAATCTGTATAAATTTTTTATTTTAGATCAAATATATTTAATCTATAAATTAAAATGTTAAGAAATAATAATGTTAAAAGGAAAAAGTTTAAGTTGACCAATAAAATAAGAATGAAAATAGTCTAACTAATTAATGTGCACGTTGATTTGAGTAAAGTGGGGTAGGGTGGTGCAAATAGCAATTAGGGTGGTGTAAATAGAATCACCCTTTCTATAACCACTCCAACAATTCCTCTATTTTAGGGATTTCTAAATATAATAAATTAATACATATACATTAATTTTCTTTTTTCTTCTATTTACCTAATATATCAATTCATCTGCAACTCATCCACCGCCGACCTCCTCCTCCTTTAAATCTCCGCCGGCCTCCTCCACCTTTCTTCTCCTTCTCCGCCGGCCTCCACCTTTTCTTCTCCTTCTCCGCCGGCCTTCTCCTCCTCTCTCCGCCGGCTTCCTCCTCTCCCCGCCCACCAGCCTCCTCCTCCTCTCCATGCCCGCCGGCTTCCTCCTCCTCCTCCCCTCCCCGCCGGCCGGCTTCCTTCTCCTCTTCCTCTCCCCGCCGACTTCCTCCTCCTCCTCTTCTCGGGCCGGACTGATAAAATAGAAAGTTGAAGGAGTAATATTAATTTTTTATTCAAATTCATTCCCTATAATTTCCTCTCTCTTTCTACAAATTTGGGGATTCACTCTCTCTCTACAAGTTGCAGCTGTGTTTGGGGAAGCTGTTGGAGCCTAAAATCCCTAAAAAGCACTAAAATCCCTATTATGCAGCATCTGTTGGACTTGCCCTGATACAATTGTCTCCATCGCCACAACATATGATCACTTTGCTTCTACGGAAGCTTCGCACTTTTCATCTATAGGATTCTCTCTTGCAAACAATCTGTGGGAGAAAAGACTGAGAAATCAAGTGAGAGCCCAGATTTAGGTATATGATGAAGAAGAAATTACTGGTGATTGGTGGCACAGGGTACCTGGGGCAACACCTGCTACAAGGTTTCAGTCAGAATCAAGAATCATGCCCTTTTGCATTGGCATTCACTCACCACACTGTGCCTCCTCCCGTGCCACTGCTCCAGGCCATTCCTCAGGCCAGCCCTTTTCGTGTTGATCTCAGAAATGGCGATGGACTTGATGTCATTGCTGAAAAGTTTGGGCAGGTATGACATTTTCTGGGATTTCTCATTTTTAGAGTAGAGATGGTTTCTTGGACTTGTGATTGGCTGGTATGATTGTTGAATGCTGTTTTTGATTGTGCTGTGATATCAAGTTGGAGGTTTTTGTTGAAGGGAGCACATTTTGGTATTATGGTTGAATAGGGATTGTGAATTTGTGTGTTTTAGACTGTGCTAAGTTAGTTGGAGTTGTGAATGGCTGATTTGATAGCTATTGTGGCTGAATGAAATTTTTTTCCTCAAATTACATGTACCTTTTCTTCTTCTGGGATTTCCTCATTTTAAGATTAAAGCTAGTTTCTTGGACTTGTGATTGGCTGATATTATAGTAGAATGGTGTGTTTGACAGTTTGAGTGTGCTGTGATATCAAGTTTGAAACTTTTTGTTGAGCACATTATTGTATTCTGGTTGAATATGTTTTGTAGGTTTTACACATATTTCTGGGATTTTCTCATCTTTAGAGTAAAGCTAGTTTCTTGGACTTGTGAATGCTGTGGTTGATTAATGATTCTCAAGTTTAAAACTTTTTCTTTAAGTGTGCATTTTTTGGTATCTGCTACAATAGGTTTTGTGTGTTTTAGACTGTCTAAGTTAGTTGGAGTTGTGAATAGCTTATTTGAGAGGCATTGTGGTTTTTTTTCAGCCAGATGTTGTGGTTAATTGCGCGGCAGTGTCTGTCCCTCGTGCCTGTGAGATTGATCCAGATGGTGCTATGTCAATAAATGTGCCTTCTGCTCTCATTGAATGGATGTCAAGCTTTGGGAATGGCAATGTTCTTCTCATACATCTGTCCACTGATCAGGGTAGGTGCCACTACTTATCACAATGATTTTGTGCCAAATGTTCATCTATGCAGTGCTATCAGTCTTTTTGAAAACTGCTGTCTGTATTTATATATACTTAAGATCAATCTTTGCATATGGAGTTCGCTTGTTAAAGTACAACTATTTATCTGTCGTGAACCCATTGAACAAGTTCAACTTGAAAGCTAAATGTACGAGTATCTTTCGTGAGTTGAAGAGGGCCTGACTTGTATTTTCTTTCAGTTTATGAAGGAACAAAATCTTTCTATAAGGAAGAGGATGAGGCTGTTCCAGTGAATGTCTATGGAAAATCCAAATTGGCTGCTGAGCTATTTATCAAGGCAAGATGCTCCAACTTTGCTATATTGAGAAGCAGTATTATTTTCGGGCCACAAACAATCTCACCAGTTCCAAAGTCGCTCCCAATTCAGGTACACACCATCCATGAAGCCCAGTTTTATAATTCTTCATCTATTTCATAAACATTCTGTGAAAAAAAGAAAGAGATGTTGTTTCTTGGTATTTCACCTGTTTAATTTTTTTTTTGCCACTTGCCAGTGGATGGATAGTGTCCTTGCCAAGGGAGAGACGGTTGAGTTTTTCCACGATGAGTACCGGTGTCCAGTTTACGTGAAGGACCTGGTTACCATTATCCAAACTTTAGCAAACAGATGGATTTCAGGTTTGAATCTTTTACCCTCTAATCCAGTTACCATTTGCTGCAGCTCAAGTAACCGAACTCTAAAAGAAAGATTTTTCTGAAATTTGGCTTGATGGTTTAAAACTTGAAAATCTTCAGATTTGTCTACAATCTATAACTCACCTAAACCTTGACGACTAGTTCTGTATGTCATAAAAGTCAAGCACACTTTGTTGCTTGATTTGAGCTTCTGTTCTCCATTTCATGGACAAATTGATAAATGTTCTGGTGCCTTTTGCAGAGGCAAAGCCGATGAACGTGCTCCTGAATGTGGGAGGTCCAGATAGGGTGTCACGACTCCAAATGGCCGAGGCCGTTGCTGAAATAAGAGCCTACAAAACCTCATCAATCAAGGCTGTATCTGCATCATCGGTATGAGCACAACACAAATCGAGACCTAATTGGTGGCATAGCATTACTGTTTGTAACGCCTTCTTAAATTTGCAGGTGGACCGTGGCGTGAAGTCTCCAGCAGACATTTCCATGGACGTTAATAAACTGGTTCAAATGCTCGGTGTTTCGCCGACTAAGTTTAAGGACGGTGTGAGATTGACACTTGATCATTGCTGAAGTTTGAATTCCTGTTGTTGGACTGGTTTTTGACACTCATTAACAAGTGTCCTCTTTAGACAAGAGCTTCAAGGCCATGTTCTTGTCAGTTGAATGAACTAAATTAAAATTAAACATATTAAAAAGTCGTAATTTTAGACTAAAATTAATTCAAAATTCACAATTTACAAAAATGTACACCGAGCTCAAGGACAAAAATTGTATGGTTGACGTGAGTTCATCGTAGCATGTCTTTAAATGGCCGGACAGCGTCAAAGCCGACGAAATTTTACGCGGAGAAAATTGAATGCTCTCGGAATAGAATGGGAATATGGAATTGATTCTTACTTTAATTATTGACTAATTCCATTCATGAAACTGACCAAGGTTCCGTACAGTTCAACTTATTGCAGCACTTTTCACCACAATACAACACTGGTCAGCACAACACAACACTCATCAGCACAGCACAACCCTCATCAGCACAACACTTTTCAGCTCAACGCATTTAAGCTCTAAATGGACACTATATTTATATTTTATAAAAATAATATTAATTAAGTAAATTTTTTCAAAATAAGTAATAAACATTGTGTTTTTGTTCAACTCAAATGAACACTATTTAACACTTTTACCATTATTCAGCACAAGATCAGCACAGCACAACACTGATCAGCACTCATCAGCACAACACAGCACTCATCAGCACAGCACAACACCAAATAAGTTGAACTGGACAGGGCCCAACTCTTACAAATTCCATTCATGTGATTATGCCTAGGATCAATTCTTTACCGCTCATGTTTCACCCAACGAAAAATATTGAACTGAAATAAAAATAAATGTATTAAAAATATTAGAAATATAATAATATTAATTTGAATATTATTAGTTAGATAAAAAATATTATATTTCATTATAATTTTTAGAACCGAATTGTAAAGTAAGCAGATTAATCTTTCGTCATCACAGTCGGTGGTGAAATCATTTAAAAATTTGAATAGGTTCTGAAATTCGAAATCCAGATTATGATACTGATCTCCAATCAAATTTAAAACTTTCCGGCGAGTTTATATTGCCAAACTGCAATCATCTATGTTTCTGTCAAAACTTTTTCTGATAATTTAATTTACACGGAAATAAATTTCTCATTCCGCCGCCAATAAGACGCTAAAACTTGAAATTCATGCTGATAAGCATTGTATACTTGTAGCATATTATCAGAACAAGAATAAGATGCCACAAAAATACAATCATCATAGTTTTGTGGTTATTATTTAATCCATAAAGAATATTATGAACCAATCGTTATTCTGAAAAAGGTGAAATTCTGTGAGATTTGCATTTCTAGCCGACAGGCAATCATGCATATCTTTTCACCTTATTGATGAAGAATAATTGCCACATATTTTATTAATTTCACCCACATATTCACAAGTTATTCTCACAATCTCACATAATTACTGGTTAGTACAAAATTAGAATTACTACCATAATTTAATGGCAGAATCAAAATATCAAATTCATTGAATGTGACAGCAAATTGAAATCGACAGCATTTGACGTTTTGAAAATGCAACCCCCTCTCATAAATATTTTGAGTAATGGTAATTTGTTAGAAGTTAAAATGAAAAGTCAATTTTCATTAAGGACATATATTATTTTTTAGTTTACTTTATATTAGTATTTATCGATAAACTTCAACTTAATTTAATTCAATTTGTTTTAATATATTGGTGCAGTATTATTTAGTTCAAGTGTATGAAAAATTGAAAATAACAGTAGATAACGAGAGTAAATAAATCTTTTTTTTTATATAAGGAACAATACATACGTATTGTCAATTATAAGAAAGTGGAAAGTTAAATTGGAAGATGGCCAAAAAGATGGAAATTAGGTTAGTCTATTTTTCTGTAAAAATGCTAACGAATTTAATTACTTTAAATTTTACAGAATAATATTCATTCCGTTTCCGTTTTTAAACCTTCCCCAGATAAAAACTTACCATAACTTTCCGGCAAATTGACCAACAAGGGAATTATTCCCACCACAAAATTCCATCCCTGCCCTTGCCCGCCATTTCTCCGGGCAACCCACTTTCCTGATTCGTCAACCAGCCGTGCCCGTAAAAACCCGGGCAGCGCCTTCCTTTTTTGTCACCGCTGCAATCACTCACTATATATCCCTTCTCCATTTAGTGCGTGTGACTGCGTGTTAACGGCAGTAGCTCTGGTATGGTAAGCGCCGTGACGATCACGATCATTCAACGGCTTTAGACACTGCGGCGACTTTAAGGTTTCATTGACGGCGGCGGAGGAGAGTTGAATTTTCCGGTGGTTGTTGGTTGCAGAGACAATGTGGAGGACAGTAGCTCGATCTTCTGCGGCGGCGGCGGCGGCGCGGCTCCAAGGATCGCGGAGGTTCACGACGGCGATGTCCGGGCCGTGTATTGTACACAAGCGCGGCGCTGATATCCTCCACGATCCGTGGTTTAACAAGGTCGGTTGATCGTGCTTTTTCGATTCGGCTGCTGAATTGATGCTCTGCCAGCTTGAATTACTCTTGTTTATCGCATAATTTAAGTGAAAAATACTTGCTTTTCTGCAAGGAAAGTGTGATGATTTAATTGATGATGATTAGTTACAGTATGATTAACTAGGCTTCTGTTGGAAGTGCTTGTGAGTTGTGAATTCGTTTATAAGATGAAGTCTTTTGTTCTTTAGTTATTGTAAAGATCGATTTTTGTTTATACACTCATAATTTGTAGTTGTAGTTTTAGGATCTGATGATCTTTGTTTTATGCGTTGATGAGTTTCATATGTATCATGGAGATATTTAGTATCTGATAGCTACTTGCTAAATTCAGGATACTGGCTTCCCTATGACGGAAAGAGACCGTCTTGGACTGCGTGGTCTTTTACCTCCTCGTGTGATATCGTTTGACCAGCAGTATACTCGATTCATGGAGTCGTATCATTCACTGGAAAATAATACTCAGGGTCAGAAAGAGGATTTCATAGCGTTATCTAAGTGGAGGATCCTAAATAGGCTGCATGACAGAAATGAGACATTGTACTACAGTGTAAGTGCAATTGATGGAATATACTGATTCTGGATCATTTTGTACGTGGCGATATTAGTTGAGTGTGATGCGAGTTTTGATATACTATTGCAGGTCCTGATCAATAATATCAAAGAGTTTGCTCCCATTATATATACTCCCACAGTGGGACTGGTTTGTCAAAATTATTCAGGACTGTTTAGACGTCCACGTGGGATGTACTTCAGTGGCAAGGATAAAGGAGAAATGATGTCTATGATCTATAATTGGCCTGCACCAGAGGTATTATCTTTGTCTTGGAGCATATACTCAGTTTCACTCTCTGCTCATCATTTGATAAATGTATCACTAGAAGGGTTTTACCGCAATCGGTCTGCATGATTTTGTAGAATGTCTTAAAAATATTACTATCAAAAATGGTTTCTTGAAAGCACATTGGGTTCTTTTCTTAGTGATCAAGTTTTGGAATTGTAAGAAGATTATATGCTTGTGTAAGAATGATTGCTTTATTGCATTCATCTACATGAAATAGGATGTTTAATGAGATATCATTGGCAATGGCAGGTTGACATGATTGTAGTAACAGACGGCAGCCGTATACTTGGGCTGGGTGATCTTGGAGTTCAGGGAATTGGTATACCAATTGGAAAGCTCGATATGTATGTTGCAGCTGCAGGGATCAATCCACAACGTGTATGTACCATGTGCTGTGCCTTTATCTTGTTCATTATGATCAAATAGAATTACAGCTTTTAGAACTACCACGTGTTTAGTAACATGTTTAGACTTTATTTTTCACTGCTTGAGTACCTTTGTCACTCTCTAACAGATACTCCCAATTATGCTTGATGTGGGGACGAACAATAAGAGGCTCCTTGAAGACAAACTTTGTGAGTTCATTTTTTTGAAGTTCTCTTTATGATTGGTTTATCATATAATCCGAGGCTCTGGTTTACAGATCAATTCATACACGCTTCTTTAAAAAAATAACTCTTTTGATTCAACAGATTTGGGCTTGCGTCAACCAAGGCTGGAAGGGGAAGAATATTTATCCATAATTGATGAACTCATGGAGGCCATCCATGCTCGTTGGCCAAAGGCTATTGTGCAGGTTCAAACCTGCCCTTTTTATGATCTTTTCACCACAATTTTGACTCTGTACTGATTTATTGCAACTCTTTCAGTTTGAGGATTTCCAATTTAAGTGGGCTTTTGAAACACTGGATCGCTATCGGAAAAAGTTTTGCATGTTTAATGATGACATACAGGTGACTAACTTGGGGCCGAATTCTTGTTAATTCTTATTGTTTATTGTCTTTAAGAGTCTATGGCAATTATCTCCAAGTAGTGAATTTGAGCCTATGTTTTTGTCATGCAGGGGACTGCAGGTGTTGCATTGGCTGGGCTACTTGGAACTGTTAGATCACAAGGCCTACCATTAACTGCTTTTGCAAATCAGAAAATAGTTGTTGTGGGAGCTGGAAGGTAATACTGTTAATTATGACACCATCTTCACTTGTTAAATTTTTTGACATCATCCTCATTTCTTAATACATTATTTTCAAATCTGGATCTCAGTGCGGGGCTTGGCGTGCTTAACATGGCATTACAAGCTGTTTCAAGGATGGCAGGACCAGTGGCAAACCCTCACTTTTTCTTGATAGATAAGGATGTATGTTTTAAATTTTACTGCTAGTCATTTACCAACTTCCGCAATTTCCTTTACTCCCTCTTGGCTGTAGATCTGTAAAAGTCAATTTTTTGCTTCTTCTGAGTTTCCATTTCTTGGCTAAAACTAGTCTGAGATGTAATATGCATGAATGCAGGGGCTGATCACAAATGATAGGGAGAATATTGATCCTGCAGCTGCTCCATTCGCGAAAGCACATGGAGATCTCGAGACATTTGATCTTAGAGAGGGTGCACCACTCATTGAAGTGGTGAGTATTACAGAATCACATATGCCTGTATTGTTTTGCATTGTTAAAAATAACATACATCATGTATCATTACGGATGCATATATCATATTTCTTACTTACTGATCATGCATTATCGTAATTTTTTTTCTTCAGGTGAAAAAGGTCAAACCTCATGTACTTCTTGGTTTATCTGGTGTCGGTGGCCTTTTTAATGAAGAGGTGGGTGCTCATTCCATGTTACCTTACCCCAACCTGATACGTTTGTGAATCATCCATTTCTTATTGTATTTCACTTGATAGTAAATGACTCACTTGACTTATTACTTATCCTGAGTTTTGCTATACTTCCATCTTGCACAAAAAGCTGTTCAATTGCAATTAGATAGAGAAAGATGTAGATAGCTTAAGTATTTTAATAAGTGGATTTTGATCACTTGTTTCTTTTGATATTAGGTGCTCAAAGCAATGAAAGAGTCGGATTCCATCAAGCCTGCTATTTTTGCAATGTCAAATCCCACTAAGAATGGTTTGCTCTATACTTATCTGTTTGTACTGTACGAGCGCTTCTTATAAAAATTCCAGTTCCATTGAACACTATTCTGTGACTTGAACAGCCGAATGCACTGCTGAGGATGCTTTCAAGCATGCTGGTGAAAATATTGTTTTTGCAAGTGGCAGCCCATTTGAAAATGTTGATCTTGGTAAGATGTGATTAGATTGGTTTGGTAATACATAATATTGACTAATTAATCCATCATTAGAATTTCTTTTATCTTTTAATATTAAAGTTGAATGAGCTAGGCTGTCTATATTTCTAACACTAGATAGTATGTTAAGTATTGATCTCTAGTTTTATCTTCAGTTACTCATGAGTTTATGTTCAGGTGACGGTAAAGTTGGCCATGTGAATCAAGCAAATAACATGTACCTCTTTCCTGGGTTGGTGCTAACATCCGTGACTTCTTTTGGTTTCACATATATATTACTTAGTCCGGAACACTTAAAATATTTGTTTGGTCTATTTCAGGATTGGTTTAGGAGCTCTTGTGTCTGGTGCTCGAATTATTACTGATGGAATGTTGCAGGCTGCCTCTGAATGGTAAAGCATAAATTATCTAATGAACCACTCTCTTCTTGCCTCTTGTAATTCGCAATTCACTGGTTTTTTTCTGCCAAAGGTTGATGGAAGACTTGCATCCTATATGCATAACTTTCTTGTCTGTTTAAAGATCCAAATTTTAAAATTCATTTGGTTGAATTTACGATCAATCTGACCAAGTTTATAAGATAACTTCTTTTCTTTTCATCTTTTGGTGCTTACGAGCACTTTTATCTATATATAATAATTCAACCTCGCATCTGCAGCCTCGCCTCCTACATGACTGAGGAAGAAATTCAGAAAGGAGTCTTGTATCCATCCATTGATTCGTAAGTTCTTACTTATTCACAATATATATGAAAATTAGACATAATGGCATAACGAGTACTAAATATCTTTGCGCTAATACTATAAGCTAGTCTGATTCTAAGATTTCATTCCATGATTGCAGTATTCGTGACATTACAGCTGAGGTTGCAGCAGCTGTTCTTCGCGCGGCTGTAGCTGACAAAGTTTCTGAAGGCTATCATCATGTAGGACCTAAAGATCTCCTTCGCATGTCAGAAGTAAGCATCTTTATCAATATTTGTCATTGGAAGCTCAGAATATTTGTCATCTTTATGCATTGTGTTTCATCGGGACTATCTTTTTGATTCTGCTATTGTTTAATGCAGGAGGAAACACTGCAACATGTGAAAAGAAACATGTGGTATCCAGTTTACAGTCCTATTGTTCACGAAAAGTGAAATTCTCATTAGCCATACAGCACAGGGGTTATTTTTTCTGGCAAAACCCCATAGTGTAAAGTTCTGCAGCTGATAGTAGCATTCTAAATTATTTAATTGGCTTTTAGGGGCCAACTATAGAGACAAGGGAAGCAATGATCAAACATAACCTCTAAAGTTTTGATCTTTTGTTTCGAAATGTTGTTACACGCAGACAAACATTGCCATTGTAACGGATAAACACTCCTATATAATACTGGAGGTTTGCTACTAATATGTTTTCAAAGAGTCAGAATCTTTTGGAACTCGGTTTTTGATATTGTTTTGATCTTGAACTCCAATCATGGATCTTTAGCTACTACTTTATATTCTCTTATGTCTAATTGTAATTGTAAATTAGTATTCTTGATGTGATAAGGCCTACTAAGAAGACTCAACATGATTATTGAACAAACATTGCATTTCTATAAACTTACGGAAAATGAAGCATATCAGTAGCATACAGAGAAGTTCAAAGACCACGACACATTGAGAAGGGAACAAGCAAGTGCTTATGAAAAACATGCTAACTCACAGTGTATCTATTCCCATGAATATTAGGTGCTAAAGCAAAATAGGCACATCAATGAATGTAAAACAATAAATATTTCTGAACTATCATAAGTATATCAAAGAAAAGTCATCTTCTTAATCATCTTCTGGATAGGAGCAGGGGCCTTTTCTTTTCTCGAAATTAATTCATGTACACGGGACATGTTACCTGAAGTTAATCCAAATTCCCTTTCAACCATTTTATCAAGGTAAGCCACAGCATCCTCATATTTCCTCTCCTCAAGAAGTCCTTGTACAATTATGTTGTAAGCAATTTCATTTGCCAAGCAGCCGCTTGCTTCCATTTGGACAAAAAGCACTTTAGCCTCCTCCACTAAACCACGCTTGCAAAGGGCATCCATGATCATGCCATATGTTCTAACATTAGGACTCATTCCTTTCAGTGGTAAACTGCTAAAAATTTCCCGTGCCCTATCAAGTCTGCCACTTCGACAAAAACCATGAATAATGATATTATACATACTAATACATAGCTCCACCCCATCTCTTTCCATCTTTTCCAAGAGCTGCAGTCCTTCATTAACAAGTCCATTCTTGCAAAGGCCATCCAACATCACAGAATATGCGTGAAAATCAGGTTTTAGGCCACTAAGTTGCATCTCCTTAAAAATTTCATTAGCCATATCATACCTCCCTGATCGAAACAATCCCTTCATAAGGATATTGTAAGTAGAAATTGCAGGATTCAAGCCCTTGCTGAGCATATCTTGGAATGTTTGCATAGCCTCCTTAAATTCCCCTTTGTTGAAGTGCCCGTTGATCAAAATATTATGAGAAATAGTGCTAGGGACGATTCCACTGGCTACCATGGCATCAAAGACTCTTTTTGCTTCATTCATCTTACCCTGCAAACAATATCCATCCATGAGTGCACTGTATGTGACGACGTTAGGAGTCTCGCCTCTTTGAATCATGGTCTCAAATACATTATTCGCATCTGTCATCATTCCATGCTTGGAATATGAATCTATCAAGATACTATAAGTAACTACATTGGGAGCTATATCAAAACTGAGCATTTGATCACACAATCTCTTGACCTTATTCCACTCCCTTAAACTACAAAGACCGCGAATTAAGCAACTATAGGTGAAGACATTTGGTGAAATACCCTCCTCAATCATCTCACCTAAGAGACCAAGAGCTTTATCCATCATGTTGTCCTTACACAAGCAGTCAATAATGGTGCTGTACATGTTGACATCAGCTTTTGTATCACTATTTTTCACAAGTTTAAGGAACTTAATAGCTAATTCAGTGTTCCCAGCTTTAGACAGCCCATCAATCGCAGTCCCCAGCAAAACCACATTAAGTTGACACAAATTTCTACGTATAATCATCCCGAATAGTTCCTGTGCCTCAGAAACCTTATTATCTCGAAAAAGACCCTTTAGCAAAGTTCCAAAGGTCCTGAAATCAGGTACTAGCCCACGCTTGTAGAAGGTACCCAACAGAGAGAACCCATATTCTACTCGACCCTCCATGCAAAAGCAATTAATGATGATATTCAATGTACAATCACTAACTGCAATGCCCTCGAAACACATATTTTTAAACAGAAATATGGCAGCAGAATGTTTATTCATCCTAACCACAAGACTAAGCAGCTGGTTGAATATAATCTCACTTGGTAGGGGTCTCATACGAACCATTTCATGATAGAAATCCACAGCATCATCAAGATTGTCTATTCTATTAATTTGATCCCCCAACCAATGACCCGAGGATATAATTTGTTTCAGATTGGACCTCTCATCATGCCTATTAACCGCATTGGAGTGAAAGCCAGACCGACATTGGGAAAGATTTGGAGTTCTACTACCCGATGAAAGAAATGCTAACCATTCAAAGAATGGAACTTTATTATTCCAACCAAAACAATGCCTAAAAGGGCTACCTTTATTCATCGTAGCAACCAAAACAACACCTAAACTCCCCTATTTCTGAATCATCACTTTATCAGACT
Source organism: Sherardia arvensis (assembly GCA_948330725.1). Taxonomy (NCBI): domain Eukaryota; kingdom Viridiplantae; phylum Streptophyta; class Magnoliopsida; order Gentianales; family Rubiaceae; genus Sherardia; species Sherardia arvensis. The sequence continues at coordinate 4,121,292 of OX415238.1, read as the reverse complement.
ATCAGTACTGTGTTTTGTGGCCTATTTCCAGATTTGGGATACTATCCAGCATAAGAAACACAGAAATTCAGCTACAAATAATCCCAGAAATATTCAGCAATTCCACATATAATCCCATGATTATCTGAACTCATCTGTCCATCTACATACCACTACCAGCCAATTTAAGGTTACAATTTCCTACAAAAATGCAGCTCTATTCATCAACATGGTGATTCAAAGCTCGTAATGTTCAGATAAAACAAAAATTTAAGCAAAACGAAGGAGAAGGTCAGCTGATGAACTAACCGGTTTACAAAGGTAGCTTCTTTGCAGTATCAGAGATAGGTTTGTCCGAATGGCCGGAAAAAAATTATGCTCACTTCAAGATAGCCGGCAGGTTGGTTTCTAAAGGTACCCTCCGGCGAGTAGATCGATCGTTTACGGCGGCCCAGAGGAGAGGTTTCGGTACTACTGTTCTTTTGGTTTCTGTTTCTGAATTTTTTTCCCCGTTTTTTTTTTCCGTGGAATTTCGTTCTATTGTTTATAAATTAAGCCCCGTGTTATTCCAATCATGTTGCTAAACCACTTTGAAATATTTTTTTGTTATGAGTGTCAAATTAAACTGAATTAAAATTAATCAAACTAAATTTCACTAACTGATCTACTAATAAGTTTAGTTGAATATGGTCAAACAATACCAATATGTTATTTAGTTTTTATCGGTTGATAAGTTTCTAATTTTGAATAGTTTATTTATGTATTCCTTGTATTTTGTTGTAACTTTGATCGTAAATTTGAAATAATATATGAATAATATCATCGTGCGATATTTTGAAATATTTTAAATATATATTTGTCAAATATCAAATTACAGATTCTTCATTTACATAACCAAAATTATTAATGATCAAATTTACTGCGAAATAGTATTTTTATCGAACTGTGTCAAATCTTATGAATAGAAGTAGTACTAAAGGATTAAGGATCTAAGCAAGCATGTCAGCCCTTCTAGAATTCGTTTAGTTTAAGTGAGTTAAATTAACCACTGGTGCATGAATTGGGTTGACCAAAAGTCTCACTACCAAAGAAGAAAACAACAAAACTCAAACTTTATAATATTGCAACTTTTTGCCTTTGAAATGGGAACATCAGCTAGCCATCTCCAAATTCGTTTCTTCAAAGATATATAATCGGATATTGCATCAGAAAGGAAACTTCTCTGCAATGAAGTTCTAAGCAAATGGAACATTCCATGGATCTATATTTAAACTGAGCTGGGATCTGACTATTGAAACACCAAAAGACAGCAAACTGGTAGTTTGAAAACTTTACAAAATCAGTGTCATAATCAAGATACCAATGGCTGAATCAAAGAGGTTTGATTTCAAATTTGTATAAAATTTGGTGTTTTTAATGTTTCTGATTGATGTTTATATTTTTGCAGATATGCAGTTGTGAGTGGGGCAAACAAAGGAATAGGCTTTGATGTTGTGAGGCAATTAGCTTCTGAAGGGATCACTGTGGTGCTAACTGCAAGAGATGAGAAGAGGGGTCTTGATGCAATTCTTAGGCTGAAAGAATCCGGTGGCGTTTCCGGGGATGTGATCTTTCATCAGCTTGATGTTTCAGACTCATCAAGTGTTGCTTCACTAGCTGAGTTTGTTAAGGATATGTTTGGAAGGCTAGATATCTTGGTACTACTCATTTCATATTTTCGAGTTTCTTGATTAGTTGCATGCTATGAATGTAACATAATCATAATCACATTTCATAGTTCTTCATGTTTTCTTGATGAAATTTGGAAGTTTGATAATGTGTGTTCATGTCTTAGGTGAACAATGCAGGAGTATTGGGAGGAACCGAGTTAGATGATAACACTTTTCGAGCTTCTGTTGTTGGAAAGGTATGATTTGTCTTTCATTTCACACAAAAACTAAGGAGAGGAGTGAAGTTTTTGAAGGGATTGTTATCAATGCATAATATCATCCATTTGATGCTTATTGTTGATGAATGCAGACAGCAGAAACTATAAACTGGAATGATGTGATGAAAGAAACATATGATTCTGCATTGAGCTGCTTGAAAACAAACTACTATGGCACAAAATCAATGATTGAAGCCTTCATGCCACTTCTAAACCTGTCTCAATCCCCAAGAATAGTCAATGTTTCATCTCAAATGGGGAAACTGAAGGTGAATTTCTTACAAATATAAGCCTTTTGCACATATGATGAGATAATATTGTAATGTAGAACAATAAGAATGCATCTGAAGAAGTTCTTGACATATATTTTCAGTACATACCAAGTAATTGGGCTAAAGGTTTACTAAGCGACGTCGATAACCTTACAAAAGAGAGACTAGATGATGTGATGAATGAATTTCTGAAAGACTTCAAGGAAGGTAACCTAGAAGCCAAGGGATGGCCTTTATTCTTTGCAGCCTATATAGTGTCGAAAGCAGGTGTGGCTGCATATACAAAAATGGTGGCAAAGAATCAGCCAAACATGAAGGTTAACTGTGTTTGCCCCGGTTTTGTGAAAACCGACATAAACTTCAACACCGGGGTACTAACTGCTGCTGAAGGTGCGCACAGTCTCGCGAGGCTCGCCTTATTGCCCGACGATGGTCCTTCTGGCCTGTTTTACATATGCGCCGAAGAGACACCCTTCTGAGTCCTCTCTGATCACTATATCTTGTGATTATTTGATCATTTGATCATCTATAATTAGTAGGAGACAATAGCGTGTGTGAGCTTTTACAAATTTGTTGCTCTATCAATTCTGCAAATGGTCATCAAAATCATAACCCTCTTTTATTCATTTCTCAACTTTTATAACAAATAGATGAGATTATCTAGTCCTTGATTATGGTGATAGTTATTATAGGGTAGAACTTGCTCAATTTGATACTCATTATGTTTCCCGAGTTCGAACAGGTTGGGGTTGGCGTGATTATGTAGTTAACATTCCTTGTAGTTATTTTGTTGTTTCTAAGTTATATACTGTAATTTTAACATTTCACTTTAAAAATTAAAATCGTAATGGATAAAATGATTTATGCCCTGTTTTTATGAGATTAATTTTGCTGAACTGATCTAATTTAATCGGAATAATTTTTTTTGAATTGAAGTAATATAACTAAATTTGACTCAATATAATTAAATGATATTTGTATTGAACTAAACTAAATTAAATTAAATTAAATTAAACGGATATATTTATAAACTCATGATTTGAGCAGGGAGTGATTGTTTTCTCGTGGTGTCACTGAAAAAAGAGCAAGAAAGATGTACTGCTTGTTTTCTCGTGGTGTTACTAGGAAGATGAATACTGTTTTAGATATGCTTATGAAGTTGCATGACTTTACATGGCAGCGTGCCGTTATGTTATCTGAAAAGACATGATGATACATGTGTGTTCTCTAGGTAGTCCTAGTAGTTCTGATAAGTATTTTGTGATGGGGTAAGCAATTTACTTTTCATGTTGCTTTTAGCAATTTTTCATGGTTTTAGATTTCTTTGTATATTTGTATATGGAGGTTTCCTATTTCTTTCTTGTTATTACTTCAAGCAGCGGTAGGTTTCAATTTGAGAGTTGACCATTTATTTTTACCTCGTGAAGGATTTTGATTTTGGTGGACATACTTCTCCTTCTAAGGAACGATCAAGCTTGGTACCTGTTTTGAGGTCGGGATGCTGTGCTGAGAGGGGTCTAAGCAGTATATGGAAGATGAACATGCGTCAGTTGTCACTTTACAAAGAAATCACATTGGGTCAATATGCATATGAGTCATCATATGAGTACATCAACAAATGATTAGGATGAGATGATTCTTTTCAAAATATTCAAGTTTAATTCAAAAGAAATATAAATGATTAGATGATGTGCTTATCCAACTCGAGTTGAATTCAAATAAAATAGTAACAACGCAAAATAATTAAACCTTAGTGCTATATTAATTAATGGAAGTGAAATTATACATTTGATTCAACTATATTCTACCAGGTATATTTCATAACAAGAAGTTGCATACACAAAATAATAAACTTCAATCGATAAAAAAAACAAATATATTTCATAACAAGAAGCTGCACATACAAAATAATAAATTTCAACCGATAAAGGAAAAATAATTTGGATATGTACAAACATTAATAAATTAGTAATATATAGAGGGATAAACATCAATTTTTTAAAAATTAGAAACAATTCAATCACTCCACACCCATTATATTCATGATTTAATATCTAAAATGATAATTAGTTTTGAAATAAACCGTCTATATTATATTTATAATATAGTTAGCTACTTGCTGGGCCTTTACAGGCCTATCCAGAGCTCATACAAAGATCAATCATGTGGCTCCCTCACTGGTGTGCTGGATTTTGTGGAAAGTCAGAAATAAGATGATTTTTGAAAACACTTCACCATCTGCTGAAACAATGACAAAGGAGCTCAAGAAGTCCCTTTTTCTGGCCTTCACCAAAAAATCTCTGAAACTCACAAGAGAAGTGGATACTGAGCTTGCAGAATCTGAAGCCATCCCTCATCCATACATTCCACCTAAACCTAACTTCATCCATGTTCAGTGGAATAGACCTATTTCTGGATTCAAGGTCAATGTGGATGCAGCTTGGTCAGAAGGAAGGACTGGCATAGGTATTATCATCAGAGATCATCATGCTACTCTGATTGGTGCTAAAGTTTGTTATACAACATCTAGTTCTCCCCTTAATGCTGAGATCATGGCTATTGAACTGGGAATTCTCACAACAAGATCTATGAACATCACTCCCACCTTTTTTGAAACTAATTGTCTGCAGGCTTTTAAAATGATTCTTCATCCAGATGCTAGATATTGGAGACTGATGCAAAGACTAGAAACAATTCAAAATCTGCTGGGGACTTCCATCATAACTCATACACTCAGGGAGGGCAACCAGCCAGCTGATTTTTTGGCAAAGACTGCTCTAACCATCAAGAAGGATCTGACATACTGCTGGAGCTCATTACCCAATAAAGTGAAGGGTCTTCTAGTTCTTGATGCTGCTCAGGTCCCTTCAATCAGAGCCATTTCATGAAGCTGGGATCATAAACTATCACAATTCTTTTGATGCAGGTCAATACTCATTGTAGTCTAGGCAATTTTGTTCCCTTTCCACTCTTCCAATTCCTTGTAACGGTTGTGGCGGCTGAATTGTTCTTCGTTTAACGTTGGCTAACAAGCTTCTACAATTAGATTGCAAGTTCAAATTGGAAAAGTGAGGATGACACTTTTTCTGTCATCTAAAGGTTGATTTTTTGAGTGTCTAGTACTCTACGCCTTGTCTGTAACAAACTGAGCTCTAATGCTCCTTTATTTTTGCTGTTTCTTTTCATTTTCGGCTTGGGGTGCCTTAAGTTCCCCTCACCTCTTGAGGTGACATCAAAAAAAATTAATATCACCACTCAATTATGAAACATCATTTTTTAATGGAATTAAGAAACTTCATTTGGTCGTTTTCATGTGAAGATTAATATCTTTATAGGAAACGCCGACGTCATATTTGTCACACCAAAAGAAACACCCACCAAATCAGGCTCCGCCCATACGAAAAAATGTATATGTTAGCAGTTTCTCTGCAATCGAAGACGGAAGACCGCACAATCGATGCCAACGGAAGCTCTGCATCATCGATCACCATTAAAAGATATTTTCCACACACTGATTAATCAGAAGACATATGTTTTTTGCTTTTGAACTAAACATAAATTATAATCCCTGTCATTTTTTGTTTCTGTTCCAAGTTGCACAATTTAAACGAGTCACACGCATGCACGCGCTTTTAAACTAACTAATGCACGCGCTTTTAATTTTCTGGTGCAAGAAAATTTATAAGACATTCTAAAGAAATCCATGACAAACTATGATGAATAAATTAACATCCTAAAATTAAATTATTTTAGACAAAATTAAGCCTGCTTGATTGTACTTGAGTTGATGTTAGTTAAACTCAATCAAAATTCAAAAACTTGGCTCTCAAGGTCAGATTCAAACTTGTCTCCTGGAGTTTGAGTTACACAGATCTGGTACGAACTGCAGGTTCCATTCGCTCTTCGGAAGCTTGAGTGGACCTGTTCCAGCAAGGAGGTTTGGAAAGAGCTGGTCATGGAGGTTCTGTGCTCTAAACTACAGCTTTTTTCATATATGCAGCATGTTTTGCATGAATCTAATTTCAAATACAGTCAAGTTCAGTCGGACGCCTGAATATTAATTCAAGTTTAACTCAATATTATTCATGTCAAGGAACATTTATTTTAAAAAAATGTCGCGATTCAATTAGAAGGAATTTGGATGAACTGATTTAAACCAAACAATTAAGTATTGAATTCTCAAACGTCCAAGAGGACTGCGTGCGCACGTGATCTACGTGCGGAGGTGCACGTCACGGTTGTGGAAAATACATTGCTGCGCGTGCATGTCACGTGCCAGGATGCATATACTATATTATATATTATGCGTGTAAATTTGATCATCATCGATTCAGCATAATTAATTTTACATTATCTGCAAAATGTGTAAATTAGGTTACACATGACGAACGAACGAAAGATGCTCACTGCAGCTGACGTGCATGCATATTTATGTTCTTGAATTTAGGGCACGTATACAATTGATGATTTGGTGTTAAATTTAATTAATGTTTTATATTATTCGTGCGGCGGGGAGTTTAATTAGCAAGGTAAGTGTGGGGAATAATATAATTCGACAATAATTGAAATAATTGAAAAATAGAAGACCTGAAACTTCTACAAACGCGGTCTCATCCTTATGAATTGTTGTAATCGGCTCCAGCTGGTAAAATTATGCTGATCCTAAGTTCAGTTAGAAACAGGAGAGACGAAGTAGATTGAAGGAAAATATATATATATATATATATATATATATATATATATCTGGATTCATTATTAACTGCTGTACAACCACAGAATTTGAATGCAGTTCTAGCTCCAAAGTTTGCATGACAATAGCCAGAACTATATATACCTTGATAGCAAGCCATAGCTTCACGCTATAAAGGAGTAAAGGTCAGAAAGTGATTGCCCTGTATGACATTTATCTGATTGGAATCCTTCGTTTGTATACTCCAAGCTGCAGAACCATGTTTGGTCCTATCCCAGAAAGCTCCATCAAATCTTAATATATTTATTGCTCCACCATGTTTGGCCCTCTTCCTCTTGTCAATCATAAAGCTTCAATAACAATCCTGCATTTACGAGTGAGGAGGAAACTAACCATTAATCCAGAGAAAGTTGGAACGTATAGTGAAACAGACATATTTAAACGTCATCAAAGATTCAAACATCATCAAAGATATACTAATATCCCAGTAAAACATTCAGGGATTTTAAGTGGAGGTCCAAAAATATGATTATAAATGTCTAAAATACCCGTGCAAAATTAGGGTTAAAATCTGAAAAGGAATTACTGAGAGCAATTAGGTCATTTAACCACATTTTTGAACCCGCATAATCCATTTGGACCCGCACCTATCAGCCCTCTAAACATTAAGCGAAATCAAAAGGACCTCTCATCATCGTCGAAAACAGTAAACGTCAAAAACTCAAATCCATAACACACTTAAAATCTTTTGAAAGATTAAATGAATTTTATGTTAGTATATATAAAAGACTTCTCATCTTATAATACTGAAAGGAGTGTACTGAAAGCATCATTCATATCTTCTGATTTCAATATCCTTCTTCATACCTACGTACTAATTAACCTTCTCCGTTGCTCTGTCCTCTGCCTATTCTTCTTAGTTTTGTTTGGGTTGCTTGATATTGAATCAGATAAACTTCAATCTCATACAAACTTTATTTATTTCGAAATCCGATGGCGGTGTGTTGATTTTGAACCCTACTTGAGTATGCTTTATTTTAGTTTAGCTTAATTAAATATTTATCTTCAGATTGAATAAGGGTTATTCCGGTTGAAGGGCTGAATCCACGTAGGGGAGGTGGATTTCACTGGAAATGAAGTTGATACAGTTTTAAACCGCAAAATTCAAACGTCTTTTTACATGAATGTTCAGTAAAAATACTTGAAACTTCTCTCCAGCTTGAGCCAGTCCAGACTGAGTATATATATTATAATTAAATAAATAATAACTATTTTACTATAGTCACCATGTCACAGGTGTTCAATTGTTCATCTATAATCAATAGATGGGAATATTTGTAGAATTCTTATACCATATTACTGGTGGACGTACACCCACCTTTACTATTTGTTTTACCCTAATAATTATACATTTCATTGATAACAATTTACACATACTATTTATAAAAATTATAAGTTAAAAAATTTACAATGCACAATTATTCACATTAAAATGCACATATTTGAATATTAGAATGCACCTTGGGGATACATACCCCAGGTGTATGGTATAATTTGTGATATTTGTATGTACACATCATTAAATATGACAATATATTGTCTATTAATTATAATTAATTTAATATATATTTCATATTATATTTAATGTGCAGGCTTTTTATGTGAAATTGGTTCAAAAGAACCTCAGCATAATCACCATCCACCATTACTTTCCACATATATATTGATTAATTAGAAGAGATGTATAATTGTCGTTGAACTAAACAAAATTAAGGACAAAATTTTAATCCCGTCTTTTTTATTTTTATTTCTGTTCAACTTGCACTACGCGCAGAGAGAAAGCTGATGAGTCACGTGCATGCACGCACGTGAGGCGCACTACAAAAGTAATTAGCTAGGATCTGGTGCAGAAAATATTATAAAAGCCATTCATAAAACCAAGGCTAGACAATCATCTAACGCGACAAGATTCTCCAAAGCAGTAACCCTCGCATGCTCGGGAAATGCAGGGAAAGGGAACTCTCCCATTACTTCACCGGTGATATCAAACCAGATGATTGAATAGGTATCCATTAATTACTTCATTGGCTTAGGGATTTCCACTTCTCTCCAGGAATGAGATGCGAGACTGTAAATCCCGAGAGGGGAGGGACAAGGTATGACATCACCATCACCTTCATTGCCGACGTCAATGGGATTGGGATAATAACTAAAAACATTCACAATCTTATAATCATTAGTCCTGGAATCGAATCCTATATAAACTACATGCACTTGTTCCAGGACTGATAATCAATCAGAATGCCTCAAGGGACGGCTCGGGATTCGGGAGTGTCAGGGGTTCACGAGTTGCAGGATTGTACATGAAGATAGGTTCTTCATAGTTCAAGCTCTCTTTCAGCATGTTTTGCATGAATCAAGCTCTCTTTCAGCCGCTTCTAAGTTCAGTCTCAAAGCCCGAACAACTGTTATGTGAAGATCAGATTACGATTACTGAGTTCTCAATTGCCTGGAGAGGACTGCATGCACGCGTGATCTGTGTGCGGAGATGCCCTGCGCGTGCACGTCACGTTTGAGGAGAACTGGTTGCGCGTGCATGTGACGTGCCAGGATCCTGGTGGTGGAGAACGTACAAATACATACTATCTAAAGTTCATGTGTGTAAATTTGATCCAACAATTTGATCATTATCAATACATTATAAAATGGCCCTTAACTTTTACATTATTTACAAAATTTATAAAATTAGGTTACACACATGATGAATAAATTTAGAGTAAACTTCGTTTTTTTACCCAACACTGCTCAAAATGTAAATTTTTGTACCTATAATGTTTAAAGTGTTCAGATGGTGTACCTAACATTTCAATATTGATATTTTTTGTACTCAACATTCATAGTGTTCAAAACGTATATCTAACATTACAACATTTCTCAATTTTTGTAACTCGCGTTGATTTGAAAATGAAGTTTTTGGGTATTTTGGTAACTTACAACTGTTTTAATGTGGAAGGTTCTGGACTCGGTATACGTGGAAGGTGGGCCTACGGATCCACTGACCTATCCTAAATATGGCTTGCGCATATTCTAAATAAAATACAAGGAATACAATTACTCTAATTATGGGAATACAACTGTTATTACCACAATCATACTCGAAATACACACCATGTTAATCTAAGGATTGGGGTGCTATAAATACAAACGCTTGGTAAACCTTTCTATCTATCTTACACACTACGCTTTTGTGCTTATTGCTTCTCAAGACGCTTTTGTACTTATTGCTTCTCAAGATTTTTTACTGACTGAAACATCAGAGTGTATAAAGCTCAATACTTGAAACCAAATGCTACTCAAATTATCTCTCAAATGTCATAAAACAAGAGTATATATTGGGCTCATCATAGAGCAGATTATGCTAACCCATGGTTTAATTTTCTAGCATCGTAGCGGTTCGCCACTAGAGGGTGGAAAGGAGGAGAGAAGAAATTATGAATCGCAGAAGGAAGAGGATTCACAAGCGGGTCTACTGCGATAGGAGGGTTTTGAAAAATATTCTGCGAAAAGGATGTGTGCTTGATAGAGTTTGACAAAAAGAATAAATTATCAAGTGAAAATAGGAATATATGTGTCACATTACATGGCAAAGAGAATATTCGAGCGTGTGGTAATACGCGTGTGTAAAGGGTAAGGCGTGTGTTTTCACGTGACTGTTGTGTGACTGAATCTGATCGTGATCGGAGCTTCAGAGTAGTGGTGGGGTGGTGCTCGTTTGTGCAGAACAACAGTGACATTTCAGGCTTGGTGATCAGAGGATATATCAATCATCAATCAATCGATCGATGTGTACTAAAGTTGACAGGTGGCAGCTCCAAGCGGCGACAGCCATCAGCGGCCAAAAGAGAATCGAATATGGAGGTAGAAAATTATATTTTCAGGGTTTATGAAATATTATGAAATCGATAGTTTAGGTCCAGAAAAAATATCTGATAACATGTAAAGAATATTAGTGTAGAATGAAATACTTGTATTGATACGAGTCTAGAAAATATATAGATTGATACAAAAATAGATTAGTAAACCACAATTATAGATACTAGGGCAAATAAATATACACACACGTCTATAGTTTCCTAATTTACAAACAAAATCATGATAAATTATTCTAATAATTAGCAATGAGGGAAAGGTTGACTAAATTATTTAAGTGACGTGATTAATTCTTGAATGTTTTTCTTTTTATTTTTTTGAGACAATTTTATAAAAGACCACTACTGTTTATCGAAATTACATCTTACATTACCATACTTTAAAAAATTGCAATAGGCATCACCATACTTTTAATTAAATCGTTCCATTTATAATCATTTGGATGGATGGAACTGGTAATATTTTTCCCATCCATTTTGAAAGATAATTCAGTAAAATCTGCGCGTGCATAGACAATCCATTTTGCGCGTGCATATCACGCGCCCTGTGCTTTGAATTAAGGAGAACACGTACGATGAACAGGGTGAGATCTAGAGGAAGGCGGCTTGGTCACGTGTTAATATGATCCAATAATTTACATCTGGGTGGTGATATTGCTTCCCAGCTACGGATCCAGCCAGGAGTTCGTCGCCAACCTGTTAGGAAGAGCTCTAGCGCCGACCAGGAAATCAGAATGCAGCAGCAGCAGCAGCTCAAGCTCAACGCGGATCAGAAGAAAAGGGCGATGGAGTTTATGGGTGAGAGGAACTGGCAATGGAGAAGAGAAGACAGAAATTATTGAACAAAATTTCAGGGATCATCGATCCCCATTGAAGATTTGCAATGTGGAAAATAATGGTCCGTAGGGGTGATAACGACCCGATCCGATCACGATCATCACTCTGTTCATGATCGGATCGTTTAAAATTTAAGGTGATCACGATCGATCGCGATCAAAATAATTCATGATCGTGATCGGCTCGTTTAAGAATCACAATGATCGTGATCGGCTCGTTATAGATAACCGATCAAATGATCGATCATTTGATCAACTTAAAAATTAATTTAAAAAAAATTAAAAATACATAAATTATCAAATTAATAAAAATACACAACCAACTATAAACATACATATTAAAATTAAAATATTTCCCCATTATGTATATAATTATATTACTGATCGATTTCGATCACCTTATCGATCGATCATTTTATCGATCTGTTCGCGATCATGATCGAACTTTTATGTTCATGATCGTTAATCGTTCATTTAATAAACGATCATAAAATTTTGATCATGATCCGTAATCATTTATTAAATGAACGATCTCAATCCGATCTTTAACCGATCCGATCTCGATCTTTTTAACGAACGTTCGTGATCGTTCTTGCCCCTAATTGGTCCGTGTATTAAACCATATTTCCCCAGAGATTCAAAAGTAGCCTTTCCTATGGTTTTCATGCTAATATCAGTCATGTCCTAAATTGAACGCACAAACATTTACATATGCATGATGCATGCACAACGATATATATTCAAACGCACGTGCTCAAAAGTTGCACGTAAACGCACGTGCTCAAATTCAAACATAAATTGCACAAAATTTTCACTAAAACGTATATGTGTGCAAAGTTATTTCTTTTAAATCTCTCTTTAAAAACGGGAGCTTTTCAATTCATATTCACAAATTAATGTGTTTTCGATTCAAATAACTTAGAAATCTCTAACCATTAATTTAAAACTACTTTAATTACCCCCGCGAGTCGTTAAGTAGGGTAGTGACGAAAGTAATCAGTTTTGAATCACTTTATTAATTTTGATGATCAAATTTAGATTAAAAAATAGGTAAGTGATTAAAAAGATTGAAATTTCAAGCAATTTTTGATAATCAATTTTAAGCATTGTAAAAGTTATATATTATTCTTGGTTTTTACTATATATGTCACATGTAGTCTGACCCGACCCAACACCGATTTTTAAGTGAACCTTTCGGTTCAGTGTTGTGATGAAAGGACTGAACTTGCAATTATTCTAAGTTCTGTTGTAATATCTTCCAAATCCAGGGGAAAACGAGTCATTCTACTTGGTTCAACTGCCAATTGAGGCAGGTTGACCTTTTTAGCGGCAAAGTTAGTTAGCATAGTTAGTTAGCTGATTTTAATTCTGTTAAATAGGATCTGAAGAAGTTAGATCAATTCATTCTCCGTTTTGGGAATCATGATTGTATTGCTTATTAGTTTCTAATCAATAATATCACTTTCTCTCTCTCCCAACTCTCTAAATCCGTTTCTATACTATTTCCGGCCAAAACCATCGGCCAACCGTCGCTGAAGCACCCTAACTTCACGACAACTTGGTACATAGCAGTAGCCACTGACCTGTGATGCCCAAGTCACTACGATCGATGTAATGGAGCAAGAATTGAAGAATCTTGAGGGCAAAATCGCCGATGCTCCAGATGTTGCGTGCAGTCTTCAAGATAAGCTGGAGGAAGCGATTGGCAAATATGAATTAAAATTCCGTTCAATCGGAGATAGGTTCAAAGAGACTCTGACGCATGCGGATTTCCAGAAGCAGATGCGCCTCTCAGTTAGAGCTCTAACAAATCTTCCAGCAGCAAATGGAAGCTCAAACAACAAAGATTACTTGGCATAGAACTGTGTCAGGATCAGCTGATGCGGGGCTTAGCCGTGGATCGCCACCACCGGTGATCGGTAATCCTCAAGATGATCCCCAATTTGAACTGGTCAATCATGCTTTGAGAGGTTTTGTTCCTGTCATCAATAATCCAAGAATTTTGCATGAGTCTAGACAGTATTTCTCTGAACCTAGAAGGATGCCTTATGCCTATCTCCCTTTGATGATATTTTGAAGCATTTTGGTTTTCAAAATGTCTCTAAATATTGTTTCTGTGACAATTTGGATACTCTGCATCATTTTTATAATGACTGTCATGCGGCACTATCTCTGTGGAACTATATGCATTTCCTATGTGGTTATATGACTTTCAAATGCTCCAACTTATGTGATAGGCTAGCCACTAGCTGGTCCTTTACAGGCCTATCTAAGTTACACTCTAGGCTTAACCATAGTGCTCCTACGATGGTGTGTTGGATTCTGTGGAGAGATAGGAACAACAGATGACAATATCCCACCAGATATTGATCTAATGAAAAAAGAGCTTCCTTCCTTCATATACCCGTCTTTTATTAAAAAAGCCTATGCACATATATAACTCAGTAGATAGAGAGCTTTCTGAACAAGGCTGTATAACTCCTCTCTATATCCCACCATAGCCAAATATTACAATTGTTTTTTGGACAAAAGCTATAACAGGTATCAAAATTAATACTGATGTTTCATGGAAGCAAAACTGGGCTGGGATTTCTATCACTATTAGGAACTATGATGGGGAATTGATCAAGGCTCAAACCTCTTTTATTCATGCATCTACCCCATTGCAATCTGAACTGTATGCCATCCAAGCTGCCATTAATTAATGTGCTTTGTCTGTGCCTGCCAATCCTGTTTATATTGAGTCAGATTGTCAGCAAGTTATCTCTATTTTGACATAAATCACAAGAGATACCAATTTCAATCGATCAAAAATAACGTTTTGTTTCAATTATAAGGAATTTGGATGAACTAATTCAAACCAAACAATCAATAATTGAATTCTCAAACGTCGGAGAGGACTGCATTCGCACATGATCTACGTGCGGAGTTGCCCTGCGCGTGCACGTCACGGTAGTGGAAAAATTGCTGGGCGTGCATGTCACGTGCAAGAATGCTAGTGGAGGAGAAATTACGAATACCACGCACTATTATCATGCGTGTAAATTTGATCCAACAATTTACATGTTGGATCTGGTGAAAGATTACATGCATGATCATAAATTGTTGTAATCGGCTCCGATGACAATACTGAGAAGAAGATCTGGTGAAAGATTTGGAAGTAAGAGTGAAAGAAAAGCAAGATTGGGCAGAGAAGAAAGAAATGGAAGTGTCTGAAACAGAAGAAAAACACAATCTTTCACTTAGTACATTAAGACTGGAAACACTGGCAATCGAAGCAGCTTAAACAAGCCACTATAAAAGAGAAGAAAGATCTTCTAATGATTGAAACAAATGATGCGGATATTATGAAGTCGGAAGAGAAGAAGAAAGAGAACAATAAGCTTCATCAACGCCTCCGAGATGCAAATGAAACCCGGGAAAAAAATCAGGTACTACTATAATTTATTTACTACATTATAGTGTGAATTTTTTGTATAATTAATAGATGGGAATATTTTTACGTGCACATCATTAAATATAAAAATATATACGTGCACATATTTTGCACATCATTATATTTGCATCATATCCCCATTTAAGACGTTTTTATCATCACCATTACTTTCCACATATTGATTAAATATAATAGATGTATAATTATCGTTGAACTAAACAAAATTAAGGACAAAATAATAATCCCGTCTTTTTTTTTGTTTCTAGTATACAACGTGCACTATATATAAACGTTGCACGCACAGAGAAATTAGGTCACGAGCATGGTGAGGTGTCACTATAAACTAATTAGTGATTTGCTGAAGAAAATTTAAACGCCATTCATAAAAAATCCCTAGCAAACCATAATGAACTTATATGGCTGTAAGGTCTGTTCTTGACGGTCTCTGCAGTGATGATAATTCAGAAACTCTAGAGACTGTTGGCCAGTTCCTTCACCACTTTCAGAGCGCAGGTTCCATTATGGACTCTGTGTGGATGCCTTTTACAATGAAGCATGGTAAAGTTTATAGCCACTTCTTGAAGTTCTTCAACAAGTTGAGTCTCCTGGAGTTTCAGTTCTTCTTGAACTTGTTTATTCAGCATGTTTTGAATGAATCAAGCGATTAAGTTGTCGATCGAGTCCCTTTCAGCTGCTTCTAAGTTCAGTCTCAAAGCTCGAACAACTGTTTTGTGAAGATCAGATTATGATTACTGAATTCTCAATTGCCCGGAGAGGACTGCATGCGCGCGTGATCTGTGTGCGGAGATGCTCTGCGCATGCACGTCACGTTCGTGGAAAATTACTTGCGCGTGCATGTCACGTGCAAGGATCCGGGTGGTGGAGGACGTACAAATGCGTACTATCTAAAGTTCATGTGTGTAAATTTGATCCAACAATTTAACCAAATTAAATGAACTAAATTGAACTGGATTAAATTAAACTGAATATAAACTGAACTGAACTGAAAAAATTGTAGAGATCTATAATAAAAAATATAGAAGAAATTTACTAAACTAAAAATTATATAAAATATTTATCTGAACATAACTGAATTGAAAAATTAAAAAATATTTTTTTGATCTGAACTAAACTGAAAAAATAAAAAAATATTGAACTGAAGTGAAAAAAGTATAAATATACTGAACTGAACTGAAAAAATAAAAAAAATACTGAATTGCATTGAAAAATATATTTAAAAATACTGAATTGAACTGAAAAAAATAAAAAAAAATATTGAACTCAACTGAAAAATATTTAAAAATACTGAACAGAACTGAAAAAATAAAAAATACTAAACTCAACTGAGCTACTTTACAGAAAAACTCTGGCAAAGAGACCTTAAGTATCCGAATTCGTAAACCAAATAGAACCTACCCGGGACTTTTAAAAAAATAGGACCTATCCGGGATAAAATCTACATAATTTAAGACATCAGAAACGTTCCAGGAACTGATCTATATTATACTCTCCTTCTTAATAAACTCAAAATCCTCATATTTTTTCCTCTCTCTCTCTCTCTATTGAATCTCCTTTCAATCAACACCATATCGGCTTCATCTTTAACCATGAATTGCCTCCTCCTTCTTCTTATTCTTATTCTCATTCTCAGGGGAGTTTCTACACGAATGGGGTTACAGATAAATTCTCCGGAAAGTTTCGCATCGGATTTTTCCCAGAGTTGCTATATCGTGGTTGTTGTGCACTGGGTTTTGATGCGAAAAATAAATGAGTTCATTTTTTCCGATGAAGAGAGCAAAAGAGTTGACTTCGACTTCGATGTGTTGATCATTCGATTCAGGCCGAAATTCAATGAATTTGGATGATACTTTATGTGATTTTGGTGTTTCGGGATACGATCTAATCGATCCACATGAGCTACCCATAATTTTGGGATAAAATTTCATTCACTGATTTTGATTTTGCCAGCCAGATTGGCTGGTGTTTTTTTTTGTTATTTCCTACTAACTTTCCGAACTCGTAAACTAACTTTTTAAATTCGGACAGGCATCCGAATTAGGAAACATCTCCAGTGTTTTGCTGGGTGTAGTACGTTTATGAAACCGGAACTATCACATCCGAATAGTGTTCCCAACTCGTAAACCTTACACGGTGCTCATCCAAACCGGAACTATCCCATTCAAAGGTTTACCGAACCTTTGTATGTATATCTCCTCAAAATGTAGATTAATTGGAAGAGTTTATAATTCAATTAAGATTACAACTCTTATGGTGATAATACTTGTATTCTCATAATTAGATGAAGTGTATTTCTTGTAGCCAATTCATAATATACGCGATCCTTATTTAGATAGGTTGATGGACCCGTAGGGCCATCTCCCGCGTATCTCGAGCCCAGAGCCTCTCGGCCCTCGATCCGAGTCTGAATGAAGCCTAAGAGTGAGAAGAATTATCAGTAGCCCCAAGGTAGATTTTTAGAATGTCGAGGTCTTCTCTCGAGGAGCTTAAACGAGGCTTTCTTACTCGAGGGTAAAGCCAAGGACCTGTTGTCAGGCCACTCATGCATGATCCATGAGATGAGGAAGAGGAGGAGGAGTATTTAGTCAAGGCTCCAAGGAGAGGGAAAGGGATGCCCAAATAACATACATTTAGAATGAGCTTTCGCCAATCGAACCCAAATAACAGAGCATGGGGCATGCACGCAGCCACTATTCTACAAACGTGACTTCAAACACGCTCAGTCTTAGATAATTCAATAATGGAACCATATTTCTTTGATTTAGTTTCTTCAAAATCCCTTGTAAGGTGTAATTGAATCATGTTTGATTGATTATAATATGTATATCTCTTGTGATTTTAGTATGATGGAGTTTAAATTGAGGAAAGTTAGTTTTTCCTTGCATAATTGTAGTTTGTGTTTTTTAATTATCTTTATATCCTATTATAAATATTAACACATAATCACCATTATCCTCACCGACTAGATTCTCCCTGCCGGTGGAGGATTGCAGGACCGCGAATACAGCATCGCGCTCGAACTTAGTAGTCGTACAGTAAGCATCGATCATGACAAGATCACGTTCGGATTCTACTCTGGCCATAGTAGGACAGAAGAAAAGAGATAAACAGAGAGAAAATTACCTAAAAATCATTTATTTAAAAAGAGTAAAAATGGAAACAAGAAGTGGAATTACGCAAATATATATAAAGGCGGAATTTTGAATTGTGAAAAGGTGTAATGGTGGCGCGCCAAAAGCTTCAAATTGGGAAGACAACCGCTAGAGTAATCAGTTGTTGTAGCACACGCGAAGATTAATCTCAAATCTATCGGCAACAATTCAGGCCTCGAATCATTAATTGGATCCTCCGCCTGAACTTTAGGGGGGACATTATGGATTAGCCCAATCTTAATGGGCCTAACCCAGACCCATAAGCCGAACCAACCCAAAAAGGACAAGAAACCTATAAAGGAAGAAGCCCAGACCACCTCAAGGTGTAGCCCAACAAGATAAACGTGTGTTACACCAGGAGTTGACTAGTCGCACGGGTTAACAGTGTGCGTTGCCTAACAGTGACAGCTAAGACCACATCAAGCCGACGGGCGATGGCATATACGGTCTGGGGTCTGGAGTACAGGAGTGGGAGGATTCCCATATTTGATCAAAGAAAGGGATCATAGGCTAGCTATGGGACTGAGTGGCCTCACGGGTGGCCACTCCCATTCTGCTATTAAAACCAAGGGTTTAAGACTTTGGGAATAAGTTTCACAACTATGATGACTTAAACAATAATTTCAAGAATTCATACTTACTTAAGCATCGGAGCGGAACGGGCCATCCGCCACCCCCGCCTAACCACATTTCTTTTTTAGCAGGTTTTCAGATTTTCACCTAATCCGCACCGCATAATTAAGCATTGGCTAATCGGGGCTTCATCAATTAGCACAACTGCACCAGAAGACGATTACAACAATTTCCTCTCCTGTTGTTATCTTATTAGCAAATTTAAAATTTCTATATATATAAACTAATTATGTAAACCAAAATAATAGGCAAACATCTTTCTGTGTTTTCTTTTTACATTTTTTTATTCCAATATATTTACCTGTCCGAAAGTTGCACGACCATTTACGTGCGCGCGCGCGGCAACTCGGCCATAATGTTTTTCAGACGCCTAAACTCAAAACGGCAACCACTTATTTCCAAACTCTCCAGTGCCAAACAATTTCTCATGATCGACCTCATCAGCAGCAATGCCAGAGGGACGTACGTTATTAAAATTAATGAAGAGTTCTTAAGAAATACAATCAATTGAAATCCTCGGAAAAGTGAACGTTACAGGAGGGCTTCCTGCTTGGTGGGCTGATTTGTAGGAATAGGGCAGGGGCGGAAATCAGTCCACCAAACAGTAAATCAGTCTGGCTCGATCGTATTATACAATATGTTTTGGATAAATATAAATTTTTCGTTAATTTTATACATTTTGCAGATGATGTAAGAATTAAGGGTCATTTTACAATGAATCGATATTCGATTATGATCTAATTGTTGGATCAAATTTACACATGTGAACTTCAAATAGTATGTACTCGCACGTGACATGCACGCGCTAAAACTTTTCCAAAAACGTGACGTGCACGCGCACGCAGTCCTCCGACCTTTGAGAATTATTCAGTTGATCGGCTGTTTGCTTTGGATCAGTTTCATCCAAATTCCTTAAAATTGAAACGCAGCATTCATTTTTTATTATTTATTTAAATCTGTATCTCACAAAGTTGAAGACTGAACTAAATTAAAAACCTAACTCATGAAAAGGGACTCGACTAATCGCTTGTTTTCTTCAACATACTTCCCTGCAGAAGTTGATTCGTGCAATACGTGCTGCATCTGAATCATCCTCAAGACCATCCACAACAGGCTTAGCTTCAACCTTGAGAGCCAGTTTCTTGTGAGATTGTTGTTTTGGAATTTTGATTGAGTTAATTATCATGAAGTCAAGTACTATCAAGCTAAATAAATGGAATGAACTTTTGGCTCATGGCCTTATATATATTTTTTAGGGTTCGGCTAAAACTAGTTTTTTTAGGATGTTTATTTTTATTTATCATGGTTTGGTCAGGGATTTCTTTCTTATGACTTTAAATTTTCTGTGCATGACTCGTGCGTGTGCACAGAAAATTTTATGAATCATTAATTAGTTTTAAAGTGCGTGACTCGTGCGAGCAATAGTGCACGTTACTTCTTTTTGTTGTAGACCACTCAAAATCTTCACTACAAAATCTTTGAAGATTTTGAGTGTATTTGACGGTATAAAAATCATTTTCAAGTTCGAATAGTTTTTTCAGTTTCAAATTTAAATCATAATCATATCAATTTATTTATTTTTAAAAATTCTTCGTCCAATTCCCGGATTATTTCTCCAATTGGGCATTTCTGTTTAGGCAAAAACAATTGTAAGAACCGAAATAAAAAGAAGTCATAAGTTTACACCAAAATAGCATCTTGGACTTACAAAAGATAAAAAAACATGTCGGACATAATTTTATAAAATTTTATAGAGTAGAGTAGAATAGAGTTAAATTAAAAATATATATAGTATTCTTGTACTTGATTGGGTTTTCTCAAAAAAAATTATAAAATTAAGTTTGGAGTGGAAAACAATTGATCAATAGGGAAGATTAAGTTTGGAGTGAAAAAAACTGAAAGCTAATGTGACATCATCAACCTTTGTTTGTTGAAATGAAGAAATAGACAATATTATATAAACTAATTAGGAATACAATTACAATTATAAAAGGAATATAAATCTAACTTTACTTAATAACTCTATCGTTATCAAAATACTTATCTAATCTAAACTTATTTGAATTAATTTTAACTAAATTGATTTAATATGAACTAAATCGATATGGAGTAAAAATAATTGAATAGAGATGACCAGTTTGGAGTGGAAAAATGAAAATTAATGACACATCATCAACCTTAACTTTTGAAATGAAGAATTAGCTAGACAATATTATGGAACTATTCCCCAAGGAAAAGTGGGGCAATAGAAAAATGTCAAAAACATATGTTTATATATGTAAGTAATGTTACTGTAAATTCATTAGATTTTGCAAGAACAATATATGGCGTGCATCATGTGACGTGTATGCATCTTCGTGCACACCACATTACGTTTCTGTTAATCAATTCGATCATTGCGTGCAATATATAGTTGCCTAATAATTTACATTTTTATTTTAATTCAAATATAAAATATACAATTGATATTATTGAGTTAAAATTCCAAACAATTAGGATAAGAAAATGCCAGCTTATGCAGCTCTTAGTGATGATTGAGAAGACTCCCTCAAGATGTTAGTGTCTTACAACCAGCAAATTAGGTAACTAACAACTCAGAACACAGATTTTAACTACTGTAGGATTCAGCAACCGGTAACAAAGCTGTATAAAAGATTGATCGGCTTTAGAGGATTAGCCGATGACCTAAACTCTCACGTTATGGAGCACGGAAGAGCTTCAAAGGTATCATACACGAATGACTCACAAAAATGTGAAAAAAAAGTCCCCAATAAACGAGATTTTGCATAGCGAGATTTGTCCCCAATTAAAATATATATAGGAGCTTTCAAGAATTAATGCAAAGTGCGTGCACGTAAAGTGCGCACGTCCAAATTTTGAACAGATCAAAATGTAATTTTATGCAATTTGAAACAAAACAATAAAGTAGGAGATATGCTTGGTTGGAACAAAACTAAAACATCAAAATTATGTAACTTTAAAATTGCAAATTTTTGTATAAAAATTTATGCACATTTGTAAGAAACATATATTATATTATAATATATGTATACTTTTAAATGAATATGATGTTATATGTAAGTTATATAAGATTAGCAAAATTGAACTTTTAAAATACTTTGCCGTACTCTTTGGTCGTACATAATGTTCACATGTTAAGGCCATTTTCCCTTGCTTCTTTGAACTGATTTCAATTAAATTGATCTAATACTAAATGAACCGATGTAAAATAAAAGGAAATGAAACAATACTTTTACAATCCCAACTTGCAACTTTCACTCTCTAAATTTTAAACCTTTGACCTCTCTCTAACACTGAATCCCACGCGCCACCTTGTTTCATGTTTTACCCTACTTTATATTACAGTTTATAGACATTGTACCCTAACACATCCTGATAACGAGCAAATAACGGCTCCCTTATGGGGAAAAGCCGCCGCCACCCGACGGCGACACCGCCAGAAAATATTTTGCTCCACAATGCATCAAATGAATTTTTTCCCTCCACAATGCATATGTTGCTGCAATAATCAAAGTTCTTGATGCCAGAAATCTCTTTCGTCTCCAATTCTGCAGTAATTTTCTAAACTCCCTCATAGAGTTTATTTTCTTGAAGTTTAAAGCTATATATAGGCCATGTGAGAGCTGCAAAAATTTCATGTGTGTGACCAATATTTTTAGTCAAACTTTTTAGACTTTTAGTCATAAAAACAATGAGTGATTAAAAGTTGTTTGATTTGTAGTGTCTCTATATCCTCCTGTATCGATTTCAACAACTTCTGCTTGCCTTCTGGAATCCTCCCTTCTCCTTCTTCGTCATCGTGACAGGCAGATTTGCTCAAAAAAACAGATCACCGATCATGGAAAAAAGGGTACACATAGTAAACGTGTTTTTGCCCACAGTTGAAAAGAGAAAAGCAATATCAACTAAAATAAATCTCAACACGAAAATGCAAATATTAATACACAGATTGTAAAGATTAACGTAATAAGCCTTAACGAAAAATGTGAAAATGGAATATGTAGTTCTTTATAATTGGAATGTAGCTATTTTTTCATAAAATTGATCAAAATAAAGAAAAACTGAGGAAATCATTTCATAAGAAAACACAAATCGGTGTACACTAATAGCAGCAAAACACAAATGTTTATTCAATCACTCAGTGCATCATTAACTGTAAACTAATCCATCCAATTTTGCAAGCGGTATTGCTCATATTGCTATACTGTTTGGGATACCTTTCCCAGTTATTCCAACTTCACTTGTAGGATACAGCAAAGTATAAGGCACTTTAACTGGTCCAACCCTATTTCTCCATTTCCCGTTCATATTCATCTCCTCAATTTCTTCTTCAACTCCAGATAAAGTCTTCCCAAATCTTTGAAAAGCTTCAAGTGCTTGAGAGTCCTTGGTCCATTCAGGATTCTCCCTTTGACCTAAATAAACCTCATCAGAACTATGCCTTGACAGAATCTCAATGATGGAAAGGCCAAGCAGACTCTCCAGTTGAGCTGTTATGGTTCTTAAGTACACTTTCTCTGGATTAGTCTTCAGCTCTTCATACTCGGGACTACCCGGCTCAGGCATTAGCCGTCTACTTGAAGTCGGGCGGTTCAGTATGTAACCTGCATAAGGCCACTGTCCAAAATTGGTGGCTGCATGAAGAGCAGAAGATAACCATATGAGAGTGGTGCATGATTCTATTAATTCAGTTGATGTATTCATTTTAGGCCACCATGGTTCATCTTTCTTGTCTCCATGTCCCTTTTCTCGAACATCTTTCCACCAGGATTGCAGTTCATTGTCCTCTTGAACCATTTCATCAGTTTTGTAGTATATTTTGCAGTAGTCTGTCACCCATGTTTTAATTGCTGACCATATCTTCAACCCATCAACAGCAAATGGATAGTCTTCGATCAGTAATCGAACACCATGAGGTGAATTCTGATCCTCAACTGCCATTTTTCTGAGGAATTAAGATATATAATTTGTCAATATAATATATCACTATCAAAGACTTATAGATGAGATGAGAAGATTGCTTGCCTTTTGATGAGATCAGCGGGAAGCGCTTGCTCAGGTAAAACCCAATCCTTGTAAATGAATGATGACATTTCCATGGCATACTGTGAAGGAAACAGTGTGGACTCAATGACTCCTTTTGCATTTATCAGGATCTGTCTAGCTAAGGCATTGATGTTCATCGTGTCCCGAAAGTGAGGATGAAGAAGCTTATGAATAGGATGAATCACACTAAGCTGTCTGTTTGTTGCAATAACAATAGGCTCGATTACTGCGTGCGTGCGCAACCTGTCAGCAAGAGATGTCATGAGAAAATCAAATCACATTTTATATAAATTTAAGTCTTTGTTTCAGAGACATACCAATGGGATATAAGCTCATGGATGCCTGAATCATTCACAGCAACATAGGCCTTAGCCAGCTGCCAAATGGAGTTTTCGACTCCTGCAGGTTCAGAAGAAGGTGTGTAGACTTTGCTGGTGGGTCCAAACTCATCTCCATCAGGATGTGGTAAGCTTAGCTCAATAGCTAATGGCATTAGGGTTCCATCATTTTGCAAATATAGCACAGTCCTTGAAGCGTATGTTTTATTTGTTGTAGCATTTATCCGCCTTAGGTAGGGCATAATTGTATCATGATGATTCAGTATGAACAACCGATTCTTCGCGATTGCCTGGAAGTGGAGCTTTTATTAGTACAATATCAGAGTTTATCAGTAAATGTAAAACATGTTAATTCCTCTTTCTTTTTTAAGTTTTTTTTAAAACAATTTACCTCATCCACTGTCAATCCTTCTAAGTTTTTCTCTATGTGGTCTTTAGTCATGGTGCTAGTTTGATTTCCATAAACATTAGGATCCAGATTGCTTGTTGGAGGAAATTCCTAAAGAAATATGATAAAAACTCCATTAAAATAGAGCTCAAGTTTTCTCTAAAGTGTAAGATATAATGGAGCTTACTTGTAGTCCAGTAATTATCACAGGGTTCACTCCAGCCAGCATTTCTCTGCCAAATTCTTCATCAGTTCTCCATGCAGTTTTATCCTCTGCACACAAAAATCATGCACAATCTTAATTTAGACTCATAAAAACATTTGCAAAAACTTAGTGAAATGATTTCACAAGTCGATGTCGAAGAATTGAATATTGATGAATGATCTATTCAGGTATTAATGGAGCAAAACGGCGATACCTTTGATGACCACTGGCAATGGATACCTAAAAAGGCCTTCACCATCCATTGGCAAGAATGCCTTGATAATCTGAATAGGTATGTTCTGAGTTGCCTGTAGAGGAAGCTTGATCCCTCCTTCATAGATCTTCTGAACATCCTCAAAACTATCAAACTCATTTGGTGTACTGTCAAACTGACCCTGAATCTCAGGCAACAGAAGCTGTGAAACTGATTTTAATCCATAGCCAAGAAAATCTGACAACTTCAAGTGCCCAAACCTCTCATCTCTTGGAACATATATGTTCAAGCTCAACAGCAATGGCAACCTACTCTCATATTTAGGGTCTGCACCAATAAAGTCAAGAGTTAACATATGATATACATTTGAACAGCATAATCTTAAACGATGGCGAGATATGATTCGTGTATTTCTGACCATTTTTACTAGGTGGCCTTCCTGTTCTTCCTCGGCGAGGATAAGGATACTCGACAGATCCCCCAAGAACAGGACGAGCATAGGTCGAATCACTGTCTGGCTCTCCCAAATCATTGTAATAATCATAGTCATAAACCCGGTCCCATTCTTTTCGCTCACCAGTTCCATCTCCTCGAAGATTCACCAGTTCCTGTTCTCTATACCATTTAAGTGCAGCTGGTGTATTCTTGGGAAGATATGCCTGCAAAAATATGCATTCTTAGTTTTAACCCTAATCTGTCTATCTGACTAGTACAAATCTAATAACTCTGATATTCTTATACCACCTCAAGAAAATGAATTAGAGATAAAATGACAAAATACATTTAAGAAAATATGAGTATGAATATATTAACCATGAACTGATCTGGTTATCAGAAAAAATTTCTGCTATATTTTTACCTGATTTGAGAAGAAGACCCTGTCATATGCATATTTGTCAGATGGATAAACCCATGAGTTGCAGATAAAGTGAATGGGATGATGGCCAGGTACATTTTCAAGAGTAACAGTCTTGAGGTAAAACTCATTTTGGTGAAGATTCCTTATAGCAAAGGCTTGTGGTACTCCAATTTGTTCATCCCAATCAAATGTGACATTGAAAACTGATTCACCTGTTTTTACTGTGCTTGTTTTAGTTGTGTTCCAGTTCTCCAACATTGCAGGCCTCCCTATCTCTCCTTTCAAAATATTTCCTGTACAAGTTAACAGTTAAGTTCAGTTCAGTATTTTTCAGTTCAATTTAATTTAATATTTTTAAAGTTCAAACCGATTCAGTTCACGCGTATTAAACAAGCCCTTAATGCGACATTTCTATTCACAAACTTATAGGGTTATTACTTTGCGGTGAATGTGATAGCAGATATATAAATATATATGTACTCGTGCATGTACGTATAATTTTAGCAAAATTGCTATTTTATTAAACTCTTTTTATACACATACTTGCACAAACATTTCATGTGATATAAAATCATAATTGATTTAATTTAAAATTATAGAGGTATATTTCTAAAAAAAGAGCTTATAAATCGTACAAAATTATAGCCTTCGGGGACCATTGATGATAGCTAGACTGGGGGTGGTTCATGAAATGGGCAAAATCTCTAGAAAATCCGACTTTTCTAAATGTTATGAAACTACCACTATATATTTATGGTCAAGTGATACTATTTTGTGTTAAAACATTGATAGTATCGAAGTGAACATATAGTAAAACATGGTTTAATGCAAAAATTCATGAATTTACATTAAAACATTAATAAAATTCAAATAATAAATTTTACGGTTCAAATTAAAAGGTACTGTATAAATTAAAACATATAAAGATTTTATGGAAAATCAGGAAAGTTGGACTCTCAAGAGATTTTCTCCATGAAATGTGGTCATGAATATTTAAACCACCTAAAATATAGGGTCTTATTTAAGTCATTCACATTTTCTTTGTTAAGTTCATAAATACTTTTTTCATCAGGATACATAATTGTATAAAAAATTAAAAACTGTTTATATTAATTCAAAATAACCTAGTTCTAATATATCATTTATAGATTAAATAGTTCTATGTTTAAGAGGCTGTAAATTACGAAATTCCAAACCCTTTGACTAAATATTTTCATTTTTATAATTGAAATGTTATGTATTGAAGGTGTATAATATTGTACAAAAAATTAATTATTTCAAAACTTTAAATTAAAGTAAGGGAAGTCCTGTTGACTTTCAGAAATCAAAATGAATTAGCTGGGAATTTTCACCTAACATTTAACAAATTTTAATATCTCGTGTTCGTCCCACTTGTGCATGTCCTCAAAGTTGATCTTACATGATATTCTTCGATTTAAAAATTTTTCGAAAATCAAAATTGTCATTTTCGGAAATGATGATCATTCATAGTTCAGTATAAACATATCCAGGCACCAGAAATGATTATCATTTATCTCTCTTTTGCAAGAATCTCAGTATAATTTAAACCACAAAATAGCAAGATTATATCAACTGATCAGAAGATCTAGATAGATTACCAGATGATGATGAAGTATTTGAACTAATGAGATGAAGAGAGACCCCTTTGCCCAGAAGCTCACCAAAACCGTCAACAACAGAAGCACCAAAGTCATTCAGATCCAACACGTTCTTCTTCATCAACACAACTCTTCCTTTCACAGCTGCTTTCGTTCCTTCATCTCTTTCTTCTCCGAGCTTCAGAGCTTCTGCAACCTTCTTCAACATATTCTCTCTCTAGATCTCTAGTTAACAGATGATCAAAATATCAGATATTCGATGCGAGAAATCAAAACCAGAAATATGATCAGATATGGATATGTATTAGGTGAAGATCGCACGTGTGTTTATATAGGGGATGGGTTGCAGTTAGCTTCGTCTTCTTCCTGCTTTCTATGGCTGAAAAGTGGTCGGCAATATTGGTGAGCGTTAATTGCATGAACTTTCTCCTGCGTGATTTAATTATGAAAACGTGCTTCTTTTATTTTCGTAGATGACAGCTTGCTCTTGTCTCATCGATCGGGACTCAAGAGGTAGGTATTTTTTTAGGAGCTGCCTCTTTGAATTTGCATAATATATAAAGTCTGCGTTTAATTTGACAGTTGATCACAGTCAAATTACTCATTTCACACCGAATAAAAGTTCTTCCGTTCATGCATAAGTAATAAATATTTCCAAAATATTGTATTTTTGCAAGCAGATCAATCATTTGAACTCTTTGAATAGGTACAAAAGCTACAAGTCATTCTCTATAAGCATAATTAGAAGAAAAACAAATGTTGCTTTGATTTGTGAAAGAGTGAAGTGGAGAAAACATACTCCTCTGCTCTGTCACGTCTAGCACGGCTATTATTCATCATAAAATTTGTTGAAAGTTTGACTAGATCATTTGAAGTATTATCTGAGTAGTAATATCATTATGTTATATACTTTTAAGAGGTTTTGATCATTAGTAAGTTTTTCAAAATATTAAAATTGTAAATTTAAATAATATCTGTAAATAAGATCATTAATAGTGTCAAAAATGTTATGGTCAAAATGTGATAAACTTAGTTCAGATGGAGTATTATTAGAAACTCTGACGGAAATAATAGGGTCATCAGATATAAGCCGGAAACAAGGCATAAGTACCAGATAGGTTTAGCACATACCGTTTCCGATATGGGTTAACTTTCAACACCTTCTCGCAAGTGCAAGACCCATTATAAGAGAGAAGACTTGCATGCACTTGATCAAACAAAGAGAGGGGTCCAGACAAAAATTAGACTTTGATACCATATTAGAAACTATGATCGGGATAATAGGACCGTCAAATATAAGCTGGAAATAAGGCACAAGACTTAGATAGGTTCAACACACAAGCGCAATGAGATTCCATCATAAAACTAATTGATAATATATGGGGTAACCCACCAATATATATATATAATATTTTTTTTTTTGAATTTTAGCCACGCCGTTTTCGATGTGGGTTAACTTTCAACAAATATGATGCAATGCAGGGCCATTCCAACGTATTTTGAGACCCGGAGCGAAAATTTAATTCTACGCCCCTTTATAGTAAAATGTATAATATTATTATTAATTAATTCAAAATAATATATATTGGGATTCAACGTAGTTTTATCCAAAAGATTAAAATTAGTAAGATAAGTATTTTAAATTTTAAAATGCCCAAATTCAAAGAAGAAAAGGCTCTTAAAGAAATTGAAAGCCCCAAATTCAAAGAGAAAAAGTTCTTCAAAATATAACTCTAGTCATTACTTTTTTAAAAAAATTTAAAAAAACACATATATATTGTACATCTAAATATATTTTTGTACCCTTAAATTTTCGGGCCATGTTCAGGAGCACAGTTCACACTGGGTTAGGCGATGCAATGTTCGATTAATGAAACTCTTCAAATAGTTAAAATTCATGTTACTTCAATTTAGTTTGTTGAAATGATTGAAACATATCATGCAGTTTTATTGTGGATGGATCGGGTAAGGTATGAATTCATATGAATGTATTTATTTATGTATGTTTCGTTTTCGCTTTCTTATTGATGCCTCCACAAAAAAAACGTGACGGAGTAAATGAAAGGGGTCCATTTTTTGTGTTGCCAAAGAATTGGGTGGCTATATATGAATCCCTGTGATCAACAAAGATAATTAAAATTCTAGGATGTGAACATTTTGTTTTCATTTGAGAGAAAACACATGGTTATAAGAAAATATTCCCAATGGTAAGTTAAAATATATATATTTTTTCATGTCATAAGTAACTACATATGTGATGATAAAAAGGTAACAAAAAATCCCTTAAAGAGGATGGTCATTCCAATTTAAACTATGAAATAATATTTAAACTATAAGCTAGGAATCCTTAATAATGTTGTATTATATATAAATTTCAATTTCCATTTTACAAAATAATTTAGGCACATAAATTACAAAGTAAATATAAACACAATGTATAATTTCATGATCATGTCACAATATTCAATTATATCTTATAATTAAGCAAATGAAGGAGAAATCCCTCAAATTACTATACTATTTGGGATACCTTTACCAGTTATTCCAACTTCACTTGTAGGGAATAGTAATGTGTAAGGCACCTTAACTGGTCCAACCCTATTTCTCCACTTTGCATCCACATTCATGCTTTGAATTTCCCCCTCAATTTCAGACAAAGTTTTCCCAAATCTCTGGAAAGCTTCAAGTGCTTGAGAGTCCTTTGTCCACTCAGGATTCTCCCTCTGCCCTAAATAAACCTCATCAGAACTATGTCTTGACAGAACCTCAATGATGGAAAGGCCAAGTAGAGTTTCCAGTTGAGCTGTTATGGTTTTTAGGTACACTTTCTCTGGATCAGTCTTCAGCTCTTCATACTCAGGACTACCTAGCTCAGGCATTAGTCTCCGGCTCGTTGTCGGGCGATTTAGTATGTATCCTGCATAAGGCCACTGCCCGAAATTGGTGGCCGCGTGAAGAGCAGAAGACAACCATATGATGATAGTACATGAGTCGATTAGTTCTGAAATCGTCGTCATTTGAGGCCACCATGGTTCATCTTTCTTATCTCCATGTCCCTTGTCCCTCACATCTTTCCACCACAATTGCAGCTCAGTGTCCTCCCCAATCATCTCATCAGATCTGTAGTAGAATTTGCAGTAATCTGTCACCCACTCTTTGATTGCTGACCATATCTTTAAGCCATCAATAGCGAATGGATAGTCTTCTATCAGTAAACGAATACCGTGAGGTGAATTTGGATCCTCAACTGCCACTTTTCTGAGATATTAAGATATAAAATTTAATGTCAGGTGCATTCAAAAGGACTTGGAAGATCAATGTTCATATTCATTCTCATTGTAGCGATAATCATGATGAAAAGAACATACCTTTTGATGAGATCAGCAGGAAGGGCTTGCTCAGGGAAAACCCAATCCTTGTAAATGAAGGATGACATTTCCATGGCATACTTTGAAGGAAACAGTGTGGACTCAACAACTCCCTTTGCATTAATAAGGATCTGCCTAGCTATTGCATTTATGTGCATCGTTTCACGGAAGTGAGGATGAAGAAGCTTATGAATCGGGTGAAGGACACTTAGTTGTCGGTTAGATGAAATGATAATTGGCTCGATTACAGCATGTGTACGCAACCTGAAAACATAATATTAACGAGAGTATATAATTGGGAAAATCCAAAAAAGCCACACAAGTTTACCAATGTGTGATTAGTTCATGGATGCCTGAGTCATTCACTGTAACATAAGCCTTAGCAAGCTGCCAAATGGAGTCTTCGACTCCTTGTCCAGACAAAGGAGTGTAAACTTTGCTAACAGGACCTAATTGATCTCCATCTGGATTAGGAAGACTTAGTTCGATGGCTAATGGCTTTAGTGTTCCATCATTTTGTAAAAATAGCAATGTCCTAGAAGCGTAAACTTTCGCAGCTGTAGCATTTAACCGCCTCAGGTATGGCATAAGTGAATCATGGTGGTTCAGTATGTATAAGCGGTTCTTCTCGATTGCCTGCAAACAGAATGTAATTAAAGTAATGTTTTATTGTAACTACGAAACTATGTATTGAAAACTGCTATACCTCAATTACTGTCAGTCCATCCATGTTCTTCTCTATGTGGTCTTTTGTGATGGTGCTAGTTTGGTTTCCATACACTTGAGGATCCAGCGTGCTTGTCGGGGGAAACTCCTGAAGAAACACCAATTCCAGTATGAATTCAGCAAATTAATTTTTATCTCTTTACCATGAGAGTAAATAGAGGCTAGAGATATTTATGTAGTATTACTTGGAGTCCAGTGATTATCACAGGGTTCAACCCAGCCAGCATTTCCCTTGCAAATTCTTCATCAGTCCTCCATGCAGTTTTATTATCTGTTAAAAAATCATTCAAACTTATACCCGGAAAAGACATAGACAGAGAAGAACTAAAGAATGCACTACTTTCTCATTCAAATGATACCATTTGCTTAAATAAACATGAAGAATAAAGTGCGACTTTCAGATTACCTTTGATGACAGCCGGCAACGGGTACCTGAAAAGGCCTTCGCCGTCAGTTGGGAAAAATGCCTTGATAATCTCAGGGACATTCTTCCCTATACCTTGAGGAAGTTTGACTCCACCTTCATAGATCTTGAGAACATCCTCAAAACTATCAAACTCTTTTGGTGTTCTATTAGCTATCCCATGAATCTCAGACAGAAGCAATTGAGCAATCGACTTCAAGCCATAACCAAGAAAATCCGACAGCTTCAAATGTCCAAACCTCTCATCCCTTGGAACATATATATTCAAACTCGAGGTCAGTGGCAGCCTACTCTCAGACTTAGGATCTGCACATAAACAATCAAAATTAATCAAAAAATATCAGGCTATTCTTGACCTAAGATGAAGAAACCTGACCTGTCTTAGTAGGGGGTCTTCCAGTTCTTCCTCGACGAGGATAAGGATAGTCAGCTGATCCTCCTAGGATAGGTCGAACATAAGATTCATCGTGCTTGTCGGGAACTCCCAAATCATTGTAGTAATCATAGTCATATATCCTGTCCCATTCCTTTCGCTCTCCAGTTCCATCTCCCTGCAAATGAGCTAATTCTTGTTCTCTGTACCATTGCAATGCTTTGGGTGTATCCTTAGGAAGATAGGCCTGATTTGCGAAGAAAACTCGATCATAGTCATACTTGTCAGCTGGATAAACCCAGGAGTTGCAGACAAAGTGAATTTGGTGATCATAGCCAGGGACATTTTCCAGGGTGAGGGTTTTGAGGTAAAACTCATTGTGATGGAGATTCTTGATGATGAATGCTTCCGGGACTCCAATTTCTTCATCCCAATCAAATGTGACTTTGAAGACTGATTCACCAATTGTTACCGATGTTGGTTTTTTGTTCCAGTTCTCCAAGAATGCAGGGCTTCCTATTTTCCCTTTCGAAACACTCCCTGAATAAAACCATCAAATCTATCAACTTTTATTGGAATCTTTTGGTTAAATTAAAACCAGTAATTAGCCATGCACCACAACTTACTCTTTTGGTTATATCAAAATTATTATATATAATAAATTTAAATAATAAAAATACGAAGTTCAAATAAATAAAATACAGACAGCATATATCAGGCAACAAATAATTTAACGCTCCAACTAACATACGGTAATGAGTAGTGTGCCCATGTTGGAACATGCATGGCAACCTAATTTGATGAAATGCAGCCATAAATTCAAGTAGTTATACGTCTTCTTCTTACAACATTATGATTGGCAACCCAATTATTAAAAGGTCACCGAACTACTTTATAATTTACGTCAATTGATGACAATTCCTTATTGCTCACCTTTTTTTTTTCATCATCTATTTTGATCAATAATATTTCAATGTAGATTTTTGTCGTGAACTCCCTCCGTCCCAATTAAAATATGTTACTTTCTGTTTTTTCTCATTAGACAAAAGAAATAAAAATAAATTGTCTATTATACCCTTAATAAATCTCTATAAATTAAGACCCACATACTTATAAGGG
The DNA here is from genome assembly GCA_948330725.1 of Sherardia arvensis. Classification (NCBI taxonomy): domain Eukaryota; kingdom Viridiplantae; phylum Streptophyta; class Magnoliopsida; order Gentianales; family Rubiaceae; genus Sherardia; species Sherardia arvensis. The sequence continues at coordinate 4,087,720 of OX415238.1, read as the reverse complement.
TTAAAACAGTATTTTACCATTCTTTTGCCTACATGTCCTATTGCCACATCATTTTTCTTAAGAATTGAGTCCCGTTCTCGCAGACGCTTTGATTGGGACAAAGGGAATATAAAACTGAACATTCAAGAGATTTGTCTTTTTTCAAAATTTACAATTACACTTAAATATAATTCATATATCATACACCGGATGCATGTACACTCATTTCTAATGCATTACACGGATTATGGATGCGCTTACCATCAATAGTAGATGTTCATGTAGAATTACATCAAATTTAAGCTTAATATTGATAATATAGAAACTTTATGACGAAGCAAACATTAGTAGATTTTGCCTTCAGTTTTCATTTTCCTTCAACGTACACCCTTAGAATTTTTGAAAATCAGACTAATAATACTTTATGTGATTTAAACACAAACAAATCAAAATAGAAGTATTTATAAAGTGTAAGCCTCAAATACGTTCCACACATAATCATGACTTGAAGGATAAATGAATCCCTCACGGTAAATTTAATTACTATGGACGTATGGTGGCCAACTTCTTGTTACATAATTCTGGTGGTGAGCTAAAAATACAAGTAATTCATGTAAAATTTAAGGATATATAAATTTATACTGTTTCTCATTTAACTCAATGTAAAAAAAATATTATAGATTATTTTATGATAAAAGTTTGACGAAACTGAAATTAAAATAGCTCAAAACCGATAAACTATTTGTGGTGGCCAAATTTGAAGATTGGGCATCTAAATTATACAACCAGATAAGACAAGACTTGATTAAATCAAGAATGGCTCGTGTATATATATCACTATCCTGGAAAATTTAGGCGCATTCCGTATTTTGATTATTTTGCAATCTAAAATAAAAATACGCCTTCGATATATATGATATGGTCAATAATTATGTATATCAGACATATGCATCATATATACTACTTCTATTGCATACACTTGCAATTCAGTTATATATCAGAATCATTGTATATATGATTATTTTAAAAAAATACGGACTGCTAATAAGCAAAATATGGACTGCGTATAGAAGGCCTGAAAATTTATAAACAACAAAAGTAAACTCATCTATCACTGTCCCCTAACTATTTTAATGTAAAACCCATTTTCTGCACTATCCTTAAACTGATCAAAATTTTCTAGACACGAATAATTATACTACCTCATTTTCATGGAAAATGGCAGTTTGAGTTGGCAATTTTTTTTTCCAACTTTGACCAACGTTAATTTGAGTTATATAAATTAATCTGCTTTATAATTTTAATATCTGAAAAATAGTCAGTACGGAGAATTCAAAACTATATTATACAACAATATCATTATTTATATGATACTATAAATTAATGGTCAAATTTGAGTAAAAAATTGTCCAAGACAAAGTGCCATTTTCCATGAAAATGAGGGAGTATATGTTTATTTTCTTGTGATATTCCAATCCCACTTTCATAATGCTTTAATTATTCTTCACCCTCTCTTTTTCATTTTTTCTCAGCACTACAAGAATCTCCCACCATAAAAATCATGGTGGATGAAGATTGTATTTCACTTATTCATAATCCATAATAAAAGAATATATTTTCGATAACATGATATATAATCTATGATTATGTATGTCAGACATATGCATCATATATATTACTTTTATTCCATATAATTATAAATCAGTTGACAACCAATTAGATATGTCAGTTTTATGGTAAAGCATGTCTTGTTTTGTATTTGAAAATGAGTCTAATTACTAATTTGGGTCTAGAATATGAAAATTTAAGTTTTTGCTTTATCATAAAATCACCTTACACAAGTGTTTCTCAAATCAGTTATATATCAAAATTATTATATACATAATTATATAGCAAAAATATAAAGTGCATAAGCAAAATACAGCCAGCATCTGACACACCAGTAAAAATAAAATCAAAATGCTGATCTCCACTACGTTATGTACTTAATTAAGAGTTCCATCTAAGTGTAAACATATAAGAATGAGCACAAAATTTGCATGATTAGAATATCGCAACTCAATTTCCAAACCCCATATAAACTTTTTTACTATTAATTTCAAACACGTGTGTAACTGACACAAACCTGATGAAACGGAGACGGGGTCGCCGGTGACGGAGCTGACAAGCTGAAGAGAGACCCTTTTTCCGAGAAGCTCATCGACGCGGTCCGCGGCGGCGCTGGTGAAGTCGTTCAAGTCCAGCACATTCTTCTTCATCAGCACCACCGTCCCTCTCACCGCCTTTTTCCCGTCGCCGTCATCTGGCAGCAGTTTCATCGCCTGAGCTACTTTCCTGAAGCAGCTGAACATATCTTCTTCAGTTTTTTTTGTCGGTTATATTTTTTTTTGTGGTAAAAAAATGAAGAGGATGAGCTTAGATTCGAACTTTAATGCTTGTGGCAATGTCAGATGATGCTCAGAACGACACTCTTATATTTGAAAAAAGTTGGTAGGTGGAATAGATTAATTGCGTGAATTACAAGAATGTTCTCCCTCCCGTCGACGTGGTTTTGAGTGGATTTTCATTATTCTTATTATTACACTTATTGGGTCTTTTCTTTATAAAATTAAACACATTTTGGTTACATGTTACCATAAAACAATTCGTGCATTTTGACCTTCGGATCGATTTGGTAAAAGTAGCTAGAGTGCACATTCTAACTTTGAAAAGTATCATCACTAGCACATTGGGTCTCCATTCTGCATATTTCATTACTTTAGTTTAAAATTTTTAAAGTCGGTAGATATTTTGTTTTTTGGAAGTGGTATATATGCAGCCTGTTACTTCCCCATAAGTAGACGTGTAATAAAAAGAACAGATTGACATTAATAAAACACCGAAAACAAATCATGTGCATGATCAAACATGTATGTGCATTCCACATGTCTACTTAATTAATTACACACGTGAAGGAAAATTCAGATAATGAAATGAATAGATTTTTATTTGATAAAACCAACTTATTTTAAAATACAACAGAAAAAAGCGTTATTACATAATTTTCTATTCAGACTACTGAAAATATTATATTTCTTGAATAGAAAAACCCGATTGACCTTCACGATTGCAAATTCTGTTACCGAATCTAGCAACCGTCTGATACTTGACACAATCTCTTTTACCTCCATAGGAATTGAGCAAGGGTTTTTGATTGAGAACTGCAGGATGACCGAATATGTAACTAGATTAGGGTTTCTAATTCTTTGTCGCATTACCGCTTTTAACGCTCTCCAGCACACTTTCGCTTCTGGATATACTGGTCATGTAAGCGCTATGAAGAAATTTGTCCATGTGAATGTCATTTCTAACTGTCAGCCTGATTTCCATATTTACCACCCGCCTGCTCCAATCGATTCAGCCTTCCCAAACGATCCAACAAAAATTAGAAGCTTTCGGAATGGCTTCCTATGCATGTCCTTGTTTTATCCGATCTAGAGACAAAAGTTGAGACCTGGTTTCTTGTTCGCTGTCTGCATTGGTGGGAATAGCCCATAGCTCATGTTGGTAGAATTTATGGCATAATTTTTACGTGCAATACCGGCTGCAAATTGCGCTTGCTGGACACACATACTGGGGGTCGAAGAATGTTGTCAAAAACTTCGTATTTTTCAGTTTCTATATTTTCCATAATCAGAAGATCATGTCAGAAATCTGCTCCGCTAGTGGCATTTCATTACCAGCTCAAAAAACCAGTGACTGAAATGTGCTTGAGGGATCGGTCCTAGTGTGATTCATGCTGCTGTCCAAATCTGTCTTGATACCACACAATTAAGGAACAAATGCAACTCGTCCTCGTCTCCTTATAAACATCTCGAACATATTGCGTTCCCAGCTAGCTTTCTGCGGACTCATTTCACTCCAGTTGCAAGACCACCATAAATTGCTCTCCAAATGAAAAGTAACAGTTTATGTGGAATTCTAAGACTCCAATTCTGGCTCCAAAACTTTTTTGCGCTGATGTTGAGTCTTTCCTGACTTGTTTGATCCCCTCCTTCTCGCATGGCTACGTGGTAACAAGTCTTCAAAGTATATGTCCCATTCTTTGTCCATCTCCAAAATGGCATATCATGTCATGCATGTTGGATCTAGGTGAATTGCATGTATATGAGGAAGGATTTCTGTCGGAAATATGCTTCTGATGAAGGAAATCTCCAAGTATTATAGAAATGGTCTATCAGATGTTAAGAATGTCTTTCTTAATGGTCATCTTGACTCCCCGATTTACATGGAACAGCCATCTGGATACACTGATCCTCGCCATCCATATCATGTATGTTGTCTCGGGAAGTCCATCTATGGCCTTAAACAGGCTCCTCGTGCCTGGTTTCAACATTTCAGTTCTTATCTGACTCGTTTAACTTTTCGGTGATGTTCGTCTGACACTTCCTGTTCATCTTTATGCTTGGCTCAAAAGTGTTGTATCTTTAGGTCTATGTGGATGACATCATTCTCACTGGAAATGATCCTCTTCTTATTCGGAAGTTTGTCGCTCACACTGATCATGAGTTTGCTATTAAGGATCTTGGCTCTCTTCATTACTTTCTAGTATTAGAGGTCTCATGCTCTTCTTCGGGGTTGTTTCTTGGCCAGGCTAAGTATGCCATGGAGATTCTTCGGCGCACTGGCATGACTGACACAGCGCCTGTCTCTACGCCTTTTGTTCCTGGTACACAACTCCTTACTTCCTCTAGTCCAGAGTTTTCGAATCCCAAGTTGTATCGTTCGCTTGTTGGTGCCTTGCAGTATTTGACCATTACTAGGCCTGATCTAGCCTATGCAGTTAATTCTGTTAGCCAGTTCCTTCAGTCACCTCGTGACGATCATTATCAGGCGGTCACTCGTATTCTTCGCTATGTTCGTGGTACTCTTCATCATGGACTTTTCTTTCGACCGTCTTCCAGCTCACTTTCAGTGTTAGGGTACTCAGATGCTGATTGGGCTCGCTGTGTTGAAACTCGACGTTCCACCTATGGTTATGCTGTTTACCTTGGTGGTAATCTTGTCTCTTGGAGTGCTAAGAAACAGCCAACTGTTTCCTGATCCAGCTGCGAATTTGAGTATCGTGCTATGGCCAACATTGCGGCCGAACTTGTTTGGTTGTGCAATCTGCTCAAGGAGTTTCGTGTTTCTTTGAAGTCTTCACCCTTACTGTTTTGTGACAACAATAGTGCTATTTTCCTTGCTCAAAATCCCGTTGCTCACAAACGGGCTAAGCATATTGACATTGACTACCACTTTGTTCGAGAGTTGGTGGCTTCTGGCAGGTTTCGTGTTAGTCATGTCCCTACTTCCTTACAGATTGCTGACATATTCACCCAAGGTCTCCCTGGTCCTCTCTTCACACTATTTCGATCCAAACTTTGTGTGGCTTCTCATCCGACGCTTCGCTTGAAGGGGGTGATAGAATATCACAGTTATCTTGATAATAATTGTGATTGATTTGTAAATATTTATGTACCATATTTAGACTAGTTTAGATATATTGTGTTTGTACTCTTGTAATCATATATATTTGACATAATACAAACATACCAAATACGGTGAATTACATTTTTTCATATGTATGATATAATTTCTCTCCACCTTTAATGGTTTCAATTTAAAAAAAGAAAAGAAAAAAGTATATCATACGAGCTAATTAAAGAGAACTATGTATTCGACAAAATAAAATGAAAAGGAGAGAGAACCCTAGGCTTATTCGTATTTGTATTGTATACGCATCAACCAAAACGCAATTCAGAACAAATCCATACCCATTATTGCTTATTATGTAATGTGATGGATGAATTATTACTAGAAAAGGAAACTAGAGTAATAGATACGGAAAAGAGCACAAACACCCGTGCATGTGGGCACCTAGGTTAATTATATTATTGTCAATGTTATAGAACAAAAACACCTTTCAAAAAAAAATGTTATAGAACAAAAACATAAATTTGTCTTCCCAATTTTAAAAATGTAGGTTGATGGTTGAATAAATAAATAAATATATGAAGAACTTCGAAATCAAGTACTTTTGCAAATGTCAATTTCAGTGCAATGTCAAATATAGAAAAGCCTATTTAATTATGTAGATCCCGATCCATAAGGAAGTGGTATATATTAAGGGTCTTCTTATGTGAACTTATTTCTTACTGAAATGAAGTGAAGTAAAATTGATATAATGAAAAATAAAATCAATTTGTCTAAATTACCTAAATTTGATTAAATTATATTTTGTTGAACTGAACTGAATTGAACTAAACTGAACTGAATTAAATTGAACTGAAATGTTCTATTTATAACCTCCATCAAACATGTTCTAATAATTAGGGATGATTGTGGGTCTGAGATCCGATCGCGACCATGCGGGTTTAGACCCATCGGTTCGGGTATGGATCCAATTTCTTTAGACCCATCGGATATGAGTCGGATCTGTATCTAGATTTTAAAATACGGATATGGATACGGATATAAGATATCAAACCCATACCCGGACCCATATCCACATTCAGACCCATTTACATATTAATATATTATAGATAACATATTTTTATGTATAATATCTATGTCGTACGTTCTTGTACTAAATTATCTTTAATTTCACTAAATTGTTGAGCATTTTGATGTGTATTATGTATTGATAATTCACTATATATGTCAATATTTACACTTATTGTAATAACATATATTCATTTGGGTTTATTCGTTTACATTTTGAAATATTTAACATCAAGTAACAGATTTATAGATAAAAGGTTATATCCGTTTAAAACCTTTAAACCATGTGGATATGGGTATGAACTTAAAATTTTAGAGCTTGCGAATATGGGTCGAATCTGAATCAAACATTTTTTCTATAAGTCGGATTCGGATCTAGGTAAATTAGACCAAGACCCGTCTCATTATCATGCTTACTAACAGTTACGAAGTAGCTTGATAGATTCAAATAATCTAATTTCAAAACTCAACCATAATTCATTTTTGAGTTCCATCCCCATCAGAGGCGGAGGAGGGGGGACTGAGTGGGGTCCGACCCCCTCAACTTAGAAAATATCACTAAGTATAGATATCATAGTTAGTGTTTTATTTGGTTTGTTATGTTATGTTATGTGGCCCCTCGCATGATATTATTAACTAAAAATAGGGATGATTTTTTTAGTACACATGAAAGGAGAGTATTAGTTTTAAGAAAAATGGGACCACAGTCAAACACACTAAAAATAGGATTTTTTATATAGTAATAATATAATTAATTTATAACTTTTTTTTCAAATCCTAATTGATTACTTTATAGGTAATATTTTCTTTGAGAAAAAAAAGTAATCAGGGAATGAATCCATATTGTAATCAGTGTATAGCAACATCAGAATGAGGTTTTTCAGCAATGAAAATTGTGAAAACAAGTCTTCACAATCGAATGGAAGATGATTTTTTGTGAAATTATTTATTAGTTTATATCGAAAAGGAAACCGTCGAGACAATCAATATTGATTCAATCATCGATACTTTTAGTGAGTTTTCAAAGAGAAATGTGCGACATCAATAGTGATTCATGTATATGATGTTAAAATCATCAATTTTTAAATTTATCTAGCGATGTTTGTCTTTATTATATTAATTCAATTTTTTCATGTTTCAATGAATTGTTGTATTTTATATTATTTTATAGCTAATTCAAATTATTAAGTTCCGTCTTCCACATATTAAATTCTTAGCTCCGGCCCTGATCCCCATCCATATTATTGTAAATGAAAAAATGTCCGCATTCTTTAAAATTGATGCCATTACGACGAGTGAATTTTATTGTACTCGGCTAATTTTTCAATAGGATGGACAATCAATTACAAGCACATTTCATGAGTACAGCATATGAAGTGAGTATGCTTTCAAAATAATAAACATTATAAACCCTAACTCTATATCCATCTAAGATCATTTTGAAAACATTATATATTAATTAAATTTACAATATCTAAAAAAAAAATATGGAAATTGTTATGTATATACTCATTAGTGATTAGCACATTAGAAAATGAAGACAACCTCTCTTTCACACGATCAAATCGAACGTAATTCTTTTAAATCGTTTATTTTATTTTGCACTAACTAAAATGTGGTCCAAAATCAAACAGCTTGAATCCAAAACGCGTAGAAAATGGAGGAGATATTCTTTAATAAAAATCATTATGATGCCAACATCTGGAAATCTCCCAAGTCTAGACTCCAGACCAGTGTTTGGTTAGAAAGGAGCCCAAAACTAACTTGTGACAAAAAAACATTCTGAAGAAAAGTTTCATACCGTGTACGCAAAACGATCCTATAATTTCCATATCCGTTAAAGGCCATTTTCAGCGCAAAGTTGCTTAAAAGGAAAACCATACAGTTAAAATGAAAAACTCCAATTCTTTTTTCTTTAAGATGTTATGCAACTACCAAGTAAAATGCATCATCTATGATTCTCCATTCAGTATAGCAGTGTTGTTTTCTTCTTCTTCCAGAATGTTATGCTGTTTTGTTGGTTACTTAGGGGAAGAAGTGGAACATTCAGGAACACGGCAGTTATTGGTGAAGCTCCACAAGAAACAGCTCAGAATCAGATAGTTTCGAATCCCATGATGAGGCCTGGAGAGCTGTCCTTGATCCGCATATCCGTTTACCATTTAATAATCTGTATCAATGTGATACTAACGGTGTGACCTTTTCAGTGGATTGCCACAGATGAAGATCATCCGTTGTAAACTGGTTTCATTCGACATTGCTGAAGAAAAGGTTCAACATATTCATCTCCCACTTGTAAGGAATATTGATATCATATACCTGGTCAGGGTATGCTGCAGGTATATAGCGCCAAGTATGGAGTGATGGATCAATCGTGGATGAAGAGTGAGTCTGTGGAGGCCGATGATTGAAGAAATGTACCAGGAAGAGTGTGCAGATGAATCGAATTCTGGAAAAGGCTGTGCAGATTCCACACAGGATCTGTGTAACAAAGAATGAACATCTGTTTTCTGGCTTCAATGATCACCACGGCATTTTTGGATCATTCTTGTGGTGTACATAGGAAATGCATTGTATACTTAGACTCGATTAGTTGAGTAGGAATCTGGGTTGTTCTTCTCTGCAATGTTTTCCTCATTCTTGTGGTGTACAACCTTTGTTTCTTTTGGTACACATGAATGAACTAAGTCAGATAATTCTGGTTTTAAAAATTCAGGTTAATTACACCTTTTGCTTCTATATTTAAGAGTCAGTGAACTTTTGTGAAAAAACACCAGCAAGAAATAATTAAGCATTTCAAGATTTTTTTTTTTGGCCCTTTAATACAATTGATTCCAAAAAATTTTACAAGGATTTAACACTAATTTTGTGGGTTTAGGGTTAGCCCGCCAAGGGAAAAGTAGTGTTGAATGCTAAACATAGGATTTGTATAAGTAATACTGGTCAATGCACGCTTGATAGATGCACGTTTAATGCACCACCTTCAATGCACGCCTAATAAACACACGTTTAATGCATGCTTAAGTCCGCCTATGAGTATATATATTTATATAATTATTTCAATTCAATTTCAAATTATATGCACCATCTATAAAGACGGTGTATCTATATTCATTTTTATTTCATTTAAAAGCGAGTGACATCACATTAAAGTGATAAATGAAGTTATGATTCGCTGAAAGAATTATGATTCATTTCATTTTCAATTCACATCCCCTCTATAGACTCCCCGAAATTCCCATTAAATGTAACTCTCATTAAAACCTTTTCCTCAATTTTCTGTTCTCCACCATTTGCAGAGATGAATTCATCATGTGAAGCAAATCCCAGATTTTTCATATATAATAAGTTCATGGATGCCATGTGAAGAACATGAAAAGAAAGTGTGACAATACAAGAAGAATTGGAGGACTGATTTATTAATTATGTATGTACTTTGTATATTGCACTTATGTGCCTAGAGTTTAGCTAACTTCAGTATTTAGCTTTAGGCCCTTGTATGTAACTATATATAGGCATGCTTCTGCCTTATTCTAATCAAGCAATCAGATACTCTTTACATGGTATCAGTCGCCTGACGATCCTCTTTCCTTAAACCCTAGGGTTCTTAAACCCTCTCTCCCTTTTTTCCTTCAGCGGCCGCCGCCGCCTTCATTCTCTTCCTCCTTCACGCACGCACGCAAATCCTTCCCTCCCTCTTCAGTTCAAAAATTTTTTGCCCTCTTTTTTTTTTGTTGTTGTTGTTCATACGACGATGGCTGCTACCAGGGATGATACTCTTTCAATCAACACGATGGTTCATCTTCTCAATACCAAGTTGGAAGCTTCAACATACCTGCAGTGGAAGAAGAAGGTAGAGTATGTGTTCATGCCTTAAGGATTGTTTGGCCATCTGGATGGCTCTACTCCTCGCCCTCCCGTTCCCGTGCCGCCAACGGCCGCTTCTTCATCCTCCTCACCACCGGACTCTGCCCTTCTCCAAAAGGAGCAGGCCGCCTACGACACTGCCCTTGCTGCCTACAAATCCTGGATCGTGGATGATCAAAGACTTTGTAGTGTGCTTCTCTCCTCATGCACTGCTGATGCGTTGAATGAGATCACCGGGTGTACTACTGCTAAGGAGATGTGGGACACTTTTGCCAGCACCTATCAACACAGCACCTCGATTAGTGTTTTCAGCCTCCGACAGCAGGCTAACCTCCTTCGCAAGACTGGTACGATTCATGATCTTCATCTGTTTCTGATTAAAGTTTTTGATCAATTAAGAATTATGGGCCAACCTGCGGATAACCGCAACAAGCTTATGTGGTTTCTCACTGCCCTTGGTCAAGAATATAAAAATTTTAGTGCACCTGTTGCTGTTCTTGATCCCTTACCCCCGTACATTAATGTTGTGGATCAAGCCAAGGGCTATGAGGCCTTTTTGGCAAATTTGGAGAAAATGAATGTGCAGGTACAAGCTCCGGTGGGGCAGATAGCCTTTGTAGCGGCCGCCCAGCAACCTGCCCCGGCCGCCCAGCAACCAGAAGGCGGCGCGTGGGGCCCACGCGCGGCCGGCGGCGGCCGGTTCGGCGGTCGCCGTGGCGGTCGTCGTCCCTGGGCAGCTCCTGGAGGTCCTGGTGTGTCCAGATCTGGTGTCTTGGGTGCTCAGATTCAGTGTTACACGTGTGGAGGCTTCGGACACATCTCTAGGTTTTGTGGGAACTCTACGCAAAGTTATGTGACTCCACCACCACAGCCTTATGGCCAGCAGCAGTACCAGACTTATGCTCCTCAGTCGGCACAGACTCCATCGGCTCCTCAGGCTCTTGTTGCTCAGACCTATGCTGCTCCGGTTGCTCCTGCGGCAGTGGCTCCTCAGCCACTTGTGTATGCACCGCAGTATGTGCCCTTCCAGGCTCCTCAGACTCAGCCCGCTACTGCTCCTACAGCTTCAGACTGGTATCTTGATTCAGGGGCTACCAACCATATGAGTGCCACTTCTTCGAACTTGACTGCTCTGGCTCCATATAATGGTAATATCTCTGTTTCTGTTGGTAATGGTGCTTCTCTTCCTATTACTGCTGTTGGTGATGCTAGAGTTAGCCCCTCTATACATATATCTGATGTCTTAGTTGTGCGTGCTATTACTAAAAACCTGTTGTCAATTAGTAAGCTTACCAAGGAGCTATGTACTATTATTTCTTTTGATGACAAGTCCTTTATTATTCAGCACAAGCTCAGCAGGGCAATCCTGGGGCAGGGACACAGTGAACATGGGTTGTATGTGCTGGACCGTGGTGAGTCAGCACTTCTTTCAGTGGTGAAGAAGAACAATAATAGAGCATCTTTTGAAGTGTGGCATGCTCGATTAGGACATGTGTCCTCTGCTATTCTTTCTTTGTTGAACAAACATGGGTTTTTATCTTTTACTTCTGTACTTCCAAAACCTGGTATTTGTGAACCGTGTGCTATAGCTAAAGGCCACAAACTGTCTTTTGTTGAGAACCCCAGACGGGCTAAGAATGTTTTGGATTTGATTCATTGTGATTTGTGGGGGCCATCTCCGGTTGTTTTGGGAAATGGTTTCTCCTATTATGCTTTGTTTGTGGATGATTATTCGCGTTTTTCGTGGTTCTACCCTCTACGTCGTAAGTCAGACTTCGTCGATGTCTACTTCCAGTTTGAAGCATTCGTAGAGAACCAATTCTCATCTCGCATCAAAGTTTTCCAGAGTGATGGAGGGACTGAATTCATCAACAACAGGTTGCAGTCTCACTTTGGAACTCGTGGCATTCATCATCAAGTCTCATGCCCATATACACCTGAGCAGAATGGTAGAGCAAAACGCAAGCACAGACACATCACGGAGATGGGCCTCTCCATGTTGTTTCATTCACACCTGCCGCTGTCTCACTGGGATGATGCATTCAGTGCTGCTGTCTTCACTATCAACCGACTGCCAACTCCAGTGATTGATAATAAGTCTCCTTTTGAAGTACTCTTTGGACGTTCGCCTGACTACTTAAACTTTCATCCATTTGGTTGCCGTGTGTTTCCCTATGTTCGGCCTACATCTGAACATAAATTAGCCCCTCGCAGTCTGCCATGTGTCTTTTTGGGCTACAGTTCACACGACAAAGGATTTAAGTGCTTGGATCCTGCCTCTAGTCGCATTTATATGACTCGTCACGCTCGCTTCGATGAGGGTCAATTTCCATTCTCGAGAGTATCCACAGAGGCTCATTTATCCTCTTTGGATGTCTCTTCCTTTGTTGACCCCACTGATCCTGATTTAGAGACATCTTCTGTCGAGATCATTCCACCACAGCAGCCCTGCACGGTATGTCATGAGCCTTCTTCGACTGCACCAGCAGCAATCGCCGATGAACCTGAATCAGCTACTCCAGTGCCTTCTCCAGTATTCTCGAGTTCTTCCGATTCACCTGGTGATTCAGTCTCTTCTGGAAGTGGTACTTTGACTCCTCCTGCTTCCACAGCTCTACAAGTTCCAGCAGCCCCACCTGCTCCTCGAGCTCACTCGATGGTCACTCGTCATCAGGATGGAACAAGAGTAGCTTGCAGTTTTGGACCTGATTTTGTGGCTACGGGTTTAGTTGCTGAGTTACTGGTACAGAAGGAACCGAGAAACTTCAAAGCTGCAGTTAAGGACTCACGATGGGTTACTGCTATGGATGAGGAAATTGATGCACTTCAGCGACAACAGACATGGCAGTTGGTGCCTTGCCCTCCACATGTTAATGTGGTTGGTTCCAAGTGGGTATATCGATTGAAGTACAAACAGGATGGCTCTATTGAAAGGTACAAAGCACGTCTGGTAGCTCAAGGATTCTCACAGGTTCCGGGGTTTGATTTTGATCATACCTTCAGTCCAGTTATCAAGGCTGCTATTGTCCGCACAGTGATTGCTATTGCTACTATGAGGAAATGGCCGCTTCATCAACTCGATGTCAAGAATGCTTTTCTGAATGGTGTTCTTGACGGTCCAGTTTACATGGCACAACCAGCTGGATATCAGGATCCTGCACGTCCTAATCATGTATGTCTTTTGAGGAAAGCCATCTATGGTCTTAAGCAAGTTCCTAGGGCATGGTTTGATCGCTTCAGTGCCTTTGTTAAAGGCGTTGGCTTTGTTGGCAGTCTGTCGGATCCGTCTCTATTCGTATTTACCCGTGGCTCAGTCATCCTTCACCTTCTCATCTATGTCGATGATATCATTCTTACCGGAAATGATAAGGTTGCTATTCAGAGTTTCATAGCTCGGGCTGATCGGGAGTTCTCTGTCAAGGATCTCGGATACCTCAGCTACTTCCTTGGCTTGGAGGTTACACCCACCTCTACCGGGTTGTTCTTGGGTCAAGCCAAGTATGCTGGGGATATTCTTCAGAGAGCTGGGATGTTGGATGCTACACCGGTCTCTACACCGTTTCTTCCGTTGTCTCAGTTACACAGCAGTACCAGTGGACCATTTCACAATCCGAAATTGTATCGTTCTCTTGTAGGTGCACTTCAGTACCTCACCATCACTCGTCCTGACCTATCCTTTGCTGTCAACTCTGTGAGTCAATACTTTCAGGATCCACGGGATGATCATTTTGCTGAAGTTACTCGTATACTCAGATATGTTCGAGGCACGCAACATTGTGGATTGACCTTTACTGCTGATGGTGTTTCGGAGATACTAGCCTACTCTGATGCTGATTGGGCGCGCTGCTTGGACACACGTCGCTCTACTTATGGATATGCAGTTTTCCTTGGTGGTAACTTGGTCTCATGGAGTGCGAAGAAGCAACCTATAGTCTCTCGGTCAAGCTCTGAATCGGAGTACAGAGCTCTTGCGAACACTGCTTCGGAGGTAGTGTGGCTGTTAAATATTCTTCGGGATCTGCGCTTCCCACTTCAGGGATCTCCGGTGCTTCTTTGTGACAATAACAGTGCTATCTTTCTTGCGGAGAATCCAGTTGCTCACAAGAGAGCTAAGCACATCGACATCGACTATCACTATGTGAGGGAGCTAGTTAGTGCTGGCAAACTACGAGTTGGTCATGTTCCGACATCCTTACAAGTTGCGGATATCTTCACCAAGGGGCTCAATCGTGCGTTGTTTGACTTCTTTCGGTCCAAGCTTCGCGTCTCAGTCAATCCGACGCTTCGCTTGAAGGGGGGTGTGACAATACAAGAAGAATTGGAGGACTGATTTATTAATTATGTATGTACTTTGTATATTGCACTTATGTGCCTAGGGTTTAGCTAGCTTCAGTATTTAGCTTTAGGCCCTTGTATGTAACTATATATAGGCATGCTTCTGCCTTATTCTAATCAAGCAATCAGATACTCTTTACAGAAAGTGAAAGTTGAAGCATGGTTGGTGACTACTTCATGAAATCAGATGATCAATTTAGTCGTGAGTTATTTTTTTCATGTAATATTTAACGGGATAAAACCATAAAAGATTTATAGGGTTCAAAATGTAAAATTTAGGAGCGCATGCAATGTATACTCGATTGACGTATTTAAGTAATGTAAAATTAAGAGCGCGTGCATTATACGCTCGATAGACGTATTTAAGTAATGTAAATTAGGAGCACGTGCATTATACGCTCGATAGACGCATTGAAATAATCTAAATTAGCAGCGTGTGCATTATACGCTCGATAGACGCATTTAAATATTTTATATATAATTACTAAGTTTTGCTCAATACAAGATATAATACTCTCTATTTTTTTTCCTTTCTAGATAGGGTCTCGTTTAGCAGCAGCGTTTCACTTTTTATTTTTATTAAAAACCAAAAATATATATTAACTGGCCAAACAACTATTGACTTATTGTTTGGTGAGAAAGTTTTTTCATTGTGTTGTTTGGATGAAAACTCTTGTTTTTAAAATGTTAGAAAAAGCAATGTTTTGTATGTTATCCTAAAGGGAACTAGAAGAGTTATTGATCCGGTCAATAAATAAATTAATAAAAAGAATTAGAAAGGATGAAACTACGTAGTTTTTGTCTAAAACCGCCACATAACCGCCGCAAGTTCACCATATTCCGGCGCCTACCATATTTATATATTCTTTTTTTTTCCTTTGATCTACGACCTTTTTTTAATTGCCTTTCCCCTTCTGCATCGCATTCATCATATATATATTTTTTTTTGTATACACTTTTTACACGCACAATATATTTTTTTACCAAAATGTAATATAATTATGATTATAATATATTTTATTTTGATACAAAATAACATTGTTGCCAAATTAAAGATTTAGTACACCTCCACCGCACCATTTATTGCCCTCGGCCGCAATCAGAGTTTGATTTAGGATTTTGCGGGCACTATACAACAATAAAGTTCAAATTCATCGCCCTACATATGGCCTCTTGTTCATGGCTGAAGAGCAAGCCCGACAGTTTGTTCTCTTGCCAGGATTATTTAGATGAGAATAATCAAAAAATCATCTTCAATAGCAGCGCCGCGAGGTACTAGCCAACCGCGTATCCAAGGAAAGCCACGGACTCAATAGGCTTACTCGGGTATGGATTCAAGAAGAAGAAAATAATTTTCGATATCTAAAAGTACCAGACTCATAATTTTCCGATATCGTCTGATAAACCAGATGGAATTGAAGTGGATATTGATGGTAAAACTGCACCATTTTGGTATCTCCATGGATGGTCCGTTATTTTTCAAGTTCTTGGAAGTTAGGGTTCCCAGCGTTATGTTCTCTCTCGCCTGGTAAGTTATTGCATGATTTAAATCCTTTCGTTTTTTTTTTCTCTAAACATGTTTTGTAGGCCAATCATTATTGATCCATTTTATATGAACAATGAAAACCAGTATTTATGATAATTACGATCTACGATATGGTAAATACTATTTCTAAGGGTTATATAAAATATATATAATATACATATACATATATATATGTATGTATATTATATATATTTTCGGTTATATTATATATGTATCGTCAACTCACATAAAATTCGGTGATGCTGATTCTCTTGATTTTCTATAAATAACTTAAGAGAAAAAACTATAATTGAGTTTAGTAATGAAGTACTTAAACATATCGTGCACGAACCAATCACACTATATTTCTCCTCGGTTAAGAAATTTCTGCAATGTGTATTTTTTGATAATACGTCCAAAAAATCAGCATAGAATACCCATGCATGCATTATTTAAAGTTTAAGCTTGAGTTTTGATTAGTTTAAATTTTTTTCCGAAAGTTGACACTTTCTCAATTCTCATTTGACCCCGCAATAATTTTTTCGGTTTTATCGTATCATTCAATAAATTAAAAATATTAATTTGATCAATAAAGAAGGTTAATGGGTTTTAACGTTTTTGTGTCTGCTTTAATCAAATATATGTGGTTAGATTCCTTAAAGGCAAATCATGATATTTTCTACTTACTATCATTTCGGTGGATATTTCATTCCCATATTATTATACAATCATATATATTTCATTCTCTAATCATGATTTTATTTTATGTATTATATATACTGATGAACATTTAGAAACTTGCGGGAATGAAATAAAATTTACATCTATGTCTTTTTTTCCAAAATTAATTTAATAATGATACCATTAGTCCTATTAATGCATGTTTAAATTTTCAATCTCCGATTTTATTGGTTTATGATTGCAGGTTTAAGAATAATATTATACTATGATTTGGAGCACAAATACATTTAGATACTATCTATATTTTAATGCCTCAAATTTAAAATAAACTATTTCCTTACTTTCAAACTTTGTAAGTGATTTCTTACGGTACACTTTGGATAGTTAGGTAATTAAATTAAATTTAGCATATAAATACTTTAGATTATTATATCACTAATTATAGTCCACACGAAATTAAATTTGCTTGGAGTTAAACATATAGAGTCAATGGTCAACCTATAGTGTAAGCTTAACACAGTAATACTGTAAAAACATTCCTTGAAAAAAATACTATATTTACCATTACTATTTGTAGATTAATTCATGATTTTAAAGACGGAGAATACATTTGAAATAGTTATCATTTTGAAATCATAAATGAAACCTTTCATTTAGTTTATTTTATAATATAATATCATTTTATTATTTGAACTCATCTATTCACTCAATTATAACTACTACTCTTATATACAATTATTATTTATTAAGTACGGATTATTGTTAGCTAATTAAAATATTTAAATAAATATATCGCGCAACGCGCGGTAAAGATCAAGCTAGTTTACTAGATAAATGTTACAAATTGTCTCTTTATCCCTTATTTTACCATAAGTAATTTTCTTTTATCATTTCATTTGTACGTAACTCTTTTTTAAAAAATACTTTGCATGTACTATGCAGTATGCAGCCTTTTCCGTTTGTACATAATTAATACTTTCGATTTGTACTAATTTTTATTTTTAGATAACGGCTTTAAAATTTTAGGTAATTGATAGATGCAGTCCAACATTACTTTCGCAGTCTCTATTCGTATTTAAAGTTCCTCATATGCCCTCATTTATGAGAACCACATTTACTCTTGAATAAATATTGAGGATATTAATGGTACTTCATAAATAAATACGGACTGCATAAGAGCATCTTCAGTGGCAAGCAAGATGATGGTGTAGCTTGACATGTCACATCATTTTTTCAAGCAAGTAACTTGCCAAGCTAGTGTTTCAATTAGTGGTAAGCTACCTTGAATATTGGCTATTATGATCCCACATATACTCAATACCTACCAAATACTATTGAATTAGTAATGTAGGACCCACAAAAATAATGTCAAACTAGTTGCTTGTGAAGGCAGCCCTTCCTTGAGAAGGCTAATGATGTGGCAAAAAACAATGGTAAGCAACTAGCTCAAGTATTTAAAAAATTTGCAAGCAAGTCCAAAAAACCAACCATTGGAGATGCTCCAAGTAAATACTGGACTACATATAACAATGCCCAAATTTTAGTGTACATGATTATCGTTTATGTGCATCTAAATTCAATTAATCTAACAAATAAATAAATATATATATATATATATATTAATGAACATCATCTCAAAAAACATAAATATAAGAAGTAGAAATATTTTCTGTATTTTAAAATAAGATAACACACTAAAATAAAAATAAAAATTATAAATTATATTGGTATCTTTTTCTGTCATTTAACATAACAAAACAACTAATATTTATTTATCATTTATTACCAAACAATCATCCGGAACGACTAGTTAAAAACAGTTCATACAACCAGATAATAGATAATACAATTCGTTAACAACTAACAAGATAGCAGATAGTTTTCAAAGGAGACCATTGTGCAATAGTGATAGTATATTGTTCGCTTAACAATTTTTCATGAACTAACTTTGACTAGATTGGATTAAATTGAACCGATGAAAACAACAATGACTAGCTAGTATTAGACGGTCTATAATAAATATATTTTTTCCGTAAAAGAACTAAAATAAAAAATCTTGCTCCTAGCTATTACAATTTTAGTAAGTTCGCTAAAAGTTGCTCGAATAACTAAAATTCCACATGGGAATAGGAAATTACTTTCCAAATCTTTTACTGCTCTTCTCTTTTTCAATTATTTAATAATTTCTTTTACCGATCGATTACGTGTATATACAATACAACGTAGGCCAAACCCTAATCCGAGAAAAACCGCAACACGGCCGGAGTTTTCCAGAAGAAGAATGGTTCCGACATCAATTCTGGACCTTCCATCGGAGTTAATGGCCGATATTTTCTCAAGAATTCCGATCACCGCAATTTTTCGCAGCAAAGCCGTGTGCAAGTTATGGAAAACCTACATTTTGAATCCTGAATTCTTCACAGCACAACCCAATCACTATGTCAGTTTAATCTTGTATGACAGATTCAGGTTGAGCTGTACGGTTGCTGTACTAAAACCTAACGAAGCCGCCGTCACCACTGTTATAAAAAACGGCCGGCTCATTCTCCCACACCGTCGCGACAGGCTAGTGGGTTCCTGCAACGGTTTGGTCTGCATTTTGCATAGCAGAAACCAGCTCATTGTTTCGAATCCCATGACACGGGAACTCCATTGGCTTCCGCTGTTTCATAAATTCAATAAAGATGATTACCATAAATATGAACATAGGCTTCTCTTCGGGTTCTCGAATCAAACCAAAGAATATAAAGCGGTTTGGATATACAAACAAAGAGATGCTCATGATCGTCAAACTCAGGCTCTAATTTGTACTGTTGATGGGAGTGGTGATGAGGCCTGGAGAGCTGTCGTCGATCAACATCTCCCTTTACCATTTAATATGTATCAATGTGATACTAACGGGGTGACCTTTAATGGGGATTTGCTGTGGATTGCCATAGATGAAGATTATCCCGGAGAACGTTATGAACTGGTTTCATTCGACATCGCTGAAGAAAAGGTTCAACATATTCATCTCCCACTTGAAATATATGATAATGTTTATGGAATAGGGTTGGGAATTTTGAGGGATTGTCTTTGCATATATCAACCCACTGATACCCTCTTTTCTTGCCCGACTGATCAGTCTGGTCGTGTGTTCAATGCATGGAGCATGATGGATCAATCGTGGATGAAGGAGACTATTACGATTCCACTTGGTCGATTGGATTGGTTTCCCACATATTATGCATTTGCTCATTTGAGCGACGATGAACTCGTTACAGTTTGCGACGATACAAATATGGTTTTATTAAATCGAAAGGAAAACACAAGCACTCAATTACTCGAACAGGTAGATCGCAATGTAAATTTAATCCCATTTGTACCAAGCTTCCTTCCCCTTAATCATCTCATCAAAGGAAAGAGATGATCCGAGGAGGTGGTAATCGAGTCGTTTAAATTGTTTGATCTTTAGCTTACTTTATAAATCTATATATGTCAAGTATGGATGTTATCTTCGTAATAGCCGCTTGTTTTATTATAATGTGATTTTGTTTACGAAGAGTTAAAACTGATTAATATCAGTTCGATTAAATCCAGAGCCAAGTTTTCAATGAAATGGGAAAAACTTACAAAAGTTTATTTTGAAATTAACAACACACACACACTTATAAATCACGAAAGACAAACAATAGCTTCATCTTGATCGAGTTGAGTAGCTATAGTTAGCTCATGGGAATTTAGGGAATGCAGGGAGTGTCTGAAAGATAGCAGACAAGTCTGGAATCTGCAACCCCGGCAAAGTCACCGTCGGCAGCGGCAGCTCCGGCATTGCCGGAAGAGTGACTGGAATTTCCGGCAGGATCGGCACGGCAGAGATATCCAGAAGGTGGCGCGCCTCCGCGGTGGCGATGAACAAGAGCAGGAGGACGATCAGGGGGCTTGATTTCTTGATGGACTCCATGTTTTTTTCTGAATTCTGGTTTTTGTTGTGATGATTGTAGAGGTGAAATATTGTGTGGAATTTATAGGTTGAGAAATGATCAGTAAATTTTGGAAAAAAATGGAGGTTTTGGTTGGTTGGTGAGGTGGTGGGAAGATTTATTTCTAGTTTGTTGAACCTCTGATCATTTATGTTTAGAAATACAAGATACATATGAATTTGGAGAGACTTTATGAAAGGTTATTTCACTTTCATGTGTTTATAATAACCCATACCATCTTTTTGTGTACAATTTTGATATATCGTATATATTTTCATATATCAAGTATATTCATTGGTGTTTGTTTAACTTTTTTTGCCTAAATTCAGTGTTAGAATGAACTTCACGGGCTTGAATTCTACAATATTGTCTGTTTTGTTTTTTACTTTTTCTGCATATTCACGTAAAAAATAGCATATAATTAGAGAGAGAGAGAGATTTTCTTGTTTTATGAGTCCCTAATTAGAGAATTATGAGAGAGAGAGAGAGTTTTTTTATGAGTCCCAAAATTAGATAATTGTTGATGATTTTTCATCATTGGCTTGTTCATACAAAGATTATTCGAATGCTCAAATGTGTAAGTGCTTTATACCCTTTTCATTTAATTTTTACTATGAGTATATTTGATTCATAAATACATCTCATTACATGATTAAAAATATTATTTCTCTCTTTTAAATTTTATAATCTAAAATTAATTTGAATGAGAGAAAATGGCCACAATTTATAATCAGAGTCTGATTTTGTTTCTTAATGATTTAAACTGAACTGAATTGAACTAATCGTAATTGAATTGAATTGAAGTAAAAATTAATGTATCGAAATAGAATTAGTGTGTCTAAATTCACCTGAATTTAATCAAATTATATATTTTCTAAACTAAACTGAATTGAACTGAACTGCTATATTTATAAGATCCAGCAAACATGGCCTAGGAGAATTGAGCAACATTATGGATTCTTAATTTCTTAAAAATTGAGATTTTGAATTGAGATTCGAGATGTTGAATATCACAGTGTATAAATCTCATCCTCAAGTAAACTAGTATTATTTGGAAAACAATCAGACACAACAAAATATTATTGTAAATTTCCCAAACTGTTAAAGCTTGGCCACAAACATGAAATTAACATCCATTAAACAAATTCACCGTGTCAATCAAAAGATTTTTACGTCTGAATCTTCCAACCATATTTCTTTCTTTCCTGAAAAACATAGTTTTAGGTTTCATTTTGGTCGTGAAAATTGATATCTTTGAATTGTACGTTGTTTTGTGTATTAATTGAACAAGGCATGCATTATTTTCAGCAGTGCATGGAACCAGCTTCTTTACGTTGTCTTGGAAATGAATTCTTAGTTCTTAATGTGATCATAAAGGAGCCAAATTATGAAGGTTGGGACAGATGATCTGATACTGATCATATAATAAAAAATGTATAATTAATCACTGAAATAGAAAATGAATTACATGTAAAATGTGTAGAAACAAGAACATAAATATGCCACACTCTGACACAAAATACTACATATGAGAAACATCAAATCAAATGCAATACAAACACAGTCTAGCTAGCTAGACTTCTTCAATAAGACACACAATGCTCATGGCTTGGGAACTTCAGGCACCTCAGGCTTGGGAATCGTCGGAATCTCAGGCTTGGGGATCGTCGGAAATTCAGGCTTTGGGATTTTTGGGATTTCAGGTTTTGGTAGGGTTGGGATCTTGGGAATCTCAGGCTTCGGTAGTTCAGGGATTTCGGGTTTTGGCAGTGTGGGAAGTTCTTTCTTTGGCAATGTGGGAATCTCAGGTTTGGGGATTTTTGGGACTTCAGGTTTCGGGAATGTTGGGATCTCGGGCTTTGGTGGTAGTTTAGGGACTTCTGGCTTTGGTAGTGTGGGAACTTCGGGCTTTGGTGGTAGCTTAGGGACTTCAGGCTTCGGCACTGTGGGAACCTCGGGCTTTGGAATAGTTGGGATTTCGGGTTTTGGTAGTTCATGGATTTCAGGCTTTGGAAGTGGTGGAAGCTCTACTTTGGGTGCCTCAGGCAAAGTAGTTTCTAGAAGGCGACGACGGCCTTCTGGCTTACCGGGAAGCTCAGGTTTTGGCAATGTGGGGATTTCAGGCTTTGGGAGTGTTGGGAATTCAGGTTTTGGGAATGTGGGGAACTTTGGGAGCTCAGGCTTTGGGAATGAGGGGAATTTCGGAAGCTCGGGTTTTGGCAATGTAGGGAACTCAGGCTTGGGAAACTTAGGAAACTCGAGCTTCGGGGGCAGTTCAGGTTTTGGTAATGTGGGAAGCTCGGGCTTCGGGGGTAATTCAGGTTTTGGTAAAGTGGGGATCTCAGGCTTGGGGATCTTGGGAATCTCAGGCTTTGGAAGCTCAGGAATCTCGGGTTTTGGAAGCGTTGGGATCTCCGGCTTAGGGATCTCGAGGAGGTTACGCGCTGCTGCTGCTCCGATGAGCAAGCATAAGAGGAGAGATGGGAGATGAAAGCTAGCCATTGCTGAAGATGAGAGGAAAAGCTGTTGTTGTTTGTTTTGTGTCTGGAGATGATGCATTGGTGAGGTTTATATAGATGTGTGAAGGGGAGATTAGTGAGTTTGATTTAGCTTTAGTTGGTGGGAAACTTTGTCTGTTTGTTCAACTTCTCAACAATAACATTAGTTTTTTGTGCATTTGACTACACTTGTGACTGGTGAGGTTTGCAGATAAGCAGGTTAGCTATATGATTAAAAGTCATTTAGGATAAGTTTCTTGATTCCCATTGCTCATCAAGTTAGGTGAACTGCATGCAGATGCCAAGGTTTCTCTTTTATGATACATGGACCCCAATAATGCATAGTCATGTTCAACACATTTTTACTGCTCTCGTTCCACCTGAATCCGCACTTTTTTTCCATAAAATTTTAAATTATATTCAACCATAAATTTCAGTAAGTATAGTATTAATAAAAATATTATCATTCGAGATATTGTTGATTTCACAATGTACTTTATTTTTAAAATATAAAAATTTTAGACATTATTAATATATATAAATAATATTATAAACGGTCGAATACGCTCTGAAAAAGTTGATAAAAAATACAGATTTAAATAGGACTAAAAGGAGTATCTTCTATTTTTTGAGGAAAAAGGTGTATCTTCTTTTAACGTATATCAAGAACGTCCGTAGAATTAAGTGTGATCAGGTTGATATTTAGTGATTTTATTTTATCAATTACTTGATAAACTATTATTATTATGTACATCAATTAAATTTAGATTTTTATATGTTGAATTTAGTTATTTTATGATTATTTTTGTTGTAATCATTGTTGGTTGGTTTCAACATGTATCTTAATGAATTTCTTTTAAGAAACTAGAAAAGTAAGATGTGAATTGAAGTTTTCTGAGTTTTGTGAAATAAGTCACTTAAATTTTAAATATACCACTTAATTTTCTTGATTGGGAATACACAATTTAAGCTCAACCCAAAGATTTGACCTATAAAATCATAATTTCAACTAAAATCAAACTAAACGGACGGTTAGAGTAAAATGATCGATTGCAGACAAGTAAAGTCGTTTTTAACAGTATCTAAAGATTTTTATTGTGATAAGATCATGGTTTTATCTAATTATACGTTCCTTTTATATTTCTCTTTGTATTCTATATATTGAGAATAATATAGAGGCTAAGACATCAAGACTTTCAATCTAACATGGTATCAGCATTTTAAACCCTAACTGTATATATTTTTCTCTCTACGTTGTATCAGCATTTTAAACCCTAACTATAAACCCTAACTAAGAAGATTCATCATTTGGACACGAATGCTAAGCATATAGGACTTACTATGATTCTGAAAAACAATAGCAAGGGTGTTCCACATCTGAGCAGCAGTATTGCAAGCGGAGAACTCAGACATTACCTCAAGCGAGACTGAAGAGAGGAGGAGAGAACATAACTTCTCATCATCAGAGACACATTGATCGTATTATGCCTTCTTCTTGGTGTACACCGCGTTGGAGGTGGCGTCTTGAAGAAATGAGGGCCGCGTCGACACAACGGGGCATGGCAGAGTCCCATCGAGATGTTCCAATAGCTTATGGGAGCAAATGAGAATCGTAACTCGCTTCTTCCACATCATATAGTTGGAAGCATCCAACTTGATTGCCAACAAGTGGATCATGTTGATGTAGGAAAGCTTATCGCCGTCGGTGTCCATCGAAAAGAGAGAATAGCATACTAGAAAGAAAAAAAAAAGAATTTTATGATTAAGGAGGAATGATAAAGAGAGAATTTTTATGTGTTTATGGATTACTGATCGAAAAAAGGGAGAAGAAGAAAAGACGGACGCGACGTAGAGAGAAAAATAGATAGGGTTTAAAAGGCTGATACCATGTTAGAGTGAAAGGTTTGATGTATTAGCATCATATTATTCTCGATATATAAAATATAAAGAGACGTATAAAAAGAAAGCACAACTAGGTATAACTATGATCATATCACAATGATTATGATTTTATACTCATCAAATCAATCAAAAATTTATTCTATCTTTACACCGACCAAATACGCAACCTCATCACACTAATATTACATGATTAATTATTAAAACAGTTTAATATATCAGGATCATTCTGATATTGGCAATATCAGGCACCAATTAAATAACGACACATCATCTTTAACTAATTTATGATTGGGCCACGTGTTCAATCATTACCCGGACGGGTTTAGGCATTCTAAATTAGGGTTTTAGAACTTTACTAAAAATATCTTAACCAATTAAAACATTACAATTGTACACGTGTCAGAATCATACGAATGAATGTTATTCTCTTATTAAAAAAGAAAAATTTATGATCATTTGACAACAATCAACTAAATGTTTGACAAAAAAAAATTAAAGTTCTCTTATAGACTTTGATGTTTGTATTTTTCTTCAGATTAGACGAAAATAAGTGAACAAAATAATTATGAGGGGCAATGTTCCAACTACTAACTAATAACTAGCTACATGTGATAAGGCCGTAAGAGGTTCGACCTATGAATGTTCTCCAAATAGGCAATTTTTTGTCGAACCAAATTTGATAAACAATACACGAGATTCTTATGAAGTTATAAGCGTGTGAGGCAAACAAATTGATGACACATTTTACAAGTTTGCTTTTGAAATTGTTCGGAAGATGGAATTTATGCGCTACTCACTACCAACTACATTTTGGTGGGGGCTGTGATGAATATTGTCACGTTAAGTTACTCATAAATCACAAAAAAATACACAATCTGGAATCAAATTCTTAACAATATTTTTGTATATTATAAATCGCATGAGTAAAATATTGGACTGAATTTAATGCATCTTACGAAGTCACCTAAAATGATATAGTTTAGTGTCTATAATGGCCAATCAAACGAAGAAAAAAAAGTTTTTTTTTTTTTTTTTGGTATAAGAGCTTTGTCTCAAAAGAAAGTACAAACATCTAGCTGATAATGAGTTGTCCATTTTGTTAAACTTAATGTAGTTCTAGCTACGCTTTTTTTTAGTAAAAATACCAGAAATTCTGCCATATGCTGATTCTGATCCCTTTGGTCCCAAAAGGGGAAAAAATCAGCAAGATATGAAGCTCTCAAAACTAATGGAAAACTGATAATTTTGAAGTTCAGAACATCATGACATGTCATATAAGTTATAATACATTATATTACAACAAAAAAAAAGGAAGATGATATCATCAAATATCAACTATAGATATTTGGTTCAGGTTCAGCACCAAAACTCGCGGTTTCTAATCGAAAATTCACCATCTACTTTTGAATCACTCCCCTTGGCATCAAGAGTCCATTTCTCAAATGTGCAGTCCACAAAATCATAGTAGCCCCCGTGAATCGTGAGCTTCCCCTTCGCCACCCTCTCTTCTATCCACGGGTAAGAGAGAAGGTTCATCAATGAGTGGTTCACCGATACCTATAAAAGGCACAACAGCCACTCTCAAGTCTTCTGAATTCCAATATATAACAGTGTATATATACTAAACGCTTAGGGATATTGTACCTTTTCACAATGCCGGCATTGCTGGTCCAAGTGGAGGTCTGAAACAATGGCCTTGGTACGTGACTTGGCTTGCTTTCCAACCCGAACCCAATTCGCTATGAAGCTACTGGAACGAAAAATGATAGGAATGAGAAGCTTTCTATACTGCTATAAGGTGGATATAAGAATGTGATAAAAATTACCTTGAGCTTCTGTCATCTTCCATGCTCATCAAGGCTCGAATACCTCCACAGCAGCTATGACCGACAACCAGTATGTTCTCAACCTGCAGAATTATACAAATGGAGATGAAGAAAGGCCTAAGATCACTGCTTTTTTTAGCCAAGAGGAAATGGTAATGGAAAGCAAAATAGCATCATAAAGTTTGCCACAAGTAAAAGGTAAAAGAAACGTGTCCTCGTAGGCTAAGTTTTCGTTTACATACTTCAAGAGAAGTCACAGCAAACTCAAGAGCAGCATTGGTTTCGGTAGGCCCATTCTGCATGAAACATTAACATTATTATGAGAATTTTAAGTTTCGACAATCTATACAACATGTATACATGGTGCGCAAAAGGAATGTGGCACAATGCTAGCCCAACAATGCGAGTAAATGGCACACCTGATATGGTGGAACCAGATTAGCCACATTTCGAATAACAAAAGCATCTCCAGGTTGAAATCCCAAGATGCTCGAGGGGCAAACTCTTGAATCTGCACAAGCAACCACCATGAACTATCCCAAACATTGTCAGTACACTTAGCAAAATAGTTACTCATTGTTCTCATAAGCAAATAAAATTGCAAAAGAAAAATGTTAAATTTAAAGGAATCACCACTACCTTTGGGTTTTGAGACTTAGCAAGACCCTCATAATGTTCCAAGTTCTCCCTGTTGCATCAAAACAGAAGCAACTTGTATCATCATATGATCGAAGAAATAAAGTCGCTGAGAAAATTTAATTGTGTTGGTGTCTTGGTGCTTACAAGTACTTATCCTTTTTAAAACTCAGAAACCGATCCTTCATCTCACTAAAGACATCGAGTTCATCCTCTATCATATGAATACTCTTCTGCTTCTCCTTAACAAGCTCCATAGTCTGGTTCTGAGTAGCCTTCACAGTCCTCCTAAATGAAGCCGAATTATCCCTGCATTATTGAAATAGTGCAAGAGGGCAACTTTCAAAACCATTTCACCAAACAGCAGCCATTATTATCACCGATATAATCCAACAGAATATAAAGGCGGGCTTATCTCTTGGGATCAT
This sequence comes from Sherardia arvensis, assembly GCA_948330725.1. Classification (NCBI taxonomy): domain Eukaryota; kingdom Viridiplantae; phylum Streptophyta; class Magnoliopsida; order Gentianales; family Rubiaceae; genus Sherardia; species Sherardia arvensis. The sequence continues at coordinate 4,059,559 of OX415238.1, read as the reverse complement.
GCTCGAATGTGGCATGTTTGGCTTTAATCATAAACAGTGGGATCTTCCTATAAGCAAGCAAATCAATTAGAATCCCGGGACACAACAGCACACACTGATTTTGATCTGCTCACATTCTCACGCAGTTCAAGTTTCGATTTTTATCAATCAAGAACATCAACACAGCCATATTATGAGCAACTAAGTATCATACTCCCACTTTCCCACTATCATTGCCACACTTGCCATTTCACAGATTCCACCAAAGCGCAAAAATCATCATTAACTTTAATCCTTTTAATTAATTATAAATTATGAAAAGTTGATACTGTATAGTGCCACTAATCTATACAACAGGCTTCATGATCCAGAAAAGGTAAAAGGTGGCAATATTAGTGTGACAGTTGATTGATCAAGGCAGAGGGCTTAAAAACAGTGTACAAATTCTGGGCTTCAAGAGAGCATTATGAAATCAATAAAAGCGTATCAAAAAAGCGCAGCAAAAGCTCAAAAATCCCCAAAACAAAACTTACTTGAGAGATTGCTGGGGAAATGTCGATTTGGGACTCAATAATCTGAACTGGGAACCGGAAATCTGTGCCAGAAACACAAACTTAGCAATCCACAATAAAAAAAGAGGAGAAATAGAAAGTATGCATGTAACGAGTACTGACTCTGTTAACGTCGGTGTAAGAGAAAGCCGAGGTCTGGGGGATGGAGGAAACCATGGTCAGAGATCTAGATTGTTGGGTGAAGCTACTTCCACACTGCCTTCCATGGCGTATATGTACATGTATATGTAGAGACAGGATCAAGAAAGTTAGTTGTGTCTTGTGGATCTATGTACAGTTGTCTCTCCCACAAAGGCGGAGGAATCTATGCTTTTCTATTTACAGAGTCCAACAAAGTTACTAACTTTCCGCTTTCGGATGGTAACTACGAGAATACTTATCCTATGCATTTCAAAGGTTAATTTGGTGTAGGATTTGTGAAGGATAAATTGTTTAGAACTTGTCCTCTATAAAGTGGTGAGAGGCAGGTTGATGTTCGTTTCGATAAATTGTTGATGATTTATATTATAGAGTATTTTTTATCGTATATCATCTGTTTTAACCATTTATCGTTGATGAGAAATGGTGTGGCTAAGTTTATTTTGATCGATCAACAAAGCTGTTTTCGATTAGGGGATTTGATATTTTCATGTGATTTGTTATATAATGAGGTTTTGTAGATTTTGTTCTGTATATTAAGCTTGTTCGGTAAAATTAGTTGATGTGTGCCTTTTACCTTTTTACTTGTTGATAGCTTCAGAAAGTCAGTGCAAGAAGCACATGGAAAATTGGCTTGTCACCCCACCCAAGAGTCAGTCTAATATTCTGTGCAATTCTCATGAGACTCTGAGATCTAATAAATATAGGGGAATTCCAAAAAGAGGATCACCAAGAAAACTGCAGACACAATCACCTGTGTTCTATAGCTGTTTTTCTTCATATCCAGAATACAAAACCTAAAAAATTATCTTCATAGGCAACAACAATGTAAAATGTATACCCACTCTCTGAAAGGACCTGGGAATATGCTACAGCTGGTAACAAGCATTTCAAGGTTTACAAGAGCTTAAGCAACCAAGAAACTAGCAATAATCGGCATCCAATTTGACAGATAACCACAATGCATCAGAGCAGACAACAATTCGCCCGTGTATCAGTGTATACATATCTAGCAATTCTCCCGTGTACCAGTATATATATCGAGCATCTATCAGATAGGAAGAGAGGTGCTGATACACAAGACAGCCAGATGAAAAGAGGACAACTTTTCCAGAATGTGGTCTAATATATAGGAGTCACGGTATAAATAAACTGAAAATAAACACCTAACACCAATACCTACCACAAAGTTCAAACGTCATTCATAGCAAAGATTACCAGGTAACAGTACAAATGACTTACTGCCACATTAATTCCATGTCAAAAATGTATTCTTGGTGCCTAGAAGAGGCATCGTGACATTAAGCCGAAACCTCTATAACAAGTAAGAAGCTCCAGGTAATGTACAGTTGAGCTCACAAGGCCACATTTCTATTAGTTAAACAACAGTACCAACAAAAGCAAACCATATATTCAAGAGTATGAGCACAAGTACAGCAGGGGGAGGAGTTCAGACATTCGGTGTGTAGAACAGAAACATGGGGTTGAGCTACCAGATGCTTGCCAAATGTATGCTTTCAATCTTAGACCGATGCAACACAAAGATAAAATTGTTATGCCTCATCTCGTTGCATCTGTCTAAGTTATTAACTCACGGAGAAATAAGCAATTATTTTCACAGACAATTTTGTAGTAGCAGACTAGCAGGCAGTACTACATACAGCGTCCAGTTTCTAAGCCTAGTTTACTTGAAATGGAGGGTGTAGTTAACAAGGACAACAGATACAGAGATAGATACTAGAGAAGGAAGAGCACATAGGATGTTATTGTCAATTTGGCACATGCACAAAACTAAAATAGAAACATTACAGATTAGATACCTACATACAATTTCTCTTCAAAACATTGGACTCTAAAAGCTAACAACCCTCTTGCATTTCATAAAAAATAAGTAAGATCCCAGTTAGATGCAAGGAAAATGTAGTAAAAGGCCATATCTTCAGCTCATCTCATCAAATAATTCCTACTCTTAGCCAGAAAACCATCTAGGAAAAGGCCTTATCTTCAGCTATCTCATTAAATAAATTACTAATCTTAGCCAGAAAACCATCTACTAAAAAGCAAAGCAATTGCAAAATATCAGTACTCAAAGATACAAAAAGTCCACTAAACTTACTCCAGTGAACAGCCACGGCTCTATTCTTGCGCCTCAAACACATTGTCGTACTACTAGAGAAGACAGTTGTACATAACATTAGACAGCTAAACAAAGCAAGAGATTCCCCAAGTTTTACTAAATCAAGCTGCACTACCAAAAAGCGCCGAAGGGGGTAATATCTAGAGGAGACAACAAGTACTAATACTACTACGATGCTGGTACTGATGCTGATGCTGATGCTGATGCTGATTCAGTAGGGTAGGCAGCCTTGATCTTATCATCCCCAACAGCATTAAGTATTGGAAGGGTGCTCAGGTACTCATCAAGGCCCTCAAAGAACCCACTTCCTTCAATGATGTCATCCAAACCACGTCCTGTTCCATTCGCTTGGCTCACCCGAGGGGCAGCAGGCTCTTCACTCTCATTGTTGAACTCCACATTCAAGTCCAACTTACCATGATCCTTTGCAAACCTAGCAGAATGCCTCCTAACCACTGGTGCAGCACCTTTCTTACTCGCCTCCACTGCTGGTATGCCCTCTTGAACAGAAACACCTTCAAGTACGCTGTTCTCATTAGTCACTTCAGCCGGCGCTACATAACTCACCTTCGGCGGCCTGCCTCTTCCTCTTTTGCCAGGTGTTACACTTTTCTTGGTTCCACTTTTTTTATAACCACCACTGGCCTTCTTAGCAGATTTTGCCTTTTTCTTTGACTTTTCAGTTCTCCAATCTCCATCATCCTCTGGCCCACTTTGATCCGAAAAATCCAGGAAAACATCATCGTCATCAAAATAAACCTTAGGGCCCGAGCTTTGGTGCTTGCGACCACCATTATAGCCACCGCCTCCACCTCCTGGATTGTAGTTTCCAAAACTCCCACCACTTGGCCCGTTAGTCCATGCACCAAAGCCAGGCCAACTCCCTGAATTACCACCACTCCCATTCCCTTTTGAGCAACTAAACATAGGCGAAAACGGAGTCCAATTGGCACCATTCCCTCGATTCCTCTCCACAACATTCATTGAAACCCCCATTGGCATCATCCCCCAACAGCAAAAGTATGCTTCCTGCCCATCAACAACAGGTGGTGGTGATGCAATCATCACACCCTGAAACACCTTCTTGCAGTTCTGACACTTGAGCGCACAATCCTCATAAATACTAGGGTACTCGAACATGTAGTAGCAATAAGGACATGCAGTCCAGAAAGTCGACCCCCCATCTACTGGTGACTCCTCCTCAACCCCCCTACCATCCTCCCCTTCATCATTGTTCTCAACATCATCCTCCCCAATACCATTTTCAATCTCATCCTCATTCTCATTATGATTATAATTATCACTATCATTAGGCATAGCATTGGCATTATCAGCATTTTCATTGTTACTACTATCACCAAACAAGCCAGAGAAATTGTGAGTGAGATTGTGAGTGACATGGTTACCAGTAATGTCCTCGTTCCTGTACTGCTGCTGCTGGGGCTGGAACTGCACTGTAGGCTGAGGAAGTGGCGGTGGCTGCTGCTGCTGAACCTGCCTGTGCCTATTCACATTCTGCTGAAAGGCGTGCTGATTAATTGCCTCTGGGGTGAGATGCAGCTGAGGCACCATCATGCTAGGCGGTGGCTCGCGATATCCCCGCTGCTGCTGCTGCTGCTGGAACATCTGCTGTTCCCTGCTATCCATAGCTGCATGATGAAGATGCTGGGGCTGAGTTAGCAGTGGCGCCGGTGGTGGCTGTGTCTGCATGACCTGGAAGTTAATCTCGAAAGGCTGTTGCTGGTAGTTGAATTGCTGCTGCTGCTGCTGCTGCTGCTGTTGGTGATGGTGCTGCTGCTCCCGGATAATTCCGGTGCTAAACGGGTTGAACCCGGCTCCAGCGGGGCTGGGGTTTGAGTTGACTCGGAAGGGGGAAACGAGCTCGTTGTCGTAGAGGAGCTTCTTGGAGGGATTGGAGAGAATCTGCCAGGCATTGTTGATTAGGGCAAAAGCCTGATCGGCGAAGGGGAGCTTGTTCTTCTGGGGATTCAGCAGCAGCGCGAGCTTCCGGTAGTGGTTCGACACGAGCTCCTCCGTGAGGGTCTGCTGCGGCGAGAGCTGGAGGACGGAGTACCAGTCCGGCGAGGTGTTGATCCGCTTGTCGCCGGCGAGGAGCGTGTCGGCTACAGCGATGATTTGGTCAGCGTAGAGCAGGGTCGGGTCTGACTCACGCGCCCGGGAAGCGAACGATTTGCTGCCGACCAGGTCGCGCCCAGCCAGGAGCTTCTCCCCGATGGCCAGCCACCGCAGCGCCTCCGAACGAGTGGCGGCGCCGGAGTTGTTGCTGCTGCCGCCGCCGGCGGAGGTCGTGAAGAAGGGGAGCTCCATATTCCGCTTTTGCCCCTACTGATTTCCGGTAATTTCACTAGAACCACACCGGGAAATGAAATGGGACTCTATAGTATAGTACTGCTTCTCTCACTAAAAATTTTCTACTCTCTTCGGCGCCTTTCCCCACAGACTATCATAAAGGGGGGCTTTTTTTCTGGTGGACGATAAAGGACAGGTGTTTTCCTCGCCAAAACTCACAAGCTTTTGAGACGGATGAAGGGTGTTGTCGTCATTTCCATCTGCTTCTTATTGGGGCATGGAAAATGTGTATAGAATGAGATCTGCAGATGATCACAACTCACAATCTAACAATGGAGTGGAAAATGATTAGTGAATTTTTCGAATTGAATGAAAAGTGAAATGTATTCGTTGACGATTGTCACACTTAAATAATGTAATCCGTAATTATAGTGTAAAATTATTATGTATAGTATGACAATAACTGTCGATAAAAAGTTCAATTTATATTTACGAATTTCACTTATTCGTTACGAATTATGCGAATTTTGAATCGAATATTCTAGAGACTGATGCGTTACGAATATAATTCCAACTCTAAAGGAATGTAGATTCTTAGCCCTTAATTAAGTTGCATTTTTTAATTGGATTCGATGATACGTAACGTAGGTATTTTGTGTAGCGTTTCATTGTTCGTAAGATGAACTTTTGTAAATTGACAATTTTGACATGCTCATCCTCTTTTCATACTTGAGAAATGTAATCTGTAATTATGGTGTGAAATTATTGTGTATGAGTATGACAATCATTGCTGATAAAAAATCAAATTTATATTTACGAATTTTACGAATTATGGAATCTTTAACGGAATATTATAAGGACTGATGCGTTACGAATATAATTCTAACTCTTAAGGAATGTATATTCTGAACCCTTAATTAAGTTGCACTTTTAATTGAATTCGATGATACGTAACGTAAGTATTTTGTGTAGCATTTCATTGCTCGCAAGATAAACTTTTGTAAATTGACAATTTTTACATGTTAGTTCTCTTTTCTTTTGCAAGTCATACTTACCTACTCAATTAGCTTCATTTTTTTTTAACTAATTGACTATTAAAAGGAAAAGATAAATTTCAATAAGGAATAGTAGTTTAAACGAGTTCAAGAGAGGATTTAGATAGTAATTATTTGATCAAGAACTTGCAATTTTGAAATTATTACTGCTCCTCGTAACCTATATGTGATGGTGGAATTTGCAAAATTCATACTTGAAGTAACAATAAAAAATGAAATGCTCATTTTAAGTGACATTACAAAATTCAAAAAAATTCTTATATCATTTATTAAATTTTTTGAAAAAAAACTCCTTTGTAGTAAATTGTGTAAAAGCAAAACACAAATTATGGGAAACATTATCATTTACACACTTAAATCAATTAAGAAAAAAAATTCCCTAGATACAGGGTCAAAAACAAGAGCGTGGGCCTAAAACATAAATCAGGCCCATAAGAAACTAGGGTTAGCTACCCATTTGTCAACTAACCTATATATTTGGCCAAACTTGTTATAGTTGACTTTAAAATTATATTATATTTTTTAACGGTTTCATATTACTTTAAACGTCCAGTATTCGTTGAAAAGAAAAATGGAGGTGGAAAAACTAGCCTTTGTACCAATTACATGTTGTGCTGCCTTTGCATAAGAAGCAAGCAAGTGACCAAAAATATAATGATCTCTATGAACCCATAAAGGATTTGCAAATCATGCATTACAAGTAATTTACGAATCTGGTTCACTATCTCCATGCAAACTACCGACGGCTCAACCAAATCTCTGATAATATCGGTGAGATTTAGTGAATCTCCAACTAGAATTACTTCTCTCAGCTCTAACTTCGCGGCTAGTAAAATCGCCTCCATGCATGCAAGTCCCTCTACAAGCATATATTTACTCACCCTATATTCATTTTTTGACAATGCTTGAAGGAACGTGCCTCCAACTGACTGCACCATCACACCAAGTCCTGATGTCGACTTTAGAATTCATGTGTCATAGGTAACCCGAGTTCCACGATCTGGTGGCTGAAGTAAAGCATGTTGATGCAGTTCTGTCGCTTGTTTTTCAAACCATCCACTTGCACGTTGAAAATATTCAAACTGATTGTGACCGAGGCAGCTATCTTCTGCGGCTCCGTCTTCACACGTTCAAAGAGAGCTTGATTTCTTTGGAACCAAATAACGTCGCACAACATCATGACTAGTACTCCACCGTCGATGTATCCTCCGTCATCAGTGAATTCCGGAGCCAAAAGTCTCCACGTACTCGCCTGTTGCACTCGATCATCTGCTCTAGGGAAGTTAATTTCCAAAATTAAATTATACATGAAAAATAGAATTAAGTCTTTTCACTAGCCCCTAAAAATTTAAAATATATGTTTTGTGTCCCTTAAAAGAAAAATGCTTAGTTTACTGTGCCTAAAAGTATAATTTGTATTATGGCCTATGTGATAATAGTGTCGTTAACTCAGTTGCGCCCAGGAGCATAACTGTAATTGTGTATCCGTTATCACCATCTTATCCACTGTTCTTTTGCGAATCAAGAACCTTAGATCCAACATCCATTCTCTACGTCGCTACTCGATGAGGATCGTCTGAGACGAAGAATTAGCCAAAGTACACCAGTTCATCATTAAGCAAAATAATAAGTTATAGTTGAGAAGAAATTTTTGATTTATTGACCGAACTTAAGAAAGAGTTCCTCCGTCCATCGCCGACTGGAGACGCCGCCTCCACCGTCGGAGAATGTACAATCACACTGTTCACACTCTCTAATTTATTAAATGTTCTTGAACATGAATGTGAATTATATTACAGTTACTAGAAGAACATTGGGAAGGACCGCGCGTTGACCGCCGTCCCCAGTGTAGAGCGATGAGTTGATTGTTGTGGCGCCCAATCCCAAACCGAAGGCCATGTGAGCAATTCACCACCGGAGAGGAGGGAGATCGCCGCTTTAATACCCATTTCGCCACCACCATCGTCGATCCTTTCCACTTAGAACCATCCCCTAGTCCCTATAGTTAGGGGTAATCAGCTTCGCGGCGTTTGCCATCATAGAAATATGGGGCCGCTGTAGGAGAATCTCTGACTGTAGATTAAGTGACTATAATAGTCAATTAATTAAGTGACTATAGATACACACAATCATTAACAATAGGAACTAGCTAGGCCGCACCTTCTTCTTAGTTTTGAATTGATCGCTTGGGTATGAGAAATTAATGGATAATGGGTGGATAAGTTGGATAGTAGATTGATCGTCTATCTTAAATTGGTTATAAACTGGCAAGTTAAACTATCAACTCTTCAATGATTTTAAAAAGATACAGTAAAAAAGAGGATCTCTCTCTCTCTCTCCTTATTTTTCACCAACAAAAACATTTGGGGGTGAATCCCCCACTGTAAATTGACTATTGCTAGACTTGACAAATATAGCAAAAGAATGTGCTAAATAATTCCTAGTTCGAGGAACCCAAAATGGTCAATCAAATTTGAAATCTTCCAACAAAGTCTGAAATTAATCAATCAAACTAGCCACTACTAAGGAGCGTTTAGTCTCTCTTCTTAGCATTTGTACCGAGCCTAGTGCGGATCTCACAATGATAGTCCGGAGGGTACATGTTGGGAAAACAAAACTGTATTCTTCATGGTCAAAATTCTGCATGCAATGGATTCATTACATGAGAACCCAATTTAGTTGTTGCCTTTAAAGAAGCACCATGCTTACCAACTGCTAGGAACCCTAATCCCACCACCTCACCCGTGTTCGAGCATTGAAACATATGCTCAATTAATTAAGGGGTGGTCGAAAGAGAATTGTCACCGGAATTTTGCAACCAGCCTAACCCGACATAACCCGAAATGTCCAAAAAATAAATAAACGGGACCTGGACTAGTTTGATGATTTCTTAGACCATGACTGATCAAGAATTATTCCAGATTTGGCCCGGCCTTGACCGGCTCAAACGGTTTCCAAATTGGTAATTTTCTTCCTAACTTTCTTTTCATTATACTATTCATTCTATGTTAAAAAAATTTCTAGAGTTTAGACAACATATAGTATAATACATACGCATGTGATCTAAAATTATAGTAACCAAATAATTATATAAGAATGCATGCATAAAATAAATGACTAATAATGTGATTGTTAAAAAGAAAGCTACTTATCTACTATATTATTTTTAACATTTTCAAAAATAATAACGTGGCATATCCATAATAAAGTTGTTTAACATGCAAAATAGATGGCCAAGGTTCTAACACCAAAGAACCTACATCATGTGCAAGTGTACTTTCAGATTTGATTTCAGTTGAATCCCGTGCTCGTCGCAGAGTTGGGTTTCGCTTAGAGATCGCTAAAATGCTTGCGAGTAGTGGGTGATCTTATCGCCAAAGTTGGGAGTCGCATTGTGATCCCTTAATTGCTTGTAAGAGTTGACATGAGTGTAGACTGGAATAAAAAATGCTCACAGTTCCTTTTATCAATATTGTACGGATATTATTTAAACGGATGCCTTTCATGGTTTTTTACGGTACAGTGAGCAGAATAAATTTCACTCCACTTGTAAAAGTGGTTTAAAAATATATATATATATATATATATAAAGTTGTTTAACATGCTCTTCTAGAGTCACAACTTACATAATATGGTTGCTCAACCTAAGAGGAAAAGGAAGTCGGGGTGAGACCTCACACCCAAGTTGTACATACGCAACCCGAGATCTTTAATATCATTATAACTTCGAGATTTCCGATGCCGGAAGATGTCCAACTATATCTTGCCCATCCAAGTGATACTTATTCCCCCTCACAAAAATTGCTGATCATCGATGTAATTTTCTCAACTATATTGCGCGGAATGTATAAGCAACTCATGGAATAGTTGGGGATTGCTTGGAGGACAGACTATATCAATGCATATTTTCCCCCTTTTGAGAGATTTTCTCCCTCCACTCATCTATTCTCCGCCGAATGTCGTATTTCAAGTTTTGAAAATTCTCTACTTTACTTCTCCTCATTTCAGAAGGCAAATGCAAGTATTTCCCAAGAGAATTCACTTAAGAATTTCGTACAATATCATTTATCTTTCTCCGGATAGATATATTTGTCTTAGGTCTAAATAAAATGCCCGATTTATCATAGTTAATCCATTTCCCGCGATGTTTTCGAATAAGATTATTAAGACTGTTATTAGTATATATATGTTAAACTCCTGAAGAAAGAGAATCACTCTCTATCTTCTGGCAGATGTAGAGACAAAGTAACATGGACTCTGCTTGATATGGGAATTGTAAGCTTAATACTGATGGTTTTTTCTTGAGAAATGGAAATGGTAGTGCAAGTATAGTGATTAGAAGCTCTATTGGCAGAGTAGTATTCGCAAAGGCACAACCGACAAAAGTAAAAGATTGTTTAGAAGCAAAATCAATGGCTCTATCAATTGGCCTAGAAGCAATCTATTTCCAAGATTTTAACAAGGTACAAGTCGAGGTGGACTCACTGCTATTGATCCAGATTGTGACAAAGAAGGCTAAACCCCCTTAGAGATTACTGCCAGTAATCAGGAACATCTGGGCAATATCTGGTGAGCTTCAAATCTCCTTTACTCATATTGATAAAGATTCAAATGTTGTTGTTGATGCACTAGCAAAACCTGCAAGTTCTGAAAATAACTTGCATATATTCACTCATTTTACCCTACCAAGGAGAATAAAAGGTTTGGTTGATCTAGACATTAGAGAAATCCATACTTGAGATTACGATGAAACACTGGGATACTGCTATGGTTTCTTTTTGTTGGTTCAGGTACACGAAGCTACAAGCTGATAAAAAAAGGATGCAGCTGCTGAAGCATTCACAACACAACCATGCAATGGAACTGAAGAAGGCTATCTCCAATCAATGCCACAAACAGCTCATGGCTCAGAATGATGCTTATTCACACAAGTACATTCTTAGGTTGCTTTAGTGGAACCACGTCTCGTCGACAGAGTTGGGTTTCGCCTTGACGATCCATAAAATGTTTGCGATGATTGAGTTCTCCTATCGGCAGAATTGAGCGTCACTTAACGACCCCTAAAATACTTGTAGGAGTAGACATAGGTGTACACTTTATGCAACCGATTACAATAGAGTTGTTTTTCTCATTGTATGTTATTAAACAAATATTGTATTTTTACCTTTTTAGTAAGATTTTTTCAGGTTTGATGAGTCAAATAAATTTCACTCTAAAAAAAAAAGGGAAGAAATGAGGCAAAGTTGAAGGCCGTGTTGACAAATAGATTGAAAATGTTAATTATAGTTGAAACATACTAAAAACAAGTGTTATTGAAAACTTTTATGCTACGTTGTACTCCCTCCGTCTCAACCAAAGTGTCTTACTTTCTATTTTGGGATGTCCCAACCAAAAGGTCTTACTTTCAATATTTCCTCATTTGGCAGAAAAAATAGAGTCTATTGTCTATTTTACCCTTAATGAATCTCTATACATTTTTTGAATCATATACTTATGGGGGTTAAAATAGTTTTTTACCATTCTTTTGGCCATGTGTCCTACTTCCACATCATTTTTCTTAAAAATTGAGTCTCCGTCTCCGCGGACACTTTGATTGGGACGGAGGGAGTAGATGATAACATCCTATTTTGTTTATCAGTGTTGTGATGATCAATCTCCATTCATCAGTGCGAGTTGTACGAGCATAAGACTCAATTCTCTGAACTTATTTCTCTTCTAAATTTAACCAGATCTAATTATTATATTTAAGTAAACTAATCTATTTTTTTTAAGGAGACATTATTGACCTCTAATTACAACGACAGAATCAAGTACAAGAATTTTACAACTATTTTAACCTACTCTATTCTACTAATCTCGTGTCGAGATTCTCACTTTGATGTTTTGAGTGGAGCGAAGATAAACTAATCTACTTATTAGCTATAGAAATCATGAGTAGACGAGTCAAACAAAACCAAGGTTGGTCCGAGCTCGAGTCAACCCCTTTTTAGAAAAATAAAAAAGAATATTTGGCTCTACTAGTTGGGAAGTGCATGTGTATCTTCGCATGTCGGCTGGAGTAAAGCTAATGCTTATGTAATTTTTACAAAGTGAAATCAATTTTTATTAGTTTAAATAGCATGATGGACCGCGCAGTTGCGCGGTATCTAAGAAGAAGGCTGAATATTTAAAATATACTATTATGTTCTAAACTAAAAATTAAAGAATAAATATATAAATTTTCACAAATATTCATAAAAATTAAAAAGTATTCATATTTTCCAAAAATAAGTATACCGATTAAATTAATCAAAGAAGGTAAATATGAAAAGAAGTTAATTTAAATCCTAAAACCTTGTATATATATGGTGTGGGTTTCAAATAAATATTTTTTGAAACGTGATCCTGATAATCAATCTCGCCAAAAATGAAAGAAAATATTTCATAATCCTAATATATTTAAAGAGATTAATAGAATAAAAACTAATAAATGATGTAATGCGTTTTCAATTTTGTTATCATATTTTTATAAACTGATTTTATTTGCGATAAAAATGATAAAATAATGTATATGAAATATATTGGAAAAATAATGTATTAGATATTAAATGAAATGATAAAATGAGAATTTGGCCGGGGATTTTGATTAATCCGAGTAATTTGTGAAATAAAAATAATTTGGCCGGGGGTTTTGTTTAATATTAAAAATAAAAGTGTTAGCTTAATATGTAAAATAAAAAATAAAGAGATTGTCTGTGAATAAATAAAAGTTTGATTACCATTGTAGTAGTCGACCCTCAAGTTTCTACCAATTATTATAGGGCAATCTGTGATATTTTCCCTCTAAAATCTTGCATATGGCTCCAGCATTTCCTCCCAAATGGTTAGAGTCATTTTCTGAAACCTGTATTGAAAACATAAATGTTATAAATAAATAAATAAATAATGAACTTTAATGAAAAATGTATTTTAAACTTACTTGTCGTTTATGATAACAAATTTTTGATATTTTTTCTTGGATCCCATTCGTACGCTTGCCACACGTTCATGATCGAACTCTGTGACGATACCTATAATATCTGATATAAAAAATTTAAAAAATCAGAAGAATATTATTATACAGTATAGAGTGCAGTTGGATATATTTTCATAAATAGATTAAATTCTTACCAACTTCTTTATCATCAGTTTGGAGTTTTTCTCCGATTTGGTTAAAAGGAACATAATTCTCTTCTATGTTGTCTCCTTCAACATCTTCGATAGCTGTGCTTGTATCGATTATCCACTGTGAAGAAATACCATGTTTGATATATTGTGTTGCTATCGGTTTTATTTCAGCGTTGGAAATCTTGTATTTCTTATGTACATGCAGTCTATCTGCCATGGCAAGAAATGCGTTGTTGAATGTAATGCCTGCAACTTTAGAACCCTGAAATTTAAAATAATAAGCCAAGCTATAAATAAATTGTAATTATTTTGCAATATTAATAAAATATGACATTATATATGAAATATAGTTTGATGATGTACCTCTTCGTCTTCAAAAATGTATCTTTGTGTCTTTGAAGATGGATTCAGCTTGCTTGAAATAGGGGCGAATTTCTCTTTGACTGTAATTGTCCGAACCCATGGTCTGTGCGCATTGGATAAATCATGGATCCTCCTCTCCGTTTTACCGTTGAGTGAATTTATAATCATCATTGCAGAAAGGTGTAAAATATTTGTGTGGTGGTAATAATGGTTTTGTTGTTTGATATGTGAAAGTGTTGATGAAACTATTAATATTTATACTATGATGATGATGAGAATGGTTGTGTTGTTTGTTTATTTTTGATAATGGAATACATGATTAGAAAATTTTTGGAAGTTAAATATTTGAGTGTTATTATTTATCAAAAATAATTGTGTTTTACTATATGTATGCATTTTTTTTTCCCATGGAGAATATGAATTGTCAATTATTACATGGTAAATTACATTGTAATGGCCGTATTGATTAAGGATCATTAACCTTAGATTTTGTTGTTGAAATATTTTATTTTCTATTTCTTGATGATGATTATAATATTTGATTTATTTAGTTTAACTATTTTAGTGTTATTTTGCATGAATACATGAATGATACCTTGTAAAATTTTAATTTTTACATAAATAAGTCAGAGTTTAGTAATAGGCATGAATATATTGCATACATATGGCATGTTCGTTTTTATCGAATTTTAAAACATCCGAGTTTAGTAATAGGCATGAATATATTGCATACATATGGCATGTTCGTTTTTATCGAATTTTAAAAATTTCGAAATGGCAGTTGTGTTGAAGAAATATTTCTTTTCTTTTATAATTAGTTGTGTCGGTGATTTTTTGTTATTAAACATCAGTAAATTATAGTCAATATATAATAATAACATATATGTAACAATATATTCAATATTCATGGAAATAATGTGTATGTCAATGAAAATATAGAATAATTAGAACGTTGCAATTATCCATAATTAAGTATGAAATATTGCTCATATATCATGACAGTATAAACTAAAACTGGAAGGATATATCAAAATTTTTGGATGCCTAAAATAATCAGAAAGTTTTGGAAATTACATATACGTTTTTAAAATAATGAGATTAAGTAGTTATTTTAAAAACTGAAATTATATATACGTTTTTGATCATTTGGGCCAATAAGTGTTTTAATTAAAATGATATTTTTAATGATTTACCTATATGTTGTTTTTAAGGTAAAACATATTCTGTTGGTACATTTATAGTTATGTTTCGTAATACACCTTAGTAATAAAAAGAGAAGGGGGTTTAAAATCTTTCTATTTTTTGTGTGATTTGAATAATAACTCAAAGCAATATATCATTCTAATGTGTGATGTTATAATTAGATTTTTTTTATATGGTAGTGTTGATTAATTATAACTTTTTAAAATGGTAAGGTTGATTAATTAGAATATTTTAATATGATAGTGTTGATTAACAATATTGAATTGCCGTGAATAATCACTCAAAGCAAAATATATCTTTCTATTTTTTGTGTGATGATTTAATTTGCCGTGAATTCTAATCGCATATCATTGGTTGCACAGTTGCACAAGTTGCGCACTAATAACATTGGTTGTGGTAAAAAAATTTAAAAAAGGAATATATTATTACCTTATAAACATAAAAAGAAAAAAAATGCCGTGAATGAAATTCTAATATTGTTTGTGGTAAAAATTATTAAAAAAGGAAATATATTATTACCTAAAACATTAAAAGAAAAATATGAAAATTGTAGTCGCCGGAATATGGTGAACTTGTGGCGGTTATGTGGCGGATTTAGGCAAAAACTACGTAGTTTCATGTTTTTAATTCTTTTAATTAATGTATTTATTGACCGGAGCAATAACTTTTCTAGTTCCCTTTAGGATGATAAAACAATCTACTGATTCTTGACTGGAATCTACTACAGTAGATTCTTTAAAGCAAGTCTCTAATATAAATTTAATTTTTTTATTTTTAACATTTAAATTTTCGAGGCAAAATAGTATTATTTGAAGTGGTAAGGCGCCTTATTTATATTTATTAAACTATATTTCAAAAAAATATATTAAACTTTAACACCCATCATTTTCATTCTCCATGCAATTTGTAATGGAGTGGAACAAATATCTCTTCTTCTCCATGTCGTTTCCTGAACCGGCACTATGTTCACTCAATTACCCCTAGATCAATCATGTATTTTCGTAAAAAACAATTTACCCTTATATTTGACTGTGAATATAGAATACATGTATGAATGAAATATAAAAATTTAAATATTATATATTACGATGAATCTAATAATACAGCATACAATAATGTTAAAATTAATAAATATGTTTAAATATATAATCAAGTATATAATGTTAAATAGTGAAGTGTTCAGTTTAGTGTGAAAAAGTGTACCATTTCGGTTATACGTTGCATTCAAGACTTGATATTTAAAATTAAAATAAAACTGCATCTCTCAGTTCTCATACAACTATAAATTACAATAATGTAGTTTTGTTCATCTAAAAATCATCCAAAATTTCTCAACTCTATTGTGTTGCTAGGTTACTATGAGATGATGTAATACATATTATTCCATAAAATAAACAATTAGATAATTCGGTCTAATGATAAAACATGACTTATTATATGCTTAAATATGAGCCTAATTACTAATTTGGATTTAAAATATTAATAATTAATCTATTGCTTTATTATAAAATCGCCTTATACAAGTGTATGGATTCATCGTTACATGTGACTTATAATTATAGGTAACATTGATTCATCGTTGTATGCAGTTTTTATATATCAATATTTTATGTGCGATTATTATATTGATGAAAAATATTAACAGTCAAAAACATGCGTGAAACCATACTTCTGCAAATTTAGAAATATTACATGCAAGTTCTTATATTCCACCAAAAAAGTTGCTCTTGATTAGCCTAAACTCATAGAGTGTGTACTACATCTACCTCTCTCAATATCATTAATGGCATCTAGAGAGAGAATTTCTTGATTTACTTCTTCCTCCCCTTTTGCTTCAACTTCAAGTACTAGTTAATACATGAATGTTGACTTTAACACAGAAGGAATATACACAGCACAAGTGCAGAAGAAAAGACTAGAACAAGTAGTATATATAATGGAAATATAAGAAAAAGACCCAATGTTTGGCCATAAATGGGACTTATTTGATGATGTAAAGATACTAACTTGGGGACTCTACCATGGTTTGCCTTACACCACAACAACAGAAAACAGATGGAGAGTTTTAGCCAAAAATAAAAGCCATTCTATCTATAGTAACATTTTTGGCTCCTTTCCTTCTTCTCTTCCTTCCTTCCTTCCTATCTCCTCCTTCCAACTTTCCTTTTTTACCATCTGTCTGCCATCCATACATTTTGGGCATATATAGATACCATTGCACGATCACTTCACTCACACAAATATCTTTCCTCAAAAGGTAACTTCCCGAGGAGATCGATCCATCTCTCTCTCTCTCTCTCTACTCAGAGCCTCCACAAATTTGCAGGTTTTCTTTAGGGTTTATGTGCTGATCTCTTCATGATGCTTGTGTCAGAACCATGCTCAGACAGCTAAGCCGAGTACTGTAGTAGTGGTTGGATGATATATATTATTATAATACGATTCACTTGGTTTAAAATATATAATGCTTCGTACTATGAGTGGTTTCTTCGTGTTTAATGTTTGTGTATGCTTTATGCGAAAACCCATCCTCCTTAAAGTGCTAGCTGAGCATGCTGTTCATGAATCTGAGCTGAGTTTGAGATGTTTAGAGTGGTTTTGTGTACTCAGGGTGGTCAGATCTCGTTGCTGTTAGGGAAAAATGGTGAGACAGAGGATCGATATCAAGAGGATCGAGAACTTGACTGCCAGGCAGGTGACTTTTTCGAAGAGGAGAAGAGGGCTTTTCAAGAAAGCTCAGGAGCTGTCCACTCTCTGCGATGCCGAGACCGCGCTCATCGTCTTCTCGGCCACCGGAAAACTCTTCGACTACTCCAGCTCGAGGTCAGCTTCTTCTGATTTCCCCCCTTCCTAGCTCAAACAGTGTTGAAAATGTCAAATTAGTGATTTTAAAAGCTTAAAGTTTCCATCTTTGTTTGAAATGCTTGCAAATGTGGCCATAAAAACCAGTTCTTGGAGTTATTTGGGGTTTCTTCATCCCCAATCTACCAAAAGGAGGGGTCTTTTCTTGATTTGGGCATAAAACTATTACAATTGCTTTCCAAAAATGGTAATGTTATTGCATGTGAGGTTACATTTGTAATGATACAAATGGGGAAACCTTAAGAAAGTGTTTTGTGTGTAAAAGATATACTGAGTCACTGGAATCACATTCATGGCACAAATTAATCCTAGCAACTTTTTTCCACTGCTGCATGTCAGGAGGCTAACAATGGGGGAATGGACATAAAGTTGAAAGTAACAAAGTTATATTATATCATGGAATAATATTTAAACTTAAAGAGTGAGGTTTTTGAACAAAATATCTGATTTTGAACAAATATCTTTGAACAAGTAGAGTGGATAGAATAGTTGATCGATGTGCATGAGAGTTCTGAGAGACAGGAAGCAGGCTAGTGGCTGCTTGGGGAGTTAATGTGTTTAAATATTGATATAATACTAGTTTGTTTAAAGTGTTTTTGAGACGATAAGATCAAATGAGTTTTGCGTATGTGTCCTTGTTGGGGGTAGCGAGGGCAAGTTGCAGTAATCAAAAGGACAGTTTTTTCTGATCATTACAAAGTGTTTGTTTGGGAATATCATGCTTTAGGGGGGGTTTGGTTGGGAATAAAACTTGGAATTTTTTTTTTGAATTTTTTTTGGAATCTTATTTATTTAGCATGAATGAAGGTTGAAAATAGGAATATTGAGGGAATTTGAAAAGTTGGATAGAAATTATGTGTTGGTTCAGTTCATTATGTATTATTTTGTGATAATGAATAGGTTTACATTCCATTTTTGGATTGATTTTAAAAAGAATGAAGC
This sequence comes from Sherardia arvensis, assembly GCA_948330725.1. Taxonomy (NCBI): domain Eukaryota; kingdom Viridiplantae; phylum Streptophyta; class Magnoliopsida; order Gentianales; family Rubiaceae; genus Sherardia; species Sherardia arvensis. Next base: position 4,040,852 of record OX415238.1, on the reverse strand, counting down.
ATAATCTTGGACTTAAACATACTATCCTGCTAATAAAATCCATCAGTTCTTTAACAAAAGTTTTACTTGCCAATTTGAAAAGGATTATTTTAAGTTTAACACTCTTTATAATTTTTCATGTAATATTTAAATTATATTACATGTTTCACTTTTTCATTTTAAAGACATTATGTTACATTTTTCCATCCCTCATTTTTAATGGTATATAAATAAAGAGATAATTTTATGAAAATTGGAAGATAATGTTAGATTCATGGAAATATGTTTTAAGGTTAGTAGCTTCCTTCACAATAACATTTACTAAAAATCTTTTATTTTGTTGAACAGTAACAAGAAAAGAGTCTAATTTTATTTTTTCACATTCATGAGCAATAAAAGGTTTATTTTGTCTATTGCATGCACCCTACCATCTTTATTTCATGCATGCGTGGGGGCAGGTATATTTTAAGCTTTTTTTCAAGAAATATGACTTTGTTTTCCTCTACCATCTTAATTTTATGACTTTTTAAATATCAAATATAAGATTTGGCTTACTAATAATTAATGATTTTCATGATGAATAAACATCAAGGAAGATCACTAATGTTATATAAACTTTTACCCTTTTGTATATCTTTAGCATGATGCATCTAATTAAAAGACATGAGGTATGTTCAGAAGATTTCAACAAGCAAGACAAGCAGCCCTTTCGCCAGGTATGTTGTATGTAATATGAACGTGTATATATAATAATGGTTATACCTATATTTACACCGCTTTCAAAATAGATAATACTATAATAATATTTCCCCACACACTTTTTAAACAAAAGTGTAATAAAAAGTTCTTGAATTACAATTGAGAAATACACTTATGTTTTTATACATTTTTTACAAAAAAACTAGAATATTTTCTTACTCCGTATTATTCACTAATTGAAAATATTCTCTCTTCTTTTGCCAGAAGAGGGAGCATCACAACCATGCCATGCTTCTCAAAGAAATGAACGACAAAACTTTGGAGCTGAAGTAAGACAAATATGCACTCATGCAACTTTATAAGGCATTTTCCAAAATATGTATTTAAATAAATAAATTGAGGAACCACATATAATTTCATGATTATTACATGTTAAATATATGTGTAACAGGCACCTTAAAGGAGAAGATCTGGAAGAACTTGGTATGGAAGAGTTGATGAAGCTGGAAAAAACAGTTGAGTCTGGAATAAGTCGACTGGCAAGGATCAAGGTTAGCTATGCCTCAATGTTCAAGAATCCCATTTCTAAATAAATTTATTTATTAAAATTATAAATATATATATTTTTGTAAAAAAATAGATATTTATAAGAGCATTTGTCTAACATGGATTTTCTTGTGGATTTCAGGGGGAGATGTTTATAAAAGAAATTGGATTGCAAAAGAAAAAGGTTATTCATATAATAACCATATTTGTGTTTGGATCTCTGTATGGGGTTAATTATTTTTGTTCATTGCCATTTACCATGTATATAGCACACTGTTAAAAATTCCCGTTCAATATTAAAATACACACGTTTTGATTGGTTTTATATTTAGACAAAAAGAAGTAATATTCCAAAATTAAAATATGAAGTATATAAAACATTGATATCTATCAACCTAATGCAGCATTTTTATGAAAAATATGATAGGAATCCTTAAATTACTTACGTTAATATAAAAGGTGTTTGACAAATTTTTTTTTATGTAAAAATTATAAGATCATTTTTTTTAAAAAAAAAAATGCAGAACTAAGTAAGTTTTTGTCATGCATGCTTGATTATATTTCTAAAGTTGATTGTTGAAGAAAAATGGTTTTAATCCGGAAAAGTACTTCTAAATAACGTTAAGAACTCAATAGAGTTTTGTATTACAAATCTAAACATGAATATCAGAATATCCAAAAACTGAAACTTAGATGATATCTGTCAACCTAAACCTAGTGCAGTATATATATTAAATAATGGTAGCAGTATTGAAAATAGATTAGAAAATATCTTAAGATAGCCTAGAAAGAGCTGCACTGAAGTTATTAGGTTGTAATTGTATTTTGAAAGGAAAATAAAACAATATTCATACAAGCCAAATAATTAAGTGCAACCACACAATGGCTTCTTAAGAACTCCCAGGAGATTCATCAAGAAATGAAATTTAATGGATCTATTTACACAAATTTGGATATCATATTGTAAACAATTATGACATAAGTGCATAAAATTTACACCTCACTTTTGCGATTTCAACATATTAATAGAATAAGAATTAGGATCACATTGTAAATTAATGACATAAATGACACAATTGCATGCAATTTACACCCCATTTCTATTATAATTCATACTTTTGTGTGAAGGATACTAAAAGAGATTTTGCATGGTTTTCAAAATTAAAGAAGAAATTTTACTAAAGAAAAGTAGAATGTAGGATGTAAATAAGATTAGAACACTACTAGCAAGTACCAACTAATATATGATCATAAAACACTCTGAAAATGATCTTACATTATACTTATTGTATGACTTGTTTTAAGTTGTTAAAAAATGTTAACTTATGTTATAATTACATTAAATCTAACGCAGCACTATTAGGACTTAAATATTGTAAGCTAATGTACATTTTTGAGTCTAATTTTATAGTAGTAAAAAATATAAAAGGCTGAGAAGTGGTATATTATAGTGAAAAATAGTGCACACTTTCTTAGAAAATAAATAAATTAGAATGCATATATGATGAATGGGTGATTCAATTTATGTAAGATATATAATTTTTCAATCGGTGCTATCCAATTTTGATCTACTCTATATACTTGTTTTGAAACCAGTGTCTTAAATAAGATTACTAATATCAGTTTCCATCAAAATGCATGTTTTGATGATAAAGGACAATAATTCACATTTTACCCATTAATAATGTCTTTTTTCCCTTCTAATCTTCCCACCAATAATGTTCCTTTTAATAGTACTGTTTTAACCCTTTTCAAAATGTGTAGGTCCTTGGTTGTGGATGATGCACTGGCCTTAATAGAATAAGGGCGGTCAATCTTTGGTTGACCCCTTTAGGAGTGCTATGTGTATTTTAACGTTTTCTTCTTATATGAAAAAGATGAGAGAACTCGGTCATGCTCGGTTGGCTTATCTTTCTAGAATATTAAGAATCTTCTAATCTCCTCAGATTTTCATTCTTTGCTAGTTTGGACAATAGTATCCATTTCTTTTCCAAACAAAGTGCTTAGTTTGGTATGAAACTGTATTTCATTTACTTGTTTTTCATTCCTAACTGGATCACAAACCTTGTTCTCCATGAATCAAAAGCCACATATATAAATGGCTAATGATAATGAAGAGGAACAAATGATATTTTTATGAAAGAGGATTTTGAGAGCTTGCAGTAATACTGTGTTAGATATGATGGTGATGTAGGTGATTATGATTATTTTGATGGTCTCATTTGAAATCTTAAGCTTAAGGTCAAGCTTATGGTTTTATATACTTGTTGCTGCTACCCCCTTAATTAATCACTGTGTGCCCAAATTACCGAATCCGGCATGGAGTAGAAACCTTGTCTCACACCACTTAAATCTTACACAACTCACAAACGATGAATTAGAGTCTAGAACAATATATAGAAAAAGATAGGAAACATGAAAATAAGTTAAACTATAGCTTGATAATGCTAATTTTTATAATGTAGGTGGCTATGATTATCTTGATGATCTTTGTTTGAAGCTTAAAGTATTATTTATTTATAGAATCTATGCTTAAAGGTTTTTTTTTTTTAGAATCTTGATGATCTCTATATTTGTTTCTTCACATGTATGATATATCACAGCCAATGTAGGTTTTATTTTTCCAGAAGAGAGAGCATGTTAGGTTAAAGTCTTCTTGATATGTGTTTTGTAAATATAAAGAACACTTAGTTCAATATCAAAGAGAATATGTCATGTTTAACATGTTACTCTTTATATTGCAGGAAGCTCTACTGAAGGAAGAAAACGCAAAGTTGAAATTGAAAGTATGTTTTCCATTCTTTATTTGCTGAGTTGCAGTTTAATTAATTTGTTAGAGGGCTTTAATTAGCAATTGCATGGAGCAGTTGTTTTATGATGCCTAATTTGCTTATGTTTGGTAGTTCTGATCAACTTATGATCAGATATTTCTTGAAATTTGAACTCAACTGATCTTTAGTCCATTTAACTGGTTTTCTGATGCAGCAGTTAGCGAGCATGAAGGAGTCAGATCCAGCAATGTTCGTGGAGGAAGGCAATGCCAATGGAAATTCATCAACAGGGTCGACTTCTGTCACTGATCCCCACACTAACCAAGCTCCAGCAAATATGAACAATGATGCATCTCAGGAAACCGACACATTCCTTACACTCGCGTATGTTCTCATCCTAAACTCTTCATAATATTTAGCCATACCTCTTCATCAAATATGTTACTACTTGTAATCATGGATAATGTTTTTTATTCACAACTTTTTGGAGTAGAGGGTGAGTAGGTTAGAGATAGAGAATAGTGTGTCTTCCCGATTGGATTTGATGTTAAATTTGTGGTGTCGGTATTAAAAAATATTTCGCTCTTGATATTTTTGTGGGGTTTTAATCTCGACAAGCTGAATGTATGAGATTAAATTCTCGATAGTGTTCTTGTTTTTGTGTAATGGAACACTATTGGTAACATGCTACCTTGTGAAGTTCATCTGCATTATTCTTGAATGAAGGAGTTATAACTTTGGTTTCTGATTTTTTCGCAGGTTAACAAGTTCCCTATAGAACATACGAGGATATAGGGATAGATATAGTATGAATAATGAATGCCTAGGTGTGTTTCTTGAATTTGTCTGAAGTACATATGTTTGATTCATGATGCATCTAGTTAGCTGTCTTCCGACTTATGTTGAGTTCTTGAGATTCCGAGTTGTAACGTATGTCTGCTATCACTGAGATTGATTTCTTATGGATGAATGAACATCCTATGTCATGTTTTTACTAGATCATATGTTTAATTATGTTGTTCTAACTAGGGAAGTCCAACTTATTTGGTTCAGTCTAAATTAAATTAAACTAAAAATTAACATGTTTGAAGTCATAATAACATGTCTAAATTTGGTGGTTGTGACTTGACACAGTCAAATGTGAATTTAGAGGATGATTTACCAGTGTAAAAAAACTTCTCTAACCAAAATATTACCTTCAAAGATAAAAAGTAAAAGAAAAATTAACCATATTTACTCCCTGTGAGGCAGCACGTAGAGAAAGCAACGGTAGGCTCCCGCTAAAAACACGGTCAATCGTTAGAACTCTACAAACACTCCCGCACTCCCACTCTCTCCTTTTCTCCACCCAAAGTTCCCATCTTTCTAACATTTCACACTAAAATTTCCACATTCATTCTACCTGCAACTCATAATCACCGACACTAACATGGATGAAGAATACGATGTGATCGTCCTCGGCACCGGCCTCAAGGAATGCATCCTCAGCGGCCTCGTCTCCGTCGATGGACTCAAAGTACGATGATATACATATGTTATTTTGTTTTGGTTTCCATGTTTCATCGTAGTTGAAAATGCGGTTGAATGTTGTAACTGAATATGTTATTGTTTCAAACAGGTTCTGCACATGGACAAGAATGATCACTATGGAGGAGAATCAAGCTCTCTAAGCTTAAATCAGGTCGGTATACAAATTGGCTGCAATGTAAGAGATTGTTTGAAATTAAGGATGTTGAGGATTGAAAGTCGTTGTTTTTGTAGCTCTGGAAGCGCTTTAGGGGAGATGGTCAGCCTCCCGAACAGTTGGGCTCTAGCAAGGAATTCAATGTGGACATGATTCCCAAGGTACAACCTTTGATGTGTCAGAGGTTTTTTTGAGTAAATTATGGTTAACTATGGTTAATGTAACTTTACTTTTGTTGTTCGTTCGGGTAGTTCATGATGGCGAATGGAGGTCTTGTTCGCGTACTCATCCATACTAATGTAACCAAGTATCTAAACTTTAAGGCGGTAGATGGAAGCTTTGTGTACAACAAGGGGAAGGTGTGTTACTTGTGGTTTCTATTCAGACATTTAGAAATCATTTTTTGATTCTGTCAAATGTTAATGGTAGATTTATAAAGTCCCTGCAACCGATGTGGAGGCGCTTACATCATCGCTGATGGGGCTATTTGAGAAACGCCGTGTGAGGAAATTCTTCATTTTTGTCCAAGAATTCGAGGAGGCGAATCCCAAAACTCATCATGGAATGGATTTGAACCAGATTACTGCAAAACAACTTATAGCGTAAGTCCCGCTCTAATTAGTTTGCTGTTATTTGCTTATGCATGAGCAGTAAGAAAGGCTTATATCAATGCAGAAAGTATGAACTTGAAGACGATACAATTGATTTTATCGGCCATGCCCTAGCACTTCAAAATGAAGATAATTATCTGGACCAGCCTGCCATGGATTTTGTCAAGAGAGTTAAGGTAAGGCTTTTTAAGTTTATGCTTATTGTCCAATAAGTTGCACATTTACCTTTACTCATTTCTTTCTTTTCTTCTTGAAAAAGTTATACGCAGAGTCATTGGCGCGCTTCCAAGCTGGATCTCCTTACATCTATCCGATGTATGGACTAGGAGAACTGCCTCAGGCATTTGCTCGCTTAAGTGCTGTTTATGGCGGGGTTTACATGCTTAACAAACCCCAGTGCAAGGTAATCTTTTTGCTGTGAAAGTTAAACCAATACCATTGCATAATTACTGTTTGGCATCATAGGTGGAGTTCGATTCAGATGGGAAGGCTATCGGTGTGACCTCTGAAGGAGAAACTGCAAAGTGCAAGAAAGTTGTTTGTGATCCATCATACCTACCTGAAAAGGTAAGCATTTTATGCTTTGCAATTTATAGCAGAGTAATTTTGATATGTGATGCAAATGATAGGTAAACAAAGTTGGAAAAGTTGCGCGCGCTATATGCATAATGAGCCATCCCATTCCCGACACCAACGATTCTCACTCGTGCCAGGTCATTCTTCCACAGAAGCAGCTTGGTCGTAAATCTGATATGTAGGTCTTCTTAGTTTCAATGCCTTTTCTTTTACCTTAACAAGTGAATGTTCTTTGAATTTCTTGTTCAAATATTCACAGGTATCTATTCTGTTGCTCTTATGCTCACAATGTTGCTCCAAAGGGGAAGTACATTGCTTTTGTCGCTACTGAAGCCGAGACAGATGATCCACAAACTGAACTGAAGCCCGGTGTTGACCTCCTTGGAAAAGTCGATGAGATTTTCTACGAAACTTATGATAGATTTGAGCCTGCAAATGACTCTGCTGCTGACAGCTGTTACATTTCTGCTGTAAGGATATATATTTCATCTACAAAACACACAAAACATTCACTGATCAAATGCAATTCTTAATCCATGCAGAGTTATGATGGAACAACGCACTTTGAATCGACCGTGACTGATGTGTTAGCAACATACAACAAGATAACTGGAAAGGTAATTTTTAGTTTTTTTGCTGGCTATGAAATGCAGACATTTGTCATTGCAAATCAATATGAAGGTCTGATATTGATTTGTCGTTTTCAGGCTCTTGATCTATCTGTAGACCTGAGTGCTGCAAGTGCTGGTGCTGCTGAATGAAGCCTTCACCAAGGATGAGTTTTGCCTGTGAGAGAGATGGTTACAAAATTTTGTTCATCAATAGAATGATTTTTTTTCTTAGTTTTGTTTTGCAAGGCCATTTAAAATTTCCTGTTTGTGCCAATTTAAACTTCAGCTAGATGATATCTTCCTTGTTCATCTTCAACCTTTACTACTGGTTTAGAGTCTTTGCTAATGTAAGAAATGTACACTTTTATAATACTACATTTTCAATTTTACCCGGTGAGTCTTTATAAATTTGCCACTTTGTTCATCATTATATTTTACGTCCATAATGTATGAATTCATTTTGCCGGTTCTTCATAAGCTCGAGAACAGTGGCGGAAGCAGGAGTCGACAACCCTCAATATACATTATAACCTATATTACTATATTTTGGAACAAAAATATAGTACGGTTTTGAATTCAAGCAACTCCCAATCCTGTTTAACAAACCAAATATATTTGTCTGGTTCTGCCCGTACTCGAGAGAACATGAACTTATCCAGTAAAACCAATCCCGAAATTCATTTCTACGACCCATAACACACCAACACTGTTTGGTGTTTACCACATCAATTTTACCTCATAGTGTGATTTCCTGAGTGTGTAAATCAGTTCAATTTAGTAATTACAATTCAATTAGTTCAGCTAATAAAGTTTAACTTTACAGTTCATTTGCCCCAAACCTGGGCTTGGGCCCATCAACACCTCTTTCTTTTCTGAAGTGTACCAGGCACGACTGCCGTCTGAGTTTCCCGGCGCCCTTGCAATTTTCAAATGTAATCAAAACTCTTTTTTGACTTACAAACCCCTAAGCTTCGCACAGTATGTTCATGGTGGTCGCAATCGCACGGTAACGGTAATCCACGCGACGATGGTGAAGCCGACGGGCAAGAGGTCGTCGGAGAAGAACAAGTTCTCGGCGTTCGAGTTCGGCGGCGAGGATCAGCTCGTCGAGAAGCATTCTAAGAACATCCTGTCCAAGTTCCGATCCAAAACCCCTAGCGATTCCGGCACTTCTGCTCAACTCTCCAAGTACTCATTTCTCGAATCCTGTACGGTCTCACGCCCTTTCTAATGCTAGTGCTTTTTGAATTTCTACATTTCAACCCTCAAATGTTAGTATGGATGCTTGTAGTTATACGGCTATATATGTATGCAGTTGCTGCAGGGAAGAGTAATACTGCAAATGAACCTTTGGATGTTGACGATTATGACAAGGAAAACAGAATTGTTGTTGTTGACTCGCCATGTCGTTCGCCTCTGGATGTATCATGTTCGCAGAGAGACGGTGAACTAGGAAGCTCTGGGATCGATGACAATCATGTAGGGATTTTCTCAAGTCATTTTGAATTTATTTAACTTGATTTGGTTAGTATGATTAAGGATAAGATGCTGAATCTGTATTGTCCGTTCTCAAATTTTTGTAGATTGAGCCACTTTGTATAGTTTCGGACGATGAACACGAAAACAAGGAGTTTTTGCAGAGTTTGCCCATCTGTGTAGATTCAGATGATGATCTTACAAGTTTAAGCAAAGGTTTCTTCCGTTTGTCCTTTGAAGTTTTGAAACTATTGCAACCTCCTTTACCTCAACTTTAAACTTAATCCCTTTTATATTTGATTCCTTGTGGCTGCAGACTCGGTAAAAGAACTGTCGGCCAATGATGATTCTAGGTCACTTCCTGGTGTAAGTTTCTCCCCTTTCTGTTGCAAATCTGATTTGGACCAGTAGGATTCCAGTTAATTACTGCTGGAGATTGTGACTCTTAGCTTCCCGCTCTTAAATTTATATTTTCTAATATTACCTGGTTGAAAGAAAAAGACATACTTATTGTTTCATCAGTTGTCTGAGTTTAGTTAGACAATAACTTGCATCTACAAGTCTTGGTATTGAATAATTTGCTCCAATGGATTTTGAAGACTGAAATAAAACAGATAAATAGCGTCGAAATAACTGAATTAACAACTAATCCTACTATTTGGGGACAAGACTTGGATTGCATTCGGGATAGAGTAATGAATTCTGGTCAAGTCATGAATATATGCTTGTATATAAATGATGGTAAAGCTATAATCATATTCACTGCTTCATGTGGATTGGTCGGTTTTTCTTTAAGGGATGTCGTATCAAATATTGCCACCTAATTCTGGGATCTATTAGAAAGTCTGTTCTTTTCTAAGTTTGTATTTCTTTTTATTCGTGCATTTATTCTCATCTGTTCCCACTTCCTGTCTGAAGTAGACACATTTGGAGAGAATAGAATAATATGGAGAGTTTGTGTGTGTGTGTTTTTTTCTTCTTTATTATAATATTTGATTGGGGAATGTTCCTAGTCTCTTCATATGTGTATCTTTAACCTTAATTAGCTGGTTCATGATGCGTTTGTATTGGATTGCTTTAGTAAACTTGCACTTGACCAGTATACTGTTGAGTACCAAATTTATTCAGCTTATGTTAGCGGAAAAGATCTGAGCATGAGAAATTAATCTTAGTTAACATTCCAATACGTCTTATTTGAGCTCCATCCATCATCACTATTTTCCCCTATTAATCCTTTTCGCATTTTGCAATATTTCAGTTAGTGCCTAAAGGGATTTACTTCCAATAACTATTTTCACTCACATGTGGTGTAATTTGTGATATTGGATCAAGGCTTGTAAGCTGATTGTGCTGAGAGTCATGTAGTTTTTGTTATTGATGCTTTATATGTGATTGCAGGAACCAACTGTGGCGCTTAAACCGGACTGCATCTATTTGGGAAATGTGTATTCTACAGTTTCTACACTGACGTTTTCTCGAAGTTCCATTAAGCTAGAAGGCTCTATTGTTGATCAAACAAATCGATCATTTGACGTTACATGGCAACTTTCTGACATTGTGAATACTAAGTGCTTTTGGTATAGAAAAGTGAGTCACAATCATTCTTTATTTAATATAGTTCTTGCTTGAAAAAGAATGTACATTCTGATTAATTCAAGTATCTTAATTGTCAAGTTTAGCTTGAAACAGTCATGCTGTACCTCTATCTGAAATCTGGGGATGACAAGATAGTTGAAATTGCTGGGGAATTATCAGGTTTTCATTTTCTTATAATAATTTATTTTCTTATATTGAAACAGCCACGTTCTCATAATTTTATTCTGTTGTGTTACCATATTATTTTTGACAAGTCATTTGTAGGAAGTTGACTATGGAGGCTTGTGATGATCTTTATTATCCATTTCTGCAGAAATAGTTTTTTCTATCAATGGCTCTAACTGGTCTGAAAAGAAAGAGGCAATTATATCACTGGATTCAAGATACAAGACAGCATTGGATACTGTTCATGAGTAAGTCAACTTATGCACATTTTGTTTAGCATCCCACATATTCTAAATCAAGTGAACAAAGATGCATTGGCTAACATAGTTGCCAAATTTTGCTGGCTGAATAGCGTACGGGTATGCACTTTTTAATGAATAACATGCACTTCTGGATATAGTTACGAGCTTGTTCATGTGGGTATGATGGGGGTGAAGTGAAGTGAAGTAATGCTTACAAAGACATTTCCAAATGTGGTTATAGTTTTTTCTTATTGTTATTTATTTATTTTATATAATAATAGAAGAAGAAAATGTGCTTCTAGGTGTAAGCAGAACCCTTCCTGGAAAATTCAGAGGGAATAACAACTAGTAATTATCAAACAATTTTCGAGAGAAGTAAGGAGGTTTTTCTGCCTGCCGATACATGTTTGGGTACTTGGAGGGTTCGTTGGTCTTTAGTAGGCATTTTTCAGGGGAAAAGCATCGTACTGTATCTATATTACTTAAATAGCATCATGTTTTGCTTATTGGAGATATCCCGTAAACCAAATTCATCGTGATTTGCCTTTCTTTAGTTTTTTTTTTGTTAAGGTTTCCATTATTGCCTCTCAGGGCACTGTTTTCCCTTGGATTCTGGATTTGATGTCTGAATTAACATTTTTATAATCTTGTAAATTTTTGCTGATCTTATTCTTTCTATTCCCAGTGTTGATTCTACAGGGAATGAAAGTTCTAGTCTTGAGGAGAAAATCATGTACTTTTCACCCTCTGCTAAGTAAGAATCCCTTTCAACGTTCTGACTTGTTTTAAATGCCTGATTGATGATTCATGTTACTTGAATTCTGTTTTATCTACTGAAGATAAAACCATTTCACTATCTGCTAGTGGTTACTCGTCAAAGTTTTATTTTATCAGCATATTGTTCTATTATAAGTTAATAAATTAAATATGTAATACATAGAAGTCTCCCACTAAATATGATACCTACAACATCTCCAGCTATCAATATAATTTTATTAGTTTTTTCTTCTTCTGAATAGCTTTTCTAGATTGATTATGGCTAGGTCTGTTTATGTCGATTTTAACATTGAAGACTTTGCTTTCAAATGACCCAAATTGAAGGTTTTTAAGTGGAGCATGTAAATGATCTTCATAGCGAGTGATTAGGCAGTTTGGACAAACTTCAATGTGTAGGCCAGTGTTGTTTTATTGATATTTGTTATCAGAAATGCTCGTTCTCTAGATATTTATACTTCTGTAACTTTGTATTCTCCAACTTTGCTCATCATTCTAAAATGTTTAATCAGAAACTATTTTTTCATCAGCACATTTGCAATTAGTGATTTACGCATGTTAAGTGGTGGATCAATCTGATTCCATTGTTTGATTTGGTTGTGCTTTTAATAAAGGAAGAAAGAACAAGCTCTGTGCATTAGACATTCAGTTTCTTATGTTAGTCCTTTTTGAAAAAGTGTCTTTATTTTGTGGTGCCAATTGCAGTGGGAGCTTTCAAGGTTTCTTGTATCCTGAAGGGGACCCTGATGCTGTTTCCATTACCAAGAAAGATGTAGAGCTATTGAAGCCTGCCACTTTTATCAATGACACTATAATTGACTTTTATGTTAAGTAAGTGGTAATGAGAATTAGTCTTTTTCTTTCTATTTTTATCCATTTTATTTTGGTTATGCTAGTATGTAGTATCTAGTGTTTGCAATGACAAATATTGTCTTTCTCAACCATGTCTTTGTCTTGTTTTTGGGCGTTTATTTGTTTTTGAAATGTAAAGGGAAAGCCAGCAGCTAACAACCAATAGAAGTGTTTTGATTACTTGCCTTTGAAATTTTGTTGTGTGACCTCAACACTTCTTTTACTTCTGGTGTGTGTAATAACCACACACTGAATGTACCATATGTGGGTCCTCGACAAAAGCCATGCATTCTACCAAGATTTTGTCGCAGTTATCCTTAGTCCAGGAGGAGACCCATGATAGTTGATGCTTTGAGATTATCTTTCTATTTTGTTGTTGAAGGATCTACCCTTGTAGCCTTACATTAGTTGATTATCCATTTCATTTGCAGATACTTAGAGAAGGGTATCCAGCCAGACCAGTTGCTTAGATTCCACTTCTTCAACTGTTTTTTCTTTAGAAAGCTGGCTGATCTGGACAGAGATTTGTCTGCAACATGTGAAGGAAGAGCAGCATTTGAACGGGTTCGCAAGTGGACAAAAAAAGTTAATCTATTTGAAAAGGACTTCATATTCATTCCTGTGAATTTTAGGTAACAAACTAGTTAAGGAGCCATATTAATGCCTCTGGGTTTTATTAGTGCTCTCTAATATGAATGATATCCTATGACAGCCTACATTGGAGTTTGATTATCCTATGTCACCCGGGGGAAGCAGGCTATCATAAAAGTACGTATTTTTCTCAATTTTTCTGCTGTTTTATCATGAATTTCTGTTTGTCATACTTCAAGTCATCTTTTGTAGGTGAAGGGGCGCAGTCATCCAAGGTTCCATGTATTTTACACTTTGACTCTATTAGAGGATACCACCGAGGACTGAAGAATATTTTCCAAAGGTGTGTGAGTGTGTGTTTTTAATATTTAAATTTGCCCTTATCTTTTAAAACTTTATTAGATTGGAGTTCTTGGAATGTTGGTTTGTTATGAGAATGTATGATATTTGTCTCTAATGCTCTGGTAGATCTTATCATTTGTCAAATTCGAGCATCTTTTATCGTGTGAATTCACTTGCGATCTTATTTTATTCCTTGATCTCAAATTTTGTTATGGGCCTTAAGGTTTGCAAGGCTGAGTTTTCAAGTATATCCAACCAACAGTTGCCACATTCCTGTAATACTACACCAGCATTATTCTGATTTTCTGAAATTTAGTAATTCTGCTTGGGTTATGAAACTAAATATGAACAGAAAAGGGGAATATATATTAATGAAGAAGTTTAGATGTCTAGTTAAACTATATTATTAAATGTATTACATTTAGTTAGAAGAATGTAGGACTTATGATAAAACTAAGTCAAACAATTAACATGATCTGAATTTGTGACTGACCAGTACTGTGTATACAAAATAAAGAGCAATGCCGCTTAAAAGGAAAATTTGTTCTTGTGTAGAACAAAATTACAGTTTGATTTGTATAGCTGATTTCATATATTAAGTTATAGTCACCAAACTTCCAATTGAGGCTTTATCAAAATGCATCATGTATTAACACCATCATGTTTTGTTTGAGACTTTTTGAATAGCTATTATCTAATAATTGCTGAGATGGTGAAATAGTCGTACTTATAATGTGTTGCAAGATATTTGCCTTCGATTTTTTCGTTGGTTTGCCCCCTTTTTTTATTGTGGCTTTTGGTTGAGAAGACTTTTAGTCTTACTAAAGGCCGTCATCTGTTTTTTTTGTCAATGTGCTTGCAGTTACTTGTGGGAAGAATGGAAAGAGAGGCGTAATGATGTACAGGAAGATGTGTATTTGAATTTTGTGAACCTACCGTTCATTTCTCTGGAGGTTCTCTCTCTCTCTCTCTCTCTCTCTCTCTCTCTCTCTCTCTCTCTCTCTCTCCCTCTCTCTCTCTCTCTAGAGATGGAATATGTATTTACTGAGTTAGGGTCCATGTGCAAAAAGTGCTCTAATGACTTGAAGCTGATTAATTTTCATTCAAACTTGTTGCATATGTGTACTTTTCTCTCCAGTTGTACCTATCTAAATTGTGAGCTGATGGAGAGTTCTTATATTTAATGTCTGTTCAGCTTCCGCAACAAGAAAACTCTTTCGACTGTGGCCTTTTCCTTCTTTACTACGTGGAGCGCTTCTTGCAGCAGGCTCCCCTTAATTTCAGCCCTCTTAGTGATGCTTCTAACTTCGTAAGTTGTGCATTCCAAGTTCTGTGAACCAGTTTGAAACTTAAATAAAATGTGCTGCTTCAACTTTTAGTCAAACTAACTAATCATTTAATGTAATTGGAGTTTCTACACTTGTGCAGCATTTCTGTTTGCACTTGCTGCCCCTAATAGTTTAGTTAAATTTGAGATGAAGGAAATAAACCTGTGATATATTTAAGTTCATTACAATTTTAAACTGGTTAAAATTACGTCACACTTCTTAGTTCTGAAAACTTGAATATATGTCGTTGCAGCTAGATAAAAAATGGTTTAAACCTGCAGAAGCTTCCAACAAACGTGCTCTGATTAGAAGTTTGATTTTTAAAATCTATCATGAGAATTCTGGGAAACATCAATTAAATGATGGTGAGAATCCAAATGAAGATGCTGACAAGGATGGGGACTGTGTAATTGAGAGCAATACTGGTAAAGGTTTTCTTAAGGAAATGAGTGATGAAAGAGAATGTTTTATTACTGATTTTTCTGCTATAAATGCTGGAAAACTAGCACAAACAACTCCAGAACCCAGTTTGTCAAATTTGGGTGGACCTAGATTTACACGTGGCGAAATATCAGATGAAAGAGCTGAAGGAACATACCAACATCATGAGATAAAGGGACTTAATCGCCAGTGCAATTTAATGTCACCAATAGAGGTAAACCATTTATAGTTTTATTTATTTATTTAAAATTCCCGTCCTCACCTCTACAATGTAAAGCAACTATAGTTACTATCATGTGTACTAAAGTAATAATTCTATGCCTATTTGCAAGGAGCCTGTAAGAATTTTTCCCCACTTCTTCTGAATATTTCATTCAATGTTCATACACTTTATAATCAAGATAAGTCGATACATGTTTCATCTATGTTGGAAAATTAAAGTATTGAAGTGAAAAGTTTAACTGAAGAAAGTAAACTAGTGCTAGTTTCCTAGTCGATAGCAGATACTTTTTTCTATTTGGGTTACAACTTGCAAACGGCTGACCTACATGCATTTCTTAAGCAATGCTTGACATGCTTTTTCATTGTTCTTTCCCTTATGGATGTTGAAATTGGGCACAGGAATCGGAAATGATTTATAGAAGCAATGAAACTCAACTCTTTTTCTCATTTGACATGCCCATTAATTAGGCACTTCTGTAGCTCCTTTGCTGGCCTTAAATTCTAGTGTTCTGTTACCATCTATGTTTGCAAAGTTGCATGCATAGCCAAAGTTGAACTGGAAAATCGAGACCATTTATCGTTCTTTTTGTGATGCAGGAAGAGGAATCAACGAGGGAGAAAACAGCATCTTCATCTTCATATGCACAGAAATCAGTTCAGGCAGATGCGCTTGACATTCATTCAGTAGCTATCATGAATCTTGATGATGAAGATGTGGATATTTCTATTACCATGCCACAAACTCCAGCAACTTTACAGAACAAAGATGAGTCTGTCCCTGAAGCGCTACTGGTAACTGTTCCCAAAGAAAAGAAGGAAATGAATGCAATAACTTTGATGTCTGATGATGAACAAGACTGTCATATCGTTCCAGATTCTTTCGAAGACAGTGATACGATTGTCATTGATGATAATGATGACAACAATGAAGCGCATTCCTGTTACCCAGGAGCCAGAAAGATATATTTCTGTGATATTGAAGATGATGACGAAGGTCCGAGTACTACATTTGAAAAGACGGATCACAAGAAAGCCGTTGAGAAGCCAAAAGTAGAGCAGGACCGTAGAAATGTGGATACCCGTTTAGGTAGGGATGTAAGGAGGCGATTTGGACCAATTCCAGTGAAAAGCTTCTACTCGTAAATATTTTGGATGAATGAAATGATGTAAATGTAGTCCAATTTTGTTACTATCTCTTTCCACTGAGCTGGACATTATTATGAATGACCTAAGGAAATTTCAAACAATGTGCTTCCTGAAAATAGTGCTTTTATTTGAAAATAGTGTCTGGTTATGCTCTTAACTTTTAAATAAAATCTATTTATAAAATCTTTTATAGTGGTTACAGTGCTATTTCGGTCATATTTAAAATCCTTTTGTAAGATATCCTATATATATAAAGCGTGGATCCTCAATCTACAGTGAATTTCGTCGTCGACAATTATTATATTCAGTTTTATTCGTTTGCCGACTTCTTCCTCCAATCAAAAAGTTCTACTCTTATTTTTTATATATTCTTTATTTCGGAACGCACTTTCAATCCCTCTCCAGTGGCCGGATCTGTAATCGGGGCCACCGCCCAGTTCCCGGAGCTCTCCAACGCCTACGAGGTCCTCTCCGACGCAGATTCTGTTCGCAGATTCGAAACCGTCGTCGTCGAAATCCTCCAAGTCTTCTGTGATTGTGCCGGACTTGTTCCCGTCTTTCTCAAATACGGTTTTCAACGGCGACTCGGACTCCGGGAAGGGGTTTTACAAGGTCTACGCCGGCGTTTTTGATAGGGTGTATCAGAGCGAGGTGACTTTCGCCCAAAAGATGGGTGTGGCTCCGCCTAAGGAAGCTCCACTTATGGGCAATTTGAACTGTCAGTATGCTCAGGTATGTTTTTTTTCCCTTCATATCTATTTAAATTTATGTTCTTTACGTTTAGGAGACTATAAGTGTGTATGAATTATGCGTAGTTTCTTAGGGAGTGATTGATAAGGGTGATTCTAGCTGTAAAATTTTGAGTTTGAGTGTTCTTGATTGTGTTGGGGGTGAAGGATATGCGGTTTCAAGTTTCTGATTGTTTGCATTCTGTTTCTATTTATTGAAATGCATAATCTTATTCAAGTTTCCAAGTTAGACCTGTTTTCCAATGACTGGCAGCACTCACAAGTATATACTCATTTGTTATATATTTGATCATACATCCCCGTGATAATCACAGATGCGTATATATGTATATATAACATTTTAAACTCATGTTAGATAGATTGTTGCTATGAAAATGGTGAAGTAGCTTTTAAGGATGGTGCTTCTGTTGCTGCAGATATCATCCTTCACTGCACTGGGTAATTTCTCATTCTGGAGTCATTCAATGCTCTATTTCATAGCATTTCGCTCAGTTTTAGTATGTTTTCTGTTTACACATGCAGGTATAAGTATGAGATTCCGCTCTTGAAAACAGATGGGATTCAGCTATTGATGAAAACCGCGTTGGACCTTTATACAAACACATATTTCCTCCATAATTCGCTCCTTACCTCTCTTTTGTCGGAATACCTGCTCGGGTTAGTATATGAACGAGATTCTACCTGTCTAATTCCTTCATAGAAAATGATACTGAGAAATACTAATGAAATGAATTAATGGTACCTTACAATTTAATGGTAGCGTATGTATTATCTGGTAAGGCAATTTAATTTGGTATCAAAAGAGGATATGATGTCCGATGTTGAAGCGTATTATCGGCAATTGGAGGAGGATGGAGTCCCCAAGCATCTTACACACATGATTCCCTTTTTTGTTAATGCAACTTTACAGTTAAGGAGAATTTCAGAAGGACCTTACACAGTCCAGATTCATTTGTTACTGCAGGTGCATTGTTAGGAGTTGGGATTGTGAACTTTGTAGTGAAGAATGAGTGTGATCATGCATGGCACTCTTAGCTGAGTATGTTGAGGAGGAGGATGCTTCGGTTAGAATCGGTGCAATAATGGGGCTAGCACTTGCTTATGTTGGCTCTAAGAACGAGGAGATCTGTGACATGCTGATTCCTATCCTTGCAGACTTAAATGCAGCTTTAGAAGTGAGGATGTTGACAGCTATCTCATTAGGCATGGAATCATGTTTAACTTATCATGTTTGTGAAAGGTTTACTGATATGTGTGTTTGGAAATCACAATTTGTGAAGAAAAATGTCAAACCGCGCGTAGCGCGGTTGCCAAACCTAGTCTTTATATATAAATACCAATCAAATAAGTCAATAACCATTCTGTATTTTATTATTATTATTATTAGCTATGTTGAAATGGTTTGATATACAGATATCATGAATTTCAGTCAGGATATCCGACAAAGGCATGCGATTTCTGTTCTACTTGATAAGAGATGTCAGTGTGATTACACCTGAATCACACGGTTTACCAACCAAGGATTGTTTATTTTATTATTATTATTAAAAAAAGCACCAAATTCAATTATAAAAATTGCTTAGCTATCACCGTAAGTAAATTTGTGATTAGTCAAGCTAATAATAAATCAGGTATAATGGGAGTTTCTCAGTCTTGAATCACGAGTTATTCTGGAATCTGTGGATATTTGATGTTTTTTAATTTGTATTTATAAAGTTATTTTACAATAGTTTGTTATGATTGAAACAGTAAATAGAAAGCAAAACAGTGAATTAAACTTGGGGGGAAATACTGTACATTTACATCTTCGACGGGGAAAAAGACATAAAATCATCATTGGGAGTGGGGTGGCCATTTAATAATATTCTAGGGTTAAACCAATTACCGGGTCAACAAACAGATTGGCGATTAAATGTAATTGATTATACTATACATTTAATTTTACTCGAATTAGGGCATAAATGTATTGATTGGCGATTCATCAACCCAAATTCATGAAATCATAAAGAGACCGACAAATAATCCAACCTGGCAATTCAAAGAATCAGAGTGAATATGATCAAGTTTATAGATATTTATGAAATTCAATCAAAGTGAATTAATATTTATAATATCACTATATTGTTGCAAAGACATCGTATTGCACCAGCCTATCATCGTATGTTTTCGTGATGATGATCATCCACCAGGATATTATGATATATTTTTGGGACGATTATCACAATAAAATAGATCTAGTAAAGAGATTCAATAACCTAATTTAGTTAGGTCGGATGTAATTTGAGTTTATGTAATTTTTACACATATTAGGTTCGAGTTTAAGTTACACTTACCAGTATTCGGGTCAATAAATAAATATACTATTATACTATTCAATTCATATCACATTTTAAATTCTAAAACAACTTATATATACGGAGTCTGGAATTACTTTATCAGGTTTATTCACATGATATGAACCCTTTTTATGAAGATGACATTACTATATAGTGAGGGTTGAGAAGCCGTCATTTAGAATAATTTTAACTTTAAAGAAAAATAAAGACATTACTATATACTGTGACATTTCATCTGCTATCTCTAATTAATTACCTTTCAATGTTATAAAAAATTACGTTTGAACCCCAATATATAATAAACGTCACTTTTTCCAAGGACAAAAGGTACATTTCTCAACCAATTTCCTTTGAATATTAGTACGCAGATATATCACACCACAGTTGTAACTCAGCGGTTGGGCCATTCGATTTATTGTGATACGTTCAAGGTTCGAATATAAACAGTGGCAGTGTGAGAATTTCTTACTTGCAAGGTCTCTTGTGCGCACTGAGACAAAGGACGCTCAGTAGATCCTAACTCTGTGTTACCGTGATTTACCTCTCCACCAACTGTAGTATCGGGTGGGTGTTGAGCGAAATATCTCTCCACCAAAACCTGTAGTATCGAGTGAGTGGGGCGCTCACCGCGAGCGAATTGCCTTTTTTGTGATGGCACGCATATATATCAATAATGCACTGACATTGTTCTAAACTAATATGACCTGCAATTTCTTCAATACGCTAGGCCCCTGCAAATTTATCAACATTCAACCACCAAAAAACGTGAAACCTAATGTATCAATCATGATTCATGAATAATTCATGATGTTTTCCTTGCGTTCAACAATGCGAAGTTACACAAAACATGTGGACGGGGAAATAACACTAATCATCTAAACTCCTGCATGCGTACTAATCTGGGTAAACTACATTAGTTTTGTAAATTTAAATATACCTCACTTTATTCAACTAATCAGTACTTTAATACTAATAAAGTTTTACTGTGTGATTTGATTTATTCATTTCATGAGAATTTACATTAGTACATATTAGAGGATAACTAACACTATGAAAGTTTAATAGTCAACTATTTATTATATAGTTTTTTACATGTTTGAATATCAATTTGAAATAAGTATATATGTGAGTAATAATAATACTGTACGATATAGATTTGGATTCAACTTAACATGTATGTATTTTTAAAATATCGAACTTTTAAATTTTATTATTTATGTAAACAATGTTCATGATCAAATATGCTGGCAAACAGTGTTAGATTATCAAAGATCAAGTGTCAGTTAATCAAAACCAAAGGTCTAGTTATTTGATAAGTAATGTGTTGATTAATATTGATACATAAATCAATTAAACAATATAATTTACATTTTAAAAATAAAAAAAATGCATGCATGCACCTTTTCCATTGTTTGGTACAAGAGTGTATTATATATATACCATGCAATAGCGCGTACACTACACATTTTAGCTCTTCAAAAAACACCTGCTCTCTATCTTTCCTTGCATTTCAGCAATATATACATTTTTCATGGCCACCAGCATTTCCAATGCCATCTTGCTTCATCCCATCAAACCCAATCTCTGCAGAATCACCAAACCGCGCTACAATTTGAGCTATGCTAATTATCCCCGGTTTTCCGGCGGCCGGAATTCAATGGCAGGTGGTTTTAAGACCTTGGCCACTGCTAAGGTGATCGAGCAGCAGCAGTCGACAGATCAGAACGTCATCGTTCGACGATCGGGAAACTACGAGGCTCCCACTCGCAGTTTCGAATCCATTCAGTCACTCCACAATGCATATTCGGTATATATACATTGCATCTTATAACATATTATAACCCTAACATTTATATACATGATGATTAAATGATGAATAAATGTAGGGAGAGATATACAAGAGGAGGGCGAAAGAGTTGAAGGAGCAAGTTGACTTGATGTTTAGGGAAGATATGCAAGTGTTGCATTGCTTGGAGCTTGTTGATAACTTGGAAAGGCTAGGGATTGATTATCATTTTGAATCTCAAATTGACACCCTTCTAAGTAAGATGTACAATCGCGCCCAAGTCAATGCAAAACGAAGCAAAGATGACTTGTATGCCGTTGCACTTGAATTTCGAGTCTTTAGACAACATGATTTTAATGTTTCACAAGGTATATACATCGCTTCACACTAAGATCCATTTATTTAGATTCAATTCAATTCTGTACAGATCCAGCTGTGATATACTTTATTTATTAATATTTTGATTGTAGATGTGTTCAATCCCTTCATGAATGAAGATGGTGATGAGTTCAATGATAGCTTGGTGGAGGACACAAAGGGAATGCTAGCATTATATGAAGCTTGTTTCCTCCTAGTAGAAGGTGAAACCAAGCTAGAATTGGCAAGGGAATTTACCATCAAGTCCCTCAAGAAGAATAACCAAAAGCAACATCATGATGTGCTTCAACATGCACTAGCTCTCCCTCTGAGGTGGAGGGTACCAAGAATAGAAGCAAGGTGGCACATAGATGCATATGAAAGAAGTCCAAACATGAACCCTATTTTGCTCGAGTTTGCGAAATTAGACTACAATATTGTTCAATCAAGTCATCAAGAAGACCTAAAAGTTGTAGCAAGGTTTGTAATTTACAATTTCAATAACCTTATTATGTGTGTGTTTTGGGGAGCTGTGGTTTAAAGAAAAGTTGGGTGCTTTTGACTTCTGCTGCAGCGACCACCTTCTGATTTTGGGCCACTATTGGGCCAAAAATGCCTCCCGCTTATGAAAAAATAGTTTTTTTGGCACTTTACCAAACAATTAAAACATCTGTGCTTCGAAGCACAGCTGAGAAGTTTTGCCAAACACACCCTATAATTTCACAAGTATTTGATTATCATTTATGATCACTTGCATGAGAATGATCATTTTTTAATGAATTTTATTTAATGTGTAAAATGAATTAGGTGGTGGAGGGATACACAAATTGGGGAGAAGTGGTCATTTGTAAGGGATAGAGTGGTGGAGAATTTCTTTTGGACAGTTGGAGTGGTTCCTGAACCACACTTCAAAGATTGTAGAATAATGCTTGCCAAGGTCTTCATCCTCATCAACATCCTCGACGATCTTTATGATGTTTATGGGACTCTAGAAGAGTTAGAAACGTTTACCAATGTGGTTGAAAGGTTAGTACATTTCCGAACTAGACTAAACTGAACTGAATAAAAAAATAAAATAAATTTTACATCAATTTCAATTAATTTTGTAGATGGGATGTGAAAATCATGGATGAGCTGCCGGAGTACATGAGAGTTGGCTTTCTTGGATTCTATAATTCCGTCAATGAAATGGCTTGCGATGCTATGAGAGAACAAGGCATCGACATAGTGGAGTACCTACGAAAAGTGGTATTTAATTAACTCAACTAGGGTTCACTAATATGTTTCGTTTTAGTTTAATTTAGTTTTGATTAGACCTAACTTGAAATCATTTCCTGTTGAAATTGTGTTTTGCAGTGGGTGAATCTATGCAAATCTTACATGCAAGAGGCGAGATGGTACTACAGTGGATACACACCGACATGCGAAGAGTACCTTAAAAATGCAGAGGTTTCAATATCAGTGCCAGTCATGTTGATGAATGTTTATGCAGTTATTACAAACCCTATGAACAAGCAAGCCATGGATTGCCTCGATACTCACTCCATTGTTCGCTGGTCTTCATATCTGTTGCGATTAGCAGATGATTTAGGAACATCCGAGGTAACCTAATTAAACTAGTTATTCTTCATTAAAATACAGTATTTCCGACCTAATTACTGTCACCGTAGCATCTTCCCGCTCTGTTCTATCGCCTACCTTAGTATTAATTCCTAGATCCGCTTCTGTATATGTTATAGGGTGAAATGAAGAGAGGCGACGTAGCGAAGATAATGCAATGCCACATGAAGGAAACTGGGGGTACCTTAGAAGAGGCAAGGGAGTACTTGTGGTTCATGTTAAGGGACACATGGAAGAAGATGAACAGGGACTGCATGGTAGAATCGCCCTTCGAAAGGACATTCAAGAGGGCTGCTAAGAACTTTGGGAGGGTAGCCCTATTGATGTATGAACATGGGGATGGCCATGGCCTTAACTGCAACCCTGAGGCTGAGAATGGCATGATGGCCTCCCTCTTTGCACCAGTCCCACTCTCCCTTCATTGATTATTCTATTTATATCATTAAGAATAAGATATTCTTAACCTTTCCTCTTTTGGTAATGGCTCTCTTTCATGATTCATGAACACCAATATTCTTGTAAACATTATTGTCGATCGCATAATTCATGTGTTGTTGGAATTATTGGTTTGATTCTTGCGTTATGGATTCAAGTAATCATTCATGATTTGTAATTATATTTTCGAGTAAATGTGATTGAAAGTTATTTTTTAATGATAAAGTATGGTGTATATATGAGTTATTATCAATATTTTATGTTGTGCCGCCTAAAATACGTACACTTCATAGTTTCTTACTCGATAATCTAATTTGATCTAATTTAAATATAACTTAGGAAAATTTTAAACTAAAAGACGGTATATCTTTTTTGAATTTTGTTTTTTGTGTGTATTTGTGATGCTCTTAGTGTTCCAATGATGAATTCTAAATTGGCGGTTTTTCGCAAATAAATTTAGTGATACTAATTTAATAAGGAGAATGTTTTCATGCATCAATTCATATGCGCTACAACTTGAACTTTAATACGTTGGAAAAGACACAAACTACAATCGAAAATACAAAATATGTAACACTAAATCGAAAATAAAACATGAACAGACATAACATTCGTAACCAAATCAAGAACAAACATGACTTTACAAGCAGATCTAAAACTAAACATCAACATGATTTTCCGAATAATTATATAAGATAAACTATATATGCCCTACTACTAGCATTAAATATTTGGTGCAGACAAAAATCGTGAAAACTTGAGTCTGTATAATGCATCAAATCATGATTCATGATGTTTATACATGTACAAGTTATTTTTGGTAGCTTAGTAAAATTAATAAAAAATCATTTTGAAACCGATTGTGTATAATAATGATTGTTCAGTGAGACCTTTGCACGTAAACATATCACTGCATCATCAAAGTGACATTAAGATATCTTCTCATATTAATTTCAAGCTTATTTTCGTAAAATGCACATAATGGATTGGGAAAATCTAACATCTTAGAAGTATGTTTTATCATTTTGTAAGATATTTAGTTTCTTTTGAATTTTTTTTACAGTAAATGTAGTTAAAGTAGACGACTATGTTGAACAAGAACATTGAACAATCATGTACCATTTTAATATGCAATAAAATATATTTTTTGTAGAAAATAAATCATTTTTCTATATTTTACTATACATTAATTTATATTTCAGTTCGGTTGAGCAAAAACAGATTGTAGAGAACAAACTTTTACAAACAAACTTATTTCAATACATTAGTGTCATCGTGTATTTTTTAAATAATGCAAAAAATGCGTAACGAGATATGATTCATACATGCCGACAAGCATTTACACTGATTTCACTGAGGCACATGAGCAAGATCTCTAAGTAGCTTGTCCAAATATTTCAAAGAAGATCCACCAGGTTTTGCAGCAGCTTCAGCTTTGCTCTTCCATTCCATGGCATTCTTCCTCATCTTCTCCCCATTTTCACTCTCCATCAGCTCCCTAACAAGCATCTCGACCTTATCCCTTTTTACTTCTCAAATCTCCATCGCGATTCCCCATTCTACTCGACTGTACCTGCAATTAGTCGGCTGCTCAGCGTAAGAAGGGCAGGAAATCATAGGCACACCTCCACAAATACTCTCAAAAGTCGAGTTCCATCCGCTGTGAGTCAAGAACCCTCCAATGGCTAGATGGTTAAGAACTTGTTCTTGATTGCACCACCCCAATAGTGTTGGGTGAGGTCAACCCAATTCCCACATCGGAAACGGAGAGTGTCATTCCTCTCTTTATAAGGAATAGTCCCACCACACTAGTATGAGCCTTTTTGGGAATTGACTCATTGTTTAAAAACCGTGCGGGCTTTGCATGCGGCCCAAAGCGGACAATATCATACTAGTTTGAGCTGTGGTGGGCTCGGCAGTCCCAACAAATAGAATCCCCCTTTCTTTAGTTTGATTCTTAAATTCAATTGGAAAACTCATCGCTGATTCTCCAGATACAAAATCAGGTCTGATTATCCATAAAAACGATTTCTTGCTATATGCGAGTCCCCATGCAAACTCTGTCAGCTGATCAGCAACCATACCCGCGATGCTACCAAAGTTCACATACAATGCTGAGTTTGGTTCCTTTGCATTCAACCATTCGATGCAGCCTGGATCTTCTTTCCAGAGACTCGAGCTGAGGGATTTGAGCCTCTGATCTTCGATGTTCATGTTGTCGAGCATGAGTGGCAATGGACCGATGCAGTAACTTGGAGGATAGATTTCAGAAAGTGCATTCAGGGAATCATGCTCCAGTAGTTCAAATGTGTTCAATATCAGTGCCTTTGATTCTGATATTTTCTCGACTTCATTCATCAGGAAATTGAATAAAGAATTACATGATGGTGATCTTATGAAACTTGGGAGATCTCTCAACGTTATATCATCCTCATCCCCGGAATCCAGTCGATTTTGGTATTTAGATATTCATCACTCATGTCTCTCCTATCTTTGGGTCAAGGCAAAAACAACGCAATCTGTTAATCCAGGCAAAAATCAAGAAAATGTGTCTAGAATTCCCAACTTTCCTAACTTTTCAGGAATTTTTTTACGTTTCACCTTGTACATTGTACCTTTTAATTTGAACTATATATTTTGTTACTCAAAAAAATTAAATTTTAAATGAAAATTTTCTTGAAATTTTGCATTAAAAATGTTTTACTATACTTTAAAATAATCAATATTATTAACAGAAAAATTTACCAACATAGTGTTAGTTGCATAACATTTAAAAAAGTTAGTATGTTAAGAAAATTTATAAATCAATTTAATTAGGAGAATTTTGAATGGTTGTTTTATTATATATAAATTATTAAAAATTTCACATTATGAAAAGCAGACTATATAAAAATATAGAGAAACTCTTGGGCAGAACGGTCCTACCATAAGTTTATAGTATGACCGATTTTTATTTCACATTTTTATGAGATAAGTTCATGTGTTTGTTTCAGTGGACTCTTAATATGATACTTTTGATCATTTACTTTAATAAAAATATTATTTAAATGTTACAAATATATCTATATAGTTAATTCATGTATTTCTGCCATTAGTTCAGTTTTGTCATATTTTTTTGTATTTGCTAATTAATAAAATTTTGTAAATGAATTAACTGAATTAGGACGACAAACAAATGTTACAAACACGCAAGTTATCTTAATAAACAACGACAACAAATGCGTCTAACCATAAATTTAGACTAAATTTCAAAAAATGGACCTAACACTGGTTGAAATGTCAATTTTAGGACCCAACATTCAAAAATGTCAATATTTGGTACCCAACATTCTGAAAATGTATAATTTTTTGACTTTCGTTAAATTCACCTGTTAAATATATTAATTTCAAGGGCTAACTTGCCCCTTTTGTTAAATATGTTATTTGATAATTTTATTATTTTATCAGATTTAGTAATTTCAAATGGTAAATTTTAGTATCAAACCTTCAACTTGCAATAATAAATTTCACAGCAGAAAGGTGGCAGGTATCTCTTAAAAGCTAATCATTTAAAAGAAATGTTTTCATTTAACTGAATTTCACAAAGCATCGCTAACCAAAAAAAAGTTGTGATTTAACTGATATATATTTCATAATTTTATATTGATATTTGTTGATAATTTATCCAATTTTATCCTGTATTTTTAAATATATATACTGTATTGACGTTTTGTATTTAATTGAATTTATTATCATCTTCAATTGTTATTAAATGTCGTCAAAACAATTTCATACTAATATTTTTTTTGAGAAAGTCTGTTGAAAGTCCAACTTTCTAGACTTTGCATAAGAGTCTTTATACGTTTTAACTTATACAGTGTACCTTTTAATTTGAACTGTAAAATTCGTTATTTGAATTTTATTAATGTTTTAATGTAAATTCATGAATTTTTGTATTAACATGTTTTACTATATGTTCCCTTTGATACTATCAATGTTTTAACACAAAATAGTATCACTTGATCTTAAATATATAGTGGTAGTTCCATAACACTTAGGAAAGTCGGACTTTCTAGAGACTTTGTAATTTTTTATTTACTTTAATTTTATCTAGTATTAATATTTCCTTGATTTTGGGTTTCTTAAATTTTCTGGGCTTTCTCAGTTGACAATTGAGAATTGGGCTTTCTCAGATTGTATAAAATAGTACTACTGGAAAAATTGAAAAAACATCAGAAAAAATTCCAAAAGGATGGGAGACGAGAAGGTGAAGAACGAAGCGATGGAGATAATGGGACTGTTTGAAGCGCTTCCTCGCCTTGTTGTCTTCGATCTCGATTACACCCTCTGGCCTTTCTACTGGTATTCTTACACAATCCTTGAAACCCTGTTTTACTGTTTTTGATGTCGGATTCTCCTATAAATGAATTGCAGTTCTTTATTACCTTAATTCTCACTGTAGTTGGTAGATTTTGATGGTTATACTATTAGATTATAGTCATGTGTAGTATAAATTAAGCAATGAATTATTATATACTGTGTTTTCTCATGTTTAATGGAGCAAGATAGTTTTGTTTTTCATGAGTTTATAAGTTTTGCTTGTATCTTAGATTCTTAGTATAAGAGAAATTTGAAGTTGAAATTTTTAATGTATTTGTCGCGAATGTCGCTCCAAACGTGAAATCCTTTCACTGTATTGATGAAATCCTTTCACAAGAAGTTTAAAATTGATTGCTTATGCCTTTTGTAGTGAATGTCGCTCCAAGCGTGAAATGCCTACACTATACCCACAAGCGAAAGGCATTTTACATGCATTCAAGGAAAAGGGTATTGATATGGCTGTTGCCTCGAGGTCACCGACTGCTGATATTGCCAATACATTTCTGGACAAGTTAGGGATTTCATCTATGTTTGTTGCAAAGGTGAGTGCTTGTTCATCATATTAAACTGTAAACGATTCCAAGCATATCTTTTTTGAATTTTCAAACTGAACTGGTGGCATTCTATAGCTGATGATCTGTGATCTCACTGTTAGTTGGTTTTTAGTCTCAGTCGTTGAATTTAGATAAGGCTGTTGCATTTCGTGTAACCTGTTTTTCTTATTTGTGTCTCCAAGTTCTATACTTCGTGTCTGCTCAATAAAGTTGCACATGATTTGTAATAAATTGGTTTTTCCCTTAGGAAGTACCTATTACTTTGTGGCTTATGTTTCTTTTGGTTGTTGAGGAATTGAGTCGATGAATGTTTATTGCATTTGAGTATGCAATCCTTGTTCTCTGGCAAGAAAAAGTTCAGAACTTGGCGAAGTTATAATCTTAACAGACAAGTTAGTCGTGTGATGTTTGATTGTGGTAATATGTAATGTGATTCTCATACTGCAGGAAATATTCTCCAGCTGGACTCATAAAACCGATCATTTCCAGAAGTTGAATCGGAAAACTGGTGTGCCCTACAACGCAATGCTGTTTTTTGATGATGAGGATCGTAACATACAAGCAGTAATGTCTGCTAACTCTTCTTGCTGTTTGGTCCCGTCAGTTAGCATTTTAAAAGTTTCCTTCTTGAACTTGAACTCTTGAATGCTCAAAACTAATGGGCTTGATTAAGTTCTCTTTATTGTTAGTATTTTCAAGCCAAATATTAATTGTCCTCTTCTTATAAATCTATTGTCTTTCACAGGTCTCTCAGATGGGCGCTACAAGTATCCTTGTCCGCAAAGGTGTCAACCTAGGAGCTCTCAGGGAAGGGCTTTCCAAATACTCACAGAAGTTAGCTTCTGTAGAAAAGAACAAGCAGAAATGGAAGAAGTTTTCACAGAAGCCAGGGACATCCGAGGAAGAAGTCAAATGATCTTCGTAAATCCAACTATGCAATTTAAGAAGTCGATATTCTTCAAGGTGCTTTTTGAGGAAATAAGCCGACAAAATTGTTGTTCCCAGGAAACATAATGTATTTAGATTTAAAACTATACTTATTGAGACAGTACTAAAATATAATGTGAATGCTTGGAAAGATTATTTTTCATGTTAAGATCTTCAACAGCTTTATTCATTCTGTACAAGAAACAATAGTTTGATACAAGAAATAAATGAATACTAGGAAACAAGCTCACAAATGAAACTACAAAATGCCTTCTTCTGGATTCCTCAGTGAAATTACGACATTAAACTTCCTAGATAACTCGCTGTAGTAACTACCACGACGATCTTCTCCAATTTCTTCACCACCTGAGGACAAACAACGACAAGACCATATGATGTCTTTGAGATATTCCTCTCGTCTTTAGAGACTATGAAACTGCCTCTGGAAGCAGCAGAGCTTCCAGTTCTTGTCTCTGACGTTCTAATGCCTGTAATTACGAGAAATGAAAGTTACTGTAATGTTTTTTTTTCTGAAAAGGGTGAAAACATAGCGATGAAATACCTCTAGATCCTTAACAGCTTGATCTCGAGAAATTTCTTTCTTCTGACGAGCACGTTTTACAGAGCCACAGCAAAGCACACCCTGAAGATTCAAGAAACAGATTTTCAGAACATGCAAATCTGGAGTAAATAATAAGATTTACTAAGAGTTAGCAGGGAAAATGGCTACAAATCTTACTGATATTACATAGGCCACCCCACATGAAAGAAGCATGTAACAGGCTACATTCTGGAGGATCACAAGCTCAGCTCTTTCTCCAGCATACGACGGAAAAGCTCTAGTCATCACTGCAACGCTGAAGATGAAACAAGGATCCATCAGAGCAACTCCTCCTAATGTTAGGGAAAATAAAGATGCTTGGAGAGTAAAAGTTATCGAGCTTACAATATCTGCAGCATCCCCCTGCCAGCCCAGTATTCCAACGCCTGTTGACATAGGTAAACAAAGCTACATCAGTACTGAAAAAGCAACGATTTTTCATTATTTCTAATCTTAATGTCATCAAGAAACATCGCATAAATGAAGCTGCTTTAAGAACCATTCCAAATTATACTCGAATCCGTTGGCAAGACAAGATATGGTTTTATGAACCGGCGAGTAAGCAATCCTACTGAATAGATAGTTAAAAAGGATGATTTAGAACTGACAAGGCAATCATAACTACTTCCACTGTATAAGAATAACATTAAATGCTGCTTATCCACTACACTTAACAATAACTGTGAAAAACAGTAAATTCTGATAATCAATCAAACAGTAAAGGTGGTGAACCTTAGAGAACTTGATGATGAATCCCCACTCCGTCTCAGCCACAACCACCAGCACGGCGATCAGGACCGCGTAGCACCGGAATATTCCATCGAACACCTGCAACAGCACATCATCGTCAAGCACAAACGCACAGTAAACACACTAGAGTGAGTGAGTGAGAAATGAATTACATCTGATCCGTTCTTGAAGGAGCGGACGGCGGAGAGGACGTTGACGACAATGCAAAGGATGGCGGCGGCGGCGGTGAGGACGCTGAAGCACCGGCAGACCACCAGAAACGGGTCGGGTCGGGACCTGACCCGGCTGCGTTCACGGGTGCGGCGGGACATGGCTTGCTCCTCCTCCTCCTCCTCCTCTCCCACTGGAACGACCGCTTCTGACGCCATGTTATGCTTAAACCGCTGTCCCTCGATTTCTTCGCTGCTTCAGAGCTACGATCCAAAGAAGTTTCCAGATTTATAGAAGACTGAGTTTTTGCTTTATTTAGATGCTTTGTTGCAGTGGTGAAGAAAGAGGAATCGGGTGGGGAAATGAGAATGAGAGACACGTGTCCGTAGGGAGAGGCAGTTAGAATGGTAGGTGTCCAGATGGTGCCATGTCGGCCGTCATTATTTCCGATTACGAAATGTAACAAGATAGTACACTTGCATAAAATAATTTGAGTGTCCTTACATTAAAGAGTGTCATTTTAATTAATAAAATTGGAGGGAGTATTTGCAAATTTATATTATTATGTAGAACAATTCATCCAGTTTATTTTTTGGTGAAAAATAATACTATTGAAAACAATTCATCCAGTTTTTTCTCTGGTGAGACTGGCGTTCCATCAAAATGTACAACTTCGGGGAAGCAATACTGGCCGCGCAGCGTTCGGACTCTGATCCACCATCTCAGGTTACCGGGTTGACTCTCAGGTACCACTCACTTGTTTGAGTCTATATGATATCTGCATTGCGGCTGAGTGCCAAATCTGCATGTATTATCTAATTTCAGGGGAGATTTCTTTATCAGTTTATTGAACTGATAAAGCTCTCAACTTTTTCCACTATTATTTGTGCCCCAGTCACCTGTATAATTTCTTACAGTGATAAGTACTGAATGAATTGTCAACTAGGACAACTGGACAAGATTTCATCAATTTTTTGAGTCAAATAATCTGATTCGTAAGACAATGTTCACACAGTAATTAGAGCTACGATGATATGGAATGCAGAGAAGGAGAAAATATTCATGTTCATCCCTTTTGAGAAGTATATTAATTCGTACGATCTTATATTTGCACTTTTAATTGCATGATTATGCTTCTGTTAATATGTTGCTATGTAACTCTGTAGCTAGAATGATGCTGCTATGTTTGATTTCCTTTTGAATTTTCTCTTGTTTGAAGTCTGAAGATCCAGTTCCACTAAAATGTTCATGTGATTATAGATTTGTTTGTACCATTAATTTATGGTTAAATTAATTTATGCTGCCTTGGATGTTCTGGAAAAGAACTCGAATATGTTAACCTTTGTGAACACTGCAATTATGATGCACAGAATAGAATGAAGCTAAGCCAAGGGTTCTCAGTACTCTTCAGCCATCTTCCAGTGATAATGTGGACACATCTCTTCCTGAAAAGGTACAAGCTGGTATTTCTAAATTGCTTACAGAATTGAAGTTCCAGTAGTGAGAATAGTTGATTAAACGCATAAGACCGTGGCTATTTTATACCAAGCTTTTCACTATCTAGAGAACATATTCATTTTTCTTCAGAAGCTCTCGACAGTCAACTCATTTTAAAGACAACCCTTAGTGGGGATGGATAGAATATCTAAAGATAAAAAGCTAGATCTGAAGAACAGCTTGTACAACCACTGAGCCAAGAAAAGATAAACTTTCTCTTCTTTCCCTTTCCTGAGCTGGATAGTTGTATTATTCTGTTCTTGAGCTGCCTGGGTTCTACCTTAATTTGTAAGATCTGTTTCCACTTCTGCAGTTTATGGTCTTTGTAGCTGTTCTTTGAATATGTTACTTTTGAAGTTTTATAGTTGATTTGGTTGGGACAAGATGATCATTTGTTTTGCTGAGGAAACTTTTGTTGGACTTCATTTTGGTGATATATGATAAATGATAAAATTCATTCTCATTAGATATTCTTCCTTTTTCGGTTCTTTTGGTAAAAGTAGTAGAATCCATTTATGTGTTCTTCAGCTACTTGATCTCCATTTTCATATGTTTTATCAGTTTATTGCTTCATCTGCTTCTTATTCGCTAACTAGATGGTTTTCTTTTGTCTCCAGGTGAGATATCAAGATGGCCTCTCACATTGTTACTTCTATTGGTTATGCTTTAAAATGTTTAGAACAGCGGCATAAGTATATTAGAAAAACTGAACCAGTGATCATACTGATGCACAAGCTGAGGGGTCTTAGAACATTTCTTCTTTGCTCGGGAATTCTGAGGAGGGCCGAGGACAAAAATGATAAGCTAAGGTTTCTCAGAGGATTTCTTCTCTGTTCAAGAACCTTAAACAACAATGTCGCTACAGACATAACACAGGGATCTCTTTTTGTGCAGATTGAGGGTGTTGTTTCTGCAATCATCAATATTCATTTTGATCGATTGTCTCGTTCTACTTTTGATGATTGTTTTTCCGAATTGGAAGTGTTGGAGGAAGATATAGATAAAGAGTACACAGATTTGTTGCAGCTAAGTCCAAGTTCTCCGGTACAGGCCGATCAAGTCAAGGATATCCTTGATTCGGTTGTAGAGAATCTTGATGATTTTCTAAGCTTACATAGGCCTTATGTTGGCATTCTTGTACAGCCAATGGAAGCCTTGAGAGAGTACATAAAATTCTGGGGGATTTTGTTCGGTTCTTCCTGCATTCTTCAGCGCGCTGAAGATCGAGAGTTTCAGTGTTTGTTGTCTCTCATTCAGAATATTGCAATCAGTGCTGGACAATTAACCACGCGTCTTTTTTCTGAAGCTCATTACAATGCTGATGCATTCTCCATCGGTGTGGGAAGTTCAACAAGAAGTTTCTGTTATGATGGAATAATGTCCATGACTTTGGCTCTCCAGCTGAAGACCAAACCTGCAGACAATCCTCTTCTTCATGAGACTTACTGTCGAGCCCTGGCCAGCTTAGAATCTTCAAGAGAGCTGTATAAGCGCACTCTCAACTCGAAGGATTGCATTTTTATGCTGTCTTCTCTTTGGGAGATCCTACAATTTGATTATCCTCCTGTGGTTTCTTTGAAGGATAAGTTGCAAGCACTATATGAGGGACTTCGATTCTTGACAGACATTCTTGAAAAGAAGCCAAACATGTTAGTTCTAAACATTCTGAATATCACAATGGCTGCTGTATATGATGCTAAATTCATACTCTTCTCACTTTTTCTCAAAGATTTTATAATTGATCATCAGCTTCAAGAGTTCCTAGAAAAAGTTAAGGTGATTCGGACAGAAATAGTCGAAGATCAAGCATCTGTATACATCTTTCCGAAGACCAATATGTTGGGATTTCTAAATTTTCTGCTGTCAGATTATTTGCTCGTACATCCTTAGTTTTGTACCAAGAATAGAAGAATATCTTATTTTCTTGAGATCTTTAATGAGAAAGCTAGAGGAGTTGAGGAAACAACAAGAAGATCTCCACCAATCTCTCTGGAATATGACTGCGGAGGTTGCCTACAAGATAGAGCTTCTCATCGATCAGCTAGTACTCGAAAACATTCTGGATTCTTTTTCAAAGTCCTTTCAATCCATCACAGCAGAAATCTCGAATATTAAAACTATATCCACGGAGATCTTTGATGTGAAGAGGCCAGACATGAGAATACAGAAAAACACTTGGACATGTATTGATCAGGTACATGCATTTGCCTACCGAACCCTAAATGATTCTATAACTACATATGCTGATACGCATAAGTTAAATGATTGTAATTGTTTATACATATATATCGGATAAAGATTGTGGATTTTTATGGTAAAATCATATGGTGACTGATGTAGCTTTAATGATTTTTTTAAAAAAATATCCATGGTCAGTTTAGTTGTATCATTTAAGGGGGGCTGATATACTGATTTGATTCATTTAATGAGTTTCATATCATTGGCTATGCTATTTCACCATGGATTTTCACTGATCATTTGTGTTTTCCCACTAAATTTGCGTCATAGTTTTCTGTAATGATGCAGGAGCCATCACAAATTAGTACCTCTGCAGCTGATGACATTGTAGGTTTTGTAACTGAGAGATCATCTATTATCGATCGGCTTAGAGTTTGGAGTTACTGCAGAAGAAGTTATTCCCAGCTTGGAAAGATTGGCCTCATAAATTTCAGGTGGAAGTTTCTGGATACCTCTAACTATTCTTATGGTTGCTGGATTATTAATAACTACAAAACAAGAGGCCTGGAAAGAGGTTTTGGGAAGTTTAAGGTCAGGTATCATCTCCACTCTAACGGACGAATGTGTCAACTCCATAGAGCTCAGCTATAAGCATTTACCGGATCATCTAAAACCGTGCTTTCTCTCGTTTCTGTGAAGAAGCTGATTTGGTTATGGATAGCTGAGGGGTTTGTCCAGAAAAGTGATTCAAAGAGCTTAGAAAAAGTCGCAACAGATTACCTGATGACTTTAGTTAACAGAAGCTTAGTTATGATAACCAAAGAAAGCTCTAGAGGAGGTGCTGAGGCTTGCCGTATTCATGATCTGCTACATGATTTTTGCTTGAGAAAAGCCAACGAAGAGTTGTTTTTGCATGTGTTGAAAAAAGAGCCATTGCCTTCTCATAAGGCGGGCAACCTGAGAAGGTTATGCGTGCACTCTAAAGCCGAGCATTTTAAGGAGTCCATGCTGTTCTACATCAAGTTTTAAGTTTTAATTTATCTTGTGTTTGGGTGGTTTTTTAAGTTTCTTGTTTAAGATTGGTAGTGGAGCATCCTTTGGTTTCTTAGTTTGATGTCTTGAGATTGGCAGTGAAACATCAAGTATTTGCTGCAGATTGTTAACTTTATATTGCTGGATTTGTAGCTGATGTGAAAGTTCTGATGCTTTTGTTTTGTTAATGATTCAATGCATCATTTTTCCTTGTTAACCTCGTACCAAATGTAGATGAGATGCCATTCTTAGAATCACAGCTAGTTTGCTCGATTCTTCGCTGTTTTTCACTCTTCGATTCATCCAGATTCTCTTTGAGTTTGGACTGCACTCATTCTTTGTTTTCTCACAGTGAAAGGTGATTATCAAATATGTGTTGTTGCAGGTTTTATACAAGCAAGCAATTTGTGAGATTTTGTGGGGAGCATGATGTTAAAATCATATCTGCCTTTTCCAAGTCAAATATGGTTATCAATTCCATCTCGAATCATTATCAGCAGTTTGTAAA
This sequence comes from Sherardia arvensis, assembly GCA_948330725.1. Classification (NCBI taxonomy): domain Eukaryota; kingdom Viridiplantae; phylum Streptophyta; class Magnoliopsida; order Gentianales; family Rubiaceae; genus Sherardia; species Sherardia arvensis. The sequence goes on along the minus strand of OX415238.1, from coordinate 4,004,361 downwards.
TGCTTGCAAGTCTGATCAAATTTTTTTTTGATAATAATAAAACATTTCATTAAAATATTAAAGAACATAGTTTAACATGGTAGCACGAACGTGCTCATTTGTAAAAATTATTTAGAAACTTTTGAAAATCTAACTTTTGAGATTAAATCTAGTGGACGATTGATGAATGTCTGCAGCAATTTAGCGAGTTGCCAATGCGGTAGTCCTCCTTGATGTTGTAGATGCAAGATGAGTAATTGAGAACCCGATTTGATGTGCAATCGAGTAGGTTGATAATGCTCCAACTGTTTGAGCGCCTTCCAACAAGCATACATCTCAGCATGAAGTGATCATGAGAAAGCCATGAAGCATTCCTCCCATGATTGTTGTTCCTTATACAGAAAGTTAAGGGTTTAGGCGTCCAGGCCGCAGCAGCAACCCATGCTTACATTCTAAAAGCTCCATCAAATTTGATTTCCTAGAAGTGTCGAGTAGTTTCCCAATCTGTCATCTCCATTGAGATTTGTTGTTGCGGAAGTTGAACTGCATCTATGTTCTCCCATGACCTCGGAAATTGTGCTCTATTCATGTCCTCCATTGCAATCTCCTCTATTTGAATGGGATCCTGAATTTTGTCTTCAAAAACCTTCCCATTTCTATCTTTCTAGATATTCCAAATAACGCACGTACAGAGAATTATATCTTCTTTAAAAAGAGTCATGTTAAATCCATTTCACAACCTGTTTGAGATCAATTTCATCCCAGACTGGAAATTTGGGATTAATCCTTATCTTCATGGGAAACAAAAAGGGAATTGCTTAATGAATCCACAATAAACTAATTTGTATGTAAACTATTTATCATTTAACTCATCACAACATTTATTTTGAAACTAAAATACTCAATGTACCTATATCAAATAGGTACCATGTACTTCCTCTATTCCGCATTCATTCACTTTCTTTTAAACTATATCTACTCATTTCATTTGACCATCCAATCAACTTTCAGCTTGTTTCTGGCGGCATTATGAAAGAATGTCATAAATGTTATTAAAAAATAACTTATCTATGACAAGAAAATTCTTATTTTAAGAAGAAAACTAACAAGATATTTGTTACATTTTATATAGATTTTTAGAAAAAGAGGGTAAGAAAAAACGTAAGAAAATAGAGAACAAAGCAACATAAGAAAAAGAAAAGATCCCCCTAACGAAAAAACTAGGGCAAAAGCAACATAAGTTCGATGTCAAGTGACAGGATTGAGATCTACTGATCACCACGATTTTTAAACCTAAGTACTAACTAAGAAAGTGAGTAAAATACACATATAAACTAATTAAATAGCTCTAACAATATGAATATTTTATATTTATTCTATTATTATTGATATTATTTTTGGGTTTCTGACTATTTAAATTTGAAAATATGATATATTAATACGTTTTTAGCTCAAAAACAAAGAAAGTACATAAATGAATGTGATGATGTTTTGGAATAACATAATTAGATAAATAAATGTGATGATGTGATAATTAAAAGCCTCGATTTTTTATATTTTGCTTTAGACCATTATATTCTTATGACCGATACTGTTAAGATGTCGTGGGAAAGACTTGGTGTTGTGGGGCTTATTCTTGATGCCAAGACATTAGTGCCGAGATCTAGGCCTAGACACGACACTAGTGACATGGTTTAGTCATTTTAATTGTGTTTCTCAATGTATTAATTAAATTTCGTTTAGTTGAATTCAATTAAATTCCGTTTTTCGGAATACGTAACAAGTTGGTAATTTAGAACCAAAATATTCTTACTCAAATAGTTCCCGAAAAGTCAATATGTAACTGAAGTTAAACGTGCTAGGGAAGTACTGTGAAACTGTAGCTGCTCCCGACGGATTAAAGAAATGAAGAAAGTTCACCCCCAAAACGCATCGACAAGGAGATTCTACTCACTACCTTGAATCTGTGATAAATGATAAGCACTATTCACCTTTTCTAATCAGGCTGAAAATTTATTAACAATTAGGATTTATAGTGCAGAATTCAGCAATTTATAAATATCAGATATTTAACATGAACGCCTACTTTGATCCAAGTCAAGAGAATAATATATCACAACAAATTCACTATTCCTAATCTTTGAAATGATTATGAATATGAGCTCCTAGATTAGTTTTTTGTTCAACATGAAGGCCTATTAAACCCCGCATCAAACATCATCATTTCTAATTAGCATTGAGATTATCACTAAACCTTCCTTAAAATGATAGTTATCTAAACCTGGTGATGCATAATCACTTTTAATTTTCACTTTACTTAATAAATGCAACGATCTGGAGATGAGCAATGTTTGATGGCCTTTTCTATGGCATCATTAAAGGGTATATATATAAAGATACCATGCTTCTCCCACATGTAAATCATGAATCTTTCAACATCTCTAAAATATGTTATTCATACGGCGTCCCGTCAAGTTGGGTTGGAATTTATTTATTTGAGATTTGTTTATTCTCTTTGAAGAAATTTTTCTAAATTTTCAGAAAAATTCTTATACATCTTAATTAAAAATTAGTACCTTTAAATTTGATATCTCGTTTGTACCTTTAAAGTTGATATGTCGCTTTAGATAGTTGGAAGTTTAACATAATTTTACCAAATTTATGTCTTAATTATAATTATTATTTGTTAAAAACCTAATTACTCTTATACAGTACAAATAAAATATGATGTATATTAAAAAATAAAATATTTTGAGTTCAGATAAAGAATAATTTTTTGATGAAAAAGGCAGTTGTAACTTTCTCACGACGGCTTATTAGTAATTTATTTAATTAAAATTTGAATAATGATTGAGTGAATTATGATCCAGTCCCAGACAATTACAACTTACATATGTTTAAAATCCGGGTCGCACATGATAAGTGGGAATATATAAAGCTTCCGTAGCAGCGCTGGAATCTCCCACCAAATCCCAATCAATGGAATCCAAACCAGAAAAAATGGCGTCAGAAAATGGAGAAGCAGGAGGCACAAAAAATGGTTCCATCTGTGGGTTTGAATCTCTCCATCAGCTCCTTCAAGCCTCCCTCAGCCCTCCTCTTTTCCAGGTCCTTACCTCTTCACTGCAAGAGTTTTAGTTTTTGTTGCTGTTTGATCGATTATCATATAGTATGAGTTTTAATGAAGCTAATCTTAGGTGTGTGATGAGTTGTCGTTTTACCTTTAGTGAGTGTTGATGAGGGAGAAAGGTGCTCACTTTATCTTGCTTTAGCTATTTAGGTGATTGTAGAACATAAAGATATGATTTTTTTGATTTTTTTCGTTGATTTGTTTGGAAAACTGATGTGTGAGTCCTAATCTGTGTTATGCATATAGGAAGCAAGCCGCATGCTTCTCGGTCTCAATTGTGGAAAGCCACTCGAAACTCTAGCTCTCCCGGAGCCTGCCACTGCTCTTGCTTCCAAGCATGACTTTGATCTTCAGGTGATCATCATTTCCATAGGCTGATATGTTGCATCAAATAAGAATCAGAAATTTGATTTGTTTCCATGGTTATGCTTTTTTGTTGCGTTTGGTAGCTGATTGAATATTGCTACTAAGCTAAATCATTTCTCTTTGATTATGACTTTATGGATGCAATCATTTACTGTGAGTGTTACATTTCTTCTCTGTGATTCGTTGTAGCTCCTAGGCCGTAACATTTCACAGAGCTCGTGTCTTCAAATATCTCTGGTCTTGCACGTGGGGATTTTTAGAACAGATGTTCAGTATGTGTATGTTCTTTGTAGCAAACATGAGCTCTGATTATTGCATGATATGAGCCTACTTTAGATGTTTTCAACTAGACTATACTTTAAAAGTAAGAGAATATGTGGCTACGATGGTTTACCATTTCCTTTCTATGCTTACCCTTTTTCCCTAGAGCTTGTTTTAAGCTCAACAATCTACAGTGTATGTTTCATATATTTCAGCTCTTTTGTAGTGACTTCTATGCCACCTGAACTCCAAACTCTTTTTTTGCTGTGCAAGTGCAGGCATATCACTTTCACGCTGACAAAGAGTCACTAAGAGGACCTCGAACTGTCCGGGTTGGTCTTATTCAGAACTCCATTACTCTACCAACAACAGCACCATTTGCAAATCAGAAAAGGGCGATCTTTGAGAAACTAAAGCCCATAATTGAGGCTGCAGGTGCTTCAGGTGTTAATATAATATGCTTGCAAGTAAGTCCTTTTATCACTGGCTTTTGTTCAGCTTGCCATTTTAAGTGTAACATAATCAACATCTTTTACTTGTTTAGGAAGCATGGACGATGCCGTTTGCTTTCTGCACTCGCGAAAAGCAATGGTGTGAATTTGCAGAGCCAGTGGATGGGGAGTCAACTCAATTTCTTCAGGAATTTGCACTGAAATTCAACATGGTTATAGTAAACCCAATCCTTGAGAGAGATATAAAACATGGAGAGACCATTTGGAACACTGCTGTTATCATTGGAAACCATGGTAACATTATTGGAAAGCACAGGAAGGTAAACCTCACCATGATTCCTTTTTCACTGGTTCTTAAACGCAGGAAATTTACAAAGAAATATTTTGCAATTGTGCAGAACCATATACCTAGAGTTGGGGACTTCAATGAGAGCACATATTACATGGAAGGAAACACGGGTCATCCTGTTTTTGAGACAGCTTATGGGAAGATCGCCGTCAATATATGTTATGGACGGCACCATCCGCTCAACTGGATGGCCTTTGGCTTAAATGGAGCAGAGATCGTCTTTAATCCATCAGCTACAGTTGGTGAACTCAGTGAGCCTATGTGGCCAATCGAGGTAGTATTCTCCCTTTTCTTGCTGATCTGAACTGAGGTGGATATGTTTTGAAAAATAGAATCAGTATGACTAGATTAAGCCGAATTTCATCAAGTTACATTTTTGCTCGACTGATCTGGTCTGAATTGATCATCTAATGACCTTGGCTAAATGGTTTTGCAGGCACGGAATGCAGCAATAGCCAATAGCTACTACGTTGGCTCCATCAATCGAGTTGGCACTGAAGTTTTTCCCAATGCATTTACCTCAGGAGATGGAAAGCCCGAGCATGCAGATTTCGGCCATTTTTATGGCTCCAGTCATTTCTCTGCACCAGATGCCTCGTGCACGCCATCTCTCTCCCGTTTTAAGGATGGACTGATGATATCCGACTTGGATCTGAACTTGTGTAGACAGCTAAAGGACAAGTGGGGATTTCGGATGACTGCTCGGTATGATGTGTACTCGGATTTACTTAAGCGTTACCTGAAGCCAAATTTTGAACCTCAGGTCATTTCTGATCCCTCGCTGCAGAGGAGCACATCAAAATAGCAGACTGGGGGGTCATCTGTGTTTGAAATAAGTGAACTCAAAACAACATTTGTGAATATTGTCAAATTTGATTCTTCAAATGAAATTGTTCCCTTACATTTAATGATGAGATTATTTAATATCAAAATATCTAGATCTTATGGATGAGTTCAAATTTTGTGGAAAATGTGAAAAATCTGCAATGGTGCAAAATTGATGGGACAAGTTCGAGGTGTATTAGGAATAGGATCGCCCATGTCAGACAGAAGCAACATTACAAATTTGAGGTAGTTATACGTGTTTGCTATATGCAGGTTTTGTTTGCCTCTGCAGGTCCAATGAAAATGAGAAAATATCATAATTACCCTTCATTCGTTTATTAATTTTTATAAATATATTTCTAAAACCCTAACCTTGAATGCATAAATATGTCTATGTAATGATTGAACACGTGTCCAATTTATAAATTATTTTTCGCGAATTAAAAATTAAAAGGGACATTAGTGTCATTTCTTATTTAATTTGGACCTGCAGAAATAAAGTGGACTTGCATTTAGAACCACCCAAGTTATAGTATGCTAACATTTCCATGGTCCAACGCATCCTCATCGTCGCACCCGATTCTAGACAACACACAGGATATCATTTGTTATTTTTAAATAAAATAAAATGTCTTATAAGTCGGGATATTATTTCTTTGAAAAAAGAGAGAAGAAGATTTCGAAAGCATTTGTCACGTTGAACCATAATATTTCGCAGCTGAAAGGTCATCATTTTGCTTTAGTTTTAACTGATTATTGGGATCGTGATTCTTTCTTCAAAGTGAAAGCGCATATTGAGACTTGTCGAAAATAAATCATGACCTCTCCTATCTTATTAACTTAAAACTTCACAACTTACTTGGTGAAATAAAAAAACACAGTCTAAATTAAATAAGTTGTGTTTTCCGTGATTTTTTCATGTTACAATATTATATCAGTTCGGTTGATCTGAAATGGGTCTGGACTAGTCTCCACTCCTAATTACCGTATTCAACTTCATGAAGGGATGAATTGACATTGAGGTGCCAAATGATTCCACGAATCCTATATCGAAAGCCTGGATGATGATTTAGAAATTTCAAAAACATATATTTCAGATCTCAGTGATTAGAAACGAGAGGTTGTAGATAGATATTACTTCATAATATCATTAGAATTCAACTTCTTGTATGACAGTATATTCCCTTTAGTATTATTGAATATGTGAGTGTTCAATGAGAATTTCTTAATAGTGGATCAATAATTGGAGTTGTTACCACATATAAGTATACTTGTTTAAACAAATGCTAAGTAGTGGAATCATCTACATTTTTTAAATAAAAAACTAGATTAAGCAAAACTCATTTTGCTTTTTGCAAACTAGTGTTAATTGTTAAGTACCTATAACCAGAAATACCTGGAGAAAAATAAGAATAAATTAAATATATAAAACAATCCTTATCCAGTTACCTTCCCTCCACAAGTCCTCTTTCCTCTTTTCCATCACTTTGATTAACAATCTCAAAACACAGTCTACATACTACTACTGTATCTCTCTATCCCCCAAACGACATCGTTTACTCCAATTCCATCGTCTTCCCCGCACATGTGGTTGCAGTAAAACCATGGCGTCGATAGCACCGCAGACCTCGTTCCAGGCTCCGCCGTCGACCCGGCCGGACCCGACCCCGAACAAGCTCCTGTCGTCGACCTGCCGATTGTCGTCGGCGCGTCGGAGCTTCCTCTCGCACTCCCTCTCCAGGCATTCCGATCACGCGCTATGCCGCTGCAACGGCGTCGCCGGAGGTGGCGGTGGCATTGCGGATGATGGCGACGAGCGGTGGGACGGTGCTCTGCAGGACGTGTTCAGAGGCGCGGTTAGGAAGCTCGGGGATTTGAGGGACTCGTTTCTGAATTGGAATAGGGATAGTGCTGTGAGAATGGAGGAAGGCTATGGCGGTGACGAGTGGGACTGGGAGCGATGGGAGAAACATTTCGGCGATGTTGATGACCAGGAAAAGATTGTTTCCATTCTACAGGTGTGTGTTGTGTGTTGTTCACTCAAAACTTTTTAAAATTTTGTGTCTTTCTTCTTAAACCTGTGTGTTTTTAGGGAAGTTACGAATTTGTTGATAGGCATTTGTTAAACTTGTGTGTTTGCGGGGTAGTTAGAAATATGTTTAGTAAATTTACATTTGTTTGGATAATGGTGGAGCCAGACTACGATCATGCAGAACGGGAAATATGAGAATTTGAGGTTAAAAAAGATTACTTTTTGATTCAAAATTAAGTTGAGATGGATTTTGTTTCAGTAGTTTTAATACTGCATCATTATAAGTATATACTTGTGTTCGTGAGAGTCTCTGTGTCAGCTTGAGGGCCATATATGATCCCATAGGGGACCCCGCTTAGTACTTTTAGTGACAGTATTAGCAGTAGTGTGAAAATTGAATCCAAATGCACAAGTTTTCTTATTTGGATGAGTGACTTTGTTTGCTTGCCTGACATCTTGTAGCAGGCAGAAGCTTTTAGTTTTGTACAAGTTTTGAAATTTTACAAGCTTAAAATTTGCAGAGGTATATAGGCAGTTTAATTCGAAAACTGCATTATTAAATTAATGTAGCACTTTGGATGTGGTTGAATAGAGGACACTAGTTTCCTATTTTGGGTGACCATTTATTTTGTTTCTATGATTTATTATGTACTAATAGTGTTAGGACATTGGTTGTTTGTGTTATTAATGACTTGTTTTTCTGAACAGTCTCAGTTAGCTACTGCTGTAAATTCTGAGAATTATAAGGATGCTGCCAAGCTTAAGGTGGCAATTGCTGCTGCAGCAACTAATGATACTATTGGCAAAGTGATGTCTCATCTAAATGTAGGGACCAATTTCTTGTTGTTTCTTACCTTTTTTTGTTGCTCCAGTTATGCTGACTGTAAGATTTTTCTCGGGGATAAAATATGCAGAGAGCTTTGCAGGAAGAAAAATATGAGGATGCAGCCATTCTACGGGATTATGCTGGCGCTGGTTTGGTACGTATGATGTGTAACAATTAAATGTCAACCCTGTAAGCCATTGCAAATGCCCGAAATTTAATCACATGAATGGTTTTGTATGTGGTGTCTGCGTAAACAATCCCTTACACACTGTAGTTTACAGTTATAGTAATTAGCCATCATGTATAGTATGTGTATGTTGTGGTCAGCAATCAGAGCCAGTCATTATTAATGCTCAGGTCTGCACCACTTGAAATTCACATTTCTATCGCATCTTTATAGAGTTGATTTGTCAGGTAGAGTTGGTTATATACTGTCCTACATACTTAATCATCAGTACATGCTGGTTTCAGGTTGGCTGGTGGGCAGGGGTATCAGAAAATACTCGTGATCCCCACGGTTGTATAATACACATCAGTGCTGAGCATGGGCGATATGTTGCTAGAAGCTATAGTCCACGGTAAATTCTCTCTGCAGTTTTGATGATGGTAAATTGATGTTCTTATTTTCTGCTATATTGGTATATTGTGAGAAAGATGGACTAATTCCTTCAAAATAGTTTTCTGTTGTGATTTGGGCTCTTTTGTTTTTAACATAGTTTTGAACTTTTAACTGTTGGAAGAAACAACAGTACACATGTAGTTTAAGTTTTGGTTTCTTTTCTTAAAAAAACGAATCTTTGGGGTTGAATTTTCATAAGTTCATATCTTTTGCTGCCAGGCAGCTTGTTTCAGCCATGGATGGTTCCCCAATGTTCGAGATATTCTTTACAAAGAACAGCAAAGGAGAGTTCAAGCAACAGGTATACTTCTTTATCTGCTTTTATGTAGCGTATAAAGTTTTTGCTCTAGTACTAAGTTATCTGGAATTCTGGATATACGAAACTTGTTATGAAAATGATTGAATATCCTTTTGTTTTTTCACTTTTTATTAAATAAAAATGGCGGAATGGTAGTCTTTGGAATTTGTGTTTGTAGTAAACGGAAACTTAAATTCTGGATTGTCACATTCCTTTTACTTGCAATGAAATTATTAACTTATATTAGGATGACCTCTTGAAAATACGCAAAGTTTCAAGCTCAGAGTCAAGTACCTGCTTTTTGTGGCTTTTGATTTTGACTTTTAAGTTTTGCTTTTGGCTCCTGTTTTACATACCTTGAGACTATTTTGTAGGCTGTTTACTTAAAGCGCCAGAAAACATCTTCAGATTTCCCAACATCAAAACTTCCCAAGAAGTTTGATCCTCTCAATTCGATTGATGACAAGGGTGGCTTGTTGGATGAGAATACTGTAGATCCGGATAATGATGACAGTGATGAGGAGTCTATTCTTGAGAATAGCTTAAGAGACATGATCCCTGGTGTGAAGGTGAAAGTTTTGAATGTAACTACACCTGATAAACTGGACAAGGACTTTATTTCTAAGGTGGTTGAACAAATTATTGAGGAAGAAGATGAAGAACAGGATGGCGAGGTAGAAAATGCAGATTCTGGAGATGAAGTTACAAGTGAAAGTGATGAAGAGCGGGAAAATATCATTTTTGATACTGATAATGAACTTCGTTTCGGTGAAGAGCAAAGTCAAATTGCAGTTAAAGTGGTTGTTGGAGGTCTGCTATCAAGGTCCAGTGGTACTGCCAAAAAAGACCTGCTTCGTGTACCTGCAAAGCTAGAGAAAAAGGACCGTTTGTCATTTACATTTACTGTAGAGGAAGATGATGACCTTAAGGCGGGTGAGAAGGGAAAGGCACCTCCAAGCAAAAAAGCTAAACTTCAGGATCAGCTTAGTGTAGATAGCGTTATGCTTGATATTGCTAAGTTCATTGGCAAGGGGAAGATACCTAGGAAGGTTTGGCCACTAACCATCACGCATTTATAGTTCTCATTTGTTAACCACCTTTCATGAATTAATCCGTTTCCTTTATACTTGTGATCAATAATCAGGTGCTGAAGGATGTTGGTGAATTGATAAATTTCACACTCAGTCAGGCTCAAAGTCGTCAACCACTGTCTGGATCAACAAGATTTAGCCGCATTGATATTCCAGGGAATCGAGACCCACTGAATGGTAGGGACTTCTGGATGCTTCTCATTTGCTGCATTAGTTGTGTTTCCCTTTACATGCAGCTCTTTAGCCTCTTTATTTGTGACTTTATGCATTTATCAGTATTGCACCATGTAAAGTAAAGTATATTGTGCCAGGACTATACGTAGGTGCGCATGGGCTACATGCATCAGAGGTTATCCATTTAAGACGCAGATTTGGTCAGTGGAAAGAAGATGGTCTTAAGAAGGATTCTCTCAATCTTGAGTTTTATGAATATGTTGAGGCTGTAAAAGTAACAGGGGACCCTTATGTACCGGCAGGCCAGGTGAATATTTTTTGATGAGAAAATTTGGTGCTCATTCCCTTTATACACATTTTCCCTTCAGATAGTTCAGTTTGGGGTACCAGGTATTGGATGCAGTGGGCTGAATGCTTTTCCACTTTTTATATGAGGATTGTTGTAAACCAAATTTGACAGAACCCTGAAACTGTTCTTTTGCAATTAAGTTAAAAGATTTTGCTGAGCCCCCGGGGATTTTTGGTTTTGCAGATAGCCTTCCGTGCTAAAGTTGGACAAAGGTATCAGCTTCCACACAAAGGCATTATTCCTGAAGAATTTGGTGTGGTATGTAATGTCAACTGCATTTAATTTTACAAAATGCAATAAGATATGGAGGTTATTTAGTTGCAAGTATGAATTCTCCTTATGACCTAATACTTTGGAATTTAATGCAGATTGCTCGTTATAAGGGACAAGGAAGGCTGGCTGAGCCAGGATTTCGGAATCCTCGCTGGGTCGATGGGGAACTTGTCGTTTTGGATGGAAAGGTACTCATTTTCCATCAGATTTTACTCTCTTTTTCCAGCAACCTATTCCCCAATCTTTGTTTTTTCTTGGGGGTTGAATTATTAAATGTTGAAGTGAAATCATCCGTGCAGTACATAAAAGGAGGGCCTGTTGTCGGGTTTGTGTACTGGGCTCCGGAATTTCATTTCCTGGTGTTCTTCAACCGACTGAGGCTGCACGAGTAAACTGTGTATGTACGCAGGCTGTATATTCACTCACAGATTTGCCACTTTCAAAAGTGAGTTTTGATTCTCATTGTACTGATAACAAGATAATTCTCATTCACTGACAGTTCCATCTTTTCTTTTACAACAGCGGTTAAAACAGTGTTTATATCTCTAGTCATATGAGAAGGGTGTACACGACCCTTAGCGAGACAGATTGAAATATGAAGTAACTGACTGGCGTAATTTTGGAAGTTGTTGAGAGATGTCGCAATTATTAGGGCTACCTCAACTCAGTTTCTTTACGCGGCTCTGTTGCAAGGAGATGTACATACTGTATGTAAAATATACAAGTATACTATTATGATGCTGAGGCTTTGTATTTGGCTAGGGGTTGAGGAATGCCAGAATGAGGGAGAGTCCATTTACTTAGTTAAAATTGCTCATACTATTAAAATATACAAGCATGCTGTGATCATTTTCTCATAAATAATAATGGTTAGTCTCTTTCCTCTTCCAATCTTGTTGCTTTTAGTTATGGAGGCTGTAAATTATCTCATCAAAAATGACTGTCTGGGCTCAAAGTAAACGAACATCGATCTCAGTAAGAATACAATCTGTGAAATTTGTAAAAAGGTGATTTTCTGACCATATGGTTAATCTGTAAAATTTTACATAAAACTGTAAAATTTTCGTAAAATGGTGATTTTTCTGACCATATGGTTATGATACTTCATAAAACTGGTACGTTGATTGAGAACCACCCAGCTTCTGAGTTCTGAAGCAACAAGACAAGAAATGCAATCGTCCACCATATCCACAAACCTCTGCCTCAGTTTCCCGCCAGTTTCCTCTCAATTTCATCATCCCAGAATGGCTACCTTTAGCTCCACTTCTCTCTGTGACTGTTCGAACCAGAACCGGAATGTGAAAGTCACAGCAAAAGCGGCCGGCGGCGATGATGGGAATTCCGCTTCCGGCTTCTGTACGGTGGCGGAGTATATGGGCAAGGGTGGCCTTGATCTGGGCGACGACCTGGTGGTTCTGCTAGGCCATTTGGAGTACGCCTGCAAGAAAATCGCTCATGTTATCGCTTCACCTTTCAACGCCACCCTCGCCAGAAACGACGTCGTCCCCGGCGCCGGAGCTGGCAGAGACAAGCCCAAACCTCTGGATATCGTCTCCGTACGTATTCTTTACTTAGTTCGATCACTACTTGCCATTTCCGTGAAAATGTGTGTCTTTTGTTTGAATGTTTTTGAAGTTTGTGATCGGCCATCTTCCTCGAAAACATGTGTATTTTGTTTGAATGTTTTATGAAGTTTGAGAGCTCTGATTGCAGTTTGAATTTTGTTTTTTTGAGCTGTGATAGGCAATCTTCGTTGGATGCAGAATGAGATCATATTATCTGCTCTGCGTAATTCTGGGAAAGTTGCAGTGATGGCCTCTGAGGAAGACGATCTGCCCGTCTGGTTAACCGACGACGGCCCTTATGTGGTGGTTACCGATCCTCTCGACGGCTCGCGAAACATCGACGCATCTATTCCCACCGGAACCATCTTCGGGATCTACGAACGTCTTTCAGAAATCGATCATCTTCCCATAGAGGAGAAGGCAATGCTCAACTCTTTGCAGAGCGGGGCACGGATTGTTGCAGCTGGCTATGTTCTATACTCATCGGCCACGATTCTCTGTGTCAGTTTTGGCTCAGGAACGCTTGCTTTCACGTTAGACCACTCCACTGGAGACTTCATTCTCACTCATCCAAACATCAAGATTCCACCAAGAGGTTAAATCTTTTGAATGATCGTGTATACATTATCATCTTCCTCAAATGATCATTTAAGGTTCTTGTTTCTTGGATTTGCAACAGGGCAGATATATTCAGTGAATGATGCTAGATATTTCGACTGGCCGGAGGGTTTAAGGCTCTACATTGATACTGTGAGGCAAGGAAAGGGGCTGAACCCTAAAAAGTATTCGGCTCGCTACATATGCTCGCTCGTAGCTGATTTCCATCGCACTCTCTTGTATGGAGGCGTGGCGATGAATCCACGAGACCATCTTCGTCTTGTTTACGAAGCAAATCCGTTGAGTTTTCTGGCGGAGCAAGCCGGCGGCAAGGGCAGTGATGGTAAGAACAGGATACTGAGTGTTGAGCCTGTGAAGCTGCATCAGAGACTTCCTTTGTTCTTGGGGAGTCCGGAGGATATTGAAGAGCTTGAAAGCTATGGGGATGTTCAGCAAAAAGTTAACCCCGGCTATGAAGTCTAGCCATAATATTTTCTTTTACTCTATAGCACCGAACTACCTTTAAATAATTCATGGTGCACAGAGATCATAGATAATTCATGGTGCTTATCCACTAAGAAACTTTAATCAGCATTTTAAATTTTCTGTGATTGCTTCTTATTTAATTTTTATTACAATTGATGATCTGGCATTTAAAAATTACATGCAATGTCTATAACTCATGGAAACACTACAATATAACTCTAATACATCAAATTTTCATTTTGGTTTGATAAAAGAAATACATATTTTTAAAATATATATGTTACGTTTTCAGGGTGATACTATCCAATCCACCCCTCTTACACTTTCGCCGTTTAATCTAAAGATCATCCCGTTACTCTTTCCCTTTCAGGAGCTTCAATGATTGTAGCAGAACTGGCAATGGAGTATGTTTTTCCAGATAGCCAGAACCATTCACCTTCAAAATTCCTGCATCCCGGAGCCAGGTCTGACGGTTAGACGTGGTGGCCTTATATGCAACCAGATTTCTGATAATAACCTCTGAATCTGATCACCCAAACACAGATCAAACAACATCATTTCATCGTCCCCTTGGATACTGTCGAGTCTGGTATTTTTGATGCCATGATTATTGCGAGAAACCTAGGTTTAAATCTTGTGGTCAGAGGGATCCTCCCACCACAAGATGCATGTGCATGGAGAGCACGTACTTAAGGGATGCTAGAAAGATTGCACTGCTTGAACTTTGTATATATATGTTAGCAATATTACTTTATTCATCCGTAATATTTTCGAATGTTTTACACTATGTATTCTTAAAATTTGAAGAAAAAGAAACATGATACTAAATTAGGTGTTACTCTGAATTTTATTCAAATAAATATTATACAATTATAAATATGTATTTCATCCAATCGCTCTAATGTTAAAATTACATATCTTTTTGTTCAAATCTTTGATAATACTACTGCTAATCTATAATTAAACATGCTACTCCAATTTTCCTATTATTCAATGCACAACATCAATAAATAAATAGGCATATATATGTTGTCTGTATTTTACTTATTTACATATATATCAAAGTAAAAAATACGTATTCAATATATATTATATGGTACATATTTATTTATGTTAAACATATGCATCATATATATTACTTCTATTACATATAATTGCAAATCAGTTATTCCTTACTCATCACACCCTGATAAGAATACAATGTTTCTTAGTGTATTTAATTAGTAATATGAGTTAATTAATACTTAATTTTGTAATTTTAATTCTAATTGTATTTATTGGAATATATTCCTCTAGTCGTACCATAATTTTACGATTTTGTTTGGTTTTACATGTACGTGTTTATGATTTTCCTTAATTTTCTTTGATTTTCAATTGATTTGGTAACTTTTATAATTTTGTATGTTTCTTTAGTATGTTTCTTTAAATTTGGTATTTAATTCTCTGCCATTATACAATTTTCTAAAAACTTTAAAAACTTCAAAGCGAAAATCAATTTCCAAGACATATATTGAGAATTTGTCCATTGAAGTAATGTATCAACAATCAACTAGTTTATAAAAATTCTATCATTATTATCAGTTTTGAATCTTTAAAGAATATAATAGTGTGATTCTATTTACACCACCCCAATTGCTAAATACACTACTTGGCCCACTTTTGTCTAAATTAACGTGTATCACTTACTCAACTTATAAAATTCATATTTATTACTTGTTAACTTCTAGACATAATTGGTAAGGGTTTTTGGGTGAACCCTCTCTTCATTTAATATGGTATCTTTTCATTTATATCCATTTTAAAAAAAGTCATAATACACATTTTCAGAAATATTTTATTTAATTAGAATAGAAATAAATAACATCTAAATTACCATTCAATTATTTAAAATATTGATTTATATCGGAATAAAATATAAGAAAAATATTTATTTTCACTCCAATATTAACCTGACCATCTTATTTTATAATTTAACTTTCATATCGCTGATATTTCCAATAAATTTGAACACAAATTTCTATTATACGTCAAAACAAACCAATCTAACCA
Source organism: Sherardia arvensis (assembly GCA_948330725.1). NCBI lineage: Eukaryota > Viridiplantae > Streptophyta > Magnoliopsida > Gentianales > Rubiaceae > Sherardia > Sherardia arvensis. The sequence continues at coordinate 3,988,640 of OX415238.1, read as the reverse complement.
TATTTCAAAATATTGACCTAGTTATTCTATAATTTTTGATATTAAATGTGAGTTGGAGCTGGTTGGGTGATACTAACCCATTTTTTTGTAAATGTTTTATCAATATAATGTTAATATATATTTTTATTAATTTTCTATATTAACGTGATTTAAAATGTGGTATCAAATAAAACTTTTTAAAAAATATTCAAGAATACATAATTTACCTGATATAATAATAATTTACCTAATACCATAATACCCTAATCAAATACAATAAGTAGGACACATTTTGCTATACACGTAATAAATACGGTAAGTGCAAATAACAACATTTTATTCTATCTACACCATGTGGTCCACCAATTTTTTATGATATCGAGATTATTTTCACCGCTAGGATGGTGTAAATAGAAACACCCATATAATATCTAACTAGTTTATATTTGTTTTCATGTACACAGAACAAACTTGGTATGGAAGCCAAAATTCATGAACATGATGTTTAAGAAAAACCAAATAACCATATCAAAAGTTTCATTAATTAAGTTTCAAAATGCAATTAAGATCTCTTACTTTATAAGTTTATAATGAGATTTTTCTTTTGTATATTAGAAGGGTGAAATAATTTTTTTATTATTTATTTAATTAAGTAGTAAATTGAATTAAATTAAATGGATTCATATTTTTAATTAAATATTATATTATAATTTTAAGTTTAATTTAATATCATTCATATTAAATAAAAACTATTTTTACATACTATATTTTAATTCTTAAACATTTATAATTAATATAATTTTTATTTAACATTCGGCGAAAGCTAGTCTAGTATATATAATAAAATTATTGTATATAATATTATAATTGTAATAAAAATACATACGGTAAAAGAACAAAATACGAAAGTAACAACACAGTAGGTAAAATTATCTAAGATAAATACTACAAATCAAAAATAAGAATCCACTGGAAATTTGCCCTTTCCTATTTAAAATTGGAACAAAAATTTGGGCGTGTAGAATTTTCATTGTAGAGTGAGTACTGAGTAGTATATAGTACGTCTTCATCTTCAACCTCAAAATCTCTTCAGGATTATTCTTTTTCAAAATAATTCAAATGGCACGAGAGCTATAGATTAAAGTGAAACAAGTAAACTGTAATTTGCATTTTTATTTTAAATGCAGGATTTTAATCCCAACCAGTTCCAGCACTTGCCAAGCGGAAGCGCCGCCAGTTTAGCTGCCGGCGCCGGCTCTACTCTGAAACGTGTAAAGCCGCTCACAGTTCCGCCGGGACACGTGTGCTTCCGTCTGCTCTGCCACGCATCGCGCGTGGGCGGCATAATCGGCAAGTCGGGCTCTGTAATTCGTCAATTGCAGCAGGACACTTCCGCTAGGATCCGAGTTGATGACTCGTTCACTGGCTCAGACGACCACCGAGTTATCGTCATCATTGGCAGGGCTGCAATTAATCGGAGGATGAATCTCAATGGTGAGGAAGTGGCGGTGTCTTCAGCTCAGGAGGCAGTGGTGAGGGTATTCGAGAGGGTGATTGAGGTCGCGGCGGAGAGCGGCGGCGTAGCGGTTATTTCCGGCGGGGGATTGGCGTCGTGCCGGCTGTTGGCAGAGGCTAGCCATGTCGGCTCAGTCATTGGGAAAGCTGGGAAGGTGGTGGAGAAGATAAGGAAGGACACTGGCTGTAAAATCAAGGTGTTGAGTTCAGAGAAGTTGCCTAATGATGAAATGGTAGAGGTAATGCTTCATGCTTGGTTGCCATTTCTTTTGTGTATAGTAAAATGCTAGGAATTTATAAGCACAACTATCTTGGATGCAGAATTTCTCTAGCATGTCAAAAAAGGCTATGAATTTATAGAACTTCTTTATGGATTGCCGTTTCTTGCTTATTTTGATTTTGATAGAATGTATGTGCAGATTGAAGGTGATATAATGGCAATTAAGAAGGCACTCATTGCTGTGACCCGTTGTCTGCAAGACTCTTTTCCATGTCCTGAGGATCATTTGAGGTTGATGCCAGCTCCACAAGCTGTGCAAGCAACCTCCTTTATGGAGCCAAAGCCGCCTCAGTGTGAAGTTACTTTCAACATTCTTTGTATGAATGATAGAATAGGGAGTGTTATTGGTAAAGGAGGATCAACTATAAGAAGTATTCAAGCCGAGTCAAATGCTTCAGTTAGTATTGGGCCTATTGTTCCCGGCTGCGAAGAGAGAGTGATATCTATAACTGCATTAGAGGTTAGCTTCTAGCTTCCGTTCTTTATGGTAATTAAATATATGCAACATTTTGTATTGGATTTTTGATATGTTTCCTTTTGGTTCTTTCTTAGAATGTGGACTCCCATTTATCTCCTGCTCAGAATGCTGTTATTCTTGTTTTTGATTGTATTGTGGAGTCTGGTTCGCATAAGAGGCTAGATTTGGGAAGAGAATTATCGCCCCTTTGTGCAAGACTCGTAGTACCAGCAAATCATGTTGGTTGTTTGTTGGGGAAGGGAGGCGCTATAATTTCGGAGATGAGGAAGGCCACTGGTGCTTTCATTAGAATTTTTGCAGGTGACCAAGTCCCTAGGTGTGTCCTAAATAAAGATGAAGTTGTACAGGTACTTGCCTTTCTATCATTTTAAGCTCTTTTTTAATACATATCTAAAAAATATATCAAAGATTCTTACTTTTACTGGATTGAATCATGCATTGCATTTTTTGTTGCTGTTTTCCTTAAGAGAGTAGAAATGGAGTTCATTTGAATCAATTTGTTTAGTTATTCTCTGGTCAAAATGTATATTTTAATTATTAGCCGAAGGTAATGTGTTTATTCTATGTCAGATGAATGGTGAGTTTGTGAGCGTACGCGATGCGCTGTATCACGTTACTGGCAGGCTGCGCAATAACCTTTTCTCAACTAGGGTGCCGAACTATTTCGGAACAGGTGTCTTTGGAAGTGGAAGAGACCAACCTCTGCCTGGATTTCTGCCACCTACCAATGCCCCTAACAATTTCAATAAACAGAATACCTTGTCAGGGAGCATGAGTAATCTCTCTCTTTCTGAAACTGCAAACCTTCCCCCTCCTGCAAGACCATCGCAGGTGAACGAAACTAGTAATAAAATACTTGTAGCTAGATCAATGTTAGTTACTAAATACCATGTTTTTCGGTTATGGTGGTTGATTGCAGGGTGCGCCAGGAGTGGATCCCCAAAGAAATCCTACTAATGATAGAGGATCGACTTCAGTTAAAGGTGGTGTGGAGCTTGGCAGGTTTGTACCGTGAATAATGAATACTCTAGATTCTTAACTTGTTTGAAACTTTTGGAAGATCCGACTTTAAATAGGTCATGACTTCTGATAATTAGTATGGTGAAGCTTTTCCCAGCTTTTCACGTGTGCTTAGATTTCTTAGAATTTATGTGAATTTAATTAACTGAAGGGGTCTTCAAGGTTGTCAAGGATGGATTTTGGGTTAAATATTTGATGTGTAAAGTTATACTAGCAATTGAGAGAAATAAAGTCATAATAACAATGAGAATTGAGAAGTAGAGTCATTAATCAAATTCCCACATGATATAATAGTTGTCTCGTGTATTAGATCAGAAAATAAACTATTGGGTAAAGTAAGCTTTGAGCTTAGCATGTCTCAAATTTGTACATTCATATTAGGTTTAATAAGGAGATTATATTGAGTTTGCCTGTTTTGGGTTAAAAATAATACGTTACACTAGCTTTTATGATCTTAATTTATGATTTTTATTCTCATTTAAGTAAGAAAAAAAGAAAGGGAAAGAAATACATGGAATTTGTGTGATTTCTGAAATGTGACCCAACCCGGCACAGTAGAAGGCAGATTCTACTGCATGTTTAACCTTTTGGATTCGGGTTAGTTCGCATTTCAGAAAAATTTCAAATGATAAGTGACAAAAGTGTCAAGGCTCGCAGCTTGGAGATTGGCTGTTGATTTACGGGTTTCTCAATTCCTTAATAGTTAGGAATACATGCCGATCTTGATCTTTGTTTCCTAATATTGCTTTTCATATAGTACAGTACTTCATCTGAAACATTCATCCTGTACACCTGATTTTGAGTTATGATAATAATCTTGCTATTAGTTGACTACTTCATATTCATTTGAAAGCACTCGGTCACTGAATCACATGAACTTTTGTAGTGGAAGCAGATCTGCCATTGTTACCAATACTAGGGTGGAGATGATAGTTCCCGAAAATGTAATTGCCTCAGTATACGGAGAAAATGGTAGCAATTTGGTTCGCCTGAGAGAGGTAAGAGTTTTGTGACACACATATTAAAGTATAGTTGTTGGCTTCTTGCCATTTGCAAAGACTCTGAGGTCGGTTTATGTTGGCGCTGTCTTTTCAGATCTCAGGCGCCAAGGTTATCGTACACGAACCACACAATGGAACAACTGACCGAATGGTCGTGATATCTGGTACTCCAGACGAGGCACAAGCGGCGCAGAGCCTTCTGCATGCATTCATACTCACAGGCTCCTCAGAATAGGTCAAGATGTATCCTTTTGGTGTAGTGACTGACTAGTAACTGGTTATACTCAAACTAACTAGTAGATGTTACTGATGAGTCTGCATCAAACATTATTTTTGGTCACAAATCATAACTTCAAACATTAACTAACCGCCAAATTCACTGGTATTGGCATTCTTGAAGCGAGATGATTTTGACGTCGTGCACGAGAAACTTCAGTAGTAACAGCACTTCTGCAATTGGTCTCCATACATCTCCGCACACACAGTATGCCACCACTCAATTAGTTGTCAATTTTCAAATCAAGCCATCGTCGTCCTAAACCCGGTACAACAACCACCTGCACATGTTTTATTTTTAGAAAAGTTAACTTCAAATTATAAATCCAATTCCGGCGACTTGTCAACTTCTTATTTTTTGTAAATTAATTAACATGGGTTTTTTTATTTTTACATTTTTTAAATATTTGTAAAACTACAAAATACCCCTAAAATTAATTGAACTAATGATCGAAATTAGCAACACTTCTATTTTTGCACTTTAATCTTTCAAGTTTATGTTAAATATTAAAATTCAAGATTTCATTTATTCTTGAATGTTTCTGTTAAGAACATGACATAAACAACATATATTAAATCTACAATCGTTGAAATAGCTTGGTTGTAAATCTTTTATACAACCCTTATTACCCTTTTCTATTTACACCCCTTCGCTAAATTTCATACATATTAATATGGGTTATTCTATTTACACCACCTTACTTGTTATATACCCCACTTGGTCACTTTTATTGAAATTGATGTGTATTAATTATAGGGTGTAAAGTAGATAACTAACATTTTTAACTTCTAGGCATGAGATGAATAGTCGAACCATTATCCAATAGTAATATTTTATATCTTATTTAATATGGGATCAAAAAAATTCGTGATAGAAATTACACATTTATAGAAATATTTTAATTAAAATAACCCGACTTATTTTATAACTGCAATTTTATACCCGTCCAAAACAACCAATCTAGTCACTATACTAATATTGATCGACTTATATTGATATTTCAGAATTAAATTTATCACAAATATTTCCAATAACTTGAACACAAATTCCTATTTTACCGTCAAAACTAATCAATATAACCATTTTTAAAAATATTGACCTACTTATTCTATAGTTTTGGATATTGCATGTGCGTTGGAGTTGGTTGGGTGATACTATCCAATTTTTGTAAAATTTGTATCAATATATTAATTTAACATGTATTTTATTAATTTTCTTTTTAAACGAGGATTTAAAATATGGTATCAAATGAAATTTTATAAAACATATCCAATAACACATAATTTACCTTATGTGGATAGATAATATAAACCAATAATCAAATATAATAGTAGGGCACACTTTTGTGTATGTAATAAATATTAAGTTTAACTATGGTTCTATTTACATCTCATGGTCCACCAACTTTTTACCCCTAGGTGGGTATAAATAGCAACACCCTCTATAATCTTAGCTGAAATCAATACACTTTAGTTATTTTTGTTTAACATATTTATTTTACCAACCATATTATTAATTATTTATAGTTTGACAATAATATTATTAATAATAAAACTTATTTTCTATTTACACGTCAATTCAATTTACAGATTTTATATATTCAGACACGCAACTTTGTTTTCTCTTAATCTCCGAATCAAGTTTCTCCATTTCAGTTTTATCAGGAGCTATTTCCTTTGTTATTTTGCCCCATTTGTTCCTCTGTTCTGATGCATCAAACCTGCAATTTGAGAAATCGAATTGAACTCTTGCCGTTTAAGATGAACGAAGATATCACATGTTCTTCTATAAATACTGCTGTCATTGGAAATAATCAGCACAGTGAACCTTGTATCCAGTTCATCTATTTCAATGGCTATGGCAATGATACGTGAGTTCTTACAACTTCAATTCCCACATATTTTCTTGCTTTATTTTGTGGAGAGGAGAAGAAAAAATGGGTAGTATGATTTTTTATAATATAAATTACTAAATACCCCTCAAACTAACTGAACTAACGGAGGAAATTAACCAAAGTCTAGAAATTGGGTGTTCTTAGAATGTAGGGTACTAGAAATTGAGCACTTTGAATGTTGAGTCTAGAAATTGGGTATTTTGACCAATGTTTGGTCTAGTTTTTGCACTTTAGTCCATTTTTAAATGTTAAACAATGACAATGTTTTTTTTTTATTTTTAAGATTGAGTCACACTATTTGTCACGATTTGATCATCCCAGTATCATTACCTTAATTGGCGTATGTTATACACCCAATGGTGTCCATGATATGTATTTAATATCTCCCTTTATATTGAAGAAGACTCTATCCGACAGTCTTTCATCATCAGGTAAATTGTAAATACAATCAACTATTAAGCTGGAAAATTCGGCCGCATCCAAGAATATGTTACACTGAAAAATGAATTGAATTAAAATATATTATAAGAATTTAATTACTTACTAAATGGTAGTTTAAGGGTGGTAAAAATAGAGTTGTGATAGTGATTAGAGTAATGGTGACAATTGAGTAGTAATAGCCGGAATATTATTAGTGGTGAAGTGGTAGTCGAAGTAGTGGAGTAGTGGTGGTGAAGTGTTAGTCGAAGTAATGGTGTTATTGGATTGATTAAAATAGAGATGGTGACAATTGTGATGATGACTGATATATAATTGTAAACGGAATGGGCAAAGTAGTGATGATCTGAGTGATTTTAGTATTAAGATATTTGAATTAGTAATAATTAGTTGAATTAAATTGGAATAGTAGTAATAGATGGAACATCGGTGATGATTGGAGTAATGGTGGTGATGTGGTAGACGAAGTAGTGGTGCCATTGGAGTGGCCAAAACAGAGTTGCAATGGTGATTAGAGTAACAGTCACAATTGAGTAACCGAAATATCGGTGATGACTGAAGTAATAATGGTGATGTGGTACCTAGTCGAAGTAGTGGTACTATTGGAATGGATATAATAGAGGTGGTGAGAATTGTTATGATAGTCGGAGATACAATTGTGAATGGAAGGGAGTGGGCTAAATAATGATGATCGGACTTTAGTAATAAGATAATCGAATCAGTAACCATTAATTGAATGATTTATTATTAAAAACTAAATTATTTTAATACTTTAAAACAATTTAACTAAACATGACCTAACTATGTATTATTCTTAAATTTTAGATTTGGGTTGGAGCGAAGCTCTAAGCATATTTTCAGGTGTCACAAGTGCTCTTACCTATATTCACGGTCAAAACTTATATTACAATGATCTGAGGACCGACAACTTGTTTATAAATGAGGTGTGTATAATTTTCATAATGCATTAATTTAATTTTTAATCTGGGCACTTTTTAGTCAAATAAATATATAAGATTAATACTTATGAAGAATCTTATAATTGTATAATAATCTCTATCAGAAAGGGAGTAATTTAATAATTTTAAAAAGCATTTGGCCTAGAAAATATCGATTTTTACTGGTCAAGTGCATATTATTCAAAAAAGGATAATGTATATGAAATTCTTTTGCTTTTTCTTTTAAATAAAGTGTTCATATATCCCTAAATATACGTATTCTTGAACATTGAGAAAGTATGTGTATAGTACTCCTTAACCGAAAATTGACTTATTAATTCACATCTCTAATTTAAAAGTAATTTGGTTAAACATTTTTGATATTCAAATAATTAATATTATTAATTTGGAATATTTTCAAACGTTTTAGTGAATGAATACTTAGACGCACGAAATCACTTTATTCGTTTCTTTTCTGGATTTACTTAGTACTATCTTGATGTATTCTTGTATTGATATATTTACAGGCCTTCTATACGCAGTTCGTATTTTGCTTATTTGCAGTCCATATTTTTTTAAATAATTATATATACAATGATTCTGATATATAACTGAATTGCAAGTGTATGCAATAGAAGTAGTATATATGATGCATATGTCTGATATACATAATTATTGACCATATCATATATATCGAAGGCGTATTTTTATTTTGGACTGCAAAATAAGCAAAATACGGACTGCGTATAGCATGCCCCTATATTTACTGAAATGTTATACGCATTTCACTATTTTACTCAGTATAGTCCAAACTACTAATGAAATTGCGTTATTATTTCCTGTAAGTTGGCTAATTTCTCGAAAATCAAATAAGTTGAGTTTATTTTCGTACTTTTACACCATATTTTATACTACAAAGATAAAATATTAGATTACGTATAGTAACATTTATATATACTACCATGGTAAAACAGGTTTTTGAACCAATTCTATACGACTTTGGATACGTTGGTTGGTAGGGTTGGAGCGATGCGGCCACGCTCTGATCCCTACTCTCATGTATATGGGAAGCCCACACACTACAGTCAAGAAGGTTTGATGTGATTAATGAAAAGAAAATGCTTTTTAAACTAGGGTTTTATACATGCGGGTCCAATTTATTAATATAGATTTGAAAAAGATAATATTACCGTTCACTATTTCACAGTCTGAACCTGCACTAGCACAATTCAAGGATAAAATATTGTTTTTTCAGATCTGCATTAGTAAATTGGACCTGCGTGTATAATTTCCGTTAAACTACTCGTTACAAGTCTTCACTCTTTCAATTTTCTATGATAGTTTCTCTTGTAAAATGATGGAAATTTAGACATATGAATAATTTAGATATATAAATTAAAATTTAAAATTATGATATCTAAAACTTATTTCATTCGGCCTATCTTAAACCGGACAATTTAACTTTATTTTTACCATTAATATTTTTATTCATGTGTAATTACGTAGAGTTTTGATATATGAAAAAATATACGTTACTGCTAATCTAAAAATATCTCATATTTTTATTAATGCTGGTTCATTTTAGATGTTTAAAATATATTTAATTTTAACTATATGAATAAGGGATTGTACAGATTGAGATGAAACGGATTGAGTAAATTTTAATAAGAATCCAAAAAGTATATGATAGAGTGATTTATTTACTCATATAACTATTCAAATTTACGACAAGTTTGAAAGAAATATTATTATGATGAATAGTAGAGTTTCAGTTTTAGAAAGCACACAGTTAGAGAATCTAATTAATTTTTAAATTATTTTTCGGGACTCAAATATTATTATACATGAAAAATATTTTTATCAAAGCATCACATTTAGATGTTCAAAATTATCTTTAAAAAGTCACTTGTTAATTTCCATGAACATGATTGAAGAAGAAAATTCTATATTTTTTATGACGTCATCATGTTCTTGTTAAGGTGTAGCTGATCAGGAATCGGATGTTTATTCCCTGGGCCTCTTCATACTTCAAGTGCTGATGAAACTACCTCTCAAACAACGTGAGCATCTTTTGCCGGTGGTCGGTGAGCGTTTGGATGGCTTCATCAACGACGGGAAGCCTATTGTTCATTTTGATTTCACGGCAACCGGCTGCAACCGAGATGCCACCGATGCGATCATTGATTTGGCCTGCAAATGCCTCGCCGGAGAGAGGGGACCACCCTTCCTCGGAAAAACACTTGCCTCGATTGGCTCCAACTTCTTGAATTTGCAATTTCGCCCCTCCTCCGCTCAAGTTCTCGCCGATTTGGATCGCATTCGTCGCGATTTCCCTCCGGAGAGATATTTATAAACACAGCTGGATAATAATGAAGAAGTCGAGAGGGAAATATTATAGCTATTATGAGAGATTTTGGAACGATAAGTGTTTTGCATTTATCAAATGCAACATAACATTCTTAGGAGAGCTGATCGGAGGAGTCCAGATCTACAACCACCGGCCTTACGTGCTGCCTCACGCGCCGCCAACGGCCGCCGCGCGTCATCCTTCACGCGCCGGTGAAGTTCCAGGTCTTCTGATCTACGATATGCAGCCTATTCCTTTTGTTTTCCCAATTTTTGTTTTTTTCCTTTCCATTTTCTAGTTTTCATTTTGTTGGAAATATTGGATTGAATATGTTTATCCGCTGATCTTACTTTTTCGACGAGTCTTTTTCTTTGATTTAAACTTTGATTGGTTTATGATCTGGTCTAGCACACTAAGGAGAAATTCGAGTCAAAATAATTTAAATACTTACTTCTTGCGCAACTGTGTGACTAGATTTGTAGATCAATTAAGTTATTTAGCTTATGTCGTGTTAGGTTATATTCATATAGTCCAATTTATGGATACTATATAAGCCACCATCCAATCACACCAAGATTGGTTGGAATTGCTAGTAGTATTGGCCTTATATTTAGGATGCTTGTTTTGAGATTTTTCTACTTATTTCGTGTTGTAGACTTATCACTTTTTAAGAGAAATGTTCATACCAATATCTAGTAATGCTTTTGATGAAACTTTCTCATTAATATCGTGACCAAATAGAGTAACTCGGTACAGACTAGCCTACTGTCCAACCTTTCAAATTTAGGTTCAGGTAGAGAGTCTTCTTTTAATAGAACCGAATTCTCTGTATTGGTTTATGAGAAAGTGGGAGGGTGAACTAGATAACTCTAGAATGTTGTATTTTGGTGATATCTATACTCGAGGGTGAATTCTAGATAACTCTAGAATGTTGTAATTTGGTGATATCTATACTCAAGAGTAGGAAGAAAATCTGTTTCTAGATATGCTGTTACCGGCATATGATACAAAGATTGCTTACTTATTGTAATATCTTTAGACTATTGTCTGATATCTCACTTTACATTCTGATTTAGATCGAAATTAGCCTTCGGGCAACACTTCGCTTTCGGTTTAGGCCGGAAAAAACTTTCGGACAACATGATGTAAGCCTACGAGTAATATATGGGTTGAGAAGTTATGAATAGTCCTCCCAATCAAGGATTATTTTAACTTAAAAAAAATGTTTTTCGTATTTGCTAAATGCAAAATAAAGTGTATAGCATTCATGGATTTAATTAGGATTGATTAAAGAACAATTTCCTATTTCAAAGCAATTCAGCAAATCATGAATTTTTCACCCTAAAATTTCTAGTACCCAACCTATTTCCCGTATTTTAAGATAGTGATCATTCAAAACGTGTACCTTACATTTCAATATTGCTCGATTTTTATGCCAACATTCAAATTGTTCAAATATGTACCTAAGATTTTTAAAAACTCAAATTTTGCGCCTAACATGAATCAGTCTAACGGTGGAAGGTTTAGATCGTCGATTGATTTGAAATATTCTTTCAAACTCGAGATCAATCTAACTTCTGTCAGGATGATATTTTTCCAAGTCAATGGATGACCTCATTTGGTTGATTGCTATGCTCGAAATTATTCAAGGACGTGACTAGAACAGTATAAATATGATAGTCATCATCGGGACGGGGACTGTCACAAACGGTTTAAATTGTTTCATCGACTCCACCACTTTAATGTACCGTGATGCACATGCTATTCTCGAACTGATCTATTGCTTTTTATGATGTATTTACATTTTAGAGATTTAATATAAATAACTTTATTTGTTATAGGTCAAGATTTGGGCAAACCGTTTTGAGCAGTACGCGGCCTTGTAATTATAAATTTGGCGTGTTTTTCATTGTTTTCTTAAACAGAGATGGTAGATGAGGATAATTTCAGTGAAATATTATACAGGTTACCAGCCACAGATGTGCTTCGATTTCGCTGTTTGTCCAAGTCTCACATGGGACTGATCACCAGTTCCGACTTCGCAAAGAGGCAATGCATTTGTAACCGATCATCACTCAGTTCCGATGTGTCCGTCGTAGTTACCAGGTCGGAAACCAGCTACCGCATGAACCGGATCTATTCACCGGCTGTAATCACCAGGACGGCCGCAAATTTCCGCATAACCATCGACGCAGACAAATCATGTACGAACGCCGCGGCATTGATTGATTCGGAGAAATACCTCGTTGTGGGATGTTGCAGGGGCGTGGTCTGCTTAAGACACGTCGATGATCGGGAAAAGATCACGTTTTGGAACCCATTGACGGGACACTCCAGGTCGTGTGTTGACGATGTTGATGGTCCGAATCCGCGTTATCATTACTATTTCGGGCATGATTTGATCGCCGATGAATTCAAGCTGCTGAGGATAAGCGAAGATTCCGATGACAGTACCCAGATTTACAGATCAAAGACGGGTTCTTGGCACAAAATCACAGCGAGGTCGGAGATTCCTCTGGTTCTTTCTTCCGATGTTTTTGTGGACGTCGCTAATGCCACGCATTTCTTTGCTAAAACGTATGCGTCCATTGTTGCGTTCGATTTCGCAAGCGAGGCGTTCAACGTCGTACCTCTGCCGGAATCCGGCCGGATTATGTCTGGACTGTCGTCTCTGGACGGAAACCTCTGTTTTCTGTCGAACGATGTGGAAGAGGATGTTTCTGATGTGTGGGTGATGAAGGAATCGTGGGTTAAGCTCTTCTCGTTTGGTCTATCCATCGCCCAGTTCGTGTCCAATGGTAACCTGGTGCCGCTGCGTTTCCGCGGCGGTGAAATGGTTCTTTTGTGCACGTGTTTTTTAGACGGTGATCGGAAACATCGGCTCTACGCTTACAACGTTGGGGAGAGGAAACTGAAGAAGCTGCACTGCGGTCTGCATACCCACACCTTTGATCATGCCAACTACACAGGAAAGCCTTCGGATCAAAAGTCTTGCCTCTTTAAGCCAACCCTCTTTCGACCTTGAAATTTTTCTGATATGTTATGCGCAGTCCATTATTTTACTCGGCGTAGTCCAAAATATCAATGAAATGACACTACAGCCCCTGTAAGTTGTCTAGTTTTTCAAAAATCAAATAAGTTAAGGTCATTTTTATACTTTTACACCGTATTTTGGACTACAAGAATATAATACTGGAATGTGCATAACAACATGCATCACTACCATGCTGCTGAACTTTTCCAAGAGTGCATTTTATTAGGGTGTTGATATATGCAGTTCATTATTTTACTCTTATAATCGAAAATACAGTATGAATTTATGAAAATTTAGTAATATTGAGCTCATCTTCCACTAGAGTTCTATATACTTTTATAGCAGTGATTGAAGCAAAATAACTAGTCACTAGATATCCAATACTTGCAACTATAGATTGCAGATTTCAAAGTGGTTTCATTTTCGGATCATTCATGAGATCCACCACACATTGATTATCTGAGACAATGAAGAGTCTCTGACCTTCCCGTATTGAGAACGATTTTAGTTGCATTAGGCCGTCCAATGATCCCATCAGTTATGCATGTAGAGGGGATAACGCCTTGAATACTACTACATCTCCCATTTCCATCACTATGCCTTGGGTTACTTAGCAGACTCTGGTTTATAAACTAGAAAAATATTATGCTGAATATATTTATTTATAACACAGTAACTTGTATACCTTATCAGATATGTATACTAGATTATGAGTTTTCTGGAAACATTTTTGTACTGAGTAAGCTTAATGCTAACCAATAGGATGAACAAGAATGATACATACTCCTTCATTCCCCAAATAAGAAACAATAAAAAACCTCAGTAATGCATATGTTCTTCCAAAATAAATCACATTTCACAGTAAACACAGGCAAGCTTAACATCATTCATTCACACATGCGTATTAAAAAGATCGAAAGAGCAAACTCAGACTACGCTGCAGAAGTTGTTGCTTGCAACGGTTTGAGAAGCACGATCTCCACATTATCGTGAACTCCCTGGAGAAGCAGCTCACCATCATACGTCAAAAGCTTGCGTTTCTTGGCTGCCCTCAGTGTCCCAACAAGGGCTTCGAAGATGTTTGCACATCTGTCATCGTGAAACAGAACCCCAAATGTGACCTTCAAAAGAACACGAGGCACATTAGATTGAGAGTTACATTCACAGTTCACTAATCGAAAGGCTATAATTAGGGCAAGGGGAAATGACTTAATACAGCAAATGATCATGTGACTGACTATTAATGCATTGCTTCGGAGGTCCTTATAACAAACATCTTAAACGGCGAGGATCATGAGATTTTATTACCCGTTTCTCGACTACTATGAAATAAGGATTGCTTCGCTAATCGCTATCTATGGTGAAACTTATACAGAATTGAGGATTATTTGTTCAGTGCAGCTGCAGAGCCAAGTCAGTAAAAGGTCTCCAAAATGTCTACAGGATACCTAAGATTTGCTCCTCCAAACAAACAAACATTAACAGATGCTCACATTGCTGAAGATAGCAGAATGTGACTAGGTTTAACTCATTTCTAGTTCAAAATTCCAATCTACTGCTACAAAATGAAGCCACAAATTCAATACATTGCCAGTAAAAATGTCAGAAAAACCAAAAATTGGCCAGATAAACATACATAAGGTCAAATGCAAGAGAAAATCAAAAAAACCCATCATCAAAAACAGCTAAAGATCGGATCTTTATGCAAAGAATTTACAAAAAACACGTGAATTCTGATTCGATCATAATGGTATTTACCTTGTATGAGCCATCGGGCTGGGGTTTGCCCAATCTCTGGATCTCCTCTTTGAGCTTTCCAACCTCTTCTTCAACATTCATGTTTCTATTCTGAGTTGGCGAATGATATTTTCGTGGAAACTAATGATAATATGGAGGATTACTGGAAAAGCAAGGGCTCCTGGGATGGAAATGGGATCGGATTTTTTGCCCAAAATGTTATGTCAACCGACAGAGCAAGCTCATCTCCTGGTCCCACCCCTTATCTTTCTTTCTCTTTTTCTTTTCTTCCAAATCATCACTTTCTCTAATTACAGAAAATTAAGGGGAAAACGTGGATAAATTCATAGAGAAATTATCAAATTAGGAATAGAATCCTTTTTAATTTTAAAAAATATTAAAAGAATATAATTTTTTTGAAAACAAAAGAATATAAACTTTTATTTAAAACTATCAACAGTGTGATTTTGTTAAGAAAGAGTATTTTCATAGAAATTGTACATCCTAACATGATTTTTCTATCAAACTTGTTTTGAGAAAGGTATGGAGAATAACATTCACCGTCATAATCCCGGTATAGCATTCACCGTACACCAATAAAACATGATACTGTACACTATGATGTTTTGATTGGTTATAATAGTTTTAGTTTATTTTTAAAATTTTAATTATGATTATTTAAATCCGTTTGGATAATGATTGAATACACAATCGAATCATAAATTATTTTAAAATAATGTGTTATTATTTAATTAGTGCTTGATATAGTCTATATCAATATGATACGATAAATATTAAACTGATATGTATATGAAATAAATTATATGTTGTAGACATCTCACTGTTAAAATAATGGAAATAATATAACTACAAAATACTTTAATTATTAATGTTATCCATGATCACAATGTAAGTTTTCTCGTAACATGCAAGAACCACATACATTATTTATAATATTGTAATATTTGAGAATAGTAAGTTAGATAATACCTTTATTGCTTTGAAAGAAATGCTTGTAAGTTAGAAGTAAAGTTTCTCTAATGGTTGTACAGGTTAAAATAGTGATTGTAATAATAACCTACCCAACTCTGGAATGTCGTGAGGAGGGGTGAAATCCGAAGATTCATGAAGGAACGCCGAAATCAAAAGCAGCTATCTGAATCCCTGCTGATGCTGGGGTACGAAAGTATGGGGAGCGAACACGATTAGATACCCTAGTAGTCCATGCCGTAAACGATGAGTGTTCACCCCTGGTCTACGCGGATTAGGGGCCCAGCTAACGTGTGAAACACTAAGCCTGGGGAGTACGGCCGCAAGACCCGAAACTCAAAGGAATTGACAATGGCCCGTACAAGCGGTTGAGCATGTGGTTTGATTCGATACAACGCACAAAACCTTACCAGCCCTTGACATATGAACAACAAAACATGTCCTTAACGAGATGGATCCATGGATCTAGTGGGCGGTGAATCACTTATCAAAGAGCGAGCATCCGTCAGGTTAATGATTTAATGGGATCCCAAGATCTAGTTGCCGGTGAACCGCTTATTCTTCATTCACGAAGATTCAGACAAGGCTTGGTAAGCATAAGCTATTTAAATAGGCTTGCAACTTCGCCAGAAGCGACGAAGGGGGCCTCACCGGGAAGGGGAGAGAGAAACAAGATCAAGTTAGTAACGATATTGGATCCCTAATCTAAATGCCATCACATGAAGAGATAGATGTTATCACTTTTTGGATGATAAAAGATTGTTTTTCCTGCTTTGTCGGTGTTAAGGGAGTAGATAAAATTTTTAAAACATCAGGGAAGAAATTTATGCCCACAAATTACTATTAAGGGAAGAAACTTATGCCTACAAATTTACTGTAAACCAAAATTGTTCAGACGGTAGGATTTGGCTTGTCGCTTGCAATCATAATGGCACGTTTGGCGATGGTTACACTACTTGAAACATGTTATGTTACCCATCATTATCTCCTTGGATTGGTGGCTATGTTGTTGGATTTGCGTCTCCAGTTGTTTCGCGTCCCAACCAATGAAATAACACAACAGTCTATGTATCGCGATCTATTGAGAAGCATTGACGTCAAAGTATTTGGCTGAGTTGCAACATCTCACTTTTTTAATCCGACATCATGATAAATTTCAATTTCGTTGGCGCTGACAGAAATGATACTGAAAGTAAGTAAGTACAACTATTCAAGTTAAAGTGTGAATTATCGATCTATACTAAGGCATGAGGTAGGGAGGCGATTGATATGAATCAGGACGTCAACAGTCTCTTTGCAAACCAAGATATTGATTTTAGGGTTAGTTGATTTTGTAATTGCAACACTAGCAAACTCAATTATCCATGTAACAAAAGTTTAGGATAGAAAAGATAAACTCAACAACTAAATATAAGTCTTAACTTCTATGAGATTCGAGACTTGATGACGAAATAATTAGTACATACTTAAATTGCGACTCAGAAAAATATAAATTGTAAAGCAACAACACTTTCATCTTTTTTTTATTATTATTAACCTAAATATATTGGCACCTTGATAAAATCATTTGTGTCTAATTGTGTTGATGTTAAGTTTCAGTTTGAGGCGCCTCAAACCGACCACAACTGGTACAATGAACAACGTACAGCAGCAGCAGCAGCAACAATTACAGTCTGGACCCCACCGCAGCCTACACCACGGCGGCGGCGGTGGCGGAGGAGAGCAGAACGACATCGTTCATGTCGGCGAAGGCGCCGCCGGCGGTGGTGGAGGATCAGATTCCATGGACACTCTTCAGAATTCGCAGATCCAATACGTCCCAAACTCGTTCCAGAACGGCGACGGCGCCACCGACATGGACACCGCCTTGAACGGCGTCGATAGCGGCGGCGACCACGCTATGTATCTCACCGGCTCGGAGATTGCTCCGCCTCCGCCCGGCGGAGCTGTGACGGACCAGCTTACGCTGTCGTTTCAAGGCGAAGTTTATGTTTTCGACTCCGTTTCTCCTGAAAAGGTACTCCCTTTGCTCCAAATTTGATTAATTTTGATTGAATTTGTATGCTGTATTTCTTTTCCAAATTATGAAAGTTAATATCTTTTGTGTATCAGAGCCTATATATTAATGCTTTTGGATGTTTTGATGTTATAATGACAATCAAATGTTGATTCATATGTTCTACTCAATTTTTGATTGTATTCTCCTCTTTCAATCCAGGTTCAAGCGGTCTTATTGCTTTTGGGTGGATATGAGGTACCCTCGGGGGTTCCTGCGATTGGCATGGCTCCTCAAAACAACCATAAGGTATTTTTACTGTCGGCTACAGGCCTGTTCGAATGAGTTTTGACACTGTTTTTCAGTTGGTTCTAAGTGTGTGCAACTTTTGTAGAGTTTTGGTGAGTTACCTGGGAGGTCAAGCCTGCCTCAGAGGGTGGCTTCGTTGAACCGGTTCAGGGAAAAGAGGAAAGAGCGGTGTTTTGACAAGAAGATACGGTATACTGTGCGGAAGGAGGTTGCACAAAGGTAATATGCATTGAACGCTGTGAATAATGACTTATTTGGGATGAAGTGAGTATGAGAAACTGCAAATGAGCCATCTTAGGTAACAAAAAGCAATGCAAACCTTTATCTGAGTAGTCTAGTTTCCACCTGGACTCAAGTTTTGGATAAATGACTGTTGAGTTATGCGAGGAAGTGTGAGGAATTTGGAAACGTGTAAAAATGATCACAGTTTGTCCATCAAAAGTATATTTTGTCTAATTGTTTCTTTTCGCTGATTGAACTGATGAATAATTCTTCACCACCTCTAAAAGCTCCTTACTCTATCAGAATGCAGCGGAAGAAGGGTCAGTTTACATCTGCAAAGTCAGTTTCAGATGAAGCTGGATCGTCTTCTTCGGAACAGAATGCAGTAACAGTCACAGAAGAGATAGAAACTACGTAAGCACTGCTTCACTTCTCTTTCCATCTCCGTTGTAATACTGTATACTTGGTAAAAATTTTAGTTCCATCCCTTTTCCTATGGAAACTTACATTTACCTCTCCTTTTATTTTTATTTTTTACAGATGTAGACATTGTAGCTGTAGTTCAAAGGCTACTCCTATGATGCGGCGTGGACCAGAAGGTCCTAGGACTCTCTGCAATGCATGTGGACTCAAGTGGGCTAACAAGGTAATTATCTATGAAGCAGTTCTATGACTATGAGTCATTCTATCTTCAATTTTCCTTTGAAGTTATTAGATATTTTGCTTATTCATTTATCTGGTTTAGGAAGCTCAGGGAGCATATTATAAGTAACTGAGGATATCTCTCTCGCTTTAGATTCTACAAATTAATTATAGTTCAATGCATGCATTCTGGCATTCTGCATTGTTCTCTTCCTGAATATCTGATTAGAGTAATAGTCCTTTGAACACCTACTATGGTTTCCGTGTCATTCAGACAAAAAATAGCATTAATTGGTTGAGTTAGATACTATCAGGGTTGTCGTGAACTTGAACATGTGTTTCTTTTTCTTGTTTTTTTGAGGAAAACTTGAACATGTGTTTCTTAAGTGTTAATCAGTTATTTTGATATCTGAGCTTATTGTACAGTAGATAAACACATGATAACTCTTCTGCAAGCATGACTATGTTGTGTTAAAGGCAATGAAATCCTTGTGTGATTCTAGTTCTCTTTATTTGCTTTCCTTTTCCTACTCGGTTAGTCTTCTTTTACTCTTGAGAAGTACAAATTTTCTAAAGTTTCTTCTGCTCTACATCAACATTTTAAGCTTGTAAGATTATCCCCAGAATTCGTATAAACCTAACTTTTGCAAGCATGAATATGTTGTGCGTTAAAGGCAATGAAAATCCTTGTTTGATTCTAGTTCTCTTCATTTTCTTTCCTTTGCTTACTCGGTTAATCTTTTGACTCTTGAGCAGTACAAATTTTCTACAGTTCCTTCTGCTCTAACATTTTAAGCTTGTAAGATTATCCCCAGAATTCGGATAACCCTAAATATGCTTTCACGTAGACAATATTGTCTGATTGTCATTAGATGGGAACTCTTCCCCGCATCTTGTGACCAGAAATAATTTTCATGTTCACTCAAATTTCTGATATTGCTTAGAACGAGTTTTAGATCGGATACATATATCTTGTGGTCAGAAACAATTTTCTTGCTACGTGTATTATCAAAATTTTCTATTATTGCTGAAAATGGTTATAATATTCATAGATTATACACTTTGCAGGGAATTCTTAGGGACGTTTCTAAAGTCCCCTCTGCTATGAAGGCTCTCAAACAGGTCTGTTAAAGTCTTAAAGATCATCTCCGCAAAGCTTATTTGCTGCTATTACCCTTTATGGATTCTTGTAAAGATGAAATGAATCTTACTAATATGATCACCATGATTTAAATGACAGGCCAAAGGTCAAGAGAATGGTTCAGAATTGGCGTCTCCAGCTGCTGATATCATCACTTCTTCTAATGCTGATAGCTCAGCTACAGCCCTGCCAGACGGTGGGCTGTCAAAATAAATCTTGGGAGTCATTGGAGGTCGGTGGTGCATATTGGTGCCTGAATCGTGTGCACAAATCATAAAGACTTTGTATGAGTATGAGGATGTAGGATATGGCGACTGATTGTACATATTGTATGACTATAGGAATAAACTGGAGATGCTCATTAGTCTTTTCTTACTGAACTACCTTTGTTGTAACAATTGTTTAGGCTTTGTACCAAAGTATTGATATTCTAGAAGTTTTTACTGGAGTGCTAAAAAGGTTACTTGACCAAATTTGGTTTTATTTACGAAATTGGAAACCTAGTGGACATGTCAGTTACTAGCTGAGATAGAAAGATTTAACCCGAGAGGAAAGAAGCAATTTTTAAAGCATCTGGAGCTACATTCTGAATTTGTATACATGCCATCAATTACAAAACATAAGAAAAATAGGGAGCTTCTGAATTGTAACTCTTGATACAGAAAAATTGATGAAGGGAAGGCAATATGCACAAGCCATTATAACCAAATCCAAATACATCCAATAACATTTTTCAAAGGTTGCCAGATACATTCAGACAGCCTATGCATTAGCGCACAAAAACAAAGGTTGCCACGCAACCACTACTTTTTATTCATATCCGTTTTTTTCTCAGGCTATTGATAACATCGGCTACTGTCTAAAGTGCTAAATAAAAAAAATAGATTTGGCAATAAGCAAATAATATGAAGAGACAGTAACACTTATCTATTTCTATTCCAAAAATATAGTAATATTCTGTACCACACAAGAACCAAAGCGTATGGTTCTAGATGTTTCAACTCTACTATTCAACTGGAGGATAGATTCCCAGAGTGCTGCGCCCACCTCCATTCGAGTCTGCATTGTTAAAAAATGGAGAATGTTCTCCAGAATGGGCCGATTTGCGGGATTTGTTGGTCTTGGGAGATGCACCATAGGAATCAAAGGATCCACTGCTATTGGAGTAGAACGATGAGGATGGCAGCCCGTGAATCTTTGGAAGACCAGTTGTATCGGTATTCAAATTGTAACCCCTCTCAACTGTCTCGGCTTCGAGCGGAAGTTCATCCAATACCTAACATTAGACAAAACGTGTACTAAACTCAATAAATGCGGGCACGAAATCATATCTTAGAGAAATATATATATAGCAGTAACGCATGTCAAGGAAGTATTCAACTCACTCTGAAAGCTTGTTGAAGGACGCGCAGCTGTTCACGAGCACGTTTCCTCTTGAAGGATATTTCATCAGGTTCCTGCAGCATCTCTTCAAAGAGGTTGTCCCTGAAACACACAGAGCAATCAAAAACAGTTCTAAAACAGTGCACCCAAACTTCTATTAACTGCAACTTTCATTTAGAGCTATAGTAAATCAGTTCATGGTAACTTTCACTAAAATTACCAGTAAACAGTTCATGGTATTTTACCCTACCTGTAAAGCTTCTTGATGAACATATTGTGCAGCTCCCTTTTGGTGTGATTTACCTGGACCATGGTTGAACACATCAACATCATTGCAGCTCAAATTTACCATTCTCAGAGTGAAATTATTGACACATATTAAAGATATCTACATCAACTTCAATAAAATTCAAAATTAAATATCCACCTTGATTCAGGTGAGAGACACTAGGAGGGGACACTAGTCCTACCTCAGTACATGTAAAAAAGATCATTTTTTGCAATACATTATTTTGATGATAATGATTTTTTTTTTTGCCAAATGGAGGCTATATACAACCAAGCTAATCTCAGATCCACACACTCAGCAAATTTAAAAAAGATCATTTTTGCAATACATTATTTTGATGAGAATGAAGAATGTTTTGCAAAGACGGAGGCCATACACAACAAGGTCATCTCTGATCCACAGATTCTGAACTCACTGGAGTTGTAATTCCAAAATATTTTAGAAGAAAAACGTGGCGATTCTATGTAATATTAGTAGATTCCCCAACTATTAGTGAATTCATGAAATCCAATTTCAGCAACCACAAAAATACAAAATTAAAGATCAAACTATCATTATAGAAAATGAACTCTTTTGAAGCTCAAAAGGTGGAGATCGAAATACCAACATACCAGAAAATGCATGATAGCTTTCGGCACAGCATCTTCAATGTTCTTTCTGACAATGTCATAATATGACCTCAACAGAAGCTTTGTTATAGTAATTTCAGTAGTCTCCTGCTCCGAGTGTACGTCAGATGGCCTCAGCACAGCTGGCGGCTGCAAAAAAAAATCAAAAGATCAAATAATGAATTCATAAATGTGTAAGACCAAAAGCAAAGATGACTTTCCCGAAACCTACACAACTCAGGCCATACCTCTCTCAGATGAATCATTGAAGGGCCATAATGCTCTACACTCTGGACTTGTTCATTTAACAGCTTACTTAAGTCCTCTTTTACAGCAGTGCGATGATTATCCGAACCACCAAAAATCGAGGATATTCCCCAGGTTGAGCCTGTAGTAGCCCCTGTTGTGAAGCATAATAGAAACATAAGTATCTCTGTATCGGAACTCAAAATATGTGTTGGATTTAATCTGGAAGACATGGAAATAGCTAGCTGATATCTATTTGAACATGTAAGTTATATAATCCCAATTAGGATAGTCATACCTGAACTTGCAGGTTTTTCAACATCAGCAGCAGGCCGAGCATTCTGTTTCCAAACAGAACAGATATAGTTAAACAAATCAAATATTCAGTGGCCAGAATAAGGATGACCCCAAAGACATGTGTCATGGCTAAGAAAACAACAAATAACTACCTGCTCAATAAATCCATTTGCAGGTCGTGCTAGAATTGCACGAGATTTTATGCTCCTTTCAGATGCTGGTATTTTCTCCAAGTCTAAGCCCTCCTTAATTGACAATTTGGAATCATGAGAAGAAAGTAAGACAACAGAAACCTTGTGAAGAGATATGGAGAAGATTAAAATTTACCTTCGGCCGAGGACCAGATGCTGCCCCCTTGGACTTTACTTGGTTATTTGCCAAATCCACGGCTTTATTACCACCAATAAAATTTGGATGGGATGTATTTATGTAATCCATCTGCAGGATGCAGTTATTAAATTCAAAGTAAACAAACTTTCCAACAAATAAAGCTAATGTGCTGACATGCATGCGTGCAATTCTAGAACATATTATTGAGGTTCTGAACCCTCTCAAAGGGGGGAGGAATATCTTACCTCCATCTCAATAATATGACCAATCATTGTTTCTGAGGGTTCAAGGCCTTCTCGCAAAAAGTTTCCAATCACCTCATCCATGCGCTTTCGTAAAACAGGAAACCTTTGCAATTCCTGGATTACACATCGGTGGCTCATCTGAAAGAACACCAGAGTTATTCTCCCTGTATATTCTGCTCAAAACTTGCTACAGTCAACAATGAACACTCTCACCTTAATTAGCTCGTCATATATAAATCTAGCACACTGAAGACTGGGGTCCAATAACCGAGCTATCTGCCTCCGAACTAAAACTTCAAAGGGCACCTAGAGAAAAAGGTTAACCAGCATTTAAATCCAATTGATTGCCAAGTAATAGCAGAAATTGACAAATGGATAGGAGACCTACTTCTGGAACAAATAATCCAGATCGAGTTCCGGTTGCATTTTGGATTGCAGTGCGGATGTCATCATCAGTCAGATCTTCACATGGATCAACTTCCTGAAAGATAAAGAAAAAGGTTGTTATTCTCCATGGATTTTATACTATCAAAGCAGCCCTGCTGAAGCTCTAAGCTAGGTATTTTTTGAGAGGTATTCCAACTACTACTATCATAAATGTAATAAAATTTGACATCAGGCAACTAGGCAAGTTTCAAGTATTGGTCGACATGTATATTATCTTCAATCCAGTTATCAAAAAGTGTCATGTTCAAGGAGAAACAACAGGAGAGAACAAATAAATGTCATATTGATTCCTAGATTATGCCATTTATGTAATAAGGAAACATCAGAAAGTTGGAAAGGTCGAAGCCTTAAAATAGAAAACATAGCACCGACTGTAGACTGTAGCAAATTAACATACCTCCAAACACTTAACAAATATGTTCTGGAAAATGTAATGAATCCTTGCACCTCCAGATAACTCGGTGGTGGACATTTCTCCACTCTTACCCTCAATCATTGAAGAATAAGCTGTTTCAAAAGAAAGGGCAAAATTTTAACAGATTCCTAGTTGACTTGAAGGGAACCAAATTAGCTTGCAACATCACAGTAGAGTGCAGTTTTTGTTGTATGGACCTAAACCCGGGGAATAGATCAGCATACAAAATCTGCCACCAACCAAGATATTACCTTCAGAGTATTTTGAAAGAATGTTAAGCATCAGTGCTCCTTGTCCAGCCTATGAATAGATAGCAAAGAAAACAATTATCTCCCCTAAGGGACTGAATCCAGGATAACATATAAACACTAAAAACAAATAACTTAATATAACCAGGCATTGGAATATATTCGGCTCGGAAAGGGATCAGTAACAAAATATTCCAATCCATACTCTTGTAAAGCTTTTAAGCATGTACCTTTGACTCAGTTACTTCTCCATAGCTAGCATGCTCTTTTGCAACAGCAACCAAATTAGCATTAATGCGAGCTTTTAATCCAGGAAGTACTGCTTTAATATGTTGAACTAAAAGCTGCAAACAAATCAGAATGAATCAATAAACCACTTGAGATGAGACTGACTAAGAACGGCCTTCATCAATTTATTTCTTAAAAGTGCCATTCATTTGCTATTTCATTATAAAGAGGCTTAATTTTTAATATGTCACGCAGTATAAAAATCTACAGTACAAGTATCGGAGCAACTTTGTTCCTACCTGGTTCAACTTTTTTGCCAACTGAGGTACCCCACAACGATCTGCTAGGTCACTATACACCTACAATAGATCAAGCGCTAATTTTAACTAATGTAAATCAGAGCTAGAATATAGAGGTACAAGGAATCAAAACCCATACTGGACGATTGAGAAAGAATTTTTCCTCGGCCACTAGTGCATCCTTTATACTCCGGTTTAGAGTTATGTCCTGTTACAGAAATAATAAATCAAAAGTCCAACCAAAAAATATAAATAGTGCCTAGAAAACATGTCACTTTTTTGTTTTTTTTTTGTTAGAAAACATGTCGCTGAAAATATGAAAAAAAAAAAGGAAACTAGCACCTCTAATCAAAAGATTTAGAAAATATCTATGTATCAGTTCAAAGTATATGCAATATTTAAATCAGGATGATTATTAAGCTCACTAAATTATCCAATCCCCCTTACCCACTTCAATATTGGTGCAAAAGAGCAGGCAAATGTAATTAGTGTCTATCATAAGCTGGCCATGCAATGGACAGAAACTTCCCTAATATAATTCTGTTATCTCACCTCTAAATCAAATCCAATCATTAAAATAAATAAGAGACCTTCAGCTATGAAGCTTCACGAGACAATCAAGAGTAACAACAAGAAAATACAAACTTAAATAATTTACAGCATTAGTGACCCATACATCACCAACAGCGTCAAATAAAATGTTTTCAATATTATCAACAATTTTTAGTGCAACTGATGCACACAACCAACAGACTAAATCAATTTTTAGTGTAACAAATCAATGTTTTGAACATCAGAAGGCTTCAGCACCACTCAATATATCACATTAGGCAGCACACTATACAATCAAGAATTAAAAAGATCATGCCCATTCAATTTGAACCTAATACATTTAAGACAAACAGACTTGAGTGTTGATTTGGAGGATAAAGAACGAGTTAATATAAGAAACAAAATTACAAAATGAACCATATACAGCAGATTTCTCCACCAACCAAACGAGTTAAAACAGAAATCCAGAAGAGAAATTAAATTTACCTCCTGGCTGCGATTCACAACACCCACATAACCAAGTTTAAGTGGAACTTTTTTCCCAAGCAAAGCATCGCGGGCATCAGTCCCTCTATCCATAATGTCCAGCTGTGGTCACAAAAAAACATTTGACGATATCCCATGAAAATTAACATCACAACGACTTAATTTAAAAGTAAGTCACCTTAGTTATAACACCAATAGTCCTCGTACCTGCCACCACAAAGTAATGCACAAGTGTTACTTACTCCAAATGTATGAACATCCTAACAATCAATATAAATCACATTAAAACTCATATGTATTGCCCTAAGAACCTACCGTCAGGATCTGCAGCTCCGGCAATCTGTAGGGCGTCCGAGTTCGACAAATCAGAATTGGCAGGTGTTACAGCCAGTATCAAGCAGGTGGGCTTTCTGATATACGACATAATCATTGTTCTGATGCGTGCTTCAATATCAGTAGGCTGATCCCCAACGGGTACCTTGGTAATCCCAGGCAAATCCACAAGAGCCATAGTGAGAACATTTGGTGAGCATATCCTCAATCTAATCTGTTTGTCCGAAACGCCTTTATTTGATCCTACTTCTTTATTGGTCTCCGACTGCAGCCATTTACAAATCATCAGCTTCAAAATTATACTAATACTGTACTCGGAAGTAGCAATCAAAATTATGCTAACACTGTATTCATATCAAGAAAAAAGCAACTAAAAGCTAAGAAAATTACTCTACCTCGATTTCCCGACGAATTTCATTGAAATTAAAAAACTTCTGCCCCGGAAGATGGAGAAATTCTCCCCATTCCTCATCCTTGCCGTCGGCCTTCCTCTTCGTCTGCTCGAGCTGGAGCACGAGCGGGCGGCGAGTACAGATGTCGGAGCCCCTGGGGAGGAAGTCGCGGCCCACAAGCGCCTCCAGAACACTGGATTTGCCGCTGCTCTGACTGCCGACAACCGCCACTTGCGGCAGCTCGATGGTGGACTGACTGGAGAGCTGAGCGAAGATATCCTGCAGCTTGTTGACGATCGGAATCACCGAGCTCCCCAAGGGAGAAAATCCGCCGGAAGGAGGAGCAGCCTCGTTAACTGATTCCTCCGCCATTGATCAATCGACTGTATCAGAAAAGCCCTGATATCTCGCCGGAGAGTTGAGCGATACCCTAGCCCCAAACCGAATATATATATTTAAAAAAAGTGAAAATAGATTGGCGGTATGAGAATTTGCAAAGAAATTTGGGATTTTATGTGTGAGGCAGCTTGTGATTTGGTTTGGTGTGACGAGAAAGAAACGGGAAAATAGTATGGTATTCTTTTATTTCTTTATTAAAAAATAAT
Organism: Sherardia arvensis; assembly: GCA_948330725.1. Lineage (NCBI taxonomy): Eukaryota > Viridiplantae > Streptophyta > Magnoliopsida > Gentianales > Rubiaceae > Sherardia > Sherardia arvensis. The sequence goes on along the minus strand of OX415238.1, from coordinate 3,960,999 downwards.
TTCCTTGTTCCACTGGGAGAAAGAAAGCAGCAAGTAGTAGGGTTCTGCTGCAAAACGACGTGGGATTGTACGTGAAGAATCCCTTTGAGGAAGCATCGTGGGGGGCATTTTGGGTATACAACAAAATTTTAATTGGATTTGATGCCCTTCTTTTGGGTATTTGAAATTAAAGGATTTATATTTTGGTGGTATTATACTTACATACTATATATATACAGTACAGTATCTTATTATTAAAATTCAAAATACAAATAAATTTATGAAAATATTCTCAATTATTATGTTCGCAGAAAAATATTATAATTTTATTATTAAAGTGAGTAAAATATCAAGATGCATTTTTTGTTTGTCTTTTCCGATTATTTTTTTACTAATATTTTGTAATAAAAAGTTAATGAGAATGAACAAAATTCATACCAAAGAAAACAAAGGAATAGAACAATTTTCTACTCTAAGTATGAATGTAATATATGGGTTTAATACATGGATTTCGAGTATTCGAATACGAATAACTATGCTGAATTTAATATATGGGTTTCAAGTACTCGAATTTTTTAAAATATGAATTATAATGTGTGTTTTGGTTCGAGAAATTATTGTGTGCAGCGGACGTACCACCTCACCTGTATATTCGTTCAATAGTTTGCTGACACATTATTTTCTTTCAATTGATTTAATTGCTAATTTTGCTTGATGCCTTTTAAATGTTTTATACGGAAATTTCACCCTTATTCGTATAAACAAATTAATAAAATAATCTTAAAATTAATTCTCTGTCACCCTAAACCTTATAAATAAATGAAAACTCTATTTTATTTTACATCGACACATATGGTATGCGTAACCATTTTATTTTGTAATATCACCGATATTGTGTGACCATTTATTTTGAAACAACATTAAATATCATCATCGCAGTTTTATTTAATTTTATGAAAATGGAATTGCAGTGTGTGTGGTATACTATTATGATTATTTATAAAAACAAGTAGCATGTAAACCGGTAAGATGTGTAGCGTGTTGATATATAAGTCGAGAATGCCACACGAAATACATGATTTACCTAATGGATTGCCCCCTTGGCCAAGCAAACACCAGAAAAGACGAACTCAAAGTTCAGGGAGATGAAACGAATCCAAAACTTAAGGCGGTGCGAACTGATAAACATCAATTAAACAAAAATCAGTCACGCACTTTTGGTTTGGAGTGACCAACAAGTTTCTCCGGCGAGATCAGCAATATATAAATGAAACTCCGGTCTTCACAGTTCACACAATCATTTCGTCTGAAGAAAGCTAGCAACCATAACTTACATACTCTATTATATATCTTCTGCTTACTGATTGTAATGTGTAATTTCAATTGCTATATATTCAGCTGGAAAACCTGCCCCTCGTGCTGCTCCACGCCGGAATAACCCCGTTCCTCGCCGGGATCGCGAGTCTCCCGCTTCTGTCCGGAATAATCCCGTTCCACGCCGGAATAACCCTGTTCCTCGCCGGAATCGCGAGTCTCCCGCTCCTGTGACAGGTATATATTGCATGCTTAGCTGTGTTATTTTGCACGTTAATTCGCTGTGTTATTTTGCCTTGTATAATGGTAGTTTCTGTCATGCAGTTAAGCATTATTCCACGTGTGCGCATGCTAGCTGACGATGATCATAAGAGTAGACCTATTAGCAGTGGCGGATCCATTTTTGGAACAATAGCTAAAGCTGGTATATATATATCCTTTATGCTTATAATATTATATATATATATGTACGGTTTTTTTCACCAAAAGTTGATAAATACAAAATAAAATTACAGAAGTTTTATTATGAGTGCTTACGAAATAAACAGTTTTTTAGACACTTTACCAAACAATAAAAACGGCTTTTGATTTGAAGCACAATAGATGAACAGATCAATAAGTACACATAACAGGTTAAAAATTAAATTGTTCCTAGCTATAATCATAATGTGATCTGTGAGTTTGTTTGCTTGAATTTCAGGTATAGCTTATGCTGTTGTGAGAGCTCTGGCAAAATCTGGCGAGAGCCCGCGTAGCAGTGTTCAACAAGAAGCGGTTACAGGTGCTACTCCGGCACCGGCGCCTGCAAACGACACGGCACTCTGCGGCATAACAGCCAAGGCATTCCAAGACTGTGTGAATAAGAATAGCAGTGATATTAGCAAGTGCCAGTTCTACGTGGACATGCTGTCCGTGTGCCGTAAAAACAACCTCATCTCCGGCGTCACTCCGGCGCCGGTACTCTCTGATGCTTGTGGTGCAACTGCCAAGGTGTTCCAAGACTGCGTGAATGAGCAAAATGACGATATCAGCAAGTGCCAGCTCAGCATGGATATGCTGTCCGTGTGCCGCAGAAGCTCCGGCTACAACCTCATCTACGGCGGCACTCCGACGGCTGCACACACCGCCGAGAAATAGGTTAACTAGTAGTACTCAATAAACAGCTAATTATGAAGTCCAAGTTTTCATGATTAATTAATCAACCCTAAATATTTGATTTATACAAACTCTAAAAGTATATTTTGGTATGATTTGATTTGATTAATATTTTCTATTTTTATAAATAATAAGGGGGAGAAAACATAGACTGTGTAATTTTATAGAAGTCTTGTCGAACTAAAATGCTTTTAAAAAATGGATTTTTTTATATAATTTATAATAGCATAATTTGATTTCTTTTGAGGGAAGAAAATATAATCGACAAATAAGTGGATAATTAATCTTATCTTTTTGCACAAACAATTAAGGAAAAAATAAATAAAAACAGATGAAAGCGTCATAAACTAGAATGTTCTTTTGACCATACATTCACACCACACACGTTTTACACGTACCAAACGGATCAAAATCTCTTTGACCGAGTACTATGTGCAAACGAGCGTGAAATACGAGGGTCTCTTTGTAATAACAAACTCTACCGTAATTACCACACGAGGAGTTTCTTGAAGGAGACGAAATCAGTTTTTTACTCCAATAGTCCTTTGAAAATCGGAATATGGCATATGCTGTTTTTTGTACTTTTCAAAATAAAGCAATTTTGCTATCTTGAACCAAATTATGCTTTCTATTTTATCAAAATATTCAATTACATTAAATTAAACTAAATTGAATGAAATATAACATGGTTCAAATTGACTTATAATATGTAATTTTAGGTATTACTGTAGTCTGCTTTCAAAAAAAGCATTACTATAATCTAATATTTTATTTTTATATTTCAAAATACATTATGTTAGTATGTTAATGATAAACTTAGCAACATGGAAAATATGTAATTATGTAATTCTATATAACACTTTAGAAAAAAATTTAGATAGGTTGGAACATGCCCTAATCTTTCTATTTTAGAAGTCAGGATAAGATTCAAAGTTAAGGGGTGAGATTATAATTTCTAAACTTAAGGCGGTTTGAAGTGATAAATAGTACTTTTTGAGGGACCTGAGAATTCGTTGGGAGTTATAAATTCCGGTCTTCACATCTACACGTCGCAATAATCCACAGAACTCTCTGGAACTGCCAAGACCGGTCCTTCGTCTGAAAAATCTAGGGTTTCTTCGCCTTCGCCGCACACTCTCAGCAACCATGCCTCGCCGTAGCTCAGGTCGGTTTCCGATCTATGCATTTACATGTTCCTTAATCTGTATTAGGTTAGGTATTTCAAATTGTTGAATTTCTGAACCTTATAGGCCTGCAGATTGGATAATAGAGATGTCATTTGAACATGTATGTTGCTTGTATTGCTTGGATAATTGTTAGGAATGGTGTATTGTTTCCTTGTATGTTTGTATTTGGGGAAAGTTTGGGCTTTTCTTGTTATATTGTTAGGGTTTGGTGTATTTTAAGTTAGATTGATGCCTGTGGCTTTACACTGTCTACTGATGTGATTACAACATGTATGCTGCCTGTTTTGTTTGAATAATTGTTTAATTTCAACATGTATTGCTTGTATGTTTGAAATTGGGGAAAGTTTGGTTATATGGTTATGGTTTAGATAGATTGATGCCTTTTTTCTAAAGCTGTGATGTTTATATGTTTATCAAGATTTCTGGTGGTGTTAGAGTAATGTGGTTTGTTAGTGTTGTTGTGGGAGTTGTATGCCTGTTATGTGTTTCCTGACAGAATTGCAATTACCTGTGATACAATGTGGATTTGTCGCTCTGAAACTTGTTTGAACTATTGTTGTTTTTCAGGAAGATCTGCCCCACGTGCTGCCCCTCGCAGGGCTCCTGCTCCTGCACCAGGTATTTACTCCATTGTTTTTGCCTTGTGTGTTGATCAGTATTTGAGAAACGTGTTGGCTTTAGTGTAGATATAACAATTGATTGTATTAATTGAAGTTGTTTGCTATGTGATGCAGTTAACCGTGCTCCCCCTCCAGCTCCTGCTCAAGCTAGCAGTGGTGGTGGCCTTCTCAGTGGCATTGGTTCTACCATAGCCCAAGGTATACTTTTTATCTATTCTCATATTGTTTGTAACATTACGAAGAGAGCTCAAGTGAAACTGGATTCGTAGGAATAATGAAAAATACATGCTATATTATTCTTATTATTCATCGATTAACGAGTCCTAACTGCTTATTTGCTTTGATTTTAGGCATGGCTTTTGGTGGTGGTAGTGCTGTGGCTCACAGGGCTGTTGATGCTGTCATGGGTCCACGCACCATTCATCATGAAACTGTTGCTTCAGAAGCCATTTCAAGTGCTACTCCAGTATCAGCTGCCAACTCCATGGGACTCTCTGATGCTTGCAGCATGCATTCCAAGGCATTCCAAGACGTAAGACTACAGTTTTCTTTGCTTGTCGCTTCTTCTCTTTCTAATCTATTAAGATGCCTTACAACTCATTATGATAATATTTGTTACCTGTAGTACTTTGTGGTGTCCATGGAGGCGGGGGTGGTTGTGTAGGTCTTGTTTTTGCTAGGTTGTCAATTAGATCCATTTACCTTGATGATCTATCACACTCTTTTAAGTTGCTTTTAAACAGACATGCATAATTCGAATGATAATTAGACAGAATTACCGTTTCTCTGTTGGTCTTTATTATCAATTGTGCCTCACCCTTGCTCCTCTTTTGGCAGTGCCTGAACACCTCTGGCAGCGACATCGGCAAGTGCCAGTTCTACATGGACATGCTCTCTGAGTGCCGCAAGAACTCTGGCTCCGCTATCAATGCTTAAGCTCTGTTGCAGATGTGCTCTTTATTTCAGTTATTTGAATCGGATTAGCTATTCATGAACTCTTATGATGATGAAAGAACTTAGTAGTAATTGTACTTGCCTGCTTCCTTGTAAGCATTTGGCATGGATTTATGCAACTTTGCATGAATAATTTGTGAACAAGCATGTTATCTGCAATGGCTTTTTACGGGCAATGTTCAATGTTCAAGATGTTTTATCCACTCTGTTTTTGATTTTTTATTCCAACCTGATAGTCAAATCATTTGAATGTATGGATTGTCCTCTCATCTGTGACAACGCATGTATTAATCTTTAAAGACATTTCTAAGGACTCTGATTTTTTAGGAACATGTCCCTTGAAAAATAGAATTTAAAATGATTCAGTTGATCAAGAACCTATTTTCGAATCTGAATTTTGAAATCATATATTGCCATTCTCTCAACTGGGGACCTGGAAAACCTTCTTGTCCTAAACAATCTTTTATAAACTCAACCATGGCAAACCATTTTGCCTTGAACAATCTTTTACAAACTTAACCGAAGAAAATTGGATTTAACTCAAGCCAGCCACATTCATGCATAAATGAGTTTTAATTGGTTTGATTTTTGATTCATGATGTCAAACAAAAGCAATTTACAGTACAGATAGTTGTTTTAAAAGCTTGCCCATTATGCATAAATGATTTTAAAACGATGATGGCATCAAATGATGCCCTAGTATTTGATTAATAGCAGTTTGAACACTGTCACATTGGCTACAAATAAGACTAGTCTCTCCTTCACCAATTGTTCGAAAATGGATCATATCTACAACTTCGCCAAACTTTCTGTCAAATTACTCAAACTCTCTCCTCATCACAATCATCTTCCCTTGAGAAAGCTGATGCAGAATTTCTTCCAAGATTCCCTATCAGGTTCATGAGCCTCCACAGCAGATCTCGCCTTGTTAGCAAACTCCTTCTGCCAGAGACACCAAAACTTACATTAATAAGTGAATACTCAAATTTGTTCGGGTCCAAATGAAGAAGAACTGAACATACCTCGACTAGATTGTGCAGAATAAGCTTGTCAATCAAACTCAGAAGGATGTCCTTAGTGTACTCGGGGTGGCCTTGAATTCCCATGATGTGGTCACCATACTTGAACATCTCCACTGCTGTTCTGTTAGACCATGCCAGCACTTCTGCTTTTGCCGGAAGCTCATAAACCTGGATGAGCAACAGTTAGATCATATTCCTGTCGAAAACTTTCAACTAAGACAGTGATCAAGACAAACCTCATCACGGTGGCACTCGATGATGGATAGAGATGAAGGCATTTTCAAGGCTGTGAACTGCTTCGAAGATGACAGCTGGACTGTTGTGAGCCCGACATCCCAGCCTGCTGTTGCTCGGCCTACCTTGCCACCCAATGCTCGCGCCAAAATCTGTCATTTCAAAAAAGATCATCAGACTCATATGATTTGAATTGGAAAAAATTTAAATAAGTTTAGTAGAGGTCCATTTTGGAAAACCTGCCAAAGTAGCAATCTTTTTCACCACATTCATAGTGTGATTTGATTATCAGTGGGGCCAATTTTACAAAAATCATTAAAGATAGTGATGCAACATTTGTGGATGCAGAAATAAAGAGAACAAATTCCATGGATATGGTTAGTGATTACTCTATTTGGTAGAAATGACTTGTGACAAATGTAACGCATTTTAAGCCACCTAGGGTCCTAGACAACACCGTCTCAATGAAAGCGAATGGCATTGTGTCTACTCCACAACTCAAATGATTAAGGAGCACCATTGGTTTCAACAACAAAAACACAATGACATTAACCTAAACATGATGATCAACACGATTGCGAAATTACCTGAATTTGAGCAAAAAAAATGATACAAGACACCTTTGATGAAGTAAAAAATGTTTTGGATCAATTAAAATCTAAATCGGTGTAAAATGCGAAAATATGCAATTTAGTTGGAACGGATAAAGTATGTGTGGATCTTGGGTTTGGAGTTGCCATATGGACCCTAAAGTCCAACCGGAATTGGACCACTTTTAAAACAGTCTTGGCAGATAATAGAAGTACACCTATTAATAGCCCACGAGAATCAGACATTTTAAATTTTATTTTACTTTTGATAACAGAGCGTTATATAACTTATATAACAAAATGTTGTTCTTATCATATGACAAATAAAAGTTAGGCAAGATTGCCAAACAATTCATTTTTATGCCTAACATATTCAGTATTCACTGAATTTGTTCAAATTGCTAAAAATGAATGACATGAAATATCTCCATTATCCATACAAATTAGACACTTTTCCACTATTTTTCAGATGCTCGAGGGACCGATTTCATAAAAAATGTTCTTCTATTTTTCGCCATTGCTTTTTCTTTTTCATTTGTCTCGTTCTTAAATGTTCCACAAATGTAATATCACACTTTCCTAAAAATAACACTACCAATTTTAAGTGGAATAATATTCATTTCTAACACCTTCTTAATTTAAGATAGTTTAGATTAATCTTATCCATTAATCCTACTTACACTACAAATTTATATAATTTGATCTATTTTTTTAGTACTGGAAATATTGTAGATTATTATAATACATTGAATTTGGACAATTTTTTTTAAAAGGTTAAATACAACCTGTATTGGACGCGTGACGGTGTTACAAACCGTACACGAACAGTGGACTGAGTCCGGATTTCCCGTTAACAAAATACAAACAATTTTTTTTATACTAATCTCATTTTTATTTTTATATTAATTAAACTTTAATAATAAAAAACGCACCAAATTAACAATGCCATTATTCTCGACGGTTCGATAGCATCGGAAACTCAATAAAAAACAAATTCAGGCATGCAAACGACGTAGTTTTGGAGCAAATACCTGGTGTCCAAAGCAGATTCCGAGGATCTTCTTCTTCATCGATTCGAGCTTCTTGAGAAACGCGATGAGGCCGCAGATCCAGGCGTCGTTTCCGTGAGCATCGTTGCAGCTGCCGGTGATCACGAACCCGTCGATATCGGCGATCTCGTCGTCATCGGGAAACTCGCCGTCGACCACCCTGTACTTGTCCCACGTCTCGCCGTCTTCGCCCAGCATTCTGACGAAAACGCCGAAGTAACCGCCGTAGAGCTTCTTCACGTAGTCGGAATCCTCCGCGCAGGCAAGCACAGCAAATCTCTTCCCGCCGCCCATTTTTTCCGGCAAGTTTCTCTCTCTAGATTCTGGGAGGGATTTTGTAGAGAGAGAAAGCGGGGAGGGAAGGGATTGAAATGGACGGAGAATGAGAGTAAATGTGTGAGTTGTGGAAGAGAATGCCAGGGGGTTTATAAACAAGCTGGGGTTGTGAGTAAATTACGATTCTCTCCTTTTTGGATTTATTATTATTTTTTAATTATTATTAAAGCTAGCTGCTACTAGGTGTTTTTAGGACGTAAATTACGTAATCATATATACTTTAATATTACGAGTTTAATTAAATTCAACGATTAGAGTTCGATGATGAGCTGTAAAGTATATATTCATTCATGAGTCAGTTTCGACTTCTACCGCAAGTCAACTAATGTACATTTTTACTGCAATTAAAAATTATTTTTCCTTTCAAATTTGACACATTGTCAATGTCATTCTCGATCAATTTTATACGAATGTGCAAAAATATATTATTAATGAGTAATAATATAGACACTAGATATTTGTTTTCATTTTTTCAATTTACTAACCCCATTTATTAAAGATGGTGATTGATTCAGAGTTTAAAGGTAGTTAGACACGTAATTTTAATAAAGTGATGAACATTATAATTATTTTAGCAAAAAAATCAAATTCTACACTGGCAAAATGATTATGCAAATAGCAATCCGATAAAAAAATAGATTGAAATGAAATTATTATGCTACATATCTTACCATTCTTGACGCAATTTATGAGCTGTATAATCGCTTATTAGTTATAGTGCAAAAAGTGTGACAAGGAATGCACAACAATACTTTGGTGCTAGTTTCATACTCTTTCTTCTTTACATTGACGTGTGCTCTTTGAATAAAACTTTTTCCGAACTAAATTGAATTAAATTTTATATCATTATAACTTTACTGATTAACAGATATATTTTCAAATTTGTGATAAATTTAGAAGATTTACTTGGTGAATTTTAGATGATATTTTTATATGCCATATTTATGAGAAGAAAACAAGGCTCTTGTGTATTGTCGTTTTTTAGTAGACAGTGGGCGTTGCATGAAAAAGGCGATGGAGTTAGGCACAATGTTTCACACTTGGGAATATTTGGCAAGAAATCATTTTAAAAGTTTAAAAGGTTTTAGAGGCCACTAGATGATGAAAGAATTTTCTTTGATATCTTGTGTGCTAAATAATATATTTGTTTAAAAATTCATCTAAATTAATATAACGAATGAGTGCAAGGAAGAGGAATGTGAGATGTACACTTAAATTTTGTACAATCTTCAAATATCAAATGCTTAATTGCTATATTTTATTATTAGGTTTATTATAAATTAATTGATATTGACTGCAAGAAACTGTAGTAGGTTTAATGAATAAAAACTTTTAAACAAATCAGATACAACTACAAGGAATGAGGTGAAATTAATCTGAACTGAATAGAAACTTAATGTTACTAACTTATTTTTCACAAATTAAATTGGACTGGATTAAAATAAAATTTCATTTTTAATAAATGCACTCCTCTATTCTAGATAAAACTGCACATTTCATTATTTGCAACTATTTACTTTTAAATTTTGGCGTTGATATTTCATTAGATTAATCTTATTCTAATTTAAAAAATTGAATATTTATATACTATTAATACGTGTACTTAATATTCACGGTCAAACACTAATATTAATAACTATATTTATAAGTATATATAATTTAGTTTGAGACAGCAAGGCAGATGAGTAAATTTCAACACATCTGTTTACTTTCAACTAATTGAATGAACATAAACTAAAATGATGTCTAGATTATGAGAAAGTCTCCCGAAAGTCTAACTTTCGTGACTTTCCATAAGAGTCTTTATATGTTTTAACTTATACAGTGTACCTTTTAATTTGAACTGTAAAATTTGTTATTTGAATTTTATTAATGTTTTAATGTAAATTCATGAATTTTTGCATTAAAACATGTTTTACTATATGTTCACTTTGATACTATCAATGTTTTAACACAAAATAGTATTACTTGACCTTAAATATATAGTGGTAGTTCCATAACACTTAGGAAAGTCGGACTTTCTAGAGACTTTGCACTAGATTAGTTTAAGAAAATATAACACAAATATATATTTAAAATGGCAGAAAAGTAAAGTGTGTGTGGAATAATATTTGACCAAACAGTAAAAAACGTGATCCGTGACAGGAAGGTAAGAATAAAATATTATTAAAATTTATTTTTAGTGACATGCATTTTTTCAATGAACGTAAAAGGATCCTATTTCAAGGTTCAACGTACCTAGACGCACTTCTAGGCTCGGTTCGAAATTGTGGGAGAGGTTCTTAGTGGATCTTTACGTAGGTTTTACATATTTGTCTCATTTATATTTAATACTGGAGTACTAAAAGTCAATAAATTAATAAATTTGATTAAAAAAAGCAGTAAAAATAACAAAAAAATGGACCATTTTCCGACCTCAAGATCGTACGGCGGATCCTCTCAATTAATTTAGAGCACTCAGAATTTTGGTCCATACTCCTTAGTGATGACAATCGGGTTGGATTGGCGGGTTGGCGGGTTCGTGTCGGTGGGTTAGCGGATTAGAAATGCTAAACCCAAACCAAACTTTATAATATTTTGGGTAATGAAATATTGATCCAATCCCGACCCAGTAAAAATCTAGGTTACCCAAATCCAACCCACGAAACATATTTATTTATAACGGAACTGAATATGAGACTAAATTTTAAAATATATGCAGCTCAAATGATCATGTCATATGGAAACTAAATCAAGAATTACAAAATTAACTCTCATTTTCATCATAAATTAATATGATAATCTCAATGGTTTTGGAATTAGAAGATTTGTTCCATTTATAAAGGCAATTTCAATCATTTGCACAATTACACCTTAAATATATGGGTCAAACAGGATACTCATTTAACCCACGGGTTTGACCTGAACCTAACCCATTTATTTTCGGATCACTCATGTCTAACCCAATATAAACCCATACCGTGTTTCGTGTCAAGCCAAACCCACTAAACTCGTGTTCGGTTCAGGTCGGATTTCCGTATCGTGTTCCAAATTGCTCTCATCTAAAATTCAAATATATGGCCACACTGATATAGAGAGGAGAGAATATATTAAAGAGAAATGAAATTTATAAATTTTTATTGTAAAAAGATCTTGACGAATATAAGTCCCATTACATGGGAGATAAAGAGATAAGATTTGAGGGAATAAAAATGCAGGGATATATAACTTTTTATTTGTTTTGGATGTGATTGTAGCATGCCAAATCATCATCAATATCCATCACAAAATTTGACATCTTTTGTAAAGGGTTCTTTATAGCTTGTCACATTATAGTTGTTCTTATGATTTTAAATGAGCCAAAAAGTGAATTTCTGTTTTAATCAAGCTCAAACTCGTGAAATATAGGAATTTGATTTCGTTGGATTTGAGAAACAGTGTTTTAGTTTGGCTGATGAAATCTGATTATCATATTTGAACAAGTTTGATTTGTTTAAATTTGATAAAGTCCGCCTTGTTATAATTTATAGTTCTTATTCACTCCTCTAGTACGTGATATACTAACTATATAAGTAAATGTGTGTTAAACTCGACGAACCCGTTAAATAGTAGTCACGTGACTCAAGTTCAAGATTGATATTCAAATTGGCTCGAGAGTTCGATTCGTATTCATCTAAACTTAATCTTGAATTAAGATTTTGTTCGGGATTTTCAAGAGTTTCACGTGAATGATCTGATTGAATATTTACACCTTTGTTGTTGCACTTCATATCTTTTACTAGCATGCTCTATTATTGAAGTCTGGATTCAGAATAAGAGAGTTTTAGAGAGTTATCATATTTATTTTGCATGGGAGAATATTTTGTGAGCCAATTTCTAAAGTGTGTTAGCAGGTTGGTGTTTTGTAATTTTACCATGACATTATTTGATTATATGTTAATAACGATTTATATTAGAATAATAATAATAATATCAATATAAACCTATAAACTTTAGACAGATTCATACTCCACAAGAGTTGTGTTTTAATGAGTGATATCATTTTTGATGTATTAACTAATTAATGATTATATTCCTAAAAAATTCAGTATCCATTTCAAAAGTGACAATAGCAATGCTGTAATATTATAACCATGAAATGTTCCTTCAAAAAAATAAAAATAATAACCATGAAATGTTTAAATTTATTTTTGCATCGTCAAATATTATATGTAATTACTTTTGTGCCCTCACTGGAATTGCAGTGCTGGGCCCAGGACACAGGGACAAAATGGTACATGCAGTAAATAATTGTTTAATAGGAGATTAGCGGTTTAAACAACCTTGAGCTGATCAGCTGACTCTACAGATGCGTGGAAGTAAGCGATCACGTGAGATCCTATCAGTTTGGGAAGCTGGAGTCACGTGCGAATATTAGCCATTCAGCATCTGACACGTCTTCTGCCGATCTGTCACTAGTCGGATTTTGTCATTTTCGTTTGGGATTTGGGAATTGTTTGATTTTAATATAGATCTGATATGATATACAAACTGAAATAAAGTTATATAATGTTTAATGAAAATATACCGTTTGAGTTTAAAAGTTCCATATTTTAAGAAAATTGATTTTTTATGAGATTTTTAGATAAATCATACATGCATGCTTCTAATCACTTGGTAATTTATATAAACATATCTCTAGTTCAACTTATTCACAATTTTTTGAGGATAATAGTTTAAATCTAAAATTAATAAAATTCATGTTTATCTGAACTCATTTATTATAACTAAATTCTGTAGCTGACTGTAGGTTTTTTTTAGTTGATTTTTATACCAATTTTTACTTAATAATATCTTTTTCTTCAGCCAACTATATAGTCTTGCTTACAATGTCTAGTTAATTAATATAGACCAACTAGACATGACCTAAATCTTAGCCAAAATGCAAAAATGACCACGATGTATGAAAATCGTAATTATCAATTGAGTAAAAATATTTAAAAAAAATTTATCAGCGGGGTTTGACCACTAGTGATCGTGTAACTCTAGCCTGATCTAGGATAAGAGATATTTATAAGATGTGAATTAAGGGGAAGATTTGGAACATCTTGGCTCAATAATTTCATATTCTTTATCGGTCTAAATTTTCAGTGTGTTTGTGTTTTCGATGTGTTTTTGCTAAGTCTACCTTGTTGACTGGGATAAATCAGTTTACAAATTTTCAGTCCATAATAAAAGGATAATTCAATCCTTTTTACATATTCCTACCGGAATTATATCATCTAATGATAATTAATCAGTCAAAACATTACTAATTTTTCCCCAATTGAAAGTTATGATCATACTTTTTCTAATAGCATGGAATCTATTCTTGAAAAATAGCCTCTAAGTGCTTCAAAACTACTTTTAAATGAAAAATATGAAGTGGAGAAGTAAAAACAAGTCAAATGTATGTAAACCACTCAAATCTTTCTATAAAAAAGAGATAAGCTAAAATAAGTTGAACAATGGAAAGTGAGATATTCATAACTGAGTGGAGAGAGTATAGTGATAGTTTCATAACCTTTAAAAAACAAAAAATTACTTGTTATCGTTTGAAATATCAAACATGAATGTTGTTGATCAATTGGTAATGTAAATAACTGTCCAGTTTAATTAATCACTGATAATTCAAATGCACCACACCAATAAAAAAATCTAAGGGCAAATTCCATAAATCACGCAATATTGGTTATGTGTGAATATAACACCGGATTATGAAAAAGTAAGATTGTAAGTTGTAACTATATATTAATTAAACAAAAATATGAAAAACATTGTCTAAATGACTTGATAATCAGTGATCGTGTAAATCTAGCAGGTCTAGGATGAAAAGTATTTATAGAATATGAAATAGGTGCAAATGAAGATTTGTATTTCCTACCTTAGTAGATAATGTTCTTTATCAACTTATTTTTCAGTATGTTTTTTACGAGTCAATGTTGTTGACTGGGTAGAATATTTACATATTTTCAAACCAAAAATAAGAGAATAATTTTATCCTTTTTACATATGTCCACTTTCGGAATTGCATCAGTCAACGATAGTCAAACCATCAAAATACAATTTTTTCATATTTCTGCTCAATTAAAGGTTAGGATCACACATTTTCATAAATTGGGCCTATATGTGTATATAACAATATTTCACTACATCTAATTTAGCACTGGAGGACCAGTTTTGTACTGGTCGAATATATAGGTCCAGTTCACCATGATGAACTTGCATCTCACAGTCGTTTGAACTTCGCGACTTGAATATCATGAAGGTCTCGCTTGCTTGGGGTAAAAGCGGTTTGGTTGAGGTCAGGGCAGTGAGTTTGTTCTCAACCCAACCTCGCTTTATTGACTTTCGCTTCTTTTCTTTTCCCCATAATTTGTTGTTTTTAGGGTTGTTTTGTTTTCCCTTTGAGACCGTTTCTCAGACCTTGGGGTTGTTTTTCTTATATCTCACGGGAATGCGATAAATACTCGCGTCCCCATAGACTGTCTCACGAATGTTTTCTTTTTAAACCATTTCAGCTAATTTAGCACCGATGACCTCCAATAAAGTATAACTTAACACCAACAACTTTAAATCGGGATCGATACATACTTTGGAATTTAGCTATTTTTTAAATTTAGAATAATTTGTTTCAATATAATATTATTTCCTTTTAATTTAATTTGATATGATTTAACTCGTTTCAATTTAGCCTTAGTTAAATTCATCCAAAAATTGATCATACAAACTTTACTTCATTCCAATTCGACACAATCCAATTAAATTAACAAAGTTATATTTAATTCAATTAATTCAATATAATTCTATTCTCGGTTCAAACAAATACAATTTCTACAATCTAAGTGTTTGTAATTTAGTGTATGCATTTGTACAATCATTAATTTCATCGCAACATAGAAAATTAGTACTCCGTTAATAGACTTTCAGATGAAAGTGATTCTTATCAATTTAAGAATAAAGATAAGGGGGCTATTTTAAACCTCATGGCCAATGATTGATGTTATTTCACAAAAAATGGGCACTTTATTACATTAACCCATAATTGTATAAATATATGACTTTTGGCTTAGGCTAATGGTTATTATGGAAATCGTTATGAAAGAGCAGATTTGAAGAAGTCATTTTGCATCAGAAATTGGTTCAAAACGGCAAATTAACGATGGAAATTGGTCATATTATATATAATAATAATGATAATTGACGTCCCCTTTGTTTGAATACCACACGCACAAAATTGGCTTTTAGGGATGGTTAAATAGCTAAGTTCAATATATTTGGTCATATTATAATTAGCTTTATTCAACTAGCATTTCTTCCGTGTGGAAATGTAGTGATGACGAACAAAGTTCTCGTTAAGCTAACCACCTATTGATTATCTAATGTGTTGTGCACAACTTATTGCAACCATTTGTTTTTGAAAACTAACTAAATTTATAAGAATTTGGTTTAAAATAGTAGACTAGTTTGTCGATGGAATAAATGACATATATTAGTGGATGTGTATTTACGATCACACATGATGAAATGAAAAAAAAAAATTCTCCTACGGGACGATTATTGGAATAAACTCCTGTCTATTTTACCTAAACTGAACCGAAATGTAGTAATAATACTTATTTTATGAGATTATTAGTTGTAAACTAAATTAAAATATGTTGAATATAAGTTAAAGTCGATAATAAATATATTATTCCGCTATTATCTTGAGTCTACAGTGTTGTTCAGTCTGTCTCGAGTCATATGTAATGGAATATGCTCGCTTCATAAGAAGTCCAACAAAATACATGCATCATCGTTAAGGTTATCTTTGTATGTCCAGATTTTTAAGGGGTATGCTATACGCAGTCCGTATTTTACTTATTTTGCAGTCCAAAATAAAAATACATGTTCGATATATATAATATGGTCAAAAATTATATATATCAGACATATGCATCATATATACTACTTCTATTGCATACACTTGCAAATCAGTTATATATTAGAATCATTGTATATATGATTATTTAATAAAAATACGGACTGCGAATAAACAAAATACGGACTGCGTATAGAAGGCCTGATTTTTAAAGGTAGACAAGATCTATCACAAATGCAGAAAAAATATTGAAGGCTTACGACGAGCATACACTCGATAATTAAAAAAGGTGATGACGAATGGGCACTGCTTAATCAGCCCATTCTATATAACCTTAAACCAACAGACAAGATAAAGATGCTTTCTAATTTTCCATACTATGTAACGTTAGGAATAAGATTAATCAAAAGAAAGAACCTTTTTTTTGTCTAAAAGTCCATACCCTTTCCACAGTATTTTATGTTTTCTGATATTGTTTTTTAGTATTAGAAAGCATTTCTTTCTTTATAAAATGGTTTGCTTGCAAGCAAAAATGAAAAAAATCTATCAATAATTTTATTGAATATCCCATTCAGAACTCAGAAGCGAGTTACAATTTTATTATTTCTGTGATGTTGGCATGGCCAGGGAAACCCCACTGGGTAGATCCTTCCATTGTTGAGTCACAGTTTTGATCTGTGTGAAAAATTGAACCCCAGCTTTGCCTGCATAATATGACATGATCAGTACAAAGAACACGATGCCCGTGAGAAAAGTTTTTAAAATCTTTCACTAACCATAGAAATTGAGATCTCCGGCAAAAGATGCCTTGGAGCCGGTGAATGAGAAGAACGGTAAAGGAACTGGAATTGGTACATTGATCCCGACCTACACGATACAAGCAAGCTTTCAGAACAAATATAACCCAAAAGCAACGGTCACTTTTTTGTGCGGGTGAAATTTCTAGTGCTAACCTGGCCTGCCTCGATGTCTGTCTGGAACTTTCTTGCAGCAGCACCTGATGTTGTGAATATTGCAGCGCCATTTCCATATCTGTAGAGAAGGATAATTTTTTTATACACATCCAGTACCGTTCATTTATTTGGTTCAAAGATAATATAGACAATTACTTGTTTCCGTTAACTATGTTTATTGCCTCATCCAAGCTGTCAGCCTAAGGAGAAAGAAAAAAAAAGAAGGTAAGCACGAGCAAATAAGGATGGGGAAAGGAAGCAGAAAACGATGACTAGCAGTTGTTGGTAACACACCTGCATGCAGATGAGAACCGGGCCAAATATCTCCTCCTGCAAAACACAAGATAAAGTGTCGATTTATTAGAGAGAGCAGCTCGAGATTTTCATAGTCGAGCAATAGATTTGTGCACAGCAAACAGGCATCTGTGTCGGTTTTCGTGGAAAGACAGAATTTTTTAGCTGAAAAGATACCTTGTAGCACTCCATATCAGGAGTGACACCAGACAATATGGTGGGACCAATAAAGTTTCCTTGTTCGTATCCTGGAACCTGTTGGTCATTGATGAAATGTTATTAGAGCGAAATGGTCAACCATTTCATATACGATTGAGTTCGTGCAGAGGTGTAATAATTAACAACAAAGGAAAACACACCACAATATCTCTTCCATCAAGCAACAATTTGGCACCACTATCAACCCCGCTTTGAACCAATTTGCATATTCTTTCTTTAGCCTGCATTGCAAGTAAAAAATCACAAAAAATATTATCATCGAGTGTATAAAAATTCAAATAGAACAGAATGTTGCAGCACGTGAAGTGTTCACACACCTGCTTACTAATGACTGGCCCAAGGTCTGCATCAGGATGAGTTCCAACATTTACCTTGAGGGATTTAGCTCGCTGCACAAGTTGTTCTTCCCTACATCAGTAAACATTCGTTATAAAAGGAGAAAGGGGAAAGGGGTGAGGTGGGGCGGGGTAGAATAGGATAGCAATGAGTGTTTATCCTATCAGAAAATAATATCAAAAAGTCACACACGGTGTCACAAAGAAAGATACCATGATTTTGAGTCTCCAACAAAGACTACAGTGCTCAGAGCCATACATCTCTGTCCTGCAGCGCCGAAACCAGCCGCGAGTAAAGCATTTAATGTAGCGTCAACATTAGCATCTGGCAGGACAACTCCGTGGTTCTTGGCTCCCATATTTGACTGACATTAGAAGAAAAGAGATTTTTTTATTCTGAAAAAGTGAAAACAAAGCATACTTTAGAAGTACAAATGCCCAGACCTGAACACGCTTTCCTTTGGCAGCTCCCCTGGCATAAATATGCATTCCGGCCTGTAAATATTGGAGAAATCAAATGAGGACTCCATGTAAAAACATACCAGAAACTTCAAAGGCATAAACACTGTGAGAGTCAAGGTGTAAACGGAAACAAGTTAACATATTTACACAAGACACTAGTATTGTTGGTATATTTCTACGTCCATTACCAAGCAGAACTAATTCTAAACCCAAATATTGTAAAATAGTGTAGTTCTCGACTAATATAGAAACTCCCAAAATAGCTCATCAAGTATTCGATTATGCTATCATGGAGAGGTCATTTACTATAAAGAGATCAACTGGTTCAGTAAAGGATGGTGAGAGATGAGGGGGAAAGAAACTGGAACAAAAACAGAAATTAAAGCTAAAGAAAAATAATAATTAACTTAACGGTTTTAAAAGCAACCACAATATATTAGGACACGGCAGGAATATGGTAAAGTCACTTACAATGTTCGAACCAACAAATGATATGGCTTTTATAGCATCATCATCACAAATAGCGTTTACTGTATCCTGCAAGAAGCCAACAAAGTAAAAAGAAGGATTCATAAGAGAATTAGACATCCGTCCCTACCTATCCTTATTTTACGATGTAAAATATGTAAACAAGATCATTGAAGAAAAGTTTCGCAAGGCCCAAGGGGTAATAAGGAGTCATACATGAGTGCCATGTACAATGTTAAGAACACCATCCGGCAAACCAGCCTCCATAGCCAGTTCTGCAAGAATCATTGAAGCTCCTGGAAGGAAAAGAGAAATACCCAAATCTTAGTATTAAAAAACATCTAAAAATATGGAGCAGACACATTCATTATAGACAGCAACCTGGATCTTTCTCAGATGGTTTAAGAACAAAGGTGTTCCCACATGTGACTGCAACAGGAAACATCTGCAGACGTTATGAACACACATCAGACGAATATAAGATATAAAATGCAGCAAGCATCAAATTACTAATTTTATGTTCAGTATGCTGCACTTAAGAAAACTAAAGGCAGTCTAAAAGTAGGTCCAGAACAAATGCACTTCCGTAATTAGTATCTCTCTAAGAATCACTGCGCTGTTTTGCCTGTTTATGTATTATGTAACACATCAAACTCTAGTGTCTAAGACAATTTAACTCTGACAAGAATCACAAGATGCATTTCTTGTATGTAAATCACTCAAATCAAGTCTCTAAATCCTAAAGCCATTTTTTCTCGTTATAAATATTAAATACTACAAAGAAATGAATAGAACTGTACAGAAGAAGATAATACTAACCCACAAAGGAATCATTGCTGGGAAGTTGAAAGGACAAATCCCAGCGCAAACACCAAGCGGCTCCCTTATGCTGTAGGTATCGATTCCGTTAGACACATTTGAGACATATTCTCCCATCTGCAGAGTTGCCATGCCACATGCATGTTCCACCACCTCTTTGAAACACAAAAAAAGAAAATTAAAAACTTGAGAGTTGGGACTATCATCATCAATGACGTATGAAGGATAAAGTTAGACCAACCTAGCCCACGGAAAACATCCCCTTGAGCATCTTTTAATGTCTTTCCCTGCTCTGTAGTAATGCTATGTGCCAGCTTATCCTGAAACAAGAATTAATTTCCTTTAAAGGTGTATAACCAGGATAAAACAAACAAATAAAGAATAGGATGCCAAAAGATCAGAAATTTAACCATATTCTTTCGAATGAGATCCTGGAACTTGAACATAATTCGCTGCCGAGTTGTAATTGGTGTATTGCGCCATGACGGGAAGGTCTCTTTTGCTGCAGATACAGCTGAGTTAAACTCAGCTTGTGTGGTTAATGGTATCTGAGACACCACTTCTTGGGTCGCCTAAAAATAAAGTAGTATCAACAATCACCTCCTCATTCACACAAAGAGTAAAACAGAAGTGAAAATAATGTATTGATACTTACA
Source organism: Sherardia arvensis (assembly GCA_948330725.1). Taxonomy (NCBI): domain Eukaryota; kingdom Viridiplantae; phylum Streptophyta; class Magnoliopsida; order Gentianales; family Rubiaceae; genus Sherardia; species Sherardia arvensis. The sequence goes on along the minus strand of OX415238.1, from coordinate 3,940,495 downwards.
GGATTTATCACATCTACAGATTCTGACGACTGTGAATCAACAAATTTTCCACCGATCAAGTTGGGAATTCTCTGATAGACAAGCAACAATTACATCCACTAAGGTATTGCATTGCCGAGCATTACAAAAAGATAAGCATTTGATTTTGACAAAAAATAAAATTCATTTCACCAAATCAAACAGAAAGGCACTAGGAATCTCACCAGGGAACTGGACGAAGTCGAGAAATTCGAGCTCGCAGCTCCGAATATTCTGCCACTCAAACCCCTAAGGTTCCTACCTGCAAAAACACAGAAAATTTCAGGAGAACATTACAGTTTAACTAAATAAAATCGAAGCTTTCTCGATCGATGATTGTCGTAATCTCCGCCAAACTTTATAGAACATACCTCGGTGAAGCGAAAACTGCAACATATCTCAAGCGCTCGATTTCGAAGTAACAATCGGACAGACTTTTAGGTGGAAGTGGAAATAGAACACTCTCCTGTCTTTTATATGTACTGATGTTTTAAAAGGAAAAAGGAGGTTGTCTTAACGTGGCGTGTGATACCAGCCGTTGGATTGTTCGATTCTCAGCTTAATCCAACGGTTACTGTAGACTGCGGTATAGGATAAGTACTCCTTTCCGGTTTGAAATTTTACACAGCAAATTAATTAATTAGTATTAAGTGTGGGAGAATTAGATGACTATGAACCACGTCAGAGTCACTCACTCCAATTTAAATATAAATTTATAATAAATTAAAAAATATTATAGTGAATTATAGTTTGATCTTCAAAACATATATGCATGTACATCATTTAATAAAGTTATTAAATTAATAAAATAATGTTTTTTCAAATCTATGAAATTAGCACATGTTCTTCCCGATTATTTTTGGCTAACTAGGAAATAAAATTATAAATAAAGAGGTTATTTTCGGTACAAGATATATTGGTACACAATATATAATTTGATTGACCTAGAATTTATTTTGGAAAATGGTTAAAGTAGTTTATTTAGTGACTTAAAAGAGTAAGCATGTTAAATTGAGGTTTTTTATTTAAAAAAATGTTTATTGAGAGAGGGTGTAAAACTTGTGTTCTTAAAAATGGTTCCAATGTGACGCAAAATTATCAAAACTATAATTTGAGGGCAAGTATAATCTGTAAACTAAATTTATTAACATACTGAAGGTTTTATTCAAGGTTACAAATCAAACAAAAGGAATTACGGGTCTTAAAAATTCAGAGTCCAGTGAGGTACATGAGAAATCGGCATTGTTTGGGAAATGCCATCATCTCCGACCATATCAAGTGAGTGTTCATCCTGCAACGAATCCCCTCCGTTGCTACTCGAAAAATCTCCCTCATTCAAGCCAAGCGACACACCGTCCATATTCGAGAAATCCTGAGACTGCAATAATGCCAGAGATCCTGCATCAGCATCATTATTGGGAAAATCAAACCCCTGCACTGATGGATTAAAGACCGGGAGATCCCCGGAAGGAAATGGCGTGGATGCATTGATTGTAGTCGGGATGAAATCCTTCCATTGCTGAGTTACTGTCTTTATTTGTGTGTAGAAATGAACTCCAGCTTTGCCTGTTTGCATTAACCGAAGTTCAGTGTACTTACAATCTGATAATATTCCTCGTAGAAAACGTGCAAAAATACTGATTTTTACCGTAGAAATTCAGATCTCCAGCGAAAGAAGCCTTGGACCCGGTGAATGAAATTAAGGGCAGCGGGGCAGGAACAGCCACATTTATGCCCACCTGAGTCAAGAAGTTACATGAGTTCGAAAAAGGTTTTATAAGGTTAAAAAGTAATATGCATAGTATTAATATACCTGGCCAGACTCGATGTCAGTTTGGAATTTCCTGGCAGCTGCACCCGAAGCTGTAAATATTGACGCTCCAACGCCGTATCTGATTTAGAAAAGAAACTACCAATAAGATGACTGAAGTTCTCATACTAACAGAAACAAAAGGCAATATTTGAAGAAATATTAACTTATTTCGGTTAAGGATGTTAATTGCCTCTTCAAGGCTACCAGCCTGTGCAGCAAACACAACGATTAGAGTCAGAAATATGGCAAAAAAGTTTACATTTCAAAAGATGAGGGTGGGTTCATTGACAGACCTGCATACACAGCAGAACTGGCCCAAATATTTCAACCTGCATTCACCGTGATTGGTTATATCCTAACACTTTTGTCATTACAACTATGCAAAATTTACGCATTAGTTCCAAAGTCATGGTGGAATACCTTGTAAAGTTCCATATCCTCTTTGACATCAAATAAAATTGTGGGACCAATGAAGTTGCCTAATTCAAATTTCGACACCTGTAAGCCATCCAAGAAAAGGCTATATAATGCAAAATCTTATCGAAAGAACTGTACAGCAAGTACAAACACAAAATGTTGTAAGTGAAAAATAAGTGAAAAATATGAAATCAGTGACCACTAACGACAATCTTATAAACATGGAATCTCTCACTTATAAACAACATGCAAGCTGCTGGTCACAGTTGAAAAGTTGCAGTATTAAAGGAGTGAGAGAACTCTACTCCTATCAAAACACAGAAACACATACCACAATTTGTCTCCCATCCAAAGCAATTCTAGCACCAGCATCAATTCCCGATTGGATCAATTCAGATATCTTTCCTTTGGCCTGTTGAAATATTTACTTATTCAGTTTTTCAGTGCTTGTCTAATAGCAAATTAAACAGACCAGAGCCCATAAGCTCAACTGATCCATTGCCAGAGAAAAGACATCACAAGAAAATTCCCAATAAATGTAATAAAAGAATATTATGAAAATGATTAGTTAAAACATTACCAGCTTGCTAATCACTGGACCAATATCTGCACTTGGTTCAGTTCCAGCGTTCACCTCAAGTGCCTTGGCTCGCTGCACTAGTTTGTCTTCCCTGTGAAACGACACGATGGATTTTATAAAGCTAGTACGTGAATATTCACCATCAGTCATAATCAGGCTTATTTAGTTAAGTATATTACCACATGTCTGAGCCTCCAACAAAAATTACTGTGCTAATGGCCGTACACCTTTGTCCAGCAGCACCAAAACCAGCAGCAATTAACGCATTCAGAGTAGCATCTACATTTGCATCAGGCATGATAACCGTGAAATTTTTGGCTCCAATATTGGCCTGTCATGATTTGTTTATTAAAATGCCATTGTTCAGTATATAGAAATAACCTTGTATATAGAAACCAAAAAAAAAGATTTAACTTACTTGAATGCGCTTAGCACTAGCAGAAGCAGATGCTCTTTCATGGATATACCTTCCAGCCTTTTGATAGACATAAAAATTTAATAAGATTCATAGCAATTATATGAACAATCAGAGAATCTAGGAAACACGACAATATAAAATGGATGGTAATTTCAAATATATTACCAATATATGTGATAAGAATGATTAGCGAAATTTCAAGCTAATATTGACACGTGTATATTACAAGTATAGGAAAAATATGAGGAGCTCACCGTATCTGAACCAACAAAAGACACAGCTTTTATGCTTTCATCATCACAAATGGAGTTAACAATATCCTGTAAAAAAACACAATCAAGCACTTCAGCAATAAAATAAAAAGGGTCCAGATTGCCTAAGTCTACAGGCAAGCAAATGAATCAGACGTGGTTACTAGCAGATACAATTATAATACTGTTGCATTATTCACGAGTCATGACCAGCAACTACGAAGCATAAAATCAAAGAGCAAGGAACAGTATTTAAAGACCAACTTTAAGTATATCTACTGTAAGTTATCAAAAGACATAACTTGTCTTTTAAACACACATTTGAGTACAACGTACAATTTTTTTAAAAAAAATATCATGAGGTGCTCAATATAATATCTTACATGTGTTCCATGAACAACATTCAGGACACCATTGGGTAAACCAGCCTCCATTGCCAATTCCACAAGTAACATGCAAGCACCTGGTATAATGCAAAATTAAAGTTACAATCGTGCACTTAATCAAAGAATAGAAGATGAAGATAAAGAAATGCCCATGTTTAACATTTAATCATGGATAATGCACTCTAAGAAAACTATTGGAATACGAAAACAAATAAATCTCTCCAAAGGGCATAAATGCAATGTGAGTTTGATTATATAATTCCCTTAACATACTGACTGCCAAGATTAATAGAACAAAATATTTCAAGTGTATAAATGCAGCCAACATATTCCCCAGATGCAGTATTTTACAAGTAGCAACTTTTTTTCCTAGTGAGAATTATAATGTCTAAAGTAATTATACAAGCCAACATAACATTACCAGGAGCTTTCTCAGATGGCTTTAGAATGAAGGTATTGCCACATGTTACTGCAATGGGAAACATCTGCACCAAATTTTGGAAACCAAATGAAATAAATATATAGGCTTTTAGGCAGATTTCATTAGTTAGCCCAATTAAGACTTAAATGCTTACACAAATTCCACAAGAACATAGCTAGGAACATGAACAGCTTACCCACAATGGAATCATTGCTGGAAAATTGTGAGGACAAAGTCCCGCACAGACACCTAGTGGCTCTCTTATACTATAAGAATCAACACCATTTGATATATTAGATGAAAAGTCCCCCATCTGTAGAGTTGCCATTCCACAGGCATGCTCCACCACCTCTACAAAAATAAAATAATTTTTTTAAATGTTTTTTTAAACCCTAGAACAGCAAATAGTCATTTGTAACTCTTTAGGACACTGAATATTTCAACACAAAGGGGCATTAAATATGATCCAACAGTAAGCAAAACGTGAATCCAATGCAGTTTCATATCAGGTCAGTATGACATCATTTCTCTCTTATTCGTAAGTTTCTTATTTTCCATCTAACTCAGACATCCATCAGTTATCTATACCGGAAAATTTTGAAGATCCGGTAAAATGCAAAGTGAAAGAGTTCACTCACCAAGCCCACGCTGTACATCGTTGTATGCATCCTTAAGTGTCTTTCCTTGCTCTGTGGTAATATGAAGAGCGAGTTTTTCCTAGATCACATTGACTCACCAATAAAGACAAGACTACAAGGTAAACAATGATAATATATCATAGGGTGGTATCAAACTTACTACATCTCTACGGATTAGTTCCTGAAGCTTGAACATTATCCGCTGGCGTGTGGTAATAGGTGTGTTCCGCCACATGGGAAAAGCTCTTTTGGCAGCAAACACAGCAGCCTTAAATTCTTCACTGGTCGAGAACGGCACTTGGCCTACCATTTGTTGTGTTGCCTGTGATCAATGCATCTATTAATAGTGGCACAAAGGCAAAATTCCTAGTAGTACAGTGCAGGTGCAGAAAACTTAGGTTTGCACTATGCTTCATAGAAAAGACATTAATATTAATGAAAACTATCAAAGTCATTTGCACTTACTGGGTTCATGACATCAAGTGATATTGATGACTGAGAATCAATAAACCTACCACCAATAAGATTAGGTATCCTCTGCACAGAACATCAAGAAATGGATTCAGGTAAAGTGATGAGAATATATATTGTAACATGACTGTAATAGCTGAAGGTTATATTCATAATATTATTAATTAATTGCATTTTCAGTTATCGAATTTTATTCCTTTTAACGTAAGGCCTACACAGTGCTTTTTATTAAATAAAATTTATTCAGAAAAAAATGTTTAAAAAATTAATGAAGTTCCTACATGAAATTTTTTATTTTGTCAGTTATATCACCATCCTACTGCAAAGTTGCACAGCATTTCGAGCAGGGAAATTGAGAAAACTTACAGGAGGGTATCGTTTTCTCCATGATGGTTCAGTGGATGTAGATGGCTGAGAGCTACCCTCAGCAGATGCTTGGGGTCTTAATGTTTTTAATCTCCTTACTGAAATGTAAATATCAAGTATTACAAGATGGTCTCAGTTGATAAAATGTGATAGACAATATTTATCTTGTGTAAACTAAACTATAGAGGGTCAAACATTGTTTTCCAAAATAAACAATATAAGCAGATCCATAATCCTTCAATTGGAGAGAAAAACGTGCATAACACATATCACTACCATATTCTAGGAGATGAGGGGGCACTAAACCTGTAACATTTCCCTGTCGAAGTTTGGCTTTCACATTGTAAACATGCTTAGGTGTTGACAAAAGCTCTGGATTACTTTGCCTTAGTCTCTTCAAAATTTGGCGGGGTTTTAAACCAGCTTCTGTCATCTCCTTAATCAACATGACTTCTTTCTCTGAGAAGCGGCGAGCAGAGGGATGCTCAGATATGTTCTTTAGCGCTTCGTGGTTATGGGAACCATTCCTAACAGTAAGCACCCATAAGCCCTCTTCCTTTTTGCCCACAAGTTCAAAAGGACAGTTTGTAAGGCGCGAGCCACTTTTCCTTTTCCGAGAGTGTTCTGCAGCAGACTCCTCAGCAGACTTACGTCTATTTCGATAAACGCCACCTCTGTCACAGCCAAGCACTACCACTCTATCCTTCTTAGACTGCTTAATAGTGACAACATATCCTTGGGACAACGCAAACTCCCCAACATGATGAATGAGCTCTTCACGGTCAATAAAACTCCCAGGCGGAGGGGGGAGCATCTGAAGGGAGTCCGTCAATTCCATATAACCATCCATATCCTGAAACTAGCAAGCAAGGAAACCTGGAAAGAAAACAACCAAAAACAAAGTCACTAACAGTAGAGCGCGCTGATTTAATGACTCCTCGTCAGCAGAAACATCATCAAACAGATTACATTGATGAGTAGAATATCACAACTTAAATATAAACGATTAAACCAACTTCTCTCTCTCTCTCTCTCTCTCTCTCTCTCTCTCTCTACATATATCTCACACACACAAAACAAACACTTACCTCTTGCAATTTAAACAACTTACATTTAGAGGCTAAACATTCCAACTATCACTGAGGTCATTTTTATACTTTAAAATCCTTGCCACACTCACATACATACTTATGATCAAACAGGTTACTCCCACAAGTAGACACACCTCTTGCAATTTACATGTAAACACGACATCGAAAGACCGAGAATAAGGAAATCAAAGCGAGGATAGAAGGTAGTGCAGTTTTTTTCCTGCTTCATAATTCATAGCAACGATCAACAACAAAAGCATCTGTGTGGAAGTCCAACAGCATTTAGGTTCAATCGAACCTCCACACCACCATTGTAATTCACGATCACCAGCGTTAACCGAGGGCTCAGAACCAATTTTGCATGAAATTTCAGTAATTAAGTTAAAAAATAAACTGTAATGATGGCAATAACAGTGAGCGCGCAACGCACCTAAAAGGCAGACGGCGGCAGCGCGGCGGTGAGGGGACGGCGTTGGAAGAATCAATCTCCTCACCAGAACATTCCGATAATCGGCGCCGGAATTGTTTCAGTTGGAATTTCCGCTTAAAGGCGCCAATTTCTCCTTTAAGACGCCTGCTTGATCTTTTCTGGTATTTTGTGTTAAGAGTCGAGGCTTTAAAGGACGAAAGTCAGGAATGTAGAGAACATCGGGGTCCTCCTCATCAATTAAAAAATTACTCTTGAATGATTTTGGGCCAAAATTTGTTGAAAGTCCAACTTTGCTAACTTGTAGGAAACTATCACACTATATTTAATTATTATCTTTCTGTTCCCGACTAAATTATTTCACACTTGACATTTGATTGTCATTATATTTTATTACATATATTAAATATAAATTATTATATTTGAATGTCATATGTTAGAATAATTCTATTAATATCAAATAGTATGATGATTATAATATTAATATATTTATTAAATACATGGCAAAATTTACTAGTAAACGATGTCAAGTAGTAAAGTTTGTTGTTTAGTTTAGACAGCAGAAACTCGTTAAACTATTAAAATTGATAATAACATTCTAGGTAAGTGGTAATTGATTGTTATTTATTTTACATATATTTGTTTCTCGATAAATTCACTACAACGACCTAATCTAGTATAATAATTCTATAATTATCATAATTTAATTATATTCTGTTCTGTTAATCTGGTATATCGAGTGGTCGAACTATATTAATTTTTAAAAATGTAATTTACTATGCTCCCATTTCATAATATTTTAGTAAAAATAAACAGAATACATTTATTGGACGGACGTCATGCATCCAAGATTCCATTACTTTATACTACCGCCTCTCGTCAAATCTCTAATGATTATTCTGATTTTGAGAAAGCATTTGGTGTGAGAGATTAACACCGTTGAAATGATACCCAGGTGTCCCATAATGATACAAGTTGATAACAATCTAAACCCTAGCTAATGTTTTGAATCACATTTCATCTTTCAACAAAAATAAAATGAGGTGACTACTTCATTTTCCACTCTTCTTTATTCATTATGCTTTTTTTTATTAAAAAAATATTTCACCATTATATTAAATTTTGTAGATAATGAGGCTTTGTTAACATGAGCTAATACTCATCAGTATATTTTCTATTTTTTTATGTAATTAAGGTCGTGTTTGATTTGTGGTAATTTTGAAAAAATGTGATTTTTTGCCCGTTAAAATTAGGAAGTTTTTTTTTTTGAGTTACAACACGACCTAATCGAGTACATACATGGATCCTAATTAAAGCTAATCTAGCCTATTTTACTTCGCCGCGTCGCACTTCATGCGTCAGTTGATGACCTAATCGAGTATATACATGGATCCTAATTAAACCTAATCTAGTCTATTATACTTCGCCGCGTCCCACTTCATGCGCCAGTTGATGCAGCTCCCGTTACTCACTTGAGCACGTCTCTTTGGGATTGGAGATTTCGAAAACTATGAGAAAGCCACAGGGGCTGAATTGGGGGAGGGGGATTTGAACCACGGACCTCCTCCTAACCAAGACCTTATTTCAAGACCTTTAGCCAAGCGGTCTAGGCCTCTTGGTTAATTAGGATGTTTTTTGGTTTGTTTTATTTTTATAAGTTCAAACAGTGAAAAAGTGCAGAACAATGCTAAAATAGTGCTGAACAGTGTTTGTACAATGGTAAACGGTCATACTTACAATATATCAAACATCTTAAACAAGGTTCTTGGAAGTTAACCCCCACACATGAAAAGCTTGTTTGTCCGCTAAGGACGATACTTTCTAAAAGGGCCGAGTACTGTTTGATGAGATGAGAAGTGAAAACTCAAAACCGATTGCGATTAGTGTCAAAAAGCTTAAACAGCAATAGCAGAAATGGGAGTGGAAAAAGATCCATATATGTGTGGAGATAATGTACTTCTCTTTTCCTGTTGGGTTTTGATTGGATCTTAGACTCAAATGCTGAGACACTCGATTGCAGAGCAGAAGAAAAAGATGGTGCTCCGAGTACCAAACAAGAGGCCTTCACATCATCACGAGGCTCATCGCTCAATCTTCTGACCTTTCGTACACCTGAAAACCTTGTTTGTCCGTCAAGGATGCTACTGTACTGTACTGATATCGGTGGCATTCGGGAAAGCAGAACTGAGATTAACTGAACTGAGACTATTCCAATCATACTTAGATTATTTCATCTAAATTGAAATTATTCTACCTGAACTAAAATTATAATAATTGAGATTGTTATGAAATCAACTGAAATTGACATGACCATTCAGGTATAACGTAGGCCACTTATTGCTAGTGCATCTATCGAGTTTTAGGCTTGTAGCATGTAGCATGCAGTGGAGAGTAGGGATGATCATGGGGCGGGTCTGGGTCTAATTTAACTATATCCGGCCCCGATCCGTCAAAAAAATGTCGGATCCAAATCCGATCCATATCCGCAGGGTCTAAAATTTCAAAATCCGTGTCCATATCCGCAGGGTCTTACGGGTCTAAGGGTCTAAAACGGGTCATAAATGGGTCAATAAAAAATCGATAAAATTTTTAAATAGATGTTTGGCATTTCATAGTGAATATAAATATGCCCAAATTTGTTTATTTTTATTACCATAAGCACAAATGTTAGCATATATATGAATCATCAATCCACAAACACATCAAAATGCATCAGTTCATTAAGATCAAAATTGTAATTCAGTACAATAATGTAGTAGGTACAACAAAAAACAATATCTTCTATGGTCTAACAAGTTAACCAGCCAGAATGCAGAAGGGTAGAGCGCACAGAAGTATGGAACTAGAGTTTGTGCGATAAGGTGTATCAGAATAAGGTTTGGGAATAAATAAAACATTATTACTTTTTCTATATTGTATCAGTATCAGGAATTTGAATAATAATTATTATCATTAAAGAGAAGATGAATTAGGATTAGAAATTAAACATTATATTTATCACATAGCAATAATATATTATTAATTATATGTTATAATAGATTAATGGGTCTGGATATGGATATGGATCAGGGTCTGGATCTTAATACCATATATCCGTATCCATACCCGTTTATTAAAACTTAGATCCAGACCCGATCCATATCCGATGGGTCTAAAAAATTTAGATCCAAACCCGACCCACAGGGTCTAAATCCGCAGGATTTGGAGCGGGTCCGAGACCCGTGATCATCCCTAGTGGAGAGTTGAGTTTAGGGCTTATATGCTTAACTTATTTAGTCATAATCGAATTGCACTGATCTGAAGTTAAAAAAAATGTATTTAAAAAATAGTATAATTAAATTGAGTCAAAAGGTATGAAATCAAGAATAATAGTATAAAGTATGTTAAATTGAACTATAATGTAATGAATGAATAAAATGTAGATCTCAATCCATGGCATAGTCAATGATAAAACCACATAACTATGTAAACTAAAATAAGGCCATGTACTCTTGGGTTTTTGTGTAAACTTAAGCTCAATTCAATTATTTCAACAAAAATATGATTTTATAAAATTTAATTCAACATGATTTTTCATATCAGTTCAGCAAAATTATAATTTCATAAAATTTGAAAAAGATATTAGCGCTACTAATTTTATTTATTAACACATGATTTTCAGTTTAGCATAAAATAAACTCTAGAGAAGGCCTAAGTGTTATGCTTAATTTCATACTTGTTTTTTTTAGTTCTAAATAATAACAATTAAGTACTCAAACTTGCCATCATCATATTATAATTAGTTATAACACTCTTTGTTACCGTTTGGTCCGTTTCAAAGAACTTCACCGTTGTGCACGTGCTTAATTTGCCATTCGTACAACTAAAAAAACTAATAAATCATTCACAGACACACTGGGAATAAAGTCACATGACTCAGTGAATCCAAATACAGTCCTCCTGCATCACACCTGGAGAAGGAGATGGTGGAGATGCCATTATAATGGCCGTTTTGCTGCCCTGTATATAGAATACTTAGTAGTATTTTTACAGTTACATAAATGTTTGATTCCGGCTTACACAGATACCTTCCGACCAGGCGAGATCAGGCCAAGAGAAAGAGTGTATGAGAAGCGAGTGTCAGTAAAGTATAACCTGGGCTACTTCATCACAAGCAATGTAACCGGATCCCGACTACAACAGGGTACGAGGTTCACCAAGATTTCCTACATCCGCGGCACCTGATTGTAATAGAGTCGAGTACCCTTCTGCAACATTCTACTTCCCTAAAAATGGTCTTATGGTCTTCTGCAACATTAGCTAAGTCCTAAAGCCGAATACAAACAGCACTTTAACTTAGACCACATTAAGGTTCTCGGTAGTTCAGACTGAATACTTGTACCATAGATATCAAACCAGTGAAGAAAAATGAGAGACGGAGACATGCCCTAGAAGGCTAGAATGGAAATGGCCGTTTTACAATCCCCTAATCTACGAAGGTGCAACATTCTCAATCTCTTACGTCGCTCCATAGTTGGTAAATTTTGCATAATAAAACTAATTGATTCAATCTACTTATAGGATCTATCATACGAGACTAAATTAGCCAACATATGAAACTGAATAAAGCCGCGACAATGCTTGGATTTCAAATCGAGTAAGCCAAACCGAACTAAACATGGACTTTTCCTTAACCAGCCATTAGAGATTGAGATCAAAATGTTTTGTACCACATGGAATTTACAAAACCAGGATCTATTTCATTATTACAAATGGAGCATGGCATTATTTCTGTCATGAGAATCTATGATCGCAATTTGCAAACTAGGTTGAGATAGCAAGGTCAAGAGATCTTATTAAACACCTTTTGGAAGAACTCTTTAACTTACCATAGCCAATGGGAGTACGAAATGATTCCTCGACATCTTCCTTGTACTGCCTCAACTTCTCCTGGCTGAGTGCCACCTCATCCTCCATTGATGACCTCTCAGATTCATACTGCGTCACCATCCACTGCAGGGACTGGATCAGTTCTTGATCATACGCCAGCTTCTCCTCCGCCACTCTCTTGTACTGCTTCAACTCCATTTCAGCCACGCTCTTCTCGCTCTGCAGCCGAAGGATCATCGCCATCGATTCCTCCGCAGAAACCGCAGCAGAATTCCGCTCCCTGTCGAGCTCCAGCAGCGCAGAATCAGCCCTGAGCCTCTCCATCTTCACCATCTCTCTCAGCGTCATTACATCGAACACCTTATCTTCATCAAACTGCTCCCTGCTGCTTTCGCCATCACCGATCGTTTCCGAGCAAATCCCACCTCCAAAAACACCAGATTTAGCAGCGGGCATGCGCGGAAATCCAAACCAAGTGAAATTCAACACCTTCAACCCGAATCCAAACAGCAGAAACACGCCCAGTAATTCAGAAAATCCTTTAAACCGTCCGAACAGCGGATTGTAGTAATTATAATTCCCACTCAAATGCTTCAAAAACGAACTGATTATACAGGTAACGTAATCCATATCTGAAAAAAGGGGTGAAAAACGCAGAGATTCACATGAAGGTTGAAGAAGATGATCGATCGATGCACCGGCTCAATCGGGTCAATCCGGAGCAAAGACGGGTTGAACAGAATTTGGAGGGGCAAATTGTGTGACTCTGTGTGCGTAGGAGATAGATAGATATCAGAAGATTCAGAAGACCGTTGCGGTCTTCGAGCAATTTGATGTTCATTTAATTACTCCCTCCGTACTATTTTAATGTTTTTTTACTGACACATTCATTTTTCTTACAGTCACTGTCACACGGTTCGGTCGGTTTTGTGTAAGACTGTCAATTTTGTTTTTTACTTAACTGAAATAAATTGTATTAAACTGAACTAAACTGATAATATTGAACTAAATTGAATGAAAATAATAAAAAGTAAATTTGAATACTCACGTAAAAAAGAGAGGTGTGGTAGGTGTGGTAACTTGGAAGGTAAACACTAAACAGAGATAATTGTTGTAGTATATATAGATAATACACTATGATTATCATATTTATGGTTAGCTAAATGTCAGGGATAAATTAAAGTTCAGCTGTTAAATCATTATGCTAAATTCACTGACATAGTTTACACTCAATGAAATATATTATAAAATAAAAATTTGTTTAAAATTAAAGTGATGTGAAATATTAAAATACTGAATAAATTTTGTTTAAAACATGTTAAATTAATAGTTTATGGTTTTGTAAAAGGCTAAAATGTAATGGTTATTTTCAGCATAGTATTATTTTCACTTCTATTGGAATGCAATATTATATGGAATGAAAAATGATAAAGTTAAACAGGGTGCATTTGGTTCGTCAGGTTTAAAGTTCAGTTTTTCAAAATTCTGTTTGGTTTATAAAAGTTTAGAAAATTCAGATTTTCCTACTCTCAAGTCTGATTTTTGTTCTTCAAAAATTAGACTTATAATTTTTGATTTTAGACTCACAATTTTTGTTTTAGATTCGCAAAATCCTAACGAAACTGAACAAGGTTTTTGTTTCAGACTTACAAAATCGCAACCCAACTAAACAATTATTTTACAAAATCAGACTCTCAAAATTTTAAATAAAAACTCAAACTCTCAAAAATCAAATATAAAAACTTGACTCTCAAAAATCTGACGAACCATATACACTCATAGTTACCTGGATTCATTGCTTTTACTCTAGGCGAGGATTAGGTGTAGTGAAAGTGTGTTTTACCACATTGGTTTAACTTCAAGGTAAGTCGATAGAGATATATGCGAGGCTAGAAATTGAGTGCATTTTACAGTTTAATTACAAAGCACGAGGATTGGATGGAGATTCTTTTTAGGTGAGATCGACCTCTATTCCTTGACAAAGATCCGAATTACTGTGTAGCTTTTACCGATTTATTTGCTTTAACGTCCTCTTCTCGATGTAAATACATTTTAATTTGTTTTGAAAAATAATAATAATTGTGTACGTATGCCAAATCGTCTAATATCGACTGATATGAAGTTTAAAGGAGGTGACATTTACATAACAGGATACTCGAGTTTGACTGTTTGATGGTTAATGAATGTGCTTAAATAGCTATTTGTTCAAATAGAATGACTAACGAATGAATTTTTTGCTTTGATTTTCAATTTAATAGGATTAATCTTATTATGTAATAATTAGAGAAAGTGAATATTTCCTACACACTAGTTAGGAACTCTAGTATAGTATCTAGACTAGATCTAGACGCATGTGAGGAGTGCTTACAAACTCACTTCCAGATATCTATATAAGTTAAACTAACCTCGTGTACTTATTGATATTGTAGTGAATGGTTTTCAGAGTGGGCAAGATCTCACAGTAGGTGTGTTACACCGAACTGCGTTAACAATTCTGGTGTTCTTTACTTTTATGTTTAAACTTACTTGCATGTTAAAATATACTTGTTGCAGTAAGTAGTATTAGAATTATATAATTGTGATCGATAGAATTTCACAATGATACTGAAATTCTATCGATTACAATTCTTTAGTTCTAATATTACTTACTGTAATTAGTATGTTTAAACAAGCAGGTAAGTTTAAACATGAATGTAAAAACACCATAATTATTAACGCAATTCGGTGGAACACATCTACATCTGCGAGACATTGCCCAGTCTGAAAATCATTCACTATAATATAATAAGTACAAAGAGGTTACTTTAAGTTATCTAGATATACTGAAATGAATTCATGAGCACCCCTCACTTGCTAGTCAATGTCAAGCTCCTCGCTTGACTAGGTCAAACTCCTCACCAACTTTCTGATGCCACCTCTCCCGAGATTTCAAAGCTGCAGTTTCCAGACTCTGGTGATGAACGAAGTCACGTTATTGATCGACTCAAGCTGCTCTGAAGACAAGTTATTATGAGTGCATAATACTTTCTATGGAGATCGATATTTCTTCTATCAGTTTGCGTCTCCTTTTATAGCTCTCGGCCGTTTGGTCTTCTTGCTGTTTACGACTAGATTTAGTCTTGTTGCTATACTAAAATTAATTATATAGCTAGTTTGTAGTAAATATTCAATTTCCTTAATTACTACAGAATAAGACTAATCCTATCTAAAATACAACTCATCAATATATTCATAATCCGATTATAATCTAATCAAATCGCAACTGAATATCTCGAATTGATCTCATATGTGTTGTACTATAACACAATGACCGTGATTCGATTTCTAATTCTGGAACAAGTGTTTAAATACAATGAGTTATACAAAATAGTCAATCACAAAGTCCCAAATCTGCTGGACTCTCGGATACTCAACTTTAATGATGAGGAAATGTGATAATATAATTATTAATATTGGGAATAAGGAAAGATATAAAGAAGAATATACAATAGTTATTAATTCTATAAATTCAAAACAAATCCTGCAATTAGATCATCTTCTCATTATCTCATAACATCCAAATTTTTGTAATATATCAATCCAGCAAGACGTCATCATCTATCTTGGATGCAAAGCATCCTCATATATTCAATCTGTGTCGTGCAAATATAGATCAAAAGTTAATTTAGTACATGCATGTTCCAGTCAACTAAATTCATAACTTGCAAAGTATTGGTAATTAATTTAATTTTGATATTAATATTCGTAATTTGCTGCACATTTTTACTGGCCGCACGTCGTAAAATTCAACGATCACAAACTACAAAATCAGAGAGGTTTAATATCATTAGTAAAATATATTCAAAGTTTCGTGTTTGAAATTTTGGGAACTAGATTCTGCTGCCTCAAAAAGTTGTTTTACAATCACTTTTGTCACCATAACATTATAGCGTTATAAAATTTTAGGATCACTAACAAACAAGATAAGTTAAGATAACGTCTTTGTTAGAAAGATGTGTTTATTTTAAGTTAAACTCGCTAGTGCTTATGTCGATAAAAACGTGTTTGTAGAATGTCACGATGTATAAACACTGGGAGTTTAAACACTTATTTCGGAATCAGAAATCGAATCACAGTTATCGTGTTCTAGTACAACTCATACGATATCAATTCAAGATATTCAGTTACGATTTGATTTGATTATAATCAAACTAAAAATATATTGATGAGTTGTATTTTAAATAAGATTAATCTCTGTAGTAATTAAGGAAAATGAATATTTCCTACGGACTAGGTATAGAACTCTAGTATAGCATGAAAACTAGATCCAGACGCGAGCTATAAAAGGAGACAATAGAAGAAATATCGATCTTCATAAAAAGTGTTCAACACGCATAATAGCATATCATCGGAGCAGATTGAGTCGATCAACACCGAGCCTTTGTTCATCACCGGAGTCTGAAGCCACAACCTTGAAACCTCGGGAGAGGTGGTCATTATAACAGCGAGGAATTATTGACTGACAAGTGAGAGGTGCTCATGAATTTACTTCAGCATATCTAGATAAGTTAAAGTAACCTCTTGTACTTATTCATGTTATATGAATGATTTTCAGACTGGGTAATGCCTCGCAGATGTAGGTGTGTTACATCGAACTGCATTAACAATTCTGGTGTTCTTTACTTTTATGTTTAAACTTACTTGCATGTTTAAATATACTTATTGCAGTAAGTAGTATTAGAATTATAGAATTGTGATCGATAGAATTTCACAATCGATACTAAAATTCGATACTAAAATTCTATTGATTACAATTCTTTAGTTCTAATATTACTTACTTTAATCAGTATGTTTAAACATGCAAGTAAGTTTATACATGAATGTAAAGAACACCAGAATTGTTAACACAATTCGGTGTAATACACCTACATGTGCGAGATCTTACCCAATCTGAAAACCATTTACTATAATAACAATAAGTACTACAAAGAAGTTATTTGAACTTATCTAGATATCATGAAGTGAATTCATGAGCATCCCTCACTTGTCAGTCAACGTCAACCTCCTCACCCAACTTTATGATGACCACCTCTCCCGAGGTTTCAAGGCTGCAGTTTCCAGACTCCGGTGACAACCTCCTCACTTGACTAGGTCGAGCTCCTCACCCAACTTTTTGATACCAACTCTCCCGAGGTTTCAAGGCTACGGTTTTCAGACTCCGGTGATGAACGAAGGCACGTTGTTGATCGACTCAAACTGCTCCGGTGACAAGTTATTCTGAGTGTAGAATACTTTTTATGGAGATCGATATTTCTTCGATCAGCTTGCGTCTCCTTTATAGCTCCTGGCTGTGTTGGTCTTCTTACTGTACACGTCTGGATTTAGTCTTGATACTATACTAGAATTCTATACCTAGTCTGTAGTAAATATTCAATTTCCTTAATTACTACATAATAAGACTAATACTATTTAAAATACAACTCATAACATTATGACTTATATAAAAATAACCAATCCCAAATCTGCTGGACTCTCATACACTCAACTTTAATGATGAAGGAATGTGATAATATAGTTATTAATTCTATAATTTCAAAACAAATCCTGCAATAAGATCATCTTCTCATTATATCATCACTTCCAAATTTTTGTAATATATCAGTCCAGCAAATTGTGCAAAGCATCCTCATATATTCAATCTGTGTCGCGCAAATATAGATCAAAAGTTAATTTCGTACGTGCATGTTCCCGTCAACTAAATTCATAACTTGCAAAGATATTGGTAATTTAATTTTGATATTAATATTGGTAATTTGCTGCACATTTTTACTGCTCACACGTCGTAAAATTGTGCGTTCATCGTGCACTTCTAGTGCATGCTGGTCAGAACTCATAAGAAGAGCATATATTATTTGATTAAATATCTAAAAGTTTGACATATATTTTTTAAACTTTGCAGCGAGGAAAATAAAAACTTGATTTTATTCCAAGTCCAAAATATCAAGTGATTGTTATTTTATACAAATTATTTTTACCATGACTAATTACTTTCTTCATAACTTTAAGGCTACCTAATTAAATCATAGTTTAATTAAACAACAATTCAGTATAAACCTGAGTCTATGTTCTTGATTTTATTCTTGCCAAATTGTCGTACATAAATAAATATTCAGTTAGTTATTTCCGTGCAAATAACGTGCAAAAAAAATAAAATAAAATAAACATCAATCTTTTGCATGAAATATTTGTAGGAATAATATTTGTATTTTAATTTGACTATCAGTAATTAAATGAATTTTTATGCACGTTCTTTGCACTATATATGCTCATAATATTTTTGTTAAACTACGCGCCGTGCCGGTGCTGCTTCCCAGAACTCCCTCAGTCGGAGAAGCTCCGGCAGCCCCAACAAAAAACATGACAACGCCGCCGCCGGATGCTACCACCGCCGCTGTGTTTGACGTCATTCAGATAGGTCCGCCAGACCCAAACCGGAATCCAGCATATCCACTGATGAACGGCATCGTCCCCGACGACGGCCTTGCAGAGGAAAATTAATCAGCGCGCCGCCGTCCCTGCCACGGAAGGATCATCCCACGAGCCACCAGTCGCCGACGACGAGGGCTCTGCTTCAGAGTAATCATCCCACGCGCCACCAGTGGCCGACGACGAGGGCCCTGCTTCAGAGGGATCATCCCACGCGCCTCCCCCCAACGGCGAAGGGACCAGCTGCCCCAAAAGAATTAACGCCGGCGGCTTCCAGTGTCATCGATAGCTTCCTCCTGAATATTTGTTTCAAAACTACACTATTGAAAGAATAATATAGTTTCAAAGAAGTCGCGTCCTAATTCTTACAATTTCCTAATTTGCCATGCTAAAAGCGTGCGATCTTCATGCGCTTTTAGGGCACTAGCTAAAAGGCGTGCATGCATATAAGTATAATCAGGGTGAATTTATTTTATTGTGACCGTGATTATGAAATTTTAATATATTTTTCAAAATTTGCTTGTGTTAATTTATGCACGTGTTCGAGTTGATCTCAAAAATTAAAATAATTGCAAATTAAAAATGATACAGAATTTTTTTCACTATAACAAAAATAATACTTTCCTATATTTTATGAAATTATAACTAATGTAAGTTCAAATTAACTATGGGTTAAATAACCATAGTCATTACTAATGTATTTTTTCTTTTAAAAAAAATGCATGAAAATGACGTAAATTACCGTCTTATATGACATGCTTTCTACTAAATATAGTTTAAATAAATATAACTTACAACAAAAATTAAAAAATATGATTAGAGAACTTTCTTAAACAAAATAAAATGATTCATTACAAATTACTCTATGGAGTACACAAATGGGAAAATAGAGAATGTCGAGCATGTTCTCGTGACCTTATTTCTTACCGATTAAATTGAAATGAATCGAACAAAATTTAACATGAGTGAAAATTAATACATTCAAAAATAGAATCAGCATAACTAAATTCACCTAAATTGATCAGGTTATTTTTTTCTGAATTAAACTGAATTAGAATAAGTTGAATTGAATTGAATTAAATTAGATTGAACTGTGTTGTTATACTTATAAATTTTAGAGAACATGTCTATAATAAACTCAATTTATCCTTAAATTGAATCGAACTGAACTGTTATAAAATGTAGTAATTCACACATACATAAATGGTGAAGCATTGACACATATTGAGATGGGTGTTACTGTACACAATCTGATATTTTACTCATGTGATTCAAAATATGATGTAAAAATACGAAAATAAGCTCTTAACTTATTTGATTTTTAAAAAACTATACAATTTAACGGGAACACTAATATTATTTTATTAGTATTTTGAAGTACACTGAGTAAAATAACAGATTACAAATAACATTTCAATTGAGATTTAGGTGAGAGGAGCTTTCCACATTTCTGTCAAGTAGTGTGTCTCGAAGAGCACAATTTCCACATTGCAGATAACGTTACTGATTCTGGGATTACTACACAATGTCGGGAATCACCTTGCCACGACCGGCGAGCCCATAAACATTGTTGGTCGATCCATGAAATTTGAGCTATCTCAATACTTTATGTTTCAGCCCAATGACAAA
The DNA here is from genome assembly GCA_948330725.1 of Sherardia arvensis. Lineage (NCBI taxonomy): Eukaryota > Viridiplantae > Streptophyta > Magnoliopsida > Gentianales > Rubiaceae > Sherardia > Sherardia arvensis. The sequence goes on along the minus strand of OX415238.1, from coordinate 3,920,235 downwards.
TGCACCAGAGAAGATTTTAGTTACCATAAACGGCACATTTTAATTTTTTTAACAGTTAAATAAAAAATGTTTTTTAAATAGTTAAATAAAAAATGTTTGACTATAATAGCAAAATACAGAATACATATATGAACTTTTTACTAAACTAAAAGTTCAGCTTATAAACTAAATTTATCAATCATATTTTCACTACACTGAATAATTTATAAATATAATCAAGCAGAATCTAAGACTATTTAGATAACATGATCAATCTAATCAATCTACTTATAAGATCAAGTCATCTACCTAAACATAATACTAGGTAACTATGATGGTAATCAAGTTAACATTTAACTTATGTATCTTATGCTTAGTTGCATACTACTTCATAGTATGATATACTCGCTCCAATCATTTATTTTGTCACTTCTCGTTTTGGGTAAAATATTTTGAAAATGTTAAGTGATTGGCAGCAAATATGATTGTTTAAACTTTGTACTCCCTCCGTCTCCGTCTTAGTTGCAGAGAGAGAATGTTGAAGTTGAAATTTGGACGGTTAAGTGTATGGTGGGGGATGAATTTAAGAAAAAAGTGGGTGAAACGAGTGGATGAAAATAAAGTAATATTATCGAAAAAGAAAAATATGTAACTTGGATTGAAATATTCAAAAAAGGAAAATGTGTAATTTCGACTGACACAGGGAGTAATTATACAATTGTAAATACTAAAATGAACAAATGGCATATATATGCATTACTACTAATTTTTAACCAAGAGATGGAGCAGGTAAACGTACATAAATGCTCTGGCTGTCCCCATTATGCACAAAACAACCAACAAACAATTAAACGACGCTGTTTAAGGGTCTCTTTAATTATTTTAGCTTTTCCCTCTCTTCTGTACAGTGTAGCAGGTTTGTCTCCCTGACTCTGCCCAGTCCTCATCACGTTTACACTCTCAGAGACAGAAGAAAAAAAGCATCAAATCATATGCTGGATCTCTTTTAATCCCAATCTCTCTGCGCCGCCGACGTACGACTCCCGGACTCCGTCATGCAGCGAGGTACGGCTTCCTTCTCTGTACCACGATTTGCATTTTTGAATATTTTAATCTTCTCTGTGATGTGGATTTTCAGCTGTTTATGATTTTCGCTGAAATTTATTGAGCAAATGTTGATTTCTGCTGTCACCAATCTATCCATCTTTGTTGTGATTTTTGAAGATTTTTGAGTTTATGGTTTTGTGTATTGAGTAACTTGAGTTAGTCCTAATTTGTGAAAAAAAATGTGAACTTTTTAATTGAGCTGATGAATGATGTGGATTTTCAATTATTTATGATTTTTGTTGAAATTTATTGAGGAAATGTTAATCCTTTTTATGATTTTGGAAGATTTTTTAGTGTTTTCTAATTTGTGAAAATTACGATTTTGTTGGTTGAGGTAATAGTATATAGTAGTATTCTGAGGATTTATAGTCATGATGAAATGTTGAAATAATCAGGTTTTTAGCCCCTACTGATTCCTGAACTGGTGGCATTGCTCGAACAATGGCTGCAGCTTTAGAGTGCTGGAAGAGCCAAGGAGGTGGTGGTGGAGATGAAGAGCTGGTGGAGCAAGTGTTGATGAGAACACAGGACAGATCTGAAGCTCCACCAGAGAATCTAAACACAGCTGGTGGAGGGAGTCTGAAGGGAAAGGACGTAGTGCAAAAGCGCCTGCAGAGGATAAGTCGCAATGTTTCTGAAGCCATTGCATCACTAAAGAATTCACTCAACCTTGATTCTGTTCGTGACCTGCCCTCCCCTGCACAGTTAGGGCGTGGTGAGAATGGCCGGAAGCATGTGTGGGCCACTGTTATGAGGAGCTTGAATCAGCTTTATCCTGGCAGCCAACTCCCGGAAAAGCTTGTTTCCAGCATTCGGAAGCATTTTGATTCATTGCCACTAAGGTTAGCTTTATTTAGCTCATATTGTGGAGTTTCCCTTTTGAATTCTGGACTTCCTTTTTGTGTTTGTTTTGATTGTGTTATAATGTATACATGCTTTGTTTCAAGCTATGCACAAGCTGGATTTGAAATGAAGGATGTGTTTCTGCATATGAAGTTGATAGAGCAAGCGGCAATAGAGGACAACCCTGCAATAATGATACAAGAGGTGTCCGATGATGACCTTAATGGTTCAGTTTTCAAGCTGACATTTGCTTGTAATTCTTCACTTTCTTGGCCAGCAATGTCAGGTGCGCTTGATAGTGCTTCTATTTGTTGCAAGAAAATCCAAATATTTGAGAGGAAACTGTTCACTTTGGGAGTTGTCACGCTGTTAGTTCAGGAGGGGCAAGACAAAATGTTCAAATTCCGGGTTGAAAATGCACTTAAATGTGCCCTGAAGAAGCCAAAAAGTACCTCCATTAAGCTTCCATTCGGGCTTTGTGGCTGTCAAGAGGAAAGCACTGCAGGGAGAGAGCTCGTGGAGATGGATGAAGACTTTGGGGATAATGACAATTATAGCTCCAACATCCAGTTACAACTACCTTTACCTAGTACATCCATTTCTGTTTCAGTTGATGAATGGCAGACAGTCCAATCAGGTGGCAATGATATTGGGAAGTGGTTGTTGAGTTCAGACAGTCTTGAGTTTGTCGATCAGATTGGGCCAAATACATTCAAGGGGTATTACAAAGGCAGAAAGGTTGGAATTGAGAAGCTAAAGGGATGTGATAAAGGCTGTGCATATGAGTTTGAGCTTCGGCATGACTTACTGGAGTTGATGACATGCGGACACAGATATATTTTGCAGTTTTATGGTGTTTGCATAGATGAAAACCATGGTTTATGTGTTGTGACTAAGTTCATGGAAGGCGGATCAGTTCAGGATTTGATATTAAAGAAAAAGAAGCTTCAGGTCAAAGAAATTTTGAGGATTGCCGCAGATGTAGCAGAGGGCGTGAAGTTCATGATTGACCATGGTTTACCATACAGGGACCTAAATACGCAGAAAATTTTGTTAGATAGACAAGGAAATGCTTGCTTAGGGGATATGGGAGTTATAGCTGCTTGCAAGAGTGCTGGCGAGCCGATGGACTATGAAACCGATGGTTACAGGTGGCTTGCGCCTGAGGTTAGTACTCAATTTTATACTTCTCTTTTTAGTCTCGTGATTAATTCATTACGTAATTTTCATGAATGTGGCACTGGTATATATTGTCCGATATTTAGATCTCATAGGGTTCCATTGATATGTTATACTTCAAAATTGTTACCTTGGTGAGCTTTTTCTCATAGTTGTAAATTTGATCATTTCTCGATGTACCTTTTGTTGGCCACTAACATCTTCCATGGATAGAAATAATTGTTGTTTTGGTAGAAAAGCTTTCCCTCCATCACGGTATCCATTTTTTTGCTTAATTTACCATATATGGTGTATTATTACCTCGTACAACTTACAGTTCAAAAGTTAGGATGTATATATTGAATGTCAGCAATACGAGTCTTTAAATGGTAAATCTACTTATGGGAATTGAAGGTTAATCTACTTGATGAAAACTTTGGGTTGTGAGCATGCTCAACTGCAACATGTTTTCATAATTAGTGCGCTTTTGCTTTACACTTTAAGGAAATTGTCTGCCTTTATACCTCTTTGAGCAGATATATTTGATTTCCTGATGAAAAAGTATGTCTACTTTAGCTTTAATAAGGCAAAAGTCCCCCTCCTGACCTTAATTGTGCATAAAAATTACTAAATACTTGATTTAAACCCCTGAAACTCCAAAATTTTGTCCTTTAAAAATGAAAATAATCCATATTTTGACATGTAGGATAGATAGTTAAATCAAATGCCTTTGGGGAGATGGTTTCTAATGCATAATTTTACTGACTGCGAGAATAATGTGATATTGGTACACTTTGTGAGTTTTCATGATGTATGATAATTTAAAAGCTGTTTCCTGCCATCCTTGAGATGTATCATGATCATGTCACTAGACACTTATCATGGAAACAGGATCTCGTCACTTTTCAGAATTATTTGTCTCCCCTATTTCCACAGGAGAAAACATATGCTCCTTTTATGGCTCTTTCTTACGTCACTTGATAAGAAACCTCTTGATGATGTCGGTTTGCTATTACAGATCATTGCAGGCGACCCAGAGGGAGTGACAGAGACATCAATGAGCAATGCATACAGTTTTGGAATGGTGTTATGGGAAATGGTTACAGGGGAAACCGCATATTCAGCGTATTCACCAGTGCAGGCTGCAGTTGGAATAGCTGCTTGTGGACTGAGGCCCGATATTCCAAAGGACTGTCCCCAGATTTTGCAGTCCTTAATGATCAAATGCTGGAATAACTTTCCCCCGAAGCGGCCTCAGTTCTCTGAGATTTTATCGATGTTGACTCGTTCTACTACTAACAGCTCCCATGACAGTGCTAGGTAGATGTGCATTGGATCTGGAAAAGGCTAATGCATGTATAAGGCTAATGATTTAACTCATTCGCTTACTTCTCATGCTAAGTGTCATGTGATCGGTACTAGGTGAATACCTAAATTTGATTAATTTAATGTCCAATTTCAATGTTATCGATTAGAATATTATAATGTTAAATATGCGGAAAATAAAGAACACCGAAATTTGCAGCACAATTCGGTGTAATCTCCACCTACTCCATACGGGGCATTTGGTGAATTTATTGCTTAATTTTCCACAGTAAATTTTAAAAAATAAAAATATTGTGCATGGCGCATCGGATATAAAAAATGACTGGAATTTTATGTACTCCTTGATGGAGTAACTTGTAACTCGTCACCTTCTAAGTTCTAACCTAGTAGTCGTCGAGATATATTTAATTACCTTAAAAGCTGTGGATCTGTGGTGGAGCTAACCTCGGACTCGTCGAGCAAAATGAAAGTTGGCACGTCTGCCCACGTGAATATGGGGTCGCTGCAAATTTTTTTTTAAATATATCTCTTGGTTAATAATAAATACTAAAGCTATTTTAAAATAAAATATATCATTAATTCACTAACTCAAAGTCAATAAATAATTACAGCATCTAAGCAAGACGCTATATCATGACCCTCTATCCAGTTCAGTTTCTTGCAAGCAGTTTTAATTAGCAGTTAGAAGCTCCAAGCAGATCCAAGAAGTTCAAGTAGTTTTAGCAGCTCAAACAACTGACTTTATTCGATTTGTATTTTTTTTAAAAAAGAAATAAAATATTTTGAAATTTAGGTACTAAAAGGGTTATTTTAATTGTTATCAATGAAATATTGTGTATTTTAACTTGTCTAATTACATTTAAACTACATACGAATATTCATTCATAAATAATAAAATATTCAAGCAGCTCCAGTCAGTTTCAAACAACTCAATCAGCTCCAAGCAGATCCAAAGAGTTTTAGCAGTTAGCAAATAATTCCAAACAGTTCAACTGGACAGAACCATGTACAATTGTATAATGACTGATGAACTAATAATCAAGAATTCATAATTGTATCTTAACAGACAAATAGATACATATAACTTCAATTATGATTTATAATTTATTCATATAAAAATATTAGCACTTGGAAGAGGTGATGCTAAAATTAATACCAAAAAGAGAATTTATTAGAGATCTCTTAAACAAAATAGAGATAATATATTTTGAGCCTAAACTTAAAAAAGGACACCTTATTAGAATTCCAACATTTGTAGACTTTTCAATATATGGTTTCCCTTTACTTAAAAAGAATGGGTGTACCATTTTTGTGTGTAAAATGAAAAGTCACATAAAAGTGTTTGTCTTTCATATTCAAAGAACACCTTATAATTTTTCTTCCATTGTTAATAGTTACTTGATACCTAATTTCCTTTGAAAATAATGATATGACACTCGAGACTTAAGGGGTGGTTCCTAATTAAGCACATCAATTAACCAATTTGCATGTAACATGTTTAAGAACTTACTAACCATGGTATGATTTTAGAGGGCGTGCATGTCTAGTTTATTAATTGCAGGGTTGAAAAATGTAAAATTATTTTTTATAATTTCACAATGTCGTCCTAGATCTACATTAGCAAACTCAAGGGTATTTCAAGTCAAAATTAGACATGCATTAGCAAATCAGACGTGAAATTAATAAACATTATTAGGGCATAATCTCTTCATATTGTTGTTATTGTGTTGAACTAAATTAAATTAAAATAAATTGAGAAACACTGAAGTGAAACAAAAATTAATACATTGAAAATAATAATATTATAACTAAATTAACAAAATTTTTATCAAATCAAATTTCATTAATATTAAATTAAACTGAATTTCTCTTAAATAAGTTGGGAAACATACCCTAAATAGTTAATCTTATCATTAAGAGATTAAATTAAAGGGGATCTTTAACTGGAAGTACGCCACACGTCAGTGATCTATACGTCGTACTTGTTTCAACATTCAATAGTACTACCATCGCCTCCATCCAATCACAGATGTTTCTGAAACTCCGAGGAGGAGCAGAGGCCATATTCCTCCACCCTCTCGTCCACGGAGTCACCCTGCACCTCCTCCACTTGTCATCCTCCGATTGCTTCCCAGGTCTCAGGCTCCCACGGTCAACCTCGGAATAACAAATTACCCTACTCCGCGGAGTAGCATAGCAAATCCACCTTATTAAAGTCTTGGTCTGTTAAGGTTGGTGCCAACTTTGGACCAATAATTGTGCGCCTTGATTATAATTAGGTTAAAGTAATCTCCTCAAGTTTCCATTATTAGTTTCTGCTTTTCTTCCTAACTCAAGCTCCCTTTTTCTGCATTTTCTTTTTGTTTTCTTGTTGCTGTTATATCTGTGGAGTTTGATTCGTTGTTGCCAAGTTTGGAATCTTTCTATTTGTGTTTTGTCCGAGGATTCTTGACTGATTAACAAGTTGATTCTTTAAATAGAAAGAAAGTATTTAGCTGATATCTATAAGGAGCTAGTGGTTTCTTGAGATTACCAGATCAAGTAATTTAGGCGATACCGATGGGGAGAGGGAAGATTGTGATCCGCAGAATCGACAACTCGACAAGCAGGCAAGTGACTTTTTCGAAGAGAAGAAATGGGCTGTTGAAGAAGGCTAAGGAGCTTGCTGTTCTTTGTGATGCTGAGGTTGGGGTTATCATCTTCTCAAGCACATCAAAGCTCTATGAGTATGCCAGTTCTAGGTAATTAATTAATTACTGTTTCAATTCATGGTCAATCATAAACTGATGTTCATGATTTGGATCTGCTTCCTTGATTATTTGAATAATTAATATGTGTATTTGTTAGATTAATGTTTAATTAATTCTCTCATCCTTGATTACTTGTTATAAATGGGTTGTTTTCTTAAAATCTTTGTTATTGGAAGAAATTAGTGGTTTCTGTTATGTGAGAGAGATGGTGTTTCTGCAGGGTATCTTGATCTTTAACTATGAAATTTGGGCACTGAGCTAATTAAGGAAACCTGGATTCCATTATTTTTTTTGGACATGATTTATGAGTGCTCATGTTATGCTTTGAGAGAAACAAAGTTGTCTTTAATTTCTAAGTCTTATATAGTACAACACATAAACACTCTGATCAACATATTGGAAATGCTTTCATTAGTGTAATAAACATTATAATAGGTAGTTAATTATGAGACAGAATGAATCTGAAATACACAAGTTCCAATCTCATGTTTTCTCTCATGATCCTAATTGAAGCCATTTATATTTTCCTGTTTTATGCTTGTAAATTAAACAGCTTAAAATGTTTGGTACTGCTAAAAAAGCTGTTTTTTAAGCAGAGTGTATTCTAAAGTATAAATACAATTTTAAAATAAGCCAAATTGGATGATATATAATCTAAACCAAGAACAACAGTCAATGATAATATATGCTGCATATGAATAAACCTCATTGGAAAATGATCTTCTAGTACTCATATTTCTCTAAGTGCTTAATAATCAATGATGGCATGCTCTCTTGGCTAGTTTTTAACTTTTAAGCCCTTAATATTTTGCCTTTCAATTTTTGTCACATGAACAGATATGATCTGATCGATCCCCAACATACCAAATATTGTTTTGTCCATGCAATTTTGGATTGTAATTTTGGATTTGTATGAGTTATTGCAATTACTATGAATTGAAATTGAAGTAGACATGTTGGTTTGGCACTTGAGCAGTATGAAATGTGTGATGGAAAGATACAACAAAATGAAAGAGGAGAACCAGCAGCTCCTCAATCCTATTTCTGAGGTCAAGGTATGTATCTGCATCAATTTCAGATATATTCATGATAAAAATTAAGTTATAAACTTCTGCACTTATCACTAGCAAGTCAATTTAGGTGTTAAAAACTGTTTAATTATCTGGAAAATAGACAGCATTTATTTATAGAGGGGAAAGTGGAAGTTGATCTCCCATGGTTTTTGAAATAAACTAGTTGTTTTGCTTGCACAAATTTTTACATCAATGTCATAATTAATCTCCAGAAACCTTGTTAATTTATTAAAACCATGTTTATATGTGGGTATATGCATATCCTTTCTCCATTTATAAACAGTGTATCATAACAAAATTAGGTCAAAGCATTGTTCAAGTTCAAATTAAATGAGTTCTACAGAAGCTCCTTAAAACTAGCTAGGATATGCCTTGTAGGTAACCGTTGGAGAAAAAAATGGACCGGCTGGGGGGGGTACAAACTTACTTATACGCTTCATTAGGTGAAGTTGTTTTGTTGATGGAATTCCGGTTTGTGGTTTCCTGACCTGAAAATGTGACAGACTGAAAGGCCTCACATTTGTTTAAGCACAAAGGGGGGGCGCTTCAGTACGACTTAGTGCCTTCATGAAAGAAAACGCGATAGACTGATCAAAGGCCTCTCATTTTAGGCACAAAGGCATAGTCATTTTAATCAGTATCATTTGGTGCCTTTGTGAGAGAAAATGTGACAGACTGGATTTAGTCGACCCTTTATGAAACATCAATCTGGTCGTTATGTTTGTAGTCTATGTTGCTCCTACATGCCAGTTTAGTGCCGTCTCTCCGTATCGGATACACACAAAATATGACATGACTGTTTAGTGCTATGTTGTCTACATTGCTTTAAAAATTCCATGTCTCCGAGTCGGATATTAGGATAAGACACGACACGCAATTGGTAACATAGTTTGTAGGAATTCTAGATTAATCATCATCAGAAGATAGCTTGAATGTAGATATTGCATTAATTAGTAATGCTCTAGAACTCATTATCTTTCGAACTAATACAAAATAAGTAGGTCTCGATTCATTAGCATTAGTAACATGGATGGGGATGCCGGATGCAGAAACTTAACTATAAGCAAGGTTTTATTTTAGTGCTTAATTAACTAGTTCACTTACGAGTTACTAACAGTTTGCTGGTATTGAAATATATCTTTCAATCAAGAAAGCAATCCGGCTGATCTTCCGATCTTTCAATCGAAAACATGGTTCTAGCTAGGAGTTAAAATGAGAGATAATAACAGAAGACTAGTTCCCTAGCTAGGTTTATTACAATACCGATACGTAACAGTGAAAGTTGATGAGCTAGCTCCTGGCTCCTGCTAATGAAATGCCCTTCTGTTTAAATTTGCAGAAGCCAGTGCTTGCAGATGCAGCGGCAAACCATTAAAAGATAGTTCGTTTTATTTATCAGGAATCCGCGGAGAAAGATCAGAGGAATATTGCTGGTTATCCTTTAGAAACCGACTAACTGTAAAGGTACGGCTTCTCCGTCTCAAGTTATGGATAGTAATTAAGTTGCGAAGTCGATCAGAAGATCTTTTTGCAGACACAATTTTACGTATGAACTCATGGGTCTTGATTGAATGCGATGCATGCATGCACCGGGCACGTAAACAGCACATAAAGGTGTTCGGAGAGATTAGGGTTAACCAAAGCGCTATTCAAAATTACCCGTCCTCTAGATATCATAGAAACTTACCCGTCTTAAATTTCGTCCTACATATTCAAATTATTGAGTTTTCGTTTAGAGCTACATTGATTAGGGAAAAAATGTTTTTAAAAGTAGTACAACATATGGAGTACAAAAGAATATTCTCGAAATAAATGTTTAATTTCTCATGAACCTTGCCTTTTCCCAGCATGAATTTCTACTTAATTATTTCAGTTTTGTGACAGTTTTGGCAAAGAGAAGTCGCAAATCTAAGGCAGCAACTGCAATACTTGCAAGAAAGTCACAGGTGAGGACTTAATATGGCAAAGTATTGTTTAGAACGGCATGGAAAATTAATTTGGAAATAATTACCTCATTTGAATACGTCCCTAAATTATAGTGACATATGAGTACGTCACTAATAATCTGACACCCGAACTCGTCACTAATTATGTGACGTAATTTTATGTCACATAATTAGTGACACTTAACAGGCATGAAAAAATTGTCACTAAAGTAATTGGAGCTGAAGGTATCCCTAAATTAATACAGTGTATATTCACCTGTTTGTTAAATGATTTTTGCAGGAGACTCCTGGGTGAAGAATTAGTTGGGCTGGGTGTCAATGATTTACAACGTCTGGAAAGTCAATTAGAAATGAGTTTAAAAGGAGTTCGTGCTAGGAAGGTAATTCAATTCAAAACATATATTGTTAAAGAAATGCAACAACTAAATAATTAACTTTGATTTATTTGTTTCAGGATCAGATCCTTAACGAAGAAATTGGAGAATTACACCGCAAGGTTGTTATATATATAGCTAATTTCATTTGATTAGTAAAATTTCTGATCATTGTAATATTATAACAAAATTTATTAAAAACTTGCAGGGAAATATGGTCCATCAAGAAAATGTGGAACTGCACAAGAAGGTTAACATAGTTCACCAGGAGAACATATTACTGCAGAGAAAGGTACGTACACTCATCTATAGTGTTATATTAAATCAATTTCAGGCAGTCTTGAATGTTTTCAATAAAAATGGGCAGGTTCATGAAAAGGAAGAACAGAGAAAAGAAGCAGATCGGAGCAGCCAAATAATACATCTTCAGGTTACTAACCAAATAATGCATGCACCGATCAATCTCCGGCTAAGCCAGCCTCGCCAAGATCACGATATGCATAAAAACGATGCATTTTCCAACCATGTCAAACTCGGGTAAGTAAATATCTCTCTCAGTTTTAATATCAGAAACACGACTCTCATTTATTCAACTGTAATTTGTGGTTGAATTAAACAGGCTAAGGCTACTCTGAGAAAGGCGGAGGCCGTGATCGATCAGTTGCAGAAATATGTGAAGGAAGAATGCATGGCATTCAAGTTATATTTGTATGGAGCAGCTTAATGAATTTCGTACTGTATGTTTGGATCCCTCTTTAGTTTTTAGTGACTGATGTATTGTATTTGTGTTGTGGGAACTTCGGATAAATGTACTTAATATTACAAGCTAGCTAATTCTCAAAAAAAACAACTCAAAATTTGTAGAGTGGACTGGTGAAAAGGGATTTCGCGACTCTAAATTTGTGACGGACTTTGTATATGCGCTTGAAATCATTCCTGACATCACCAAGTATGGTATTATAGACCTCTCAAAAATTCACCGTCCCACTTTCTCAAACTCAAAACAGAAAATTGCGTTCTATTATACACTACCCGAACCTCAACCTGCAACCCATAGCAAGTCTTTACAAGGTTGGACAATAGAGTATTCCGTAAAACTTACCGAGTTATTTTATCTGGTCATGATACTAGTTAGAAAGTTCATCAAGAGCCTAACTAGAGATTGCTCTAAAATTTTCTCTCATAAGGTGATATTCTACAGTACAAAATTAAGAAGAAAACCACAAAAAGCTAAAAACCAAATATATGTAAAATAATATCAGTACTAGTGCAATCTCGACCAATCCTGGTCTGACTGGCTGGTGGACAAATATTGGACATATCAAATGCAATCTAAGTCGATATAAGCATAAAGTTTAACCGGTCCACAAATCTAGATCGTATCGCCAATAGTAGCATTCAAACTACCTTACTCGGATTTCTCTTAACTGTAGATGGGAAACTAATCAAAATTTCGCTGAGCAAAAGCACCCGTCATAAAATTAAAATTAGCAGATCACATTTAGTCCAATATTTTTGTACTAACATCAAAACACATATACCATAAAAAAAGGCTGAAAATAAATTTTAAAAAGAAAAAAGAAGTGAAACCGCATTCTCAATCTAATTGTGCCAGCTACAGTAGAAACCTGTCCAAACCTACCCGACCCGACCGGAGCCGAGCAAAGCCGACCTGACCCGACTCGACCCGAGACGAGGCCGGTCGACCTGTCCTAAACACCCCTAAAATGAACGGATCTGGGGCGTCTGAGTGGATCCCGAGCCGTGGACCCCCGAGCGCTGGACTCCCGGACAGCTTGGCCTCCCGTCGTGTTTGGGCTCCATATGTAGCCGTCTGAGTCAGTGGGTAAACGGGTATGGTGGTGACCCCTATCGCCGACCACTGACCTGCATCTGTGGGCCTCCAATCTCCGATCTGCTGTGATGACGGTAAACTAACGACTTCTAGGTTGCCTTGATCCGATCGGCGAGTTGCGGTAGCGACCCGCTACTCCCCAGAAAATGATGTCGACAAACGAAAATCAACCCAATCCATCGCTAACCTTGGTCGGAGTGGGCGGTAGTGGTCGGAAATCAAGATTTCCTGGACTGTTGTTTGACGATAAAGAAGGAGGTACCCGGTTGAGGGGTTAGGAAAGGGTACTTTAGAACACTATCTAACACTATCTAGATAGAAGGGTGTGAGGGGTGACCAACGCCAACGGTCACCCCACCAGAAATTTGTATCTGAATATGGGGTTTGAGTGAGAGAAAAAAAGCCTCCATTTTTAAACTTGTTTTCTTTCATAATTGAGCAAAATTTTTAATAATAAATACAATAATAATACTACTAAGTGAGATATTTTTAGATTATTCGTAACATATGTTCTAAATACAAAGCTTCATTATTTATTATTCTATGTATTTAAATTATTAGGGTGTGTTTGGTTGGGCAAGTTTTTACAAAACTTGGACTATCAAAGTCCAATTTTGTAAAATCTTGTTTGGTTCACCAAGTTTCCCAAAATCAAGACTTACAAAATCTTAAAAACCAATCAATGATTTTGATTCATACTCACAAAATCCAACCCAACCAAACAAGGATTTTGCAAAACCAGACTGTCAAAATCCCAAACAAAAACCCAAACTCTCAAAATGTCAAAACAAAAACCAGACTCTCAAAAATATTACGAACCAAACACGCACTTAGGTGTGTTTGGTTCGCAAGTTTTTTGAGAGTCTGGATTTTGTTTTGAGTTTTTGAGAGTTTGAGTTTTTGTTTGGGATTTTGAAAATCTGGTTTTGCAAAATCCTTGTTTGGTTGGGTTGAGTTTGTGAGTATAGAACAAAATCTTTTATTGATTTTTAGGATTTTGCAAGTCTGGATGTTGGAAAACTTGATGAAACAAATAAGATATTACAAAACTAGACTTGAATAGTCCAAGTTTTGCAAAAACTTGTCCAACCAAACACACCCTTAATATCCAAATATTTGACATTAAAAAGCAGTCAAGTGAAACGGTGCAAACGATAGAAACAGGGAGTGTGTACTTTTCAAAAAATAATATATGCTCTGCGGTGGAGGTAACCTAGGACTCGTCGAACAATATGAAAGTTGGCACGTCTGCAATCATACCCACGTGAATATGGGGTCGCTGCAAACATTTTTTAATTTATCTGTCGAATAAACATTTCAACTTAGGGCTTTGCGACGGTTTTTAGTACTGTTAATTAATTAATTAATTATTATAATAATTTTAATATTATCATTAACCCTTTGGTAGTGATGTTGCACCAATCATGGTCGCACACAGGCCTGAAATATACATAAAAAACAAATCTAAAGTAAGTACTAAGAAACATTTAATTAAGATAAAAAATACGAACAAAAAGTTGACCAAAAATATCAATTAGAGAGGAACTTAATTTATTCGTCCCTATTGATAGGAGTTTTAAGAATTAATGGTTTAAAGTAACAAGAAAAATATTTTCAGCACTTTTCAAAAGGAGAAATGGATCACATGAATCGCATGATATCTTTGTGGAATATAATTCAATCTTAGCTACAATTTAAAATTATGTGAATAATTTCTCAGTATGCTCTCGGATTGGTGTCAATTTTTGGTTGATCGATCTCTTTTAGTTATAAGCTGCTCGGGCTTTTTTTTCTCTGATAAGTAGACATTTAATTTTCACCGGATCTGCCATTAATTCAGTTTAATTCAGTAATTTTACAAATTAAAATTAATCAAAGATAACTTTCGTGTCTTCCCACAGGGAAGAAAATTAAAGAAATGAAAGTTAGGGTTTATAATTTGCATAAGAAGTTAATATTAATAAACTACGTGACTATTACAACAACCGGTGACAATAGAATAATTATTTGATGATTAGTATATTGCACCTATGTACCTAGAGTTTAGTTAGAATTTAGTTATTTACCGGCCCTTATTGTAATATAAATACCTATTGTAAAAACTTAAAACTACTCAGTTTGAGAAATAGTTTTTATATAACAATAACAATATGTTAAATATGATAATATTTTTATATTACTTATCTATTTATTCAAATATTCATTCAAAATTTAATATTTTTAATTGAAAACGATTCTATGTAGATTTAGTTGGGACAAAGATTTAGTTGAGAATGACTTTATTTACCTAGAAGTGTTGAGTTCAGTTCTTGAGGGAGGAATTGTGGGATTTTATTGGAGGTCATATGAATTATTACTCAATTTTTAAAAAAAGAAGTGTATTAATTACTTCTCATAATTTCTCAAGACATGCTAATTTGACTATAAAATTATGAAATAGTATTTATAATCTTTATGATCGAGTATGTAAAGAGGAAACATGTTACAAAATTAAAACAAAAACTCGCAAAAGTCAGATCTAAGGACAATAATATATATGTTATAATACTAATTAATACTTACACACCTTAAAATGATTTTTATACTTAGATGTAATGTGAAGTAAATATTCAATTTGATCCTGTCAAGATTATTAAACATGGGGATAAGTTAAAATAAAAGTGAAGGAGGATCTTCAACCGGAAGTACGCCACACGTCAGTGATCAACAGTACTACCATCTCTCCACAGATCATTCTGAATCTCCGAGGAGGACCAGAATCTAATTTAATCCTCCACCCTCTCGTCCACGGAACCACCCTGCACCCCACCATTTGTCACCCTCCGATTGCTTCCCAGGTCTCAGGCTCCCACGGTCAACCTCGGAGTTACAAATAACCCTGCTCCGCGGAGTAGCATATCAGAGCCGCCCCACACTCTTATTAAACTCTTGGTTTGTTAAGGTTGGTGCCAACGTAGGACCAATAATTGTGCGCCTTGATTATAATTAGGTTAAAGTACCCTCCTCAAGTTTATTAGTTTCTGCTTTGTCCACTGTCTCCAATTCATTTCCCTTTTGTTTTCTGTCTTGTCTGTAGTTTGATTCGTTAGATTGCCAAGTTTGGAATCTTTCTATTTGTGTTTTTGTCCAAGGATTCTTCACTGATATTGATCCTTGATAGCTTTTACATATATAGAAAGTATCAGCATCAATTTGGGAGCTAGCTAAGTGATGGGGAGAGGGAAGATTGTGATCCGCAGAATCGACAACTCGACAAGCAGGCAAGTGACTTTTTCAAAGAGGAGAAATGGTTTGTTGAAGAAGGCTAAGGAGCTTGCTGTACTTTGTGATGCTGAGGTTGGGGTCATCATCTTCTCAAGTACTTCAAAGCTCTATGAGTATGCCAGTTCTAGGTAATTACTCCTTAAATTCATGGTTAATTAATCAGAAACTGATGTTCATGATTTGGATCTTGCTGAATTATTTGAATAATATGTGTATTTGTTAGATTAGTTGTTTGATTTCTTTCTTCCTTAATTACAGTAATGGTTTTTAGAAAGTGATTTGCAATTGAAAGAAATTAGTGGTTTTTGTTATGAGAGAGAGAGAGAGAGAGAGAGAGAGAGAGAGAGAGGGTGTCTTGATCTTCAAATGTTAAATTAGGGCTCTGAGCTATCAGGAGATTGTTTTCTGAGTGGTTGAATATTGATGAGTTCATCTGGGGCAGATGTTTGAGTAGTCATGTTATGCTTTGAGAGAAACAAAACTGTTTAATTTCTGAGTCTTATATAGTACAAATGAAGTACACACATCAGTACTGTAATAAAAGTCATGTTAGACTAGTTAAGAAACACAATGAATCTTAAATACACAAGTTCCAATCTCATGTTTTCTCTATCACTGTCCTTAAAGCCATTTGAATCTACATGTAAAATCTTTCTAATCTACTAGGAAATATGCTGTATTTTGGCTTGTTTAAGTTGACAATGTTTGAAATGTTGATTTGATACTTTAGCAGTATGAAATCTGTGATTGAAAGATACAGCAAAATGAAAGAGGAGAACCAGCTGCTCCTCAATCCTATTTCCGAGGTCAAGGTATGTACTCCCATTCATGAAACTCAGACCACTGTATATATGTGTATAACTAAGAAAGTCTATTAGGTAATAATTAACGTCGTTTTTCTTAAGTAGACAATTTTTTTTTAATAAACTGGTGCATTTCTTTCTGCAACAGATAAACAAGGCATTCTTCTTTTAAGAAGAGCTTAAAATTAAGCAGACTAGGATTTAAACCATTTAAGAACTCTTTTGAACTTGAACCATGTTTTCAAACAGGTTTGTAGACGTAGCTATAGACTAGTTCGAGTTATATATCTAGTTAATTTTAAGGGGGATGAATTACTGCTGGTCAGATGACTCAGATCATCCTTCATACATATATATCATAAGTTAAATATTCTCCCACAATAGTTAATTAGGCATCTAAAAGGTAGGGTATATGATTTTCCAAAAATATCAAGCTTACTCATGAATATACATGCATGGAACATCTTTAAACAGATGTCCTATAACATCTTGATGAATATACTAAAGGCTTAGGGTGTGTTTGGTTCGCAAGGTTTTTGAGAGTCTGGATTTTGTTTTGAGATTTTGAGAGTTTGGGTTTTTGTTTGGGATTTTGAGAGTCTGGTTTTGCAAAATCTTTGTTTGGTTGGGTTGGATTTTGTGAGTATGAAACAAAATCTTTGATTGGTTTTTAGAATTTTGCAAGTCTGGATTTTGGGAAACTTGGTGAACCAAACAAGATTTTACAAAACTGGACTTGGATAGTCCAAGTTTTGCAAAAACTTGCCCAACCAAACGCACCTTAGTGATTTTAATCCGTATGATTTAGTGCCTTCATCACAAAGTTGGTAGCATAGTTCTACATCTGTAGACTTTGTTGAAGACCTAGTTACAGGCCACTTCTTCTAGATCCACCTTTTGAATTTAAGTCTAAGGATGATGATTCAGATCATATCCTTCATATAACCCTAAATTCGATCCCCATTGATTTTTTAAAAATTAACCAGCCCTTGCGCTCTTACAAATCAATTAAGATCAAAATCTAGCTTGAGTACGCTTTGGAACTCAGGATCTTTGCAACTATTAGTAGGCACTCTTAAACAAGATGCCAAAATACTGGCATTAGGACACTGATGTCTGATGGCGATGCAGAAAATTAACTATAAGCAAGGTTTCATTCTTTGTGCACTTACTTGACTATATGAAGATGCAATTAATAACAAGACAAGGCTCAAAAAGTACTCCAGATATGCAATATTCAAGATGAAGGACTAGTGGCAAAGTTCGGTGCCTTATACCAAAACGGATTCGACTCTTTCCAGGTTGCAGAGTTTTTGAGTTTATAATTCCGGCAAACCTGAAAGATCGATGAATCGATCGAACGCATGGGAGTTAAAATGTGAGATAAGATGAGAAATTCTAGTTAGCTAGCTAGGTTTATTACAATGCGTAACAGTGAAAGTTGATGAGCTCCTGCTAATGAAGTGCACTTCTGTTTAAATTTGCAGAAGCCAGCTGAGCTTGCAGATGAAGCCGCAAACCATTAAAAGATAGTTCGTTTTTTTAAAATCAGGATTCGTCGGACAAGGATCAGAGGAACGTCGTTTGGGTATCCTTATAGAAACCGATCGACTAACTTTTCCGTTCAAATTATGGATAGTAAGTTGGCAAACCGATCGGAAGATCTGTTTGCAGACAATGATTATGTAACGATCGAATGATCTCCTGCATGCATGCACCACCGCCACGTAAAGAATATTAAAGGTGTTCGGAGAGATTAGGGTTAACCGGGACGTGATTAGAGATGCTTTTGAACATTTGTGTACAAAAATGATAGTAATTAGCAACAAAAATTCATGAAATATTTTTAAAAATGAGAATCTTGATCAGATGCAGGAAAACTATGATATACATTTTTTATGTATTTATTCAAAATATATATTTTAATGTATAGTATATTTTTGTGCAAATGACAATATTAAATTAAACTATATATTAAATTTGTTGTGTGACTTTTTAAAGAAAATCTTCGTCCTCAAAACTAATTAATTTTATATTTTCAAATATATAAGTAGTACCAATCGGAAACTTGTCTCACTAATTAAACTTCCGACGAAACCCGAGGAGCTCCGGCCCCCTACATTATTCACGTTTGAGAAAGCCTTCTATATGCGATATTGATCAATCATAACTTGTTCATTTATTAATTTGTTTATTGGATTAATTAATTAATTTTTTTTTTGCTGGATTAGTTCTGCCTTAAGCTATTTAGGCTATTATATGTTTACCTTTAAAAAATTACCTGTAAGTTATATATTAATTTTTTGAAAATAAATTGCAAGTTTTTATAAGAAACTTAAATCGTAAATAAGCTAACAATTCTCATAAAAGACATGATTAAACTACATAGATACGTGTGTATATATATATATATATATATATATATATATATTCCCACCTTAAACTTTATTGAATTTATTTGTTCAATCGAATTTATTTGTTCGTTTGACAGTTTTGGCAAAGAGAAGTAGCGAACTTGAGGAAACAACTGCAAGATCTGCAAGAAAGTCACAGGTGAGTGATATAATAAAATCTTATTTAAGACGGTCTTCCAAAAAGACAAGGTATTAAATTATAATATGATTCTTTGTATGTGCATTTTATTTCTAGTCTGCCACAATTAATATTCACAATTCTAAGTTGGATTTTGAAGTAAATGATCAAATGACCCCAACCAAACTTTTCCAGTTGAGGGTCTAAATTCTTCAACCCCCTTTTTTTCCTTTTTCTTTTTTAGTTTAATTGTTAAATGACAAAAATATGCTCATTAAACTCTCCAAAGTTGATAAAATGTCTCAGTTAAAATTTAAATAGTCAATATAAATTGACTATTTATAAATCGTAAAAGGAGCCAAACTGAAGATTACAAGAAAGAATCATAGAATACAACGCAATTCCGATTTTAAATATCAAAAACAACATATGAAATATCTTATAGTCGCGGGTAGAAGCGCAATTTGTAGTCACTTCCCGACCCGTCTCACTAAGGCTGATATGGCTCTCCTAATAGCTTGTAAGAAACAGTCATGTTTATGTCCACAAAGCCAAAGTATCAAGTAGCTGGGCGAGTCAAACAATACAACCAACAAGTAGAGCGTATATTATGTGATATGTGATATATCAATTTTTGTTGATTATAACAAGAAGATTAGTTGTTATATATGTTGCATCTAACCATTGTTGAAGTGTGAAATTTATTTTTATTGCAAATACTATAATGCATCATATTAAAATTGATTTGTCATATTTTCCCTCTACTTATTTAAGTGACATCTTCTATCACTTTTCATCTTGATCCTCAATATTGTTAACTGATTTTTGCAGGAGACTTCTTGGTCAACAATTAGTTGGGCTGGGAGTCAATGATTTACATCATCTGGAAAGTCAGTTGGAAACGAGTTTGAAAGGAGTTCGTGCCAGGAAGGTAATTAAATTCAAATTTTCTTTTACAATTACCCCATTTAATTCTGACATTTTTAAGGAAATGCAATAATATATGTTTTATATTTATTTGTTTCAGGATCAGATTCTGAACCAAGAAATCACAGATCTACACCGCAAGGTTTGTTAATTATCTAGATCTACTATTATTCAATTTCTAATATCAATAATCGTTGTAATGTTATTAAACAGATATTAAAAAATTGCAGGGAAATATGATCCATCAAGAAAATGTGGAACTGTACAAGAAGGTTAACGTAGCTCACCAGGAGAACGTATTACTGCAGAAAAAGGTACATATATCTGTAAACTGATCTATAATATTACTGAATCAATTTCAAGCAGTTTAAATATTTAAATTTCTAATAAAAATGGTCAGGTTCATGAAAGGGAAGAACAAAGAAAAGAAGCAGATCGGAGCAACCAAATAATACATCTTCAGGTTACTAACCAAATAACGCATGCACCGATCAATCTCCGGCTAAGCCAGCCTCACCAAGATCATGATATGCTTAAAAACGATCCATTTTCCGGCCATGTCAAACTTGGGTATGTAAATTACTCTCTCTTATTATATATATATATATATATATATATATATATATATATATGTATACTCTAGTCGTCTCGATTTAATATCTGAAACACGACTCTATTTTATTGAAATATGTTATCGTTTTAATATCAAAAACACGACTCTATTTATTGAAACAGGCTGAAGCTGCTCTGAGAGAGGTGGATCGGAGGCCGCGATCTATCAGTTACGAAGATTACATATTAAGCAAGAATCCATGGCATTTTAATAATTTTTCGGTATGGAACAACCTAATGAATTCTGAATTGTGTGTTTGTATACCCCTCTTTAATTTGTAGTGATTGATGTAATATTGTATTTTGTGTTGTGGAACTTCGAATAAATGTACTTGCTTTACAAGATTCGTTGTTTGTTGTTGATTGTTGACAGTTGATAGCAAAAATATACATGATCTCTACCTCGTGTTTTTTGAGAACACTTGAAAAATGAAAGTGAAGAATGTTTGTATAAAAATATAACAAAAAGAACAAAAATTGTGCTACAATATATAATAGAAGAGATATGATCGAGGTTTAATATAAATGATTTTAAATGGTCATGTTGGGTATCTAAAAATGAAAACACAAATCCTCTCCTTTTTCTCTCCCCTGCCGACAAAACCAAGCCCAGACCCCCCCTTTCTCCGGCGGGGTGACCGCCGGCACTCCGCCGCGCTGGTCACCCCTCCCACCCTTCAACCTAGTATAGATCTATCCCACCCCTTCTAAACCCACCCCCAGAAATTCCTCTTTGGTCGAAAATCAACAGCCCAAGAATCCGATCAAGTCCCTGTCGGCAACTGATTGGCGGGTCGCCACCGCTACCACCCATGACGAGCGTTTTGCGGCCACGGAGCGGGCTCTGGCCTCACCGGACATACCAGATCCGGCGCCGATCTGAAAGTCAACGGCGAGCAACAGATCTACAACGCGGCGGTTGGGGGCGGCATCGGTCTGACTGGAAAGCGGAAGGCCGACGACTACAAGCGATGGGCGGCCTATGGTGGCTCCGACGCGATGGAGCTCCGAGATGGAGTTTCCGATCCGGGAGGTTCCGACATCCCAGATCCGTGTGTTTGGAGATTAGGACAACCCAGCTCGCCCGGTCGGCTCGGGTCGGTTCGGCCCGGGTCGGGTAGGTTTCGGGTCAGTTCTTGATGCTTGCATTTTTAGTGATTTCAAGTCGGTCAGGTCGGGTATCCGGACTGAGTCGGATCGAACAGAGTTCAGACAGTGGAGCTGGCACCATTAGATCAAGGAGGTGGTTTTACTTCTTTTTTCTTTTTATAAAATTTATTTTCAGTTTTTAGGGTATATGTTTATTGATATTTGTACTAAAATTTTGGATTGAATGTGATCTGCTAATCTTAGTTTTCTGACGGGTCCTTTTGCTCAGCAAAACTTTGATTAGCTTCCGATCTAGTTAGTACAGTTAGGAGATATCCGAGTCAAAATAGTTTGAATACTATTGTTGGCGATAATGCTACTAGATTTGTAGACCGGTTATGCTTTAAACTTATATCGAGTTAGATTACATTCGCTCTATCCAGTATTTGGCCACCAGCCAATCAGACCAGGATTGGTTGGGATTCTCTAGTACACATATTAATTTATATATATCATTTTTAGATTTTTGTGATTTTCTTCTTAATGTTGCGCGGTAGAATATCACCTTATAAGAGAAATCTTTATAGCAATCTCTAGTTAGGCTCTTGATGAAGCTTTCCTATTAGTATTATGGCTAGATAGAATAACTCGGTATGCTTTACATACTACTCTGCTGTCCAACCTTGTGAAGACTTGCTATCTTCCGGTGGTCCATAGGCCACCCGGCTCAATGGGTAGTCGGTTGAGGTTCAGGTAGAGAGTATTTGTTATAATAGAACCGAGTTTTCTGTTTTGACTGTGAGAAAGTGGGATGGTGAATTCTAATGAGTTCTAGAATGCTGTACTTGGTGATGTCTATACGCAGCAGAAGGAGGGAAGTCTGGTTTTAGCTATGCTGTGACCGGCATCGATACAGAGATGACTTAGTTTTCTTGTAATATTTTTAGACATATCTCTGATATCTCACTTTGCTTCCGATATTAGATCGGAGTATAGCATTCGGGCAACATATCGCACAATTACCCCAACAGGGTTTCATGTGTAATATTGGGTTTCAAACCTGATCATGTAATTCTATTTCTTTTATTAGGGTTGAGGAGCCGTGAATAATTCTTCCATCCACTTGCATGGTTTTAACTTTAAAAAAATGAAAACACAAATGCACACTTGATAGTTAATTTTACTTACGCTCCATTCAGTTCAACTTATTACAGCACATCACAGCACAACAGCGCATTTCAGCACATAGCACAACACTCATTAGCACAGCACTGCACTGATCAACACAGCACTACACTCATCAGCAAACACACAGCACAACACTCATCAGCACCACCATTCAGCTCAACACATTTAAGCTGTGATGGACACTATTTTTATATTTTATAAAATAGTATTAATTAAGTAAATTTGTTATTTCATGAATAATAAACATTATATTTTTTTCAACTCAAATGAACACTATTCAACACTTTCAGCACTATTCAGCACAAAATCAACACAGTACAGTATCACATAAGATGAACTGGACAGGGCGTAAGTCGATTAATCTCAATGTACAGAATGAAACCCTATTTCGAAATTCCTTTCACTAAATGTTAACATTTTTCAGGATTTTGAAATGATATACACTACTTTTCAAAAATTATTGAATAAAATCGATAACTAAAAGAGATTTTACTTTTTAAAATTTAAACCTCCCCTTAATATTTCCGTTTTGGATTGAGGGGTGAGTTCTATCTTCTTGTTCACAAATATATTTACTACAGATTATTAACATAAAAATCCAAATGCATATATTTGAATTTTATTCCATGAGATAAGGCTCAAGGGAGTTGGGGATATATCATTATCCATTGGGATGTTTTAGTGCCAAATTAACTGATTGGCTGGAAAATACTTTAATAAATTCATTTTTAATTAACCGATCAAATAAAAACGTTTAAATTAAACACATATCTCTTTATTTTAATTTTTTAAAGAAATTATATTTTGTGAGTAAAAAGATTGTGGGTCCGAATAACCAGTAGATCGAATTTTATGCTTACAAGATTAAAGCTACATTTTGTCACCATCTTTTATAGTTTCTTTATCCAATATTTTGAAATACTAATCCATTACGTAATTTTCTTTTTCAAGAAGTATAATTAATCCTAAAAACACCCGGTTTGTTATAATCTTTTCTCTAATATATAACTAATTGACATATCATGCTCTAATGTTATAATCTTGTCCATTAATATATTAAAACACATTTTCTTCTGTAAGTATTACCATTATTAGTATGATTAATCGATATCACTTGAAAAATAAAACATTGACAAATAGTTGTTTTGTACGTGCACGAAACGCCTTTATTTCATGCGTGGGATATTAGAGCTTTTGTTTTTTGTTCTTCCTTGTGATAGAAAATGACTTATTTATCTGGTTTTTAAAAAACTGAACTTTCAAAGTAAAGTGTTTTAAATTTATATGTTTGGTTAGTCTAATCTTTCAAACTTCAGAGTACTTTTTTACTGTCTGATTTTTGTTTTTCTAAGTCCAAGCTTACAAGTTTTAATTTTATACTTACATTTTTTGTTTTACACTTGTAAAATCTTGACGAACCAAATAAAAATTTTATTTCATACTTACAAAATCTTAAACCAACCAAACAAGATTCTAGTAAAACCGGACTTTCAAAATCCCAAACTAAAACACAACTTCTCAAAATTCCAAAACAAAAAATCAAACTCTCAAAAAATTACTCAACCGAATACACCCTTAACTTTTATACAGTATACAATTTATGCTTAATATTATTGCATGGGAACTCAAACATTAGATCTAGAACACGTTTGAAGGTTTCACTGAATGGGTGATAGTGACGGATTAATAAAATAAAATAATATAAAATTTCAAATGCTGAATAATTATAAGCTATTTCGTCAGGATCCCTTATCAAATGATGAATAATTTTTTAAATTTCTACAATTTGTAGTCATCGACTAATCAATCAATTTTTTATATGATTAGAACCATATGAATATTACATATAGATCCGCCCAAATATTAATAGTAAGAAGGTTAAATCATGAGGGTCAAAATGCTACCTTGGTGTAGTTTTTGAATAAAATGTTTACTCATTTTTTCAAAAATAAATCTAAAAGAACGAAGATAATCAAAATCTAATGAGAGTTTAGATAAAGAAAAACACTTAAAAAATAGAGAAAAATGAGGAATAGATAGCTAATGTTATAGCATGTATTTCGGAAACAATATAACTTGTAAAGACACAACGCAACCCAACCATGTAACAAACTCATCGTACTCTGCCAAAACACCTTTTCGAAGCCAACTCTAATAACAAACCTTTTTATATTCCCTAATCCCTCCTTAATCCCACATTAAAATTAATTAATCCCACATTTCATCATCTTCATCGCGATGTCGCGGGAGGAGAACGACGCCGCCGCGAGCAGCGGCGGAAGCGACGGCGGCTCCCTGCTTCCGTTGAGCACTCCGAGGAGGGGGTGGCGGTACACGGAGGACGCCAGCGACGGCGGCAGCCCGCGCCAGCAGCACAGTAGAGGAGGAGCGGTGGCCGGCGCGGGGAGGATAAAGAGGAGCATGCATTGGGTGAGGCGAATATTCCGGCCGAACCGCTGGTTGCTCGCCGTGTTGGTTATGCTGGTTCTTTCAACGTTCTTTCTCATGAACGCGCGCATGAAGCCCAGCGACTTCTTGCGCCGACCTAAGCACGACTTTAGTACTTCCTCCGATGAACTCGCGGCCTTCCAGCAGCATGACAAGGTGTGATCGTCTTCTTCTGCATATTATTTTCCAGAAAACTTTGCATGCTATTTTTTTTTCCAGAATAAAAGTTTTTACTAAAAAAGAATTAATTAACAACTTTAATTTCACTGAAACAAGTGGCGTCTCCTTCCGGGTTGATAGGAACATAATAAGGTCATGTATTTTCAACCTAAATGCATTTCAGTTAGATTAATTTCAATTCAGCTGTTATTAGCATTCAAATGAAGTGAAATTTTAATGAATATAATTGGCTCAAGTTGGTCGTATGCATGAGCAGTGGCGGAACAAAATATATTTTATAGTCTATATTACTGTAATTCGGAACAAAAATATAATACGATTTTGAATTTTGGCAACAAAATATATTTTATAGTCTATATTACTGTAATTCGGAACAAAAATATAATACGATTTTGAATTTTGGCAACCCCAACCCTGTTTAGCAACCCAAATATATTTGTCTGATTCCGCCCAACAAGCGAACATATATATACATACATATATATACATACATATATATATATATAAATACTTGATTGGTGTAACATGTAGTGTAGTATCCTATATATATAAATACTGGATTGGTGTAACATGTAGTGTAGTATCCTATAATTGAAGTTAGAACTATGTATGTGCAAAGTTCGTTTGAAAGTTGGGTGATTGATTGATAATTATTCATTCTCTGATGTTAAGCATTAATTTTAATTATTATCTCCATTTTTTGACAATTTTTCATGTTTTTTCATGATAATCAGACGCCTGAGATTTGGAAGAATCCTATTAGCGATAAGTACGTCAAATGCATTCGCAGAACAAAGCGGAAAAATAAAGGTTTGTGTCATATATTAATCTTTATCTGTTTTTATGATATATATTAATTAAATGATGATAAAACTTAAGATAAATATATATCCCTACATTTTCTCAGATCAAGCAATGGGAACAAATGGGTACGTCCTAGTTCGAGCAAATGGAGGACTAAATCAAATGAAAACTGGAGTAAGATGCATTATATATAACTGTTTTTCTCTATTTTTTTGCATTTTTAAAATGTGAAGTTGCAATAATTTTCTCAAAATATATTGAGAAAAACTAATTAAATATATTTATGTTTTCACTTTCTCAGATAAGCGATATGGTGGCTATCACGAAACTACTCAATGCAACGTTGGTTCTTCCTTCCCTAGATCACACTTCATTTTGGACAGATCCAAGGTTAGAACTTTTTACTGCATTTAATTTATTTAGATTGCTAAAAAGAACATATAAGAGAGAAATGATCGAAGCATAAAGCTTAATGTCTCAGTGATTTCAAAGATATTTTTGACTGGAAGCACTTCATTGAAACCCTCGAAGATGATATTCCGATCGTCGAGTCCCTCCCGGAGAGTTTCGCCGATGTCAAGCCCGTCGTCAAAACCCTAGTTTCATGGTCCAAGGCAGGTCAATTTGTATAGTTTTTTATTATAATTTAGTGTTATTTTTAAAAAGGATCAGTTTTTATTAATGATGGTTTCTCTCAGTGCAGCCCAGGTACTACAGGGGAGAGATTCTTTCTTTACTGAAGATGAGAAACTTGATCGAGTTCCCCCTCTCAGACAGTCGCTTAGCGAACAATGGCATCCCGAGTTCAATCCAGGCGCTGCGCTGTTACGCCATGTTTGAAGCGCTTAAATTTGCCAAGGATGTTGAAGACTTATCGAACAAGTTAGTGAATAGACTGCGAGAAAACAACAGTCGTTATGTCGCTCTTCATCTAAGGTAAACAAACCTCTCTCGAAGATTATATGTATATAAAACTAACAACATTGTTTACAGATATGAAAAGGACATGCTCTCCTTCACTGGCTGCAACCACAACCTCAGTCGAGCTCAATCTGAGGAGATTCGGGACCTGAGGTACAAGACTAAACACTGGAAAGAGAAACAAATTAATGGCACTGCTCGTAGGCTGGAGGGAGGGTGTCCTATGACTCCGAGGGAAACTGCTGTGTTTCTTGAGGCCATGGGATACCCTAATGACACGAAGATCTACATTGTTGCCGGGGAGATTTATGCCCAAAGACTTGGTGTGTTCATGAAAAAGTTTCCAAATACCTACACTCATTCAACTCTGGCTACGGAGGAGGAGCTCCAACCATTTCACCAAAGACTGAATAAAATTGCAGCTGTGGACTACAATGTGGCCCTAGAGAGCGACGTTTTTATCTACACTTATGATGGGAATATGGCTAAAGCAGTCCGAGGTCATCGTACCTATGAAGGCTTCCGGAAATCCATCAATCCCGACAAGTAAGATTGGTCCCTATCCCTCCTACCTCTACATGATCTCGCTTAACATTGGCTAATGCATGTTCATGTTTTCTAGGTATCACTTTGTGAAGCTAATCGACAAATTCGACAAGGGACTGATTTCTTGGAAGAAATTCTCATCGAAAGTTAAGATCATGCATGAGCACAGAATTGGAGAACCATCTTACAGGGAAGTCAGACCAACTCCCAGATTTGAAGAGAACTTTTATGCCAATCCTTTACCTGGATGCATCTGTGAGAGTTAGAGGAGCCTATAATCAGACTGCAACAACAAAGATGCGGCGATTTTGATAGAAAGATGGTTAGAAGGTAAATGGCAAACAACCATGGGAGTACATGCTATAAAGTGGTGAAGATTCTTAATTTCCTCCCTCGAGAAATGGACATGCCAAGTTTAGTGTTCATAGAAATAGGGTAGTGGTAGATTGTACACAAGTAGAGTATAAGATATTTAGAAAACTCGTAAGAACCTGCATGAAGTAAGATAAAAATGTAGAGACCATAGTTTTTTTTTCCTTTCTTAATTCTACGTAGAATAGAACATAGCCTTATGCACATATCTTTTAATCAGCAAGTATTATTCATATACTTGGGGACAGTGGCGGAACCAGAAAATTATCTTCGGGTAGGCACAGTGGGTTGACTGTTGTGGTCGGAGGCCGGAAAGGCTTGTCAAAGGCCGGAAATGCCTAATTTTTACCGGAGAACGGTAATATAAGGTGTGTTTCAAATTTTATGGTAGGTCGAGATCTACCCGCGCTTCTAAATGGTTCCGTTCCTGCTTGGGGAGAGCCTCTCCCATATCCATATTTTGTTAACATGTTTTCTCTCAGCCTCATATATGGAAACCACCACTTTCCTGTACTTTTTAGTAATATCTACTTATGAGACGAAGAGAATATAAGAGAAACGTAGTAACAGAAATGACGGGCATAATATATAATGAATAATAAGAGATCGCAAACACACGGTACGCTCACTTTAACATATAAAGTTTAGTATAGCAACGTGTATAATCAGCTTGATTTATCGACGAATGTTTAGAGAAACATATGCACACAACATATTATTTAGATCAATCAACCCACTTCAAAGGGGTGAGAACTGGGAAGATGAAGTGTAATAACAATAATAATGAGGAAATTAAAATTGGAATTTGAAAATTGAAAATGCAAATGAATGTGTATTTCAATAGATCGGTAAATAAAATAAGTAGCCAACAATTAACTATACCAATCCAAGAAGAGGACAGAAAAAGTAAGAACAAAGAAAAAAAGAATCAGGAAAGTTCTGCTACTGCTGTTCCTTTTAATGGCTTGAGCCAACTCCTTGTTACCCAGCTCAACATTATTCGTAGCTTCCACAGCCTGTAAATAAAGACAAACAAAACATTTTCAGAATAAATGAATGCATGCATATACTAATAACGAATAAAACAGTATTTTTTTAAATGGATTTCAACAAATAATGATGATAAACAGTATCATTACATCTCCACTGTAACATTTCACGAAAAATATTAAAATTTTGATGTTTTAATCAGAAAAACTGATAAGACTGGCACTTGAGTAAATTTCAGAAGTCACGCTGACCTGGTCATACAAAAGCTCGATTTGTTGAGCCTGTTGAAATACATGAGTGGACATGAGATGATTCAGAGCAGACACTTCCATCATGTTCTTCTCAATTTCTTGAGCAGCATCCATGAGGCCAGATAGCTCTTGCTGCTCGCACCAACAAAACAACAAGCCGGAGTTCAATAATCATTTTAAGCTAAGGTACAAAGTAACTCAAAACTTTACTGCCACCATTCTGTTACCTGGAGAATTTGCGTTTCATCATCCAAATGTTGTTGCTGAACCCCGACGAAACTTGATTGAGCTTCCTCAGAATCCCAGGCCTGTGTATCATAGGCCTCTGTTGGCAAATGAGAACTCTCATTAGACACCGCTGCTTTATCTCCCTTCCCAGTCTTCCTCATCTTTGTTCTTGGAGTCACTCGGTTAATGGCCTCTTGATAACGTACAGCTCTTAGCTTGTCAAAAGTTGATGTAACTAATTTGAGCTTTTTACTGAGTATCAAAACCTGCGTAGTAAATTACTTTTAGCAGAGATGACAACTTCAAGAAGTTCAAATGTGTATACAAAGAAAATAGATAAATAAAGTCCTCCATTTTTCCGGGCTATTTTGCTCTTAGATAGGCAGCTCATATTCAAAAAACTTGTTTGGATGATAAAATGATGAGATGCAATATAATTATTAACAGTGATGCAGGAAGTCATTAACGTCAGAATCATCCATGTTCCTTAAAACTATTAATAATGAATGAATCGAAGTACAGTAAATACGACTTAGTGACGGAGAATGTTGGAATCATACCACACCGCGTTTGTGTGCTATAGTATCAGCATTCATATTAGAAGCCTTGACACCCAACCAGCGCCTTGAATCTTCTTCTTCTTGTTTTATGCTGTCATTAAGAACATCAATTTGCTCTTCACATGATTTAATATAGACCGAAACCTGCAAAGATGGAAGCCCTCAAGAAACTCAGTCTACATACTTCAATATACCCATATAACAATCTAGTCATCCTTTGTTGTTCTAAAAGGACTACCAATTTGGAAACATACTTCGCGTTCTATGCTGTCTCTTTCCTGCTCAGTTGTGCGGCGCAAATCTATATAGTCCTTCCTATGATTCGTTAAGAACTGCTCCAGAGCTTTAATGTGTTCTAGCTGGAAATTAAAAGTATTCTGTTAATGTAACAGACATATACTGCTACTATTATGTTTGTCCAAAAACGCTCAAGCAATTACCGTTTTCAACGCAGCTTTCATAAAAGGTGTTCTTTCCCGGGGCTTGTGCAAAATAAATGAGGCCACAATAGCAGCTGTTTTGGCCTGTGTAAAAACAAAAAAGTAAAGAATATGAAACCAGAAAAACAGAGTTTTCACAAGCAAATTAGTCAAAACAAACACTGTAGAAACACGTTAAACCTCTGTAAATCCCAATGACACAGCTGATCTGTGAGCAGCATCTTTGAGATCTTCAGTCCTATCTCTAGCTTTTAAAGCCATCCCTTCAAAGAAAAAGTAAACAAGTTCAAGCCATTGGCTTAAAAAAGTGAGCAATCTCACACCAAAAACAATACAATTCACAGCAGCTAGAACCAGGGGAGGAGATAAAATTTTAAATAAAAATGATTGAAACAAAACAATCAGAAACTAATGTAATTTGCATCAAATTAGCAGCACACAAAAGACTAACTAGTGAACATCCTGCTGCATAATTTATAAGCTAAAAGGCAACTGTTAAGGAATGCACTCACTCAATTCAGTTGTATTCTAACTATCTGTTCAGCTCCCTGAAAGGCTACATAACTAGAGACCTCATACAAATTCGTTGCAACTTTCTGTATCATGTTCCTATATACTATTTGCACCTCTTGAAAAGCTCAAACAACACTTTTTGTTCAATGATTGTAATGCCCTCCCTCAGCAGTTCAAAAAGCAAAAAACTTGCAACTAATTTGCAGCCAACTAATCCAATAATCCAATCTCATTAACTATACAAAAAGAGCAGTTTTTTCAAGTTCTTTGCCTCAATTTCTGAACCTAAAACACTCCCAAACTGAACCATTGAAGCAACGCTAGAAAGAAAATGAGGGGTGCTGGAACTGTCACCTTAAGATTCCTGTTCCGGGCAAAATCAATCGGATCGGCCGTGGACTCGAGAATCCGGCGGATCACTGCGGCGGCGCGATGTGATCGGAGAGGGAATTGGGGTGGTGCTCGGTGCCGCGAGATGACAGAGGCCGCCGGTACAATTTTCGTTCCCGTTTCTGGAGATTTGGGGAAGACAAGTTTACAGTAAACTAGTTTAGTTCTACACGAAATATAAGGGTAGAAAAGAAATTTTTAAAAGGTAAAGGGATTAAAAAGAATAGTTTTGAGTTCTCAGTCTGTTACTTTTCCCTCTTAATAATGCTGCGCCGCCGTCTAAAATGGCCGTCGCCGCCGGCGACAACTCGCCGGAGCTTCCGATCAGACGCGGCGCTGCAAGCCCTGGCCAAAGCATCGGAAGCGAGATCACCGGACGTCGTCGTTTTATACAACTACCCTTCGTTCTCCGGCGCCTTCTCAGCTCTCTTCGCGCATCGCTATCACTCCCGTCTGAATATCCCCTGCCTCATCCTGCCTTTCTCTTCCGCCATTCCCTTCAGGTGAAATGTCAAGAACTGCATTTTCTTAGCTTGCTTCAGTTTTATTGCTGGATGAGCATATTTCATGTAACTAAAAATTGTTTTTTTTTTGTTTGTTTGCTTGAAATTATATACAAATTAACAATTTTTCAAGTGATGATAAACATTGATCAGAATAGCAAAGTGTGGAAAAGAGGGAGTGTTATTTTTGATTCTATTAAGGCAACTCACTAGCTTCATGTTTTTTGTGGTGCAGAGTGGAAGATGTGTGTATTGAGGGGCTAAAAGAGTGCTACTTTCTTGATTTTGTGGGGCCGAAAGGATTTCTTCTGGAGCTCTTGAAGCGGACATCTACCAAGTAAGAGTCTTTTTTATAGTCTTTTCCATGGGAGTGAGATAGTGATTGAATCCAGGGCTAATGCTGATATTAGTAATTGGTTATATATCAGGGTAACTGGATTTGAACATCGTAAGGCGATGCTAAAGAACGTCCCAGCTAAGGAACGCTTGACTGAAAATGTTGCATTGCATGTTAATCTGGAGAAGAGTAGCTCTTTTTCTGCCTTCGAGTACTTTTCTTCGAAGGTTTCACAAGCTTTGTCTGAGCATGTAAGTTTGAGGCTGTTCCAAAAAAAAAAAAAAATTTGGTGATCTAAGATTGTTGTTTTAAGTTAACTGATTAGAGTTTTGAATATGATGTGTGTGAATAGGAGAGTGATATGAGCATTTTAGAGGGTGAAGACGAGAGGAAGCGAGTTCTAACGACTCTGAAATATATTGAGGATGGAGATCTCCGTAAGTGGAGTCTACCAGACAGTAGAGCATTCCACGTTGGAATTCAGCGATGGCGCTCACAGCTGAATTGCATCACTAATCCGCACATGTATGATCAGGTTCGAATTTCTGTGGCTTCATGCTTGAACTGAAGTGATATTTTCTTTTCCTTTCTTTTTTATTGGTTACATATTAGTGCCGTAGGGTGACTTAATTTTTCTTCACATGGCAGTTGTTGAATATAAGTTCTGAGGATGTAATTGCTGAAGGGAAGACCTCTTTGTCTTCTCGGAAAATTGCTGCAAAGAAATTGCTGGAGAGGGTTTTTGTAATCCGGTTGGGTCGAGGGATTTACGGGAAATGCTTGGTAAGAGTTTCCGTTCATTAGAATTTAGAATTCATAAATGATAATTGTACAACCTAAAGTGTGACAAAGTCTACCTTAACCATCTTCTTCGCTTATATATTCATGATGTAGTCATATTTTTGTTTGTTTTTTGAGGGGCCCAGATCTTCATAAGAACATGTATATGAAGTATTTTGTAATTTAAACTTCTAATTTTAATCTTTAGGCGGTCAAACTTGCTGGTAAATCGGATCTCATCGATGAAGTTGGGGAGGAACTGAGCAGAAGAAGTGCTGCAACTGGACTGAGGTGATCTATTATATACGTCAGCTTCAACATTATTCTTTACGAAAAACATAGCTCAAGAAAACTCTCTTTATGTTAAAAATTATTCTTACATATATACCTTGTTTCAGGCCCATAGGAGCTGTTATTTATATGCTACGTCATAATCTAAAAATGTCTTTGAGGAGTATTGATGTTGGTGCTGATACTTCTGAAATCGCAAAGGTATGGTTTTGTTAGTATGCCCGTTAACTGTCTAAATTTCTCTTCTCTTCGGTGTTTGTTTTGTGCCATATATCTTTCATTCATTTCATGTATCTTTATATTTGAAGGCATATGGTGGTGGTGGTTCTCCATGTTCAAGCTCTTTTATCATTAGGATGGATGAGTATAATAAATGGATTTCTGCTGGTGTATCGTGAAGATCTTCTGGTACGGATCTCTTTTTTTTCCTGTTATTGTAGCTATTGTAGACTGTCGATGCAATTACTTGAAGATGCAAAAAAATGGATTCAGTCAATCATTGATATAAACTTATACTGTGTCGAACTGTCAACAGCAAAAGAGCTTTCTTGGGATACTTCAGTTTCCTTTCAATCTCCTAAATTATGACGAAGATTCACGTGCTAATCATTTGTAGACCATTACCTTTAACCAGCTAAAGAATACCCTTTTTAAGGCTGAATATGAAACAAACTGGTATTGAACTTAGTGGAATACATTTTACACTTAGCGTCAGACATAGGGAGTTTTATACATAATCCAAGACCAATAGACCTGTAGTGGGCAACTGTTGAACTACCAAGCTTATATTCTGTTTACAGTTTTGAGGTTGAAATGCTAGTGTATATATAAACTGTCTATTACTACCGTAGAGGACAACCGTCAACTTGTATGCCTTTGGCTGTAGGACATGTTGCCAAACCACAGTGTTCCCCATCATTACCCCACCAAGTAAGTCCTTTATCCTCCATACCAAGAGTGAAGTATAGTGCTACTGCCATGAAAGCTACCCCAGCATCGAGAGCGGCAGAGAGAATGTAATTGTATCTTTGCCACCACTTCTTTCGGTACCTGAAGATGAATAGGTTGAATATGGTTCCAACAATGACCCAGGCGTTGTAGTTCAGCGGTGTTGCAGGCGGCATCATGCCTGTTGCTCCCAGAAGTACTGGAAGGTTAATCAGAGGGATCCAAGTTTGCTTAGGGAATGCCCTGTGGAAGAGCCAAACTATGAAAGGTCCTACTGCCCCTAAAAGAAAGAACCAATTCATTCCGCTATAGTTTCCTTGTGTTCCGAAGATCCTTTTAGGTCCTACCAAACCCCATATAACCGATGCATCAAAGAAGACCCTGTCTCCAGGGCAAGTCCATGGGCTGTTTGGAGGAAGAAGGTCATCCTGACATATGTTGTTGATAGAATGCAGCAGCCACCATGCCACTGAGACATTGATAGTTCCGGCTATCATTGTTCCTATGAACTGCAATGGAAGAATGATAAATCATAAAATGGTAAGTACTGTAATACTTATAATTGTGCTGTAGAATGTGAATGAGATCTTTTAAGGCTCTTGTATATCATTGATCTGTTCTCTCTTAATGAGAATTTTCGTGTTTGGTCTCTCCTATATTAGTTGCAACACCCTATACGGAGACCATCTGGGATCTAAGTGTAGTAAATTAAGAATATCGTGTCAGTTTAGGAAAGGATGTGAATCATTGCATATTTTACCTGGACTAGAAACATCGATCTTGGGGGAATCTTCATGTAATGGCCCAGCTTGAAATCAGCTAGAAATGAAACTGCTTGTGCCATGCTCATGTAACCGTAAACTTTGAAGCACACATTAGCTATTGGTCTTCCTGGCAGTATGATACCCATCAAATATTCTGTTATAATATTCAGGCCTGGTGTCTGCATACCAATACATTGTCAGCAAGGACAAATAACCTTATAATAGAACATACTTGTCTATACACTCAGCAATACAGAAAAGTAAGGGTTCTCGTGGTAGTTAAATGATTTGAATGGAAAGAAATGGTTTGTGGCTTTTAGTAATCAGTATAGATTATAAAGCTTTGAATTGCCTTGTAATCTCGAAAGATATCTTTTAGGGAGGACTTTACTCGTGGATTTAACTGGCTGAATACCTGATTTGTTGTTGCAGTGATTATGCTGATTGGAAGTGTGAAGCCGAAGGCCAAGGCACTAGCAAATAGTAAACCCCACCATGGCATCTGAACCTCCTTGTTCAAGAAGATGCATAGTATTAGAGAGGCCAGTATGGTGACAGCAAGCAAGAGGTAGAACCACCATGAAGGTATGTCCTTGTATCTCTTCATCAGTCGTGTATGCACATCCTCCTTATCCTTGTACGAAGCACGGAATCTCTCGTAAATCTCCCTGTGAATCAAAATAGGGATAATGTTAAGAGTGAATAAGATCATCATCGAGGAAGATGAAACTGTCAGAGAAAAAAAAATACCTTCCATAGAAAAGACCAACATGTGAGAGCGTGGCTGCAATGGTGGCAAATCCAAACCCGTAGCTTAGAGCAAAAAGCATACTGAGGTGTATTCTCCCCTGCTGGCCATACTTGGTAATATCAAGCTCAAACTTGTTATTAACTATGGCTGTGATGTCATACTTTTTACCCTCTGCTGTGAACAAGTGTGATGAAAATATTGGAAACTTTGTAGCTCCGTAGGCATCTAATCCCCAGTATGATACAGGTATGACTATGTAGATGATCAGCACGTATCCCACGAAGACATTGGCAATGGAGAAGAAAGGACTGATCAGAGGACTGGCCAAGAAGGATGCTACAGCTGACCAGTCCAGGGTGAGTGCTCCAATGCCGAGCCCTCTCATGCCGGATCCAATCTGGTGGGCTGTGACGGACTTTGGAAAAGCCCAGCACACCCACGAGATGCTCGTGAGAGTTGTGAAGAGGTATCCCGGAAAAACATACCATGAAAAGCTGCAGATTAGCACGATGACGAAGAACTTTGCCCTTGACATGCGCTCCTTGTCCTTTTCGTGTAGAGCCCTGCGAAATGCAGATTGCTGTTAGTGTCAGCATCATTTTGAGTTTTCGAAAGCTGCTTCAAGCCTCGGGTAATATAACAGTGCATCACATAGTTGGAAATGTTTGTATCTGTTACATTTTAACCATCTGGTTTAAGAGTGATATGTAACTAGTAAATTTGAATATAAAATGTTTTTTTAAAAATATATTAGTCAACTTTATAGTGTGAGCATTGGTCCAAAAGTAAATGAGTGTTAGACAAAATGTAGTGTGAAAGGGAGAAAATGGGGGAGCAATTATGAATCAGCACTGACCGGAAAAGGGAGACTTGGACCAAGGTGCTGGGCCACCACATATGGGCTGGATCCACCACGTATTTCCTCAATAATCCAGCCCACCCATATCCTAATACCTGTTCATATTATCATTTTCATCACAAATTAGTGGGGGCCTGGGGGGAAAGGAACTAATTATGATGAAATTACTGATTAGGACCGTATTATATACTTTTAAAATTCTAATCATATCCTAATCATCAAAATTTTAAAGTAATTGTAGAAAGAAGAAAATTTACTTCAAAAGGCATGCACAAACCATAAAGCAAGCAACAATAAAATGTTAAGAAAAGAAACTTTTTAGTGAAAATTGTCTATAAAAAGTGTAAAATACCTCTATAGAATATAGAAGGTACTATAACAAACCTACTAGCTAGTATCATCAAATTAAGTAATTTCAACTATCAAGTTGAATAATAATAAGTATATCAAAACATTATCTTTAAGTTCTTCAAATATAATGATTTTTTCTCCTAAATAAAAATAAAATGATTATTCATCACTAAAGATGTTAACAATCACCAATTCTCAAAAATACTATTACACACCTTGACATCATAACGCTCAAAAACAAGTTTAATTCAGATTGATTCAATCTAAATATAATTTTATAAATTTTAATTATATTTTTCGATACATCAGTTCTCACATCATTTCAAAAAAATAAGTTCAGGATAATCCGTACATAACCATATTAACTTTAATTGCTTTCTAAAATTTTTTAAAATATATAATAAAACCCCATAACATTGATGATTTACGCACACAAAAAGTAGCTTTCCGATTAAAAATATTTAGTTCATGTTATTTAAAAAAAGTTTGGCTAGTAGCTAACACAATAATTGCCCAATTGGGTGTACTAATTTCGAAAAGATTAGAGAAATGGAGGGAAAGCTGTCAAACCAAAAACCACCAAATGACGTTGACTAAAAAAGCACCTAACTTTAAAACAAGCAAAAAAAGTCTCACCTGAGTGGTAATAATCAGCAGCCATCCGGCGAGAAACGATATTTTCCGGCGATAAAACGCGATGATAATATCAATAATGCCGACCCCGTAAGCCGACCCGTTCCCGAACGCCGCCCCGGCGTTCGCAAATATGGTGATCAGCACGTGCTCCTTCATGTTAAACGGGCCCGGGTTGAGCGAGAACATCCTCGACCCGAACCCGGGTATCCGGAACCGCCGCGTCGGCAGCGCCGCCGCCATGAAGTGGCCGACGGGCAGGCTGGCGACCTGGACCGTGATCTGGGATATGATCAGCGGCTCGGTTCGGTAGGAGAAGAACTGGTTCAGAAAGGACAGAAGGCAGCAGCTTATGAGGCCGAGAGACCACATCCGGAAGGTCCATACAGGCAGGCTCGGGTCGTCGGTGTTGGTGACGGTCAGCCGGACCTCCTCGATCGGAGAGTTATCGTCGTCGGAGTCTTCTCCATCCTCGGCGTGCTTGTACGGCGGCGCGTCGGTGGAGCTGTTCTCGACCTCCAGAGGATTGATCATGGTGTCGGAGAGAGAGTTACGAGGAGGACGAGAATGATGTGGGGAGTGTGTGTATTTATGGATATTATAATGAAGTCATGAGGAATCACGTTGTGAATCGTGGTTAGAATCTTTTTTTCAACTGATTCATTTCGGTTGGAGGGTGAACTTTTTTAACCTTCATGGGCATCACATAAAGATGGGGTCTCCTAAAGATGGACAAGTTGGAATAAATGATAATGATATATATTTTCAACCTCAATAAATTAGAGTGATGCTCGATGTGATGTCAGATTTAATTCGTATTTTACTTATTTACTGTTTAAAATAAAATAAAATATATTCTCAATGTATGATTTGGTTTCTAATTATTTATATCAGACATATGCATCGTACATATTATTTCTATTACATTTAATTGCATGATTATATATCAAAATTATTGTATACGTGATTATATAACAAAAATATAGATGGCAAATAAGCAAAAGATGGTCTACAATTAGCAGGTCCAATTAATTGTTATGCATTTCGATATCAAATTTATAATTGTGTAATGAATTGGTTAAAATTTTCAAATTTAGTAGAGTTATAAAGTATATACATCATTTTTACCAAATGACACGGTGAAGTATATTTCAGTTTTACTGCAAGATGAAAGTAGAATCTTATTAGGTTGGACTTTGGTAGACAATCATGGTCATAAGGACTAGATGTACAGTGTTTAGGCGGATTTTGGGTGGAATGCCATACATGCCGAAAAATTAATGTAAATTATCTTACTTGTTGTGTGAATACTATGGTGCAAAAAGCGATTTTCTAGCTTCCGATGTCCCGCCTGCCCCGACACCATGTGTTTTGGTAGAGATATTATGTGAATGTTAATTTGCGTTTATTAGAGTTTCAATAAACTTAATTTATTAAAAATTAAAATAAGATATTGTTCTTATTGTCACTGATAAAATTTCATTAAAACTCATAATTTTATAGTTAAAAAAATCTCGTAATCTTTATCATCACATGCCATTCAAAAATTATATATAGAAATATGGTGATTAGACGAAAAATACAGCAATCGACTATTTTTATTTTCTCGTCTAATTCAATGTTTGTTTTCTATCTAATTCAAAAATCAAAGAAGTTGGACGAATTTTGGCTTTTAAAACGTAAGCAAGTCATCCATAAACCGTTGTGAACAGATTGACTAGGTTGGGGTGGTTCAGCCGCAATCAAACACCGCATGTGGTATGGAAGCTAATGAGTCGCCGGACTGGACTCTGAGACTGAGAGGATATTGTTACGGTCTATAGAGCTGTGTGCAGTGTCGCCGGTCCAAAGATTTTAGAGACATGAAACAAAAATAAAAATAAAAAGAGATTTATATTTTTAATTATTGTAAAAGTAGATTAATTTTTTAGTCATTTTCTGACTTACTATGTGCAATTATTACTTTTTATATTCTAAATACACACTAAATTTATAAAAATCGAACTTTTTTTCGGTCCAAAATTATAGTCACCCATTTCACTACTTGGACCGAATCTGGCTGTGTGATTCATGATCCGGTTGATAGACCTGATCCTGCTAAGAAATGAAGAGCTCTGGTAAATTTGGGGAGGATTTAGGGTGTGTTTGGTTCGCAAAATTTTTGAGAGTTTGGATTTTGTTTTGGAATTTTGAGAGTTTGGGTTTTTGTTTGAGATTTTGAGAGTCTGGTTTTGCAAAATTCTTGTTTGGTTGAGTTGGATTTTGTGAGTATGAAACAAAATTTTTGATTGGTTTTTAGAATTTTGCAAGTCTGGATTTTGGGAAATTTGGTGAAATAAACAAGATTTTACAAAATTGGACTTGGATAGTCTAAGACTCCAAGTTTTGCAAAAATTTACCCAACCAAACACACCTTTAACATTTTCCCGCTCCTACGCTCAACTTAAAAAGTATTCTTAAAATTCTAGATCAATGAATAATGAATTTGTTAATATACATTTCATACTGTACGTACATATATTTATATAGTTTGGGAGATAAACTCACTTGAGACCTTATTAATTTATAAAATCATTTTCTACATCGTGGTACAGTCAACGTATTAAGCTGCCGGATTGATAGGCGCTGACACATACTCCCTCCGTCCCAATTAAAGTGTCTTACTTTCTATTTTGAAATGTCCCAATCAAAGAGTCTTACTTTTAATATTTTCTCATTTGATAAAATAGAGTCTATTATCCATTTTACCCTTAATGTATCTCTATACATTTTTTGAATCACATACTTATGGGGGTTAAAATAGTCTTTTACCATTCTTTTAGCCATGTATCCTACTTTCACATTATTTTTCTTAAAAATTGAGTCTCTGTCCCCGCGAACATTTTGATTGGGACGGAGGGAGTAATATCTCATCAACTAATTCGTTAAGAAATATTATTTATTTGTGAATTTGAACTTTGTCTATATTATATGTTTGCAGTCTCTTGGGTTGTTTTGTTTCTAGTAGCCTGCTTGCTAATCAACTTGGATACTAGTGGATAGTTGAATATATTGAACTTTATCTTCGATTCAAATTCATGTCAGCATTCTTTTACTAATTTTTCCCAGTTTTCTGGCTTAGAACAACGCTAATTATGGCCACCCAATGAGCATGGTGAATTTTTTACTATTATTTTGTTATTATTAGCCTTATGGCAATAGAATAATGGATCTTCTGAATGGCAGTCAAATTTATACGAATTATAGGTGTGAATCGAAGTTGTCAATATCAAATTAAATCATTTTAGAATATAGGAGAATCATATCAAAGCAGGTCGTTGAATTAAATTATAAATAATGAACTTTGGAATTATAGTACGTAGGGTTCAAACATTGCTAAATTTCTTTAGTCATTAATGAGATGTGCCCCCATGTAATTTCTTCTCCTCCATCTAATTAATATTTATGTCGATGTCACTGCTTTTGAAATGTGAATATTCTAAAATTCTAATTAAAAAAAATTATAAACCATGTGTTTAAGAAAGTCGTCATAAACCGAATTTGGAGGGTGTCGATCACTTTTCATTATAAATCAAAACAGTCATAAAAGATATATATATATATATAATACTCAAGTCATATCTTATGAAAGTCGTTTGATACCCGTATTTAAAGAGTCACGTGTTTTTGATTAAATTATGTGAAATTTTAAATTAGGTTGTAAAGAGGTCGTGTTACAGTCTTACAGACCATACTAAACGCATCACATTATTCTAATGAACGAAATTGGCAATAACATTGGACCAATTTTTCAGAC
The DNA here is from genome assembly GCA_948330725.1 of Sherardia arvensis. Lineage (NCBI taxonomy): Eukaryota > Viridiplantae > Streptophyta > Magnoliopsida > Gentianales > Rubiaceae > Sherardia > Sherardia arvensis. The sequence goes on along the minus strand of OX415238.1, from coordinate 3,878,753 downwards.
CGTCATCGTTTTCAATTCCATTCATACTAACTAGATGTACTCTCTACGATTGGAGTATAGAATACCCATTTTACAGTAACAATGTGCCAATGGTCCCCACGCTTAACCATCTAGTTTATCAATTTCACCAGCTTTACTAAACTGCGTGACAATTTATCTTTTAACTAAAGTTTTGTTCAAATATACCATCATAATTAGTATGTCTAACTAAAAGTTATGATCTAGCAATTTATATTAAAAACTAATATTGCACTACATATTTTGACTATAATGTGTACACAAGATGGACATCCCTCAAAAAGTAAATACTAATATATGATTCCACCGTTTCCACGGTATTGGGTTGGAAAGAAAAATAGGAAATCGAGGGTTGACACTAATTTGGTTGGACAATGAGTCTAGTAGAGTGTGATTCCGAATTTCTGATCTAGAATTCTCAATTGCTCACATTCACACATGATTTCCATCCATCGCAATCTACGCTCCATTATTTATAAGTTTTATATTTTTATAAGATTGTTCATTATCATTCTAGTTTATAATTAGATGACTCTATGTTTGTTAAGATTAAATCCACGTAAAAAACGGTGCGATTGAAATTCAGTATATTTAATATATAAATTCGGTGGTTCACTCCACATATTGTCATTATCAACATATTGCCATTATGATGAAATTTCACTGAACTTGTATGCTGAACCTATCTAGAGTCTAGACTTACTATGTCCGTTTGTATTCCACTCTTCAGACCTTTATCTATAATGAGATTTCTTACCTAACGAATTTATTCCCCATCTGAGTTTCTAATAATATTTACTGATTTATAATTATTGGTAATAGAATTAATTCGTATAATGTACATATCTAATATACATAATATGATGAATATTACTACATATTAAAAGTGTATTTTAAATTTTAAATGGTAAAGAATAATGCCATATCATTTGACTACCGGATTGTGATGGGAGGAATTTGTCGAGTGTGTGAGAGTCCACCCGGAAACGCTGACGAAGACTTTTTCCGGGTGCATCCAGAGAATCTCTTTGCTGGAGATTCTAATCAAATCCGTTACGAATACGCCAGCAGCAATTCATAATATTCAATTTCAAAATTCTCCCACGGAAATGGAATCACTGTAAATTTAAGTCATTCAAACAAAGAAGTAAACAAAAATTCATTACCCAGTGTACTAATCACTCATAAGTCCACCTCTATTTTTTAATATCATCGGTGGCGGAATTATCATAAGTTGACAAAGTAACTATTTGTTTATTTATTTATTTATTAGAAATGGTCTGATTTGAAGTTACTTACATTCAGGTAATAGCCTATTTTCAGGAAATTACATTGGTCCAATTAAGAATTAATCCACACAAAAAAAGTAAAAAAAATGGTATTGACAATATTCCAAATGATTAAATTGGTTTTTAAAATATAGAGTTGGAAATGTGATGTTAAATTTCACTCTGGTTTATGAGATGGAGATTTAATTTTCAAATCTGATAATTTTTACCCGTTACCTGCGGATAAAATGGATAATTTATTTTACCCGATTCGTATTTATCCAATTCATATATTATCCGACTTGTATTTATCCATTTTTAAACGGATAAAAAATGAACTATACCCGTATTTTTCATTTTACTCGTTTTACCCTACTCATATTTTGTTCGTTTACCCGTTTTCCTGCCTATAATTTTCCATTGGTTACAATCTGTTGGGCTCAGCTGCCATATGCCACAGGCTCACAGCCCATGCTTTAAAGATCTGAAGCTGTTACATGAACTACTGGGCTAAGCAGACACATTGTAAGATAGACATTTTCCATTGGGCCATCATGAATTTTTGGCACCTTTTTATTTATTATTTATTTTATGGAATATTTTTGCCACTTGAAAGTGAGTTGCTTGATAAAATTTAATTAAAGTTTAAACTCTGAAATTTGAAGTTTTAATTTTAAAGTTCCGTGCACATAGAATAGTGCAATTTTTCCTAGTCAAATTGCTTGACTCTCTATTCAACTATTCAAAAAACCATGCTTCAATTCTCCTTAAATTTAATTAACTATTTATTACTTGTTAAAACATTGAGTAGAACATATGTTAAAGTTTTTCAATAAAAAATACCTAGTTATCTTATAGCTACATATTTTAATATAGTACATTATAAGATTTAAGAGTGATATGATAGAATGTTTCAAAATTACATTTCATTTTACTTATGTAATCAATCGCTATTGTAATGTGTGTGTATAATATTACCTTCATCTTTTTGTGCTAATTGAACAAGTAATCATTTTATCATTTTACCGAATTTTTTTTACAAATGGAGTGGGAAGAATATAAAATAAAAGAAAATGATTCCAATGAGTGATGACTATAATAAAGGGAAAAGGACCTTCCGAATTGCCAAGAATCTTTGCTGGAGAACTTGCGTACTGAAGTGCCAGAGCAGTCCGAACCTTTGGTTGCACTTTCCAGTCTCTCCTGTTCAATTCCTTTACCGGAGAGGACGCCGGAAAATAGATCGCCGGTCGCTCAACTTCCGGTCTACTACTCTCACTAGACCGATCATTGAACTAACTGGGTATGTGGGATTCCCTCAAGCTTCTGATTTCTTGCTTCTTTTCGTTCAATACCGATTGATGCCTTTTTTTTGTGCTTGAATTATTTAGCATTGATGAATGTGTTAGATTATTTTGAATGCTCTAGGTGGATTAGTTTGATGTTTGAATGATCCTCCATTGGATGTTTGTAAAGATTTGAACTACAGGGCTCCTCTATGTGAATTTTGTGATTACACCCTAAAAATGCATACTTTTAGTCATTTTTATTTTCTTAGTCGGTTGAATGGAACAATTTGAGGTGGTTTTGTAAAGATTTGAACTTTAGGGCGCCTCTATGTGAATTGTGATTACAACCACTGAACAATGCATGCTTTAGTCATTTTAATCAACTTAATCGGTAAAATGGAACGATTTGAGGTGGTTGTTTTCTGTGAGGAGTGAGGAGGGGTGTTTTCATTGTGAATAAATGATGATCCAGTGACCATTGGGGTAAATTCTTCAAGTGATGCAATGGAAGTGATACACATTCTGCATGAAATGTTAGGGTTTTGGTTACATAGTTGAATTGTGAGAGACGGTGAGAAAGTGTAAATGCTACTCGAGAGTTGAGTTATGTTAATTATCCTAAGGAGAAGATTGGTATGGAATTTTATTGATAAAGATTGATGAAAGAAAGTAACATCGATTAATCTGGTAATTTTTGACACGTCTACTTGGGATTGCTTATACAAAATTCCTTTATTGACTAATGCCTTTACTATCCTTTCATGTGATTGTTTAGTCTTACCCAAGAGAGAAAAAAAAAAATTAGACAATGGACCTTGACAGTCACATGTCTTTAAGTTTAGAGCTGTATTCGCTTGTTTGACCCATATCCCGACACAATTTTGCTAGCGCGTATATGCTAATAATGACAAATATCTTATCACAATAAAAACTAACATTATGCAGCGTTTTAGTTAACTGTGCTGTTATCTTTGCTTCCTGGTTGCAGTTTGACTATAAAATCTGACTCCTTTTTGCAGATAAAATTCATGAATTGCCTTTCATGATGAAAAACTCTACAAAGGAAGTAGAGTGGAGTCCTAAGGATCTGGTTGTGACTCAGATTTCTGTTGGTGGGTTTGGTGATAATGTCACAGCAAAGGATCTTGTCGATTATTTTCATGAAAAGAACATCGAATCAGTAATCAGGTGTAGAATGAAGACTTCCTCTACTCCCCCTGATTCTTACCCCGCATTTGACATTGACTGTAAACTGGCACCAAAGAAAACAGATTATGAAAAAGTCAAGCCACACGCGTTCTTGCATATGTCTAGGCCTGAAGCTGTGAAGGATGTCTTGGATGCTGAAGGTCGTGGTGACCTGACATGGGAAACAATTCCTCTGAAGGTCAGTCAAGGGCCTAAAACCCCTTGGCGGTTAAATGAGATGAGGAGGAATCATGTACCCTTTCGGTTATCTGATGTAACAGTTGAGATTGGTGTTTTGCCAAGTCAAGATGAGTTTTCTGTTGGTTGGAGGGGATCTGATAAGGGATTTGACTTTCTGATTGACCCATTTAACTCAACTTGCAGTTTAGTTTTCACACGGGAAACTGCATTTGCCTTCAAGGGCGAATCCAAGTATGCAGTAATAAAATGTGACTTCAAGGTTGAGTTCTTGCTCCGAGAAATCCTTTCAGTCAAAAGATATCGAGATTATGCAAGTCTTCCAATACTGTTGCAGTTGATTTCGGCTCCATCTATTTACTACAGGACAGCAGATGATGACATTGAAGTCTTAGCTCCATATACCTTGTTGGATGATGATGATCCTTGGATACGGACTACAGATTTCACACCTAGCGGGGCAATAGGGAGATGCAACACATACCGAATATCAGTTCGTGCTCGTAATGGTAAAGCTTTTGAAAAGGCCTTAAATTTTCTTAGAGATTCCAGTGTGCGTGTTGAAGATGTCAGTAGGAAGCTGAAGATAAAAGATGAACCTGATTTTGGTGTGCCATTATCGGATCCTTTCTTTTGCATCCAGTACAGGGAAGGTATAACTTTTAAGGTCTTGTTTATGGTTAATGCAGTATTGCACAAAGGCATAATCAATCAGCATCAGATGTCCAATGAGTTCTTTCAGTTGCTGAGATGGCAAAAGGAAGAGGTCAATTTGGTGGCGCTAAAGAGCATATATTCTTCCAAGTGGCCTGTACATGATGCTTGCAAGAAGCTTGATTCTTTACAGAAGTGGTTGCGTAGGGACCCTAAGCTTGTTGAGCTACCTAAACAGGCTGATGATCTTGTGGAAGTAAGAAGGTTGGTCATTACACCTTCAAAAGCTTATTGTCTTCCACCAGAGCTGGAGCTCTCAAATAGAGTCCTTAGGCAATATAGGGACGTTTCTGATCGCTTTTTAAGAGTCACTTTCATGGATGAGAGCATGAAGATGCTGAATAAGAATGTTTTGAATCATTTTGCCGCCTCTATTGTTTGGGAACTCACAAGAACCCCTAATTTGCAGAAAACTGCAATGTTTAGAAGGGTTTTGACCATTTTAAGTGATGGATTTTATTTGTGTGGTCGGAAGTATTCTTTTCTGGCTTTCTCATCCAATCAATTGAGGGACCATTCTGCCTGGTTTTTTGCAGAGAGCGAAAATATCCGGGCAACTGACATTTTAAATTGGATGGGGAAATTTACTAATAGAAATGTTGCAAAATGTGCTGCCAGAATGGGACAATGCTTTTCATCCACATATGCTACTGTAGAAGTTCCAGCACAAGAATCTAACTTGAAATATGCGGATGTTGAAAGGAATGGCTATTGTTTCTCTGATGGGATTGGTATGATATCAACTGATCTGGCTATGCAGGTGGCTGAGAAATTGAAATTGAGCGACAACCCTCCATGTGCTTATCAGATTAGATTTGCTGGTTTTAAAGGTGTTGTTGCATGTTGGCCACCTAAAATACCTGGGATCCGTCTATATCTCAGAGAAAGCATGCGAAAGTTTGATTCCACCCACAAAGTTCTTGAAATATGTTCGTGGACTCGGTTTCAGCCTGGGTTTCTTAATCGGCAAATAATCACTCTCCTTTCTGCTTTGGGTGTTCAAGATAAGATATTTTGGGATATGCAGGAATCGATGATTTCAAAGTTGAATTTGATGCTTGAAGACCCCGATGCGGCTTTTGATGTTCTTACTGCTTCATGTTCGCCTGATCAAGGAAATACAGCTGCAATAATGTTAAGTGCAGGTTTCAAACCAGGAAGTGAGCCCCATCTAAAAGGGGTTTTGACTAGTATTAGGGCGGCACAACTTGGAGACCTCAGGGAGAGAGCTAGGATCTTTGTTTCGCGTGGAAGATGGTTGATGGGCTGCTTGGATGAGCTGGCTGTGCTTGAGCAAGGTAAATGCTTTATCCAAGTGTCAAATCCTTCTCTGGAGAATTGCTTTTCCAAACACGGTTCAAAATTTTTAAAGGCTACAAAACATCTGATGGTTATCAAGGGACTTGTGGTAATAGCAAAAAATCCATGTCTTCATCCTGGAGATGTGCGGATTTTAGAGGCAGTGGATGTTCCACAGCTACATCATCTGGACGATTGTCTGGTGTTTCCACAGAATGGAGATAGACCCCACCCAAATGAAGCTTCCGGGAGTGACTTGGATGGAGATTTATATTTTGTCACTTGGGATGAAAATCTTATACCCCCCAGTAAGAAGAGCTGGATACCCATGGACTATGCACCCGGAGAAATAAAAAAAGTGCCCCGCGCAGTCAATCGTAAGGTAATCACCTGCCTTAATTCTGATATAAGATCATTATTGACTCACTTGGTGCTTTCTCAGTGAATTAAATTTTTTGTCTTAATTGTATATAATTTAATGTCCGCCAACACTGATGTAGAGCTAACTATGGTGACGGCCCTTCAAATTTCTTGTTTGAGATGTGCCTATTTAACTTGCCTTTAGTGCAATTTTATTACTGTAGTCTTTTTGTGATGTAAATAAACGTAAATGCCCATTGAGATTGGTCTTTTAATTCTGCTATAGGAATTCTTGTTGTTAGCTACTTGATGAGATAAGGTGCATAGAAGGAAAAAAATAACACGGAAGTTGTTTTGCCTTGCTGGTTACTGTTGTTAACAAGTTCTTTTGACAAGACTAGTTATAATGGTGCGTTGAAGCAAATATATTTCCTATGTGCCTTTGTCACTGATGGAAAATACATGCATTCTTTAGCACATGTTCTGATTCTTATGTTCGATAGTCTGCACAAGTAACCTGTTTTTGGATGTTTTTGTAATCTATCGTCCATTTTTTCTAATTTACGTGTTTGCGTAATAATTTTCAGGACATCATTGATTTTTTCTCAAAGAACATGGTAACTGAAAGCCTTGGTGCAATTTGTAATGCTCACGTGGTCCATGCTGACCTATGTGATCATGGAGCATTGGATGAGAAGTGTCTTAAACTGGCAGAGCTTGCTGCAACAGCAGTTGATTTCCCTAAAACAGGCAAAGTTGTGATAATGCCCAACGATTGTAAGCCAACAATGTACCCCGACTTCATGGGAAAAGAAGACTTCCAAACGTACACTTCCAAAAAGATACTTGGCAGGCTATACCGTAATGTCAAAGATGCTTGTGGCGAGGACGGGGTTCGTGATTCTAGTTTTGAAATCCCATATGATGAAGAACTCGTGGTTCCCGGCTATGACGCCTTCACTATAAATGCATTGCTTTCTAAGACTTCTTACGATGCACAGCTGCATAGGCTCCTAGCACAGTACCACGTGAATTGCGAAGAGGAAGTTGTGAGCGGTCATGTATGGTCAATGCCAAAGTCGAGCAGCAAAAAGTTGGGTGAGCTTAAAGAGAGGCTCAAGTATGCTTACAATAACCTCAGAAAGGGGTTCAGGAAAGTGTTTGAAGAAATGGATTCGGGTTTCGAACTCTTGTCCGATGATGAGAAGATTGCAATGTACGAAAAGAAGGCCTCGGCTTGGTACCATGTAACCTACCATCCGACATGGGTAAGAAAGGCGATGGAGACACCCGGGCCGAACACTGATGCGGGCCCTGTTGATGCAGTCATGCTGAGCTTCCCTTGGATTGCTGTCGATTATATCGCTCAGATCAAGCTCAGGAAGAGAGGAGCTCCCAACGTGGCCTCCACCAAGCCGATTGATGCGCTGTGTAACTACCTTGCTGACAAGCTGTGACTTGGTCTAGATTTTGAGCTGTTCTTGAGCTGGGAATGTATCAGTTGTTTCAGATTCATGTGATGTGTAAGAACTATATAGAATGCTCCTGTGACTTGGAACTAAATATGCATTTTTCAGGTTGTTTTTTGCCTGAAATCTAAACTTGCTAAGGTTTTGTTTGGGTACGTTCATGAGTTTATTGGAATCCAAAGTGCAAGACGTATATATTTATGAATGAATAAGACATCTGAAAAGGAAAATATAAACTTTTGTAAAAAAATTGAATTCGTCAAGTTAATGACTAAATTAGGACATTGTTTATTGGATTGCTCCAAATGGAGGATGACTCTGATCCACACAGCCCTTATTCTAATAATCCATAATTAGTCATTTTTTAAGTATTATGGTATACTACTAATATAGAAAAGATTCATTGCACCTTGCGAAAAACTATTAATTTTTATTCATTACGAGAAAATTAAACTATCAATTTTTATTCATTACGAAAAAATTGTGTTAAACTCATAAAAATGCAATGCCATTATAACAAATATTGTAATATCAAACGCTAAAATTTGAAATCGAACATTTGTAATCATTTATTTATTTTTCTCAGTTATCATCGTCTTTCACATGTACAATTTATTTTAAATAATCACTTTATGATAAATTATTCTGGATAATGAAATAAGAAGTTAAAAGTGAAATAATTTGAATAAAAATGTATGTAATATATTATAAAATCAAAATGTCTACTTCGAGCCCTACTTTAGTATGGTTGGTAACCAAATCAACCAAAATCCGTGAAAAACAAGACACACAAAAAAGTGCAAAAAACAAGTACAAATCCAACACGGGTTTTATTTAATTTTAGTAGGATGGCTGATTTGGCGCAGTCCTAATAACGTGGGTGACAACAATTAATTACATTAGTAAATTACCATAATTAATTAAACATTTTAAAACATTTACAACTCAGAACAAGTTGCAAATAGAAATACAATTCAAAATCTGATTCTGGAGATATCACATTCATAATGTGGGAGCCTAGAAACTTCAACGAAACCCCTCAAATCTTCATATATTAATCCAAATAATATACACTCAAAATAACCTTGATTTGGTCATTTTTCATGTCCTTATTCTCCTTTGACATTATTATCTGGAGTTGAAAACAAACACAAGAAATTAGAAGAAGAAGAAGGGGAAAAGAAAAATCCAATTTTTTTCTGGGCACCTTTTGAATGCTCATCTTGACTCCTTCCAATTCCAGGTAAAGGGTTCCTTTCTGTTTTTGGTGTAATTGGAAGCTTTGCATTCTTGATGTTGTTCTTGATATGCTATATTTAGAAGGCATGGTAGAATTTGTGTTAAATTTGGAATCTTGAAAGGTTTTTGATCCAAAAGTTGGTGAATTTTTAGGCTAGACTGAAGTTTTAGGTTTGGAAGAAGGATATGGAGCTTACTGGAATAGGTATAAGTGATGGTAAGGAGGTAGAGGAGAGAGATAAGTCCCCGCCATTGCTTCCCCAAAACACCAGGTTCAACAGAACGCGGTATACAGGAGCTGTGAGGCAGAAAGCCTACATTTTTGATGGAGTGGGGAATTTCTATCATAAGGAGTGGGATCTCCAAGAGGGTAGAGGGAGTGAGTTTTGTTGGTTTCATGTCGAGCTTCCGAAAGGGAATCAGAAGCTATCTCAGTCTGCTCAGTACTTGATAGACGTGCTTTGTCCTCCGTTGAAGCTGCAGGACATTTTGTCGCTCATCAGTGATGGTCCCTTTTGTAACTATGTCGATGGGGCTCTTGTTTTTCGGGTGAATTCCCGGGGTCCTGCCTCAAGCAAGTTTACGTTCAGGATTGGTGCGAGGATTACACAGAATTCTGTGATCACTGTGTCTTTAGGCCGTGTCCCGAGGTTGGGATTCTCTGAAGCGAATGAGTCTCTTCTGTCTGAGATTCCTGCTGTTGTGATTGAGGAGCATGTTCTCGAGTCTCTGCTGACTATGAACCACTCTGAGGAAGCTGATAATCCCGTGCCTAAGTCTGTGTCGAATCTTGTTTTTCACATCATTGATACGCATGTGGATCAAGTTCAAGACGTTGTGACAAAGCTTGAAATGGAGCTGGACTCTGTGGAACTTGATTTGGATAGAGGTATGTTATGAAACAGCATTGTTATATTGTCAAAATGTAATCTTTGAATGACTACTATTATTACTTTTACAATATCTAAATGCAAATGTGTGTACCTTTTAATGTGGCAGGTGGTTTTGCTTTGAAGAAACAAATGCTCGATGATAGAAGATTCCCGAAAATGCATCTTGACTTGCAGCGTCTTCTGCAGGTACATTTCCTCCCGACATGATCACATTACCTTCGTATCTTTATTATATAAGAATAATACCTTATACAATGAATGAACAGTGAAAAGCAACATTGTCGTTTAACCAAAATTAGTATTCAAACTGTTCTGATTAATTGCTTGCCAGAAATTCTGTATCATCGAGTTAGATAGTTTATGTTCAGACTGGTCAAAGTAATTTTGCTTTCCCATCTCTAGTTATTTAAGCTATTTTTTCCCCATTTTTCAACCATATGTAGGTGATTGCGAACGGGGAGCAAGTCTTTCCTCGTGTGAAGGAGAAGTGTGCCACGAAAGAGTGGTTTGCCAGTGAAGACATTAATGCCCTTGAGGAGCTTGTGGGACGTCTGAGGAGGCTAAAGGAGAAGGTCGGGTTCATAACCAATCGTGTAACCGCCATTCAAGCAGGTCTCGACAGCTGGCAGGCCGAGCAAATCAACAGAAAACTATACTACCTTTCTTTCCTCTCAATCATATTCCTCCCTTTATCAATAATCACAGGAGGTATGTATAAATTATAATGCAAACTTTTTCTAATTTTTTTATTTTCATTTCTGATTTATTAATTATAGCATTCGATTTCTGATTTTTTACGACAGTGTTTGGAATGAACGTTGGAGGGGTGCCGTGGACAGGGCAGAACAAACCCGAGCTGCAGGATGGATTTCGCAATGTGATCTTAATCTGTGTAGCCATGATATTCCTACTTCTTCTGTGTTTTCTGTTTCCGACTCTTCACAGCTGGATCTTGTCTTGGAGGAGAAGGCAGGTCTTGAAAAAAAGCCTGTCTCTCAACCACAAGTCATTCCTTAAGAAAACAGTGCCAGTTGAAAGAACCGAACGGAAAGGATACCTCCGGCTGTACTGAGAAACCGCCGGCAAAGGTATGGTTTATAGGATTCTGGGCATCGTGATTATTAGGCCTTAGAACTTAGTAGTGATTGTGAAGCTGTATAGATACAAATTCTTGTAAAATGACTTCTTACTTGGGAGTATGTACACTACTAAGTACATTGGATATGGTTTCAAAGAAAGTACATTTGATACAACTTTTTTTGTTCTAAATTTTATATTCATCAATAAATTATTTTAAAATAGAAAGTTAAATCATAATATACACTTACCAATGAGGAAAAGGGAAAATGATAATTTGTTTATAAGACGGCAATGGTTAAAAGATAATTATCCGAATCCTTAAACTTCTCAACTTCTAAACCAAGTTCAGAGCAGTTGTCAACGTGGTAACTGGCAAGTATCTCCCTCCCGATAAAATCTCGTCCACGATCTCTCCTTAATCCCTTACAAAAGCACCAGAAATCCACATGAATTCTACGAGTTTCTTCATCATGGAGACTTCTTCATCAGAATCCCAGGAAAGAGCCTCTTTTGATGAATCCCTCGAACAAGATTTCGCTGCGTATCTTCAAGATCCTGACCGGAAAAACTCTGTTTCCATCATAACCGATCCACAGGGAACTGAGTGGAGTGTGAGATCCAATGAAATGTATGTTGAAGAGATCAGGGAGAAAATCGCAGCCTGCGATGAGCTCGACGAAGACGAGGTTTGTTTTGGTATAGGTCATGATGATGAGCAGCAAGAGGTTAGGTCACTCAGTTCTTCTATCCCTGATGGGAGGGATTCTTGTTTCTTGAACTCTTCTTCTTGTGTTTCTGTTTCTGATGAGAAAAAAGTGGATGTAGTGGAAGAAGAGATGAAAAATGGTGGATTTTTGGTTGAGGAGAAGAAAAGTGACCATTTTGTTGCAAAATTACAAGTTGGTCAGAAAAAAATTAAGAAAAAAATTGTGAAAAAAAAGGATTTTGTTGGTGGTGATGAGAAGAAAAGTGGACATCTTGGTGCAAAATTGGGGGAGAAAAAGAGAGGGAGATTTAGGGGTTGTAAGGGGTTTGCTATGGTGACCATGGTTCTTATGCTTGGGATGATCATCTTGATGAATTTGGAAGATTTTTCCAACTTTGGGAAAGATGAGGGGTTTTTGGTCCCAACATGATTTGGAAGTTGCTACACAAATTCATTGTTTTTGTGTTTTGTTAGCATTTGAATCTTTCTTGATTAGTATAAGGGGGGCTTTTGCTCTTTGTAAATATTGCTTCTTTTGCATTTTATGTAATTATTTAGGATTAAGATTTGATCATGTAATTTGTGTTTCTTATTCATTAGTACTTCTAATTCTAATTCACTGCAATTTGTTCTTCGCATGAATGTTAAATATTTAAAACGACGATTTATTATATGATACGTTTTTATAGGTGTGTTTGGTACTGACCGTTTGAATTGATCTTGATCTTTCGAGTATTGGTATTTTCTCATGATAGTATTGGTATTTTACGATCAAGTCACGAACTGGTCATTTTAGTGTAAAAAATTACAATGTGGTAATGTGTGACTTTATCACACTCTCAGATAGCAGAGATAATCTAAAAGTGGTGGTTGTGAACTTGTAATTGAATTGCTCTTTTTAAGATTTAAATAAGAAAAGTCATACATTGTTTATTTGGTAACTTATAAGTTATAAGTCACGAAAAAGGCACAAATATATTACAAATATGGTCAAACTTATTTATGTTAAGAACTTCTTAAACCCTACATCTCAGGCTACCTCTTCCCCAAGAAACCCAACATCCCCTCCTTTATATTCACACATAATCTTCATTCTCAGACGCTTAAGGTTGATTAATCCTCTGTATCATCACCAATGGCTACCTCGGTTCTACTTCGATCTCTTCAACGAAGTAATCTCAAATCTTCTCTTTCAACATGCAGATCGGTATGTTTCTTGGTTTCAATCTTGTATGTCAATTCTTGTCTGAATTTTCTTCATTATATAAATTGTGTTTCTGTTGAATTAGTTTGTCGGAAATTCCAAGTCTTCATGGACGAGTTACAAGCTCGAAAACCTAACTCGGCCTTTCAGGTACAGTAATAATTCTGCATCTTTTACTGGTTTGAATCTTGTTAGGGTTCTTAACTTTTTGTTATGTATGCAGCTCACAAGCCGTTGCCACTCAAGTACCAGGTTTTGATTTAGGTACCACAAACTCCTGCGTTTCTGTCAGAGATGGACAGGTTAGCTTTCTACAATCTTCTCTGTACCATGTTATCCTTATCTTAATCGAGAAAATTAATGTTTTTTTTAAAACCTTAATGTTTCAGAACACTAAAGTTCTTGAAAATGCTGAGGGATCTCGTACCACGCCATCTGTCGTCGCCTTCACTCAGAAAGGCGACCTCGTAGTCGGCACGCCGGCAAAGCGCCAGGCGGTCACGAACCCGACAAACACATTCTACGCGGTCAAGCGCCTTTTAGGAAGGCGGTTTGATGATCCACAGGTGCAGAAGGAGATGAAGATGGTGCCCTACAAGATCGTGAGAGCTCCCAACGGAGATGCCTGGGTTGAGGCCAACGGAAAGCAGTACTCCCCGAGCCAGATCGGAGCTTTTGTTCTTGGAAAGATGAAGGAGACCGCAGAGGCTTACTTGGGGAAGAAGGTGGACAAGGCTGTGATCACAGTTCCTGCGTATTTCAACGATGCTCAGAGGCAAGCAACCAAGGATGCTGGAAAAATCGCTGGCCTTGACGTCGAGAGAATCATCAACGAGCCAACTGCTGCTGTGCTTTCCTACGGCGCCAACAACAAGGAAGGCTTAGTTGCAGTGTTTGATCTCGGCGGTGGCACGTTCGATATCTCCATAGTTGAGATATCTGGTGGTGTATTTGAGGTATTGTAAGCTCTCTTCATATTTTTTCACAAAAAAAAAACATATTTTTTCGCAAAAAATGGTTTGTGCACTGTGTTGTCTGCTTTCTGCTTAGTATTCATTATGTGTTGTGTGTATGTGTGTATAGGTGAAGGCAACAAATGGTGACACGTTTTTGGGAGGAGAGGATTTCGATAATGCATTGCTGCAGTACTTGGTTAATGAGTTCAAGACTGCTGAAGGGATTGATCTGACAACGGATAAACTCGCTCTCCAACGCCTTCGCGAGGCAGCTGAGAAGGCGAAGATCGAGCTCTCATCAACCGCGCAAACCGAGATCAATCTGCCATTCATCACAGCTGATGCTGGCGGTGCAAAGCATCTCAACATCACTCTCACCCGATCGAAGTTTGAGAGCTTAGTCGGTGACCTTATCGAGAGGACAAAGCAGCCTTGCATCAACTGTTTAAAGGATGCTGGCCTGTCTGCTAAGGACATTGATGAGGTGCTCCTTGTCGGTGGCATGACTCGCGTGCCGAAGGTTCAGGATGTGGTTTCTAAGCTCTTCGGTAAGGCCCCGAGCAAAGGTGTGAATCCTGATGAGGCTGTTGCCATGGGAGCTGCTATTCAGGGCGGCATTCTTCGCGGCGATGTTAAGGAGCTTCTTCTTCTCGATGTTACACCGCTATCGCTTGGTCTTGAAACTATGGGTGGAGTTTTTACTAGGCTCATCAACAGGAACACTACCATTCCTACCAAGAAAAGCCAGGTTAGTCTCACATTCTCCTTTTACTGACAAAAATTGAACTTTTTTACATTCTTCAAGACATTTTTTACTAACAAAAAAGGTTAATGTTAGAGAGTTTATAAAAGATGACATTTTTATTTATGTATCTCTTCAAATATAGCAATTTAAATAGTTACATAGGAGGTAGAAAAAAGATTTTGTGTGATTTATGGTTTTCTTATGCTTTAAAACTTGAGTTCAAAAAAAATTGTCTTGTCCATCAGAAATTACAAGAATCAGGTTTTATACATGGTTTTCTTATGTTTTATCCATTTGCAGGTGTTCTCAACTGCTGCAGACAACCAGACTCAGGTTGATATCAAGGTTCTGCAAGGAGAGCGCCAGATGGCCTCCGACAACAAGCTTCTCGGCGAGTTTGAGCTCACCGGAATCCCGCCGGCAATGAGGGGATCCCCGCAGATCGAGGTGACCTTCGACATCGACGCGAACGGAATCGTAACCGTTTCTGCCAAGGACAGGACAACCAACAGGGAGCAGCAAATCACCATCCGCTCAGACGGCGGTTTGTCGGAAGCCGATATCGAGAAGATGGTCAGGGAGGCCGAGGCTCACGCGCAGCAGGACGAGGAGAGGAAGAACTTGATCGATGCTAAGAACAACGCCGACTCCACGGTTTACAGCGTGGAGAAGAGCTTGAGCGAGTTTAAGGACAAGATTCCTTCCGAGGTTGTTTCTGAGATTGAAACCGCCGTCAGGGAGCTGAGAGAGGCGTCGACCGGCGGTGACGTGGAAACCATCAAGGCTAAGACCGAGGCTGCAAGCAAGGCAATGTCAAAGATTGGAGAACACATGTCCGGCCGTAGCAGCGGCGGCAGCGCTGGTGGAGAAGAGCAGGGGCAAGAGGCAGAGTATGGAGAGATGAAGAAGTAGAATACTAATCATTTTATACTGCTACGAGTCAAAACTGCATTTTGTTCGAGTTGAGTGATAATTTTTGGATCTTTTCTAATTGTAATGGTTTTCTCTACCTATTTATATAATGATATATAATATTGGCCAATGTAAGTGTGTTTTTTTGGAGCAGCTCGTTAAACTATGGAATTCATGTGGTACAAATTTAATCTAAAGGATAATAATATCACTCTTAAACATGTATTATAATTCACGAAAAAATAATTTATAATTTATAATTTGGACACAATCATTATTTGACGGGTTTAGACATTGAAGATTAAAATTTTAAAAATATATTTTTACAAACTCATAAAAGAATTTAATAATAATTATAATATTTTCACACTTTCATATTTTAAAAATATATTTTTACAAACTCATAAAAGAATTTAATAATAATTATAATATTTTCACACTTTCATCGAACCATTTGTAATTCGAAAATATTAATATTATAAAATAGCAATGTTATACTAACAACCAAAGTAATATTTGAAAAAATATATTAAATACTTCATGCGGAATTAAATATAATTTGTAATTCAAAAATATCAATGCCATATTAATACCAATCACCAAAGTTTGAAAATATTTTAAATACTTTAAAAGGAATTAAAATTAGGATTTGTAATTCAAAAATATCAATGATATATCAACACCAATCACCATAGTAATATTTTTGGAAAATATTTTAAGTAGTTTACGCGGGATTAAAATGTACGATTTGTGATTCGAAAATATCGATGTTATATTAATACCAATCACCAAAATAATATTTTGGGAAAATATTTAAAATACTTTACACGGGATTAAAAGTATAATTTGTAATTCGAAAATATCAATGTTATACTAACATCAATCACTAAAGTAATAATTTGGAAAATATTTTTTAATATTTGTATCATCGAAATCTTTGAATGTATAAACTATTGATATTTACTTGACTATCTCAATTTATACGGTTAAATTGTAAAATGCAAGATACTATATGATGCAAATGATATTTTGGAAAATAGAATGTAAAGTTTACTAATGAAATTCTGCAAAATTTGGGACGAAAAAACAGGTGCCCTTCGAGTAATAATCATGATACAAATTAACCCTACACTTCCAAAATTACTTTTACTGTTTACTGATATGATATATAAATAAAAATAATAAATTATAAAATGAAATAAATAATTTAGTACCCAGTATCCATATAAATTAGGGTTTAGGGTTCTTCCACTGTCTGCTCCGTCTCCAGCAGAATATTTCTCTAAAAATCTCTTTTCCTTTACATCCCTTTGTTCCCACGCCGCCGCCTCTCCCTTCCTGCCGGTCCTCATCCGTATTCAGGTACGTTTCACTCTAAAAAATGCGACCTTTTTCAGATACTCTCAATCAGTTGGTGTATTTGCTTGTTAAATAGCTGTAGTTTCTCAAAGGGTTTGTGGGTTATGTTTGTGATTGCGTTTTTCACTTCATATGCTGCAGAGTGATCAGTAATGGGGAGTAAGAAGAGAGATGCTGGTGTTCTTGAGGATGATGTTAGTGTCAGTGTCGTGGATAGCAATGTTGGGGAAGAATCCTTGAAGAAGAAGCCAAAGAAGGAGAAAAAGAGGAAGGAAAGTGAAAAGGAGGATTTTTTGGATGCCCCTTCGACCTCAAACAATGACGGTAATGCTGTTAATTCTGTGAAGCCTATGGAAAGGCTGAAGAAAAGAAAAGCACACGATAAGCTGAGGCCCCGAGGGGATGATTCGGATACACCGGCTAAAGTTGTGGTGCCTGTGGAGGTAGAAACTGAGAGCAAAAGCAATGAAGAAGGGGGGTCGAGTGGGGGTAATAGTTTGCTACCTGAGTTTCACATAGGTGTGTTTAAGGATCTGGCTTCTGCAGATGCTGGTGTGAGAGAAGCTGGAGCAATGACATTGGTGGTGGAGTTGGAGGCAGTTCAGAAGGCGTATGATAGGCTTGAGAATAAGGAGGAAGTGGATGGTAAGTTGAAGTTGGAAGCTGAGAAGGATGATGGATTGAATGACTGTGCCCCTTCTGTGAGATATGCTGTTCGCAGGCTTATTCGGGGAGTTTCTTCATCTAGAGAGGTGGGATTCTGTTTCTTTATTTTGTTTTTGATCACAGAATCTAGGATTTTGTGTAATTTATGCTAGAGTTAAAATGAAAATTTGAAATATTGGATTTTCTTTGTATGGCAGTGTGCAAGACAGGGATTTGCTTTAGGTTTGACTATGTTGGTCGGTGCTGTTCCTGCAATCAAAGTGGATTCGCTCTTGAAGCTAATTGTTAGTTTGTTGGAAGTTAATTCTTCCATGAAGGGCCAGGTTTGTATTATACCTTCTGTTTTTATAAATAAAAATTAAGACGTGCATGATGACTCTGTTGTGAAGTTTACTTGTACCAATACATTTGTGTATAGGAACAAAGGGACTGTTACCTGGGTCGTTTATTTGCTTATGGGGCCATTGCGAGATCAGGACGATTGACGAAAGGCAGGTCCCCTTGTCTCAAGGAATTTATTAGTTCTCTCATTGCCTTGGCATCAAAGAAACGCTACCTGCAAGAGCCTGCTGTCTCGGTTATTCTGGAATTAGTTGAAAAGGTGATTTTTTTCCCATTGATGAAAGAGGCGCTATGTTTAATTTTGTGAAATGATGGTGAAATGGGAAATTTTGTTGTTTTCATAAACTCCTTTTCTATTCACAATGTGGATTTTTTTTTCCTGAAGGGCTCTTATTAGTTCAATATCTGTATAAAAGTTGTATTTTACTTTTATTTTAAAGCTCATTCCTTATTTTGTTTGAAAGTTCAATCTTGATTTTTTTTGCCTTTCATATCTTAGATGTCTGGTTTCCATCTGACTGTTTAAGATACTTTTGACATTTCAGATATCTGTCGAAACTTTAGTTGATGATGTTCTTGAAGTTCAAGGACTTCAGGAATGGTTTGATGGTGCAACTGAGAGTGGGAACCCTGATGCATTGCTCCTGGCACTTAAAATCCGTGAAAAGATTGGCATTGACCATGGAACATTTGGTAAAATTTTGCCATCTGAGTACAGCCCAAACAGGCTTTTTTCAACTGAGTCTCTTACTATGCTTGCAAACTGCTTGAAGGTGATTGAAGTTGATTCTTTTATTCCAACTGTTTTTTGTGACTACTTAATGTACATGACTAACTTAGTTACATTGATGGTGTGGTGGTTTCCAGGAGTCCACATTTTGTCAGCCTCGTGTTCATAGTGTCTGGCCTTATCTGGTTAATTTACTCTTACCAGATACAGTCTCTCAAGATGTAGATTTAGCATCAGCAAACTCATCTAAGAAGCATAAGAAAGGTCGCAAGAGCGGACTAGCTGTAGAAGATACTGGAAAGAATCTCCAATGCTTTATTGAAGTTATTATTGAAGGATCACTTCTTACATCGTCTCATGACCGTAAACATTTGGCTTTTGATATTCTGCTGATGCTATTCTCCCGGCTCCCTCCTTCGTGTGTTCACATTATATTCTCTTACAAATTTATCCAGTGTCTTATGGATGTTCTTTCTACTAAGGATTCCTGGCTTTTCAAAGTTGGCCAACATTTTGTCAAAGAATTGACTGAATGGGTGAAGAACGATGATCGTAAGGGAGTAGCAGTTATTATGGCCATACAGAAGCATAGCAATGGGAAGTTTGATGCTATGACTAGGACAAAGGTGGTTAAAGATATGATGGCTGAGTTCAAGTCTGAAGCTGGCTGCTTATTGTTTGTTCAAGATTTAGTTAACATGTTTCTGGATGAAAACAAGGTTTCAGAGGAACCTTCTGATCAAAGTCAAACAACAGATGATAACTCGGAGATTGGTTCAGTAGAAGATAAGGATCCTGCTGGGATGACAGGAAACTCTGAGTTCTTAAAAAGCTGGGTTATTGATTCTCTCTCTTCTGTTTTGAAACACGCAAAACTAGATCCTGAGGCTCGTTTTCGAGTGCAAAAAGAAATTTTGAAGTTTCTGGCTGTGCAGGGTCTTTTCAATTCTGCTCTTGGCACCGAAGTGACCTCATTTGATCTAGGAGAAAAGTTTCGATGGCCGAAATTAGCTATATCTAGTAGTCTCTCAAGGATGTGCATCGAACAGCTAGAGTCATTGCTTGCAAATGCCCAAAAAGTTGACGGACCTCAAGCTATAGCCAGTAGCCCCGAATCTGATCTTTGTACTTATTTCATGCACTTTCTGGACACTGTATGCAAAATCCCCTCAGTTTCACTGTTTAGGGTCTTGGATGAAGATGACGAAAGGGCATTTAAGAAATTGCAGTCAATGGAAGTTCAATTGGCAAGAGAGGTACTCTTTATTCTTACTCACTGTACTAATATGTTGTGCATATTAGCAATCTGATTGCAGTCCTTTACTTGTGACTCTTTCTAAAAAAAGCTGTTGACATCAAACTACAATGATGACAGGAGAGAAACTGCGGCGTTAGCAAAGATGTAAATAAACTACATGCTCTAAGACACCTGCTTATCCAGTTGGTGCTCCAAATTTTACTTCGTCCCGGGGAATTCCATGAGGCTGCAGCAGAACTGATCATATGCTGCAAGAGAGCTTTTGGCACTTCTGATCTTACCGAGTCCTCTGGAGAGGATGAGTTGAATGTTGATAATGCACCCAACACAATGGATGTGCTTGTGGATACAATGCTCTCCCTTTTGCCTCAGTCCTCCGCTCCTCTAAGATCGGCTGTTGAGCAGGTACATAGCTTAAATATGAGCTTTGATTTCTAGGTCACAAAAAGTTCTTTCCTTTTCTTTTTATACAGTAAGACATGTATGCAGATAATATTTGAATTGTATTCAGTTAGTTTTGTCTTGTCTTTTAAAAAATGGATTGGATTTCCCATTTTTTGGCAGTTGAGTTAATTTCAAGTATGCGTCCAACAAGTCCTTGCATTAAGAACAATTAAATACATGTGCCATGCCTATTGTTAGGGTTGTTATTGAGGGTTAACATTTTAAAGTAATTATAGGAACTCTTTATTTGCAGAGTGGTACTTATAAGCTTGAAACATGTTACTCTCTTTCTCTCTCTCTCTAACAAGTTGAGTTTGAGTGTCCAATTACTTCTGGATGGATGCCTGTTGTCTCTCATTTAAAAATGTTTACTGGGATCATTAACTACATGGTTTTTATCTCCAGGTTTTCAAATACTTCTCTAATGATGTGACGGAGGATGGATTAACACAAATGTTGAGGGTTATAAAGAAAGACCTGAAACCAGCTAGACATCAGGATAAGGGTACTGGAGATGATGATGATGATGATGGAGATGAGGATCTTCTTGACATTGAAGAAGAGGAGGAATCTGATGATGAATCTGAGACGGGTGATACAGCTGACACTGATGAGCAGACAGATGATTCTGAGGCTGTTGGTGGTGTCATTGAAAAAGAAAGTGCCGAAGCTGATGAGACTTCTGATGACGACTCCGACTCCGACGGGGGCATGGATGATGAAGCAATGTTCAGGATGGATACCTACCTGGCACGTATTTTTAAGGAAAAAAGGAATCAAGCTGGAAGTGAATCAGCCCAATCCCAGCTTGTTCTTTTTAAACTTCGAGTTCTATCTTTGCTGGAGATTTACCTACACGAGAATCCAGGCAAGTAAATCTACTTCTTAATTTGTTTTTTAACAAAATAGAACTTGAAACAGTGGAAATTCAATAAGTATCCTGTCAATAATGCTAATATTCACAAGGTTCTGCCACATTGTTCCGAAATGGCCTCAAATCTAGCTAGTATTATGGACAGGCTATTATGTTTTTGTTCCATATGAATTCAGCTGGATTTCTTAGTTGCTTCCTATGCTTTATTTTCTTGAAAGCTGAAGGACAGGCAATTATGTTTTGTTCCATATGAATTCACAAGCGTGATTTATTTACCATGTTAATGATTGGAGCAGCATTTCTCTTGGAAGAATATTGAACCCGTGAATTGTTGTTATTGTACTGTAGGTAAGCCGCAGGTTCTGAAAATTTTCTCAAGCCTGGCTCAGGCATTTGTAAATCCTAACAGCACGGAAGGTAGTGAGCAGCTTGCCCAGCGTATATGGGGTATTCTGCAGAAGAAGATCTTTAAGGCTAAGGAGTACCCTCGTGGTGAGGCAGTTGAGCTTTCTGTTCTCGAATCTCTTCTAGAAAAGAAGTTAAAGCTGGCCGCGAAGCCATTCAAGAAGAAGAAGTCTGCCCCCAGTCCATCAGGCAAGAAACAATCAGCATCCTGGAATCGGTACAAGATGATCAATTCACTGGCAAAGGATTCAACATTCTGGATTCTCAAAGTCATGGATGCAAGGAACTTCTCATTACCAGAACTTGAAAAGGTGCTGGACATTTTCAAAGGTATGTTGAACTCGTATTTCGACAGCAAAAAGTACCAAATGAAGTCAGAGTTCTTGAAAGAGATCTTCAAAAGGCGGCCCTGGATTGGGCATAACCTCCTCAGTTTCCTGCTCGAGAAATGCAGCAGTGCCAAGTCAGAGTTCCGCAGAGTTGAAGCTCTCGATCTGATATCCGAAGTTCTCAAATCACTCACAGTAAGCACCGATGACGAAGTCAAGGCATCATCAGTAAAAATACTGAAGGATCACATCCCACTCATGTATCAGCTGATCAAGGCATTCGTGACAAAAATGCCGGAGAAGCATGCAAGAAGAGCAGAAGTGCGCAAATTCTGCAGCAAGCTCTTTCAGACTCTAAAGAACCAAAACCTGGCTGCCAAGTTTCTGAAGGCAGTGGAACCCGAAGAACATGCTGAATGGACGAAACAACTAGGCGATGCATTCACTGTTCTTGAAAAGCAGTAAGAATCTGTAGGGATTGCATTTTTATCTGGTTTGAAACTTTACACTATGGTTGAGGTGAATGCCTCCAGTTTTGTTGTTTCCTGTGGCCATGTTTGCCTCTAGACTTTAGTGTTTGAATTGATTATTATTATAATAGATACTGGTTTTCATGACTATTTGTGCTATTGGATCTTTAATTCTTTTGTGCTTTTCAAAGTTGATGAAACGTGCTGCGTAGAATGCACGCAGGATTGCTTAATGATACAGTACTACGACTAGGTTGTCGCCATCAAGTCAACGTGTGTTATCGTTATTTACTTATTCTGAAGGTGCAAGTTTCTGGGTCAGCCACGACCTGCAAGTTTAGAGATGGAGAACACAACATATCAGTCCAAATCCTTCACATCTATTGTAGCGTGTCCATTTGTGAGCGTCTCAGTTTTTTGGTTAACTTCATTGTGTGATAGTACTTTCTTGTCTACAACTAAAGTACACATCTTTGGGCAAGTTTTTCTATACACTATCAATTTTTAGTTGCTGTTATAAGGGATTCTTAAGTACAAGCATCAAATCCCAGAGGGACATTTTGTTCATATATCATAATGATGTCTATATTCTTAGTTCTCATCGAGATTTTGCCTCGGTGGAGTTGTGCTTTTGTAAGCAAACAGTGTCTCATCGGTATCTGTTTTTGGACCAAAAATTAGTTTTTACTTCTGAAATATGATAGTTTATGGTTTTTACTTCTGAAGTATGATAGCTTTTGACAGTTTACTGAACACCATATGATAGTTTTTGGCAGTTTACCGAACAGCGGAGATTGTTGGTACTTGGAAACACACATGAGCAAAACTATGACTCAATCCATGGTAATGAAGGTTTGTAAGGGGGTCACTAAAGGAATTGAAACGAGAGTATGTGTGTGGTGGTGCTTAATTGAAATAATAAAATGGAATTTTGAATTTTGCTGATAAGAAAGGTGTGAACTTTAGAGCTGAGATATTTAGGCTGATAAGAAAAGTATGCACCAACTTTGTTGGAACAGATCATTCTGGGTTTCTATCAACCTATTTGACTGAGGATATGAAATGGGATAAGGCTGTTTTGGGGGCATCATCTAGAATCACAATCATAACTACACAAGACAGCCACAAGATACAAATTCCCTTCATTTCATTCATCCTCTGAGAAATGGATCACCCCAGATCAAGTGTTTCAAATCATATGAACAGAACTACGAAAACATTAGAAGGAACTGAAAAATGTAACAAGCTGGTTCAGAACACATCGATTGAAGAAACTATGACACGGACAAAAGCGCTAAGGGGAATCTGAGAAGAGAAGATGAACGAATGAAGCTAATCATATTAGAACTCTGTACAAGGTCTCTCAAAAGAGTACTCAGAAAACTATCTACAATATCACTTCCTACTGCTCTAATCTTAAACCAAGCCATCACAGGAGCGCGCCGGGTACCAAAAACTAATCCTCATACCATTTCAAATGTTAGATTTCAAGTCACTTACTGCGAAAATAAACTTGCCCAACATTTCTAAACTATGAAAAAAACACTAAAAAGCTAATCTTGACTTCCAATGGCACCACCTCTGTAGATAGTTTTGGCTGCATCCAAGAATGAATGGCAGTTGGGGCAGAAGATATACCTTCCCAGGAAGTCGATAATGCAGAAGAAGTAAAGCTGCTGTCTGTTTTAAGTTGCTAACGGGATGCTTAAGATTGAGCATCATCAGCATCTGAATCACTTCCAGAGGAACTGCCTGAGTCGGAATCTGTATAAACAACCTCAGCTCATAAGCATCACCCTACTAAGCAATCATTCCAATTCAACACAAGCTTAACCTAATTAACTAGTAACGCAAGAGTAGTCTGAATCTGTACCGCTAGAAGACGATGAATCACTGCCCGAGCTGCTGGAACTGCTTGAGCTACTACTGGCACCACCACCTCCTCCATTGCCATTGACATTGCCTTGCTCTGGCAGGAGTCCATCTTTCTCAATCTCCACTGGAGGGAAGCTAGTCACGGGCATATCATCATCATCAATGTCCACATCATCCTCGTCTCCAGCCTCCTTTCTAGCAACCTTCTCAGGTGAATTCTTTGGAGAGCTCTTGGGCATTTCATCATCAATTTCCATATCATTCCTCTCACTTGTAGCACCCTGCAACAACAAATTCAAAGCGAAAACTAAATACTTGCACCCAATATGACATAAAGAACTACGTATCAAAGACGATGATGGCACATTGTGGATTACCTCATCCATGTCGGCATTTGAAGTACTTGGTGCAGCACTTGGAGTTGGTGGATTATTCCCCATCAAAGAAGATTGCCTCTTGCTCTTGCTGACCGCCTTCTTCCAGTTAGTCACAAAGCGATCAAGATCCCACAGCGTCTCAGTATCAAGGGCTTCAATATCAAGCTCAATTTCATCACCCTCTTGGGCCAAATGCTCATTCCGCTTCTTTATTATCATGAGCAGATGAGGCATCTTCTCCTGAGGTAAACACTGCAGACCAGCTCCAAGCTTATGCTTCTCCTCTATAGTCATCTCCCTCTTATCAGGATCCTTTGCCCTTGGCTTTGGAAGCCTTGGCACAGAAGGCCTAGTCACCTCTTGTGGTGGCTTCACTGGAGCAGACCTCACTGGAGATGGAGACCGAGCAGGTGGAGACTGAACCTTTGGCTGAGAAATCTGTCGGGCAAGCTGGGGCTGGGGCGGCGGATTATGTGAAGGCGTTGAAGCTGATGAATGCGCCTGAATTCTCTCCCGCTTGAACACAGGGCTGCTCTTAATCTTCTTAGGCCTTTCAGGAGTTGGAATATGATTCCAGGAACTACCCTGCAGCTCCTCTACATGTCCTCCTCCATAGCCACCACCACCACCACTGCTACCGCCTACAGCAACCGCACCACCACCGCCAAGACTGTACTCCCTCCTACTCCCACCACTAATTTGCTGCTGGATTGGTTTAAACATCTCCTCAAATTTATCCAGCTGTGTTTCGGCCATGCCATTAACAGGATCAGTCTTAGGGTTATACAATAGCGCGTTATTGAACGTCAGCCTCACATCAGCGGCGAATTGAGTAGGCGTGAGGTATCGACCTTTGGCAAGATTGGTTTTCACAGTGCCCAAATCCATAGGGCGCTTCACAATCTGATGATAATCGTGAAGCCCTAGAAGCTTCGCATCCACAGGGGTATTGAATATCCTGCAGATCTTGGGCTTCATCAGCTTCGAGAGTAACTGCTTGCATTCCTTCAAGAGGCGCTCATTGTCCACGGCAATGTCACCGACGACATTACCCAAATTACCGCTATCCATCTTGACCTCTCGATTGGATCCAGAGCCAGCCGGCAGCGGCCGTTTAACGCCGCCCGAGGATTTCTTCGATTTGGGGTTAAATCTAGGGTTGTTGATGATTCCGCCGCTGAATTGACCGGACTCGATTCGTTCTCGGAGATTCTTGATCTGCTCAAGCTCCAGGACAAACCGTTTCCGAAGCTCCGAGAGCTCGGCCTTGCTGTACGTCGAGATGCTGTACCTCATGTAACCGCCGTGGTTCATACTGTGACGGTCGATCTCGACGGAGGGCTTCTGGTTGTAGGAGTACGCGTCATCGGACGCCGTCTGCGTGACGGCCGGCGAGTATGCGTCGCGTTGGTTGCGGCCGCCGGCGCCGGCTGATTGATGATGGAATTGCTTCTGCTTCTTGCTCGGGTTAGGGTTTGGGTTCAGGAACGGTAGCTTCCCCATGAATGCGCCGCCGGATTGAGCCCAGCTCGATTCATTTCCGCTTGCTAAGACGGCTGAGGCCATGACTTGCACCGTCGGAGTTGATCGATTGCGAGAGCGAGACACATGAAATTGCAAGAGCGTAGGCTCCACGCGCCGCTAGAAATTTTATTTTCCGGTGAACAATATCAACCGTCGGACTGCCGGCGGCGGTTAACTGTACGGCGATCTACCGGAATCTGGGGTCGGTGACCGGTAATTATTCCGGCGAGAATTGGGGGGACTGGGATGGTCTAGGGTTTGAATGGATTGAGCGAGTAATGAGAGGGGGAGGAGGAGGCTTCTTAAAGGCGATGAGATCTGCCCGGTGTTTTTACGGGCAGGTTGTTGACCGTAGATCTCGGGGAGCTTCTTGATCCTACGACAGGCGTGAGTTTGTTACTGTGGGAGGTGGGTGACCGGGACGTCTGTCACCAACGGTGGATATTGAATAGGCGGGACACGTGGAGAAACCTAGAGCGTTGGATCGTGCAGGGCCCATGGATAGAGGGGTGCGTACGTCATCTGGTTTCAAGTGAAAATTCGGGTCTAGAATATTTTTTTAGTTTAGGGTTTAATTTTGAGGGAGGAGAGTGTGGGACCCAAAAAGGGCTGGTGACGTGGTATTGGCGAGTAAAGACGTGAAGTTGAAGCGAAACGCGCTATGGCATGTGGGGTGTGAACTGTTGACGTGTTAGGAAAAGATCACAAGGTCGTTTTGGTCATTTGACCTGTCGGGAATATCGATAAATGTTCAATATTCAAATATATTATGGTTTTTATTCGAAGGGCAACATACACATTCATTTATGATAATTTTTAAAGTACGTGAAATTACTACAATGTACTTTAAAAATATTAGATGTTATCATCTCAATTTATTCCGAGAGAAAGCAGGAATTACTTAAGAAATGTGATATGTTATCTCCAACTTATTTTTATCGAAAATTGAATAGAATTAGATATACTAATTTGAAATGAGAATTAGTGTATTAAAAATATTTATATTAATTTGAATTTATTCAAAATTGAACTGATAAATAATGAATAGAAACCGTTCAACTAAAAAAATTAACATAATATAAATGATAAACATAATATAGGTATGAAAAATAATTTGATTAAATTTGAGAAAGAAGGTCAAAAAAATTGAAACATTAATCATAAAAGTGTGCGATTTTAATATAAAATATGGCCGGAGGAGTATTAATTTTTTTTGGTGTTTACTATATGCGGGTTCAGTTTACTTCTGCAGGTCCAATGAAAGTGGGGAAAATACTATAATTACCCTTCATTCGTTTATTAGGTCCTGTCCAGTTCAACTTATTTGGTGCTGTACTGTGCTGATGAGTGTTGTGCTGTCAGCTGTGCTGATGAGTGATGAGCTGTGCTGATCAGTGCTGTGCGTGCTGATCTTGTGCTGAATAGTGTTGAAAGTGTTGAATAGTGTTCATTTGAGTTGAAGAAAAAACACAATGTTTATTACTTAAGAACTAAAAAGTTTACTTAATTAATATTATTTTTACAACACATAAAAATAGTGTCCATTTAGAGCTTAAAATGTGTTGAGCTGAATAGGTGCTGCGCTGACCAGTGTTGTGCTGTGCTGAAATGTGCTGCAATAAGTTGAACCGGACAGGGCCTTGGTTCTTACAAATATATTTCTAAAACTCTAACCTTGAATGCATAAACTCGTCTATGTAATGATTTAACGGGTGTCCAAATTATAAATTACTTTTTCGTGAATTATAATACATATTTAACATGGATATTATTGTCATTTCAAATTTAATTTGGACATACAAAAGTAAAGTGGACCTGCATTTAGAACCACCATTTTTTTAACAGTGTGAATTTCTTGATTTTGACTAAAAATTCCGTATGACTAGGACAAAATAGTTCTTTGGGTACGTTACTGGTTAAATTTCCGGATATA
Organism: Sherardia arvensis; assembly: GCA_948330725.1. Taxonomy (NCBI): domain Eukaryota; kingdom Viridiplantae; phylum Streptophyta; class Magnoliopsida; order Gentianales; family Rubiaceae; genus Sherardia; species Sherardia arvensis. The sequence continues at coordinate 3,850,629 of OX415238.1, read as the reverse complement.
TTTATTTAAATTGAATATACGCGATTAAATATTTTACTCAACACGGTTCAAAATATATATAAAATACAATATAAGCTCCTAAGTATAACTAATTTTTCAAAAATATAATAGATGTATATATTCATATCGTATTTTTGAAGTATAACATCACCCTAAAACATTTAAAAATTTATTATAAATAAAAATCATTCATCTTATGTTGTCGAATAAATTAAATGGTGGATAATTTTCAAGGGAATTTATTGTATACGTTACTTAGTCAAAATTAAATTATCAAGATATTATAGCAATCAATTTTTCGATGATAAAGACTTCATCACAATCATCCTTGCGCTTTTTTTTCTCCTTTTTTTTAAAATCTTTTTATCACTCTAATCTTGTTAGTACTCTAATTTTATTACTTGCGATTTTTAACAGTGGTAAATTTGATTGATGATGGTAAATAGTATTTTGTAGTGGATAATTGACTTTGTCGAATACTTTGTCCTAGTTTATAGTACGCCCTTTGATTAAATGGATACGATGTTGAAATGATTGGTTAAGAGTAAATAGATGAGGTCAATTTTAAACCGAATTCTTATGATTCTTTTACAGCCGGATCCAAGGAATCGCTATAATTGAGTCTTTACCGGATATGTCCGTTGTAGAAGAGATTAGTAGTATAATATCTTTGGCATTTATCTCTAATCACAATCACGACGACTCCCGACTTTGCTAGTCGGTTCTTGTGCTTCTTCTTCTTTTTTTGATGTTACTGGTGCGGTGGTGCTATTGATCTGCATTTGAATCAGTCGGGACATCCCGTCCCATCTGAATCAGCATATTTTTTCAAAATATGTATGTGAGCGTTGATTTTTTTGTCTATACATTGAAAAATTCAATACTTTAAAAATATAGTATATTGTGAATTCAACATTATCTTGCGTGATAGTATTGTTATTAATACATTTACTAAAATTATGATCGAATATTGTCCGAAAAATTTGCGAAAAGAAAATGTGATTTCGGTTGGGATGGAGGGAGTAAATTATTGAATGGGATTGATGCTCATATATTTTATTTTCCAATTGTTCGTAGTTTACAAATTTATTATATATTTGAAATTTATCATATTTATATTTATGCAATTAAATCGTCTTTGATAATTTTAGTCTTGTCAGAGGTTAAATAAAAAAATTTATGTGAACCGTGAAGAACTGTATTAGACAAGTTTCAATTTCTCCGTTAGACATGCTCAATTGAGTGACGGAAGCGTGTGAACCCTGGACAAGGTCCCAACTCTCCATTTCCTCTATTTACATCGGTTTGGATTGTCTCAAAGTTGTCATTTCTTAGATTTGCGTGAGACGTACTCAAGCGAGTGACGTTTAGGATTCCAAGTCTCTATTTTGTGAATGACGAGCATTTGAAGCCTTAATATGTGACTGCCAAGAATCTCCAATCAACAATCAATTGTACATGGCGTGATCAACCCTAAACTGATCGCATGAGTCGGGTTTAAGGGGCAAAAGTGTGCGAGACATTATACAAGTTCTAAGTCTCGCTTCCTCCATTCGCATGATAGTGTTCAAGTAAGAGAGTATTTGACACCCTATATATACAAGTGACAAAATTGTCCGACGAGTTTCAATCGAAGGTGGCATTGTTTAATTGTGTTTAGGAATTTGACTAAACTCGATATAGATTTAATGCACGCTTCTAAAATACTTGTTGTGCCGATTTATCTAAATCATATTCAAAGTTTGTTATTGGCATTTGATCATTGAAATACTTGGTTAATCTTAAGATTTTAATTTGTTTCGGTGTGTCCCATTCGATCTAAAGAAGGCATACCAGGGTAAAATTTGGTTCAATTGAGCGATAAGAATGTGTGAAACTTTTGACATGATCTCAAACTCTCAATTTTCTCATTTAGAAGAAGACATATTCAAGTGAGTAAAGTGAGTGTTACCCTGAACAAGGCATGTGTAATATAATGGATATGTACCCCTTGGAAATTCCTTATGCGCACCGAGACAGACAAAAAACGTCAATGAATCTTAGATCAAAATATGTGATGTCAAATTGTTTGGGGCGCTGAGTGCAAGCGAATCGTCTTTTACTCCATATTTCATGTATGAGTCAGTATTTCTCTCACAATTATATCTTTCTGATTGTGAACTAAACCAAGACTACAGTGAACTAACTAATTTCACTACTCAACTAAACTAAACTTTTTTTAAAGCATAGGCTAGATTATGAACAGTTGTTTCGTCGGTCTTGTTAAATTATTGAAATTTACATATAATATTATTAATCTCATCTACGAATTATCAATTATAATTCATGCCCCCACAGTTGACAACCTGCTACAGTTGGCATCACACTTGCAATTAATCAAATGCCATTGCCGTCTCGCTCTCGGCGCGACGCTATAAAACTGCGTTTAAAACTGCGCATTCAAACCGGACCCCCCTTTACCATCTCTCTCTCAGAAGATGCAGCAAAAAAACCTGGAAACAAACCGGCTCATGCAAATGCTGTGAACCGAACAGAGCCAAAACCGCGGTTTTGTGTTTCTTTTCGTGGTTGGAGAAACCGGTGGGCTATATATATGTTCGAAGGTTTTTTGGTCATTGGATTCTGACAGAAAGATTATTTGGGTTGGTGGAAACGTAGAACTTTTGCTTTTGCAGGCTGGGGACAAATTTAATGATCTGGTATTGAGTTATCGGGTTGAAGAAGGGACCAAATCCATGTATTTCCGGCTGGATCACCAGGTACCATTCATATTACCCCATCTCTTGATCAACATCTCAACTCCGATCGTATTCTCGTGTTTAAATTTACACCTAGCAATAATCATATTTTAAGTAATTCATTAAAATAACCACTATTAAAATATATTAGCGTTATTATTTTGTTATACACCAATAGTAGAAGGTTCATGTATTAAAGGTGTATTCAATTGAGACATTGGCTTCATTTTTTCATGATCTAAGATTCGACGGTAGCAGTGCAGGAATTTCTTACTTAAGTTCCTGATGAGCACCGACACAAATAAATGACGTGGATGGATCTTAGATCTAAGTCTGCGGTATTGAATTGGTGGGACGCTGAGCGCAAACAAATCCCCTTTTAATCCGGTATTTCTTTCACAATTATATTTTTCTGTTGGGATTAAACTTACATTGAAAACGACGAGGCTGAAATTCAATGTTCACATTGGAATCAGACCGTTTCCGATTTGAGTTTAATCCAAACACTTTCCAATCAAATACAAGACTCACAGATTCTTTATATGGTACATCATGTGGTAATAGGCAAGTAGCAACTAGACAAGTATAAGTCTTATTGAGAAGCTTGAACTCATAGTGGCAATTACATAAACATAGTATTAGATTTGTGGCTAAAACACAGGGAAGCACAACATGGGGTCGCAGCAAGCGTCCAGCAGGCAACAGCAGCACAGAGTTGCCAAGCTACAAATACAGCAAGACAGAGCACTAAATCAACAGATTCAAATTCCTCAACAAAAACTCGTACGCTCCAAAACTTTTCAGTTCAAGTCTGTCTAGTTCAACTGAAACTGAACTAAGCTTAATTATACTATACTAAACTAAATTGAAAAGTAACTAATATGAATTGTGAACTGCTGAAATACGAGAGAATAAGTTGTTGAACTGAATAGAAAAATAATAATTAAACTCAATTGGACAGGCCTTCTTCTGTCCATACTTATTTTTAAAAAATAATTGCAAGTGACAAAATTGATACATACCATGCTTGTAGAAAACCGCCACCGCGCTGTGGCGGCGGAGCGGTGTAATACACCGGAGGAGCCATCACCTGAGGCCCATGATAAGCTGAGAAATGATTTTCAGCTTAATTAAATTTATGAACAAATGTAGGATTTAATTAAAACAGTAGCTCTGCTAATTACCTCGATCATGAGCCGGGTATGCATGATTATCCTTATTTCTATCCATCAATTCTCGATCAAATTGTGTTCGTAGCAACGAATTTAAAAAACGATATGAATTTTGGAGGTTAAGATTTCATGCTCTTTTTAGAAAGCTCAACAGTTTGCAAAATAAGGATAGCTATTTTAGAGTTTCCAGAAATAGCAAGACATGTGGTGGCGCCACCTGGGGCGGCTGTGGACACGCGGCAGCTAGGCATGATGCGGCGGAAAAGAAAATCACGGGAAGAGGCTGGAAATGTCTAGTACGTCGTTATTAATATTATTTTTGGTGGGTATTTTTGGGTATTTTTGGAGCTTCATAGCTTGTCATTTGTGAATTATGCACGAACCGTATGAATTAATTATGTTTTATACCGATGATTATGTGGAGTAAGTGAAGTAATTAGGTTCTGCTAAGTTGAATTCAAGTCACTAAATTGTTATGTTCTATTAATTTTATTGTTTTTATGATGAAAAGTTTATTTAAGTGTTGAAACTAATTAATAATTATATGATTAGTTTTTGATATTGCAACTACAAGGACTCTATGATCATCATAATCTAACCATATTTTATTCTATGATCTTGTACATCGAGTGATCGAACTCCATTAGATGAGTGAAGATCCCACTTGCATCGACTTTTGATGCTCTATTTCTCTTGATATTGTTGATGGAGGTCGCATCTCTTAATCAAGCACTTTACAAGACTTTGGCCCGAAAGATCAAGTGAGGGTGAGTGGATTAGAGCATCTAACCTCCAATGAGCGAGGGTTGGTCTCTAGCCACTTAATTAATGATATGAATTGGAGTGGTGATATAACACAACTACACCAAATTTATTATCATTTTTTTAAAAAAATATTACCCATTTTTTGTTTATTATGTACAATATTATTCAAAATAAATTCAATTTAAATAAAATAGTGTGTTGCTATACTGACCAATGATGCTGAGCATGAGCATTGTGTTGTTCTTTTTAGTGATGTTTTATTTTAAACGTGATGAACATAAATTACACTGAACATAACTCAAATTAAACGTGACACGATATTATACTGTATTTATGGACCCGTTCTATCTAGTTTATCTGAATTTTCAGAACACTAGATGATACATCATGTGGTATGTATTTGGATTCATTTGTCTGAAAATGCTAAACTACATATCTATAGTAGAGTAAATTCCGTTTAAATCCTTCATTGATTTGTTCTTTTTCTTCTTAGCAAACGTTCATACTGTTCACCGCCAGAAAAGTGTCACGGGATTGTTGCGGTTAAAGGTGAATAATTAGCTCCAGCTTTCAGGCCTTTTGATCATCCTTTCCTAACTAAACTCTCTTTTACCGCTCACATTTTCCTTGCTGTTCCATGCCAAAAGGGATATGGATGGCAACGTTTTTCCCATGTAGTTTGACTGGTAACAAAATGTGAGCACTTATTTATAGCTTAAGTAACGGTTTTAAAAAGACCAGAATCATGCCAAATTGCCTCATTCTTTTTTTTTTTTCATATATATAACATTCAATTCCCCTACCTTATCTACTAGATTTTTTTTGTGGAAAAATAATATATTATCATTTCATTCTCCTGTAAAACGTTCAGAAACGTTTGATACTAAACTCTAGAAAAGAGATAAGAATTTTCAATATAAAAATGTGAATTTATAAATTTTACTGTCAAATTATAATATTCAGAAGGTAAATCTCTCCACTTTGAAGGTAAAATTTCATTTGAAACTTGTAATTACATCGGCTGAACAGACAGAAAGAGGGAAAGGGCAATTACTCATTTCAAATCCAACATTTTCAAGGCCTACCTCATAGAGATTGGGCTGAAAATCAGAAAAGGTCACGATTTGTTGGGCAAAATCACAGGCTTGAGTAAATTAGGTTGAGAAAAACTCAAATGTGTCGTGAAAATGAAAAAAAAAGAAGGTGAAATGGTAAAAATGAAATGATCTCAATACTGAGAGCAAAATTGTCAAACCCTAACATATACCTATTTTACGCTATTAGGTACATTTTCAATAGGAAATGAAGGGGAAAACTCTTCTATAAATCCAGGGAGAATGGGGTGAACGAAATGCACATCCTTAGAGCAAAGCTCTTCCTCTCCATCTCCATTTCCTAAACTTTAGATATTTGGCAGATAGCTTCTCTACATCCATTGTAATTCCTTTCACAAATATATTAGTGAAATTCCAAATTTTATCCGACCGTGGATGTAGGTCAAATTAACCGAACAACGTAAATTTTTGTGCTATTCCTCTTTAATTTTATAACAAAATTATTGTTCTACATCACATGCCTTCCTTCTTTGCTTTGTGTTAATGTAGTGAAAGTAAGACGTTGTCCAATTTTATTAAACTGAACTGAATTAAAAATGCTGAAAAGTACTAAAAGTTGTTATATTGTGAAATAATAAGTTATTAAATTAAACTGAATCTGCTAAAATAAACTGAACATCTCTAATAAGTGCTGAGAATAAGAGAATATACCGGAAAAGAGTAAGAGAAGCACATTTAGCAGCACATCTTGGTTGTAACTCATTTCTTAATGTAATAATATACATCTCCATAAAAATATACTAATACAGCTCACATGAGAAAGTGAGCGACACATATGAAATATGAAATGTTTTAAAAGGGGAAATGATCCCAAATTGCCAATCTGCCATACCGGAAAAGTGAACACTCAGCCGGAATCCCATTTAGTTGACAGAATTGTAGGATCACAGGCAGCAGGCTTCACAGCATCCATCCAGTAAACAAAAGCAGCAACACAAACCAACACTGCAGCAGAATCAACCAATTAGATATCCTGATAAACATGTCACTGCTACGTTTCATACTAAACTTCATACTTTTTATCAAATTTTCTATTACTTCCGTCCCATCTGTATCTTTTTTCAAAAATGTTTCACACCATGTTTGACCATAAATTTCAATATGTATATTAGTCATACTATTATCACGTAAGATATCGTTGGATTCACAATACACTCTACTTTTGAAGTATTGAATTTTTAGACGTCGTTAATGTATGTAAATGAAGTTATCAATGTTTAAACATGCTCTAAAAAAGTCGACCAAAAAATGTGCAGATTCAGGTCGGACAGATCGTGCAGATATATTCGACCATAACATTTGTTCATCTCATGGTTTAGTTCTTATATTATTATCATATATACACTAATTTAAATTAATAGTGTGATCTCTAGCGTGGAACTTTGGAAGTATTCATATAATGATTAGAGATGAAGACAAACCATCTTTCGATGAAAGCGTTGCTGTTCGTAGCCGGTGGAGCATTGGGGTTTTGACGCGGCGGCGATGCCGTCACCGGAGGCGGAGTTACCTGATAATCACCTGATCGCCGACGAAAAATTCAACAGCACAAAACATAAATGAGATATTGTGTTTTTTGTGGCACACTTTTTTTTCTTTCCAGTTCATACCTTGCGATGGGTTGAGATCTGCAGATTTTGTTGGCTCATTCATGTTTGGAGTCTCTGAACCAAAGCTTATCCGGAGAGGTTTTGTTTTTGTGAGCCAGGATGCAAGTGCATTTATAGCACATGCAATCGCATTGATGTAGAATCAATCAAATTATTTTCCCAGCTATGGCTTTCTTGTTTTTTCAAGTGGGGCTATATAATACAACATAAACTAAACCAAATTTATCTTAATCAACATCCAAACTCTGTAGCAAATTGAACATTTTTAGAAATAAAATCAGGATCGATTACAAATTACGTATTACATATACATACAGACACTGGCGGAACCACATGGGAGCCCGAGTTGGTCGGTGCCTATTCTGAATTTCGACGCTCAGACTTAAAATTATCGTTGAATCCTAAATTGGAGCTTTCCAGACCTAAGGCGAGTCTACCTCCTAAAATATTTTATCCATTTAATTTATCATACAATAAATTTTTGATTCTGACACTTCATATAGACACATATAACAAAATTTTGCATTCGTTCCATTTGCTTTTGAACGCCATCTCTGCTTCACTAATGACTAATGAGTACAAACCTGCACACACAATCTCTTCATGTTGAAAGTCATGTAAATGTACCATAAGTGTAAATTTATCAGTACATTACTTCCTCTGTCCCACCTGAATTTACACTTTTTTTTCACAAAGATTTCAGATCATGTTTGAACATAAATGTCAATCAATACATTAGTAATACCATTATCATGTATATTGTTGGATGCACACTGCACTAAACTTTTGAAATATTAAATTTTTAGACGTTGCTAATAAATGTAAATAAAATTATCAATGCTCAAACATGCTCTGAAAAAATTGACCAAAAAGTGTACAGATTCAACTAGGACAGAGGGTGTAGTAATTGAATTAAATTTACTAAACTCTATTTTGTGATGTAAGTTTTGACAACCCTTGAATTCAAATTTCCAAATCCACATGTCTCCTTTATATATTCTTCATTCTTTCAGAATCGTGTTAGTTATCCAATGCTAGAAACAAATTGTCCCTCCTTGTAAAAACTCTCATACATGTAAACTTTAAGTGACGTAACTGATGACGAGGGGCGGAGATTATCAATCACATTGAGACCACATATATGAGTCGGTATGAATTCAATGATAGGTGCAAGCAACTCATGATGTGTTTGTTCATATTTCTTCAACGAACTATAAATGTTGAGATTTATATCAGAATTTCAAAACATCAAATCCATCGGCCTAAAATTACAACTTTCTGCAAATTATACCACAGATTCTTCAGCTTTTTGCAAATAACACCATTATAATGATCAATTTAGTCGTGAATATAATTCCATAAAATCATTATTTCCCCGAAATACAAAGCACTAATAATAATATCGATCCAAACCGAACTAAAAGATGAACCCTAGAAATCCACTATAATCGATGGATCGCAGCAGCACTCGTCCACCAGGCAACAGCAGCACAGAGCAGCAAGGCAACCTTTAAGAAACCCCGAACTCTCCTTCTTCTGCTGCGGCGGCGGAGCGGCGGCGTACTGATACTGCGGCGGCGCCATCACCGGAGGCCCCTGGTAGTACCCTGTTTTCATCCGATCAAAAACAACATAAACAAAACGAAATCATCTATAATCCGATGATGATGATGATGAGGATGATCAATTACCTTGAGCGGGATAAGGATAAGCGTACTTCGGCGGCTCGTTGTTCATCCTTGAAAGCTTTTTCAGAACGCAGATCGGAGATTGTTGCAGAGATGAATGATTTGATTTCTGGGGAAGGAGAAGATGCGGGGGATTTTTATAGGGGAGGAAAAGCGCGTGAGTTGGTGGAGGGAATTGGATGCTTAAGGTAAAGGAGAAGGGAGGGAATGGAATCGAGCTGAAAAGGAAAGGTGTAGTGATGGGGAATTTGTAGTTTGAGAGTCGGTGAAGTGTGAAAAAACCAGAGGAAAGGAGGTGGATGTTGCCGCCAACCGCCATTCCTCGACATTCCTAATTCCTTCCATACTAAGTACTTTCCTAAATATAGAGACCAGAGTAGTAGTGGTAAATTGGGACTTGAAATGTATGAAATATAACATACTAATTTTTTAAAAGTGATTGTTCTTTCAAGTTTATTTGAATTAGATTAATGAAAATTGAATCTTCATTTTAAAGATAATAATCTCAAACATTATTTGAACACGTATCAATTTGCTTAATATGTGAGGTTTCTTGAAGGTACTGAGCATCAAATTAAGGATTTGTAGAGGGTATCGTATAATTAGTGTTATAATGATTATCCATGTATATTTAAACCAATGTTTTCAAACTGTGAAATATGTAACGATTATGTACTGATTAAATATTACTTTCAGGGTCGGTTCTGGTATTAGGGGCCTGAAGTGAACATAAAAAAATTTCCTAAAAACAGAGTTTGGTGGAATTCAGTTTGACAGTGATGATGAAATTTGGTTTGTAAAAGAATATTTGATGCGTTGAGAAGAAATATAGTTAAGATAAATTAAAATGATGAGTTTTTTTTTTCAAAAAATTTTGTCTTATTTTGACCTTTAATTTAAATAAATGAGTCTAAAATTATTTTGTAAACATGTAAAATCTGTTTTTTTAAAAAAAATGGGACTCCATTTGGTCCATTATTTGGGGCATGAAGCGCCGATTTCAATTGATTCATCATTTGGCCTGGGCCTGATTGCTTTAGAAGTTGGCTAATTTTAATACCATGTCTAGTTCATTTTATTCTTAACACTTTCAATACATATTCGTTCTTTCAGTGCTCTTTATTTCAGTTATGCATATTTTCATACATGTCATTGAAAATAGGAGTTCAACTCAACCTTGGGCCGGGCCTGATTACTTTAGAAGTTTGGTAAGTGTCTAATTCAGTTTATTTTTAATACTTTCAACATATTTTCGTTCAGTCAGTGCTTTTTATTTCAGTTTAACATATTTTCTCTCACACCTTTTTAGTAGCTTTCATTTTCACTCAATAATTGCATTTCAATTGATCACTTTTTAAATCTGAACGATTTAGTACTTATTCTCAGTAATTTTAGCATATTTCCGTTCATTTTAACAGTTTCATTTCAACTCAACATATTTTTCTCACATTTTTAATTCAGTTCAAATTATAAATAAAGAGCCTACCCCACACGGAGAGGAGCACTAATTTTTGTAGACAAAGGAACCGCGCGAGAGTTCTCTTTATCCACTTTTTGCCTACAAAGTGCTGTCACTGTTTCATGCTTCACGCAAAAGTTGTGGGCCGCCAGCAGATCCATTTTGCTTTTAAGCTAATGGGCCTCATAATGTGACCCAAATCGTGGCTGAACAGCAATTTTGCTTCTCATCTCTAACCTTCTTTTACCCAGTTTCATCTCAGTAAAATCAACTATCCATAGCCGCAGGCCAGCCCTATGTATTTGGGGTTGAAACAAACATTAAAAATAAAATAAAAATCATTAATAGAGAATGTGGTGAAATTCGATTCGTCAATAACGATGGAATTCAGTTTACAAAATAAAATTTATTGCGCAAAAGAGAAAAAGAATTAAGGTAAATTAAAATGATGGTTTTTTTAAATAGCACCTTATTTTGGCTCATATTTTTATTAAATAAATAAGATTTTGAGAGACGTGTTATTTTCTAAAATGTATAAAATATTATTTTTAAAAAATAAAACCTTATTTTGACCCATTTTTAAAGGTCTGAACTGAAAGGTATCTTCTACTGGACCTGCATGATCGATTGACCGCCATTATACAAATAAGCTTATGGGCCGTTTGGTTCACTCTCAACCAGGAATGAATCAACAAACGGAATAAAAATAAAATAAATAAAAAAGAGTAAAATTTTTAGTTTTATTTGTATATATCTATTTTTTATGGCGGTGGTTGTCGGAGTGGGAAGAGTGGTGGTGATGGATGATTTTTGGGAGAATGAAATTCAAGAAGAAGCGGAGTATGTGAAAGATCAATTTTTGAAAAAAATAAAATTTGTTTAAACCAAACACCAAAAACTTATATCATTTTTCTCTCCTGAAATCTTTCAACCAATTATGACCCATTAACAACAATTAAGTATAAGGCTGTTTGGTTCTTTGAGCAGATTACATGCCAAATAGTGTTGCTAATTATTTAGGTGCAGGTTATTCAATTTTTAAAAATATATTTTTCACTTTTTTGCTAATATGTTTGTATGGTGATCAACTGTTACATATTATTTTTAAAAGAATTAGGTAATAATAATCCAAGTGAATCCCCTAGAAAAATATCCCCGCCTTCCTTGCCAAGTGTGACAATACATCGGATAGTGAATGAAATTGAAAATTATAGTATTCAAAATTTTATAGATGAATAATTAAAAATATTATTTTTAATTGAAGGAATATTAATATGATTTTAAGTTACAAAAAATGTTTGGTTGTGTTTAATTCAACAATATTTTCTTAGGCCAAGTCCAACAACATTTGTGAAATAGAGATAAATGTGTATATTTAGAATATTTTAACACTTTTGTTGCTCCAACAGGCTAAACCCATTCTCTAAAATAGAAAATTGAGGAGAGAGAGTGTTTTGATCGCCATATATAGAGAAAGGAGAGTACTTTTGGAGAACTAAATTTTAGGAAATTTGGACAAAGATTGTCTATTTTTAGCATGTTCAAGTGCACAAATTATACCATACACCTGGGGTATGTATCCCAGGTGCATTCTAAAATTTTATTATGTGCATTTTTATGTGTATAATTGTGCATTGTAAAATTGTTTTCTTACAATTTCTATAAATAGTATATGTAAATAGAATGCACAATTATAATTGTAAAACACACATCAAAGGTGGATCAAAGATGGGGATACATACCCATTGGGTATGGTATAAGAATTGGTTCAAGTGAGCAAATCTATTTTTGGTGAATTACAGTTAAGAAAATTTATAAAAAATAAATCATTTTTTGGTAAATTCTAATGGGAAAGTTATTTTGGCAAATTATAGTTATTGAGTATTTGAGAGTGTAATTAAAAATAAATATAAAATATAAAAATTTATCTAAAAATTCTCTAATATAGAAAATCTGTTAGAATCGAAAGAAAATTAAACAGAGAATATGATTTAATTTTCTCTATTTTAGAAAAAAGTTTAGTACTCCTGTTGGACTTACCCTTACACGATTACTAATCAGTCACCTGTAGATTCAATGAGAGAACAATTATTTAAATTTGTTATTTGTGTGTCATCAACAATTATTCCTCTATTTCCGGTAATTGGCTATCAGTTGGTATACTATACCCTCGTATTCCCAGGTCCTTCTATGCAAAATAATTAAATATGTAATTTTTAATTCTAATTATTAAATTCAATAAATGGTTCCCACGTTCAATCAGTTACCTTATTTAATCAACATTCTTCTCTCACGTATTTAACTGCATCCTAAAATTTAGCAATCTTAATTTTTAGTTTTTTGTATATATATCTTGTAGTTTCGCAAATCATTTAAAATCTGGAATTTGTCTAACCTGAAAGCGGGAGGGTTCTTCTCTGTTCTTTTTCAAAGGTGGGAGGTTTCTTCGACAAATTTGGCACTCTAACGAAGGCAATTCTTTGATACATGGCATATTCGATTTCAATAAATGGTTAGAATAAATATGTATGTGCATTTCTTTTCCTTGAGTATGTTTTAAATAAATAATGTATATTTAGATTTGGTTTACAATATGTACATGATTCTTGTTAATTTTGTTGATATGGTTTGTTTAATAAAAATTGTGCATTTTTATTTTAATATTTGTGCATTCTCATTTAAAAATATGTGTATTTTCTCGATATGTAGTGTTATTTCAAAAAGGATAAATGTGTCATAAAAACAAAAGAAATTATTTAAATACATGATTTATTTCCAGTAAGCTGATTTACCATGACGAAATTTATAGACTTCTCTTTAACACTGTAACTCCTAATTCACTAAAATTAAATTGTGACAGTTAGCACTTAACATAAGTGCAGTAAAGTAAACTTAACAACAATGAATTATGGCGATTTTATTTTTTGGGCAGATTTTATGGCTTGCCTCTTCTTTTATTTTACATGCCAAAAGAGTGCGTTTTTTTTTTGTTCATGTGCAAGTTTTTTAATACTTTTTGCGTTATTTATGTGTCACTATTATTTTTATTTGGCAAACACCCTTTTGATAATGACTATTTTACGATAATGTATGTGTTATGTCGAATTTTTATATGGTGACCGATTATTTTTATATTAACGTTTGATTAACCATTAATCAGTTACTGGAAATTTATCCATAAGTGTTATCGGTATTAGTTTGGCGTTACAACTTTATATTTTGTATCAAATATATTTTTTTTTAGTCAATTTGTTTGTAGCTATTGTTTAACTTCATAAATATGATCTGTAAATCTGTCAAATAGTGTAATAAATTTTGATTATTCTAATTTAACTGAAAAAATTAGAAAGAAAGAGAAAGCATCTAAAGTATGCTTACTGCTCAGTGTTGATAATGAAATGATAAAAATATTTATTAAGTAAAAAAGAATGATGATAAGATACAAGTGTAAAAAACAATTATGAACTAATACTTTACTTTAATCGAAATTTTATTATGCTTAGTTCTTTTCCTGAAGTGTTATGTACGCAGTCTGATATTGTACTCAGTATTATCCATAATATCATTGAAATTATAATACAGTTCCTAAACATTGCTGAAATTTTCAATATACCTTATGAATAAGGACATTTTTGTAAATTTATAATGTATTTCCAATAATAAATGTAAAATTTCAGACTGCGTGTAATACTCTATTTTAAGTTAACATTTTGTATGTGGAGCTATTATCTTACTAAACCAAATTTGCATTGACCTGCAAATTAAATACATGTCGGAGTCTGAACTACCAAATGAGTCAAAATCAAAAGATAATGAAATTTATAGAAATTTCATCATCTGCATACGCATGCACCAGAGATTATTCATCAATATCGTTTGCAGAAATGATTTTCATGATGAAAATATCAAACCATTCATCCTAGGATAAGAAGGAAATGGTAAAAAAACTGCAAAAAGATGTTGGATTAATAGTTTAACATGTCCAAATCATACCTAATTAAACAACTTGTTTAACTAAATAATCCACTCATGAAACTGCACGCCACACCACATATATTACCCAGACTAGATCATCCCAGAATTCAGAAAGACATGTTATATGCAGTCCGTATTTTACTTATTTTGCAGTCCAAAATAAAAATACGTCTTCAATATATATGACATGGCCAATAATCATGTATATCAATCATATGTATCATATATATTATTTCTATTGTATACACTTGCAATTCAGTTTTATATTAGAATCATTATATATATAATTATTTTTAAAAAATATGGATTGCAAATAAGTAAAATATGGATTGCGTATAGAAAGCTTGTTCAGAAATGACACCCCTTGAAACTACCAAACCGGAATATAAAAACAAGAGCTAAGAGAACATTTTTCAAAAATAAATAAAAAATTCATCAGAAAAAGAGCTAAGAGAACGATTGGAGTTTGGACTACATTTTGTTTAGAGAAGATAGTACACTCTATGTCCCATACACGTTATAAAGAAGGATTTTTATAGTTCACAATTACCTTTCTCGACTATTAATATGAACACATTATCATATTTTCAAATTTTAAGTGTAATTGATGTAGATAAGATGATTCCTTAAACATCTCTAGTATATTCTTTAACAAAAGTTATTTGATTTATTGATGAAATCAGAATATTTTTCGGAAGTAGAGTGTGATTGATGTAGATAAGATGATTATGCAAATAACACATAGAAGAGTTGAAGAGGCAAAACCTTAACTACAGTGCACTATGGTACTGCTAGTTTTTTTATAAAAAAATTTGAAAGCACACGAGGTGGGGTGAAATTTATTAGGTTCACCAATCCTAAAAAACCCCTTAAGGGAAAAAGCATGATACAATTTTGTCAAAATACAAAATCACAATGTGAAATAAATCAAAATAAATTATGTATACCCATGTCGACTCCCACAAGCAAGTTAGAGATCGCTATGCGAAATTCAATTCTGCCGATAGGAGAACTCGTTACTTGCAAGCATGTTAGGGATCGCTATGCAAAATCCAAATCTGCCGACAAGTACGAGGATCAATAATTTATTTTCTATGCGTCATGATCTGTCTCAGCATCATAATTGAAGGTTTTCTCTATAGTGTCTGCTCAGTAAGCTTCATGTGTTGCCTCTATAGTGTTGCATGTGATTGTTCCATTCGTACCAGTCATTAGGCCTTGCGCCTGTAATACACATACAAAAAGCATCAGCAGTACATGTATCTTAAGAAATCAAGCCCTAATGTAAGGAACTTCTCTATTGTCCAGTAAAGCCAATCCTTTTATATTACTAGTTACTAGGTAAATTCTGGCATGTATATAATGAGTTTCTTCTCTCTTTACTAGCAAGATTAGTTAAGGCATCAGCAACCGAATTAGTTTATCTGTATATGTGCATAAAAGTTAAGGAAGAGAACTCACTTTTTATTGCTAGAATGGCTCTGATTTAAGGTTCAATCTTCCGTGGAATTTCGAAGCCCTTCCTTATCAATCTGAGTAGTACTTGAGAGTCCATCTCCACTTGTAAATGCTGAATTCCTTCAAAGTATGCCATCTGTTACCCTTTCAGTAGAGCCAAAGTTTCCGCTTCAAGGTTGTTCCTTTGCTGCAATACTGACTTTGCCATTATTACTTGACATGTGGTAGATCTTATCACCATCCTTGCACCAGCATGTCATGGATTCCCTAGTGATGAGCCATCAGTATTCAATTTGAAAGGAGCTGCTGGTAGCCTCAATTTCACCAATTCAAACTGTTTGCTCTCAATAGGAGCTACAGGAGCTAGTTGGAGTAATTCAGAGTATATATTCATTGCCTCTGAGACTTTCCATTGCAATCTGTTGATCTTGATAATACTTTTAGCAGTGTAAAAACATTTTCTTTCATCGTTTGCATCAAGGGAGTTATATTGTCATAGTAATATGCTGTTCTACTACACAAAATCACCCAATCAATGTAGAAAGGTAAAATTCTGACAAGTATTTTATGGAGTTCATATTTTACATTTATGGACCAGCAGTGTAGACACCTACCACATAGACTATTAAAAGTCTCAGGAGTTAGGTCCAATATATTATGAAAATATGTCCATACTTCCCGACTCATTGGGAAATCATGAAACATATGCTCTAATTCATCGGATTGAATTTTTACAAAAGTAACATATAGATATTATACATAAGTGCCGCTCCTTCAAAACATCAGATAATGGCAACAACCTGTTCAGTAATCTCCAATTGAGCACATATATCTTATTTGACACATATTTTCACCACATATATTTATAAGAGTTCATGTGCAATCTTTTTGGTCTGAGTAGTTCATAGGCAGAAGATATAGTAGATTCACCATGAGCGCCATATCATTTTATCATTATAATTCTCATATATTGCAAAATTATTTGCTAACAGATCAATTATATGTTGTGGAAATTCATTAACCATGTTTGTGAGCAGTTGAGGTTGGTTAAACAAAAATTCTTTCACAGTTAACTCAGGATTAAGGATAACGATCATCATTCTAGAAGTTAATAAAATTACCAACCTGAAACCAGTTTGCCTCCCAAAAAGATACTTCACCTGCACCAATTTAAATAAAACTATTTTTTTGTGCAATATCATCAACTTCCCTATACCGTTTCAATGTCTTTGATATCTTTTTGCTTTCTGGCAGTGACCACATAAAGGAGGACCAGAGTGATCCTCCCTTTTCCGGTTGTGGTTGTGTTTGACAAAATTTAATATGCACTTTTTTTTTAGTATACCGGTTTGTAGTGTTTGATACACTGTAAAAATAGAATGTTACTATACACAATTCAATATTTTATTCTTATAATCCAAAATTCGGTATGAAAGTACACAAATGTCATCAACCAATTTAATTTTTGAAAAACTAGTAAATTTATATGGCAATAATATTATTTCATCAATATATTGGATTATATTGAATAAAATACTACATTTCATCTAGCATTTCAATAAAAATATTACTCTAGGTTATTTCATAAGTGGAACCTACTTTTTGGTCCAAAAACAAAAATTCATAAGATCAATTTCAGCTTAAAAGTAAAAAAATGAGATAAGTTTGTTTGTAAATACGCCTTCACCAGACAGATTCTATATTTGCCGCTATATAAGGGAATTCAAAAACAAAAGTTAATGAAATCAACTAAACGAAAATAAAATTGTTTCACTTATGAGTACATATTCACATATGAGAAATACACATTCACACGCCTTTCATTATCATTTATCGTTGAATATAGAATATACTTCTGCTATATGATGTTTTGGTATACTACAACAACACTATTGATACGCAAGAATTTTAAAAAACCATTATTTTTCTTTCAATTCTTCAAATAAAATATTATAACGAGATGAAATTACTAGTAAAACACTTCGACAACTATTATATTATATCTGACAGAGTTTATAATATCACAAATGAGTGTCATTTTGTACACCGTGTGCGTTCCATTTGTAAAAAAAATTACACAATTTGAGAGGGCTTCAAAAGTGGAATAATTTTCCTAAAAAAAAAAAAGTGGAATAATTGGATAGAAAATTAATTTTGCGAATAAAAATTATATTGCAGTATCAGCCCATTATCACTATCGAAAATATGTGTGAATAGTATATAACTAGAGGGCTATGAGCATAATTACTATAGATACAAACAGTAGGAATATATAAAATATTTGAATTGAATATAGGATTGAAGTAAAACCATCATATTGGTGATATACAATAATAGGTAGGATTACATAATCTGAATTTGACAAAATAAAACATTTTGTTAGTTGAAACTTAACTTGGGAATGCACAAAATCTACAAAAAAATTACCTTACGTTTATATTTCATCATCTATTTTTATATAATTGGTCAAAACTTACATATTATATTATATTATTGTTATTATTATGTAATTTTAAGAATACATAAAGATTGCATTTACACCTAGACATGTTATCGACGTGTCGTTACTAATGACCAACCATTACATATTGACTAACAGGTAGCGTTTGAATATGGTAATCGATTATTATATATTAACATTTGATTAGTCATTCATGCATTACTAAATATTTGTCACAATTACAGTATATCAATAAATGCTATCAATCGTTGGACGGCGTTACAAATTTACATTTTTCATTGGTATTTTCTAATTAATTAGTTTGTTGGCCGTTGTTTAACTTTATGAATATGGTTAGTCAATCTGTCAAATAAGTTATTGAATATAGGGGCAAATATGTTATCCCGTGAAAATATCTAAATAGAATATGTGCTTGCTTCTTAGTACTGATGAAATAAAACAAAATAAAATGATAATAATATGAAATAGATTTAAAAGACTTAGTAGTATTAATATTTCTTTACTAATAAGTAATAATGCACATGATTTTGACATATTTGATTGTTTTTACTTTTAGTGTTAAATCAAAAGTTAAAAATATCAACTTCGATTTAAAATATAAAAACATGGATGAGTTTGTTTGTAAATACAGTTTAACCAAACAGATCCTACAATTACCACTAAGTCTATGAATCTAAAAATAAAATTTAACGAAATCAGTTAAATGAAAATGAAATAGTTTTACCTATAAGTACAGCTCCACGCACATTATGTTCTCCACTAAATCTTAGGGTCTCCATCCATTATAGATACTACCAAGCCCAAGTATAGGTCCACCCATTACTTGACCGTTCAGTTATGTTATTCGAACCATAGAAAGTTCAAACCTAGGCATTTTAAGCTAAAACAATCTTTAATTTTGGTTTGTGTTCTTGAAAAATCTAAACTTGAAGCGAAGAATTGATCAGTTGGCGCAGCAAAATTAGTAATGTGCAGTGGCTTGTGGCTGCTGGTGTGTACAAGAACAGAGGACCCACCAAAGGGAAAAACATCTCATGATGTGGATCCACGTTTGTACGAAACAAAGACAGACAATAATTGAAGTGAAAGGGACTAAATATCTACAGCATTTTCCCTTTTTTCCAGAGGAACAAACATCTACGGACGGATTAAGTTCTAAATGCAACAGTATAATGTTCTTGTCGTCTATTTATTGGTGCATGGGTGACATGATTTGCTAACGAGTATTTGATCCGTCTCGATCACAACTCAAGGGTGTGTGGAATGTGAAGACAATTAGGCCTAAACTCCAAAAACAACACATTTTTGTTTTGGGAAAATTGTGTACTGAAATGAAGGGTGCTGAACTGAACAGGATATTCAAAACGGGTGAACTGAAAGGTGTTGGATAGAGTTGAAAACTGTCAGACTGAGATGAACACTACTGAACCGAAGAGTGCTGAACTAAATTGTAAACTGCTGAACTGAAATGAAGGGTGTTGAAATTAACCAGAAAGATGTTGAACTGGAATTGAAGGGTGTTGAAAGGTGGTGAAACATGAGAGAACAATGGCAGAATTGAACTGAAAGGTGGTGAAACGTGAGAGAATAGAAGGCAAAATTGAACTCAAAGGTGATGAAATGTGAGAGTGTGAACGGCAAAATTGAACTGAAAGGTAGTGAAATGTGAGAGAATAAACTGAAAAATTGAACCGAAAGGTGTTGAAGTAAACTGGACTGAAATGTGTTAAAAAGATAATGAAAGTGATGAGAATAAGTTGAACTAGACACGATCAGATAGACTCACCTAGTAAAATTTTGGCAAAAACATCAGTTGACAAACAATTATTATTGTGACAAATGAGTACATGTTCAATCAACAATTTACTCCATACAAATCACAACAGATGAAAACAAAGGCACAACAAACAACAAGCAAAGGGCTTAACCGACATCAAAACACAGTTAACCAAAATGACCACACCAACAAGCAGACCGACAGGATTTTACCCTCATGTAAACAATATTACTTAGGACCAAATAAAGCCATCTTTATAAACTCTCAAACACCATGTGGTTCAGCAAGCCTAGTGACCATATTCTAATCAACATCCTAACAAATGTCAAAGGCAAAACCTAGTATCCATCTAAACACAGCTCTGCAGAATCTGGGAAGGGTTCGAAAATGTGCCCGATTCGCGGAATTCCAGTTAGCAAAACATACACATGGATCCTTAAAACATCTCTAATCATTTCAAAGGTAAAAAGGATAATGAAAGATACTCAAGAGATCCACATGGAGGACAGTATTATACACTAAGCTTCCTCTCATCTCATCACAGCTACACTAAAAGCAAGAAATCACCATTTTAAAATGCAGGTTTTCAGAACAACCAGGAGACCTGAACTACAGTGCTCCGGTGTTGCAGGCAAGACATTTCTTCCCTAAGATAAGGGTCACCAACAAAAGTAGTACTTATAATGGCACTACAGTTCTTCCCTAAGATAAGGGTAATCCAATTCAGCCTAGGTTTTTATCACTGGTTGAAAGAAGAACTAGGTGGACCAAAACTAGCCTAATCACCTTCAAAAACTCCAATCAAATGCTCACAGATCCATCAAATCATAAACCATCATAAAGTTCACATAGGGGTTCAAGCCTAATCAACTACAGAAACCATCATATCAACTTAACTAAACACGGGTTCGAGCTTAATCAACGAAACAGAGCACAATTATCACTTAGATTAGCTTAGATTAGGCAAAGCATTGCATAATTGACCTAAAAATCTATCATTTAGAGTCCAAGGCTTATATCAAAAGGGAAAACCAACCAAATTGCAAAGATATAATAAGCAAAGAAAACCAGCAAAAGTGCAAAAAGATATAAGCAAAGAATAACAGACAACAAAACATATTATAAAGGTTTAACAAAGATTTCAATTTGACTATAATCCACCCCAGGTACACAACAACATTCTCTATAAAAATAACAGTTTGACGGTATTCGACGCGACTAATGGAAGTTTAAATCTCTCATGGATGGACACAAACACAGTAAAAGACTCGGGGGAAAAAAATGAAAAATGACAGACAGACAGACACTGTTACACCACCAACTCGAACTCTCCTACTCCATATGTTTCAAAAGACCCAACACTCCACCATTATTATAGTCAGGTAAGTTTTTATGCCCTTTTCAGAGAGGAGTTTGCGTCACCTTTGGAACTGCCTTGCTACCACCAACGCCACCTCCCTCCTTGTTAACAGCTTTCACATCTCCAGAAGCTCCGGCCATCGCCTGGTGGTACGGTCCCTGAGTCGGCCCCGCCATCATGGTCATGCCACCTGGAGTGAAGTACACCGGTCTCCCTGCCTCGTACGCCATCTGCGGGTACCCTGTGTCAGCCACCGCCACGCCGCGGTACGCGGCCGTCAAATTTGGCTGCTGGAGGGGGATGGTTGGTGGCGGAGGGGCCACTGAGTTCCCCGGAGCTCCCATCTGGGGTGGCGGGGGCGCCACATTGTACTGCTGCTGCTGCTGGTCCCTGTAGAACTGATCAGGCAGCCTCTGCACGGTGTAGTAGCCCTGCCCGGCGGGTCCCGGAATCGGCCTCATCAAGTGGCCGTGATGATACGCGCTCGCCGGAAGACCCGGAATCATGTATATCTGGTGATGTTGCAGCTGTGGCTGGTGCTGCTGATGCTGCTGCTGTTGTTGCAGTTGCTGCTGGTCTGTAGGGTAAGAGCTTGCCGGAAAAGTTCCTCCGGCTGCGACTGGCTTCTCCGGCCAGTAGTTGGCAGGGGGGTTCACCGGCGCCATGGAAACGGACGGGGGATTCACTTTCGACGGAGCAGGGTTCACCGGCGCCATGGAAACGGGCGGGGGATTCACTTTCGACGGAGCAGGGTTCACCGGCGCCATGGAAACGGGCGGGGGATTCACTTTCAGGGGAGTAGGGTTCACCGGAGTAGCCTTCTCCGGGAGCTTCTGAGCAGCGTTCACCGGAGTAGCCTTCTCCGGGAGCTTCTGGTTCAGCGTAAGGTAATCGCCACCGCCACCGGCATACTTTCCACCGGAATTCTCCTCGCTCTTTCGACGGTGGAATTCAGTCTGCTGCTGCTGTTCCTCCTCAAGTCTCAGCTTTTGGAGATCCTGAATGTGCTTTTGGATCGAATCCAACCCGAACCCGATTACCTCACTCTCAGGCTCCTTCTGTTTCACCACCGCAGCCGCCACCTTCTGCGGCAGTGGTGGATTCTGCATGGTAGGCTGGGGAGGCTGTGTCACGACCTCCTTCTCCAACCCAAACAGAAAATCCACATTCCCGGTCTGCTGCTGAGACTGAGTTTCAGCCCGAGTCTGAGTACCAGTACTAATAGTAGTCGGAGAAGGGCGAGGAGGCGGCACAACCGCAGCGGGTGGTGGAGGTGGCGGTGCAGATGCAGAGGCAGAAGCCGCCTGAATCGGGTCGGAATTCAGCGCCTCCATAAACCGGTCCTTCTCGGACTTGTTAGTCATATCGGAGCCGAAGCTCCGGGGGCCAGACTCCACCGGGGGAAAGAGAAAGATGCGCAGCCTGGCCGGGTTAGGAGAGAGTCGGTGGAGGCGATCGTACTCGATCATCATGTGCTCGAGGTCATCCCCATTAGTGACAGAAATCAGAGCGTCAAGATCCTCGCCAGGGAGCTGGTACTTGAACGACACGCCGATTCCGGCGTTATCAGACAGATAGGCGAGCTTGAGGAGCAGCAGACCGAATTTTACGGAGCGATCAACAGAAAGGATTTTGGTCTCCCCGCCGGTATACGACAGCTGGTTGTCATGGGCGCGCGGCTGGATTTTTCCACCGTAACTGCACATTAATTTCACTTTGTAGTCCGAATTCTCCCGTCCCGAATTCTCAAAGTCAATTTCGCGGGAGCGTGGGGAGGAGCTGCCTGAGTCGGGGTAAGGGGCGGCATACGGGTGGAAGTTCGTCATTTCACGATGGGTCCACCGGAAATCAGAACAAAACGACAGCGTTGCTGTGTTTGGGGGAGAGAATAGTTTTTTTTTCAGTTGGGTTTGGGTTTAGTCTAGTCAGTGCTAAATTCTAGCGAGTTTTATTAACGGTGAGGAGCGTTAGCGTCACGCGCGGGGACGGTGGTCGCGCCTGCCACGTGTACTTATACTGCAGTGAGATTAGCTGACTAGCCGTGACTCGGAGAAATTTAATGATGTTGACATGGGAAGGGATGGGCGTAGAACTGTAAATTTGGTGATGGTTTAGGGGCAAAAATGGAATGCAGAGTGGAGTGTTTGACTGTGATAGGACTAATGTTAGTGTCTGGTAGGGCTGAGGATCTCCTATTTTGGTAATGCATCTATATTTTCCATAAATACAATATAATCAGGTTCATTACATATTACTTAAATAAATAATTAAATATGTCAAAATTATGTGCATTATTACTTATTAGTAAAGAAATGTTAATACTACTAAGTTTTTGAATCTATTTCATATTATCAGCATTCTATTTTGTATTATTTCATCAGTACTAAGAAGTAAGCACACACTCAATTTAAACATTTTCACGAGATACCATATTTGCCCCAACATTCAACAATTTATTTGACAGATTTACTAAACATATTCATAAAGTTAAACAACTGCCAACAAACTAATTAATTAGAAAATACCAATGAAAATGTAAATTTGTAACACCGTCCAACGACTAATAGCATTTATTGACTTATTGATATATTTTATCGTGACAAATATATAGTAATTAATGAAAAGCTAATCAAATATTAATATATAATAATCGATTACCATATTCAAATGCTATCTGTTAGGCAATGTGTAATGGTCGGCTACTAGTAACAACACGTCGGTAACACGTCAATGTGTAAATGCAATCTTTATGTATTTTTAAAATCACATAATAATAACAATAATATGTATATTTTGACCAATTATATAAAATAGATGATGAAATATAAAAGTAAGGTAATTTTTCTTTGTATATTTTGTGCATTCCCATGTTAAATTTAAACTAACAAAATGTTTTATTTGGTCAAATTCAGATTGTGTAATCCTACCTATTATTGTATCTCAACAATATGACGGTTTTACTTCAATCCTCTATTCAATTCAAATATTTTATATATTACTACTGTTTGTATCTAAAGTAATTATGCTCAAAGCCCTCTAATTATATACTATTCACACATACTTTCGATAGGGACAATGGCCTAAAAGTGCAATATAATTTTCTTTTGCAAAATTAAAATTCTATCCAACTAATTCACTTTTCAACCCCTCACTTTATTTCGACACTGATTTCTTAATCCTCTCAAATTTTGTGTAAAAACTAGATCACAAATGTAATGCACAAAGTGTACAAGATCACAATCTTCTCATGATTTTATACACCCTGCTGCATATCACAGGTTGAATAATAATTTAAATTGTATGCATAATAACACAATGAAGTCCATTCATGTAAATATTTTAATACTCCCACATTAGAAGTTCATCGGAGGAATGGCTGGTGTAATTGTTTCTGGTTAAAGTGATGAAGTTTCTATCTATGGAAACATTTTGGATTGGGAGGGTTTAGTCTTTACTTAACTTAGCAATTTCCATATTTCCATTTTCGTCAAATAGCCAGCAATGATAATATTAGAATCGAATGTTTAGCTAGTTTAAGGTGATTTATATACCTATTCCTGGTTGTTCAAATGAATGCAAACCAAATAGGGAGGGAGGGATCTTAAGGCACATTGATGAATGATGATCACAAGTAGAAAACAATATGATAAATTATAATTAGCAAATGATTCTCTATTTTATTTAGAACATACCTCTTTTGATGTTGTGGTCGGTAAAGAACCGAATGACTTACAGAGTGGAAAAATGATTTTCACGTCGATTTTTCCGATCCATTTTAGCACTTTATTGAACTGCTTTTAATCAGTCATTGGCACGCATAGGAAACAAAATGTGCAAATTAAAATTAGCAAAGAATTCGTAATTTCTTTATAACATACCTTTTGTTGTTGTGGTTGGTAAAGAGTTGATGATTTACAGGTCGAAAGATATTGTCGCACCAAATTCTCCCGATCCATTTTAGGACTTCATCAACCTGATTTTAATCAACATGCATAGAAAATAAAAGGCTCAAATTAAACTAGCAAAGAATTCTTACTTTCTTTATAACATACCTTTTTGTTTTTGTGGTCAGTAAAGAGTTGATGATTTACAAGATTAAGAGATATTATCACACCGGTTTTATCCTGACTCATTTTATGACTTTATCAAGCTGCTTTTAATGAATCGCCAACACATATATACTCGCCGTTGGTTCTCCGCCTATAACCCTAGTACATCTTTGGTGCCTCAAGTTCTGTTTTCTCTGTCTTTTGCACATGATCCATATGCATTTGATTCTTCGTCTGTGTCACCCATACATCTTTGGTGCCTCTGAATCTAGATTGTCTATGTTTTGTGTTTTCATTTGACAATCATATATCGTCTAGCTGTAGGATGAACCGAGAATAGCATGAAATGGTAGATCAAGTGATAGGGAATTCAACTTCATTTTAGTAATCTACAGATAGGAGAATGGTAAACTTACTTGGGTTGATTGGTGATATGTTGACGGCCTACGGTCCCTGGATTGACTGGTGATAGCTCGAAGGCCTACAATCCTCTCTGCAGGTAGAGCCATATACCATTGTTGGCTCCCTAACCTCGATATCTACCTTTTGCAATGTTGTATGATTATATCACAATATGTTTTCTCATGGTCTTAGAGAATGAGTCGAACACTGTCATGAAATAGGCAGATCAAAATATGTGACATCGTTTTAGTGGTCTACGTAAAGGAAATGGTAAATTACCTTTGACTGATTAGTGATAGTTTGATAACCAATGCTCTTTTTTAAGTGTTGCACCCATTCATCATCGGTGCCTCCCAATCCTCGTGTCTCTACCTTTTCCACTGACATATGACAAAATTACAAAATTTATCTCTAATTTTAAAGAATTAGTCGAACAATGTCATAAAATAGGTAAATCTGGATACGCAACATCATTTTAGTGATCTACATATATACAAATGTAAAATTACCTTTGATTGATAGGTCGATAATCTATGATCATTTGGTTGTTGCATCCATACACCATTAATGGCTCCCTAACCTCGATTCTCTACTTTTTGTGATGGTGTTTGACCAGATCATACCATTTTCTCTCATGGCTTTAGAGAATGAGCCGAACAATGTCCTGAAATAGGCACATCAGGGTATACGACATCGTTTTGGTGTTTTACATATCGAAAAATGGTAAAATTATCTTTGATTGATTACTAATATGTCGACAGCCTACGATCACATTTGTTTGTTGCGTCCATACATCATTAGTGCCTCCCAACCTCGGTTATTTACCTCTTGTGCTGGCGCATAACCGAATCACACTATTTCCTCCCATGTCTTTAGAGAACGAGTTAAACGGTATAATGAAATATACAGATCAGAGTAAACGACATCGTTTAAGTGCTTACATATAGGAAAATAGTAAATTTACCTTCGATTTATTATTGACAGGTCGAAATCCTATGATCCTTTGATTGTTGCGTTCATACACCATGGATGCCTCCATAACCTCGATCATTTAGCTTATGCGCCGGCGTATGACCATATCACACAATTTTCTATCCTGACTTTAGAGAATGAATCGAACAATGTCATGTAATATGCAGATCAAGGTGTTTAACATCGGTTTAGTATAGACAAATGGTAAAATTACCTTTGATTGATTGCTGCTAGATTTATAACCTACGATCCTTTGTTGTTGCGCCCATAAATCATCGATGTCTCCTCAACCCCGATTTTACACTTTTGCGTTGACGTAGGACCAAATCGCACTATTTTCTCTTATACCTTACAAGAATAAGTCAAACTATGTCATGAAATAGACAGATCATGGAATAAGACTTAATTTTAATGATCTACATATAGACTAATTGTAAAATTACCCCTGGTTAAGGTGTTCAACATCGGTTTAGTATAGGCAAAGGGTAAAATTACCTTTGATTGATTGGTGATAGGTTGATAACCTATGATCCTTTGTTGTTGCGCCCATAAACGATCGGTGCCTCCTAAACCCTGATTCTCCACTTTTGCGCCGGCATAGGACCAGATCGCACAATTTTCTGTCCTGGGTTAAAAGAATCAGTTAAACGATGTCATGAAATAGACGGATCATGGAACAAGACTTCATTTTAATGATGTACATATAGACAAATTGTAAAGTTACCCCTGGTTAAGGTGTTCAACATTGGTTTAGTATAGGCAAAGGGTAAAATTACCTTTGATTGATTGGTGATAGGTTGATAACCTGTGATCCTTTGTTGTTGCGCCCAGAAACCATCGGTGCCTCCTAAACCCCGATTCTCTACTTTTGCGCCAGCATAGGACCAGATCGCACAATTTTCTCTCCTGGGTTAAAAGAACCAGTTAAACGATGTCATGAAATAGACGGATCATGGAATAAGACTTCAATTCAATGATCTATCGATAGACAAATTGTAAAATTACCTCTGATGAACTGGTGAAAGGTCGGCAACCTATGATCCTCCGACTATATCCCCATAAACCATCGTCGCCTCACTAAACTCTGTCATGTATGAACTGAAAACAACATCTATCATCTAGATTTAGGACGAGGTGCACAATGTTATTAAATAAGCATATGGGGGATCCGACTTTATTTAAGTAATCTACATATAGGCGAGGCGAATGACAAATTTACTCTGAATTGAATGGTGATAGATTGTCGGCAGGAATAAAGCAGATTTGTGATAAGACTTGGATAAGCAAATGACAAATTTACCCTGAAATGAATGGTGACCGACTGATGACAGAAACAAAGCAGATAGTTGAAACAATTTTGTTTTAGTGATCCGCAATTAGGTAAATAACAAATTTACCCTGAATCGAACGGTGGCAGATTGATTACAGAAACAAAGTGAATTGGTGAAAAAACTTTAATTTAGTGATCCGTGACACTGCAAATGACAAATTTATCTTAAATTAAGCATTTTCATCGAATTCATTCGTCAGCAAAAGTCTTGTTAACATTAAACTTTTTACTATTTTACTGAGATATTTTGGTAATTTAACCTTTTAAAAAAGTAACAACTAAACAAATGCTAGAAATTGAAATTGAAAATATCAAAATAACTTGTTAAAAACTAAAAAAAATTGTTTAGATAACTTGTTAATAACCCAAAATTGTTTCTAAACTTGTTAATAACTTGTTGTCAATTTTTTTTAAACAAGTTATTAAACAAGTTAAAAGTGTTATATGTTTAACAAGTTAAACATATATTTTTTAAACAAGTTATTAAACAAGTTAAAAGTGTTATATGTTTAACAAGTTAAACATATATTTTTTTTGACGACAAGTTTCAATATCAATAATTTTAATTATATATTTTGATATTTAAAACATATATGTAAAGAATAACCCAAGATATATCACCACATTCATATACTACATCAAATTTACCATCAAAATTGCGACATGAAATATGATGAAGAGTACAATGCAAAATAAAAAGTTGGAGGGAGTATTTGAAAATTTGAGTACTATAAATTGAACACTTTAAAAATTAGGTAAAATAATAGAAATTTTGGACTTTATAAGGGACATCCTATGTAATTAATATATATTATAGTTCCAGATACATCTCATTATAATCGTCAATTTTTACCAGGGGTAGTTTAGGTATATTAAAAAGTATTGAAGATTATGTCAGCAGTGATGTCATTGCCAGATACAGTGATTTTCAACAATCAGATATTTCACAAAAAATTTCTTAAAATTTTAATGCCTTTTAAAAAGTCTTAAAAAATAAATTTATGAGCATTATAAAATAAAGTGATGTAATCGTAACCCCGAACCATCTCTATTATAAATAAATGTTGATAGAACTATTTTTAGTAAGTTTGGAACCGTAAGTCGTTGCGGCTAACGTCCAACTCCAAACCAGCACAAATCATACAAGCCAGCTCAAATATGAATCATAGAGGCAGGCACCGTTTCCAATGACGTGTTTGAGGATCTACACAGTTCCTGATTAAACTCCACCGATAAACACAACTTATTAAAACTTATTTCAACTTATTTCAACTGAACAGTTTAACTTATTTCAACACAATAATACAATACTCATGAATACTGATTAGCATAGCACATTACTGATCATCACAATATTTTTTACACAACACTTTAAACACATTTTAACACATTTCAATTTCAATCGTTACTTTTCAATTTAGCTAAATATCAATATAAAATAAGTATATTGAGAAAAAATGTTATCTACTTCTCACACCCTAATAAGAATACAGTGTTTATTTAGTATTTAATTAGTGGTTGATTTTTTAATTTTAGTTATAATTGTATTTTTTTGGAATTTTTCTCTCGATCATATCATAATTTATTCTTTTACTATTTTTAGTTATGCTATTTTACGATTTTTTGATTCTACATGTATCATTCTTATTATTGTAGATCCGTTTTCGTTATTATTTCCTGATTTTCCTTGATTTTTTTTTTGATTTTCTTTGATTTTCAATTGATTTGGTTAATTATAATTTTGGTTCATTCAATTTAGTTGAATTTGATACTACATGTCTCACTCAAATCAGCACAGTTGACTTTTCATACTATCCAACACACATCTTTGACCAACCGTATCTTTATTTACTTATATTATCGAAAAATAAAAATTTGATGTTTGAATACTCTATGTTGTGATTAATCTAACGATATCAAATGTGATAATATTCATGATTATATATCTATTTAAATAAGCGGTCAAAGTTTAAAAGTAAATAGTGTCAAAAAGTCAAAGTGCACATCAGGCTGAGACGGAGGGAATATGTCTTTCTTAAATATGGTATTTTCAATTCTCTATTACTATGTCATTATAGAATTCCTAAATCTTTACAATTTTATATATAAAACTCCTAACCTTTATAAAAATTATATTAGATACGACACTCATCGTTAATTAATACAATTTTCTATTCCCTAGTTAAGAACAAAATAAAAATTTTATACGTTATTGATTAAGTGGTAGGTTGAATTAAATCAATGAATTAATATTTTATAATTAAATATTATAATATAATCTCAAGTTTAACTCAATATTATTCATATTAAGTAACAACTATATTGACATGTTATATTATAATTTACAACATGTATAATTAGTATAATTTGATGAAATTTAACTTGATAAATAGAAAATTTATTTTACAATGCACCAAATTTGTTATTTTAATTCAATTTTATTTAGTTTAACAACCCGTGATTTATTCCTAAATGAATTATATATATCATTTGATAAAAAAGTTCACTTTTTTTTCCAGCACAATTGGGTGTAAGGCCCATTCTCCACACCGGTTATCAATTTAATTTATAGTCTATCAAACTCATTTCATCTAATTTTATAATTCTTGTAGATCAGTCTCAATTTATTAAGTTTTAATAAATATATATTTTGAATGAAATTCCACTTAATTTAAGATATATATGCTCAACTTTTTGAAAGATATACCATTAACATTTGTAATGAGATATTTTATTATTATTTTAGTCTAGATCAATAATTCAATTCAATCGAGCCAAAAATAAATTTGGCTAAAAAATATGTACGTTTTGGTTATGTCAAACATGAGTGAATTTTGAGAGTATATGATTTGATTATGGTTTTGAAAATGTATGTTTAACAAAAATCTTATTTGGTAAGTAAGATTTTGATTTTGATTTTGATTTTATATTTGATTTTGCAATTTTTTTAAATGACAATTGATTATTTAATTTGGGGTTGACTTAATTTTCTTGAAACAATTGTTGTCTATATTCTTTTTAGAGATTGAGGGATTATTTTTGAATTGGATTTTAGTTTGAATTTTGAGTTGATTTTGTTGATTATTAGATGGATTAAAATGGCAGTTAACCGCCTAAACAATGGTTGTTGACCTTATAATGTAGTTTGACTTGATTAAAGTTATTATTTTTAATATTATTATTATTATTAGATGAATTAAAATGACTGTTGACTGTTTAAAAAAGGTTGCAGACCTTTCAATTTTAGTTTAAAATCACTATTTACTTTATATTATTATTAGATGGATTAAAATGAGTGTTGACGCCTAAAAAAGATTGTTAACCTTATAAATTTAGTTTGACTTGATTTAAATTGTTTATTCTTTGTATTGTCTTTATAATTTGGGGAAGTCTTTATATCTTAATTTGTACAATGTATTTTATAATAATTTTTAATCTTTTTTTTTGTAATTTTAAATATCTTTTGCATTTGTTTTACTCTATATTTAAATTTAAATGATAGTGTTTGATTTTACATCATAAACTTTTATGAAAGTTTGACTTAAGAAATTCTGTCATAAATATATAACTATTTAAATTTAGCTACTGTACTGGTCAAATTAAACTTTAATTTCATTATTTATTATAATCAAGCTTTGACTATCAAATTGAATCATTCTTTGGAGTCATTCTTTTAGTGGTATAATTTATATGTTTTTGTGATCTCTTATATTCGGGAGCCGCATTGTATTATGCTAGTCGTCTCCCCCTTTGATGTTTAAAGAGGTTTTCAAATGTATTAGATGCACTCCTTTCCTCCGGACCTAAAAATAGCATTATGATTCTTCTATAGTCTTGTAATTACTTGTCTTTATGACTGAGTTTGGGACGTCTAATATATGTTCCTATCACCTCTCCAAGGTTATTTTAAAATTTTTAAAAAAAGAAAAAATATTAAATTAAATCGATCTAAATTTGTAAATGAACTTGTTCAATTCGTAGTATAACATATAATATCAAGTTTTATAACTTAAACGTATATACATTATTTTGTCAAACAAACCTTATCAGTTATCAGAAAAAATGCAAATAAAAGGGAAAATGGGCGTTTCTTTGAGCTAAAAATAGGCAATTTAAAATTATTAAAATAAAATAAACTCCTTAAAAAAGTTTGAATTTGGGACGTATCTTTGAAAGTCAACGATCGGCACCATCGAAAAGGTCGCCCAATCTACTAGAGCAATATTGAAAGCGATAGCTTGAACGCTTCCCGCCTACGAGAACCACACCGAAGAAGGAAGAACCCTTCCTCACTGTTCGTCATCAATGGCGGACCTGCTATAATCTCATCTAATCTCAGAGTATAATCATTTCGCCGACCTGCAATCGTACTTTCATGAAGCTCATCATCTAATCTCATCAAGGTATTCTTCTGTAAAGCGTTCACCTACTTTTCCCCATTTGGTCCGCAACTCTCACCTGCTCTCATTATTGCGATTCGCGATTCTATTTATATCCGCACAGGAACGCTGCATTTCTGCATTTTATCTCACCTGTTGTTTCTGCTCGGTGGAGGAGGTATGTTTAGAGAATTTTGATTTTCAAGCTATCGGTTGAATTTGCGGTTTGATATTTGATTTTACGTGAACTTGTTTTGCTGATCGGTAATGTTTTCTGCGGATTTTTGTTAGAGTGATAGCTGTTGGAGAAATGGGGAAGAAGCGAGTGATGGTGCCGGCGAGTGAAGTTGACTTGACCGCGGTGGAATATGTGAATGAGAAGATTCAAGGTTTTTTTGATTTTGTGCTTGGATGAATTATAGTTTGGATTTTTGGATTTTGTGTTGCTGAGTTTGGTTGTGGTCCTTGATTAGACTGTGAACTTGTTAATTGCAGCTCCACATTTGACTGGATATTCGTTGAGGGTGTTTGCCACGTTACTAGAAGCGCCGTTCATTGGTTCGATGATTACAACTCACTTGAAGAATAAGAATAGAATGGTTGAGGTCTGTGTTATAATTAGGTGAATATGATCTGATTATGAGAGAATAAGCTTTTGAAAGTTGTTTGTCTGTTTTTGATTTTCAGATGTTTAAGAATACTGTGATACCAGAGCATCCAATGTTCAGGCCAGAGTTTCCTCCGCAAGGTTTGTTCTAATTCTTTCAGGTTTCAGCTGCATAATTGTCTTTGTTTTTTTTTGTTTTGTTTTTGTCTCTGTAACTCAAGGTGCTGGGACTCTCTTTGCTTTCCATCACGTGTATGTTTGGTTTGTTGCTTTCGGTGGATATTAGGGGTAAATAAGTTTTTGATGTTTGAGGATTGGATTATCTAATTTATCTCTGCAAGTGTTGTTGGCCTGTACTGGAAGAACTTTTAAGTACGCATATTTGAAGCAGGCATTCTGACTGTGGTAGATTTGTATATCAGTAGCTCAGTTTGTAATGTATTCATCTACTGATGTATCCCATGTGTTTGGTTTAAGGTATTCAGTGTCAAAATGTCCTACCCACACGGAAGAGAGTCCAATTATCCCTTCCTGGTAGAATGATGTCAACTCTGATTAATGAAGTTGTTCTGTTCCTCTAGGGCTGTCCTTATATTATTAGTAAACTGCTTCGTTACGTGTGCATTGATCCAAGAGTATTCTGCTGTTCTCTGTTGTAGATGATGTTTAACTCAACAAAAGTTCCTTCCATTAATAATAATTCCTGCTGTAGCTATGTGAAGAGTTCAGTTTCAACATTCAAAAATAAATTTATGATCACGCAAAGCTCACATTTCAGAATCGGACTCTCTCGCTCTATCTTTTATTTTTGGATGGAGGAAACATTATTTGATGTTATGAAACCAGGGATCATTGTATAAGTCTTACCTTTACTAACCAGTGCCCCTTTTCCATGGCTCTGACTGACATAGCATTACCTTTTTCAGAACCAGAATCTTGTACTACTGCTTTAGATGAGGATGGACTATCAGAAGCCCGAGTTGAACTAGCATTGAAGTGTCTTCCACATTATGATGCGGAAAAGGCATGGATTTCTGATTCTAATTTGACTTTCCGCTACTGGAAGATTCGAGATTATGCCCATGCATACAGATCTAAGCTTGTCACCCCATCCACCGTATGCAATTTTGTAATTGTTTGGCTTAATCTTGATCTGGTACATACAACTTAAAAGGTATACCTCTGTTTTATTTGTAGGTAGCTGAGCGTTTCATTGCAGCAATGGAAGAATTCAACGGTAAGAAGCCTTCAGCACCATTATTGATTTCATTTGACCCCGAGGATGTAAGAAAGCAAGCTGCAGCCTCAACACAAAGGTTTGAAGAAGGTAATGTTATCATCTCGAACGAAATCTATTACAATATGTTTTATGCTTACATCCGTGGGACCTCAAAAAGTGCTTATGAACTTAAAACATTCGCCTCACTTGAGGACTTATGATGTTGTGCAGGAAAGCCATCATCATACTTGGATGGCATATTTATGGCTATCAAGGATGATATTGACTGCTATCCTCATCCATCCCAAGGTACAGCTTCTGCATTCTGTTCTTCTGGATGATTATTTTAGCTATGCATAATTTAACGTACTTTTGTGGGAAAAGGTGGAACAACATGGTTTCATGAAGTGCGCAAGGTTAAAAAGGATGGAGCTTCTGTGTCTAGATTGCGAAGGTGTGGTGTCATCTTAGTTGGAAAGGCCAATATGCATGAGTTTGGGATGGGCACAACAGGAAATAATCCAAACCATGGGTAAGATTTGCTAATGTCCTTAACTCTTGAGCATTCTTCACATTCAAGAGGGCTATAGGGTGATTTGTAGGTAAACTTTAGGGTCAAAACTCAAGATGTTTATTTGTTCTTTTCCTTCACATTGAAGATGTTTATAATCTTTGAAAAACCATTGACCCAAATCACGATCCTAATATTTCATGAATTACCAACCCTTGCTTCTTTTCTTGCACTTAGTCAGTAGGTCATCTACCATCTTATAGAAACGTGAGCAAATGCAGTGAGGGTTCAAATGAATTATCTGACTGCTTCATTTGTAGCACATTATTGGCTAGTTGGGCTCATAGAATATTTTCTTAAGAAGTGGCTTTAAGATGAAAATTATGTCTACTGAAATCATTTTCTGTGCTACAGAACTGCTAGAAACCCTCATGACCCGGATAGGTATACTGGTGGATCTTCTTCTGGACCGGCAGCAATTGTTGCCTCTGGGTTGTGTTCAGCAGCATTAGGAACTGATGGTGGAGGTGATGCATCAACCACTCTTAGTGAATTACTTCCATTGCTATCAAATCTTCCTAATTTTGAATGGTTAACCTCATGACAGGTTCTATCCGGATTCCTTCTTCCCTGTGTGGTGTGGTTGGTTTGAAAACCACATATGGAAGGACTGACATGAAAGGGTAAGTTCATAAGCAGAAAATCTGCTCCTCTAGATAATAATGAGTCTCCTTTGGTCTCATAATTTAGTCATTGGTTGCAAGTGGTTTGCTTCATCTGTAATTGTTTCACTTGTATTCTTTCTGGTTTCAGCACACGTGTCCACCTGAGGCATTTAGATTTTGTATTTTATATAAATGAATGAATACAACATTTGAGCTTAAATGATATTATATTAATAGAGCTATCATGAAAAGTTCTGATTACAAATGCATGTCCTTCCTTCTCTCTGTTGGGCAAAAAGAAATCGGAGGAACCATGATGTTATGATGTAAATCAGTAAACTAAAAGAATGATTTTACTTGTAATAAATCTGGTGCTGGAGGGTTTCAGGGCCATTTTCACACTGCACTGTTTTTGGTTTCAGGTCACTGTGCGATTCGGGGACAGTAGAGATCATTGGACCTATTGCATCCACAGTTGAGGATACTCTACTTGTGTAAGTGCCTGGTCAACGGCATGTATATAGATTTTTCTCTTTGGTTTGAAGCCATAGATTCGAACATGATACAATTTGGTTTTCTGTTTATTCACTACTTTTTCAGGTATGCAGCCATTTTGGGATGCTCTCCAAATGATAGATTTGCATTGAAACCGGTAAGCACAATATTTATTTTCTCTTCTGTCACAAATCCTCACCACTTTCAGCTAAATTTTGACAGTTTATCTTCCATTTTCCTGAAATATTGTAGTCTCCCCCATGCGTTCCAAATTTATCTTCTGAGGAAGGATGGAGTGCTGTAGGATCATTACGGTTAGGGAAGTACAGTGAGGTAGTTCAAACCTTTTTCTTTTTTTCTTTTCTCATTAATTGTTTTTGGTGGTGGTAAGTTATCAGTGCATACTGCATGCATCACTTGTTTATTAATCCACAAGTACTTCCCTCCGGCAGTGGTTCAATGACGTTTTCTCGACTGATATCTCCACCAAATGTGAGGAAATTCTTAGTCTACTTTCAGAAAAACATGGGTGCAAAGTAAGTCAATTACCACTTGTTATTACATAATTTGATATTCATTTTTATGAAAACATCATATTTGTTTTGCATGACTTGCATCAGAGCCGCACTTTAGTATCTTATCCGAGATTCTTGTTGAACCTCTCATGCATCTAATTGTATTTGATCATCTGTGTTGTAGCTGGAGGAGATTACTCTTCCAGAACTGCATGAGATGCGCAGTGCTCATCTCGTTTCAATTGGCTCTGAGGCACTTTCCACTTTGAATCCCGATTTTGAGGATGGGTGGGACTCTTTATATGAAAGCTTGCAAATACACATTTCAGCAGTTCATTACCATGTTTTTGATGGTTTTTTAATCTCCCGAGATTCCGAGAGTTCAATCTTTGCATTATATCCATTCATTTACTTTCGTTCTTCTTGTAGGAAAGGGAAGAATTTCAGTTGTGATGTGCGCACAAATCTGGCACTTTTCAGATCCTTCTCCGCTTCAGATTATGTTGCTGCTCAGTGTATAAGGTGACTATATAGTTGCATTGCTCAGTGTATAAGGTTACTCTAGAGTTCAATAAAATTGTAACTTTTGGCTTACATGTGCAGAAAGAAAATCTAGGTTCTGCTCTTTAGGCTGTTCTTTTTTATATTTAAGCAGTTCCATTTATCACCTTATTGATCGCAATGTAGGAGGAGAATAATGCACTATCATATGGAAGCCTTCAAGAAGGTTGACATAATTGTGACCCCCACAACAGGGTATGTATATCATCATCAAGTGGCTGGTGTAAACATTTCACAGGCCACTGTCCTTAATTCTTGAATTTCACTAATATATTCAATACAATTATGAAATGTACATTTATGCGTTTGATGAACGTGGACTGACTCTGAAAGGAACTCTTCCTGAATCGCTTTGTTTTCAGTATGACAGCACCTTTGATACCTTCAAGTGCCCTTGAATATGGAGAGTCAAATATGGTGGTCTCAGGTTAGTTACTCTTTTAACTAATTATTATTACATGATGAAAAATTATTATAAAGTCTGATTGAGTTTGCAGCACTTGTTACTACCCAGCCACTTTCTATTTCAAGCATTTACTAATTTCATGTAATTTCATCAAAATATGCACGAGAATCCACAATTATTGAAATTCTACAATATTATTACTCATCTAGTTCTTGTTTGCACTGTCTTGAAATCTTAGTGTATGTTACAGACATACCATTGAGTGATAAATATATATTAATAAACTAATAACATGCTGCACAACCAGCTGAGAGCTCCAATTCTAAACCTTCACAACTTCATCCTTCTTGGTCAGGAAATCTCATGAGATTTATTGTGGCTGGAAATCTTCTCGGTCTGCCTGCAATTTCTGTCCCAGTGAGTGCTTTGTATAATCACAGTACTAAGTTACTTACATTTAAAGCAAGCAAAAAGTGTTGAATGTCGATTAATGATTATTAAACTTTGAGACCTATTCCATAAATTATCTGACATTTCTGGGCTATCACTTGTCAGGTTGGTTATGATAAACAAGGTCTCCCAATAGGCATACAGCTTATTGGCCGCCCTTGGGCTGAAGCTACAATCCTTCGTTTAGCAGCTGCTATAGAGGTACCATTTATCATGTTTGCTTCTCAGATCGTCTTGTTTTATAGTGTAAACCTGTTCTGCAACACTGACTCTTATTTTTCCATTTGGTTTGCAGGACTTGTTACCAGAGCAGAAGAAGAAACCAATACAATTTTATGACTTGCTGAAGGGGAACTAGTAAATTATAGTCAAAGAAAGCAATTTCAACGCGCCAAAAGAACCCCTGATTTCCTATAATAATTATCTTATCATATCAATAAGACGCTAGACTATACAGTGTGATTATATGAGAGCTTCCTAGGACTTGAAAACTAAAACTGCCTTGGCTGTTTCAGTATCTGTTGTGAGGATAAGATTTCATGTGTACTATATAAGATAGAAGTGTTCATAATGTTCCAGTTTCCAGAGTTCTCAACTCTCCCAAAATTGTTTCAAATTTTTTGAAAATAAAACTTTTCTAAACATCTCAAAGAAATGATTATG
The DNA here is from genome assembly GCA_948330725.1 of Sherardia arvensis. Classification (NCBI taxonomy): domain Eukaryota; kingdom Viridiplantae; phylum Streptophyta; class Magnoliopsida; order Gentianales; family Rubiaceae; genus Sherardia; species Sherardia arvensis. The sequence goes on along the minus strand of OX415238.1, from coordinate 3,811,827 downwards.
CACATTGGACTTACCATCTCTCATTTGGTCTCGCCATTTTCTTGTTTCTTATCATCTGCTGCATCACTGGGAAGATCAGGTCCCGGGGGGATTTGTCCAGGATAATCAGTGATAGAGATGTCTGATGATAACATGCTGGTACATCAGAAAACAGTGAAGCAGCTATTAATTGTAAAGAAACACAAGCAATTCTTTATTGAAAAGGCCAGGGGTATATAACAAAGATTACCTCTTATCCACAATGACCATTGAACGGAGCTCACAGTTACCGAAACTGTAAAGCAACAAGAACAGGAACTTATTTTTACATTTTATATATTTTTCTCTAAATTTAAAAGTATTAAAATTGCTGATTTTATTAACAAAAAATATTAACTAATTAATATTGCACAAGAACGTCCCATAATTACAAAATTTATATAGAGATAACTTCATGATGGTGCAAGATATTCGAAATAATCAGCTGAAGTATTTTTAGGACTTCATCATCTGACTATCCCCTGGGAAGTATGAAAAGCTATTGATCAAGAGAGTTTTCAATTTCACAATTATTGTAATTCAAGATATTCCATACAATAGACTACAGGTTAGAGGCTATATGCGAACTTACCGCTTTGAAATTTCTTTCTTCACCGATGGGTGACAGTCACTACCCAGAGTGGTTAATGTGTGCAACAAGAATCCACTATGTGTGACAACTGCAATCTCCTTCTCTTTTCGAGTCAATAACCTGCATCAAGCCAAAGCTCATTTTGAGAAGGATGATCCAGGTCATAAACAAGCAGTTGACCACCACTTTAGATTGAAAACACAATTACCAAAATTATAGCAGAAACTAGTTCAACAAGTTAACTTGCACTGGTACCATATAAGACTTGTAATGCACTGTTAAATGAGATTTAGATATCCTCCCCTGATAAACCCTAGCCATCCAAAGGCTGTAAAAAGGGTTTCAAATATCATAATAGAAAAATCACGTGCTCATCAAGAGAGACTAGTTTTTGTTCAACGATCAAATTTTATGTGAGTCAAAAAATTGAGATGAAAAAAGGGTGCTGAATTTATGGACACATGTGTGCACATGGATTTAAGTATATGAATACATGCCATAATGCATGGGCTGCTGCTATAAGAACAAGTCATTTTACCAATTAAAGAAATCCATTCCCCTGGCAGCAAGTTCTGGCTTTGTCTCTCTGACATCGGACTTCCATAATGTATCTTCATCACTTTCTATCTGAATGAAAATAAATAATACGATTCATACAAATAAGGAACCTATTGATTTCTTGGGTCAAGGAGACTAAGAAAATAATAACACCTAAGACAGTTTCAGGAAAATTACCAGAGAAAAGTCAACTGCAGGAAACAGACTTGCATACTCTTTGATACTTCTCCTCCTATCACATGGATGAATACCCTGCAGCCAGAGCCGTAGTAGCAATTTATGTCACATTGTTACTCACATCACACAATCAATTTATAGTCATTTACTGCATCTCTATTGCGCACTTCTAAATATCCTTATCAGGAGGGAAAAGAGAGATAGGACCGTAAAGATCCCTGAGCAATACGAAGGATAACTAAATAATGCATCATTCAAATTTGTGAATACTTATACAAACAAAGAATAACAATAAGCTCAGAAAATCATTATGTAAAATTATCGGCGAACTACCAAGTGATCTATATCTAAACAAAAAAAATCTATATAACTTGTGTAGTGCTACTCCATATGTACATAAATTAGTATATTAACATTGTAAAATAATCTTAGGTAACACACGAGATTTAGACTGCCTGAGTTAAGTAAGTGTTCCATGCAGTATTTTGTAAATTGTCCCTGAGACTCTCAGCTTGTAAAGTGGCTTTAATGTGTAGATTCCACCAGAAAGAATCAGACAATAAAAATCTCAATCAGAACATGCAGAAAGTTAGAAAGTCAAACAGAACCCACCAAATGCTCTCGACAAAGTTCCATCGCAACAATGGGGGGACAATTATGACTTGAAATTGCATCACGCTCACTACTTCCTGCATTAGCCACCATGAGCGGTGGTTTATCCATCTTCTCTGAGAAGTCCTTTCCACCGAACACCCCAACAGCTGTTTGCATAGTTCTGTGAAAACATTTGGACAACGAGAGACAGGAATCAATTACACACGCTATGCTTGCTTATGCATGTGAGTACTCCAGTATTATAGGCATACCATCATCAATAGAGCATGGAAATATTCAAACTTAAAACACAACTCACAACTCACATGTTTAAAGATCCCAATGTCTACCTTTAACGGAAAAAGGAAAAATGTTTTATATGTATAAAATGACAGTAGTCAAGGTTTAGTAAACGTTGAATTTCATGATTACTCCAGGTGCAAAGCCTGGTTAGAGAAATGCTAATATTTGTGAAATCACAAAGCAGAGGTGACTAATTTTGTAAATGCAACAGAGAAACGTGAACTGATACCTCATCAATGGAGACGTGACAACTAATTCAACCTTATTCAAAAGCTGACGGTCATGAACATGCTTTCGCAAGTTGTCAACCTGATACACAATTGAAGATCACCCAAAACTCATTAGTACTATGCAATAAAGAAATGCTTCGGGACCTAACGAATGTTTCAACGAAAATTCTCTACATCACAATTTAATCGTAGGAGGTGTGCTTAACCCTCACCTGTTGCCAGCCAAGAGGAGTGAGGTGAGCATCAAAATATTCAAGAGCCATGTATGCTTTGTAGTTCTTATCACCTTCAACATTATGGATTCCTTGAGCATGCCTCACCTGATGTATGTAACAAAACCAAATATCTTAGGTTGTCTCTAAAGATCTAAAGCACTAAAGCAACAACTTGGAAAACTGAAAGCATGTGCAGAGATGACTTTTTACCAACCAGATGAATGGTTTTGCAACGGTGCAATGGATACAAACTTGGAATACCACCACCATCCATGCCAGCAATTACTGAAACAACAATTCCTTCACAGCGTAAAGATTCTAGATAGAGCTGCTACACATGCACATTAAAATGCATCAGCAATAAAAATGAAACTAAGTGTCACATTGTTGAATTTGTCACACTACCGATTTAGAAAGCACAGAAAACGAAAAAATAGTACACACGAAATTTCAAATGCTATCCAAATGCTAGAATAACAAACGCAGTAAACCGACACCCTGGAAACTGTGATGTATAACGTAGCTCAACAAACTGAACCTTGTTTAAGCGTAACTTTTCACTTTTCACACATAAATCACATTACCAAACCTTACATTTCATGAATGTACATACTCAAGTACATTCTACACAGATAACATCATTATTATCAGAATCAGAGACAGATACTGAGTATAATCTATCTTATTAACATCAGAATCAGAGACGCGACGCAATTTTCTGAAAAAAATCACTAAAACAATGATACTCAATCCAAGTGTTCATCGTTGAAAAAGGTGAAATCACGATTGATAATCAATTAGCATCGAGCTAAGCTAGAGAGAAAGGATTCAAAGTTAAGGTTGAGTTTAGAGAGGTTCGCGGCTTACCGGAGAGAACAGAAGGAGAGCGACGGAGACGCGGCGGCGTGGAGGCCGCAGAAGATCTGTACGTCGTAGGGAAGAGCGAGTGTGAAGATATTTTGGGTGATGGAAATGTGGATAACGGATTTATAGTGAGGACGCCGCCACCGCAGCAAGTGGAATTGTTGATGGCGACGGCGGTGGTTAAGGATGCAGTCATCAACAACGCGACAGCACCACCGCTACTGGACACGACGATTTACTGCTTTATTTTGAAAAGAAAAAAAGAGGGGATTGTCTTATAATATCTCAAATTGGCTGGGATTAGATATTTTTCTTTTCCCCCCTTGCTCCATTTTTAATTTTTCCATGTTTCTCTGATATTTTCAAGCCTATTTGTTGTTCAATTTTTTTTAATTGAACTAAAATTATACAAGATGAATAAAATTCAATGAGCTAAGTTTTACTAAACTAAATTGAAATTGAATTTAAATGAACTGTCTTTATGTTACACATTTTGCAGAAGTACATTGTTTAAATTTTCATTTATTTTAGACCTATTTTTTCCATCATCATGCATCTAAAGCTTCACTTTGAAGCTTGAATGCCGTAGCCATAATTGGCCGGAAGATGGGTAAAAAAAAGGTGAAATGAGATTTGATTCTTTGAAAATATAGATGTGTAATACGTGTGATTCTGTAAAGAAGTAAACCAACTAAAGCTATATCTTAAGCCATAACACTGTCTGCAACCGCTTTCCCGACACAAGGAATCTGAGAACGATGAACCATCAACTATCATTTGATCATTTCCCACCATAGTACACAATAAAGCAACTCGAAGAGAATAATTGAATCGTTACACTTTTTCTGCTGATACAAGAACACTTCTACGTGATCTCAAAATACATGAACAATGTTTAACAGTGAGTATGCTTAGGAACTAAAAAGAGGAGAAATTATCAGAGCTCATATTATATTGTCGGCTCCCATTTTGTTCTTGGAAAGATTCCATCCTCGAATCCAAAATGCTAAGTTGAGACTTCACCCAAGGTGGGTTGGTCCGCCCTTCAACCCACAATGCTTCACCAGTGTCCTTGTGCTTGAAGTCCGGGTAGTTGGGACTTCTCTGTAAACAAACAAGCGTTTTTACACAACAGGATTCCACGACATAACAATTTTCACATGCAAATTTTTTCATTCATCGTCATGACTTATTATTTTGTGTATTGATCACCACAGAATTCGACATCATTTTCATTCTACAGTTGGATCTCAGGAAAAAATGCTTTGATCAGTTGCAAGAGACCGATATGTATTGAAAGTATGGAACAAAAAGAATATTGAAAAGTGAAGTACTACCTTGTTTTTCCTGTTATCCCACCATTCTGTTGGATTAGCAAAGAAGGCCTGCCATAGTTCTTCAACTGATCCTGTTGTATTGTTTGCAGGATATTGTTTCTTGCCTGCAAGAATTTCAGTGAAATGTTATATATTCTTCGATTAGGAAGAAGCACAACCTTTCCCCCATTTAAAGAATACCATCCCAGAAATTACCGGAAGCAGGAGCATTAGACTCCCCATCATACAAGGCTACAGGGGAGGCACTTCTCTCAATCAAATTCATCTCCTGAACAACTACCTGTTAAAAATCAAGCAAAAATAGCACAATTAGAACAGAACAATAAAAACCTATATGAATATACGATCCTAAAAGTACAAGACAATTAGAAAGCCAGGTACCTTGTAATATATCTGCTTCTTGCCACCATCACCTTCAACAGTGTCCGCTACCAGGCGACCCATTACATATATCTGCTGGCCCTTCTCCAAATGCTGGTTAGCCACATGTGCCAACTCATCCCAGAACGTCAGATTTATCCTGAAACACAATGACAAGAAATTATAATACTTCCTACAGTGAGGGGTGAACTTGGTATGCTAGTTAAGTATTTCTTAAACAACAAACAGCGTAGCTCAACTTTATCCTTCAACAATGGAGAAGAGGAAACATGACAAGAAACTGTTTATGCATAGCGCATCTGACAAAACTGGTTCTCGAAAAGTAACAATTCAATTAACAGAAGCAAAAGTTGAAATAAATGGTCAGCCAACTGATCCTTCAGTATAGAAACATCCTTGTAGAACTATCAAGTAAGCATAACATGTAGATTCTTAACAAGAATAAATATACACAGGACTTCCAGTTAAGCGAGAATATCCAGATATTAGCATTTCACTGAAAATACACCTCAAGGTGAAAATGAAGGGAAGAAAACAGCAAGAATTCTAGTTTTCAACAGTATGGCCATTGGCCATCTCTCCTATTAAGCAACATAAGTGCACAATTTTTACAAAAAGAAAAGAAAACATAAGTGCAAATTCAGCTAACAGGAACCAACATTTTCACTACAACATATATTCTGCAAAAAGACTACCGAGTAAATTGAACGCTCTCTATGTTCACATACATACAAGAGCCGTAATCTTGTCTCCCCGAACCCAAGTGACATTCAAGAAGTAAACTTTCACAATTTGCAAAGTTAGAACAACTTGAAATGGAATCTCTAAGGCTCAACAATCTCCACTACACTATATTGCTTGGTCCAACAAAATTCCACAGTTATGCTCATTTACTATCATTCTCTACTCTACTTCTCCTTTGCACATTCATAATCATCTCAATGAACAATGCATTATACAAGCGCCTAAATTCGAATGCTATACTTGCAATTCCACTACAATGATAAACGATAAAGAGATAAGTAATACCAATTCGTCTCAGTAGGCGATTTCTTCACAGCGATGCGAGACCACGCCACCGCCTTCCCAGAGCTGAGCTCCTTGATCTGGACGGGCACCGCGACGTTGCCGATGAGCTGCACGACGTTGCAGAGTTCCTTCTTCCACGGGATTTCCGTCGGTCTAGGGTACTGCTGCTGCGAACTACCCGAGAATCCATCGTAGCTGCTACCACCGCCGCCGCCGCCTGTATTGCTGTTGAAGTAATCGAACGAGCATTTCACGCTCGAGGACAGCCTTATACTGCTGCTGCTCTTTAATTGAGGTTTGAGGAATAGATATGAATTAGGTATTTCGGTGTTTGATCGGAGAATCCCGCCGGCGTGGCCGGAAGGGAGAAAGCTTAGCCTCAGTGTTCCGGCAGCTTCCATGGAGACGACGGAAGTGGTAAGGTTTTGGATATTTTTTTGAATTTGTTTATTTGCAGTTTATTGCTACTTTAGATTTGTGAAAGTTCTTGAATTTCTGCACATGCCCCTCGTGGTTTGATAAAATTATAAATCACGCCTATATATTATGGTTTGATTGCCTAGATAATTGCCATCCTTTTGATACAATAGTAGAACTGATAGAAGTGTAAAAGCTGAAGATTCATTTACACACTCATTTAATAATATAAAAATAGAAAATTAGATAAAAGTGAAAACGAATGCAATTAGTACATATAAAATGAATAGACTGAATAAATGAATGGATCTAATTGGGTTGAGAGTGAGACTAAAATTAACAATTTTAAATGTCGGACAGATTTTTGTAAATAAGCGCATAATAAGACACATTTTAGTTTATATTTTTATTTAATATTTTAATTCGATCACTAAAAATCTTCTCCAAAAAACTAAAAGTTCAGCTTAAATAGCACTTTAAAAGGCCAATTTTTAAAGCCTTTCGTATTCTCCACTACATTTTCAATCCTATTATTTTTCAATTGCCGTAATTTGTAAATTGTGATACACCCAAACAATAATACAGTATTACGAGTTGATGAGGATTAAAAAAAAAACAAGTTGATGAGGATTAAAAAAAAAACAAGTTGATGGGATTCTCAACCTAGCAGAAGTATGAGGACCATCCTGCAATTCCGTGTTCCCCCTTTTACTTACCCGGTTACCCCAGTACGAAGCGACGTCGTTACAGTCCCCTTCTTCCACCGCCTGCGGCAATTCCTTCCTTTCGAGATGCAAACTGAAATCGAGCTGTTTCTGTAACCAGAATGTCTGAAAATGGCACCGGCTCCGATTCACCGGCGACTAATCTTACCGGCGTTCATCCTCCTCTTCATCTACTCCACATCCCTAATCTACACCCCTTCTCAAAAACAACCACCGGAAAACACTGATGAAGTTCAGACGAATCGAAGGCAGGTGGATCAGCGACCCGACCCGTGTAACCTCTTCAAAGGCCGGTGGGTCAGCGACCCGACCCGGAAGCCCATGTACGACGAGACCTGCCCCTTCCACCGCTACGCGTGGAACTGCCTCAGAAACCAGCGGCGCCACATGGGTCGGATCAATTCATGGAAGTGGGTGCCCGAGGACTGCGAGCTGCCCCGGGTCGACCCGGGCGAGTTTCTTGAGACGATGCGGGGGAAGAATGTTGGCCTCGTGGGGGACTCGCTGAATGAGAATTTCTTGGTGTCGTTTCTGTGTGTTCTGAGGGTGGCTGATCCTAGCGCGAAGAAGTGGAAGAGGAAGGGAGCTTGGAGGGGAGCTTATTTCCCCAAGTTTAATGTCACTGTTGCATATCATCGTGCTGTTTTGCTGGCTAAATATAAGTGAGTTTAGCTTGAATGCTGATTTCATCCCGAAATGTTCTTACTTTGATAAGCATGTTTGATCATTGATATTTTTTGGAGTTCGATTCATGCCAAAAGTTAAGTAGTCATAAGTTGTATAGAGTTCGTTTCAGGATTTCATCAGTTCATATCTGTGAGTCGATAAGAATGGACCTTAGTGGTAGTTAAAAGCTGTTTTAAGCATGTACAAAAGATCCACCTTATATTGTTCTTCCATATTTGTAAGGCTGATATAGTGTATGCTTGAAAAGGTTCAATGATGAAAACAGGTTTCGAAGTTGAGTAATAAGCTAGGATTTGTCATTGGATGTGCTTTATTTTTCATTGCTGCATTTATATTAAGATGATATGCTTCTTAATTGAGCATGGGAAGCTTACTTGATTGTACTGATGAATAAAGGTGGCAACAGGAACGTAATGGAGATAAAGGGATGTATCGGGTTGATGTGGATGTTCCAGCAAATGAATGGGCACATGTTGCTGATTTCTATGATGTTCTTGTGTTCAATACTGGTCATTGGTAACTTTCTGTACCTATATGATTCTTTCAGCTTCTTAAAACTCAGATGTTATATTAATATGGTTCCATCCATCACTCTCAGTTAATACAACTGTAGAAGTTGGCCTTCTGTCATTTAGAAAAATATATACTTCCTTCGTTTCTTAAAATTTAAGATTAGTTTTTCAGGAGTTCTGATATGCGTCTTCTTCCAGGTGGAACCATGATAAGTTTCCAAAAGAGACTCCACTTGTGTTCTATAGAGCGGGAAAACCAATCCACCCTCCGCTGGATACATATGATGGACTAAAAGTTGTTTTGAAGTCCATGGTAGCTCACGTGCAGAAAAATTTCCCAGCAAAGACACTCAAGTTTTGGCGATTACAATCTCCAAGGCATTTCCACGGAGGAGACTGGAATCAAAATGGCAGTTGCACATTCGATGAGCCTCTCGAGGAACCCCAGGTATGATGCTGCCTGTTAGTCATACCAAGTCCCTTACCTTGTTTAGGGTAGCTCATAATTTCTTTTCTTCCCCTACAGCTTGACTTATGGTTTGACCCGAGCAATAACGGGGTAAACAAAGAAGCTAGACTGATTAATAGTCTAATCAAGGATGCAGTGAAAAGCACGGACATCAGAATAATGGATCTGACTCATTTGAGCGAGTACAGATCAGATGCTCATCCTGCTATCTGGCTGGGGAAGAAGGGTGCAGTGGCTGAATGGGGTCAAGACTGCATGCACTGGTGCCTTCCTGGCGTCCCGGATACTTGGGTCGATATTTTGACTAGGCTGATCCATTATCACTCGGGGAAGGGGTGAGTCACTTCGTTTCTGTAGATTCACGCTGCATAATATGTGGCTGTTTCTCCAGATAGCTGAGGCTTTTGGTTAACTAATGCTACTACTGTATGTTTTTTACACGGAACACAGTTTTGTTTTTAACCTGTCTATATTGTAACTGAGGAAGAAACATGTATCATTTCAGTGTTTGGATGAATCTAAATTATCATGGTAGATGATAACATTCTGGTTCTTAAGTTTTATGTGCTCCATTTATTAATGTTCATTTATCATTTGGAGTGCATATTCTAATTTTTAGAACTTTTGAGGAACCAAATTGCTTATTTGCAGTGTATATATTTCATAAAGGTATTGTTCTTTCCCACCTGAAAGAATTGAATTAAAATGATCTCAGTATATTATTAGTAATTGAATTAAACATTATCTCGGTCTAAATTGTATCTAATCTTAAAAGAAGCTGTTCTTTGGGGGAAAAAAGGTTATCAAAAATGTTGATATAATGAAGTATGCAGCACTGTATTAGTGTATTTTATACGAAGCTTCAGGTATTCAGGTAAAGTATAAATACGAAGCTTCAGGCACAAAACCAAAAATAGATTCTTCACTCTTCTCGTAAGATGGCTCTGAGAATTCATCTGCTCTCCCAAAACCCAATCCAATCAATCTCAAGCTTCCCGACCAATCGATTCCCGGCGTTACCTTCCACCATGCATTTCCCCAACCGCTCCGCCGCCGTATCGCGCGCCGCCGCTAACGACGGTGTAGAGCTCACGGCGAGGTTCGAGGCGGAGGTCGGAAATCGGCGGTCCCAAATCGAGCAGCGGGAGGAAGCCATGGAGAAGAGCAGGAAGCTTCTGTTCGATGAGTACGTCAGCTTCACCGGCCTCCAGGCGGCGGAGGTGAAGAAAAACTGGGCGGCGATGGAGGCGGACGAGAAATTGACGGCGGCGATGGAGTTTATCGCTTCAGGGTGGGGCGATAACTTCCACCCGCTTTCTGTGAAATGCGCCGTGGAATTGATGGATGAGTTTCTGGAGGAAGAGAGGGTGAAGATGAAGGCTGATGATGGTTTCAGTTATGAAAGGATTCTTAGTTTCAGGAGATTAGTTGGATTTTGAACATAATTTGTATCAGTTCATCAATGGGATGGTTTTCTGACGTTTTTGTCTGGTTTATTTTTTGAACAATTACACTCTTGTAGCTGTGCTCAGTAGCGGATTTAGAAATTAACATTAAGACAGGCGGCGGCAGTACAGAGTGACAATGGCGCTGCAACGATTAGCCGGTAAATAGTAAACAAAACAAAACCAAACCAAACCAAAACACAACTTTGAATGTGTAAAAAACAATCTGACCTCATTCACAATAACAAATACCATAGTATCCTGAACTTCCCACTAAAAGTAGTGATGAAAGCTATTGAAGAGCATGGGATGCAACTTATATAAATATAAAGTTTATATGATGTACTTGACATCACATCAGTTTCAGAATCTGATAATTATGATAACGCTCCAAAAGTCGGAAGAAAGTAAAACCCTATGCACAGAAGAAAAGCCACCACCATCCTAGAAGTAGAGCCGCCTGCATTCTGGAGCTGTAATTTCCTGAGGACAGTACGGGCACTTGAAGCTGCGCGTGCTGCTTTTTGACATCTTATGAATCGAGTTCTTGCAGATGACATGCCCGCATGGCAGAAGCATAGGAGGATTCTCTTCACTAGTTTGCTCTCTGAGAACAGGACACACAAAGATCGAGTGAAACTGAAACTCCTTTTCCAATTCCACGGGCACTGGCAGCTGCTTCATCGATTCCCAGTCCTGCCTTTTTCCAGCCATCACATCAGCCAGTTTTAGTAGAGTCGGAAGGCCGTGAATCCCAGCAGCTAGAGCCACCCCGAGAGGGCTCTGAGACGGCTGTCCCATCAGGCTGCAGAACTGCTGAGTCAGATCCGCAGAAACCGTCTCCCATTGGCATGGATAAGTTAACTCAGAGTAAGGGGATTTCTCTAGCTTCCCCGCCCAAAGAAGACAGCCCATAAGCTTCTGTATTTCATCAAAGTAGAGATTAGCCAAAGGGCCAAGGTTTGTTCTGGCATAGTTTAGAGCATCTACTTGAGTGCCATTCTGCAATATATCCACAAACTGTAGCCTGTGAAGCTTTAGCTTGAGAGCTGATCCTTGAAGATTCAGTTGCTCCTGGTTCTCAGTTACCCATCTCAGAGCAGGTTCTAGATTCTTGGATCTCACAGCCTCGAGGATTTGATGCATCTCTACATACTTCAATCGCAGGGAAACTGCCTCAGGTCCTGCAGCCTCGTTTATCAGGGAGTCAGCAACATCAAACAGCCCCTCCCGATACAAATGGTCGAGGATGACATGATTCACAGTGTGCTTATCGGTTTCAACATTCCTAAAAAAAGCCTTTGATATATCAGGATTTAGAGTCTTCTCAAGAAGTTTAGGGTACTTGCTGAGGCTTGAGTTTAGCTCCTTCTGTGACTCCTCAAGCTTACCAAGTGGGCTATTTGTGTTGAGCTTATTTTTCAGTTCGGCAAGAATCGATCTCTGATCAATGGGGGATGTGGCAACATTACCTGAGTGAAGGTGAACCAATGCCCACGAGGAAACATGGTCTGATTCAATGTCGGCCAAAGTCTGTTCAACTTCACGCCCAACCTGGTCAATCACTTCATGGGAAGCAGAAACTGATAGCTTTTGCCTCTTACAAACTCGATCAAAAGCATCACTCACGTCATTGAACGACATCTTAGAAATCTAGTATGCAACCAATCCTGCAACAGGTTGCATGGAAATAGTTCAATTAAGAGCAACAATGGAATAAATGTACCTCAGGTGGGCATACTTCCCAAATAGATACTAAGAAAGAGATGTCAAAAAATAAAATTCAGAACCTGAGAGACCAGAAGACATACAATTATTCATACAAGCCCATATAGGCATCAACAGTACACCAGAGAGGTAAAAAGTCAGCAGAGTGACATCATAAAAGAGCCTAATTTGTTAGTACCTTCCATGATAACAGGCCTCACTATCTAAATGAATGAAATAGCCAGGGTATAAATGCTATTCAAGTCATATATAGCTATAGAAAGTATGCACGGACCATGTAACTGACATTCGCTTAAGAAAGTTGAGCTATCTGAAATTTGGGTCCATATCTGCACATTAAACCACATGTAATTCTTCCGTGCTTTATATCAAAGGAAGAAGTTCATTTAGAGGCGTGCATGGTCTAAAGCCGTGCATCTAGCAAACAGCACAGCAAAATTCCAAATAGCGCGGCAATTTCCTAGCGTTACTGACAATCTAAACCCAAGTATTACAAAAATAATTCCCTCGAGGAAACGACTAACATACACATTGAGATAATCACACTTCAGGTCCATTAAGTGCGAAGAGGACTGTCTACCCAAACATATAATCCAACCCCTTTTGAGCAGACCCATCAATGATGCAACAAAAACAAGATTTTGACACCCAATTTCCCCTGCTATTCACTCACCACATCAAAAGAAACCTCATTTAATCGTTTGTGACCAAATTCCAACACAAAGAATGTACTTTTTGGCTACCTCCCAACAAATCAGTATACAAAAGAGGGAATTTGTGCTAGTGAAAGCAACATACAAACGATCAAAATCCGTACCTAGTTTTCAACCAGAGAGGAAAAACCCAGAAACACATTCGATTTCATCGACAAACAAAGAGTAGGCGACAAATTGCAAGCATCAAATTTTGACGGAAGGCGTGAAAACAACTGACTTTATGAAGCATATATTGTACGAAATTAGGGCAATAGCTAGCCATGTTCATGTATATTCAAAGAGATTGGTAGATACGGATACCTTGCTTAGGTCGAAAATGGGGGAAAATTAGGGCGAAGCCACGGTTGAATACAGAGACGCATGCACTCCTCTCCCTCCGTCACTCCCATAAGGCAATAATCATACCCGGCAAAAAGGAAAGCGTGAAACTAGATAAACTAAAATAAAATATTAGTTAGGAAAATAAAATAAAGAAACTATCAATTGTACCCAAATAAATTGTTATGAAAATGTTCATATATGCTTAAGGTCCTTGAAAATTGTTATTATATCCAAATTAGTTGTTTTTGACAATTTGTTCATCAACTTACTTAATGTCTACACAAAGTTAAATGATGTTTGATTGTTGATTAACTAAAGTTGGATATAGTTATTGTTCATTGAGAGTCAAGTAAATTTTGTCTTTTGATTAGTTAGCTACATATAGTTATTGTCCATAGTAAGGATGGACTTTTGATTAATTAAGTTGCACATAGTTATTGTTCATAAAAAGATTAGAAAACATACGGTCCCTATTAACTGGAGTTTATTTCTCGTTGAATTGAACTAAACTGAATTGAAAATATAAAAAAAAATATTGAACTGAACCGGAAAAAATAAAAAAAACACCGCACTGAACTGGTTAACAATCAACATTCTTCTCTATAAAACACCGTGGAAAGGTCATTTGGGAATTTGAAGAATAGACGGTGCATGCTTAAGGTGATGACTCAAATGAAGGAGGAGTGGCAAATAGCCATAATAGTATCAATATCACGATTCATAACTATATGAGAATGGAAAAGGTTGAGATACCTGTTGTAGAGTATGATGATGATGTTCAAGAAACGGCGCACAAGGAATTGCTCAGCTCTCAAAGGAAGAAATGAATTAAGTTATACTAAATATAGCAACAAGTATGCCCTCATGATGAAGATACTGAGCTGAACTAAATGTCATTATTTTGAACTGATTTGATATGGTTTGAAACTGAGTCGATTTGAATTAGAATTAAATGTATGACAAGAGAGTAATAATACTTCTGAATTACTTTGATCGAACAAGATTTATTGATTTAGACATACTTAAATACTAATAATATACCTACATTAGGTTGAATAGCATTAACGAACTTTAAAAAAATTGATTTCCTATGAAATGAACAAAAAGTAAACATATTGAATATAGTATGACTAAATTATATTGGATTATGTTTAATATCCATACCCATATTTTACCAATAACCATATGAGTATAAATATTAATTACCCGTTTATCTGCGGTAACTGGTAAAATTTTTCGGGCCTATCAACAATAAAGGACAATTTTTGTCTTATTATTTGTAGGTTTATTTTACTTTTATATGTCCATGAAATGCTTATATTAGTATTACTGATTAAAATAAAATAAAAATTTGAGTATTTCAATAATTACACCGACCTGCAAATAAAAAATTAAAATTTTAGTTTAATAACGCCGATGATTAATATATAGGTGTGCATGATTCGTGCTTTAATATTTTAATATATTATGTATCGTGCATAAGTCGTGCACGAATCATACTCATAATTTTATTTGCACGAGCTATGCACTTCATGTGAGGTAATGTGCGAGTGTATATTTCTGCCACTGATATCCAAGGTTGGGCGAAACCATGGTGACTCCTAGGATCTCGAAAGAGATCGCATCGGCTCACCGATCAAGCGACCATGGCGTTGATGAAATCAAATTGGAGATCTGCTTACAGACTCCGGTGGCATCTTCGCGGTGGCTAGTGTGATCGATGGTAGGTCTGCCAGAATTTCCATTGCAGCAGTGATGATGGTGACAACCAGTCGGTGGCGACCCGTCTGGAGGTGTCTTGATGGCGGTAGCGACCCACCCACTGCATAACGGATGTGATTCTAGTTTGAAATCTTGGAGATGGTAGATTACCGACGGCGATAACAAGAGTTGTTGGTTGAAGATTGAGAAATGGACGGTATATATTTCTATTTATGGGATGGGGTGGAAGGCCGCGGCCGGTGAAAGTACTGGCGGCTTCCAGCAAGAGAGAAGTTTGGATGTGCTCCGCTAGGGTTTAAGAAAAGGGGGCAGCCTCCCGCTAGACATACAATTCAATTCTATCAAAACAAAGCAACATACGGAAAATGCACCTTTAATAACTTTCGCAACAAATCTCTTTCTCTTAAAATTAAATCCAAAAAAAAATCTCCTAAAGCCGTAATAGATAAACAATTCAATTTTATAAAATAAAACAACTATCGAAAAGCAATTATTATAAATATACCTCGGTAACCAAAGATTATGGTGAATCTGCTCGAATAATATTTTTAATTGAAACGAATAATAACCTTCCTAAAATGTTATGAAAGTTGGTCTTTTATGAGAGCTACTCATATTCTAAATTGCCTATATTGAATTCATCATATATTTGTGTGAAATCTATAGAAAACTCATAATATTTAGGGCTGTTCAATTGAATTTTTTGAAATTAAGTTAGTTCAATTTAGTATATTTTATATTTTTTAGTTAAGATAAATTTATTTTAGTCCAGTTCAGTATTTATCTTATATAAAAAAAGTATATTATATTTACACTAAATTTTTATATATTTGTACCACAAACAATGATTTCTATAAAGATTAATGATTTCTACAATGATTACACTAATTACTTTAACTCACTCCACTTCAATTATATATTTTTTTTTTTTAGTTCAGTATATTTTTATTTAGTTTAGTTCAATATGGTTCATAACACATATTGATATTTCTCAGGATAAATCCTATGTAATTAAGTTGTAGGAGAAGTTTTGGTTGAAACCGTCACATCCTAAGCATGAGCATCTGTTTTCAATCGTAATTTCGCCCTAATTTCCACCCATTCTCGATCTCATTAAGGTACCAATATCTTCGAATGTACATGAAGATGGCTAGCTATTGCCCTAGTTTCGTACCATTCATGTTTCATCGAGTTTAGTTAAAATTTGATGCTTTTTGAAATTTGTCATCGAAAATAATTCCAGGGCAATTTTCTGGTGAATTCAAGTAATATTCGATCTGCTTAGCAATTTCAAGCTTGCATTTTTCATAATGTTTCAAAACATTTCCTGTTTATTCGACTATGTACAGGGCAACCAAATCTACCATCGTGAATCGAGAGAGAATATGAAGAACATGAGCATAGTGAAATTTGGAGAAAACATAAATATTACTATAACTTCCATAAGTCTAAAAGAGTTTTTCCATTACTTATCTATTACAATTAAGATTAATAACAATAAAAAAGGACTAGATCACAATAACATAGAAAGTGAGTGCCTTTAGTAGACTAAGTCGAGCCAGAATTCTCATCTCTAAACGCTCGGCCCGAGCACGTTTGGGTGGAATTTTGTCATCACCTCTCAACTCTAAATGCTTGTCTTGGGCCTTTTTGTCTGAAACATGATCTAACTTGTCTGATACTTAAATTAACTTCAACACGAAGCTTTTCAGTTCTGATATATGGTGAGCACCAGCGGTTAGATCTAGAACTAGACCGTCTGAGAGGGCATTGTATGGTTCCATTTCAGACTAGACCCAACACTCAAACTAACTGAACTAACGGAGAAAATTAACCAAGGTCTAGAAATTAGGTATTTTTAGAAAGTAGGGTACTAGAAATTGAGCACTTTGAATGTTGGGTCTAGAAATTGGGTATTTTGACCAATGTTTGGTGTAGTTTTTGCACTTTAGTCAACTGTCCATTGTACCCAAATAAATTGTTATGAAAATGTTCATATATGCTTAAGGTCCTTGAAAATTGTTATTATTATCCAAAGTAGTTGTTTTTGACAATTTGTTCATCAACTTACTTAAGGTCTACGCAAAGTTAAATGATGTTTGATTGTTGATTAACTAAAGTTGGATATAGTTATTGTTCATTGAGATTCAAGTAGATTTTGTCTTTTGATTAGTTAGCTGCATATAGTTATTGTTTTTTTTAGGGAAAGGATGTATTTTATTGAACATTTCGTAAGTTTATAGTACAAAGTTTTCTACCTAACTTAATGGCAAGATTATGTTCTACCATTAGATTATTTCTACTAATCTTAATAATCTGAAACTCTAACATAGATTTCAGCAAAGCAGTAATACTACAAACTATAGACTTTATCTCCAGAGGTGATTTTTCGGCATCGGTGATCGAGTCTGCCAGAATCTTTGAGTCAGTGACAATGTTTAGACGTCGACAACCTTGTCTGCATGCAGATTTTAGAGCTCTCCAACAAGTTTCCGCCTCCGTTTGCAGTGGAGACACCGCCGTGAAAAATTCTGTTCCTTGGCTATGTAAATCCTTTGGCCAGCCAGGTTTCCAAAGTCGCCAGCCTCCCGTTCCCAACATTTCAGTTTTTCTGAAAGATCCATCAAAGCTGAGAACATATGCTTCTCTGAGAGCTCCTTCCACATTTCCATCTTTGAGATTATCAATTGTAATGCTACTTGTGGCCGATTCTCTCCCTGAGTTTGATGTATGGAAGGAACCTGTTGTCTCTGCTCTTGTTCTCCCTCTACCCAACATAAGTTGACAATCAGCTCTTGCTTGTTCCCAACACCATTCTGAATGTTGTAGCACTTGGTGGAAGACGTGGTGGTTTCTATGTTTCCATATTTGCCATAAAATGGCAATAAACTTTACAATATCCTCCTTCTGTGTGGTCATAGTGATGAGTTGGAAAAACCATGTGGTAAAAGAGATGTCTGGTCCTTGTATTGTGATTCCAGCCTCCCTCCAAATCCTTGTTGATTCTGGACAGACCAGAAACAGGTGTGTTTCATAGTAAGGATGGACTTTTGATTAATTAAGTTGCATATAGTTATTGTTCATAGAAAGATTAGAAAGGATTCAAGCCTTGTTTGTTGGAGTTTATTTCTCGCTGAATTGAACTAAACTTAACTGAAAAAATAAAAAACATTGAACTGAACTGGAAAAAAGAAAAAAAGAAATATATATATATATATATATAAATACTGAACTGAACTGAAAAAACTTAAAATATATTGAACTGATCTAGTTAACAATCGACATTCTTCTCTACCAAACACTGTGGAAAGGTCATTTGGCAATTTGAAGAATAGACGGCGCACGCTTAATGCGATGCCTCAAATGAAAGAGGAGTGACAAAATGGCCATAATAATATCAACATCACAATTTATAACTATATGCGAAGGGAAAATATTGGGATATCTTTTGTAGAGTATGACGATAATGATCAAGGAACAGTGGATAAGGAATTGCTCAGCTCTCAAAGGTAGAATTGAATCAAGTTCGACTGAATATAGCAACAAGAATTTTGCAGTCCATGCCCTCGTGATGAAGATACTGAGGTGAACTAAATGTCATTATTTTGAATTGATTTGGCATGTTTTGAAACTGAGTCGATTTGAATTAAAATTAAATGTATGACAAAAGAGTAATATTACTTCTGAATTACTTTGATCGAACAAGGTTTATTGATTTAGATATATTTAAATATTAATAGTATACCTACATTAGGTTGAATAGCATCAACGAACTTTTAAAAAAAATTGAATTGCTATGAAACGAACAAAGTAAATATACTAAAAATAGTGACTAAATTATATTGGATTACATCCAATATCCATACCCATATTTTACCGAAATCCATATGAGTATAAATATTAATTACCCATTTATTTATGGGTAACTGGTAAAATTTTCCGGCCTATCCACAATAAAGGACAACTTTTGCCTTATTATTTGTAGGTTTACTTTACTTTTATATTTCCATGCCCATAAATGCTTATATTAGTATTATTGATTAAAATAAAATAAAAATTTGAGTATTTCAATAAATACACCGACCTGCAAATAAAAAATTAAAATTTTAGTTCAACAACGCCGATGATTAATATACATGTGTGCATGACTCGTGCTTTAATATTTTAATATATTATGTATCGTGCATAAGTCGTGCACGAATCATACTCATAATTATTTGCACGAGCTCTGCACTTTATGTGAGGTACGAGCGTATATTTCCGCCACTGATGATCTTGGGATTTTTTAATTTTTCCTCTCCTTTTTTTTATTTTCTTTAGTTAAATTTTTGAAAATAGGTCTTCAAACTAATAAAGAATCGAAAATTAATGCTTTCAAAAAAGCCGGTCCTCATTGGACTGAACTGAAGTGAAGTGCCAAAGTAACCTCTTCACTTCCGTACAAATCTAGCTCTTTATAATCTACGACTGCAGGAATCCTTTTTCCCACAATAATACACGTGCGCTATAATTCTGTTCATGATCTTGATGAAACTCCCTCAAAGTTTGATTGAATAACCCTTTGTTGGAGGGATTCCGATCACCGGAGATATATGGTTTGTTGGAGCCATTCATGGGTTGCAAACTGGTTGAAGTTAATGATTCCTTTAACTTTTAGTACGAAGAATAATACATATTCAGGATATTCATAATCAAATATAAAGATAATTAATTGAAAACTTTATTCATGAAAATTCAAGAAAATAAACATGCACGTTTGTTGAAAAAAATGCACGTTAAAAAAATGCACGATGGTTGCATGGTGTTTATCAGGGCTGGTCCTAGGTATTTGGAGGTATTAAGCGAAAAATAAAAAAAAATTATTAAAAAAAAGAAAATTCGATGAAATTTGGTTTTTCAGTGATGGTGAAATTTAGTTTGTAAGAGAATTTTTAACACAAAAAAAAGAAATAAAATTAAGATAAATTAAAATGATGGATTTTTTTAAAAAAATGAGACCTTTATTTTGGTCCATACAATATTTTAAGTAAAAATGAGGCTTTAACAGAAAATTTTATTTTTTTTAATATATAAAATATGATTTTTTTATAAAATGGGGGCCAATTTTAGCCCATTATTTGGGGGCATGAAGGGCAGGTTTCACATGCTTCAGATCTTGGGTCGGGCCTAACGTTGGCAGATAAAACTCCAGAACAACATTTAATCAGACCTCAATTTAGCCCAAACCCAATAATTAGCAGAAAATAATAAAAAGAAAAAGAACAAAATTATGTTCGACAGTGAAATACCAATATGATGATCCACTGACCGTTTAGTTTGGCCAATCCCTTGACTTTTCTGGTCCATCGCTGGCCCAAAAGGCCCATACCCGTAAGCCCACCTAAGAAATTCGATGACGTGCATCCTAATCGGCACGACTCACAGCATGGTGAGCCCGACCCGATCCAAGATTGGGCGAAACCATGGTGAATCCTAGGATCTCGAAAGAGATCGCAGCGGCTGCTACGATCAAGCGACCATAGTGTTGATGAAATTAAATTGAAGATCTGCTTACAAACTCCGGTGGCATCTTCGCGGCGGCTAGTGTGATCGATGGTAGGGCTCTCAGAATTTCCATTGCATCAGTGATGATGGTGAAAACCAGTCGCTGGCGACCCGTCTGGAGGTGTCTCGGTGGCGGTAGCGACCCACCCACTGCGTAACGGATGTGATTCTAGTTTGAAATCTTGGAGATGGTAGATTACCGACGGCGATAACAAGAGTTGTTGATTGAAGATTGAGAAATGGATGGTATAGATTTCTATCTATGGGATGGGGTGGAAGGCCGCGGCCGATGAAAATACTGGCGGCTTCCAGCAAGAGGGAAGTTTGGATGTGCTCCGCTAGGGTTTAAGAAAAGGGGGCGGCCTCCCGGTAGACATACAATTCAATTCTATCAAAACCAAGCAACATACGGAAAATGCACCTTTGATAACCTTCGCAACAAATTTCTTTCTCTTATAATTAAATCCAAAAAAAAATCTCCTAAAGGCGTAATAGACAAACAATTCAATTTTATAAAATAAAACAACTAACCAAAAGAAATTCTTATAAATAAACCTTGGTAACCAAAGATTATGGTGAATCTGCTCGAATAATATTTTTAATTGAAACGAATAATAACTTTCCTAAAATGTTATGAAAGTTGGTCTTTTATGAGAGCTACTCATATTCTAAATTTCCTATAGTGAATTTATCATATATTTGTGTGAAATCTATAGAAAACTCATAATATTTAGGGCTATTCAATTGAATTTTTTGAAATTAAGTTAGTTCAATTTAGTATATTTTATATTTTTTAGTTAAGATAAATATATTTAAAATTTTTTTAGTCTAGTTCAGTATTTATCTTATCAAAAAAAATATTTTTTTTATATTATATTTACACTAAATTTTTTTATATTTATACTACAAACAATGATTTCTATAAAGAACAATGATTTCTACAATGATTACACTAATTACTTTAACTCACTCCATTTCAATTATATATTTAATTTTTTTTCAGTTCAGTATATTTTTATTTAGTTTAGTTCAATATGGTTCATAACAAAAAATTGAGATTTCTCAGGATAAATCCTGTGTAATTAAGTCGTAGGAGAAGTTTTGGTTGAAACCGTCACATCCTAAGCATGAGCCTCTGTTTTCAACCGTAATTTCGCCCTAATTTCCACCCATTCTCGATCTCATTAAGGTACCAATATCTTCGAATGTACATGAAGATGGCTAGCTATTGCCCTAGTTTCGTACCATTCACGTTTCATTGAGTTTAGTTAAAATTTGATGCTTTTTGAAATTTTTCGAAAATAATTCCAGGGCAATTTTCTGGTGACTTCAAGTAATATTCGATCTGCTTAGCAATTTCAAGCTTGCATTTTTCATAATGTTTCAAAACATCTCCTATTTATTCGACTATGTACAGGACAACCAAATCTACCATCGTGCATCGAGAGAGAATATGAAGAACATGAGCAATTGAGCATAGTGAAATTTGGAGAAAACATAAATATTACTATAACTTCTATAAGTCTAAAAGAGTTTTTCCATTACTTATTTCTATAAGTCTAAAAAAGTTTTTCCATTACTTATCTATTACAATGAAGATTAATAACAATAAAAAAGGACTAGATCACAATAACATAGAAAGTGAGTGCCTTTAGTAGACTAAGTCGAGGCACAATTCTCATCTCTAAACGCTCGGACCAAGCACTTTTGGGTGGAATTTTGTCATCAACTTTCAACTCTAAATGCTCGCCTCGGGCCTTTTTGTCTGAGATATGATCTAACTTGTCTGACACTTGAATTAACTTCAACACGAAGCTTTTCAGTTCTGATATCTGGTGAGCACCAGCGGTTAGATCTAGAACTAGACCGTCTGAGAGGGCATTGTATGGTTCCATTTCTGCACTTAATCTGCTCCTTCAGAAATAACACTTGAAAGTATATTCATATTCAAAGACTAAGTTTTGAGACATGGGGTAAATAATAGATTGACTCGGCTAATTGCATTACAAAATGCAAAGATTCTGTAAAAATGATTACAGAAATTACACTAAACTAACAGGGATTGCACCCAACTTCCCGTATATGAAAATGTAGTTAAAAATGAATGAATGAATTCTGGACCTGGTATACAGGGGCTCTATACAACAGAAATTTCTTCATGCTAACCCCAGCAATCTGATACCCTTCTTTCCTAATATCGCCGGACTAAATTCTCACACAAAACAATGTTAATTTACTGCTGATTTCCTATCTTGCTCCGTATTTTTTCTTCCAGAACAGAAATTTCTGTTTCAAGACTGAATATTCTGTTAAGAGCGTGCATGTTTTCAAGAATCTCCCCAAGGGATCTGTTATCTGTGCCGCTGCACCTCAGATGCTCCATCGGTCCATGAAGAAGCTTGTTCACAATCCCCGCGCTCAGATCATGAATGGCTTTCTTTTGGCCCTTTGACAATTTATCGCCCATTTTTGCCATGCATTTTTCCAGCTCTGAAGTCCTAATTCTCTCAGCGTATGCCCTGAGCTTTTTAATGGTTGGAACTGTCTCAAGCGAATCCTTCCAGGCTTCAAATTTTGTCACTTCCTCCCAGATAATCGACTGAGCTTCTGCTGCTTTCTGCAACCTGTCCTCCTTAGTTGCTGCCACAACTTCCTCAAGATCATCTACATTGTACACCTTGGAAGTTTCGAGATCTGAGACACATGATCCCACGTTTCTTGGGACAGAAATGTCAACAAATAGCCTGTGCCCACCGACATTAGAGCTCACGGGAGGGAGGGCCTGAACATGCTCTTTTAGGAAAAGTGGCGCTTCTGAAGCTGTACATGTAAAAACAACATCAGCTTCAGCTGCAGATGTGTGCATTTCCTCCAAACTTTTGTAGATAATCTCAATATCTTTAAACTCGTCCCTAATGGCTGACACCCTTTCCTCGCTGCGATTTACTACCACCATCTTTGTGCAACCTTTTGCAACCAGGTGTTTGATTACAAGTTTTCCCATTTTCCCAGCTCCGATGACTAACACTCTGGCAGATGCATAAGAAGTTTCTGGAAGCTTCACCTGAGCAAGGTCCACAGCAGCTGAACTAACTGAAACGGACCCTGTTGAGATGTTTGTTTCGGTTCTAACTCTCTTTCCTGCTGTAATGGCATGTTTAAACACCCCACTAATTTTCCTGCCAAAACCAGGAACACCCTGTCCACGGTTAACGACCTGTTTTACTTGTGCCATAATTTGGCCTTCTCCAAGAACTAGAGAATCAAGCCCAGAGGATACTTCAAATAAATGTTGAGTAGCATCTTTGTTGTAAAGCAAAAAGCGATGATGAGAAAGCTCCGAAACAGGAACTCCACTTTTCTGAAAATGAAAAATGAATCAGTAAGTAATATTTCACAGCAACAACCAAAGAAAGGCCTTTTTGTCAATGGAAAGTGTAAATGAGTTCCTTTACAAATTACAGTCACTCTACATACATGTACACTTTAATTTACATGTTTGCACATCAACAATTCACACATACTAAAAGCAAAATTTCGCAGCGACAACCAAAGAAAGGCCTTTTTGGCGATGGAAAGTTTAAATAAGTTCCTTCTACAATTTACAGTCCATCTAAATGAACTTCGAGATACATGAACTTGAAGTTTAATGTATGTGACATGAACTTGAACTTAAGGAAGCTCGTATCATGAATCATGCACATCAACAAAGCAACATAACAGCTAAAACAAGAAACTTTGGGAAAAACTGATACGAGTACTCTGATAATTTTACTGCAGAAAGAAACATTTATACAGAAGCTACATACACCTTCCAACACTATACAAAACGGAGAGTAAATCAAAAAAGAACATATGTTTCGCACCTTAGACATCCACTCAGTCACTTCCTTAACCCCTCGGTGCTGAGACAAGGCCACGACATATATTTCCATTCTGTTACACGTGCTAAGGACCGCAGCCTCATCTATGTGATGCAAGGCACACAATTCACTGATTGCTTGAGGCCACTGAGCTTCCGGAATGGATAGCTTCTCTCTTATAGCAACTGGAGTAGTCCGAAAGTTTATCCCTATGACTAACAGACTGCTACTCTCCTTTGTATACCCTATCAAATACACAACAACACAATCAATCACTCTACTCATTATCTTCCCAAAACAACTAAACCTTCATACTCATTTGCAGAAAGTATGCATCTTTATTGACTGCGAACACAATAAATCCAAAATTCACAATCAAAATGGAGATTAGAGGCTTACGATCAGCGGCGGAGGTTTTGAGGAGCTCCAGAGCAGATAAACTGGAGGTTCTAGATCCGATCTCATTAGTAACCTCTGACCTAGGCTTCAGCGAGAACGACCTGGTGTCCCGGCGAGCCTTCAAACCGACTCTGAAAATCCGGGAAGAAGGAGAAGAAGAAGAAAGCCAAGCCAGCGAGGAAGAAGAACAAGGCGGCAACTGATCAGAGATTCCCGGCAATGCAATTGAATTCACGAGACCGCCACCGAGCGCCGCCGCCATGATTGCCGCCGGGAAAAGAATGTATTAACGCGGGAGATGAGTTGAGATTTGCTGGCTTGGCAGAATATGCGTGTGCGTTGATAATCGGAGGGGTTTGAGTTGGAATGGGAATGGAGAAGGTGGGAATGGGGGTAGGTATAACGAATCGGAAGGAAAGTTTCAACGATGAACAACTTTCAAATTAAGAAAAAATGGGTGCGGAATGGACTTTCCGTCCAGAGTTTATAAAAATGCGTTTTACTCCTTCTCCCACAGGGTGTTGAAAAGTGTGTCGTACATACTCCCCTGTCTCGAAAATGGCCACAATCACTCATTATTTATTTATTTATTTATTTATTTAATAATAATGATGATAATGGTCAAAACTGACTACTAGTATTAATTTAGGGGTTGCAAATCAAACTGGCAGATTATAATGGAATATTTTTATTTGTGATAGAGATAAGTACAACATGACATGTGTATAATTATAATATTTTAATTGGTTAATATATTTTTTATAAAAATATATTTTTGATTTTTATAAAGAAAGTAACTTTTATTTCAAAATTTTGGAAATCGTCCAACAATAAATGACTAAAAGTGTAAATTAGGATTTTCATGCCACTGAAAAACGTTTATAAATCTTTGATAAGGAAAAACAGGTTCACAGCACCAAACTTTTATAAGCTCTATATTATAATTCGCATACGAAGCAAGTTGGTGTGCTAATATATTGTTATTTCGTAATATCCAACATATAAATCTAATATTCATTGAGCTGAGCTTTGTTCTGACTTCCCGAATAATTTCATCTCATAGAGTAGGTGGTTGATTTAACTCCCTCACCGCACATATCAATTTCAAGCAGTTTCTAGCAAATGTGATCTCCTCAAACATCCTTTGCAAGAGTAAGAGTTGGTCTAATGCCAAGATTTCTACGTACACTAGATCTGTAATCTCGAGTATTTTGCCGAAATTGCACGTACAGAACTTTCGGCATCCGTTACTACTACCGCATCAACTCCAGCACTACCTCCTTTATACTTGCGTCGAATGTTATCCTTTAAAAAATATTTTTAAAAATTAAATTGTAATTTTTATAGAATTCACCAATCAAATTAAACTCAATATGAATTCATGGATATAACACCAACAGAAAAGTAACTTAATTATGTTATTTCAATTAATGCTAAGAAAGAATACTACTTAATTACTTCCTCAGTCACAATCGAAATTTTACACTTTCCCTTTTCGGGTGTCTCACTCCAAATTACACACTTTTCTTTTATGATAATACTACTTAATTTTCATCCACTAATTTCATCTATTTTATCTTTTAATTAATCTCAACCATACACTCCATCATTAAAATATCAACTTCCATTTCTCTTTGCAACTTAGATCGGAACGGAGAGAGTATGTCTTTAATAACTATTAATTTATCATCTATTTTTAATACATGATCTAATATATGTTCTCAAGACAATAATGACTCAACATACAAGAGCTCACATCACACTCAAAAAATAATTTATATACACAAGATGTAGCAAGTCAGAGATTAATTTGTAAATGAGCATTTTATTCATTTTTTAAACAAATATATTTTTATTTGATAATAATTTGATTGGAAAATCAACAATGTAAAATCATTATAATTAGTTGAGAATTCTGTGGTACTGGGGAATATATCACTACGTAAATAAATGATGAGATGGAATAATTTAACCCATGCAAACAATTCCAAGTTGCGAGAATCAGATAAGTTTATCTCAAAATGGGTTCTCAAATCCTCAAAATATCACCTTTCGCTTCTTCTAGGTTCACAATTCTCAATTCCATCCCTCAAAAATTCTCCTCCACGACAATAACCCCCGCAGCCCGTCTCTTCCGATCGGCGTCCAAAAACTCGATTCCGGCTAGCATCTCGGTGGCGCGTGAGCTGACTCATCGGAGCAAGAGGGGATTCAGAGCCATGGCCGGAGAAGGGGCGGTGCAGAAGTCTGAGGAGGAGTGGCGCGCGGTTCTTTCTCCGGAGCAATTTCGGATTCTCAGGCAGAAAGGCACAGAGTACGTCTTTTTAACCTTTGATTTGCATATAATACTGTTGGAATTTGATTTTTGAGCTTGAAATTTTGTTTGATTAATGAAGATTTTGTTTGCTTGTTTGAGGAACTTAGGAAACATAATTGTTTGTTTTCTTGTTCATCCCAAATTGGTACACCATTTGGATGGTGTAATAAGATTTGTGGAAGAAGAATTTGGTACTGTTTGGATTATTGTTTGAAGTGATTTTACCTTCTTGTTCTAGCTGAGTCTGAGCGGTTTAATGCTAATGTTCCTTTGCTTGTCTACTAATGTTAGAGAACATGAGGTTGTGTTCACTTTGCCAGTGTCCATATGATCCATATAGAAATGTTTGGATAAAGACTTAGTTTTTGTGATTATTGCTGTTGTGTGTCAGACTGTAGATTTCCACACCACCAATCTCATCGGATGTTCATGATTAAAAAGTTTGGACTTTTTGTTTATCTATCAATGTTAGAGAACATGAGGTTATGTTCACTTTGCCAGTGTGCATATATATGATCCATATAGTAGACATGTTTGGATAAAGACTTGTTTTTGTGATTATTGCTGTTGTGTGTCGGACTATAGATTCCTTCACTACCGACCTTATCGAGGTTCATGATTAAAAAGAGGGGACTTTTTTGTTGGTTTTTTTGCATCCTCCTCTATGTGCTAGATTAGCCACTCTCAACCACTGCCCAATTCAACTTGGAAGGTGAATAAAGGATGCATCTTTGAGGTTCAATAACACAGGGAATTAGGTCAGCAACAATAATTAGGATTCCCGAGTAAAGATTTTGTTTGATTTTGAGCAACAATGCACGAACTTGTTTTCAAACTAGCTTTTTCTTGAGACTGTTTTGTATAGAAAGGTAACATAGACTGGTGAGTAGTAAAGGTAGATTCTTGCGTCTGTCCTATTTAATAGCTTCTGCAATTTCCATGCGATTATCTCTAGCCATTAGACTCATTGCCGTTGCTAATTTTCAAATATACCAGAATAGTAGTATCATAGCATGTTACCTAAGACCTCGCTTGTGGATCCTTAAGGGCTAGTATGTGATTTTCTCAGGTATCCCGGGACAGGGCAATATGACAAGTTCTATGAAGAGGGAGTGTATAACTGTGCAGGCTGTGGAACTCCTCTATATCGCTCGACCACAAAATTCAACTCGGGTTGTGGTTGGCCAGCTTTCTTTGATGGCATTCCAGGAGCCATAAAACGCACTGTGAGTCTGACTCCTATTTTTCACTCTTTTTCTTCATTATTTTTAAAACACATTTGAGCGTAAAAAGGGATTGCTTATTCCATTTCACGCTTCAGACCGATGCTGATGGAAGGAGGGTGGAGATTACCTGTGCTGCTTGTGGTGGGCATCTCGGCCATGTTTTCAAGGGTGAAGGGTTTAAAAATCCGACAGATGAGCGGCACTGTGTGAACAGCGTTTCCCTGAAATTCACACCTGCAAGCTAATGCCTCGCTATCTCATTCCGTTATGTTGTGTTTCTGCATTATATACTGGTAGTGTTTGAAGGCAAGAGTTTGCTGGGCTATCGTATTCGAATAAAGGTCATTTAGTTGTAATTGGATGAACTTACAAATGCTCCTGTGTTGTCTGTATAGTGATTATGTTTATGTCATACATAAGTTCATGGATGTGATTTCCTTTGAAATTTTCATTTTTTTCGATTTTTTCAGAATAAATTTAAATTTAAAGATACATAATTTGAGGTGAATAAAGTATGCATTTTTTAACTTCAGAATAAAGTAAAAATATCAACAGGAGGTAAATTCAACAAATAATAGCAATATAATTCCATGTTCATCTTTTCTTCCAGAAAAAAAGCACAGAAGAAAATAGTAGAGCTGTCTAACATAATTTGTAAATTTAAAAGATAAACATTAATCTCTACGAATTGCCACTTCATCTAAAGATAACAGCCAATCAAAAGGAAGCCATTTCTGATTTTGTACAGCAATTTTTAGTTCAACGTTTTCCAAACTGTCACTCTCCGCCTCACAAGAGCCCCAAGTTCAATTTTCAGCTCCAATTTGTGGCCACGGCCTTTTCCATTTTTTCACCTTCATATTCCTAATATCATCATCATGAACAAACGTGAGAATATATCCATAAGGACCAAACCTCCAATACTACGAAAAAGAACGAACCAAATGCTAGAATCTCCAAGGTAAACTTCCTCCAAAAAGCCTGTCATGCTGGACTCTGTGCCCTGCTATCACACCTCCAAGGTAACCAACTGTTCATATCTTTAATGGGTTCATGCAGCAGAAATTAGAAGCTGAAATGGGCACTTATAAAGTTACAATCTTGGAAAAATAAGTTAAGCAATCAAAACCTGTTCTTGATAGCCCTGAATGTGTAGTTGAGTCTGCAGAATTGTGTTTTGATTTGAATGCTTCATCCATCCGACTATTATCGCACTTTTCTGCTGTTTCTAATTCAAAGTTAAAATTTTGATCATGAAATATTGTTGGCATATGCATATAGAAGTAGAATTCGCAGTTTCTGGTTAGTGTTTAGAGTTTTGATCATGAAATATTGATGGCATGTAGTAGAATTTTCATAATTCTAAGCTTCAGTCATTTCAATATGGAGGCTTAAAAGCAAGGATAGTGGAAGAGAGGTAGTTTATAATTCTCTGGTTATGCAGGGTTATGACATTATAGCTCAAACAAGTGTTTATGGGGCTAGAGTTCGGCAGTATGCTCATCACAGGACTTTGCAGTTGCCGTCCAAGTCTTCATATGCCAGGATAAATCATCGCCGAGTTGTGTTTGATGGAAGGCATTGTTCTTCTTGCAATAATGTTAGCAGGAATGGATCTTTCCTCCTCCATAGACACAGGCGGAAGTTGGGTGGATATCGGTTATCCGCGGTGCTTGATGTTTCCAGCGCTGTTGATGTCATCAATGACTTGGGTTCAGACACACTTACGTTGTTAGGTGTGATTGTGCTGGTTGTTCCGGCCTTCAAAACCATCAAAGCCAGTCCTGTAAGTTTATTTTTCCATGTGGGATCATTTTGTTACTTTGTTTGCTTGGAAATAGTTTAGGACAATAGTGTGTGTTAAGTTTTGCAAATGGGATGTCCTTTTTGCTAGGTAGGCACATGGTTTTCACAACTTACCTTAATGATTCAATTGTCTGCCTCAGATACTGGGATTTTTCTTTGCTGGTGTTGTGCTCAATCAGTTTGGATGGATTAGAAATCTTACCGATGTCAAGATTTTATCAGAATGGGGGATCCTTTTCTTGGTAAGTATGACGTTTAGTTGAATGTTAGAAAATTATGCAGAAGACTTATTGCATGCTTGCTTTTCTTCAAAACATGTGATCTGTTGATATTTAACTAAGTGTCTGCTTGCAGCTGTTTGAGATGGGCTTGGAGCTTTCACTTGCACGTTTAAAAGCCCTTGCTAAATTTGCGTTTGGCTTGGGATTGACTCAGGTGTGCTGCATAAGAAATCTTTTACTGATACTTGTTGTCATGATGTCACATTAAAATTCTTAAATTCTTTTTATCTGTTGTGTTGAAGGTTGTGCTGTCCACTCTTGCTTTCACATCATTTGAGCTCCCACCTAATGACGCTATCGGGACAAGGATTCTGATGTTCCTTTTTCATTCAAGACCTGATTTAGTAACTAATCTGCTCCTATTTTACTGACATAGCTCTCCCTTGGTTGCTCATCATTTTTCATGTATTGACTCTGAAGTGCTTGATATCACATAGGTGAACATCAGAAGCATCGACGAGGCTGTGGTAATTGGTGCTGCCCTGTCACTGTCTTCTTCAGCTTTCGTTTTGCAGGTATATTATACAGCAAAACCCGGCCCCATTCTTGATAGGAGGATGGAAGGATATTGGGAAAGTTTTCAACTTATTTTGTGTTATTGAAGTCTTTCTTTTGAAGTGTGAAGATTTGGGTGAATAAATATGATAAATGGCATAAGATGATTCACTTTATTTTCTGATTCTAACAAAGCTGCACCATTTTTTGCTTTGTGTAATCGAAGTTTAGCTACACTAGTTTTCTGGCTGCTTGTTGTGGTTGCCTATTGTTTCCCATGACATGTAAAATGGGAATAGATAAAAAGAGAATAAAAGATTAGAAAGATTACTTTCGATTTTGAGCTCATTTGGCAATCCCTCCAGCTTCTTGCAGAGAAGGGTGAACTTCCAACTAGACTTGGTTCAGCAACTTTGGGAGTACTCCTTTTACAGGTTTTATTTTCTCTTGTTCAACATATTTCCTCTGGTCTTTATATGAAAAAAAGATTTGTATGTAGTTTCACATGTATCAATATCTTCAAATATATTAAACCAATAACCTTTATGATTCCTACTGCTTGATATTTGCAGGACATAGCTGTTGTCCCTCTCTTAGTCATCCTACCAGTGCTAGAAAGCCAGGTACAATATCTGTCTGAATTGATTGCATCCTTTCTTCTCTAGATGTATGCTAGAAGTTCTAGCACATTGCTTTTACCTTAGAGTTCTGCTTTCCTCTACTGCTTTTTCTCACCAAATAGGAAATTTCGGTGCAGACCTTTACACAGGAGAGTGTATGGCCAATGCTAGCTCAAGAAAGTTTAAAGGCTTTATTAGGACTCGGCGTGCTTTCACTTGGGGGAAAATTCATTTTGAGGCGAGTTTTTGAGGTTAGTTAACGCAATGATAAGCAAAGCTAATTTACATCAAGCAAAGTAAGTGCAAAGTAAGTTTCTTCATTTCAGGTTGTTGCTGAAACACGAAGCTCAGAGGCTTTTGTAGCCCTCTGTCTGCTGACAGTTGCAGGGACCTCACTTTTGACCCAGAAGTTGGGTTTCAGCGATACGGTTAGGAATCATTTTCTAGAGTAAACACTCATCATAAACATAGTCGGTTTGGTAGTCCATCTAAGTTCTCGGTAATATATCTGTAGCTTGGAGCATTTCTTGCTGGGGCTATATTAGCAGAAACCAACTTCCGTACTCAGATTGAAGCTGATATAAGGCCATTCAGAGGGTTGCTTCTCGGGTTGTTTTTTGTGACCACTGGGACTTCCATTGACATGGATGTAATTTCCTACCTTTAATCGTCTCTGCAAATTTAATACTCAGAAGTGAAATTTCTCGCATGACATTTGTTTTATGCAGCTTCTTATCCGAGAATGGCCAAATGTTCTCTCACTGTTGGGTGGGCTGATTGCTATCAAAACCTTAATTATAACAGCCATTGGTCCTCGGGTTGGACTTTCTCTCCAAGAAAGCGTCAGGA
Source organism: Sherardia arvensis (assembly GCA_948330725.1). Taxonomy (NCBI): domain Eukaryota; kingdom Viridiplantae; phylum Streptophyta; class Magnoliopsida; order Gentianales; family Rubiaceae; genus Sherardia; species Sherardia arvensis. Next base: position 3,779,387 of record OX415238.1, on the reverse strand, counting down.
TAGGGTTCCTTCTATCCCAGGGAGGTGAATTTGCATTCGTAGTATTCTCACTTGCGAACGGGTAGAAACAACTACAAACTCTTTGATGATTTCCGTGCTATCTGTTAAGTTTCACTTACATGGATGTCTGTGCTTGACTGTAGGCTTGGAGTGCTCCCTCTTGAGCTCAACAAGCTTCTTATAATCGTTGTGGTGCTGTCCATGGCACTAACTCCTTGGCTCAATGAAATCGGACGAAAAGCTGCTGATCTTATCAGTGAGAAGTTTGAGCCATATGATGTATGTTATCGCTTTATTAACTTTAAAAAAATTCACTGTCACATGAAAAAGTTGAACTTCATAACTGATATTTTCTTTAAAATATGTTATTATAATCGCAGAAAAATGCTGAGGAGGTTAATTACACCGCAAGCGATCCAGTTGTTATCCTTGGATTCGGGCAGATGGGTCAGGTTCTTGCAAACTTCTTATCCACTCCACTGGCTTCAGGATTAGATGGCGACGGCGTGGATGCAGGATGGCCGTATGTAGCGTTTGATCTTGATCCATCTGTTGTAAAGGTAGTAAAGTTTTCTGAGTTTCATCATTCGTCTTAAATTATGCATTCATATGATAACCTTAAAGTTCCTAGCTAGTATGGAGTAAACGGTATAGTGTTCTTGTCTGAATGACTGTCTTGACAGAAATCTAAAACGAGCGGTTTCCCTGTTCTATATGGCGATGGATCGAGCCCAGCAGTTCTGCAATCAGCAGGCATCACTTCCCCGAAAGCTGTTATGGTTATGTACCCTGCCAAGGAAAAAACTATGGAGGCTGTTCAGAGAATACGCTTGGCCTTTCCCGGGGTATGTCTTTCTCCAAGAAATATATATGCATGTCAAAAATTATTCTTCAAGAAATATTGTTTTGATGGATGCATTTATTTCTTAAAAGAATTGATCAGATTTCAAAAATGCAAACATTTATATTTCTGAAGTGCTATACGCAGTCCAGTATTTTACTCAGCGTAGTCCAAAATACCAATGAAATGACACTACCGCCCCCTGCAAGTTGGCTAGTTTCTCAAAAACCAAATAAGCTGAGGTCATTTTTGTACTTTTACACCGTATTTTGGACTACAAGAGTAAAATACTGGACTGCGTATAGCAATACCTATTTTATGAACTCTGCTGTAAATTTATACCAAAATATTAGCCGGATTTTTTCACTCAGTTAATCTGTTCCTCCCAGACTCCGATATATGCCCTGGCACAGGACATGAAGCACTTATTAGACCTGAAAAAAGCAGGCGCTACCGATGTTATCCTTGAAAATGCAGAGGTATGGTAAAATACTAAATTGTATTCGTGGTTCATTTTGCAAGTTTCTTAAACTAATAAGTATTTTGGCGGTGCAGACAAGTTTGCAGCTCGGGTCAAAGCTGTTGAAAGGATTCGGTGTTATGTCAGATGACGTAAACTTTATCAGGCAGCTGGTTCGGAATTCCATGGAGCAGCAAGCTCAGGACACCTATGACAAAACCGGTGAGCCAGGTTCCGTTGTCATGAAACCATTGCAGGTAAGACAGCAGGAAAACTAATTTAAACTACTGCATTATAGGCATATTTTGCAATTAGTCCTGTTCTTCTCATCTGATCTAAACTAAACTGAACTAAATCTGATTTTTTCTTGAATTTTTTACAGGTGAGAGTTGCAGATTTGGTCGGTATCCAGGCAGTGAATGGATCAAATGAAGTGAAGGCGATAGACGGAGACTCATCCTGGTTATCTTCTGAGGGAACCGATGAGCTTCCAAAGTCCGACCAACCCGATGATTCTGTTTAGCATTTCATAGGATTAAACATAGACACTGCTTCATGCTTTTTTTCAGTTCATGATGTTGAAGGCAGTTGTACATTGTGCAAGATAAGTTGTACCATGAGATGCTAGGTACATAAACGTTTACATCACTCATTAATGTATGGTTTATATTGTTAAGGTGAAGATGCGAATTATGGATGAGGACAGAAAAGAATATACCAAAATCCCAAGGCAAACTTATTTGTCCTAGAAATGCTTGTTTCTAGCAAAATATCTTGAACTTTGGTTTATTCTCATGCATGGATAACAAGAAGAAATAAAATGCTTGTTCAAGTATTGATGCCTAAAGAAAGTTGGTCCTTTAATTGACCATTTATTCATTGGATCAAATGGTAGATGTTTTTTATTCAATTTGACAAAAACAATAAAGTGTGAATGTAACTTGTTTAAAAAGTGTGTGAATAATTCTAAAAATTAAGGAATAGTTTGTTGATCATCAAAATTTTGTCATTGTTTTTTAGTTTTCTTCAAATTATTTTTCACTTGTCAGTATTAATTATCATGTTCCGTGAGCGTGATCAATTATTTTCTTAAATTTCAATTTTTATTTTATAATTGAAATTCAAACACTATATCTTTTAATTAAATATATCATTAACTAAAATTAAAAAGTATATAATGAAACATATTTTAATATAAAAATGCAAAAAATATACTATTTTTTATTTTAAGATATAAAGCTCATGTTAAAAGGTACATTATTTAATTTACCAACTCCATATGGTATAATTTCAAAATTTATAAGATTTAACATGGAAAATATGTGATTCGGATTAGTGGCACAGTACACCTCAACCACTGCCAACTCCCAACTCCTAATTATATGGACAAGATCCATTTTTATTAATTACTGAATTTCCAACCCATAATCTTTTCCTTGTTTGCGTAAAATAATTAAAAATGACAACAATGCAAATATTATAATAGTGAAAAAACAAAAGCTGCAAATCTTCTTCATCATCATCATCATCTTCATCGTACCTTTTCTTAGCAGAGCGCATATGGAGAGGTGACATCTGACAGAGAAACAGTGAAAAACTGGACTCGACAGTGAACAACAGACGACGACGTTTCGCTCCCAAACAAACCACCCGTCAATGCAATTCATATCCAATTGCAATTATTGACGCAGTCGTTTTTCTTTCGAAATACTATTTTATATATTAAATATTAGTTTCCATGGGAGAAGACAAGGAGGAGCAAAATCCACACCAAGAATCTGAACAAAACTTCAATTCCAAGCCTGCTCCCACCGCGGTGGTTGACGCCCCTCCTGCCAGCTCCGCCACCGTCGCGCCGGAAATGCCGCCACCGGGATCCTCTTGGTTTACTCCCGTGAGGTAAGGCCTTTATGAGAAATTTACTTCAGAATTTGGTGGCAGGTGAAAATAATTTGATTTTTAGTGTTTTTGCCATGTGGGCTTGCTTCAAAGCTGGGATTTTTACTTGTTCTTGAGATTTCCTAGGAGAAAAAGCTGGGAAGAGTTGTTTTTTATGTTCAAGAAAAAAATGTTGATTTTGGATGTTGTGTGTTGAGTTCGTGTTAGGGAGCTAGTTAAATTGATGCTGCTTGGAGGTTGTGCATTATAATGACTTGGAATAATAGGTTTTATTTTTGGTTTTGGTAATGATGCTGCTTGGAGCTCTTGGTTTATGTAGTAATGTGGTGGCAGGCGAATATAGTTTGATTTTTAGCGTGTGGGTTTGCTTTGAAGCTGAGATTTTTACTGGTTCTTGAAGGCGGTGTTAGAATTTTTTTGTGTGGAAGAGTTTGTTTTTTTTATCTTCCGGAAATTAATGTTGATTTTGGGTGTTGAGTGTTGAGTTGTTGCATTTCTTGGCTTTGAATTTGATGCTGGTTGCAGATTGCTTGTGATATTCTGCGTGATCAACTTGATTAACTACATTGATCGGGGTGCTATTGCGAGTAATGGTGTGAATGGGAATCCTAGAACTTGCAAAAGTGGTACATGCTCAGGCGGTAGCGGTATTCAGTATGTTCCTCCCCTGCTAATTAATTTATTTTGATTTTTTAATATTGGTTTGTTTCCTTTTGTATTAGTATAATGTTGCTAATTATCCCCTGATGTTATACTTTGTTTCTTGTTCAATGCAGAGGTGATTTCAAATTGAGTAATTTCCAAGATGGTATTCTATCGTCAGTTTTCATGGTTGGATTTCTTGTAGCATCTCCAATATTTGCTACCCTAGCCAAGAGGTAATTTAAAGGAAGCTATGCTATGTTTGAATTTAAACAACGATATGTCTCATAAAAAATACCATTGACATTTGAATGAAATTTTTTGTATTATCCTACTTAAACCTGCACGGAATGAGTGTTTGGCCACGTGCCTTGTTTCTCTCTGTGTTAAAGCTCTGTTCAATTAGATGTTATTCTTCAATCATTTCTTCCCTGACTATCATATTCTTATTATATTGTCTTTTTCTTTTTGCCTGTGGTATTGTAGTGTTAACCCCTTTAGACTTATTGGAGCTGGTTTGAGCGTTTGGACTATTGCCGTTGCTGGTTGTGGCTTTTCAATTGATTTTTGGTCAATTGCATTTTGCCGCATGTAAGTTTAAATTTATCTTTTTCTGATAGTGCATCTATATTATTTGTGAGTTTTCCACCTTTAGAAATAGAAAGAACAGCGAAACTAATATGTGCACTTGCTTTAGGTTTGTTGGAGTTGGTGAGGCTTCTTTTGTGAGTCTTGCAGCTCCTTTCATTGATGACAATGCCCCACCTTCAAAGGTTAGCTTTCATCAACCTTCTCAATGGTAAATGTTTTTTCAACTACTGCTCAGTTTACTGATGTAATCATCATATTCTTGTAAACAGAAAGCAGCTTGGCTGGGTTTATTCTACATGTGCATACCTTGTGGTGTTGCACTTGGTTATGTCTATGGTGGATTGGTAAGCATATACTCTTGACTGATCACGATGAAGTTCATATTAGAATGTTCTTTATAAGACACTTGGATAGCGCCAGCATGTGATATCTGCTGATTTGTTGACATGTTTTTGCTTTGGTTCTTGGTCATTCATGTTTTATCTCTCATCAACATGACATTATAATGAAATTTTTTCCATTTGATAGGTCGGAGGCCATCTCAGTTGGCGGTATGCATTTTGGTTTGAAGCTGCCATGATGCTCCCTTTTGCCGTGTTAGGTTTTGTGATGAGACCCCCGCAGCTTAAAGGTGCTAATTTGGCCAAATGTAATGTTATCGTTTTGTCATACAACTACTGATATATGAATGTCATTATAGGCTTTGCTCCTGCTGGATCAAAAAGTGCATTGACTCCTGTGGAGTCGGCTGTTTCAGAAGATCAAGGTGCTGCATTTTTTAATAAGCATGCGAACTTTACGTACTTCCTTTGGGATTTTATGTCAGATTCTCCTAGATATGCAATTTTTGCATTTACTCTGGTGAAACTTTACTTGAAACTATTGAGCACACACACTAGTAATTTCAAGCATGCAAGCTGTGGAAGTGAGTTTGTAAGATATACGGTGGTCAGTCCTGGTGTAGATTTTGGGAACCTTGTCAGTCTTTTGGGAAATAAAATGATTTTTATGCAAATAATGATACTAACCTTAGTAGTTTTTCACATGCAGTCCTTTAAGTGTTCATTTGCTTGATTTTACAACTCTAATGTGTGAAAGTGCTAATTTACCAAACGGCTAGAAATTTACTAATATTTTTTAGTATGTGTTTGATCTACTTTCATAAGGACGTAAACACTACCTAATCTTAGTTTCTCTTTGCTTGCACATTAGTCTAAACGGGCCATGTTGACCAGCAGAACAAAATACCCCTTTTATTATTCTGATATGCCTCTGAACGATTTTCTTTCAAATTCTTAGATGGCCGCGAAATACCAATCACAGAAGAGTCTGAGAAGCAAATCTCTGGGCCATCCAGGTGATGATATTTTTGAACAATGCTGCATCTGTGATTGAATGCTAAATTCTTTTGATTGATTTTATTTGATACAATTCCTACCATTCTAGTTGGACAAAAGGGCAACCTCTGTTATAACTGAATGCTCAATGCTGTAACTTTAGTTCTGAAATGTGTAAGATTTTCATTTTGTAGTATCTGTTGCGGGTCAAAGGATAGTACAAAACCAGGCCACGTCAAAGAGCTTTTGAGAGATGTCAAAAGCATTTTGGCTGACAAAGTTTATGTCGTGAATGTTTTAGGTACGGCTTTCTACCTCATGAAAGTGGCCATAAAAATTACGTCTGTTGAGTTTTCTCTTAGTATTTTTCTACTTGATGTCTTTTTCAGGCTATACTGCCTACAACTTTGTTATAGGTGCATATTCCTATTGGGGACCAAAGGCTGGCTATAACATATATCACATGGTAAGCTCTAATGTCTTTGTATATAATGGAAAAGGGCTTGTACTTTACATTTCTTAGTACTCCTGATGCATAAGAGATGACGGTGCTATAAGTTGTGCTATCCATTTTACCGCTTAATAAATAGTGGATCTGTTGTGGACTGAGCATAATTATATCAGTGACGTCAAATGTTAGAAAGGAGTTATTATTATCATTTAATCATTATACAAATTTATACACCTAAACAATGTGAAAATAGTATGGCATATTTGTTCAAATGGCTGACTTGTTTCTTTATTCAACCCCAGAACAATGCAGATCTTGTCTTTGGAGGTGTTACTTGTATTTGCGGCGTATTTGGAACAATAGCAGGCGGATTGGTTCTTGATCGCATGACTTGCACAATCACAAATGCTTTTAAGGTAGATTGATGTGCTTCGATTGCAATACAAGTTGCCTAGTATCGTCAAGTACTCAAACATTTCCCTTCCGGTTATTTATGTCTTACTTTCTACTCTTTTGCAGCTTCTTTCTATGGCAACCTTGTTCGGGGCTGCATTTTGCTTTTCTGCCTTTTGTTTCAAGAGCATGTACGTGTTCATTGCTTTTTTTGCAGTAGGAGAACTGCTAATATTTGCCACTCAGGTAAACTCCCGATAAAATCCTTTTCAACGGGCAGCAAAGCATGCTCGTAGTGTAAACTTTCTACCATTGATTTTCAAACATTATAAATTTTAAAAAGTTGCCGGTGCCATTCTGCCATGGCAGGGCCCTGTGAATTTTGTATGCATGCATTGTGTGAAGCCGAGTTTGAGACCATTGGCCATTGCAATGTCCACTGTCTCAATACACGTATTTGGGGATGTCCCCTCCTCCCCGCTAGTAGGAGTTCTCCAGGTATATATACACATAATATACAAGTAATGAAACCATCAACAATAGGCTAAATTAACCGAGCAATGTATATTTTGTTCTATTTTCACAGGACGGTATTCACAATTGGAGAGCAACGGCGCTCATCCTGACATCGATTCTGTTTATTGCAGCTGCAATATGGTTTATCGGTAAGCATTTTACATCAAAACACGCTTATAATGGATCTTTTGTGCCATATTCGTTTAACTGATTTGTTTTACGGTTTTACTTGTGTAGGTATCTTTCTGCACAGTGTTGATAGATTCGACGAAGAAAGCGAACATGGGAACACTGCAACTGATAAGGCAAACACCACACCTCTGCTTGAAGAAAAGGCAGTAGTAGAAACAAACAGAAGCATTTGTTAACATGGGACACTAAAAATGCATAAGAAAACATTTGCATTAACTTTCCACCTGTATATTCAATCTTCTGGCAAATGTTTCTTCTCTTTAGTAAATATTTTGTTTATAATTTTCAACCGTAACTTTGAATAAAACTATGCTCAAGTAGAAGTGACGTCTTTAACCTCACCATAAGCAAGTCTTTGTTTTTAAATATTTTGCCTGTCGTTTAAGTGTTTACTGTGTGCGTCCACTGGACTCGAAACCATGGCAAAGTCAATTTTGGCTACATTTTTTTCTCTAAAGTACCTATTAAAATAAAGGATTACTACTTGTAAAACTGGAATAATTTTATTCTAAAAAATACCAAAATATATAAATAAATCAGATAATTTTAAAAAAACTTCAGTTTTATTAATTTGTTAAAATCTTAATTAAAATTTAAATACATGCTAGGTCGAAATTAATTATTCAACTTCTATTACCAAGAACCAAGGTTTTGAACACTCCGGAAACTTGGTACCAAAACCGTGGGAAATTTTCGAATACTGTGGGAAGTTTGCGACTATAAAAACAGAGGTTTTAGTTTCTTGTAGCACATTCTTTTCGGCTTATCGATTTTCAACATTTACTGACATGGTTCCAACGGCAGCGATGCTCATCCTCCACCGCCCCTCCCAATCCACCGCGCCACCACCGTCATCACCGCCACCACAGAAGCCTTCCTCCCCCGCTTCTCAGATCAAAGCCTCACTCCAGAAGTGGTTTTCCGACAAGTCCCCTGCTTTCGGACAGGTTGCTCGACAGAGCCATGATTCTGGGATTTTGGACAAGAGGTTTCCGGATATCGATGAAATCTGCAACTGTTGATCAAGGCTCAAAAGCCGAAACTTGTTTGCTGTATAGCTTGGTTTTTAGTTTAATGTTTGGCACAGTTTAATGTTTTCTCATCGTCCAAATGTTTGGCGCATGATCTTCTATGAATTTTGTTCAGTCTAATTCAGTCTCATATGATGAAATTCATCTTCATTTAGTTATACAACTTCTGTTCAAATCAGTTTAGTTCAGTTCCAGCTCAAATAAGCCGGGTGATCTTTTTATCACCGTGAAAGAACATGGACTAATACATGGATTAACTAGCACATCTTTGAATTTATTTTAATAATTTGCGAAAAAGATGAAAGATATCCACTCTGATAAAGATAACTTATTCCAAGCACATAATATAAACTGATTATTCTCGTACAAAACAACCCATCTATATGAGTACAAGAGAATTTATTCCCATCTCAAATGAATCTGCTACCAAATGGCCAAAATGATGGCAAACAATTACACAAGCGAAAGCTCACCAGCTGGAATCGACCTTTTCACGAGCTTAGACCAAGCTTCGTTGGTTTCAGCAATAACCTTAAGAGCATAGTCCTGTTTACATGGACAAAACAAGAAGTGAAAAACATGTTAGAACAATGTATCTCGACTATATATGCTGGTGTAATTCGATAATGTACCTTATTTGCAGCTTTGTTCCCAAGGCCAAACTTATTTGCAGGTTTTCCATCGGGAATTTTGTAATCCCTAAACCAGTCACGGATTGCAGTAAGAGTCCCCTGAATGTTTACACAGTATTACTGTTAAGTACTTCTTACTATTACTAGTAACTACTGAAAATCCTGTTTAAACTTGGATGTAACTTCTTACTATTATCAGTAACTACTGAGTTGGAGAAAAAACAAGTCCTATCTCAACAAGCCAATCAGTTAAACTTGGATGTAGAACTTCAAGTTTAGAGTATAGAATCAGACATGTATTTCAGACACACTCTATAGAACAGGCATCGCAAACATGTTCTTTAAACAAAAGAGAATAGAGCATACCGGAAAGTGCTTCTCCACGTCATCAACATCATTAACAAGTGAGGCTCTTGGATCGTCTAATGATATTGCGACAATTTTCCAGTCAAGCTCACCCTCGTCAATCATTGCTAGAGCGCCTAAAGGCTTGACTTTTAGAACCTCACCAATACTGCCACGCCTATCTCCAATCTCAACAACATCAACTGCATTTCAACAACTTTTTGTTAGAGGCTTATTTATTAGGTAAGTTAGTGTGCATCATTTGACATCATTTGGTAAAGGTGAAAATTTTACCGGGATCATTATCTCCAAAAGCTCCATCTACATCTGCATTTGCAGATGAAGGGTCTTCCCATGTTTGTGGAAGCAAGCCATAATTCCAGTTGATGTTGTACCTGAAAAATACAAGCAATTTTGCACCAAAGTATGAACAACGAGAAAAGCCGGAGAACAACCACAACACACGGAAAGCTACAAAAAATACAAGAATTCAGCTTTCAAGTTCATATGGTTTATAACAGTGATGGAAATACATTTCCATTCTTAATATAACAACTAACAAAGGCCAAGAGCAGCAGTTTGAAATGTCTTCCATTGCATTTTTGAAAAGGACAAACTTCTAGATTTAAAATTTTCCCAGCAAAATCAAGGGAGCTAAGAGTTGCAAAAAACAGGCTAAAAAAGACTACATTTTTATTTTCATAGAGGAAAAGTCATTCAGATCAATAAAATTCAGTCAATCACGTTTCATCAAGGCCCTAGAGTCAGAATTATGAGCCACAGTAATCAATCTAACGTCACTAATTTTGTAATAGTCCTATATAGTGGAACCCAAAAACTTAACACTAAGTGATGCAAGCTTATTCGCACCAATCCTATGTGTTTTAAACTAGCAAGCAGCAACATCCCAAAAGGATTAAGAGTATAGTACAGTGGTTCTTACGGATAGTATCTAAGCTTGCCCTTCTTTGTATCCTGCTTTATGGGGGTAAAATACTCATCTGTGGCAACCTCCATCTTTGCACTCGATTCCTTAGGAATTTCAACAATAAAATTGAAAGTGCCATCGCCTAGTTTCAGCGGGATATCATGCCATGGGGATATCTGCACATTAGGTTCGAAAGATAATTCCTTTAAAATCAATAAACCAAACAACAAAATTTTTATCAACAACAGCTACAGCAATAACATATTCAGAATTAAGTAGAAGACACACCTACATTTTCCGGGGACTATAAGAAAATGTAGCTAGCAACTCCTAATGCTACAAGCCATACTCAGATTATTTTTACAGCATAGTTATATTCCACAAACAAATTGGGGGTAAAAAAACAATCTTGAAAGCAAAATATGGGCAAAACTTCTGAAGTCAACAACATTAACCATTATACCAATTCAGAACAGCAATTTCATAAAGATCCACTTTCAAGAGAAATCAGCAAGAACCCACATCAAACAAACGCTCGAATCAGCAAAAAATGCACAAAGTTTGTACCTTTTTGCCAGAATTATCGAGGAAGAACAGTCTATAGTCAAGGGTTTCAGGCTGGCCTTCTTCCTTGACCAAAACCTGCGGATTGTAGATAGCCTTGCAAGTGAAAAGCCGCCTCTTCTGCAGCAGCGGCCCGTTCTTAGGGCTGTAATTGAAGCAGAGGCCGAGGCTTTTACGCAACGGGGCTTTCCGGAGCAGGGAGGTGGTGACAGTGTTGCTAGCGGACACTACTGCTCGGGTGGCCGCCATTGTTGGTGGTTGGTGGAGTGTGGAGAAGCTGGAGAGGCTGCTACTGGGTAGAGTTTTAAATGTTGACCACAGACCAGTTGGGATTGTTTGATTGGTTACAGAGTGGACCAAGTGACGTCAAAAACCATGAACTCCATCTAATGTTAAATTTCCTCAAATATTTCCAGTATTTTTTTGCTTAAAGATCCAGATTCCATTATTCTAACATTTATTTTGGTCAAGTTTGGATAGAGGACAAAACTAGTGATAGTATGTGACTTCGTGTGCTTCAATTCAGTCTAGTTAAGTAAGATTTAAGTTGGACTGAATGAAACTTAACTAAACTGAATGATGAATAGACCAATTTTACCACTAAATTTTTATATTTTTTTAGTTCATTCATATTTACTTTCATCTAGTGAAAAGTAACTTTTGGATAATATGGAAAATCTGAATGTAACATTGTTATCTCAAACTGAAACCTTAGTTTACAAAGGTTCATAAACATTCTATATCTTTACAATTTACAACAATCCTCACATAAATTTTAAACATCCTAATTCCTCCTAAACCATTGCAGCAAAAAATTTCAACTGCTGAGCACAAAACTCAGGTTTCTAGCTACCCAAGAGACAGATCATAGCTGGCTGGATTAGCCCTTCTAACAAGTGTATTCCATGCCTCTTTGCATTCCATGATAACCTTAACAGCATATTCCTGTGAAAAGTAACCAAATCTATATTACAAAGGATGAAAATAAGAAATCAGATTCAAGATTTAACTCGTGTACATCTAATGTTCAGTAAATACCTTGTTTGCCGGTTTGTTTCCTAGACCATACTTGTTTCCGACTACTCCATTATAAATCATCTTATAATCTCTGAAGAACTTGCTCAGATCCCCGAGAGTTCCCTGAAAAAATTTACGGCTAGTGTTAGACTGTAACGTAAACGATCACAGGATCAAGAGTAGTTATTAACCTACCGGAAAGTAGTTGTCAATGTCATCAACATCGTGAACGAGAGAAGCTCTAGCATCGTTCAAAGAGATGGCTATTATTTTCCAGTCAAGTTTTCCTTCGTCTATCAATGCAAGAGTGGCTAGCGGTTTCACTTTCAAAACCTCGCCAACTTTAACAGATGAGCTACCAATCTCAATAACATCAACTGCAGAAAAAAGCAAACCATATAATGTATATATTTTAGACATTAGCAGTTTCACAGAATGATAAGTGTCTATACCAGGATCATTGTCTCCCAATGCCCCCTCTACATCTAGGTTTGCGTAAGAAGGATCTTCCCATGTTTGAGGAAGCAATCCGTAATTCCAGCTCATATTGCATCTAAGAAAGATATATGCTAGTGAGATTATCGATGCCAAAAAGGGGGAAGCTAACGAGAAAAGGATCAAATTTCACTAGAAAAGGACAGGTTTTGGAAATCCAAAACATTCTACAGCACATTTCATGGCATTTTGGCTAAACAACAAGATAGGAAAGCCACATGAATAGGTTCACCCCGACGAATAATGAAGTGCTCAGACAATATTTACAGCAAAAGCACAAACCTTTGAAGCATTTCCATATAGTTTCCTAGCAATACACATAGTCCATTTGTGCATCGAATCAACTTTTTCAAGCAGCAGACATTTAAAGATCCTGTTTTCTAGTGACAATAAGAAAAGAAAGTAAAATATGCTAAATATTTGCCTTTCTATTCATTCCAATACAGCAAAAAAAAAAAACATTGTAAATAATGTAGCTATATGAATTCCTACAAACCTAGTTAATTCTTCGATCAAATTAAATCACACTGACATTGCATAGAGAAAATGACAAGAAAATTGTTAGACATAGTATCATGTTACCGAAGTATTCCCCCTCTCTTGTCTTGTGTGATAGGGTTAAATTGTTCACAGGTTGCTAGTTCCATCCTCAAGTTTGTGTCTTTCGGAATCTCAACCACACAATTGAATATCCCATCTCCCAACTCGAGCGGTATGTCATGCCAAGGCGAAATCTGCATATTCAAATTTCAAACACACGATCCATAAATCGAACATTGATGAACCTTGCTACTAAACATGTCATTTCTTGAACTGAACAACAATACATGGAGGAAAGGGGTTATCAAGAACACATTTTTATCTTTTCACACCATCTATCTGCAGCAAATACACTCAAATTTAACACATTTTTGCTGAACTTTGGTATCAATCAAAGTTGCAATTTTGAAATAGCAAATAACATCAACAATTAACAACAAATAAACTGCATTTCCAGCTCCGGTAAAGTTTCAAGTACCTTTCTGCCGGATCCGTCAGTTAAGAAGACTCTGTAATCAACGTCTTCGATTCGGCCCTCTTCTTTAATCCGATACTGAGCATCGCTAGCAGCGCAAGCTAAAACCCTCTGATTCCGGCGAGCCAAACTGTCGGAAAAAAAACTGACATTCGTTCTCCGGCATAATGGGGTCTTCCTCGACGGCCAATAACCGGCGCTGATGAAACCTCTTCCAGCAGCCGCCATTGATGCTAATCTTTGCGAATTCTTTCTCTCGGTTTATACAAGTGACTACAGCTCTCATTTCTCATCATTCGCAGTTGGGAAAATTTATTGATCATCTTAGCTTGTAGTTGAAGGTTACAACATGAGAATCATGTGGTGATGGTGAATGATTGGTTTGAATTAGCGACGGAAATCGCCCGGGAGTAGTTTTATCTGGCACTTAAACGACGGCTGCGGCAAAAGGTTAAAAAGTGAGTCTAGTAAAAATTGTTATTAAATTTCACTTAGACCCTCGTATATATGTAAAATAATATCCGAGGTAGGAAACTTTTGGTAAACTTTTGCAAATAATTGTTTTCTTAAAAAACGTGATAGTATTATTTATTAATGCTATTGGCTTTAATGATATCACTATAGAAATGAGAGTTATTGTATTTGTGTTTTGCTCTATCGAGTCGTGCTTCCTTCTCATCAATTTCTCTCCAATTTATAAAAGTAAAATTTCCACATTTTCCTATTGAAATACTCCTAATATCGTAAGATAGTAGCAGTTAGAATTTAACAAATTTTATTTCATTATATAGATGAGTGTTTCACTTTTATTTTACAACACGTATCATTTTGAAACTATAATTTAATGATTTATTCAAATAAAAATATTATGTAATTTTAATACTCCATTCATGATTTTACCACATTCATAATTGTAAATATATTAACTTTTTATATTTACATTGAAATTAACAATTAAATAGTTTTGAATCAGCCAATAAAAATTAAAATGTGCAACACCACTTAGAACTTGTTTTCCAAAATTTATCAAATAAATGTGAAATAAATTAAACTAAATTTAAGTAAAACGTCTGAATGGGGAAGAACAAAAGTAGCTTATGGACTTGATTAAGCAAAAGTAGAATCCTTGGGCCACAGCGAAATTATATTTCCTCATAGGCCCTGTTGGCTAAATACATGCATAATTTCGAAACAGTAAATCCCGCCTAGGAGATGGTAAATTCGGAGTTCCCAAACTATAAAACCTAAACCCCAAACTGGATCATTTTATTTCATATTTCGTATAATCCTAGGATTCTACCAGCAGAGCTTCTTAAACTCAACAAAACAATGGCTTCCTCCGAGATCGAAATCGTCCCCGAATCCAACGATCACACAAACTCCGCCGCCCCAAACCCTAGCCCGCCGGTAGCTGCGATCGTCGACGTCTTCACCGCCGCGGCATACGGCGACTTCGAGAAGCTCCGGCGATTCGTCGAGGGCGACGGCTGTTCTGTAACAGAACCGGACGGTAACGGTTACTACGCTATTCAGTGGGCAGCGCTCAACAACTTCGCTCATATTGTGCAGTACATCATCCAGGTACGATTCTATTCCTGCTGATTGAGTTTTTTTAAGACTGAGTTGTTTGATTTTTGAGTTTGCCGGTTTTGTGTTTGAAGCATGGCGGAGATGTCAATGCGGCAGACAATGCTGGACAGACGGCTTTGCATTGGTCGGCGGTCAGGGGCTCGATTTCGGCTGCAGATGTTTTGTTGCAGGATGGAGCACGAGTTGAGGCTACTGATGCTAACGGTTTTCGGGTAAACCATTTGAACTGATTGTTATGTGTTGTGTTTTGCCTAATTTCAGTGTTGACTAGATCAGTTTCTGGCTTTCTCTTGCATTTTTTTAGCAAATGAATTGATTCTAGAGTGATTTAAGTGCGAGCGACCTAGTATTTCATGAAATGGGACTCGATGCATATGTGTAATACAGCAGGGCAGTAGGAAATATAATTAAGTATCTTAGAGAAAAATAATTAGAATCTGCTGTATATTGAGCACTGTTTCATTGCAACGACATATGCCTGCTTTTTAATTACATGCTAGTAATGCAAGCATTTTCACCTCAGGCAGTTCACGTGGCAGCTCAATATGGACAAACAGCATTTTTAAATCACATCATTGCAAAATGTCATGCGGAATTTGACGTGCCTGATAATGATGGAAGAAGTCCCCTTCACTGGTAAGTTAAGATTTTGTATCCTGCAACCTTATGTCATGTTTCTTATCTTGATTATCACTGTCCATTATATTTCTTTAAACATTCAGATTGCTGGTATCTTAACATTTAAATTTTAGTAGGGTATAAAAGTTGAGTTTCGGATGGAAAGTCGTATACTTTCTTCCATCCCACTTTTCCCACCCAATTCCTACCTTGATTTTCAAGGCAAATTCGATGACTTTAGACATATAATTGTGAACTTTAGTCAAATTAAATTGTGGCGTAATATTTAGAAAATATACCTTGACGTATCTAAGAATATTTCACATGATTATGCAAGTACTAGCATTTCAACTGCTTTTATTGTCAAACGCGCCTTGACAAACATGGTGAAATAAAAGAAGGAATATTGGAACGTAGGATGTAGGAAGCATTAGGAGGTGGAAGTTGACCCAACTTTAAAGTGAAGAGCCCTACTTATCGACTGATTATTCTCGTTTGAATTAGAAAAATATGAGCTTTCTGCACATTTGATCATTTCTTGGGTAAGGGTTCACCTCTTTACAACAATCTACCTTATTTATGTAAATCAATTGTCTTGCTTGGCTATGGGTCATCATGCACAAAGTGTTTGGATACCCATTCTACTATTTCAGTTTTCCAATTGATCATGACACAACAAATGGTATCCTTCAGGGCTGCTTACAAGGGTCATTGCGACACAATTAGGTTGCTGTTATTCAGAGATGCGTACCAAGGAAGACAAGACAAAGAAGGTACTATCATGTTACACATCTTCATAACCCATATAACCACCTGCTATGTCTATCACATTGTTTTGTAACTTTTCATATCTCCATCAATAGCAGCTACTTAGTTCTAAATGATTGCTGGAAAAATAAGAGACATTTCATTGTCTTACTCAGTAACCATGCGTTACACATGTGGTTTAGTGCTTGAGAAAGAAAAGAAAGAACAAGACTTCCATCTACTATTAGACAGGGCCACTAATGAGCTGTTCCTATATTAAATCATTGAACTGAAGGCAACAGTTCACTATATTCTAGAAGTATCTTATGATTTTAACTTTCATAATTTGATAGCGTGTGATCCAACTTTTAGGCTTTCATGGCAAAATTTATTTATTACTGAAATGCAGGTTGTACCCCTCTTCACTGGGCCGCATTAAGTGGAAGTCTGGAGGCTTGTACAATACTAGTTCACTCAGGCACAAAGGAAGAATTACTTGTAAAAGACAAGAATGGGTTGACTCCTATACAGCTTGCATTTGAAAAGGGTCAACGCCATATTGGTCTATCCCTAGTAGGTAACCTTGTACCCAGAACTATGTGATTGCACCAAATCAACTTCGTTATATCAAAGGGAATCTGTCCGTGGAATAGCTCTTTTTATATATGTATAACAACTCATGAATACTTTGTTGGCTTTCTGCTGTTTCATTGGCATTTGTGATGATTTTCTAAAATGCAGAAGGCAGGAGCAGATTAAACTTTTGTGAATGCTGTTTAAATTAGAAACTGAGAATAGTGGGATCTCCTAGCACTCCTTAAACGTGAACTTGAACTGTTTTATAATTTTTTACATCTGTTTTTATATTTTCTCATCTGATACATAGATTGTATTATTGAAATGCAGTCTAAAGCTCTGGGCACACAAAATAAGGGGTGGAAGTTTTTGCCCTGGAAAGATGGAAACGTTGGATATGCTCCTTTCCTATTCTCTCTTATATTTTTGAATATCATTCTTTTTATCAATTCAGTTCTTTTTGGTGAGTTATGTTTTTGGCGTCAGTTTATTTAGTTATAAGTCAGGAACCTTCCTTTAGAAACTTGTTTAAGACCTTCTGCTTGTGCTAGCTTCAAGTTTGACGAGAGTAACTGCTGTTGTTGGACTTTGGGGATGGACCGGTGTTTCATTTGGTTTGGCTTCACTTGTAATGTTAGTTCGCTGTAGTAGGTAAGAGTTTTCTTCCTAATCTGATAAGTTCCTGATGTTTTCCTTTCAATTTTTTTAATTTTTTGGGTTCAGATGCATGTAACGTATTTTAACACTTTTATGGTGTGACTGAATTGCAAAGTAAACAAATTAAAGAAGTCTTAATTTTAGAATTAAAGTTGCAAACTTTATGAACCAAAGTAGTATTTCAATGGGCATCTATATCCTACTAGACATGTTCTGTATGAAACAGCTTGCACAGTCTTCATTAATGGTTACAGAAAATTATTAAAATCAACAAAACCCCACTGAGTTTACACGACCACCCAGTTTATCACCCAAATAGTCTCATGTGATTTTTACACAGATATTGTCCGTTCTTAATCAATGAGATTGTTGTGCAGTTCCAGTTGGAATTGATCCAGGTACTATTATATAATTGCTTGTGCACTGAATGATTGACGAATGGTTAGTCCATCATAGGCCTAGCTCTTACCTTTGCAGTTCCCTAACATGAAGCCTCCTTTATTAAGTGGTAATGGTTACGTCGATTTTCATTAAACAGAATAATTACTAGTATTTTGTGGTTGATGAATATACCTTAAGGTGTCCACCATTTATCTGGCTATCTAGTTGCTGTTCAGTTTGATTATGGTTGCAAACACGGTTGTGTTTATAGGCTGCTGGTTTGATTTCATTTGAAGCTCGGCAAATTTGCAATATAATTTGTTGAAAGTAATTTTTGATAGTTTTCATATGACTGCAGTAAAGATCCGGGTTTTATCCAGACAAGAACGGATCACTCAGAGGCTGAGGTGCGCTCGCTGTAACCCAGTTAGCTCATATTTTTCTTAACCTGCTCCATTTAAAGGAGTTTAACGGTATTGTTTCAAGTGCAGGACCCTTTATTGGACATTGAACTGAATAGTTCTTCAATTTGGACTGGAAATTGGAATCAACTTTGTCCAACATGCAAGGTCATTTATTATTATGTTTTTTTTCTGTTACCGATCTATGATGCACTTCAATTATAAGAACCTATCATGGTACTTTAAGCATCGTTATAAAAATTTAGTGCTTCTCAACATATTCATTCTACAGATAATCAGACCTGTTCGCTCCAAGCACTGTCCAACTTGCAAACACTGTGTCGAACAATTTGACCATCACTGTCCATGGATCTCAAACTGTGTGGGCAAGGTATTTCTCGACAATTTACTGATGACAAAGCGTGCATTGATTTTGAGAAAAAACTCGCTGTAATTTGCATGACTACTTTGCAGAGAAATAAGAGGGACTTCTTTATTTTCCTCATCTTGGGGACTGCAACATCATCCATTGGCGGTGCTGTCGCCATACAAAGTATACGTTTCATCTAATAAACTGCTTATATGACATTAAAGTCTCGATGTGCTATTTACTGATCTGATGCAATGCCTTGATAGGAACTTGGATCTTGACACCGTTAAAAGGGGAGACATGGATTCATCATATCATATTTCAACATCCCGGTGCTTTTGCCTTCCTTGTCATGGACGCTTTTATTTTCGCAGCTGTTGCTACTCTCTTAGTTGTTCAAACATACCAGGTTCGTGATTATTGATTAGCAACATGTTCTTATGACAAATCTATATGGGAATGCATACTTGTGACTGTAGACTTGCAAACTTAGTGAAATGTATTGTGCAGATTGCTCGGAACATCACCACTAATGAAACGGCAAACGCTAAACGGTATGCATATCTCCGTGGACCAGATGGGCGTTTCCGCAATCCATATAATCACGGGTGCAGAAGGAATTGCTTGGACTTCCTCATAAATGGCCATACTAATGACAGTGAAATCGCCTGGCCTCCCCTGGAACAGGCTGCTAGATAGCACACACACTCACCTGTCATATTTCCATATTCCTAATTGACATACAAGAATTTGGCCATTTTTAGTGTAAGAACCACCATGAATAAGTTGTACATTATCTAGCAAAGTTCATATTTCAAGTTAGAATGTCATTGTCCTATGTTTGGGTAGGCATTTCATTTTAACTTTTTAAGTAAATTTTGAAAGCATTATATCTCTAATATAAACATTTTGAAATGGTTAATTATTTAACTATTTATATTTTTTGCAAAATTAATAAGACTGAAGAAGCCAAACACTACATAACATTTTATGTAGTGTTATTGCCAGTGCTATTTTGCCCACAAAGTTTGGAGCTTGAATAAGTATCACAATAAGAAATATATTGGGAGACACAATAATACCAAACAGTTGGCTTTATTTGATTAATTAACATGATACATCAAATAACCCTTTTCAACAGAGTTGGTAAATACATAATACCAGCTAATTATTATCAAAAGAAGCACACAGACAGTAAAATTCACCAATTTGACCTATAAGAAAATACAACATTGTTGGGGATGCTTCTGCAATGAGAGGGAATCAAGCCTCATCATGGCGAGAAGTGAGAACTGGTTGACTGAACATGTCAAACCTATTGGATGCCGCTTGGCCATGTTTGGTTTTTGACAGGCTTCAAAATGGCTTCAAGTTCCGACAGTGTTTCAAGATCTATTCCAACTGTTTCAAGCTCCTTAGCAGCAGCAACATTTTGTTGAACCTGATAATAACCAATGTTGATATGAAAGTTTACAAACCAAAACACCGGAGATGTGCAATGGAGTACAATAAGCTAGGCATAATATTTGAAATCCAAAAAGAAAAGAAAATGAATCGTTTCAACATCACATAACTGCATATTTTGTCGATCACATATCCAAAATTTCCTATATTCAGAAGAACATTATTTCATTTTTAAGGCTAACTGTGAGGTTGATAGAGCTATGTACTCAATAACTAATTTTTTTTCAGTGAATCAAGCTGACTATTGAAAGAATCAGTTCGGATCTCTAAGATGCAATGCTATGTAACATGAACCTTGTCAAGATTAAGGTTTGCTACTGTTCCAATACCTGTTCTGCAGAGCTCATCCCAACCAACATTGTGGAGATATCTTTATTTGATAAGCTAAACTGCAACGATATTTTTGCTATATCCTTTCCCTTTTCCTTACAATGGGCAACAGCAGCCTTGCTTGCAGCCTGTAATTTTATTTTTTCAGCAGTCAAAATAGACATTTCAGAAATCAAGATCTTAGACAGATGCTACAGAGTAAAAACCAGGAAGGATGTTAAAGTGAACACTGAATAAGGTATAAATGAAGTTACCACAACGATGGACCGAAAGTACCACTTTTTAACTAAAACAACATATCTTCTAAAACTGTGGAGGCAGTAATCATAATGAATGCCATTTCATTACGAGCTCAATTTTGTTCTAAAAAAACAGTCTTGTGGTTCAAAGTATAAACCTTTAACATATAATAGCTCATAAACATATCAAATTAGTAATGTACCTTCAGTTCAGGTGGAGCAGGGTGCCATTCTGGGCCGCCACTTTCAGTAAGAAGCCCCATCGCTAGTGGAGAAGCACTAATCACTCCAACACCTTTGCTCTTCAAGTAAGGCAGGAGATCCTCCAGAGTGGTGTCATTGATGCTATAATGGCAATACGAAAGAATAGCATCAACTGTGCCCCGAGGCACCCTATCAAGCACATAGGTGAAAATACCTAACGGCAATCCAGTGATACCAATGAATCGAGTCTTCCCTGCCTCCTTTATCTTCAGAAGGGCGGGAAGCGTCTCATTCACAATCTGTGAGAGAAAACCAAGAATCAACACAAACCTGCTTATGCATGATAACAAAAACTCCAAACATAAACAATGTGCAAACGTAGTACCTGATCAAGAGAGCCGAATTCGATATCATGACAGTGCAATATATCTACATAATCAAGCTGCAATCTTTCCAAGCTCTCATCAATGCTTTTAGTAACTCTTTCAGCACTGAAATCGAAGCCCTCTTTATACCTACCACATTTGGTAGACACAATGTACTCATTCCTGGGCACCCCAAGTGCCTTCAATCCCTTCCCCAGCATCTTCTCCGACAGCGTCCCCCCATAGTACCTTAAAAAAAACAGTTCCTTTAAACAAACAACAACAAATCCAGACCATAACCATCTACAATAGTCCATTTTACTGAAACTGGCAAATTGGCAGTATGGATAGTTTCAACAATCAAAAGAGATCATTTATTTGAATGAGGAGAAGAGGTTTACGGTGAGGTGTCGAAGAAGTTGATGCCGAGGCGAAAGGCTTCCCGGACGGAGGAGATGGCCTGGTCCTCGGAGACGGGGCCGAAGACGCTGCCGAGCGGGGATGCGCCGAAGCCGAGGGAACTGAGCTTCAGGCCGGTGTTGCCGAGGGGTCGGAGCTCCAGAGACGCCATTTTTGTGTTCTGAGAGCTTCAATCTCTGGGGTGGATCATATACAGAGCAGAGTGGGGGCGGTGGGAAATTTCGGGGGGATTTTGGAAAGTGTGATCTAATCTAATTCGGATAATAACAAGTTGGGAAATTCAGTGCATTACGACAAAGGTGAATTGCAGTAAAATAAGGATGGGATTGCAGATTGATTCTTGAAATGTTACCTCTGTGAGTCAGTGACTCAGTGGTGTCCCAATCTACTCCGTCAGCAAGACGGGCCCTACGCTGAGGACAATGTTGCATTTGTCCTAGGCCCAGATAATTTTAAGGGTTCAAAGTTCTTAAAATTATAATTGGTTGCATATATAAAATTTTTGGTATTTTTGAATTTTTTAAATTTAAAATTCAAATCTTTTTTGACCCATTTTAAAACCTGAAACAACCTTTTAAAGTTTATATATATAAAAACTAATTTTATTTTAAAATATAAAAAGGGAAATGATTGAGTTTTCAATCTCCATCCTCATTCTTCATCGTCATCGTCATCGTCGTCTTTCAACTGGACCAGTCTGGACCGGATCCGAAGATATACTGCCCTAATCGGGTGTCGGCAAAATCAATCCTATGATTTTTGATGATTTTTATGTAGAATGTGATCAAATAATCTTTATTCAAAATCTCAACTTCAACGTATCTAAATATATATAAGATTGATTATGTGGTGGACAAACGTTTTTTGCTTTTGTACAATTATGCTTAATATTTAATATTAATCTTGATTGAAACTTTTAATTGGTATTGAATTTGGTATTAAATATTATACATGTAAATGGTTAATTATGTTATGTGTGTGCGATATCAGTGTGTGATTTAATGTGCAAAATTTATGCGACAACTCGTCCCCATTTTCCTCTTGCTTTCTCTCTCCTGTCTTTTCCTCTCTCAGGCGACTCCATATTTGGTTGTCTCGGCGTAGTGACCGCCGACGCCCCTCGGTGCGACGGTCCCTCTCCCATCCCTTATCCTATTAATATCTTAACCACCCTTCCTCCTCCTTAACAGAAACCCCTCTTCTTCTTTTGAAAAGTTGCGATTTTCGATATTCCCTGTTTTGTCCAATAAATCTTATGTTTTCACCGGAGTCAACGTTAATTGGAAATCATGATGGACTGGTTTATACCTCGCCGCCGGTTCAAATCTTCCGAGTAGATCGGCGAAGGTATGATGAGATTGGACATATCAGAGTATTGGTTGCCGAAAAATCAAGGAGTTTTGGATCCACCTTCAGCACCGACACCTCTATCAACTGCATCAGGTCGGAAAGAGCATATCGGATGGCGACTTCCGATTCAATGCCACCACACGGCCACCACGCGCCGTCACACAACCATTACGCGCTCTAGTGCCGCTCGTGGTCCGCCAGAGCTGCAGTAATTTTCTTTTGAGTGGATTCTTTCATTTTTATTTTTATAAGTACTTCTGTTTTTCTTATGATTTAGTTTTATTTTAGATAGTTTAGCACTTTTGTGATTTTTCTCTTGATTCTGAGATGTGGACTGTTATAACCATAAAAGAGAAATATTTATGTCAATTTATAGTAATGGCTCTTGATGAAACTCTCTCATTTTGATTCATGGCTAGATATAATAGCCGGGAATGCCTAATAGATTATTTTACTGTCCAACCCATCAAAGATCTGTTATGTTCCGGTGGTTGATTGGTTGCCGTGCCCAATGGGGTTCATGATGAACTTCAGGTAAATAGTTTTTGTTTATAATAAATCTGAATTTTCTGTTTTGGTTATGAAAAAGTATGAGTGAATTTTTTGAAACTCTAGAATGATGTAGTTTGGTGGTGGAATTCGTAATCGAAAGAAGGAAGAAAAGTCCGGTTTGCTTTGCTACTTTCTACTTCATATTTAGTATTAGTTGCTTCAGATACGGAAAAAATTTAGAATTGTTATAATTTTAAAAACTTCTCTGTAAACCAGCTTTATAAAGAGACTCTTGTATGCTTGCTACCTCGCAATAATCATAATAATATTAATAAAAGCCACACATATGCTGTTTACACAATCTTTTTTACTTCAACTAAAAACTAAGCAATTAAATTCTAGTTAATTGCAGCTTTTAGTTTTGGTTCCTGAATCCGATGTGCTTCCTAATCCGAATCCATTGTTAAATCCGATTATAGAAGCTTCTGAATAACTACACAAATTTGAAATGCATGAAATTGACAATAGGATCGATTCTGGAATTCCCTTTGGCGTTTCCCACCAATATTTCAGCAAAAATATATTCCATCAACGTCTATATTCTGTTTAGAACTCATCATCTAGAAGGTCTTATGATTATATACTTTATAATAGTAGTTCACACCATCACTTTTAAAAAATTGTTTTGAATTAATTTAGTATTAATTTTTATGATCGGTATTTTTACTCACCATGTTAGAATCGAACTATTATTTAGCTACTACTAGTCTAGTAGCAAATAGTTTTTTTGCTACCAACGTAAAATTTAAAGACTAACCTCTAATTTTCATCAGAATTTCGGAATTAAAAAATTCTCAAAAATAAATTAATCCATTTGTGGCTGCTATCAGAAGTGCTTATGCACTATTCTTAAGTTCAAATATAAAAATAAATCTAGTTAAAAAATAGAAACTATATATCTAAAAATTGTGAAACGCCCTTTTGAGAATTTAAACAATCTCGAATGGCTTGAAGAGCTAGCATAGTATTCAGTGCTCACTGTCGTTGTATGAGTTATGTTTATTGATCTGTTTTTCTTTCCGACAATATATAATTTGTCCAAAGTGACCGAATCTTATGACAATCGTTATTTTATTCTATTCACACATAAAACCTCTCCGCATAAAATTCTATGTAATTGATACTTTTAGAACAGTAGAAATATCATGTAACTCATTCTCTAATTTTGCGAATTCGGTGCTTTATTATTCAACATTTGTCATATTCTCCAAAACAATTGTTAATCAATGTTGCCCAAATAAAACCAGCCCAAAATCATAAACAAATGTGATGCTAGAGGTGGAGGTACGTTTTAGTTCTAAACTTTTTTTTTCTTTGAATCTTTTACCTTATAAATTTTGAAAAATTATAATTTTGTCACTCTCTTTTTTAAAAATTGTACTAGTATCTATAATATTTGTTAATTTTGTCATCCACTTTTAAATTCATGACGCCCTATTTATATAATTCTTTAGACCACACATAATTATAAAGTTTAAGAAAGCGCCGTCCATTATTAAGTTGTCCAGGGTCCATATACGCGTCCGTCACTCCACCTCTGCTAGCATCCCCTTTTGGAAACCATTCTAAATTCCCTGCTTTTTCTCCTTAGATTTACTTTATTTTATTTTAATTAATTCTCCTGAATTATTACTAGGTTATGGGGTGAGGTTTGACTACTATTCTACTGAGAAGACAGATAAAATTAAATTATCATAATTCCACACATGCTAAAATTGGAGTAGTTTAGGTTTAATTTGGAGGGGAAAGTAAAACGTTAACATCAATATGTGAATTAGGGTTTTATCGCATCTGGAATCTGCCTATTCCTTTCTGAAGTGTTTTATATACGCGGTCCGATATATCACACATTGTAAATCAAAATGCTAAGAAATTACCGTACACTAAATATTGCTAAATTTCTCAATAAATATAATAAGTGAGGTCATGTCCAATTTAACTTAGTGCAACACATTTAGCACAACACATCACAATATATCACTCATCAGCACTGATCAGTACAACACAACACTGATCAGTACAACAAAGCACTCATCGGCACAACTTTGTTCAGCTCAGCGCATTTAAGCTCTAATGGACACTATTTTTATGTTTTGAAAAAATAATATGAATCAAGTACAATTGTTAGTTCTTAAGTAATAAACATTATGTTTTTTCTTCAGCTTAAATGAACACTATTCAACACTTACAGTAATGATCAGCACATCACAGCTCAGTAATTAATGGTGAGCAAATTTATTAGTCTCTCCGAATCAATATTTCACTCCTAAACCAATATATTTTACCATGTTGAGTTTTATTTCAACATGTTGTAACATATTATAACATTTATCTTACTTATACTCATATTAAGGTGACTTTTTTTTTATAACAAACACTATTATTAATTAATACAAATTACATATGATCCCAAAATTAATGACTGTTACACTAAAAAATAAAAGACAATGCAAAGTAACAAGACTAACTATATATATTCAACAATATTCTTTATTTTCTATAACACTGATTCGAGGTTATTGAGTGTCGCCACCAAATTGGACGAATCCATGAGCATATATACTGTTGATTCTCTTGATTAAAGCCAATACGGTGGTGTCAAAATTTCTTCGAAAATTAGACAAAATCATCACATTTCTAACCTTTTCTCTCTGTTTCCCACAAAGAAATTAGAAAAGTCTTTGTTTCCTGTGAGGTAAGTCAAGGTGACAACTACTCACATATGCAGGGGCGCAGGAGGATAATATAGAACGTTCCAAGTTCGCAGGTGCCGGTGAGCTGTGTGGAGTGCTGTAAAGTTGGCAACATGCGGGCAACAATATCAACAACACCCCATCTGGTTTAAGGTTAATTATTAATAACTGCCCATTTAGTCTGTAAAGATGCCATTTTCAATTAAAAAATACAAGTTTACTGGTGTGGTAATACTACAGTTAATTCATCTCCATAATCTGAAGTCAATTCAGTTATAATCAGTAACATTGACATTGAATAACACCATACTTAGAGATAGTAATTAACTTGCTAATAGTAGAAATCACTAAAATCACTTGATAACGGCAAGTATATTAATCACTGCAATAAATAAAAATTAATTTACTACGATTACAATAAGTGGCGGAGCTAGGATTGAAGGAGTGGTGGCCGGTGGGACAATTTTTTTGACAGATTTTAAAAGAATATATAATGAGCTAAATATTCATATATTTTGTAAAAATTTATGGGTTTTATTTGACATTTTTTAGATTTTATACTTAATTTTTAAAAGTAGTGGGCAAAATTTAAAATTTTACAAACTAACACATAAAAAGTGCAATTTTTCATATTTCTTGGGTGGCAGTGGCCACCCTCTGCACCAACATGACTCCGCCCTTGATTGCAACACCACTTATTGGATCAGGATCGGCGGGTTTGTTTGACGGGTTGAGTGTGGCCAATTAATCCGATGCAAAGAGATCGTCTGGCATGAGATAAAATATATATGAAAAGTAAAATCTTATGAATTTGATTTTGATTGGATTGTTTAGTTGAAAGAAAATAAAGAACACGTCGGAATCTAAATTTCCCAGGAATTTAGAATTCCAACAAAACATAAGAGCTATCTATACCTAACTAGTTAGATTGTAGTTCCTCCACCCTTTCACTTAGACTAATTATTTCCTACGATTTCGATCAAGGATTAAAATTCTTATGAAATAAAAATATTCATCCATTAATTAAACCAGACGAGTTCTAACTATTGTAGTTCAAATTAATTGATTTATAATTTTGTGAAATTTCTCAGAAATTTCACACCTTCATCTATTGTTTGGTGGCTTGATGCTGGACTTGTTAGATGGTTGGTGGTGTGTCTAATAATTTCAGACACATAAACAATACTAATCTTACTATTAAAACGTTATCATCAAAAATATTTAAGCTGCAACTTGAAATTATCTTTTTGTCACCACTTCTGCTAATTAATAGCAGATATATTATGTATTTTTAAAAAAATCAGATAAATTATGTATTTTCAGGCCTTCTTTAAATAGAAAGTGTGTACAACAGTATAACAGTAGTTTTAGGTAATGATGCTGCTTGGTTCTGTAACCTAACTTTTGTCTCACTCCTCACTAAAATAAAACATTTGATTAACATAATGCTTATTAAAATAGTATATATATAATCTGGAAAAAAGCATGTATATACAGCTTTTTCTTTATAATTATTTTTATTATTCATTTATTGGGAAAATAAATTTGGCACAAACGCCAAATATTCTCTCTATTAAATTAAGAGAAGATAGACATGAAATCTGCGAAGTGTGTTACTATTTGCTACGACAAAGGGGTCTGCCCATCTTAAAAAATTAATAGAAAAAAAAAGTGTTTTTGTACTTTTGTAAAAGTAAATTCTCCATTTATTTGATAATGTCAAACTTTTTTCATTCAGGAACGTGTGAATTTACTTATTTTACTCAATTATACAGAGTGAATCTTGACATCTTATCCCTTTGCATGGAACGACTAAAATTAATTATAATACTCGTATTTTACTGTATTATTCCTAGCAGTACAAATTCGACAACAAACCCTAAACCACTATCCATCAAATTCCTGAATTCATCTTTTCATCTTATTCCACATGAAAAGATAGAAAACCAATCATTAAATAAATCTTATAATTTTACTATTGAATAACCGTGGATAGTCAGAATGAAAGTAGTCTAATCAATCAGTTTCTGTAATAAGTATTATTACTTTTCGATTAGATATTGAGTTCACAATATTTGATCTAGTTTTTCATCTAGATGTTTTATATATTCTCGGTCTACTTTTATTTGTTGTAGTTTGTTTTCGATCTAGATATACAGATCGTGATTTACGGGCCGGGTCGTGTCCATTTGTATTTATTTATGTCTTTAATTTCCAGGTGTTAGTTGGTTTGGAAAATATAAATCATGCTATGATGAGTTGTAGCAGATATCTGCTTGGCAAAGTGATGGGTGCATGAGAAACTCCTCTTTTTGCCAAGCGGTTTTGGCAGGTTTTGTGATTAGAAACTTAATACATACAGGATACAGGGTGATATTGCAGTTTTGATCGATGCTAAGAGGCTGTTTTGCTGGAGGGTAGAAGTAGGAAATTCAAAATCCCATGAATTAAAATCTCAGAAATTGTTTTGTTGACAAAAAAAGTAAATTTATTTTCCAAGAAACTTTAACTTCACTTTTCTTTCCTAGGTTCCCCTAGCTAGGTAACTAGAAATTCATATGAATTTGATTCTCCTATATCTAATCAAACAAAATTTTCTGATATTTAAAATTTTCCAGGAATTTCATGCTCCTTCGGAATTAAGTTCCCACATACAATTAAACGACCTCAAATTTTATAACAGTATGGATAATAATAGTCTATGATGTGATGCATGAAAAACTCATATATATATAAAAGTGGTTTGCCAGTTTTGTGACTAGCAAGTTAATAACCATAAAGTACAGTTTTAACCGATCTAAATTTATAATAGTATGAATTATATCACTCTGATTGATACGTAATTTTAGTTTTTTTTTATAATAGACAAACTGAATTGAGTGTCCATTACATTACAATTGGACGTTTTTCAATATCACCAACGGATGTTTTAAAAAGCAGTACAAATTCATCATTTGTCAAAACAAAGAATGTTTATATTTGGTGACAAGTTGTGATAAGCTTTGTAATTTAACATTCACGACAATCTCACCATCATTTTAGGATGTAGAAAGACGAACTAGATTAAATTTAAAGAATATAAACTAATTAAAGACGAACTCATCCATTTGATTTATTTTGAACAGACTCATAATTGTAAATAATTTATTTTCAAAAATCCACAACGACTAATTATTGCAGAATTTATAACTAGATATCCTGTTGGCAAGTAGTGATTAATTAATTTAATTTCGTCACGTATATACAAGATAGTTGCTAGGGGGTTAGGGACACATCACATCTCGAATGGATTACCAAATAAAATTAAACCGTATTTAAATCATGTAAGATAAGATATATAATTGCAGGGACATGAGCTATAATGACACTCCTTTTGCTCTCCATTCTGATTCTTCTCAGCATATCTTATTGCAGAAAATTGCATTCAGAACAAAGAATTATTTAATCTTTTACTGATATTTCTTTTTTCTTTTTGGCATTTTTAGTATTCAAAACAATACAACTAAGTTCAATTCAGCTCAAAATATATCTCACTGTCTAATTTCAGTAGCAATATTTATTTTCAGGAAAACTCAATAATGTAAACATTAATATTTACATAACCTTAAAATCTTTAAACACCTATATCAATCATGTAACGGAATCATGAGAAGTTATAAAATAACTTACCTCTAGTACTCATTGTAGCGGAGAGATCGATGTCCTGAATTTGTGAGATTTGCAAGAGTTTAGATTTCTCTCTCCTCGCCTATGAACTTTATGTGTTGTGTGAATATGTGAGATTTTAGTAGGAGTTTGGGTTTCTCTCTCCTCGCCTATGAACCTTATGTGTAGTGCGAATCTGTGAGTTTTGTGTAGGAGTTTATGTCTCTCTCCTCACCTATGAATTTTATGTGTTGTGTGAATCAGTAGCCTTTCATATTCACTTTACCTTACCGGATGTCCATAAGGATTCTCTTTTATAAGTGTTAGGGCCGAGCATCCGGCTGACCTGATGGCTCATCAGGACCAACGGCTCGGCCCCTTAGCACACATGGCGCCCGGGCCAGCCCGGACGCGGCATCAGATCAGAACCCCAGTTGTCTGGGCCAGGCATCTCGCCATCCTGGATGACTCATCCCGGCCCCTCGACACACATGACATCCGGGCCAGACCCGATCGCGGTTAGAACCCTACTTGGCCTGGCAGGAGCATCTTCCCATACAACCTGTTAGGGTCGGGCATCTCACCATCCCGCATGGTCCATCCCGACCCCTCATCCTGCATGACGATCGGGCCAGACCCGACAGCAGATGGCAGCTTTACCTGACCTGGCAGAGGAATCTTCCCAGACCGCCTAACGGCGCGGTCTGATCAGACCAGATCAGTTGTCAACACCATATATATATCTCTTCCTCAACAAGAGAAAGGTATGTTCACCATTCACTATTCTCTACCAAAATTACTCCCAACATGCTTTCTGACTTAAGCATCGGAGCGGGAACGGCATTAAGCCACCCCGCCTGACCGTGAGTGTTTATATGGTCTTAGCAGGTAGAGTTCATCCGTCGCCAAGGCGGATCAAGAGACGCTGCAGCACGGCCTGGATCGACAGTCCAGGCCACGGTCCAGCAGCACCGTTCGGACGTGGGCCTTCCTCCGAGGAACTTCCCGGCCGTAACATTGGCGCCGTCTGTGGGGATTAAACACCTAGACACCCACGCAGCTCGGAGATGTGAGCGAATCAGCCTCCAACGAGCACAACTGAAGCACATCTCCAAATCTGAGCAGACAAAGAGCCTCTAAGTTGGTTTCTTGGTAAAAAGGTACAAAGTTTCACCAAAAATGCCTTCTTTAGAGCCTAAACTTTCAGATCTGTTAAGCACAACTTCAAGAAAGCTTAAACAGATCAAGCCCATTCTTTTTTAGCCAAAAAGGAGACGACTTTCACCAAAAAATCCCTCCTTTAGAGCCGAAAATTTCAGATCTGTTAAGCATAGCTTCGAGAAAGTTTAAACAGATCAAGCCCATCCCTTTTTAGCCAAAAAGGAGATGGCTTTCTCCAAAAAAATCCCTCCTTTAGAGCTGAAACCTTCAAATCTGTTATGTATACCTTCAACAAAGCTTGAAGAAAGCAAGCCCATTTCGTTTTTAGCAAAAAAGGGGAAGACTTTCACCAAAAATCCGACCTTTAGAGTCAAAAACCTTCAGATTTGTCAAGAATAGCTTCAAGAAAGCTTAAAGACAGTAAACCCGTTCATCTTTAGCCAAAAAAGGGAAGATTTTCAACAAAAATCTGACCTTTAGAGCCAAACCCCCATATATGTGTGTAAAAAGCCATTGAAAAGAGGAAGAAGAGGATATCATGCATCTGCCATATTTGTGTGGTACAAAGAGACACGATCCTGAGAAAAAAAAGGGGGAAAAATTTCTGCAGTTTGACTTCCTCTAGCTGATGCATCAAACCGCCCAGATGAGCGGACCGGACGCCCCGTCCAGATGAGCGGACCGGACACCGTGCCCAGATGAGCGGAAAGGATGCCGTGCCCAGATGAGCGGAAAGGATGCCGCGCCAAGATGAGCGGAAAGGATGCCGCGCCCAGATGAGCGGACCGGACGCCGCGCCCAGACGAGCGGAGAAGTCGTCGCGCCCAGACCAACGTATCGGTCGCCGCGCCCAGAAAAACGGACCGGTTAGCGCAGACGAGATAACATATATATGAAGGTCATCAACGATCGGCCATGATATACCCACATCGGTAAATACCATCATGGTCATAGTTCATCAGGCCACTTCAGCGAATACCACATAGGCCAGTTCATCAGGCTAGTTCATCAGGCCACTTCAGCGACATCGGCTAGTTCATCAAGCCACTTCAGCCACGTCGCCCTGTCCATCAAGTCACTTCAACCACGTCGTCCAGTTCGTCGACTCTCTTCGGCGACATTGCCCAATTCGTCGACCCATTTCAGCGACAAGGCCAACCACCTGGTTTATCGATCATGTCCACTTCCCAAAGCCGTTTCATCAACCCAGTTCAGCGGCCTCATTCGCCATCCAGAGCTTATACGGCAACGGTGCTTCATGTCAACACTCATCCAGACGCAACTCCTACCAAAGGACGATTAGGACTGCCAACCCAGGTGATGACGCTGGTGATGACGCTAGTTAATGAAGCCCAGGTGAGCCGACCAGATGACGACCCATCCAGGATCAGGACCAAGGTGATGACGCTGACACATGAGTGCATGGCAACCTGGTGAGCCAACTAGATCAGAAGCGTCTCTTAGACAGCTGAGCCAACTAGGCGAGCCAACCAGATGACGAGGTCAACCCCGCTCTGAGCCGATCAGAAGACGAGGCCAACCCCGCTCTGAGCCGACCAGATGACGAGGTCAACCCCGCTTTAAAAAGGTACCCCATACCACCCAATATTTCTAATGCTAGTCTCGTGACATTTTCTCAAGCATAATTCTAGAGAGATCACAATGTTTTCCCTAATAAGGGAGTGGTCTTAGGGAAAAATATTTACCCGTGCAAATTATAGTGTTGTTTTCTCCCCCACTATTAATGTATTTCAAGTGCTAAGTTCATGGACATGTTTCCCCTTGTTTATCCATTTGAACCTTATTTCGAAAGTCGAATGACAAACTCGAAATTTGCAACAATGGATACAACGAAAGGAGGTTCAACCCACCGACCCGGCCAGCCGGACCGGGCGGAGAGAACACATGGCACATTTTACACCTAGACTGTAAAGCGTCCGGGATGCATCTTTGTTAACGAGCCAGGATTGTTGCCTGGAGAAACAAGGGTGTACTTCTGTGCATTTTACTCTCAAGGGCAAGTCGGTCGACACGGTCACGATCGTGACCGCCGGGCCGGGACTGAGGCTTAGCCGCCCTTCTCGCGCACCGAACATAGGCGTGGTCCTGTTCAGACGCGAATATGCGAAAGGGGCAGACCATATTCTTTCCCAACCACGGGTAGCAACCGTTTGGGAAAAAAAGTGGGTTTCTTCTTCATTGAAGACCCATGTCGGGCAAGGACCGATAAAGCAGAGTTTGAGACTTAGCAGTACCAACTCTAAATAAAAAATCCCAGGAAAGGAATGACCATTCCACAAATCTTGGTGGCTTGGAAAAGGTTTAGCGACTCCCAAGTTTCAGGCAACTTTGCCCGGAATTCAAGGCCATGCGCGCCAACTTCCATCAGAACCAGCAGGCATCCAGGACCGTCCATCCGGTCAAGCCATCCCTCTTCCTGAAGGGGACGACCCATGTGGACAAGATAGCCCATCCCACTTGGTGAACGGTAAATGAAATAATCATTATAAGCATGCAGGTTGTAAACTAATGAAGAAATGCTAAAGTGCGTAAGCTTAACAATTTATTATGCAAACATATAATGTTTCAAAAGAAAACAAGCATAACCAAACGTATCCCCTTATGGGTTATTACATAACCTGTAAATTGTTCAAATGGCAAAACGCAGGAAAGGAAAAC
This sequence comes from Sherardia arvensis, assembly GCA_948330725.1. NCBI lineage: Eukaryota > Viridiplantae > Streptophyta > Magnoliopsida > Gentianales > Rubiaceae > Sherardia > Sherardia arvensis. The sequence goes on along the minus strand of OX415238.1, from coordinate 3,745,596 downwards.
AAAGAAACCCAACTGGACTGGTCGCCTTGGCCGGCAGACCAGTAAACACAAGAGGGACGACACGCCGCGAAGCGCATGCCCTTCCAGGATCGCCATCTTGAAATCGTGCGAAACATGGGAGGTCTCCGTGACCAACGCCAATCGGCACAACGAACATGTACAAGCAGTATGCTATCACGACCCAGGTCAGCATAAATCAACATGCTCTTACACGCATCACGACCCAGGTCAGCATGCTAAGCACAGTTGAAAAATGTGTATGCCTAAGATAAGATGTCGATCCAAAAAGGGCCAACTGCCCAGATCGCGGTTCCGACTGTCAGCCCAGACCGAGGCTTTGCCATCCCAGATCGCGGTTCCAACCGCCAGCCTGGGCCAAGACTTTTGCCATCCCAGACCGCGGTTCCGACCGCCAGCCTGGGCCAAGGCTTTTGCCATCCCAGATCGCGGTTCCGACCGCCAGCCTGGGCCAAGGCTTTTGCCATCCCAGATCGCGGTTCCGACCGCCAGCCTGGACCAAGGCTTTTGCCATCCCAGATCGCGGTTCCGACCGCCAGCCTGGGCCAAGGATCTGCCATCCCGAATCGCGGTTTCGACCGCCAGTCTGGGCCACGGCTCTGCCATCCCGGATCGCGGTTCCGACCGCCAGCCTGGCCCACCGCTGTGCCATCCCTCATCACGGTTCCGACCGCTATCATAGGCACGTTTCTGCCATTCTAGATTGCGGTTCCGATCGCCATCATAGGCATGTTTCTGCCATCCTAGATCGCGGTCTCGTCAGCCATCATAGGCACTTTCCTGCCATTCTAGATTGCGGTTTCGACCGCCATCATAGGCAATTTTCTGTCATTCTAGATCGCGGTTCTCACCGCCATCATAGGCACGTTTCTGCCATTCTAGATCGCGGTTCTCATCGCCATCATAGGCACGTTTCTGCCATCCTAGATCGCAGTCCATTCTGCCATCATAGGCACGCTTCTGCCATCCTAGATCGCAGTCTAGTCTGCCATCATAGGCACTTTCCTGTCATCCTAGATCGCGGTCCCGACCGCCATCATAGGCACATTTTTGCCATCCTAGATCGCGGTCCCGTCCGCCATCATAGGCATTTTCCCTGTCATCTTAAATCGCGGTTCCGACTGCCATCATAGGCACGTTTCTGCCATCCTAGATCGCGGTTCCGATCGCCAGCCTGGGCTACGGTTCTTCCAACCTAGGCCACGGTTTCAACCGCTCAATATTCATCAATCATCCGCAGCTCCCTCTTCTAGCCAACGAGAGCTCTTCAACTCTCACTAGAAAGAGGGAAGAGAGACCAGATAGGTTGTGAAGCCGGACAGCCGATCCTGCCAAGTCAAGGGAAGTCCGGAACAAAGTCCGGTTGACGAACTGGAAAGCCAAGTGGTGTAATGGTTGAGAGAAGCGGATAAACCAAGGAAATTAATGAATGAAGTCACTCCGATAAACCACTTGGCCTAACATGCCGAGATGCAACATGCCAAGAAGCGCAAAGGCCGACAATACAATTCACCTCAAGAGGATTACGAGTCAAGGTGTAGCAAGAAGATGAAGGCCCCCACGACCACGGTCACGGGCCACACGTGGCTATGAACCTGACCAGAGATCCCGCTTGATGATCAATCCTCACCAGGTTAAGGAATCACGCAGCAACCCAGATTGTGATGTGGGATGCCGAACCAATCTTGTCTAAACGAGGAGCCCAGATCCAGAAGTTGGGTTACCAGATGATACTATTGAAGGCAGTTTCCGGATGATGCTATTCAAGGCAGTTACCTGATGGGGTTATTCACGGTGGATCAAATGTTAAACTCAACAAAATGAGAAGTTCGACTAAGAGACTTCGGGTGTTAGCCCAGACCGACCTCCCAAACCAGCTGGTTCATCCGCCAAGTCCGTCCAACATGTCTGACCAACTGGCCCATGCCACAGAACGATGTGTACCGAAATTGCAAGCATGCCCACGACCATGGCCTCAAAGGAAATTGTCTCCACCGAAAGCAACATGGTCTAGGCACAAATCCACGAAAAGCTATTTTTCCCCGACAAATATGGCGAACAAAATATTGAGTCACAAAGCGGTAGAGAGATCCAGAATCCCACTGCGACAATCAGTTGATGAACCGGACGTCTCATCGAGGCGGCTCGCCAAGACAATGATGGAACCACACCAGCAGTCCGATCCGCCCATCCCGACGGGGCACCATGGCAACAAGACATCTACAACCACACTCATCAACCAGATCAACGATCCGGGTCAAGTAAGAACCATCATGGTGAGAGCACGACACGGTGCAAAATCATCACACCTACCTACGACCCAGACGCCTACCCTAGGCGACATCGTGATCCAGCTCCATGGCCAAGGCTAGCAAAGCCCGTTCGGCCCAAATGGAATACATTGCAAGTAAAAAAGGGGCACGTGACCAAGAAGTGGAGGAATTTTTTTACCATGAATCTTCTGACGGCGTGAACCCTGCTTGTTCAAAATGGTCCAACGACCCAAGCAACAGCCCTGCGCTCGAACCGTCAGTTCAAGCTTGGACTTGGGGGGACTTGTTAGGGCCGAGCATCCGGCTGACCTGATGGCTCATCAGGACCAACGGCTCGGCCCCTTAGCACACATGGCGCCCGGGCCAGCCCGGACGCGGCATCAGATCAGAACCCCAGTTGTCTGGGCCAGGCATCTCGCCATCCTGGATGACTCATCCCGGCCCCTCGACACACATGGCATCCGGGCCAGACCCGATCGCGGTTAGAACCCTACTTGACCTGGCAGGAGCATCTTCCCATACAACCTGTTAGGGTCGGGCATCTCACCATCCCGCATGGTCCATCCCGACCCCTCATCCTGCATGACGATCGGGCCAGACCCGACAGCAGATGGCAGCTTTACCTGACCTGGCAGAGGAATCTTCCCAGACCGCCTAACGGCGCGGTCTGATCAGACCAGATCAGTTGTCAACACCATATATATATCTCTTCCTCAACAAGAGAAAGGTATGTTCACCATTCACTATTCTCTACCAAAATTACTCCCAACATGCTTTCTGACTTAAGCATCGGAGCGGAAACGGCATTAAGCCACCCCGCCTGACCGTGAGTGTTTATATGGTCTTAGCAGGTAGAGTTCATCTGTCGCCAAGGCGGATCAAGAGACGCTGCAGCACGGCCTGGATCGACAGTCCAGGCCACGGTCCAGCAGCACCGTTCGGACGTGGGCCTTCCTCCGAGGAACTTCCTGGCCGTAACAATAAGGATCACGGTTAAGATAACGATAACGATAATTTACAATCGATTAAAAACATCAATTTATAGGTGGAGAGATGATCTAAATCCTCTTTATAGTTTCCGTAGAATTAATCTCAACAGTCCATTAAAGTAGATATTATTAAGAATTATTCCTTTATACACCAAATATATCATGGAATAGCAATATTCCAATTGAAAACTGGATTAGGCCCTGTCCAGCTCAAACTGATCAGTAATGTTCTGTGTGCTGATCAGTGCTGTGATGTGCTCATGAGTGGTGAGTAGTGCTGTCGGTTTTGATCCGAAGCGAATCAACCGACCGAACCGAATGATACCGAACCGATCCGAACGAATTCAATCTGAGAAAAAATTATCTGAGACCAAACCGAACTAACCCGAAAACCGATCTGAGAATCTTATCCGAACGCGACCGATATCCGAATTTGCTCGCACCGAACCTGATTTGAACCGACCAAAATCAATTGAAACAAACCAAAATCGTTAATAGTAAATCAATTTTTTATTAGATAAAACTCATTTTAGTTGATGTTTATAAAAAGTTATATAAGGGATTGATTTAACTAATACTTATATGTTCTTATATGATCGAGAATATGATACATATTCTCTACCATATGTTCTTATATGTTCTTAATATAAGAACATGTGATAGAGAATATGTATTCTTCTTACAAATAACACATTAGCAACATTATCATTCAAGTTTTTAATCGTTTCAGACAAGTGCTGAACATATCATCTCCGCGATAGATGGAGGAATGAAGATGATGATGGGGACTTGGTGGACGGAAGGATGGAATCTGGGTAGCTATTTTATTAAATGTGGGGGCACCAGAAAATGCAGCATATGATCTCAGTTTCTTTGTATTGGTAGGTTTATTCAACGGGCTAAGCTGGAAAAATGAGCCCCGATGGGAACAGCACAGCAATCTCGATATTAAGCCAACAACAACAAAAATTCACATCTTTACAAATAGGATTTTGTTAAAAAATGTTGAATTGTGTTGGAGATTTGTTTGGATATAGGTAAAAGATGTATGAAATGATGGCAAAAAAACATTATCAAAATATATACTATTATATTCACATTTTGACCTTTTGTCAGCAGCGAATTTAGAAATTTATATTAAGGCAAACCGAAATAGATTAGCTTGATAAAAAAATTTTTACCCAAAAAAGACTGCTACACGACGGGAGAAGGCGGTCAATTCACAGTGCAGGGCAAGCGCGCCAGACTTGAAAATCAAACACATCAGCGCCAGAAACAATAAATCCGACTATTCAACCGATGAGAGATCAGATGGACGGCTGGTCCAGCTCAATACTGCCTTTTATTATGATCTCCGTCCATGCATCTAGTAACTAAAAAATATATATTTTTTAAATGTAATGGTTTCATCTCCATGCCTTTATAGTTGATACATATTTTTTATATTGGTGGAAAACTCTCAGCATCGATTATAATTGAATTAACATCCATTCAAGCTATCCTATTATAAAGGAATATATATTTACGTGTAAAATACATTATATATTATGTTATCATAGACTACATATTCAATAGAGTTGTAAGATCGCCCTTAGAGTTATTGACTAACTACTGCGATATCGCTTAGAACAGAGGAGCGTATAACGCATCAATGTCACTAACATGAACTTTCGGTAACCGTAATAACACTTCATCCAAAGCACAATCCATGTTTTTAAACGGTTGAAAATTTACAAAAAATCGATATGTTCTTCCATATCGAGAACAATCATACAGATCACAAAAATATAATTATAAGTATGACCAGATCGACAATTAAACATCGACAGGAAATACATCAAACGTTGTTTAATATTTGAGTATAGATTTCTACTCATATAGTGAAGCACTCAATATTAATCTTCAACACTTTCCAGCTTTGCAAAACATCAACTGGACAGGTATTTCAAAAAGCTGAAAAATCATAAGACAAACAAATTTAATGGATCCGGTATCTTAGCAAAAGAAGATGACGACGAATAGGAATGGGATTGGAGGTTTCTTCTGATTATAATTTTCAAAGGACGGAGATGAAGAATAAAATTCTACTCATAAATCACCAACTAAGATTAAACAATTAATAAACCCTCCGTGTAATCATGAATTCCCAAGTCACTCATTATTGATAAACCGATAGCCAGTTCACATCAATTAAACTAATCAATACAAAAACATGCTAATTTTGTTCTTCAGATCTATAAATATGGCACCCAAACCTAGCCACAGATTTTAAAAGATACGCCCTGTTTGGCTCCTCATATTCTAGATTCCATTTCTCTCAACATCTGTTCCTAGATCTTGGAGAAGAACAAACAACTCCTTCAGAAAAAGCAAGAATCTTGTTGCAGATCTATCAGGAAACAGATGGAAACCTCAACCATGAACTGCTTATCAGGACTGGTAAGATCTTCAGACACCATTTCTTGAAATTTCTCTTTTCTTTTACTTATATGATATTGTTGGAAGTTAACCCACATCGGAAACGGAAACGTCCACCAAGTTTATATACTGAATTTCATCCACGCCGTTTCCGATGTGGGTTAACTTAAGCTTATATACTGAACTTCATCCACACCGTTTCCGAGGTGTGTTAACTTCCAACAGATATGATGTCTGATTTCTTTATCTGTGATTCTGATTTGTTTTCGGGGTTTTCACGGTGTAGGGAATGATGGATCACAGTAGTTTCATGAGAGATTGGTCCATGGATTTTCTTGATGAACTCAGCACAATAAGTTATGACCATCATCAACAACATGAGCAGCAGCAGCCACCTGTGATGAGCCATAAGCATGAGTATACAGAACTGTCCCCAAATGATCAGGCTGAATATGGCTACATTAACAGGCCAGTGAAGCAGCAAAAGAGCAGCAGCTGGAGTACAAATTCATCAAGCAACAGCCAGGATAACAACTCTCCCCAGTTTCATGTGGTGAATTCAAGCACTCCCTTTTTTCAAGCCCCCCTTGTGAAGCCCAAGGAAGAAGCAAATGCTTCTTCATTCACCCTAAACTTTGCCCCTCCAATGGCACCATATGATTATCAATTTGACAGCCAAAATCATGTTTACAAGGCTTCTCAAGGAGCTAAGAGGATTGTTAACCCTAACCCGACACGGCAAACTACTCAAGCTCAAGATCATATCATTGCTGAGAGGAAGAGAAGGGAAAAGCTCAGCCAAAGATTCATAGCCATGTCTGCCCTACTCCCTGGACTCAAAAAGGTATGAATCACTTCAGTCATCTAATGTAATTTTAATGAAATCTAGGTTAATTTAGGCCTAATAATTACCCTGGTTAATTTAAATTCAGTTCAGTTCAGATCAAATTAATCAGCCAAATAGAGCACATCCTTATTTTCTTCTGTGCATGATGGCATGAACAGATGGATAAGGCTTCAGTTCTTGGAGATGCAATAAAGTACATCAAACAACTCCAAGAGAGAGTAACCATCCTCGAGGAATCAAAAAAGAAGGCCATCGAGACTGCCGTTTTCGTGAGGAAGAACATGGTTTCTGATCATGATGGCAGCAGCAACTTCTCCGACGAGCCACTCCCACAGATCGAAGCAAAAGTATGCAAGAAAGATGTGCTCATAAGGATTCACTGTGAAAAGATGAAAGGAATCCAAGAAACCATTGTATCTGAGATAGAGAAGCTCAATCACCTCACTGTCATGAACAGCTGCTCCTTGACGTTCGGAGATTCAACCCTCGATATTACCATACTAGCAAAGGTAATTTTTTGCAGATTTTTCTTTGTTTTAGTCAAGATCTTCGATAATATTATATAAATCCTTTAAAATAACTGAGAATCTCTTGGTTTCATGCAGATGGAGGAACAATTTACCATGCCAGTGATGGATCTTGTGATGCATTTAAGTTCAGCTCTTAAAAAACTCATCTGACATCAAGAAACGTGTTCTAGAACCTCTAAAAAACCCAGATTTCAACCGTTAGAGCAGTGTTTGATCTGAAAATAATAGTAATTTAGTACTATATATCTACGTTTTTAGTTCTGCGTCCATGTGCGAGGTTTCTAAATACCAGAGCCTGGAAATTTTCCACCCTTTTTCAGAGAGATCGATCAGAGTGCGAGGATAAGGCCGTGTTTGGCTCGAGGTTCATTTTGATGGAGGGTTTTTTATCTCTACTTTTTTTCATGGTTCACTTCTGTTGACCATGTTTTACTTCACCCTCCTGACTTGTAGAGATGACCACGTGCGTAAATGGCTTATTAATTTCTCTATTTTTTAATTTGGGGTAGCATTTCAACGATCATCCCAAATTTTCTTTGTCGACTTTAATTTTTTGGGTTGGACGGAAAGATAGGCTTTTGGTATTTAGTAGGTTTGTCAATGTTTTAGAAGAGCCACTTTGAAATTGATGTATTTCTAGAGGACTTTTTCTTTGTCTTGTTGAATAATATGTATGTATAAGGGCACATTGTGTGCTTTATTTCCACTCTTTAGGTCAATTATTGAAATATCATATTCTTCATATGAAAAGTCTCCTTAAGTTGTAAGACATGATCATTATCAACCCTTTTTATGAAGATTTTAAGGTCGGTTCATATATAAATATATCCATTCTAATATTAATATTGATATATATTAATTAATATTAATATATATCAAAATCAACATATATTGATTGATGTTGATTTAATTGTAGGAGAGGTTATCTAATCGTTTACCGAATGCCCTGACTTTCGAGTTAGGGTGAGACTTCATTAAGGAGTTCATATGCGTTATTACAATTTAAAGTATATCCAATCACATTTCTAATATTTGTTATTTAATGAACGTCTACATTACCGTTTGTCTTATACAAGACTCCGTATTTCCTATGAAATGAGATTATACTAAGTTTCTCAATCACAAACTTTACAATAGAAATATCTAATGTTTGAGTCACATTCATGACAAAAATTGTGAATATTAGAGTATACTTTTGGATGATGCATCCGAATCAGGGAGACTTTCATTGCCTAACTGGATATAGCATATAAAACACTTAATAATAATTACAAATCTCCTTCCCCGCTTTCGACTGGTCATGTTCCGTCCAACCATCTATTATTTCCCTAATTATGTATTTCGAATACTGAAAAATCTCTTTCTTTTTATGCCAACAAAAAAAGGTTGTTCCAAATATTTCCAATGAGACGTAATTTCAGATCTATTCATCACAAAACATATATCTATGGATGTAGCTCTGCTGGTATCTTCGGGCTAAAAAGAATCTTATATTTCTCCAAATTTGTCTTTTGCTCCGAAATAACTTCATATAGATTTAGCACCCTGAAATGTATTCTCTCAATCTGCACATGTATGTTTCTCCAAGCAAGAGGTATTGTCAGCAAAGAAATAATTAGAAATCCTTAGACCTCTACAAGATGCACCAATACATTTAAGTCTACCTACTCGAGTAAAGTATGTTAGCATCATTGATAATACCTTTGAACATATAATAAACTAAAAAGACGACAATGAGTCTTATTGTCTAATGCATCTCTATGGTTGTAATCTTCAAACTCTTCCCCATTTAGAATAAAATCAAACTTCACTTGAGAGCCTCTGTATAGGTATAGGAAGCCATTGAAAGCTGGAAGAGAGAGGAACGAGGAAGAGTGTTTACTACATGATAGATTATGGTTGGGAACTTGGGAGAGGGTGAAATAATGTTGAAACAGATGAGAGATCCTTTATTACCGTCTGACATTATTTGAGTAATTTGTAGAGAGGGAGCACAGAGAGAGGTCATTGTTTTGTTTCCTCAAATTGAATAAAAGTGATATGCTTTTCGTATTGGGTTTTTAAGGAAAGCCAGAAACAGAGCGGGCAAAATTGAATTCACCCTCCAGCTAATAACTGATAGCCACGTTGGTCATCTCTAGTATTTGTTATTTAATGAACGTTACCGTTTTTTTTATACAAGACTTTGTGTTTTCTATGAAATGAGATTATACTATTTAAGTTTCCAAACCACAATCTCTATAATAGGGGTATCTAATGTTTGAGTCACATTCATGACAAAAATTGCGAATATTAGAGCAGACATTTGGATGATGCATCCGAATTAGGGAGACTTTCATTGCATATATAACTGGGCATGGCCTATAAAACAGACTTAATAAGAATCTCCTACTCCACTTTCTCACTTTCCGTCCAACCATCTATTCTTTCCCTAATTACGTTTTTCGAATGAAAAATCTTTCTTTTTATGCCAATAACAAAATGTAGTTCCATATATATTTCCAATGCGATGTAATTTCAGAACTACTCATCACAGAACATATATTTGTGGTCGTAGATCTGCTGGTGTGTTCGGACTAAAAAGAATCTCATATTTTTTCAAATTTGTCTTTTGCTCCGAAATATCTTCATATAGATTTAGCACCCTGAAATGTATTCTCTCAATAAAGTTATTAATTAGTACACATATGACTTATTCAAATTTGTGTAAATAATTTTATGCAAACTACAAAGAATCAAAGAGTTCATTGGCTTAGAAAACTCTAAGAATATCATATTTTGATATACAGTGTATGGACAACCTTGAGAAGTAAAAATGATATATTACGAATGTGGTGTGTGGTTTTGTGCCCGCTAAGCGTGATTCTATCTAATTAAAAACTCGGTTATTTGTTCGGACCGGAATCTCGGAAAGCTGGCAGTTGAAAATATATATACCATGGTTAAAAACTGACATGACCCACATTTATATGGTTCTAAATGCAGGTCCACTTTGCTTATGTAAGTCCAAATTAAATTTAAAATGACAATAATGTCCCTCTTAAATATTTATTATAATTCACGAAAAAATAATTTATAATTTTGACACGCGTTAAATCATTACATAGACGGGTTTATGCATTAAAGTTAGGGTTTTAGAAATATATTTGTAAAAATTAATAAACGAATGATGGGTAATTATGAAATTTTTCCACTTTTATTGGACCCGCAGAAGTAAATTGGACCTGCATACAGTAAACAACTTATTTTAAGATAGCAAAATAGGCATGCAACGACGTGAATTAGGAAATAGCAGACAACCCAAATAGGCAAGTTAAAAATTGACCTAAATTTTCAGATCTAAAGATCCTGGCTTGTTTTTCTTTAAAAACACACAGATAAAAGATGACAACCATATGATGTTGCGCTGCTGTCATTTATGGTTAATTTCATAAAATATAATGATATATTCAAGTAATTCTTCATTATTTACAATTATTATTTTTGCAATCATAGTTACATTACATCATTCATCTTGATTGAAATGAAATATTATAACATAAAATGACCGTTTTAATTGGAAATGCTTAATTAAATGCTCAAGTCTCTGTAATTCTGACGAGGCAGGTTATGACTAAATCCATGGTTTAAAGTTAATTAACCAATATTAGTAAAGGAGCATGTGGGTGAGTGTTACCTAAGCGTCGTGGTACATGTGATATTTGGTCTTCGACTCTAATCAAATGAGTTGGATATTATAAACTATAGGGATATTATAAACTAAATAAAAAATAAATTTTCAATATATATTATGATTTATATTTATTTATATCAGACATATGCATCATATATTTTAATTTTATTATACATGCATATTTGAATCAGTTAAATATCAAATTATTATACTCCCTTCGTCTCAGCCTAATGTACACTCTGATTTTTTAACACTATTTGCTTTTAAACTTTGACTGCTTATTTAAATACATATATAATCATGAATATTATCATATTTGGTATCGTTAGATTTATCGCAAAATAGAGTATTCAAATATCAAATTTTTATTTTTCGATAACATAAGTAAATAAAAATACGGTTGGTCAAAAATGTGTGTTGGATAGTGTGAAAAGTCAACTGTGCTGATTTGGATGAGACAGATGTAGTATATATAACTATATATTAAAAATTCGAATCACAAAGGTATAAAATACAGACTAGCATTTAGCAGACCAATAAAATATATGTAATAATCATATTATTAGTATGAGCAAAATATTCTTTCGCTCTCATGTTGGATTAATTAAATAAGTTGAAGTATTCTAATAGATCTTACCAAATTTAGATCGTGGATCCTTTGTAGCTGTATCAAAGAGTTAGTGTGAAAAAACTATTGGCCGCAAATCGGTCGCTTTCTTGATTAACCTTAAATTATGAATAGGGAGGAAATGATTGGATAGAGTAATTATAAAATTATACAATTATGTTTAAACTATAGTATTATGGTTGATCTAATCTTGATTAATTGGATTTTAAATAGCTGAGATTGAGATTGGTTTTGGGAGGAACTAGTCTTCTCATTCTCATTTACATTACATCTAATATTTTTATACTCATTCTACACAAGAAATGGTACAAAGTTATCTTAAGAAATATTGTTCATTAATTCAATTCTCATCTAAACTATTGTATGCATTTAGATGATCTTCAAAATAATTCATATTTTGATTAGTAAAGTTCTATCTCAATATCATTAAGGGTTAATTGTCATACTAATTAACCTGTGACAAATAAGAGATCCATAAATTTATAATAATGCCCTTATTATGAATATTAACTAGGTGCCGTAAAATCATTAATCACTTTTTTTAAAGGGTAATAACTCAAATGAGACCCCAATAAAATCCCACCCTTTTCTCCTCCCCTGAGAGTAATAATAATAGATTCGCGTCCTAGCCTAATAATAAATTTGCATTAACCGCTTAATAATAGATTCGCATCCAAGCCTAATCAACCTGTTAATCAGAGATCTTTAACATTTATAACACTACACTACGAACATTTTGATTTGTGTTGTTAATGCGAAAACACCTTGATCTCGTTTTGAAAACCAAACATTCAAAAATCAAATCTAATTAAGATAATCAAATTGAAAGAGTTCGAATCTAGTTACAGATTTAGTCAGGATATCGATCTAAAAAGATCGTCAAAAATACCTTACTAAAAACGTCAGATCTAAAAGATCTGAACATTCTGCATATATGGAGATTCTACACTTTCATTCATGAATAAAAATCAATAAAAACTGTCAAAGATAGTTTCATCATCTCCCAAAGTTTATGGAACATGGAGAAGAAGATGAATTAGATATCATATTGCCTGATAATTGTTTGAAATAAATTACCCAGTTGCTGTCATCCATAATCAAGTTTATCAGATGATCATCTAAATTATTAGCAGGCAGTGAACTACAAAAAACGGTGGAATAATTGCACGATCGACTTCCAGTTCTCGTAAAACGACAAAAATTATCTGTCAAATCTCATAGAAAACTAGATTTCTTCTGATTTGATTCCACTAATATAATAAGTAATTGTAAAATTATGATCCCCGCTTTGCTTTTAATTAAATTAATTAACCAATTGCATACTTCGAAATTATTATATTACGGGTTGCTTTGTCGATGGTTGAAAGCAACTTTTATATAATAATTTGGAGGATATAAAAAATTGTCAAGTACATAATAAAAATATTACTAGCAACACGTCATGACATAAATTAATAGCAGTGCTGTTACATATTTTTTTTTAATTTGGATTTAGCTGTCACTAACATCTAGAGCACTAAAGAAGAGTAATTAGATTAGTATAGATCTGGAAGTAATTTGACTGTGACATTCGTGCGCATGTGACCAATAGTAACCTTCATTTTGTTTTTTTTAACCTAGATGATGAGGAGAGTGCTATACTATACTCTTGCGTAGGAGTTCACTCTATCAAATCATTCTCCCCATTTTTAAATCAATTTATTTTGGTGCTTGCTATATGCAAGTACAGTTTACTTCTGCAGGTCCAATGAAAGTGAAAAAATATCATAATTACCCTTCACTCGTTGATTAATTTTTATAAATATATTTCTAAAACTCTAACCTTGAATGCATAAACTCGTCTATGTAATGATTTAACAAGTGTCTAAATTATAAATTACTTTTTCGTGAATTATAATACATATTGAAGAGGGACATTATTGTCACTTCAGATTTAATTTGGACCTGTAAAAGTTAGGGGACATGCATATAAAACCACCTTTTATTTTTTATTATACATATCTTTTGAAGGTAACACAATTTCATATGTAGGACTAATTTAGATGATGTTGATTGATAATGTGTTGTAATTAGTAATATTGTAATAAACATTTTATCAAGTAATCAAATTAAATGAAATCAGGGAATTGTCTGGAGATTCTGAATATTGAATGGTCTCGCATAAGGTATTCTCATAAAGTGTAATAGTACAAAATATCTAACTTCAAAACAAATTTACATTTGCAGTAACGAGAAGCAAATAGATGTATACATATATATATATATATATTATTTCAAATTCATCAAAATCGTCCTGAAACGAATGACAAATATGTTAAAGTAGTATTTCAAGTATTAGCTAATTAACAAGGGACTCAACTTTACAAAATTTGCTAAAGAGTGAGCTACAAAATTATAATCACGGGAAATTATAATGGCTAGATATTGTATTATTACTCCCTAGCTAGTTCAGATTAAATTCTGCCGATGACTAATTCCAGGCTCGCATCACTTGAACATTTGTTTATAATTAATTTGCTAGGCATTCGTAGGGCATCGCCTATTATACAGGAATCTACACAGTCCAGAATTTCACCAGTAGAAGAGCGTCCTCCATAGCTATCGCCTAGATCAAGAAATGGTCAATATTTCATCAGCGTCTTCCTGATTTGGTGCGTAGAGATGCACCGTCTGGGCTATATTCCACAGTTCTTGTACATGCCATAGTTCTAAATGCCACACTTCTGAGGGAGGGAGGGAGAGAGGGAACGGGGGGAGAGAGAGATGAATCTCTCTCGGTATGTTTTCATGTTACTTCCTTTCCCATAAAAAAAAGTAAACCAACTTTAGTCCATCTTGCTCCTTTTACCTTACATGATTTTCTATAAACATTATGATGCTCTGTTCTCATGAATCTATCAATAAGTTAATTATTTTAGTTTAGCTCATAATGAAATTCAAATATATTAAGTCATGCTTGTTCTATTTTTCTTACTTTTGTTCAGTTTAATTTAGTTCAGTTCAACAATAAATTAAATCATAATAACAGAGTCTAACTAATTCAACTTAACTTATCAAAGATAAATTCTTACTAATTATTTTCTAAATTGAGTATGACTAATAAAATGTCAATCCTTGCTAATTTTTCTATCAACAACTATTTGACTTTGTATGGACACTAGGTCAATTGATTTTAACCAACTAAATGAACAAAAATAACTGCTTTGTCTAATCAAAGATCAGACCTTGCCTACTTTCGGTAAATACTAATAATTTTGGGTTTAACTACTCAAATGGAAACTTTACTTCTTTTCTAACAAACAGTAACTAAATTAATCTTAACTGCATAACATGCATGGCTTATGCATTATGTTACGTGCAGGGTTCGTGCATGACTCGTGCGCACTCATAATTATTTGAAGCACCGGTCATTTATGTATATTAGTTTCACCATTTGTAAATCACACCACAGAGATTTTGTCTTTAACTTAGATCCACAAACTTATCAAAACTAAATTCACTTTAATCAATATTATGAAAATTAGTCTGATGAACTCAAGAGAAATGAGGTTGCTGGAGCTCCGCATCGGGTTATCCAGAAATGAATTCAGGAGGACGCAGGTTGCCTGAGCTCGGCATCGGATTGGCGCCGATGACAAGTTCACGCCAACATCTCCGATGACGGGAAGGAGACCATTCAAGAATGCGTTTCCGAGTTCATTAGTTTCATCACCAGATCATAATAGGGGATCACTTAGGGCGGCGACTTGTATTGGAGCCTTGATTTTAAATGAAGAATCGTATTATAAAATTCAATAAATCCGTACAATCCGTACGAAATTGCAATATATAAAGTATTGCACGATTTGTACGTGCATATTATAAAGTCGCAATAGTTATAGTTTACATGTTAAGATTTAACATGCATAAAATGCGCATGGATTATGTGTTATTTTTTCGTGCGTGATTCGTGCATGACTCATAATTTTTTATAACACGAGTTATGCAATTTATGTGTATTAATAATAGGACTAGCATCATTTACTAGTGGAGAACATGCCGGAACACGGTGGTTCAATCAGGGAAGGAATGCGGTTTTGACCGCCGTCCATGGTGGCGCCGTGCAATTGGCGCCACCGTTGCACGGAAAGATACCGTAGCTGGTCGGAGCTGAAAAAGGTCTGGGTTTTGGGGGTTAGGGAAAGGGGAGCTTGGATCTTTATTGGTTGGAGAGGGGGAGGTCACCTCCGGTCCGGTGAGAGGTGCCGGCCGGAGCCTCCTTGGCGCGAGCAGAGATTGGGGTGTGGGGTTTTTGTCGGTGGGTGTTGGGAGCGTTAATTATCAGAAAACTCATGAACTTTAACACCTGCCGTCTGTAATCAAAATGAATTGAACTGAACTGAAATGAAAGTTTAATATATTGAAAATAAAATCAGTTTATTTTAACTTACCTGAATTTTCATCAAATTATATTTTTGTTAAACTTAACTTAAATTGAATTGAATTAAACTGCTCTACTAATACACTCTAGAAAGCATGGCTTAAATGCGTTGGTAAAAACAGAGAATTGTGGTAAAATTATCAATCAGTTTTGATAATTTTCTATCTGCTCTGTGGCTTATGTATTCTTTTGTCATTCGATGCAGGAATTTATGAGCATGAGAAATATTATTTGGGTGTGGATGAAACCAATGCTCTATACAAAGAAGGCATTGAGGAGTATCAGAAGCTCGAAGACGCCATAGATGATGCGGTTTTGCGACGAAGAGGAGGAGGATAGGCTCACAGTTGAGCTTCTCCTGAAAGGCTGCGTGCCTTATTATGATCTTTTGATCTTGAGAAGATTGATAATGACAAACAAGATGATTCAAAGCCTAATGTTGATCTTGAGAAGATTGATGATGACAACCAAGAGGATTCAAAGCCTAAGTTGTAGTTAATGGGGGAACCAGACATAAATTTATGAAGTTTTCGAATGGGGCTATATCTCGACACGAAGGTTGCTCTCCATTACAAATCTACTGTACTATCGCCCGAATTATAGTAAATTAACCCCTCAGCTTAAAATTTAGGGTTGTCGCCGCCACCTTTAACAGTCCTCTAGATCCGCCTATGACTGTAATAGCATAAAATAGTCGATAAGTGTTTTTTTATTTTAAACTGCAAATACATAAAATATAACAATGCATGCACTTCAAAAATCTAGTGCCCACATGGCCAAATGATCGATCGACTTCTACTAGATGCTCACAATACATACAGTACATGAAACCGATTTTACTATTTGACTAAATACTTGCAATTAACTATCAGTTCAACTCATATTGGCCTAGTATGATCCGGCTTAACCTATCAAAACATAAATAAAATGCTGAAAAAAAGCTATAAAAGTAAAGAAATTGAATAATTTTTCCTTTTCCATCTCAAAGCTGTCTCTCAAACAATTTTTTTATACCATCTGAAATATATTGATTACATGCTCACACCATTTTTTTAAAAAAAATTCTGATTGTAGAACAGGTTTTGGTGGCTATTTGTTGCAATTTTCTATTTGGACCGGAGCACGTAAATATTAAATAATTACGAGTTTTATGATAATTTTGAATTTTCTCATGTGCTTAATATAAACTTTCTCAAGAAAAATCGTCCCGTAATTTAAACAGTACTCGCAGTACATCGATACATCAATAATTCATCAAAAAATGCATAATCCCATCGTCTCCCTACTCTCTGATATATAGCACGATTACACAGTTGACTCGATGACTAGAGTTGACTTTAAAGAAAGACTAAATTACCCTTGACTCCATAACATCTTTGGTCTGTTAGCCAACCCTAATCTGGGCTTGAATCCACAAGAACGTCGGACGCGGATTCTTTCCCATAACCAACTTTTGAAAATAAAAGGAAAAAAACGTTTTCATCTCGCGCGCCACCACGTCATCGTCCCATTACGTTTAAACTTCCGCATCATTCTCTCTAATCCCATTGGCTGAAAATATCCACGTCAGCATCTTCCACACAGTTCCAGCAAATTCCGCCAATATAATATTGCTGCTGAATTCATTCCATCAATTTCCCAATATCTCATCAATTCCTGACCTAATTACCTGAGAATTTGCTGAAAAAATTTCTTCCGATACGATGGAGCTGCGATCAAAAATCTTCCTGGGGATATTTCTGGCTTTGATTGCAACCCCATTTCCATCATCTGCAGCTTCGGTTTCCCATTCAAAAGCCATATCTGTAAGTATTATCTTCATCTTCTTGTTGAATCTAATTTTTGAAAATTAGGGGTTGGATTTTGATGTTTGTTTTTGAAATTATGAAGGATTTGAGGGATGCGATTGTGAAGGGGATGGGGTTCCAGGCGGATGATTTCAAAATAACTGGGTTTGATTTGAGGGACGCGTTGGTGGGAAGATCGGTGGCGTATGAATTCGACGTTGAGATTGATAACAAGGTTATGCCGTTTAAGCTTCTGGAGGATGTGAATAAGTGGGAGTATGTTGATTTGCCCATCTTCCGACCCGACTTGTTGAAGGGGAACGGGTTGGTTGAGAAAGAGAAGATGGATCATGAGCTTCCGGTGTTGGCTCCGTTTCAGCTGGCCGGGCCGATGGAGCTCTGGATTCAGGATGCCAAGGACATGAGAATTTCTCTACCTGTAAGTTTTCTTCAAAGAGAAATGTGTTTGTGTTTAACTTAGCTACATGAATGATCATGATTTATCTGTTCATAGTTTTTCGATGAATGAAGATACATGGTCTTCGAAGAGTTGTGGAAGGACTGAGGTTATCAAATTGTCTAGTGTGATTGAATTTGTGGCGTTCTCTTGTTGTTTCTTGGATTTCAGTCCTTATGTTTGATTAGGTTTGTTATATGATTTGCTGATTCAAGCTCTGAATTTTATTGCTTATCTTTGCTTATGAACTTAGCTGGAACGTAGATAGTTTGGATACGTCCATAGTATATTTGAATGCATGTTTATCTAGAGTTATAAGGTGATCATCAAAGGATTGTTGATTCTACAAGACTTGTGTATAGACTGATTGATATGGTGATCATACTGATTGTTGTCTTTTCTTTGCTCCAAGCTCTAGTTTCATGGCTATATGGTCTAACGTTGAGATTTTTTAAAAATATATGTAGCATGATGTTGATGCTGGGGTTCTGAAGAAAGTTATCTTAGCCGATGGAGCTGTGGTCACTGTTAAGGGAGCTAGGTCTGTAAGCCTACGCCACCCAGTCGAGCTGCCACTTCCCTTCAACAGGACAAACAGCGGCTTCGCCTCAGGCCTCCTAACTCTGGCTGAACGCCTTCGCCACATGTACCGCTCAGCCCCAGAAAGTCCCCTTCTATCCCTTCGTATCGTGGGCCCAACTTCTCTCACATCCCCCTCTTCCTCGGCCACTTCATCCCACAACCGGCTCAAGCTGAAGCGTCTTGCACCAGGCCTCGTGGAGTTATCATCAGCCTCGAAGATGAAAGCAAAACCAGTAGACGCAATCTCAGCCATTGATTTGGCTGGGGAGTCGACTGCGCTTCTGTCTCCTAACCAGTTCACCACTTTATGGCCTGTTACTTCTCTGAATGGATCAAATGCAAACCTGCTTGGTTTAGAGACTTTGCTGTCT
The DNA here is from genome assembly GCA_948330725.1 of Sherardia arvensis. Lineage (NCBI taxonomy): Eukaryota > Viridiplantae > Streptophyta > Magnoliopsida > Gentianales > Rubiaceae > Sherardia > Sherardia arvensis. The sequence goes on along the minus strand of OX415238.1, from coordinate 3,726,603 downwards.
TCTGTTTTGGGTGCAAAGGCCAGCAAGAAGGGTTCGTTTAAGCTGCTGAAGGCTGATGTGTCGGCTCAAACGTTTGTCAAGATAGGGTTCGGGGTTGAAAGGAAGTTGAAGGAGGGAGATGATGTAGTTTCTTGGGACGGCTTTCCTACGTGGAGGACTAAGCCCGAGTTTCTGAGGATGCACTTTGAAGTGCTCGCTAAGGTCGAGGGAGATAAAGTTATTCCCAAGAAGATTTTACAGGTTAATCCAGTTATGGTGGAGGATGCTGTTTCTGCAAATGTCCTCACCGGCAATACATCAATGTCTTCTAATCCTGTTATCTATCCACCACAGGATCCATTCTCATTGTAAAACTTTAGAGCATATATATACAGAGAAGAAGATCGTATACGGATCTAGAATAGTAGAGCCTTATGCAAAAGAGTAAAAATGGGAGTTTGAAAGTTGGAACGTTGTAAATATAGTAACGAGTTACCATCACAAATTCACAATGTATGTAAACGTTGTTTTTGTTGCTTACAAATTACAATCAACGCGTATTTGTACTAACTGGCAAGGTTCATTTCGTTATGAATGAAACTCCCTTCTGGATGCTCTCTGCTAACTCTTTCTTCGCCTTCTCCAGTCCCGCTCTGTGACAATTCATGGAGAATTATGTCGATAATCATACGAAAGCAAAGAGTTCTATGAAGTATTGACCGATAGAAAACACCATTTATACCTCTCATACTCATTCAAGGGTCCAAGTTGATAGACTTCTTCAGCTCCAGTGCGACCGAGCCTCACTTTGGTTGCAAAGAATGGAAGCTCTGTGACCTGCAGGACACCGTTTATGTATTTGTCAACTACACCAGAAAGAAAAACAACTGAGAGATCTGTTAAGAAAGGGAAGATGAGGATAGAAACCTGGGAAGCTACAAAAGAGCATTCGATTACACCAGCATCACCCTTAAGGCCACGCAAGCACGCATCAGCAAATTTCACTGCTGCATATGCCTGTAAGAAAGTCATCTTCTCTGTGAGTATCGAGCATAAGATAAATGTTTGATTGAGCATGCATTCTGTTCACAAAAGAAAAAAAAAACTTGGTTCTGGACTAGGTTTCATAACTCACCATTGACAGAGTTGCTGAGCCGGCCCCTGCCTTTGCCTGAACAACTTCTGTTCCACCATCCTGAATACGCTTTGTCAAGTACTCAACTTCCTCAGGTGTGAAGGAGCATGGAGGATTAACCTGTAGAGTCCAAATTAACATGAATTTCTCCATTGTTAGATCCGGCGGATTAACTAAGTTGTATGTAGGCTTAATGTGATTCGAATAAATAATCTAACCTGGGAGAGAAGAGGCAAAATAGTCACTCCAGCATGACCGCCAACCACAGGAACATCGACTTCCCTTGGATCAAGTCCCAAAACTTCAGCCTGTAAGAATTATAGACAACAGAAATTATCTTTACCAGTCTTTCAATTCAGCTACTAGATAAATTTGTTACTCGTCATCATGTTCAGCCAAAAACACATCACATCTACTCTCTATAGTCTATAGTCATACATGTGCTTATAATATTCTTCAATACATATCATCGGTATTAAGCGTGTCTCAATATGCATCATACATGTTCAAGAGTATTTTTTTCATTATAATCACCAGTAAACTAAGGTAGCATATATGATTCAAGCATACTATCAAATACTTAAAGAAAGGCACGAATCGACATCTAGACACATACCACGAAAGTCTTGGCCCTGACCACATCAAGCATGGTGACTCCCAAAAGCTTCTTAGGATCATAAGTTCCCGCTTTCTTGAAAACCTCAGCAGCAATCGGGACAGTAGAGTTCACCGGATTGCTGATCAAGTTCACAATCGCATTAGGACAAGCCTTCACAATTCCCTCACACAGAGTCTTCACAATTCCAGCATTGATTTTGAAGAGATCATCTCTAGTCATCCCCGGCTTCCTGGGAACGCCAGCCGGTATGATCACGAGATCCATCCCGGTCAGCGCCGCCTCAAGCTGCGGAGCACCGAGAAAGCCTCTAACCTAAACCCCCAAATTCATCATTCAATTTTGACATTCTATTAAGTCTAACTTCAATTATAAAAACTGAGCATGCAAATGAATTCAATAACCGTACCACAGCGCCGGTATCCATGTGGCTGATGTCGGCGGTGACTCCGGGGGCGTTAACGACGTCGTATAGGTGGAGAACGGAGACTAGCGGATTCATCTTCATCAGCATGGCGAGAGGCTGACCGATGCCTCCGGCAGCTCCAAGGATCGCGACTTTGAATCCCGGCGAACCTCCTTTCGCTCTGCAGTTAGATGTCTCCAGCATCGGATTCTCCGCCATCTAACAACATGAACAATTAATCATGAATCATGATCCATCATCATCATGAGCAGAAGTTGAAAATCTGGAATCTCGATTCCATTTCCATACGAAGGAATTCAAGCAAAGCAAGAGAGCATTAGCGGTACCTGAGAATTGGAGGGATGAAGATGAGCTGAGAGTCGAGCAATACGCTGCATAGCTTCCATGTTTTTCAGTGTGTGTTTCGATGAGTTTTGAGCCAGTTTTTTAAATGCTGCTGTGGATAAATAAGGTAGAAGACTAACGGAATCATGAATTTTAGGAATTTTCGTTTTATTATTTATAAATTTATTTTTTGTGGAATGGGAATTTGGAACGCTTTATCTTGCACCTATCTGTTATCTGTGGTTTACAAGAGTTTTCTGCTATTTTGGATGTTTGTGCATTTCTGGGGAAAACAGTACTGGGCTGTTGATGGATCGTATTTTGAAGAAGATGTTATGATGATAAGTGAAGACAAGGGCAGACAGGTAAATTCACAAGAGAAGGGACTGAGCTCAGCAACAGCTAAGAACAAGATCAGTTCAAGATTCCGGCCAACTGCCGTAACAACCAGAAGATTGCAACTATAGATAGCTAATTCTGTTAGATAGTTTGTTATCGAATTTGTAACTCGATCATGATCTTTCTGATTACATCTTTCCCTTATTCTTACTCTTTCTCTTCTCTCTTCTTCCCACTGTAATTCATCATCTTTGTGTTGAATTACTGATTTGTTTCTGATAATTGGGCCTATCATAACAGTTGGTATCAGAGCGGTCGAATCTCCGACGAGATATGTCCGCTAAGAACCGTGAGATTAAGGAACAAATGGAGCAGTATGAACGAAATTTTGCAGATCTGCTTCAAAATCTCAAGCAGAATGAGCAGTTGTTGGCAGAAAAGTTCTCGGCAATGCATGGCGAATGGGATGGCAAGTTACAGGACATGAGAGATCACATCGCCGACGACATTGCGACCAAATTAGTTGAGCGTGAACAACACTGGAAGTCAGAGATTGCCAAGCAACATTTGGAGTCCATGTCTGCAACAAACGAGTTAGCTAGACAGATTGCTATTCTAGCTGGTCAGGGGAGTGGTCTGAGAGCAGGAGAAAGCTCAGGTGAGCAAGATCGGAGCGGTTGTGGAGGTGCGCTCCGAACACCACCTCTGAATGCCATTCCAAAACCAAAGGTACCTCAAATGACCTTTGCTAATGCTGATTATCCTTCAGTTTATCCTACTCATAAAGAATATGCTGCAAATACTGTTGTTCATAAAGTAGAATTGCCTATGAATGGAAGAATTGAGCCTTGGAATGATATTGTGGATAGGAAAATCAGTAAGCTAGATTTGCAGAATTTTTCTGGTAATGGAATGAAATCTAAAGACTGGATCAGAAAGTGTGACAAGTATTTTAGCTTTAATCTGATTCCAGAAAATGATAGGATGAAGGTTATTGAGTTGTATTTGGAAGGGAAGGCTGAAATCTGGTTTTTAAGTAAAAAACATATGAATTGGACTTGGGTAGAATTTTGTGAGGCATTGCAAAAGAGATTCTCTGAGTCTGGTGGAAGTGATGTGGTAGAAGAATTCAGTAAACTGTGTCAGAGAGGAAATGTTAAAGAATACTTGGAGAAATTTGAGGAGCTGAAAACTGCTGTAGAAAGCTTAGATTCCAAACTTTCTGAGTCTTATCTAGTGTCTAGTTTCATTAGTGGACTTAAAGAAGAGTTAAAACCTATGGTAAAAATAATGAAACCTAGGGATATAGCTACTGCTGCTGAAATAGCCATGCATGAAGAGGTTCATTGGGAAATGGTTCAGAAAAAGCATAAAATTGTAGGTGGTGGAATGCAGTACCATAATAAGCCAGCTGTTGCTAGGTTGCCTTGGAAAGAAAGTAGTAATGAAAAGAAAGCTATTCCAGGGAACTATAAGAGGCTAACTCCTCAAGAAATCCAGTATAGAAGGGAGAATTCTCTTTGTTACAAGTGTGGAGAAAAGTTTGGTCATGGACATGTCTGCAAATTCAAGCAGGTAAATGTTATTTCTACTACTGAAATCAACAGTGATGAGGAGGACAAAGATATTTGGGTAATGGAGGAAGGGGCTGAGGAGTTGAAACAGTTAGCTGATGACATGGAGGATTTAACCATTCCTGAACAATTTACTTGTAAATCAATTGGTAGTGATCAGACAACAGAATCACTCTCATTTTTTGCTACTGTAAATGGTCAGAGAGTCAATTTCTTACTGGATACTGGGAGTGCTGGTACTTTCATGGATCTGGCATTAGTATGGAAACTGGGATTGGAGATCTGTCCATCTAGAGGATTTGTTGTTACGGTAGCTAATGGTAATACATTGAGGGGGTCTTACTTATCTCCAAAAGTACAGTGGCACATTCAAGGCCATAAGTTCACTTTTGATATTAGGATGTTGGATATGGGAGGCAAGTTGGAGGTAATATTAGGGACTGATTGGATGAAACACTTCAGTCCTATCAGTTTTGATTTCAATACTGAAGATATATGGATATGCAGTAAAGGAGATAGGTGGTCACTGAGAGGGAATTGTTCAACTGCAACTTTTAACAGACTCTATGGAGTGGAAGCTAAGGAAGTGTATAATTGCAGAAGGAAGAGAATCAGGGAGGATTGTATCAGTGAATGGGAGGCTTATGGACAGCAGTGGACTGACAGAAGAGGTGGAAATTTAAGGGCAATAAGCACCATCAGCACAAAGGAGACTTCTGCAGCAGACAACAATTTGAAGAAAACTCAAATTCCAGAAGAAATTTCTCAGGTGATTTCTGCATTTTCTGATGTGTTTGATGTTCCAAATTATCTTCCTCCTAACAGAGATATTGATCATCAAATACCTCTTAAACCAGATGCAGTGCCATTCAGAGTCAGACCTTACAGGTATGCTCACTCACAAAAGGATGAAATTGACAAGCAGGTTGGAGAAATGATGGATGATGGGATCATTAGAAGCAGTACAAGCCCTTACTCATCTCCAGTATTGTTAGTCAAGAAGAAAGATGGAAGCTGGAGATTATGCATTGATTATAGAAAAATAAATGAACAGACTGTGAAGGATAACTTCCCTATGCCAATCATAGATGAACTTTTAGATGAGTTACATGATTCAGTTATTTTTTCCAAGCTTGATCTTAGGTCAGGGTATCATCAAATTAGAGTCAAGGAATCTGATGTATACAAAACTGCATTTCAAACTCATCAAGGCCATTTTGAGTTTTTGGTCATGCCTTTTGGGCTGACAAATGCACCAGCAACATTTCAGAGTTTAATGAATGGAATTTTTCAGAAATATCTCAGAAAATGTGTATTAGTTTTCTTTGATGATATACTAATATACAGTAAATCTGTGAAAAAGCATAAGGAACATTTGCAAATAGTGTTATCCTTGCTTAGAGAACATAAGTTGGCTGCAAAAAGATCAAAATGTGAGTTTGCACAACCACAGATGGAGTACTTGGGACATGTGATTTCTGGAAAAGGAGTGGAAATGGACAAGGCCAAGATTTCCAGTATTTTGAACTGGCCAATTCCAAGGAATTTGAAGGAGCTGAGAGGATTTTTAGGTCTGTCAGGGTATTATAGAAGGTTTATTGCTCAATATGGGTTAATTTGCAGGCCTTTACATGATCTTCTTAAAAAAGATGGTTTTAAATGGAATGATAAAGCCACTGCTGCATTTGAAGAACTTAAAAAGGCCATTACTTCTGCACCAGTGTTGAAGATGCCTGAGTTTGATAAATCTTTCATAATAGAGACTGATGCAAGTGATGCTGGAATGGGAGCAGTACTGATGCAAGAGCATAAACCAATTGCATTTTTATCAAAAACTTTCTGCAACAGGAACAAAGGTATGTCAACATATGAAAAAGAATTGCTTGCCTTGGTTATGGCTGTTGATAAGTGGAAGCATTATTTGATTGGTAGTCATTTTACCATTAGAACTGATCATCAGAGCCTTAAATATCTTATTGAACAAAGATTGCACAGTGCAATACAACACAAATGGATCACCAAATTACTAGGTCTGGATTTTGATATACAGTATAAGAAGGGGGCTGAAAATAATGCAGCTGATGCTTTGTCTAGGAGGCCAGTGGATTGCAATTTTCAAAATGTAAAATGGGGTCAGGAAAGGGAAGAGGTTATCACTGCAGAAGAAAGTATTGCTAGAAATGAGATTATAAGATTGTTAAATAAGGCAGAAGAGTATGAAGAAGGAAGTGGTGACTGTGAAGTAGCAAATAAGAATACTGTACATCAGATGGAAGTAAATAAAATCACCACAACTTCCAGTTTAGTTCCTGAGTGGATCAAACAATTAGAAAGCAGTTATGGAGGGGATTCAAGAGCACAAGAATTGATAGCTCAAGTAGCATTGCAGACAACAGCTTCAGAAAATGAGCAATCTCCAGTCTGGTCTTATGTGAATGGAATTCTGAAGCAAGATGGAAAGATATATGTGGGATCAGCAAACAATATCAGGTCAGAGCTTTTAAATACCATGCATGCATCTTCTTTAGGAGGTCATTCTTGTCAGAATGCCACCATACAAAGAATTACTTCTATTTTTACATGGCCTGGATTAAAGAAAAATGTGATTGACTTTGTAAATGAATGTGCTGTCTGTCAGAAGAATAAGTCAGAACATTGCAAACCACCTGGATTACTACAACCCTTACCTATACCTTCACAGGCCTGGAAACAAATCTCTATGGATTTTATAGAAAAACTCCCAGTTTCTGAAGGTTTGGATTCTATTTTAGTGGTGGTGGACAGGCTCACAAAATACAGTCACTTTATGGCTTTAAAGCACCCTTTCTCTGCTGCTCAAGTGGCTAGAATCTATTTCCAAGAGGTATGTAAGTTGCATGGTCTACCTGACAACATTGTGAGTGACAGAGATAAAAATTTTACTAGCCACTTTTGGAAGGAATTGCTAACAAAAATGGGAGTAAAGCTCAACTATAGCACTGCCTATCATCCTCAGTCAGATGGTCAGACTGAGACTGTCAATCAGGTTTTGAGTAACTACTTAAGGTGCTTCTGTTGTGATAAGCCTAGTTCCTGGTCTGAATGGTTAGGAGTAGCTGAGTGGTGGTATAATACCACATTTCATTGCAGCACTCAGATGACTCCTTATGAGGCATTATATGGAGTTAAGCCAGTACATCTACCTTTGGGTGATCTTACTGATGTGGTGGTGCCTGCTTCTCAAGATTTTTTGGCTCAGAGAAGTAAGGTTCATCAACTGCTACAGACACATCTTCAACAGGCTCAGCAAAGGATGAAATATTTTGCAGATAACAAGAGGTCTGAGAGGAAACTAGAAGTGGGAGATTGGGCATATCTCAAAGTTCAGAAATATAGACAATTGTCTATACCAGGAAGACAGTTGTCCAAGCTTGCTTCAAAATATTATGGTCCTTTTGAAGTAGTGCAGAAGGTTGGTATGGTGGCCTATAAGCTCAAATTGCCTAGTGCTGCCAGGCTACATCATGTTTTTCATATTTCTCTTCTTAAGAAACTTGTTGGACCTATTCCAACTGTGTTCAATCAGATTCCAAATGATGAGATTTCTGAAGAGCCTTCCCTGGAGCCTAATAGAGTGTTACAAAGGAGATTAGTTTCTGTGAATAATGAAACTGAGATTCAATGGCTGATTGAATGGAAGAATTTAGCACAAGAAGATGCTTCCTGGGAAATGTCATCTTTTATCACTAACCAATTTCCACAGTTCAAGCCTTGACAGTCTGCATTAATGTGTTTCTGCATTTTTGAGTTTCTTTTGAGTTTCATCTCAATTACAGCTTGAGGACAAGCTGTTGATTAACAGGGAGGGATTGTTATGATGATAAGTGAAGACAAGGGCAGACAGGTAAATTCACAAGAGAAGGGACTGAGCTGAGCAACAGCTAAGAACAAGATCAGTTCAAGATTCCGGCCAACTGCCGTAACAACCAGAAGATTGCAACTATAGATAGCTAATTCTGTTAGATAGTTTGTTATCGAATTTGTAGCTCGATCATGATCTTTCTGATTACATCTTTCCCTTATTCTTACTTTTTCTCTTCTCTCTTCTTCCCACTGTAATTCATCATCTTTGTGTTGAATTACTGATTTGTTTCTGATAATTGGGCCTATCATAACAGAAGATATCAGAGAAGCCCAAGATATCAGAACTGGACTTGTGCAACCAAAAAGCCTTCACCATATTAAACATAATGGGCTCGATTTATCTTCAAAAATAGCAGTAGACTTCTGACCTTTGTCAGTGAATTCCTTGAAAGCAGTCTATTGCATAGTAGTTGAGGTCATCTGCAACTTGAAAGCAGTTTACCATAGCGTTTGTGTAACTTTGATGTTTACATTTTCTTCCACGCTGCCTTTGTGTAACTTTGATGCTGGTTGACATTTTCTTCCACATACTGTCTTGGTGTAACTTTGATGTTGACATTTAGGGTTGGCAATCAGGTCGGGTTGGTGGGTTAGCGAGTTCGTGTCGACGGGTTAGAAATGCTAAATCCAAACCCAACCCAATAATATTTCGGGTCACAAAACTTTGACAGAAATCTGACCTAGTAAAAATCCGGGTTACCCAAATTCAAATCGCGAAACCTATTTATTAATAATGAGACTAAATATGAGACTTAATTTTAACATCTATACTGATCAAATGATCATGTAATATGGAAACTAAATCAAAAAATACAAAATTAATTCTCAATTTCATTATGAATTAGTGGCATAATCTCCATGATTTTGGCATCAGAGAATTTGTTCTTATCCTTAAAGAAAATTTTAATAATTTGCATAATTACACCTTAAATATATACGTCAAATGGTTGACCCATTTAACCCACGGGTTTGACCTGAACCTAACCCATTTATTTTCGGGTCATTCGTGTCTAACGCAGTATAGACCCATGCCGTGTTTCGTGTCGATTCAAATCCACTAAATTCGTATTCGGTTCTGGTCGGGTTTTCGTGTCGTGTTCCAAATTACCAGTCCTATTGACATTTCCTTCCACATACTGTTTTGGTGTAAAAACTTTGCTAGTTGAATAAAATGTAAGTTTGGAGAATAGATTTACATGTATAATAAGCAACAGAAATGGAGAAGTGCGCATGATATGAGTACTGATTGTTCCAAGGCTCCCCTTATGTAATTTAACTTTTACATTCTGAATGACAATATAGTACAGATTTTCTTCTAACGGTAAAGAAATATTTAAATACGGATCATAGTGTTCCATATGCCTGTCTTTCTGCTTAGTCAATGAACCAACAATACCTCTACTTCTCAATTATCAACAAACATGATTTTGTTTTGTTTTGGCTTTTTAAAAAAATCTAGAATAGCAAAGTTAAGATACTTCCCTAAAGTACAGTTAAACCTCGATAAATGAATATTCTTGGGACCATCATAAAAATATTCATTTAGCGAGATTATTCATTTATCGATAAATGAATAATATATTCATTTAGACAGTAATATTACATGAATTGTACGTATGTGTATTAAGTCCAAAAATGTACACATATACATTATATTTAAAACTACTAATAAGATAAATAGTATGCATTGTATGGAATATTTAGATACAACACAGCAGAATACTTCCAAAGTTTTGTTTGCTCTAGGAAAAATCAAGGATGAGATGAATTTTGGCTGGAAAAAAGAACAAAAAACAACTGTTTTTGTAAGGGAATGATTTATTTTATGAACATTATTGATTGAATTTTTTTAATACATATATATCTTATGAAATGTGGTGATTATTCATTTATATTTACATAAGGTCTTTAAGGATTCTAAAAAAATTATTTATTAATGCATTTAGCGAGATTATTCATTTAGCCCCTTAACCCAAGTCGGGATTGGGATAATTTATTTATTTAGCGAGTTTATTCATTTATCAAATATTCATTTATCGAGATTTAACCGTAAGATGTTTGAACCCCGGAAGAGCATCAAAGTTAAGAGATTGGCTCATGATGAAGATTGCAAACTAAGTACCATGTTTATTATAGCATTATCCCAAATATCAACCAATTTTCTACAATTGAACTTTTGTTTCTTTTGCTTTAATCTATCATCGTGATCTAAACAAAGCCAAAGTTGAATTAAAATACTCGAAGGAGATCATAATTAACGAATAATGACAAGCTTTCCATACGTGGAAAATAATATCAGTCAGATTACCTGGCGTTGACCAATCCATTCATGTAGTTTTGAGTGCACCTTTCCAGTTTGAGCTTTGAGAAATTTCCTTTATCCTTTCATCTTTTTTCAGTCACGACTTTGCCACTTTTAATAACACCCAAAAGCTGAAAATTATGATTTATTTAGTATTCATGCAAAAGAAATTAGAGTTGATTAACTTGGACGGAGTTGATATTTGTGGTCATGCGTATGAATATTCAAAACCAAAACAAAGCAAGGAGTGTTTTTTTAAATAAAATAAAGCAAGGAGTATTGGGTTAGTGTAATAGCTTGTTCTAAAACTTTTAATTATATGTGATTAATTATTAATTAAATCGTGTAATCAGTATAACTTTTTATCATTTCATGTATAATATATTAAGTATTTTCTTTTTAAAATAGAATCCATATCAGAATTATTTGGATTTTGTTGTTGGGTATGATCTCCAGCATGAAGCGCCTATCATATCCGCCGCCCAGAAGGGATTCTTCCCGGGTTCTTCATGTTCAATCTAAACCTATATTTGTAAGGATAGTAGAACAATTCAATTGTCAGGCGTTTTTTTTTATTATTATTTAAAAGCAACCGGAGTGAATTATATTACATTCACCACATCCTTTAAAAGTAATTTAAAAAATAAAATATTCTGAGCGTTACAATGGTATAAGAGTGGAATTATAATACGTATTTAGCATATGACAATACTCATCTCTATCAAGCAAGCAAGTTAGGTATCACTAAGCAAAGATCAATTCTGCCGATAAGAGCACTCAAAACTCGCAAGCATGTTAGGTCACGTTAAGCGATCCCAATTCTGCCGACGAGCCCGGAGTATTTCATAGCTATTATGTTGAGTTGTATTTCCTATTCAAATTTACTTTCTTCTGCCATCAGCTGCTGATTTGTATTGTAGTGTATTTGTGTGCCATTTTTCCAAGTCTCCATAGGTCTTGCGCCTGAAACAAAGAAATAATGTGAGCAGTAAGAATCTTTACAATCTGATATAAGGGAATGACCTTATATCAAGATTAACTAATCCTTTTATTTCTCTAGGCAGTGTGATGTGTGTGAAAATGTAGTTCTGCCTATGTTTACTTGCAATCTGGTCAATGAGTCAGCTACTAAATTTGCTTCTCTATAAATATGAGCATAAGAGATTGAAAACTCACTTTGTATCATCCAGATGGCTCTGATTATGTACTCAATTTTGCAAGGAATCTTGAATTCTTTTTTGATGATCTTCAATAAAATCATTGAGTCCTCCTCTACTTCCAAATCTGTGATTCTGTATGCATTCTCCAATCCCCTTACTAGAGCTATTGCCTCATCCTCTAAACTTGTCATGCGTTTATTCATTAGTTATTTATTTTTTACTTTAATTTTTGTAGGAAAAGATATAACATATATGATGAATTGTGTTAGTTAGAATTATTTAACATGAAAAACCCCACTTCCTAATCTATTGTGCGATATATTACTCTTGTTTTCTTATGTGCTAAAAAGTTACGATATTTTAAATCTGATCTTAAAACTCGTAACTATAAAATCGACATTATATATGTTACAGTATTGAATCATAAAGTGGTGGTGGCTCCTTATCTCATCTAACCATTTTGGTCAGGTTTAAATATTACTTACTGAGACGACGTCTTTCATGTTGATCTCTGACGGCAATGCAACCGTCGCTTTCAATAGTATTTGCATGAGTGAGTCATTTACATTTATGCAAATACCATTGAAATAAAACAAGCATTTTATTGCATTATTTTAGCATCATCTTTTAGATTCCGGATATAAATAGTTGTACTCTAAAGAGAGTTCTACCCCACTCTTTACCATGTTTATATGTAAACTTTCTCGTATGATACCAACTTTTTAAAAATCCAATTCCCTTACAAAGACGATAGTCTTTTCAAAACCTAAAACTTCCACTATTACAGGAACCTGTATGTTTGGGACTTTTCTCGAGAAATCCCTAAAAAATACTCCATCCTAACTCGAGTCGAGCCATCGGAAATTCTAATATTACTTATTCTCATTACATTCTCGGGTGATTTTACCTAATGATACAGAAACAGTAAAGAAGACGGTATGTTTTTCTAATTTCAAGTATATTATGATTTTAGTTTAATTCAGTTTAATCTTTGTATTTTTGTTATGTAGCTAATGATTAGCCATACTAATTTTGCTTCCCCATACTATGATAGAGTGGTAGTAGTTACAAGCTTTGGGAGAGAATCTGGAAAGAGCCTTGCAAGTTCACACGCAAATTGTCAAATAAGTAGGCTGTGCATTAACAGCCCAGGCATGCAATGTTTCCACATCCGGTTACCCGACGGGCCGCCTTCTTTAACCTTCCATTCCCCCATGTTTCTCCGGTTCGGCTAAACACGACAAACCGAGATGGTTACGTTTGCTGCCTTCACGAAACCCGGCCCCAAACTAAACCGCCCCTTTTGTCAAACCTTGAGTGCATGGACCGCAAGCCACTTTGAGTCAACTACGGTTTTCTACTGGAAGACGGACCGGTTATTGATATTGATTTTGTTCTTTTATTAATTGCTGCCATCTACTCATCTAGATGATCAATCATTTGTTCAGTTGATGATCCTTCTAGTTGTATAAATGTATTTACATGATGTAAACGAGTAAAAGCGGTAAAAATGAGGTTGTAAAATTTAACCACGACGTCTCATAACTGAGAGATTCTAAATTTCGATTTTAGATTCGGTGGTTTGATGGTTCGGTTTTGACTTGGTAATTCGGCGATTCGTTAGTGAAGCAGTCATGGATCTTTTCATGAAGAGAGTTCCAAAGTAAAATTAGAATATGTATTTATAAAATAGATAGGTGATTTTTAAAAAAAATGATGAAAACTCATGCAAAATTAAACACAAATTTATTGAACTTGAAAATTTATATTACCATTGTCCAAATTCATCATTTCTGATTTAAAAATACTAATTTTAGTTGAATATTAGAATATAAGGTGAGTTAAAATATTATTATGTGTAAAATAATTAAAGTTATTTTAAAGTTATACTTAATTTTGTAATCTCACATTCATAATTTAAAGTTATTTTTGTTTTCCAAATTACTCACAATTTTAAATAAACGTTTTATTACAAAGTTAGTTCTTATCCAGAAAAACATTCAAATATTTTTTTATAATAAAATTATTTGACAAAAGCAAAAACAAAACAAAACATGATGCAAAAATGAATTATTCAATTTGAAACTTGAAAGCAACAAAAGAAAGAAAAACATAAAAACAAAACAAAAAGCCATAACAAATTTTCAAATCAGTTTTTCTATTCTCTTTAATGCTTATGTAATCATTGACTAGATTTTGTGCACAGTAACTATGAATATGATTCAGAGCACGGAATTTTCAGTCGGCAGAAAATCATCTTCGTACGAATCTGAAACGTCCTAATCACTGTGTGACTGTGTGTAAAACAGTGAAAGAAGAGACCAAACCCCATTAAACACACTTTCTAGCTCCTTTCCTAACCTCGTGCTGAATGTATAGCAGCCAACATGGCCGGAATCCCCAGTTTCCGGTACCGGAATTTCCCATCTCTCCTCTTCTTCCTCTCCTTTATCATTCCCCTCTGCCGGAGCGATGAGCTGGAGGTTCTTCTTCAGCTGAAATCCTCCCTCAGTAACTCATCTTCTCCATCTGGGCCATCCCCTGTTTTCAGCACCTGGACAGAGCAGAATTCGCCGTGCAACTTCACCGGAGTTCTCTGCAATTCTGGTAAAGTTGAGGAAATCAACCTTTCATCACAGAACTTATCCGGCCAGGTTCCGTTCGATGTTGTATGCTCTCTTGAGTCACTCCAGAAGCTCTCTCTCGGGTCCAATTCTTTGTTCGGAGGTGTCTCCGGCCATCTTTCCAACTGCACCGGGCTCCGGGAACTGGATTTGAGCGGGAATTATTTCTCCGGCGAGGTTCCTGACTTGTCCCCTCTCAGCAAACTGGAGTCCCTGATGCTGAATTCCAGTGGTTTCTCCGGGAATTTCCCCTGGGATTCATTGCAAAATTTGACGAATCTCGCGTTAATAGCAGTCGGAGATAACCTGTTTCACAGAGCTCCTTTTCCGACAGTGCTGCTGAAGCTGGAGAAACTATACTGGATTTATCTAACCAATTCTAGTATTGAAGGGGAAATTCCAGAAGGAATTGGTAATCTCACATTACTTGAAAATCTAGAGCTTTCTTATAACCATCTTTCTGGAAAAATCCCTAATGGGATTACAAAGCTGAGTAAGCTGAAGCAGCTAGAGCTTTATACTAATGAGCTCACCGGAGAGATTCCGGTGGGGTTCGGAAATTTGACCAGTCTCGAGAATTTCGACGCTTCAACGAATTTTCTCTCCGGTGATCTCTCCGAGCTCAGGCTGTTGAAGAACCTTGATTCTCTGCAGCTTTTCGAGAACCAATTTTCCGGCGAGATTCCTGCGGAATTCGGGGAGATGAAGTTTTTGACAGAGTTTTCGCTCTATACGAACAATCTGACGGGTTCTCTTCCTCAGAAGCTTGGATTGTGGTCGGAATTTCTGTACATTGACGTTTCCGACAACTCTCTGAGCGGCGAAATTCCACCTGATATGTGCGCGAAAGGGGAGCTGACGGAGCTTCTGCTTCTAAACAACAATTTCACCGGCGGGATTCCGGAGTCGTACGGGAATTGCTCGTCGCTGACGAGAATTCGCGTCAGCAATAACTCGCTTTCCGGTGAAATTCCGTCGGGTTTATGGAGCCTGCCTGATGTTACAATAATTGATTTGAACCTGAATCAGTTCGAAGGGTCCGTCGCATCAGGGATTGGCGATGCTAAGGTTTTAGCACAGCTGTTCTTGGCCAATAACCGTTTCTCCGGCGAGTTGCCGGAGAGAATTTCAGAAGCCGGCTCCCTGGTGGCGATTAATGTCAGCTCGAATCGAATTTCCGGGAAAATTCCAGACACAATAGGCAGGTTGAAGAAGCTGAGCACACTTCATTTGGAGCACAACTCTTTTTCAGGCTCCATCCCAAATTCATTAGGCTCCTGTGTTTCTCTCAATGATATAGACCTCGCCGGAAATTCTCTCTCCGGGCAGATTCCGGCGAACCTCGGCACTCTCCCGAGCCTGAACTTCATGAACCTGTCAAACAACAAGCTTTCCGGTGGAATTCCGTCGACTTTCTCATCTCTTCGGCTAAACCTCCTGGATTTGTCATACAACAAGTTATCAGGCCAGATTCCCAATTCCTTATCCATCCAAGCTTTCAGGGACAGCTTTGTCGGAAATCCAGGCCTGTGTGGAATCTCCAAACCTTGCTCATCAGATTCTCGGAATTCTCAAAGTGTGAAAACCATAATGTACTGCTTCATAGCACTCTGCTGTGTCCTGATTGTAGCAATGACCAGCTGGCTATGTTTAAGGTTCAGACACAGCAACACCTGCAAAGACACTCAGGACAGCCCCTTCAAGAAATCAGATTCATGGGACATGAAGCTCTTCCACGTCCTAAACTTCAGCGAAGAACAGATTCTTAAAGCCCTCAAGCAAGACAACCTAGTCGGAAAAGGCGGTTCCGGCAACGTCTACAAAGTCACCCTGCAGAACGGCAGGCACTTAGCCGTAAAACACATATGGAACAAAAATGTCAATTCCGGCTGCTCGGAAGACCGAATCAGAAGCACCAGCTCGGCGATTCTACCGAAAAATTCAAAAAACAGCTTCCAATCTAAAGAATACCAGGCTGAGGTTGCTACACTGAGTTCCATCAGGCATATGAATGTGGTGAAGCTGTTCTGCAGCATCACGAGCGAGGACTCGAATCTGCTGGTGTATGAGTATCTGCCTAATGGGAGCTTGTGGGATGTGTTGCACACCAGCCAGAGGATCAAGATGGATTGGATCATCCGATATGAGATTGCATTGGGTGCTGCTAAGGGACTTGAGTATCTGCACCATGGCTGTGATCGGCCGATTGTTCATCGGGATGTCAAGTCCAGTAACATTCTCCTAGACGCGAATTTCCGGCCTAAGATTGCAGATTTCGGGCTGGCGAAGATTCTGCAGGCTAATGGTAAAGACTCCACCTCTACCATCACTGGCACTCCTGGTTATATGGCTCCAGGTTAGTGCTCTTTTTTTCACTTAATTGTCTACTTGTTATTAGAGTGATATTAGTTCAGTTCAGTTCAAATAACCTCGGGAAGAGTTTAGTTGCTCCTTGTCATTCTTCTTAATTGTCTACTTGTTGATGAATGGTTTAGTTTCTGAGTAGGACTTTTGTTTCCAAATAGTTATTAGAGTATGATTTGATGAATTTAAGGTTAATCTAGTGACACTGCTTCTACTTATTGATGTATTAGTTTTCATTTAGTTCAGTGCAGTTCAGATCAGTAAAAAAATAAGCCCGGGGGAGTTCAGTTGCTCCTTGTCATTCCTCTTAGTTTTTGTAGGTTGAATGTGCCTTTATTCTTTTGCTGCAGAATGTGCATACTCCTGCAAGGTGAATGAAAAGAGCGATGTTTACAGTTTCGGGGTGGTTCTGATGGAGCTGGTGACCGGAAAGAAGCCCGTGGAGGCCGAGTTCGGGGAAAACAAGGATATAGTGGCATGGATACACAACAATCTGGTAAGAATTGAAGAAGATGTCACACCAGGTGAGCTGGTGGACAAAACCTTGTCTGCGGCTTTCAGGGAGGATGCTGTGAGGGTGCTGAAAATCGCGATTCACTGCACGGTGAGAGTTCCGGCCCTGAGGCCGTCGATGAAGATGGTGGTGCAGATGCTGGAAAATGCAGAGCCATGTAAACTGAGGAGCATAGTTGTAGGTGGAGATGGTGGTGGTGGTGGTGGCAAGAATAAGGAGGTGGTGATGGGTAGAAGTGCTAGTGGCACTAGTGGATGTGGTAGTATTGGTGCATTTTGACATATGGCACTAAAAATGAGTAATGAACTCTAATTTGTAAATAGGAGTGTATTATGTAAAATCTAAAGTGTTATTTCTTCACCTTTGTTGATTCTAATAAAGAACAAAATAATCATATGGCTAAAAACAATATTTTACATCTATTTTCTCTTCTCCTACTCCTTCTTCTCTTTCCTAGAATAAAAATAATAAACATCTATTATGTTTTTGTCTCACATTTAATAATAAGACCACATGTGCTAGAGTTTATAAGCAGTTCAGTCTAGTTCAATTCAGTTCAATAAAATATAATTTGATCAAATTTAGGTAAATTCAATTCAGTTCAATATTTTTTTTTTTGAGTTTAGAGGATCGAAAGCTCTGATATTATGTAAAATTGAGTTTAGATTCTTTATGTGTTCTATAGAATCGAGATGCTGACAATGTTGATGGATTTTATACTATTTTTTATTGTAAGTTTTTATTTTACTAATAATTTTGTAAAATTTTACAGTACGTCATATCATATAATAAAACTTAATATAAGTTGAAAAATTCATATCTCATACACTATTTTTACTACTGTAATTATTTATTTAGTATTTACGAAATCAAATAAATTGTATTAATATAATATATTTTTCAAACAATAATAATAATAATAATACCTAGAAATTAATGTATAGTAATTTATTTATTAATAAAACATTAACTTTCAACAACTCAATAACAATTTATTACAAAAAAAATAAAAAGCTCAAATAATTTACACAAAATTCCTTTCAAAAAAAAAATCACACAAAATTTGTGGATCATGGATTGGCTTTGGCAAATGATACAAGCTCCTTGGCACCACTTGCATGATCATCAACAACTGCATAAAACTCATTTGGAGTTGCATACACATAAGCCATAACAGTCAACATGTATGTGGTTTTTGATTCATCGGATTTCTGGGCAGCAACCTTAGCCACATGCCAGAATGCGAGACCTTCCTTCGTCTTCCGGTTGTTTTCATCGATGGCGAACTTCCCGAGGGCCACCACTTTTGGATCGGAGGCGGACAGGGCGCCGGCGCCGGCCTTCTGTTGAGCCGTGGACACGTTCAGAAGCGAGAGAAAGATCACGAACGACACTAGGGTTGCGAAGATGAGCTTCGAGCTTGCCATTTTTGTTTTTGTTTTCTGAAAATATTTGGTGTTTTTTCTCTTTTTTTGATGATGAATGTGTGAGAATTTGTCAATGGATTTATAGTGAATTTGTTGATGGATTAGTGAGCTGAGAGTGCTTTTCTCTAATCCGTACGTTTGATTAGGGACAAGAAATTATGAGTGGTTCTGGGCAAAATGGGGGAATGGATTAAATTTGCGTTTGTTTGTTGTAGCTCAACCTTCGCACATAATTTGTTTCGTACATTTGATGTTGATTCAGCAATGTTTTTGTTAGTCGTCTAAAAGAAAAGTTTTATATACTGTCAATATATTACTGGTGAGACGGCTCGAAAGAACACCAGGGGTGTGTTTGGTTGGATAAGTTTTTACAAAATTTGGACTATCCAAATCCAGTTTTGTAAAATCTTGTTTGGTTCACCAAGTTTTTCAAAATCCAGACTTGCAAAATTCTAAAAACCAATCAAAGTTTTTGTTTTGTACTCACAAACTCAACCCAACCAAATATGAATTTTACAAAACTAGACCCTCAAAATCCCAAACAAAAATCCAAACTCTCAAAAATCCAAAATAAAGTCTAGACTTTCAAAAATATTACGAACCAAACACACCATAGATTTTACGTGGGCTTTCCTAGAGAGTCCTTATATGATCTTTTATGTTTCCTTTACATGTAGAAAACCGGATTTATTCTTTACTGGCTGATGGCTATAAGACCGAACAATAAAATTTACGAAGTATAGCCACTGCTATTTAAGAAACAGTTATTGTTCATATTTCTTTACTATACATCACTATAGTCAAAATCTTACAAACAAGAGTTGTTGAACTATGTTGTTTTACTATATCTTTTAAGTATAATTTCTGTCAATTAAATAAATTATCTTAAAAGTAAAGTATTTATTAATATATAGTGATATTCATGTATAACACTGTGTATTGACATGGATAGCATCTAATTTCCTAATATAGAAAACATCTTACTTAACCGATTCTATGTTTTAGTTCAGTTCAATTCAGAACAGTAACAAACGAGATCAAACAAGCCGGGCCTAACAGTCTAAGAGGCTAGTACATTTGACACAATAATACAACAATCAAAACAATAAATGAAAACATTTCTTAATTTCAACTAGAGTAGTACTAAATTTTATATACTCTCACTGTCTCACATATAAACAACCGATACGGACAATTATGGCAGGCCATTTTGTAATGTTGTTTCACGTGTCTTAATCCTAGATGAATTCCAATTCTATTCTCCTCCTAATCCACTTCTGATCAATATCTATTTTTAGGAACTGTTTATCCAATTTGATGAGTCTAGTTCATCCGGTTTCTATCACTCACTCTCATTCTGGAATCCGATTCCTTAAACCCTTTTGCTCAAAGCTGTTCCCCGATAAACCCATCCACTTTTCTCCTCTGAATAATCACACTTCATCAGGTAATTTGCAAGATCACCTTTTTACTCATTAATCGAAAAAACCAATTTTGTTTGTTTTTCATGATCCAAATTTAGTTCCTTTCTTGATTTGTCTGTGTTCGTATGAAATTTATATGATTCTCCAATTAGTTATGTCATGCAGCTCTGTTGCTTAGCTAAATTTGCTATTTTGGGAAGGGAGATAGAAGTTTTGTTCATTGACTGAATTTTTTGTTTTTGAAGGAAGAAATAAAATCCTGTATCAAGCTCAAAATACTGATTATAAGCTTGAGAAACAGCCAGTTGCAGGATCAATGGATACAGTAAGAAGAGAGCTTTACCCTGATATAGAGCCATATGGTACTGGATTCTTGAAGGTTTCGAATCTTCATAGCATTTACTGGGAGCAGTCTGGGAATCCTAGTGGCCATGTGAGTGTTTTTAGCATTGCATTGTATGTCTTAATTGTTCCAATGGTTTCCACTTTGCTGCGTGTTTTCATAAGAGTATGAATGAATCATGTAAAATCGAGAAGATGCGAGTGAGGACTGAGGATGAAATGGCAAAAACTTATCCCATTTTGCCTTTGTTAGTTGTACTTTATGCATACCTACATTGTCTTGGTTTTCTGGTGTAGCCATGTGAGCCTCGGTAGGTTCAGTTTCCGCCAAACGGGTTGGAGTTGATAAGAATGGGGCATAGAGTTGTTAGGTTGATAATAATTAATTGAAGTTACTGTAACTAGGGCTCTGGAAACACAATCTAGCTAGCATCAGTTATAGTGATTCGGTGAAGTATCTTACATAATTAAAGTAGGCCTATGTGCTTTAGGAGATTTAATGTGGCATGCGAAGAACTCATCAGTATTTAGAGAAAGAGTATGAACGGCATTGCTTCTAAATGTGGATGATTTTTATCCTCGTTCATTAATCTTATGATGATATTTCCTTTTGCAAGACTTGAGTTCATACAAACTTAAATTCTGAAATATTGATACCTGGCAGCCAGTTGTTTTTCTCCATGGAGGCCCAGGAGGTGGAACTTCACCAAATAACCGTAAATTCTTTGATCCAAATTTCTATCGGATTGTTCTGTTTGATCAGGTTTGTCTAAACTACCTTTTCCATGCTTAGGTTGATGCTATATCACACATTGACGATGACAGTATGTTTTTTTTTTTGTTTAGCGTGGTTCGGGGAAAAGTACACCTCATGCTTGTTTGGAGGAGAACACTACTTGGGACCTCATTGATGACATTGAAAAGTTAAGAGAGCACCTACAAATTCCAGAATGGCAGGTTTGTGACATGTGAGTTTTTGTTGATTGTACTCTTTGTTTACATCTCATCAATCTTGATTTTTAGGTCTTTGGTGGTTCATGGGGTAGCACACTTGCTCTTGCATATAGCCAGACGCACCCAGAAAAAGTATGACACGTTTTTTTTATAATTTCCGCCCCCCCTTTTTTTTTTTTTTTTTTTTTTTTTTTCTGATTTTGAGTATGTTTTCCTCAAACAACATGAAAATCCTCTTACCTTAAGGTCACTGGCATCGTGCTGCGCGGGATATTTTTGTTGCGCAAGAAAGAGATCGATTGGTTTTACGAAGGGGGTGCTGCTGCTATATACCCTGATGGTATGCTTCAGTTTCCAATCTCGGGACACTAAAGTTGAATCTATAATTGGAAAATTTTCATATTTGGGGTCTACCTTTACTATAACGTATTAGTGCATCCATACAGCTTGGGAGCCATTCAGAGATCTTATTCCAGAGGATGAGAGGGGATGCTTTGTTGACGCTTACCACAAAAGACTAAACTCTGATGATAAGGAAACACAAGTAAGCCCAGCAATATTGTGTATAATGTGTGATTATTTTGTGATTTTTGCTTTTGCTTGTGTCTAAAGATTGCAAATTGATCGGTGATCAGCCTTATTGAGTTCTAGATGAAATGTAGTTGGATTCTGATCGTGCCATACATGTCCTTCAATTTATTGCATCTCTCTTTATATTTCATTATGCTTAACATTAATGAGGTGAAACAAGAGAACAATGACATTTTTTGCTGGCTATATTTGTCTTGGGATTTGCAATTAAAACGAAGCATCAACGTACATTACACACATACTTACTTCCATTTCCTCTTTAGTATGCAGCGGCCAGGGCATGGACCAAATGGGAAATGGAGACTGCACATCTTAGGCCCAATGAAGATAACATAAAGAGAGGCGATGACGACATGTTTTCATTGGTATGTTCTAGAAGGAATTATTGGTTCTACGTGATTTATATTACTCATATTGTTATTAGCTTGGTGTCAAAGATTCTGATTTCCGAGATTACCTTTGTAGCTTTCTTTAAAATTGCAGCGTATCATGAGATTTTAATTTACAATGTTTATAATCCAGGCATTTGCAAGGATTGAGAATCACTACTTTGTGAATAAGGGCTTCTTTAAATCTGACTCATTCTTGTTAGATAACATTGAAAAGATAAGCCATATTCCTACCGTCATTGTTCAGGTATGTTTTGTTTTTGAACTCTAGCACCATTCCTACCTCCCGCTTTGTTGTTTTGAAGTTTTCTGAACAATGCAAGTATTTCTTTCGTTCAGGGAAGATATGACATGTGCTGTCCCATGATGTCTGCATGGGATCTTCACAAAGCTTGGCCCGAGGCAATATTCATCGTAAGATATTTCACTAAATTACTATTTGTAGTTTCATCTAATTGCTTTCTCGGATACTTGGTTTCATCAAATCCACTGTATATTTCTCGATAGGTTGTTCCAGATGCTGGCCACTCTGCTAACGAGC
Source organism: Sherardia arvensis (assembly GCA_948330725.1). Taxonomy (NCBI): domain Eukaryota; kingdom Viridiplantae; phylum Streptophyta; class Magnoliopsida; order Gentianales; family Rubiaceae; genus Sherardia; species Sherardia arvensis. Next base: position 3,703,674 of record OX415238.1, on the reverse strand, counting down.
CAGGGATTGCTGCAGAACTTGTTGCCGCCAATGAGCAGTTGAAAAACATTAGAGGAGAGAAATAAGTACTGCAGGACACCCCAGTGTTCAATAAGAGAGTACTTTCTAAATAACCGATGAGTTTCATCCTAGAAACACTTTGTTTTCTCCGTTTCGTGTATGTTAGTTATACTTCTGGCTGTCTTTTAGCCCGCCCTCGACTATGGATTCCTTTTCAGAAGTTATGATATATTACCATCTTTGGTTTAAATTTTCATTATATAGTCTGGAGTCTGCATTCTTGTCTGCAACTTGTTTTGTACGAGGATAGAGAAATGATGAAAAACCTTGTCCGAAACAAAGACTCAAATAATAGCCAATATGATGATGAAAATAAACAACCCTTTGTATTAATAAAAAGACAGAATTTCCTAGTTCCAAATGCTTCAACAGAAATAGAATGGTATAAGGAAACCTTACAAACTTGTATCAAAGGACTACACTCTCCATGCACTCAAATCATTTGAGACAACCACAACTAACAAACAAACTACACTCACTTGAAAGAATCTGTAAAAATGGGTAAAATGTGAAACTTTTTGCTGCAGTTTTTGAAGCCAATCAGTAATTGATCAGGAAGGAACAACGGTATACTTTGCTGGGACAGCGGTGTCTATATGGTCTTCTTCTCGGAGCAGCTCTTTGGCATTCGGGACTTGTGAAAGTTAGGCTCTTTGGGGACGGTAAGACTCTTCTTTCCCCGTGGCAATGAACCAGGTGACTTAGCTGCAACTTTATTAGCCTTTGTTACAGTCTCAGCTTTATCTGCATTCATCATTGCTTCTGATGTTGCATTGAGGTTCCTGAAAAATTCGAGCAAGAAAAAAAAAGGTATAATAATCTGCATAGCTTCTCATTTCAACTTTTGTATATGAAAATGCTATAGTCAAGTTAAACTCACTTTCGAGGCTGAAGAATACGCCCCGATGCAGATTTCAGTTCTTGTTTTGTTTTAGCTTCCTTTTTAGCAGGTGTCGATCCCGCTATCCCTTTCTGCATATTTGGTTAGACATTGAAATCACTTAATTTCGGGATCTTCATTTGAGAACACATTTATAAACATCAAAAACAGCAATATACTAACTTGAACTTGAGGAGGAGTAGTTGATACTAAAGCAGCTTCCTTTTGAGGATCTGTTGCACGATTTCTCCTCTCTAAGTTGGCTTCTCTGAGAACCCCTCTTTCCTGAAATGCATATATTTGATTCAAGTCAGGTCTTTATTCGGTAGATTGATATTTATCAAAACCAGGTTTGACAAACACTTACATCTGTTCTTAGCTTGAAGGGCTTAGGGTTAGTAGTTTTCAGTTTTACCTGCTTCTTCAATCCCGGAGCACTGTTTGTTTTAGCCTGACCTTTTGAATCCTTGCCTACAACCTCAATAATCTAAAACACATACTATCGAAAATCAGAACTAAAAATGATGACTTTACATGCTCGGATAATGTATGGCATCACAAGAACCAACCTTTCTTTCGCCGAGGATCTCTCTTCCCGAGTTATTCTTGTTGCTGAAAATTCTGCGATGAATTTAAGTATTTTAGGCTGCAGCCAAGAACTATTTAAAGCATGTGAAAATAAATGAACTGTAATTTTACCTGTTTCCATTGAAGCCAGCAGCATTAGCATTTTCTTTGTCATCATTCTCGGATGGGAGTGGCTCCAAGCTTTCTTGGTCGGTATCAATATCCATATCAGTTAGCGAATCATTTGATTCGCCTTCTGATGATTGCTCTTTAGAGATCACACTGACCTTTTCTGCTTCAGTTTCTTTATCAGGTCCACTTTGTTTGGTCGATGATCTCCCCTTGTACTTCTTACCCTCGACATCCTGCTTAACAGGTCGAGCAACTGACTTCCCCGAGCTCTTGTTCGAGCTCTTCAGCAGCCTTCCTGAAGACTGCCAAGGAACTGCAGCCTTTCTCTGACTAGTCACCTCAAGCTTCTTCATCTTTTGGTTCAGTTTTGTCAGAGGTGTCCTCACTTCCACCGGGCTCTTCAAATGAAACGCCTTCTTCGGGGATGGAAACGCCAGAGCCTTGGCCACACGTGGTTTGGGGACAACTAGGTTAGTAGGCTTGGCAGCAGCATTCTGAACACTCCGGAAACCATTTCCAGTGCTTTCGGAACTGATCTTTTTGTTCCTCGGAGTGGTTAGATACTTTGCAGCAACTTGCTTTCCCTTCATCTTTGGAGTGGTAGGTGGACAGACCTTCGAAAGGGCCTTAGCCCTTTCCTTTTTCTCATCCATCTTCAGAGAAACCGACGATATAACAGCCAATTTGGACAGTCTGGATCTGGAGGATTTAGCAGGAACTGTAAGCGGACATTTCAGAGCCTTACTGAAAAACAACACAAAGAAGAAACACAACTGTTAGAACTTAGCCTGCAAAATCAAGCACACACAACACACAATCCTCAAACCACATTCATATAGACTGTTGCATATATACCTGGAACAATCTCTGATCAGTGCCTTGTGAAGTTTCACATTAGGGCTTCTTGCTGCCATTGCCTAAATGACAGAAAAGTTGTGCAAAATAGTTATACAACAACCACAGAGAATGACTTAATTAAGACAACAAATGGTAATCTTTGGACTAACCCGAAGAACAAAGTCCTTATAGATCCTATCAGCATCCAGTTCTTCCTCGTGCTTCCGGTCACATCCTGCGACACAATCAAAATGGCCTCATCACTCAGTCCTCTCCCAAACATAGAAACAAAAAAGATGCTACATTTACATACAAAAACCCCAAAAGATTGCATCTTTATCAATGGTTTCACAAACATGAGTTACATAACATAAACCCAGATACTGATTAACTAATCTAACCACGAAAAACCAATCAAACCTCTATAAAACAATAAAATGACTGAAATCCAGCATGAAAAATAAACAAAACAAAGCAAAGTTGAGCTTCAATCAGAAGGCTTACCAACACGGGAGCAGAACCAGTAGCGATCATCCGGACGGTAGTGATCCGGGGCGGTGAAATCAACGAACTTGGGGGCTTCGATTGTTTCATAGAACTCTTCGTTGTCCATTGCTTCCTGCTCTTCCTTGCTGATGATTCTTTCGCTTTTCGGGCTCATTGACAGGTGAATTCCTGGATTTTCCATTTGGGTTTTGGGAGAAGATTGAAGGGATGATTTGGAAGATGAATTGAGCTGGGTTTAAGCTCTGAACTGCTAGTGCTTTCGGGAAAATTGAGGAGGAGGGCGATGTCTGACTGAACGCTCGAATGTTATTTTTAAAGGCGGATATGACCTTTGTGAGAGAAGTAGCCGTTGGAATGTCTAGCTGGCAAGTACTGTAATTATTGCCAAATCAAGGGGGTAAAGATGGGATATGCTTCATCGTATTTATGTCCGTTTTAGATTTGTCTTAACTTAATTCCAAGGATGAATCATAAGTCGTAAATGTAAAAGATATGGTTAAGCATCAAGTCAACATTTAATTCATCAGGTTCATAAAGATTGTTGAAATTTCAACTTATTTTAAAACGGAAAGAGCACAAAATTTCACGGATTAAACGTTTATAAATCTATTTTATTTCAAAATTTCAAAATTAAAGTAGTTTTTTACGCCTTATTTTTATCTAACTGAATTAAATTGAATTAATATAGCATAAATATATTAAAGTATGGTTAAATTAAGCTAGATTTTATTATTTATATTTTATCAAATTTATGTAATATTACATTAAAATTACTAAACTGAATTGAACTAAATTAAAAAAATAATCAAATAAGTCTCTAACGATTATATTTTTTTCCCATTTTCATGCACCAATCAATCTACTAACATAGTTTGACCAAAAAATTGAACTTCAATTCTCTTACTTTAAAAGAAATAAAAAGATCTTTTTAATTTTTTGGAAAGAAGTGAAAAACAATCTTCTAGATAACAATCTATACATATAAAGTTTGGGCTCATTTCAATTTTCAAATAGCTTCCGTTTTTATAGATGAAAGAAAATAAGCTCTCGTGGATATGGACTCGAAATGAATCAATTGGCCTAAAGTTTTGGCCCATAGAAATGTCTGAAAATCATAAAATTTAATAAAGTTTTTGTTTCCATTAGTAGGAAATAAACTAGAGTGAGCCCCAATTAAAAAACTCACTCATTTTTTACCCTATGCAAGAATCGAACCTAGGACATTTGATTTTCCTAGCATTTTGCCACTAAAATTAGAGAAAAACATTCATCCGGATGATCCTGATATAGGCCTTATCAGGTACCAATAATATAATGACACGTGTACAATTGTAATGTTTTAATTGGTTAAGATATTTTTAGTAAAGTTCTAAAACCCTAATTTAGAATGCCTAAACCCGTCTGGGTAATGATTGAACACGTGGCCCAATCATAAATTAGTTAAAGATGATGTGTCGTTATTTAATTGGTGCCTGATATTACCAATATTAGGATGATCCTGATATATATTAAACTGCTAAAATTATTGTCAACTTCTTTAGCATTTTGCCACAAAAATTTTGGTAGCATTTTGCCATTAGATATCTTTATCTTCAAAAATATGATTTTATATATTTGGACACAAATACGTTAATGTGATAAAAATGTCAAAAATAATTATTTTTTAAAGAGAGTGTTAATTTTATAGATGAGTCATTGTGGTAGATTCAATTACAAACTCATTACAATGTTGGTCCTCTTCTGTCTTCATTTGCTTTTGTTTATCACAAATGCTGCTTTCGCATGCGTTGGAGTTGGTTATGAAGTTGTTGTAGTGGATTCTACTACAAGAGCTGAAATATTGGCGATAATTCATGCTATAGAGTTCTTTCTTTTAGGATGTATCACCTAGGTTTATTTAATTGGATTTTGTCATAACCACTTATCTATTATCTGGTTATAAGAAACATTGCATTTGAAGTGAAGGTTAGTGATGATCATGAGCTGATGTCACGTTTACATAGTGTATTTTCTTAAAATGTTCTAGATATATTGTTTCTCCTTCTCACAATGTAGCAAAATACGTAATCACTTTTTATTTGACGTTAATTGAATGTATTTTTTCCCGGGAAAAAAGGTCTTCCTTCTATTGGTGTCTAACCTTTAAGAATTTGAACTATACTTTTATATTAAATTTCTTTAATTTTTTACTTTGTTTACCATAAAATGAATGATATTTATTTACTTTTTTTTAATAGGAAGATCACTCAGAGATGGGTGAGGAGATTTATTGGGCACCCCAAATCCATATAAAAGCCAAAATTTTGGCAATGTCTGTTACATGCCGAGCATCGGCCAAAAATATAGGTGTATCAAAAACACCCTCATCTCACTGATAAGAATTAAAACTACATACAGGAATCATTTTAGCCAACATCTAGGACGAAGAGCAACTCTGACGCCCGAGAATTTTAAAACTGATCAAGTGAGATGGTATTTACAAAAGAATAGGAACAAAAAAATAAACTTTTTTAACCAAGAAAGGCCTATACCACTGGCTTGGAGACTTTATGTTAAAGAACCGAACAATGAGAGTTGTGGCATGATTATACTATGGCCAGCCCTGAATCAGAAATTCTGAGTGATGGAGTATTACTGGCATCAAGAAGTATCAAACCTTGTATGTTGAGTGATAGATCAGTCCATGCAAAAGTCTGCTGAATAAGATGCTCTGTGCAATGTCTAGCCAGCATATATGCAGGTTGATTTGCCTCCCCAGAGGGTGTGTTATAGCATGTTACCCAGTAAATGTGATATAGAGTTAATCTGATTGAACATTGTCCAAAGGGTCCTGTCTGACTTCGTGATAATCTCCACAACAAGCTTGCAATCAGACATATAGTGACGGTTTCAAATAGTGGATTAGTGATGATTTCATAACAATTAGTAAAGTTGAACTTTTACACGCAACTCATATGAGTAAATTAAGGAAATTCATTATAAGTGAGTTCTCTTAAAAATTACTGTCGCGTTTCAGATGTGATTTGCAAAAGTTGAATTCGTTGGATTCAAGGTTCATCGGAGCAGACACAATTTTTCGATACGTAGCTCTAATTCTGGTCGTTGTTGCTTGTAGGGGTGTGAGTAGAGAATAATATATATGCACTTTCAATAATTCTCAAATGATTAGTTAATTAATCTAAGACGTTTGTATTTAGTCAACTAATATCTTTGTTAATGAAAAATTTTAGTTGCTATCTTATAAGATTTAATTTAATAAACTTTCAGTAGATAAAATTCCTGAATTTAATTTAAAGTAGTAAAAACGGTGTAGCATGGGTTATTGTTAAATATTGGGGTCTTCCCGGCCTACTGGGATTGACCTACTGACCGGAATTAGTCATGTTCAAAGTTACTATGCACTTCTTGATTTTACGGATAACTGTTTTTTATCACTAAGTTTAAAGCATTATATCTACTTTTTTGACCACCAATAAATATAAATTCATACTATTTAAATTAAATTAAAATAAAATAAATAAACTAAAGTTGAAAATCAAGTCTATGAATCTATCACTTCGTGCCTGGAAGTTTTAGTTTATCATATTACATATTTTTAAATATTTTATTCTTATAAATTTCATAAAATAATCGACTACACTCTTAAAAAACACGAGTCTGTGCAATTATAAAAAATTACAATTTAACCACTACCATCATATAACATGTTGGTATTTCAGTATTTTACTATTGTTGTTATCTCCAGGGGCGGATCATTGGAGGTTCGGGCCTCCCGCCCCTCCCCAATAATCTTACGAGAGATATCAGTATATTGATTTTATCCGTGCCTTTAAAATAAATTAAACTATCGCATAGCGTAGTTATTGTTTGATAAAGTAGAATTTCGACTGCTAATATATTATTTTTCGATCCGCCCCTGATTACCCAACATTTCAGATGCATGGTGCATTAATCTTACAACATTTGTACATCACTAAGCAAATATAAATTTATAATAATTATTGCTAATTCTTGCATTTGTTGTAATTTTTGTGGTAGCTTTGATTCGTGACAAATTTACTCCGTCAAGTATGAACGGGACGGGACGAATCTTTTTTCTTTTTTAATTTTGTCGCAAGGGGTGACGGGACGGTGAGCTCACGTCCAATTTAGAACCGAATTTGTGGCTAAACGTCATGCTCAAGCTTTATAATCACCCAAATGAATGGCCATGTGCATGGCTGCATGCACGTAAACTAAAGTGGCCACAAATATTAACTTCATAAAGCCATATTTTGCTTAATTTCATTTTAAAAAATAGAAAAAATAGTTTCATTCATGATTCTGAATGATGAATGATGTGCATAGACAAAAACAAGTGATAAAAATTTGGAGGCAGAATCAGAGGTTGCACGAGACCGTTGCAACAATCCAACATTGACATTATAAGGTAAAATATTGTAGTTCGGCACAGATGTGTAGTAGAAATTTGAATTACGGAACCCAGTCACGTTTAACAATTTCAAACATATTCTTTTGGATCCGTCAGTTCGAGGAGATATAAATGTTTGATACTCAACCTTGCAGACGATGTCAATGAATTAAATGATTTTCTATGCTTAGAGACACAAAAGGACTATGTAGAAAATTGATAATCTAACATATTCTGAAAATTTTCTTGATAAATATAAATTATTTAGAAAGAAATTGAGTTAATAAACATGTCAACTTTTGTAAATATATGAATACCACAATGGAACATAAATAGTCAAATAATCGCCCGCAACATTTAAAAGTCCCCCGCGTGTGAATTTAATTATTTGAAAGACTACACGTTGCATGTATTCTAGTTCCTTCTAATGCAGACCGGTGTAGAAAACGCCTCGATGTCGATTTGTCATATTAAAATTGAAGTATTTATTCATCACGTTCCAAAATATTATTGAAATTATTATATCATTCACGAATATTATTAAGTTTCATAAAAAATAAAGATATTTTCATAAATACATACATATTTAAGACTATAATAATAAAATATTGAACTGCAATCTATTTAAAAACGACCGTTTCAAATGATAAAAAGAATTCGAAAAGCGAGTACGTTTAATTTATGAAATAAATATGGGCAAAAAAAGATTTCATATTTCAATATACAAACTCACAAAAAAAATTATCCTTTATAATAATACATAAAAACGTATTGCTGTCAGTTTTTAATCCGAAAATCTAATTTCACATATCAAAGGAATATGATATAACCTTTTTTAATCAAATATATAAAGATTAGGAAAAACAAATAAAACGTTTTTAGTCTTTGCATTCCTGTAAGATCATGTATCGATCTATGCACATCAACGTCCCAAAAATAATCAGGTATTTATAATATTATAAAAATCAAAGGGACATATTTTCCAGAGTGATATTACAGATTTTCATTTTGACAAATAATACTAAAGGGAACTAGAAGAGTTATTGCTCCGATCAATAAATAAATTAATAAAAAGCATTAAAAAGGATAAAACTACGTAGTTTTGCCTAAAACCACCACATAACCACCGCAAGTTCACCATATTCCGGCGCCTACCATTTATATTTATATATATATATATATATATATTATTTTATTTTGTTTCTAAACCGTTTAAAACAAGTTCACCCGTTAGGATAATATATGTTTCTCCTTTACTGTTATTTTTTTTTGCTATATAAAGTTTACACTTTTTGCATAATATATCATACCCTGAATGTATAACTGATGATATATTTTATTTTTTTGTTAATCTTTCATATATTCTATTTTTTAAATTATTCTTCGGAAGTGAAATAAATTAACATGGTATGCATATATTTTTATTTTCTATTTGTGTGATAACGTGTTTCCTCCTTCTATATTAACACCAATTACACACAAATATAACTCATTCCAATATCTATAATATCGTATATTACCATATAAATTTTGTTACAATATTTTCCTTTGATTCCACTTATAAAATCCTATCATGTCAATCATGCTTATTCGTCGATGGTGTTTTTTTGTTGCTGATTTTTGTAGGATAGTGACCACCGACTTCATCGTGAATGCGGATGGAAGGTGGTGGTGTTTCTCGATGTATTCGTCGATGATGGTGGCTATGGAGAGTTTGAAATTGTCATCAAACGAGCATATTTTGTTTACTAAATTTACACAGGGAAGTACTAATGTACGAGATTGCAAAATGTAGTGGTAGAGCAATTAAAGTGGAGCGTTACATACGCTGGATTCGAACTCTTCCGGATCAGAGAGTGTGATATTCCTATTGAAGTGTTAGAAATGGCCATAGGTTTGCAGTTATTCATGGCCTGATGTCAGCTTCTTTTCTATGCAACCCGCGCAAAATAATAGTCGTTAGCTGGAACATGGTCTTAAACAGGTATTTTCCACACAAACGCGTGAAAGGTTTTGGAGATCTATATCTAAACCCTATATATATTGTGCTTAATCACAAAAACATCTCACTCACTCACTCTGTTTGTCTTCGCATCAAATTATTCCGGTGTTTATTATAATCCTAATCGCATCAAATTAAGCTTGGAAAAGAGTTGGCTTTTTCTGGATTTTTAGGTGCTGATGGATTGGAAAGTATATTACTGAAGGATGGATGTTGCTGCATTGTGGTTTCGTTGCAGCTGTAGCATTTTGGACTTTTAGTAGGAGAAGTTAATCGCCCGATTTTGTGCCATTTTTGTTATTTGGCAAAGAACTTGATTGGAGAACTTTGACATTATACCATCATTTTTTTCTGGAAAGGTAAGAAGGAGATCAAATAGTTATTCTGCACTCTATAGGTCTCTCTTACTGTGTAAGGAAAGATTCAGCAATGTTTGGGGCAAAAATAGTAGATACATTTAACCTAGAAGTTGTTCGTTGCATCTTATTCAATTTTGCACTAATTATTGATTTACTTTAGCAATGTTGATTGATTGAATATGGAAATTATACTCAACTAGGTAATTTGATATTATATGCACTATCTAAAGATATATTTTTGTGATCAAAATATCAATTACTACTACAGTACTACTACTACTACATCAGCTTAAAAGTTAACACCTTTAGATTTAACATATTAATCTATGGATTGTGTACATTTTGTATGTCATAACGAGGATGGCAATAAAATATTGCAACTTAAATGTTCAAAATTATTTAATGACCATAACTGTCTAAATATGTAATAACTTTACATAAATATTTACAGTTTAATATATATCAGAATTATTCTGATCTAGGCAATATCGGACAAAAATTAAATAACGACACATCATACTTAACTAATTTATGATTGCACCACGTATTCAATCATTACCCAGACGGATTTACCCATTCTAGATTAGGATTTTAGAAGTTTACTAAAAATATCTTAACCAATTAAAACATTATATTTGTACATGTGTCATTATCTTATTGGTGTCTGATAAGGGTTAAATTAGGAATATTCGGATGAATGTTATTCTCTTTTATGATGTAATAATTACCTAACACAAAATCATTTTGTAAATATTATTATTTTATTTGGTGGTGAATTGCCTACAATTAAATAAATATCCATCGAAATATGATTTTGGATAAAAAATCTGTTATGTTTTATCATTATTAGTTATAATTAAATCGTTATTAACATAATTTGTACAACCGACATCAATTATGAAATCGTGATATTCTGGAGCAGTTCATGAGTATGTCTAAATATCACTTTCATGAACATAGACCGGTATAAATTCCATGAATATTTATGTTGTGTCAAGGTAGAAGTGGTAACCGAATATTTTAATAAAGTAGAGTTTTTTTACTGGCTAATAAATTAATTAAAGTTGAAACGGAGATTAATCTTATCTACCTTTATTGCAGAATCTCTTAAAAAATAACTTTCATAACATATATTTTCTTGCATATATACGACGACTTTAATAAAATATTTATTTCTTAGAAATATTTATACAATTTTATTAGAACTATATTATTCAATATTTAAGGCCTGTTTAATACGACTAAACTGAATTGAAGTGAACTGAACTAAAAAGTTTATTACAATACTGAACTAAACTGAATTAGACTGAAAAATACTGAACTAAAATTTTTTGAAAATATATTTTACTTTTAAAATTTGAGCTTAAAAGAAACTGAATTACATGAGTAACAATCAATATATTGATACAACAAAAATATTAATATGCTATATTTTTACTACTCCTCTGTTTACTCAATCGCATGTAACCTTAAACACACCCTTACTATTTTAATATTCTTAATTGTAAATCAAAATATTTATATGAATTTTATAATTTTGAAACATTTCTTCAAACATATCAATATTTTTTGTCATTCACTTCATCAGAATCAGTTTCAATACAATACCGGTATTAAAACTATTTGTTCCGCTAAATATTTAGGTATTGAAAGTAAACATCCTTTGTAAAAACCATTTTCTGATATGTTATTAATAATTGGGGTTTCTTTTAGCTCAAAAAAAATTAAAATAAATTAATAGCATGTCCAATAATATTTGAATTGAATTATTATAATATATCTATTCATCCAATTCAATTTGATGTTCAAATTCATCATTTAAGTAGGAGTTGTGTTTACGTTTTTTTTTGTCTAATTAAATATTGATTTAAAACTATTTTAAAACCATCATAAGATCACCATGTTCGGTGCCTATAATTTTCATATATTTGTTTTAGTTTCTTTGAATTTCATTCTTTTTGCTGAAAGTGTTTCCGCCTTCTTTATATTATTAACGTGTTTCCGTCTTCTATATTAATATCAATTACACACAAATACAACTCATTCCAACTCTTATAATATCGTATACTACAATATAAAAAATCATATACTATCTCCATTTGGTTCCACCTATAAAATCCTATATACTTCTGTGTCCAGATTTTGATTGCCGCACCATAAATTATATATAAACCAGCCACAACACAAGTGGTAAATCAAATATAGACTCAGGAGATAGCTTAAATTTGTAATATTTTATTGCAATGAGAGTGTATAATCATGATGTATTATTAATTACTATTTAAACTAAAATTGGTATATTAATTTTTTTTTGATTTAATATATTATAATTCTATTATGTTTGTTTTTATTTAGACAACATACTTACATACACATTCTTTCCTATTTATCATTTAATTTAATATCTATTACTGTTTATTTTAAGTCACAATGTAATCTATTCCGCTTTACATTGTTTCCAAAATATTTGATATCCACTATTTTATCATTTTTGTCCCAAACAAATTCACTTTCTATTAATATGATAACAAAATTGAGAGGGCATTACATCATTTATTAGTTTTAATTCTATTAATCTCTTTAAAAATATTATGAAATACTTTTTTTCATCTTTGACGATTGATTATCAGGATCACGCTGCAAAATTATTTTGATATCAGCCACACCATATATATAAGGTTTTAGGATTTTAATTCAATTATTGCCATATTTACCTTCTTTGATTAATTTAATTGAGTTTTTTTTGGAAAAATGAATAATTTTGATCTATCTGAAAAAAAAATCATACAACTTTAATTTTATTTTAGACATAATAGTACACTTTAAAATATTCAAACCTTTTCTTACATATCGCGCAACGCGCGATCAATCATGCTAGTAATAATAATAATAATAAATAATAATAAAAGTCAATTGACAGCCCCATAATATAATAAATAGTAAATTAAGTAACAATTACTATCGAGCTAGCGCAAGTCACTTTGAAGAATTTTGCACGGCTAGTTTGAAAACCCAGAATCGATGAGCAACAAATGACATCACAAATTATAATAATGGTGAAATGCAGATTCAACAACATGAATCGCATGATATAACAATTATTTTAACGGTTTAAAATATATCATGATTATCCTGATATAGACAATCTCATGCACCAATTAAAAAGCGGCTCATCATCTTTAACTAATTTATAATTAGGCCACATATTCAATAATTAATTAGTCTTGGAAGTGACGGTCACTACACGTATTCAATAATTAATTAGTCTTGGAAGTGACGGTCACTATATAGTGACGGTCACTATATAGTGACGGGTTTTATATGTAAAGAAGTTTGGGACAGGGGTTTTTCTGCAATTTATGTAAATTGCAGTCAGCATGCTTGAATTTCACACTTGAATGCTTGTTTTTTAGACCAAACAGTTTGTTTTTTAGAACATGTTTGCATTTCACACTTAACAGATTGTTTTTTAGAGAATGCTTGCATTTCACAGCTAACAGGTTGCTTTTTAGAGTTCATGTATTTTGAAGAAAAAAAAAAGGTTTTATAGAGCATACTTGAATTTCACCCTTGAATGATTGTTTTTTAGACCAAACAGATAGTTTTTTAGGACATGCTTGTATTTCACGCTTAACGGGTTGTTTTTTAGAATAAAATGCTTGTTTTTTACACTGTGTGGATATGTTTGCTAACATCTATTTTTAGACTAAAATGCTTGTTTTTTAGATTGAGTGAACAGTGCGCGTGAGTGAATAGTGCATTTTTTTGTCAAAATTGCAAATAACGACCTCATTCCTTCCATATTCCAATATAGTCCTTCGTCAATATATAGTGACCGTCACTCAAGAGACCAACTCTTCAATAATTACCAAGACCAGTTTAGGCATTCTAAGTTAGAATTTTATATACATTACAATTGTAGACGTGTCATTATTTTATTGGTATCTGATAAGGGTTATATCAGGATCACCGGATGAATGATGAATGTTATTCTCTTATTTTAATTTAGTTTATGAGTACATTTCTAATGTTTGTTTAAGTGAGGTGATCTTTTTGAAATTTTAGCCCATACATATCCTATTTAGTGTCTTTAATTTATACTAAACATGATTTTCGTTTTACATTTGATATTAATAATTTTATCTTATTAACAAAGAAAATTTTAATCATTAATAAAGGAATATGAACAGTAATGATTTATGCAGAAATCCATAAACCTAACTTTAATGATGATATCTTTCTTAAAGTTTCTCCAATTTGAGTGATTCTGCTACCAGTTAAGAAATTATAAAGAGTAAATTAATTGATATGAATACCATGTCAAGTTCAGTTTAATTGATATGAAGGCCATGTCCAATATGTTGTTTTTGCCAAGAACCTGTTCTGGAAACACCATAGCACATGTTTATCCAATGCTCTTTTACTAAGGAATTGTACCAGATATTATCTCCCAAATCAGTTCGAAATATGAGGAAATTCAGGAAGATACTCAGCAATGTTGGAGGTAGGAGGAGAAAGAGGAATTTTGTGATGATGGTTAGCTGTGCTTACCAGCTATGGCTTGAGAGGAACAGAAGGATTTTCCAGCACAAAAGTCAACCTTTGGAGGCCATTCAGAAGCAAGTGGAAGTCCTCTGCCATTATGATTTTAGCAGTCTTTTGGCAGATATTAATCTTGATTATATGTAATTTTAACAGTTTCTGCTCAGAGCCTGTCAGATTTTTCTCCCTTAGTCCAAATCGGACTCCCCTTGTAAAATGTGGAGTCACCAGAATTGGACCATAATAGAGAGTTAGTCTGGTTTTGGGCAGTAAACTGTCTCAGCTTTAGCTTGTTTTTTTATTATTATCTTAGAAAGTTTCTCTTATTTTATTATTCAAAAGGCCTGGAGTGAAGGCTTTGATGTGTAAGTGACATTTGTTGTAATGCAATGAAATATATATCTTCCATTAAAAAAAAGTTCAGTTTAAATTCTGCACATTTCAGTTAAGTTAAATTGACTTCAGCAGACTTCAGCGGATTTCAGCGGATTTCAGCGGATTTCAGCTGAGTTCAGCTGAGTTCAGCAGGTTTCAACTGATTTCAGCTAACTAAAAGTTTCTCCAATTTGAGTGATTTTGCTACTAGTTAAGAAATCATGAAGGGTAAATTAATTGATAAACTTCAGTAGGTTTTTGTAAAGCAAACTTTGTAGTGTATGTATACTAAGGTCTAAGCAGGACTTCCAAATATATTGTCAAATCTTGTTTTGGTTTGGTAATATGATAAAACAGAGTATGAACTAAAATAGAAAACATAATATAAATAAAAAGTTACCTATATGATGTCCAAGTGATCAATGTTATCGGAATGAGAAATCCCACTATTTACTTATCGCCCGAATCAAATTTTTAATGATTTTCCGGTTGTGATTAGAGATAATAGTCATCCCTACACTTAGATCAAGTCGTTCTCCCTAATATTTGTTTGGAATTTCATTGTAATATATTGTCGGAAACTTATGATCATTGTTCATTAGCATTTTTGTCTCGCCAATTAAATTTAACCATTTATCCGCAGTCCAAAATATTGGGTGTTCTATAACAATATCAAGCTTGCATCTTGTAAATTTTTTAAGTGTCATAGGCTCAAGCAAGTGCTTAAGTTGAGAAGTGAGGGCTAGGTTAAGGGAATCAAGATAAAGTTTACCCTTATGGCAACAATCAAACATGAGCATCCCTAACATCTCAATGTCTTTGACTTTACAACGTCTGTTGGGATTGACATCCTCCTTGGTTTGAGCTCCGAATCCACTTTATCTTCAATGTCATCTTCTGGTTATCTGTTTTCACCAACAAATTATTTTTCGCATTGAAATTATCATGCGTGATTGACAACTCTGAGTGGATGTGATGAACTCCAACTAGTAGCTTTTTTAAGAGTTGCATCAGCAAAGGTGTAAAGGAAGAAGGGTTATAAGTGTCCCATAACCTTTATTGCAGATTATCCTAATGTGGTCGCCGCCAGGATTATACAAGTCATGCAATCAGCTCCGCTCCTTCTCAAATGTGAGGAACGCCTTCATATCATCCCCATTATCCTCCACACCATAGAGTTGGATGATGTAATTACAACCCTTGAATTTGTGACTTGTGTAGTCCGAAATGGGGATGATGGGCCAGGTCAAAGATCATTAAATTAAATTTCAAAATATTTAGGTGAGTTCACTGCTTTCTCTTGTAAATTCACTCTATTTATCATTTTAATTTTCCACAAATAATCCATTTCAACAGTTATAATGAAGTAGTTATACTTCACACAGACCTCTATACAAATAATTAAATTTGACATATATCAAAACTAAATTAGGAAAATAAGGTCTTGATTGCTAAAATGAAAATATTGGCTTGCTACTCAGAACATTATACACTACCCTAACGTTCAGGGAGGAGTAGTGGTTCGAACAAAGCGTTAGGCCTAATATTATACTTTATTCGGTTTCATGTATTTTTCAAAATTAATTCATGCAATTAATGGCACCATTTTGTAGGTTTTATCAATTATAACTCTAATTAATTAACGCATTGCATTAAATATTAAAATGAGGTCACTGTTTCAATTTAATCATCACCCGCGGCTGTACAGATTCCACGTCACCCCCTTCCCCAACAAACTTTGTGTGCAAAAAACTCATGGGAAACTTTCCATTTATATTTTTTATAGTGACAACTCAAGAGAGCAAGTTTAATAAAAAAATTTAAAAAATAAATCAATGTTAACATTTTAATAAAGTTTAGATCCAAATAAACAAATAAATAACAAACAGTGTAAAATGAATATGGTACAAATTAGACATTTGCACTTTAATTAGTTTCTTATAAAGATATCTATCGGAAAATTTCACATTTAGAGTATATTCTCCCTGATGCGAATACAATTTAGGTGAATCAGGTCAGTTTAAATATATATGATGAGATATTAATCAATAGTTAGTTGAGTAGTTTTATGATATATATTGTATAATGGGTCTGATTTACCTCTAAATAACGGAGAATTTCGAAACTCACTGTAGAGAATAATTATGAATAAAAAAATAATTCTGTGATATTCAGTAATATATGATATTCTATTACTAATTTTATTATATTTTGTTTAATTAAAATCAGCTCAAATTATTCATGTTCAAATGGTTGATTTCTATGTGTTCAAATGGTTATTAGGCCAGTATTAATAATATATCGAGTTTCAAATAGCTGGATAGACTTTTATTATTTATAAATAAATATATAAAATTATATCAAATAATAATATTTAACACGCAAAAATGATAAATAGACAGGTATAGCGACCGTCCACGTCTTATTGAAGGCTTTGGAGAAAATCAAAACTCTTATTTCCAACATATAAAAAGGGGGCGAATATACAATTGAAAAACCCACACACTCAAATTCTTTTTTCAATTTCGCGTTTCTCGATACAAGAAGAAGATAACAAACAAACAACGCCGAAGCATGGCGGTGATGATCGACCACTACATTCTGGGCGCATTCATCGCATCTCTGCTCGGATTCGTCCTGCTCTACACCCAGCTCCGATCGAAGACGCCGGCGAAGAAATTCAAGCCGGTACCCAAGCCTTACAGCGCTAATTTGGTGTCTGCCCATCCTCCGGCGCCGGAGAACGACCAGAACGGCACCGATATCGTCATTGTCGGCGCCGGAGTCGCCGGAGCCGCCCTGGCTCATACTCTCGGAAAGGTACCTCTCTATATTCCCGCCACCAGCTAGGTGCAATAACTGCACAGTGAATTCGTACGCGTTTTTTTAGAGCTCGCAAGCTAATTTCTGCTTGATTTTCTGTTAATATCTTGTTAATCTGTGAAAAAAACCGTGTTTTATCATGATTTTCGTGTTTATTTGCTGCAAAAAAAAAATATGAATTTTTTTATTTGCTCATTTTTCTCCCGTGATTGCCAGAGTGTTCGTTGATTATAATATCTGGTATGATTGATTCTAGCAATCATAAATTCGGATAATATTTTAAATATCGCGTTTTTTGGAGAAATATCAGTATCTAATTATAGAATTTCTTTTAATTTTTCGGAGATTATTTTTGGATTGAGGACTATTCTAGTCTCCAGATTTACACGCCTACTATTGTTTTTTATCGGTGATTATAAGAGATATGAGAATGATTCTTGCTCAGAATTCCTGATAGAGATTTCCTTAAAACGACAGATACAACGTTGCTTAAGCAAGGAAATATACTGTTGAGTAACGCATTCTTTAAGGACCGGCTTCCATTTTGTTGAATATATATATGTATTTTCCATGTTCAGCTTACTTCATTCTTTAGTCATGTCCATGTTGAATGGCTCAAATGAGAAACAGTGAATTATAAGAAAGTGAGGTAAAAAATTGTAGTGTCTTGATTGCCATGGTAGAAACTATTGTCCTCATCGGTCCATTGTTGAATTATGGTTGCAGGATGGACGGAGAGTTCATGTGATTGAGCGAGACCTTACGGAGCCAGACAGGATTGTTGGCGAACTTCTACAACCCGGAGGTTACTTGAAATTAATTGAGTTAGGCCTTGAAGGTACGTGACATTATTTATGGCTGCCAAACCAGCTAGATGGATTTAATCCTAGCCATATAATTTCAAAAAACTGTTGAGACAATTTATTGGCACAGCCAACTGAATTTATTGATGCATGTCCTTTTCATAGTTGTACCAGGTGGTAAAAAATTTTGATAGCAAAAGTTAGGCTACTTTTCGTATTTGATGGTCTGATATATGGATGAATGAATGTGTACTTTTGCCCAGATTGTGTGCAAGAGATTGATGCTCAACAAGTTTTTGGATATGCCCTTTACAAAGATGGCAAGCATACTAAACTGTCGTATCCGTTGGAGAAATTTGATGCAGACATTGCTGGCCGCAGCTTTCACAATGGGCGTTTTATTCAAAGAATGAGGGAGAAAGCTGCAACACTTCCAAAGTATGCTAGTAAATGTGTTCATATTTTCCGTTGTTTTCTGAGCATGTTAATCATGTAGTCATGTAGATATATTTTGAACAATAACTTATAAAAAAAAGGTGGCTCTATGAGAAATTGATTTTGTCAACTGTAAACTGGTGCTAATTTTCAATCTGGCTGGTGAAGGAAGTCAAAGTCTAGCACATAGTTCTACTTTGAGGCTGTACCTGATTAACCCTGTTTGACAAGTTAATGTGAAAACTTAAGAACATATTCTACTCTTAAGTGCTCCAGGAAAAGTATGTTTCAAAGCTCTCTTAATCAAAGTATATTTTATTCTAGTCATCTAATTATAGGATAATTTTTTCCATGCACAGTGTAAAACTGGATCAAGGTACTGTTACCTCTCTGATTGAAGAGAATGGAGTTGTCAAAGGTGTGCAATATAAGACTAAGAATGGCCAAGAGCTGGCAGCTTATGCTCCCCTCACAATTGTTTGTGACGGATGCTTTTCAAACTTGAGACGGTCTCTATGTGAACCCAAGGTAAAAACTGTAGCTTGTGTTGTTGCATCGCACCTGACAAACTCTGTAGCTTCCAGTCATCTCAAGTGCTAGAAATGATAATATTGATCAATGTTTCAGGTGGAAGTCCCTTCTTGTTTTGTCGGTTTGATCCTGGAAAACTGTCAGCTTCCACACGATAACCATGGTCATGTGGTTCTGGGAGACCCTTCACCCATCCTGTTTTATCCAATTAGCAGCACTGAGATTCGGTGTTTGGTTGATGTGCCTGGGCAGAAGGTACCTTCCATCTCTAATGGGGAAATGGCGCATTACTTGAAGACTGTGGTAGCTCCACAGGTTCCTCCTCAGCTTCATGATGCCTTCTTAGCAGCAGTTGAGAAAGGGAACATCAGAACGATGCCAAACAAAAACATGCCTGCCAATCCTCACCCCACCCCTGGCGCTTTGTTGCTCGGAGACGCTTTCAACATGCGCCATCCACTTACAGGAGGAGGAATGACCGTTGCCCTTTCTGACATCGTAGTTCTTCGTGATCTCATGAGGCCTCTGCATAACTTGCACGATCAATCTACCTTGTGCAATTATCTTGAATCATTTTACACCTTGAGAAAGGTCAGTAATTACTTCAACTCCGTCACATATTTTACTGGTAAATTCAAGTTAAACCACTAATATAAATAATTGGATGATGATTGATTTTTGCAGCCTGTGGCATCAACAATCAACACATTGGCAGGGGCGCTGTACAAAGTGTTTTGTGCATCCCCTGATCCGGCTAGGCAAGAAATGCGCCGAGCTTGTTTCGACTACCTTAGTCTTGGAGGTGTATGCTCAAATGGACCAGTGGCTCTACTCTCTGGTCTGAACCCAAAACCTCTGAATCTGGTGCTCCATTTCTTCGCTGTAGCAGTGTTTGGCGTTGGCCGCTTGCTGGTTCCATTCCCTTCCCCAAAAAGAATCTGGCTCGGAGCCAGATTGCTTTCTGTGAGCATCATATCTTTACACGTTCCTATTCTGAATATATCATACCATTATGAACTCTTAACAGTTTTCTGTTTCTTTCAGGGTGCATCGGGAATCATATTTCCGATAATCCAGGCAGAGGGAGTAAGGCAGATGTTTTTCCCGGCCACCGTTCCAGCCTATTACAGAGCTCCACCTGCAGTAGACTGATATGGAAAGCAGTACTAGCAACTAGATGTTCTGTACCTCCGATTCTGGACGAAATTCAAGTGTATGATATGTATGAAAAACTGTTATTGTGATATTTTTTTCATTGAAATTGATTTGTGGTATAATGCAATAAAGGAAGTAGTTTGCAGTCTGTATCTGGTTGAATCTCAATCAAAAAGAAGGATGGACATATTGGTGTGGATCAGTTGAAGTTGAAGATGATTGCGACTCCATTTTTCTTACAAAGCTTGATGGTCCCAACCTTATATTGCTTGGAATTCAAATGTGCATTTCATAGTACTTAATACGAAGATTAAATAACTAAATGTGTTTGTATATGCGGTAAAAGTTTTGGAAAATTCCTAAAAAGCGCGTAATAAGAGTTAAAATTTTTAATTTGGACGTAAAACTTTTATAATTCCTACGAAATGCATTTGATTTATTATTTGATTACTTTACCCTTATTTTTTTATTGTAACTTAAATGTTAATATTGATTTAAACTCCGTCTTATACCCCACACTTGGTAGGTTGCTATCTTTTTCAGTTCCGCCACCATACCACCACCTCTGAACCTGATTACCATCACCCGCGCCATCAAACATCACCGCCCGTCACCGAAGATCGACAACCACGATTACTACTGAGCCTTAATCCAACCAAATCTCTCTTAATTCTCATACCTGCCAACAATCTCAATCCACCCGCGCCATCAAACATCACCGCCCGTCACCGAAGACCGACAACCACGATTACTATTGAGCCCTAATCCAACCAAATCTCTCTTAATCCTCAAACCCGCCAACAATCTCATTCCATGCCACCAACACCGCTCGTCGCAGCGTCGCATTCGCTGATGTTGACCAGTCATCACCAATTGGTCTCAGTCAGTATCCTTGGATGCGGCACTCATCGTCAATCTGCTGCTCTGTCGTTGCTCATACAACAATTATCACTGCAATTTTGGTTAATTAATTCAGAGCCCCAATTCTTTATCCACATGCGTAGAAAGTGTCATCCCCACGCTCACGCAACACCGATTCTTGGGATAACATATCTCCGCCGCAGCACTGTCGTACGTTGGAGGAAAGTTTCGCCTGATGTGTAGCTATGGAGGCCACATAGTCCCCCGTCCCCACTATAAATCCCACTTCTACATCTGCCACGAGAACCGGATCATCGTCTTCGATCTTATCGCCACTTTGTGTGACCTAATCCACTGCCTCTCGAGAGTGCTCCTCGACTATGGAATCGTTCGTGCTGAAATACTAGCTCCCAATGAGGATCGCGACTCGTTGATAGCCGTCACAAGCTACGAGGATTTATAGAATATGATGGAGTAGCAGCAGCGCGTTAGTGCCGAACACCGAATTTTACCGATTTGGAGTTTTGGCGTACTTATAGTCAGCATTTGCATAACCAATCAAATATGATTTGCATTGTTATAATAAAATAATTCCAAATCAATTGTTCGTTGAAGGTAACTAAACACGTATTTAACACCATTTGAGTGCCTTTTCATAGGAAATGTACTAAATTTCGCTAATAAATTTACAACAAATGCAATATCAGGTCGAGTACAATTAGCGAGATACATAAGAGCTCCAATTCCACTGAAATATGGTAATTATGGACCAAGAATCTTTTCAGATTCCTCGCATGGACGAAATGGGTCATTTTCTTCAATAAGGGATCTTACCACCATTGGGGTACTCAATGGATATGATGCATAAGTATTCCACTTGGCAAATGTTCGATCTGCAAACTGAAATAATATTTGGTTTCCCCATTTTTCATTTCAAACTCTTTCTTTAATTAAGAGATTACTCCAGAATATCTTTATTTGGTCCTGGTAATATTCAAATCATTAACATAGACAACAATAATCACATATTCGGATGTTGTTTTCTTAGCGAAAACACATGACAAGAGGGTCATTACATACTCTTTTTATCACATATTAAAAAATTATATATTCTTTGCATTTTATCATATATTTAACTTTTCTTGCATTTTAACTTGAAAGTATTACGTTACCTTAAAAGGTTTATTTTTAAACATCATGTTACGTGTCAAATTTTCTAAAAATATCCTTCACATAATTTGGGACTAATTTATATTTAATTTTGAAAATACTCCCTCAAAATTTACAAAATTCTTAATTCTCTCTCTAACATGTCATTGATTCATTACCTATGTTAATTTTGAGACTAACGGTTGCAGAATTTCAGTTTAAATGAATTAATTTTTAGATGAATTGAATCAGATTCACAGAACTTAATGAGATGGAACTAAATTAAATTGAATTGATTAATGAGATAGAATTTAAATTAATTGAATTGGATTGAATTGAGTTGAAATAAGATTATTTGTTATGAAGTGAGACGAGTTTCGATGAAATTAGATGGAAATGAGCTGAAATATATAGGCAAAAAATATAAATGTAAAAAGGATAATTTAGTATACATAATAGTGAGTGGGATCTGTGATTGAGATTTTTTACCTTGACATTTTTGGATATGTACTTAGATTCCTCTTGTTTTAAAATATTAAAAATATAATATTTTGAGTTTAAATGTACAGTGATACATAATCCTACAACCTTATGAATGAAAGTAAGACTAACTATTATATGAATTTTGGTATTATATTTTTTTAGTCTTGAACAACAAAATTAGAAGCTCTCTAAAAATAAGAAAACTTATTTTATTTTATTTTATTTATTTATTTATTATTTTTTAAAATTAAACCACACCATGGTGGAGTGAATTTTATTAGACTCACCACACCTGAGATAACAAAAATTATTACAGCACAAAGTGTTCACAGTAGTAGTAGGTGACTATGAAAATGACATGATACCAAAAGAGAAAATCTTAGGGTGTGTTTGATTCGCAAGATTTTTGAGAGTCTGGATTTTGTTTTGGGTTTTTGAGAGTTTGGATTTTTGTTTAAGATTTTGAGAGTCTGGTTTTGCAAAATCCTTGTTTGGTTGGGTTGAGTTTGTGAGTATGAAACAAAATCTTTGATTGGTTTTTAGGATTTTGCAAGTCTGGATTTTGAAAAACTTGGTGAACCAAACAAGATTTTACAAAACTGGACTTGGATAGTCCAAGTTTTGCAAAAACTTGTCCAACCAAACACACCCTTAATTTCTTGCAAACCAACGAGCAATTTAGTGATCGTCAAAACGAAGCTTAACTTAGCCAATTGGAAAAAGATAATTAAGATTTCATATCATGCCAATGTGTTACAATTCCTAAAGGAGGGATAGCTGTGGAACTGTTATTAATGACCTATTTTCTATGGAGAGCTATCTGTTGTGATGGCAGCTTGATTTTAGGTCCATGTTGGGAGACTCCTTTTGAACATGTGGATCAGTGCAGCAGATTGCTTCAGGAACAGGCCAAATCAGACCTAGCTGCATCTGCATTTCTTTGTGTATGGCTACCTTAATTCCTCCTGAATTAAGGCCTTCTAAACCTGAAATGAAAGAGACCAGGGCATTAACTGAACTCATGGTAATGTCAGATTTGGAGTTCCTATCATATCAAGTGCAATTAAACCATTTAGCTGTATGAGAGCTTCATGTGTAAGCAGTTTTCCAGAAAAAGTAAGCTCTAAACTTCTCTTAACTAGAAAGTCTGCTACAACATTCCCCTCTCTCAGAATATAGTTGGAAATTAAATGCACTCCAAGTCTATTTAAATCATCACATAGGCTCATGCACTCCCAATGTGTTTGCTGGGGATTTTTAGTCCCTTTTATAGCCAGTAGACTATCAGATTAAATCACAAATGAACTAGAAAGTTCTGTCCCAATTTGAAAACCAAATTCAATAGCCATTAGTTCTGAGTGTAGAATTGAGGGAGATGTGACATACTTCATATGCATAGCTACAATACCACCTCTACAATTCCTAATGACTACACCTAGGCCAGCCCTCCCATGTCTCCAGGAGGCATCTGTATTAATTTTATATCCCTGACCAGGTGAACACCATTTGACTATAACAACAGGCTTGGGTATTTTCCTTTTGAGATAGGGAATAAGGCCAATATTTAGTAGATCTCTATACTTTTCAACAGATACAACAGGTGGGAAAGCTGAAAAAAATAGAAAGGACTGTTTTAAACTATCATGAATGATCTGATTTTTCCCAGTCCTTAGGCCATCTCCAATAGTTTGGCACAATTTTTCAGCTGCTACAGTGATTTTTACAGTTGATACAGTGTTTTTACTCCAATGGTTTACTCTATATCTTCCTCTAAAAGTATATTCCTTCACTTCTTTTATGAACACTTAATTTTTATATTTTTATTCCCTTGTTATATTGCAAAGTTATATCAAATTAATTCTTAATCTTGCATCGATAATTTATTTAATTAAAATAAAAAATATTAATAAATTATTATTCTTAATAAAAATATTCATAAAACACTCAATCTTATTCTTTTAAAAAAAATTGAATGGTAAAACACTTAATCTTATAAATAATTGTGAAACAAACATTTCCCAAAAACTGAAATACCACTATTAAAAAAAGAACTCAAATATCCAACAAAATAGAAGAAAACCGAAAAGACAGGAAAGCAAAAAATGGGATGATAAACCAAAAAAAAAACGAGAAGAATGGAAAAAAATGAGATCAGAACGTATATGTTGGAGATTTATCCGAGGAAAAAAAAAGAAACAAAATGTAAAAGAGGTTTAGCGGGGGAACAGTTGTCGCTATATTTGACGCAGACTGTTCCCCCTCCATAATATCTGCGTCATTTTAGCGCTCCATTGGAGCTGACACAGTTGTAGAAACGTAAAGATTAAGCTGCTGTTGGAGAAGCTCTTATATCATCAAATATAGTCCTGTTTCTTGCAGTCCATATATTCCACAAAGTAGAGCATACAGTGACTATAGAGACTAAAGTGTGAGTTTTGAACCTACTCTGAAATGATAAGTAAAAGCTGAGTCTATTCTTAATATTTTGAAACACAGGCAGGTACAGGCATAGCAAGCACAACATGCATTGAATCTAGAATTTCAGAATTGTACCTACACTCATTAAAGAAATGGTTCATTGAGTCTACACAATCACAGTATATGCATTTTGATGGCATAAAAAATCCCATTTTCATAAGGATATCATCAAAAGGGAGTAATGAGTTATAAAGCCTCCAAATGAAAATGCATAAATAAGGGGGAAGTTTATACTGCCAAACCTTGTGCATTATATTATCCACTTGTTGTCTTTCTCTGAATGACTGATATGCAGATTTGACAGTAAAGATTCTATTTTGTGATGGTGTCCATACCAGAGTGTCTTTGTGAGTAGGGCTGGCAATCGGGTCGGGTTGGCGGGTTGGCGGGTTCGTGTCGGCGGGTTGGCGGGTTGGAAATGCTAAACCCAAACCCAACCCAATAATATTTCGGGTCACAAAACCGTGACCCAAACCCGACCCAGTAAAAATCCGGGTTACCCAACCCCAACCCACGAAACCCATTTATTAGACCTAATATGAGACTAAATTTTAAAATTTATCCAGTTCAAATGATCATGTCATATGGAAACTAAATCAAGAAATATAAAATTAGCTCTAAATTTCATCATAATTAGTAGTATAATTTCAATGGTTTTGGAATTAGAGGATTTGTTTGCATTTATAAAGGCAATTTCAATCATTTGCACAATTACACCTTAAATATATGGGTCAAAAAGGTTACCCATTTAACCCACGGGTTTGACCTGAACCTAACCCATTTATTTTCGGGTCATTCGTGTCTAACCCAATATAGACCCATGCCGTGTTTCATGTCAACCCAAACCCACTAAATTCGTGTTCGGTTCAGGTCGGGTTTTCGTGTCGTGTTCCAAATTGCCAGCCCTATTTGTGAGCATGTGTGATGGTAAAGTCCTGCAAAAATGAGATAATATTGGTAGCCAATAAAGGCTCCAGGAAAGAGAGAATCTGGGATTTATCATCACAGAAGTTAGCAACAGAAATATTAGGGTAGGGCACATCAATGTTAGCATCAATTTTATAGCAAAGAGCACCAAATCCAGTCTAGTTAGCATCCCAGAATGGAGAGTTACCCACCCCAATAACTACTCTAGAGTATGAATTGGCTCTCTCTGTAACATCATGAATCCTTCTCCAAGTGTGTGATGTTTTATATGAAAACTTATTATTTTCTCTAAAACCCTTTCATATCTACCTCATTGGAGGTCGTCGATGCCACATTAGCTGGCGGCTCCCCGTACCCCTTTATTTACATATCTTTTATACCATCCTTCTTAATCCCTCACACCTACCAAACCAAAATTTATTTCATCGAAAAGTTACATGTATTTTAAAACCTACATTATTGGATTTACAATTCCGGCAAATGAGTCATGCTGGCGAGAGCACACTAGGGATGTCAGACATTAAGGAATTTGCTGAATTCGATTGACGATCAAACAGAACTCTTTGAATTGAATTGAATTGAATTGAGTTTAAATAGAATTGTTTGTAATGAAGCGAGACGAGTTTTGATGAGATTAGATGGAAATCAGCTAAAATATATTGGCCAAAAATATAAATGTACAAAAGGATAATTTAGTATACATAATAGTAAGTGGGATCTGTACTTGAGATTTTGGATATGTACTTAGATTCCAACTTTTTTTAATTAATAAATATAATATTTTGAGTTTAAATGTATAGTGGTACATAATCCTATGACCTTAGGAATGAAAGTAAGACTAGCTATTATAGAATGAATTTTGGTATTATATTTTTTTAGTTTTGAACAACAGAATTAGAAGCTCTCTAAAAATAAGAAAACTCATTATTTTCTCTAAAACCCTTCCACATCTACCTCATTGGAGGTCGTCGATGTCACCATTGGCTGGCGGCTCCCCGTACCCCTTTATTTACATATCTTTTATACCACCCTTCTTAATCCCTCACACATGTCAAACCAAAATCTATTTCATCGAAAAGTTATATATATATTTTAAAAACTACATCATCGGATTTACAAGTCCGGCCAATGAGTCATGTCGGCGAGAGCATACTAGGGATGTCAGACATTAAGGAATTTGCTGATCTGATTGACGACCAAGCAGAGCTCTTTGACCTCGACTGTCATCCCTCAAGTCCAATGCCGGTTTGCCATCTCAGATCGTTGGGCCTCTGCTCTTGATAAGTTCTTAGACAGTGTCGTTCATATTACCATTTTCGAGGCATGCTATTGAATATTATTGGAGTGTACATCCATACGGGTTGATAGACGGGGTTGGGCTTGGATATGCGTCCGGTTTGAATTTTTACTGGATTTGGTATAATCAGATGAAAGAAGTGATTTTTCTTATTATCTCTTATAGCTTTTATGGTTTATTTTATGTTTTATCCTTTTGTTTAAATATTTTGATTTGATTTAGTTTATAATCTAATTTGGAGTTGGGAGAAATTCTTATTGCATACTCTAGTTGTAAGTTTTCGATCCCAAACCCTAAAATCCAAGCTTATTCGTGTATTTTAGGGACGATAAAATAGTGGGTTAATTATGAGCTATAAGAAAGTGGATTTCAAAAAATGCAGTTCATATATTATAAAAAACCTCCACAACTGTGTTGGTTAACAAATAAAAAAAATCATGTATTAGAAATACATTGTGCATTCTTGAATATAATTTGGGCATTTTGAGTCATTAAAATAAGTATTAGAATAAAAAACTGCAACGTATAAGTCTCTTAAAATGTCAAATATATTAGTTGTGATCTTTTAATAGAAAAACTCACCGATCTCTGAAAAATAATTTGCGTGTTATATGGTCCCTCAAAAAAAATCGTGTTTTTATGATCTCTGAAATGTAGTTTTTATGTCCCCAAAAACCTACAAATTATTTTTAAAATTATGAAATAGGCCATTTATTTTTTAGGGACTATTTACTTATGCGAATTGATTTGGTGGACACTTTAAGCCCTAACCTGACACTTTTAAGTATCTTTTCTTATTTTCAACTTTATAAAACTTTTAGACTAGAAATTCAGATTGAGCACGATCGGACAAATGTTATAAATTGTAACAAATTTTCTTCTTAATTAATATAATATTTATTATTAAAAAAAGAAGAAAAAAAGGGAGGTCTTATCTGTAATTTGAAGTATGATGGTGTTGGGATGGCCAAATTGAAACAATATCAATCCTAATGGCCCAATGAATTAGTATATATGATGGTTTGAATGTAATATAATACCTATTCCATTAGTATGATGCATTTTGGAATGGACCAAATGATAAATTTAAAAATCTTTTAGGTTTGATTATAATTGATTAATATCACACTAATGTGGACCACAATATTTGAGACTCTAGCCCAATCCATTTTTATTTAATAAAAATCAATCACTTATCAATTTTTAAATATCTCAATCAAGTTAATTTGTTTTCAAGGTCAGTCTATGGGCCTCTTTGGTAAAAAAAAGAACTAAATTAAATGAATCAAAAAATAATTATCAAAAATAGTATTTTATAAGTAAATTAACATGAACTAGATCAAATTACATATAATATGAATTAAACTAGACTGATTTCAACTGAATTGAATTACTAATCTATCCATACTTATATAATTTAAAATTTGTTATTTTACGGCTGTGAGCTATAAATTTTAAATAATTGTTAAAATATTTGTATTAAAATTTTGTATCAGTTAATTGATTATAATGCAATCAAAAAATGTAAGGTGATTATTTGTTGGCAGTATGAATGAAATTTAGATAATTAGTATATCTTTATATTTATTGCTTGACTATAATAAGAATTTTATATGGTAATTAGTTGTTGGCTATTTGATTTGATAGTATTCTTGATTGTTTGACTATTCATCAGTAGTAATAGTAATCTTAGTGGTAATGTATGATTTAATTTTTTTTATTTTACAGCTGTGATCTATTAATTTTAAATAATTTTTGAAATATTTGTATTAAAAAATTTGTCAGATAATCGACTATAATGCAATCAAAATGTAATGTAATTAGTTGTTGGCAGTAATGAATGAAATAAAAGATAATTAGTATCATATATCTTTATTTTTATTGTTTGTCTAAAATGCTAATGTTATATGGTAATTATTTGTTGGCTATTTAATTTGAAAATATTATCGATTATTTGACTATTTAGTAGTAGTGGTAATATATGATTTAAATTTTTTTATGTTACAGTTGTGAGCTATATAAATTTAAATAATTATGTATTAATATTATTTGCCAGATAATTGACTACAATTCAATCAAAATATAAGGTAATTAGCTGTTGGTATCGTAGAAAATTAATATCGCATATCTTTATTTTTATTGTTTGAAATGCTAATATGCTATATGGTAATTAATTGTTGACTATTCAATATGAAAACAATCGTTTGTTTGATTATTTAGTACTATCTAGTAATAATAATAAAATCAATAAAATTGATACCCTTGACTATAATGGTAATGTTATATGGTAATTAGTTGTTGGACGGTAAAATCAATTATCAAAAATAATTGAGTGTATTATCCATTGTTTGACTATTCAGTAGTAGTAATAACATTTTCATATCAAATTGATACCCATATCTTTTAATTACCACTTTCATACAAAGTATTAATATTCCCACAAGAACATAAAAATAATTATATCATTTTATTTATTTTGCAAATATAATTTTACACAACTATATTAGTCCACCATCTAGAAGGCAGCAAGGGATTATTTTAACTTATTGTTACAGACATAAAACTGAATTTAACTAAGTACTTTTTAGAAAATAATAATAATAACTTGACGCATTTAAATCAAATTTTATCAAAACTAAATTGATCTAAATTAAATTTAACAAAAAAATTTACTGATAAATTGGGAGAACATACCCTAACTAAGGATCTCACCATTACTTAACCCGAATATATACACAATTAAGTAAAATTAAAGTTAGAAATAAATAAAAGGGTAAATTTGTCTTAATACCATCAGAAGGAATTACAACTTTGTCACGCGTCATTTGTAAAAAAAATTTCCAATAATTAATTGTATATTTTAAATAATTTTTTATTCTAAACTAGAAAAATGCAATTTAATTAAAACTGGAAAAAAATAATAGAAATTTTCACTCAAATTTCTAGCAATTTATGAAATTCCGATAACACCACTACTGTTTATTTGAAATTACACAGATATATTTCACGGATGTTAAGAATATGCCATTTTTAAAATTAATTATCACAAATAATTGATTCTGATTTATCAACTTATATTTACGTTGAAAAGTCGCATGCAATAATCAAAAATAATTGGCATGCAGCCGTTACGATGCGCTCCTGAGCTCTATATAAAGGAGCCGAGCAGAGGAGGATGAGAGCAAAAAAAAATTCTCAACCTCGCTATGGCACGACTGCCGAGCAGAGGTCGGCAGAAACTGCCGTTGAGGAAGATCGAGAAAGCGTCGTCCAGGGACGTCACTTTCTCGAAACGCCGCTCCGGTCTTTTCAAAAAGATCGCCGACCTCAGCGTCCTCACCGGCGCTGAGCTGGCCGTGGTGGCGTTCTCTCCGGCAGGACGGCCGTTCTCGTTTGGTAACCCCAACGTGGACCACGTCCTGGCCCGGTTCGAGCACGGCGGCGGCCCTCTGGTTGGTGGCGGCGGTCCTCCGGCAAATGACGGCGCCTTGGCAGCGGCGCTGGCACAGCTCCGGTACACGCAGGAGCTCTTGGAGGCAGAGAAGCGCCGGGGAGCGGAGTTGAAGCAGGGGCGTGGAGAAGAGCAGGATCCAAGTTTGATGGGTCTGCCGGAGCTGTACCGGCTGAGGGGTATCTGGATGCACTGGATGAAGGTCGTGGTGGAGATGGCGGAGCGTCAGCGTACTGGTGGAGCGGGGGCTGGTTATTCTGCGGCAGGACCCTCGGGGGCGGCCGCCGTTGGAGCGTGGGCCGGTTACTCTGCGGCAGGGCCCTCCACGTTGGCCGCTGGTGGCGCGTGGGGTGCTCCTCCTGCAGCAGGGCTCCCATCGTCGACCACTGGTGGCGCGTGGGGTGCTCCTCCTGCAGCAGGGCCCCCATCGTCAGCCATTGGTGGCGCGTGGGGTGATCCCTTTGCAGCAGGGCCCTCCACGTCAGCCCCTGGTGGCGCGTGGGGTGATCCCCTTGCAGCAGGGCCCCCACCGTCGGCCACTGGTGGCGCGCCGGGTGACCCTTCTGCAGCAGGACCCTCGTCCTCGGCCGCGATGCATTTTTCCAGCGGAGACGGTGGATTCGGCTTCGGACCATCCGGCGGACCCATCTGAAAATGACGGCAAACAGCGGCGGCGGGAGCATCCAGCGGCGACTTATGTTGGTTTCAATTTGTTGTTTGTTTTGTGTTTGTTTTTCCATTAGTTTCATTATGTGTTTTTTCGAATCGATGATTTGTTTGTAGTCCGGAGTTCCATTCGGACGTTAAACTTTTGTTCGGAAAATCTATTCCGATTATATGTATGAAAGCTTTGGATTGATTTATTGTTAATTGTTCATCGTTCACAACGTACAGTCGAAATCGAATCTCCAAAATAATCAACGAAAACTCAAACAAATAACAGTCTTTTAGATCCACACCAACATCGAAACAAAATCGAAGTTTAATTAGAATAGCAGAGGATCGGAGTTTAACAACGGTGAGATCGGAATAAATCGAAGTTTAATCAGATAAACGATCCATCTCTGAAATATTCTGATCCGCCGCCATGACGTTACTGTTAGCAGAGACGGAACCCTAACGTTACTGTTATAATCACGTTTATAATTAGCTGACGTTGACGACGATCGAACGGACGAGATGACTTGTGGAGTGTGGATTTGAGGAACGAAATTTCAGAAGAACTCAATCGTCAAATTCGAGGCTCAATTTTATTTATTTTTTGATCGAAACCCTTTACCTATCATATAAACCATCCATCTCTAAAATAATCTGATCCGCCGTCATGACGTTATTGTTAGCAGTGACGGAACCCTAACGTTTCTGTTACAATCACGGTTATAATTAGCTGAGGTTGACAACGATCTAACAGACGAGATGACTTGTGGAGTGGGGACTCGAAATCCTTTACCTATCTCTAAAATATTCTGATCCGCCGCCATGACGTTACTGTTAGCAGTGACGGAACCCTAACGTTTCTGTTACAATCACGGTTAGCTGACGTTGACAACGATCCAACGGCCGAGATGACTTGTGGACTGTGGATTTGAGGAACGAAATTGGAGTTCTGTAACGATGCATTTAGACGCCATTTATCACCAGATTATTATTAGAATTCGATGCACCAAATAAATCAATATTATGTATGTGATAATTATATCATAGAGTCGATAGAACTATGAGATATAGATTGGGTATCAGCATAAATGAATTAATGTACTCCATCCGTTACTTTCATTTTGTCATACTTTTCAATCAAACTTTTTTATACTATATTTTAACCACTAATAACTTTATTTTAATAAATAACAATAATCATCACATAAAATACTATATATCAGACTTTTCATATGATATACTTTTTAATTATATAAATTTTATACAACATTAATAAGTATGACTAAAGTTATTATTAGTCAATCAAAATATTTGTGATTAAATTAGGACAAAATGAAAGAGACGGAGAGAGTATGTGAGGTATCAACCTAGTTTTGACTATTACTACGTATCAATTGGTTTTGGAAAGGGGCAAAATATTTATTGGATTGAACTATAAATAATTTTAAGCTTTAATTTTTATATTTATTTTGTAAACTTTCAAGCATATATGTATTTAATTTTTATTATACTCGAGGTACGCAACAATACACATTAAGCAAATTCCGCTTCAGAATTTGAAACAGTCGGATTGGTTCCTAATGCACACTGAGAAATTCTTAGTTAGGTCGAAGTAACATTTGTTCATTGAGTCACATTAATCCACTCAGCACCATCACATACATCCAGAAGACAAGTCTCTCTGAGAATCAGGAGTTTTGGTCTAAATTCTAGAAGTTGTGAATTCCAAAGAGATCATTACAATTGGTTGGCGGCTATGTTCAGATTTCCTTCCCACGGTAGAGAATCTCTGGAGGAGAACAATGGATATTGCTCGAATTGTGCATTATATATGTTCAGAAGAAGCTGTCACAATCATCCACCTTTTCTGTAACTGTGCGCATGCTAAAATGACATGAAATTCCGTTGGTTTGCTCCACCAAATAACGGACTACAGAATTCAAAAAGGAGACTTCTGGTTTAGGAGAATGATCAAGGAGAAAGATGATTCACTTGCGCCTCTTTTGGTGATGGTCTGCGACGGCATATGGTTTCAACATAATAGGCAAATTTTCGAACAGATTCACCCCGACGCTCGTGTCATGGCTGTGAGGGTGGTTGCCAACTTACAGAAATTTGAGCAGGCGCAAAAATGGCGAGGTGGTTTTTCAGATGCACTATTACCACAGTGATCACTATTGGGACCGATGGATACCCAAAATAGTGTGTTCTTTGATGCTGACATCGGTAATGAGGCTGCATGCACATGAGTCGTAGCTTTAAGCCCAAATGGCATGTTTCTACATGCGGCAACGAGGAAGCTCCCGAGCATTCAAAACCCTAGTTTTGGCTGAGGCGTTAGCATTGGAGGATGTTATTTCTTTAGCCGGAACACTAAACTGTTGGGATACCTGGATAATCGGTGATGCTCTACAGGTTATCCAAATGGTCAAAGTCTTGAAGCAGTCATCGGCAGAGTGAAATTGGAGTTAGAGAGTATCAATTTTATTGGGCCCATTATGGGTTCCCTGTAATCAGAATATGTAATTCACTCCCTAGTAAGCTATGTGAAGTCGGGTTCCTTGCTTGTTCATGTTTGGGATACTCCTCCGAACTTTTTGTCATTCGTTACTGGACGATTTCCAAGATGGTAAAGTGAAAGTTTTATGTTGTTTAAACTAACATATATATAGATATGTATATGTATTTTTTAACATTGAAATTTGTTTTATATTCTTTCTTTAAAATTATTACTCCGTCTCACAATAAATCTCCTATATTGATTTTTGAATGTCAAACTAATACCAAATACTAATATTATATGTATACAAAGTTTTGGGTGAGATCGTCTCACCATAAGTTTATAGTAGAACCAACGAGTTCTCAAATGTTTATGGTGATAATATGCGTCTTTGTGTTGTTCTAACACAATTAATTCACCGATAATAATTGAATAAACTAAAAAATTTAGCAAACGGAAGAATATACTACAAAATTGAACTAATGACCGAAACACTTGAACTAACTACATATACATATTTACAACATTTAAATGATTTTCTTGTTAAAAAATAGTTAATTAAATGTATCATATTAAGAGTCTAGTTAATAAAATAAACACAAAAATTTAACTTGTAAAAATGTGAAATAAAAAAGCGGTCCTACTATAAGTTAATGGTGAGACCGTCATACCCAAAATTTTCTCTTATATGTGTGTATTAGATCATTATCAAGTATGTTATCGTAACTTACATATTTTCAAATTATTATTTTTTTTTTCAATATTTACGCACATAATTAGTAGTGTTGTTGATCCAAACCAAACTCAACTTGAAAGACAAGAGCCCTCATATCTAAACTGATCCAGATCCGAACACAACATGAAAATCGATCTGATTTGAGAATATAGATCCGAACCCGACCTAACCAAATTTGCTCAATCATTTAACCAAAAACCCTAAATTAACCAACGATAATAATTTACACAATAATAACTAATTCAATTTGGGAAGCCCGCCGTAACTATTTCGCTATAAAAATTCTCTTTATTTATTACATGTATTACATTGATAAGTAAAATGCAGTCCATAATATATGAAAGTGAACTCTGATTAAGAACAAATGAATTTATAATATCATCAAAATTCTGTTAATCTTGCAGGTAATACAAAAGCCACGCGATAGTTCATATCAAAAACTTTACCACTTAGAAGAATAATGCGTCTATTCACCTTCTCCAGCAAGTGAAACAACCGTCTTTCCTGTAAAATGTTTAGGTCAAAATCAGGCCTTGCCCCGTATTTCTTCTGTGCTTGTTTTGTATCTTTAATGCTAAGATTTAACTGCTTCGTGCCACGTGGAATGCCTGAACTCATCACCGATCTCCGGTTCCGTGAGTGCTTCAATCCTAACGCGTGACCAATTTCATGGACGGCCACAGATTCTAAATGATACGCTTTGCTTGATTTCTCCTTGTCGAAGTCGACGGCCCAGATTATTTCTGCTTTCATGTAGATATTTGTAACTTTCCGATTAAGTGATGGAAAGTCGGCAATCGCCAACAAGTCTGAATGTTTCTTGTTGAACGGATAACCGTCCTTCCGGTAGAATCCGATTCTAATGTCTGCTTTGGATGAGTCGTTAACCTCTGCAAAGTTCACCGGAATAACTTCCGACCACCGCGCAAATGCTCTTTTGAAGGCGGAGTTGATCTCTTCAGAACTCAGGTTTTTTACTGCGTTTCCTGTGGGGAAAGTGTAGTACGTCAGCGTCATCGGCTTCGGCCGGAACCACTTGCAACATCTATCTTCTAGCGCTGAGTCTAAGGCAAGTCTGCCGTAAACACCTAAAGCCAGAAGGCCGCCAACAATCCAGTTCGCCTTTGTTTCATCGGAAAATCGAGGAAACCTATGATATCTGATGGCAACGACGGTCTACTGGACGGTGACCTTTTGAGCGTGGATTTGAGGAACGAACTTGCAGTGCTAAATATGCGATATTTAGACGCCATTACTTGTTATTCTATGCACGTACGTAGTAGAATATATATATATATATATATATGATAATTCTACGCAGAATCGATTAATTAATATAGATGAAGTTTTAAACCTAATTCCACTTGGTTTTGGAATTAATTGTGAAGGGGTAAAAAATATTGTGCTTTTGTCATTCTAAAGTACATTAGGGTAATTACAATAAGGTTTGGCTGGAAGGTCTCAATCTTTAGTGAAACACAAATTATTCTGACGGTGTTTGCTCAATCTACTCGATCAACCATAAATGAAAAAAAAACAAGCATAAATGATAAAAATGCAAAATGTTTTCAATGTTCCAAATGCAGGTAAAAGAAATGGAATAATATTAGCCCGAAAAACAAAATTGATTTTCATCGAATTACAAGTAGATTTAAAGATGTGGATTACATTTTTACTGATTGTAATAATATTTTATCACACACAATTTAAATAGATGCAGGTCTTGTTATATGCTATGCTTTATTTAATTTGAATATAACCGATCGAATTTGAGTTCAAAGAATTATGTTTGTAAGAGAAAAGATATTGACAAATACTTTTGCGATTGAGTGCTAGTAATTTAAGTACTCGTATGTATTGAATTTCATTTCTATCGGAATAAGGGGTGAAATTTTTCTTTGTGGTCCACTCAAATTATTACCCAATTAAAGAAAACAAGGCTTTTTGTCGGTACTCTTCAATTTCTTCTTGTCCATTTTTATATATAAAAATTTGGATAAAATCAAGTTTAACTATGTATAAAAAGGTGAAAAACTGCATAAATGAATAACACATATCATTGTTTGGAATATCATTTAAGAATTTATACTTTAAAGATAATCTATACAATATGTTGTCTTTCATTTTTGTTAGAGGGATAAACCTCGATACTGACGTGTGTTTCATATTCACAATTATATATACAGTACATGGGTAGAAATCCTAGTTAAACCCTAGACTGATACACATTGGGCTCTAGGCCCATAATACTATCTAACACCCCCCTCAAGCTAAGCGTCGGGTTAACCGAGACGCAAAGCTTGGATCTAAAGAACTCAAACAAAGACTTTGGAAGACCCTTAGTGAAGATGTCCGCTAACTGCAACGAAGTGGGAACATGACTAACACGGACCTTAGCCGAAGCAACTAACTCCCGAACAAAGTGATAGTCGATGTCGATGTGCTTGGCCCGCTTATGAGCCACTGGATTCTCAGCTAAGAAAATGGCGCTGTTATTGTCACATAACAACAATGGCGGCCCTTCAAGAGGAAACTGTAAGTCTCGAAGAAGATGACAGAGCCAGACAACCTCTGCCGCTGTATTGGCAAGTGCACGGTACTCGGACTCTGAACTCGAACGAGATACTGTAGGTTGTTTCTTGGCACTCCAAGATACCAGATTACCGCCTAAAAACACCGCATAGCCGTAGGTCGATCGTCGAGTTTCCAAACAACGAGCCCAATCAGCGTCTGAGTAAGCACAAATATCAGCACAAAGAGTAGACGAACCTCCGGAGCGAAATGTGAGACCATGATGAGGTGTGCCAGCCACGTAACGTAGAATCCTGGTAACTGCAGCAAAGTGATCCTCGCGAGGGTCCTGGAGATATTGACTAACAGAATTCACCGCAAATGACAGATCAGGACGAGTAATGGTCAAATACTGAAATGCACCAACCAAAGACCGGTAGAGAGTCGGATTGCTGAACGGTGCACTAGTGCTACTGTGAAGCTGCGAAAGTGGTACGAATGGAGTGGTTACCGGAGAAGCATCTGTCATACCCGCCCGACTAAGAATATCTCTGGCATACTTGGCCTGTCCAAGAAAGAGGCCAGATGGTGTAGAAGAGACCTCAAGGCCAAGAAAGTAATTCAAGTACCCCAAATCCTTGATCGAAAACTCTCGATCAGTCAGTGCGATGAACTGGCGAATGGCTCCAGCATCGTTACCAGTAAGAATGATATCATCCACGTACACCAACAAGTATAGTAAAGTAGAACCTCGTGAGAAGACAAACAACGACGTGTCAGAAGAACTACACCGAAATCCAAGTTGTCGGAGATAAGAGCTGAACCGATCAAACCAAGCACGAGGAGCTTGTTTGAGTCCATAAATGGCCTTCTGGAGTCGACAAACATAGTCAGGCCGAGATGGATCCTTATAGCCAACAGGCTGAGCCATATAAACCGAAGTGTCAAGAACACCATTGAGAAAAGCATTCTTGACATCAAGCTGGTGTAGAGGCCACTGTCTCAAAGTAGCAATGGCAATCACTGTACGCACCGTTGCGGCTTTGACCACTGGACTGAAAGTGTGGTCAAAGTCAAAACCAGGAATCTGAGAATAGCCCTGAGCAACCAGTCGAGCCTTGTAGCGTTCAATGCTACCATCAGCTCGATACTTCAGCCGAAATACCCATTTGGAGCCAACTATGTTTGCATGCGTTGGTCGAGGTACCAACTCCCAAGTTTTCTGATGTCGAAGAGCATCCATTTCTTCATCCATAGCACGAACCCATTTCGGGTCTTTAAGGGCTGCACGATAATCCCGAGGCTCAGAATGGTCCATAACCTGAGCAAGAAAACCAGTAGTAACAAAGTCTAGGCGAGATATCACACGACGAGTACCATCCTGGTTCCTGGTAACCATATGATGTCTGTGGTGAGATGGAGAATCTGAATCAGTGGTAGAGTCGGAATCAGATCCAGACGAAGTCCGGGAGCCTGATGGAGATGGCGGAGATGGTGGAGATGGTGGTGGTGATAAAGTAGCGGGCATCCTCGGTGAAGGAGCAGTCAGAACAGCTGGAGATGAGGAATGATCATCTAAAGGACAGATAGAGCAAGACCTGGAAGACGACGGTGCGGGCGACGACATCTCAAGCGGTGTAGCCAACACAGGATCAGCTGGTACAAATGGCGAACGGTCGACTGGTGCACCTGCTGGCTCAAAAAATGATGAGACTTCCAAATCCAAAACAGGTCTTTCCCTAGAAGTTGAGACATAGGGAAAACATGTTTCATCAAACTGGACATGGCGAGAGAAATAGACACGTCCACTAGTAGGGTCGAGGCACTGAAAACCCTTGTAACTGGGGTTATAACCAATAAACACACATGGTATAGAACGAGGTGCAAACTTATTCTCAGCAACCGCACGCAAACACGGGTACACACGACAACCAAAAGGATGAAAGACTGTGTAGTCCGGAGTAGTCCCATAGACAGTCTCAAAGGGTGATCTGCCACCAAGAACTGAGCTGGGTAGACGATTGATTATGTAAACAGCCGAAGAGAATGCTTCCACCCAGTAAGAATGCGGCACAGATGAGTGATATAACATAGCAAGGCCGGTCTCAGTAATTTGACGGTGTTTACGCTCAGCTCGGCCATTCTGAGCAGGTGTATAGGGACATGACATCTGATGATGAATGCCACAAGAAACAAAGTGAGCCTGCAAACGATGATTAGTGAACTCCGTACCACCATCACTCTGAAAAACCTTGACCTTCGCAGAAAATTGGGTCTCAACAAATTTCTGAAAGTGAAGAAAGGTGTCGTAAAAATCCAACTTATGCCGTAATGGATAAAACCATGTGAATCTTGAAAAATCATCAATGAATACAACATAATATAAAAAACCATGTGCGGATGCAGCATATGCTGGAGTTTGTCCCCATAAGTCACAATGCACCTTCTCTAACAAACCCGTTGCCCTCTTATCACTAACAGAAAACGGTAACCGACTGCTCTTGACCATCTGACAAGGAGAGCAACTAACAGGTGCAGGTAAAGGTGAAGTGGCAGAAATGTGACCCTTCTTATTCAGCAACTGAACAGTGTCATAGGACGCGTGTCCAAGACGAGAATGCCATAGCTCAAACGGGGCCCGGAGCTTTCCAGAGCGCAGCTCACTCAAAAAACAAGAATCACCAGTATCCAAATAATAAAGGCCCGCAATATGACGGCCTTTACCAACTATCTGTCATGTCTGTTTATGCTGGATAGAAAAAACATCGTCAATAAATGTGATACTCACTGGCAAGTCAAGAGTGAGTTTACTAACAGACAACAAGCTCTTAGTAATCTGAGGAACCACAAGTACATCGCGAATGGATAAACCAGAGATATTACACTCCCCAATGTGAGATGCCGGTATAAGCTGACCATTACCAACATAAACAGGTGGACCAAAGTAAGGAGTTACATTCCCAAGACGACGAGAACTATCAGTCATATGAGCTGTAGCACCATAATCAACAATCCATTGGCTCGAAAAATGACTACGATCAAAATTATTCAAATGATTCACCTTATCTGCAATCCAACTATTTGAGCGATCTGCCCGTGATAATAAAGCCAAATTCACCATCATAAAATCCGAAATAACCTCAACACAACGTGCATACACCACAAATCAATATATCCCAAAAACAAAAATACCAAATGCAAATACTACTCAAATCCGGTGATGCTCATATAAACTCTCCCAACTCCAATCCCTTGGGTTTAAATAAAATATGTATAATAAGAATGAAGAAATTTAGGGCGCAGGATTCAACACCATGAAAAGCTTTCAATACTGATATATTCATCAGATACCACGGCGGCGCGTCGAAGGAAAGAGACGAGTTCTACGGCGGCCCGTGTGGCGACGCGGAGGATGCTGAGTCAGCGTACGTTGACCCGGACAGGGTGGTGGTTGAGAGGAACTCGCCGACGTGTAAGGCCTGCCGGAAAAATGCTGCGGCGGTGGTGGTGCTGCCGTGCCGTCACGTGTCACTCTGTACGGAATGTGATTCTGTAGCGCAAACCTGCCCGTTATGCCTTCGCGTTAGAACTTCCAGTCTCGAGATCTTTCTCCCCTTTTACAGGGTCCCGTCAACTGCACGTTCAAGCTCGCCGAGCTCCTCTGCCTCGCCGGAATACACGTCACCTTTGTTAGTGGATGCTGAGTCAGAGCGGCGGCGGCGCCGATTGCAGATCTGGAAGGCTCACTAGTGGAATATGACCCAGAAGACGGCGGTTCCATCGGCGTTGGACGGCGGTTTTGACCGCCGTCCATGGTGGCGCCGTGCAATTGGCGCCACCGATGCACGGCGGTCATAACCGCCGTGTATTGTTCCGGCTAAGTTTCCGAGTTCGGAAATCTATCCGGATGTTTATAAATCCGGCTAAGTTTACGAACTCGGAAAGTTAGCCGGATAGAACAAAAAAATACGCCGGCCGAATTGGCCGGCGAAATCAAAACCAACATAAAAACAGTTTCATCCCCAAACCATGGGTACTTGTAGATCGAATAGATCGTACCCGGAAATCCCAAAAACACAAACTATCATACTAATCTATTGATTTTCAGATTAAATCTTATGAAAAACACATAATTTAAAATCAACCTTTTGTTAGAAGAAGGAGAAGGAGGGAGAGAGGGAGAGGGAGAGGGAGAAGAGGGAGAGGGAAAAGAAGGAGAGGGAGAAGGAGAAGGAGAAGGAGAAGAAGGAGAGGGAGAGGGAGAAGAGAGGGAGAAGGAGAGGGAGAGGGAGAGGGAGAGGGAGAGGGAGAGGGAGATGGAGAAGGAGAAGGAGAAGAAGGAGAAGGAGAGGGAGAAAGAGAATAAGGAGAAGAAGAAGAGGGAGAGGGGGAGAATGAGTGGGAGAAGGAGAAGCATGAGAGAGGAAGAAGATGGAGAGGGAGAAGGAGATTATAACTTGCAAGGAGAAATCTGTTTGATAACAACCATCCGGCTAAGTTTCCGAGTTCGTAAACTTAGCGGGATGGTTGTAAAACGGCGGTTTCTTAAAAAGTCACGCGGAACCGCCGTGTAAATCATCCGGCTAAGTTTACGAACTCGGAAACTTAGCCGGATGGTTTACACGGCGGTTCCCTTAAATTCACGCGGAACCGCCGTCTAACGGCGCCGTGTTCCGGCCTGATTCTACTAGTGGCTGCGCTAGGAAACGGCTCGATCGGAAGCAGAGGCGGCAGAGGGCAACCCAACTCCAGTCGAGGTCGACTCTGGTGGCGGGCGGCAGCTCAAGGGCTATGTCCGACTATACCATAATCAGCTCAACAATCAGGTCGTAGAATCGTAAAGGCGACTGATACCATGTTAGTGGGATAAACCTCGATACAAAGGTGTGTTTTATATTCACAATTATATAGACAGTACATGGGTAGAAACCCTAGTTAAACCCTAGGCTGATACACATTGGGCTCTAGGCCCATAATACTATCTAACAATTTTACACTATTATCCTTATATTATACATTCAAATTTTAATTATAATACACATGCTAATTGGTGTTTAATATAAAATCAAGAAATCATGTACAAAAGTATAGGGGAATGGGGTTCAATTGCTCCTAAACTTTTATGACAGGAGTAGGCCAACATAACACAGTACAACACTCAACATAGTAAAATTAGAACAAAACAATATTTTGCATAATGAACTAAAAATAAGTGATACATCATTTACTGAAGAAAAGCAATGAAGTATTCAAGCTTTGAGATAATTGTTTACGGGTCAGCAAATCCAGTCAATCTTGGCTATGCATATACCACGGAATTCTCATGTTGAGTATAATTTGGCCTTATACATCAAATGGTCATTATTCAGCAAAGACATGATACAAATGCCAAGATGTAATGCCATGGAATGCAGAATCTTCAAATACAGTTCCCCCAAAATGGAGACACTTTTGGAAAATAAAAACACCT
This sequence comes from Sherardia arvensis, assembly GCA_948330725.1. Taxonomy (NCBI): domain Eukaryota; kingdom Viridiplantae; phylum Streptophyta; class Magnoliopsida; order Gentianales; family Rubiaceae; genus Sherardia; species Sherardia arvensis. The sequence continues at coordinate 3,660,735 of OX415238.1, read as the reverse complement.
AAGGAAGTGCTAGCTTGTACATGGAGTGCTCTCACAAATTCTTTACCAACATCAGAAAATCTAAAGAGTAGAGGATAAAAGAACCAAGAATATGTACAAGATGTTGTCATGGTCACAAAGAAGATACTGAACATCTGTTTCTATACTGTGAACAATCAAAGAGGATTTGGAGAGTTTCAGTATTAGGTTTGAATTTTGAGAGCATACATGAAACTACATTCTCAAAATGGTTCTGGGAGTGGATGGAGTTAGCACCTGATAAGATGATTATCATCATCACAGTCATGATGCTATGGAATATTTGAAAATCAAGGAATGATCAAGTATTCAGGAATCAGAAACAAGATATACATCATATCCTACAACTATGTTACACAGAAGTAAACTCAATACAAGACAAGTTTCGGATATTGAAAATGTGGAAGAGTTGCATACAAGGAATGATACGGATACTCAGCAACCATAGCAAACGACAGAGCATATGGATATCATGATAAGTATAGATGGGGCATTTTGGAGCAAAACTAAACATGGTTCAACTGCATGGTCCATATATTCAGCAACTCAGAACATACTTCTTCATAGAGATGCAATACACTTCCCAACATCATCTTCACTACAATCAGAGGCAATGGCATGTTTAAATGCATTAAATGCAGCAGTTCAGCAGCAGGTATCTAGGGTGAATATACAGACAGATTCTCAAGTATTGTGTCATATTCTAATGAAAGATCAAAATTCATCACATCCATGGGAATTGGACGCTCTCATCCAAGATATCAAGAATGTTATGTTATCTTTATTATGTATGTAGTTTGTAATAAAGTACCAAGGAATGTAGTGTAGCATGAACATATGGCTGCGAATAGGTTGAAATGTAATATTAATGTATGTAACAATTTGATATGAAATAATATAAAAAGGTTATTCAAAAAAGGTGATATTGTTATGATCTGGCAGGAGCCGGAATCTTGATCGGAAAAGTAACAGAAAAGTAACAGTGTTGGCGGTTTTAGAGAGTTTAGACGCGAAGAGAGAAATGGTTACAAAACTAACTAATTTTCATACAATCAAAGTGATCCCAATCCAAGGATGCCTCTAACTATTACAAATCATAGCTATATACTAATTTGCAAAAATGAAGTGGAAAGATGCAGTTGCAGCTCTCGTTTTCAGCTTGGATGTGCTTAGCTCCTCATAAGTGCACACAAAAGCCCCTCATATTTCCTGACTTTGCAAATAAACCCCTTGATCATAACAGATACATCTTGTTATAGGTGAGTTCAATTTATTCAATTAGGTTGATTTAACTTCATCAATTTTTAGCTTATATTAACATTGAACATTTTTCCTCACACAAAATTAGCATAGTATTAAACAACACGTCGCACAATATTTAAAGGTACAATAAAATTTCTTACAACACAATTTCAACTCAACTATGTACTGACTAAATTTATCCTTATAAACTTAATATTGACACAACATAATGTTGCGATCAGGTTAGGGAAACTCTTGAACCGTATAATTCTTGTACTCGTTTCACATCCTCAGTGGTAAGCTCGAGATTCAACCTGCTACGATACCGAGTCATCAAGAACATCACTATTTCCTTGTTCTTTGAGTGCGACATTAACCCTAATATGTGTCCAATTTCATGAACGGCAACGGATTCTAAGTCCACGGCGAAGGGTGACTTCTCCTTCTCGAAGTCAACGGTCCAGATCACATCTTTATTCATATACATATTCAACACTTTTCTAAATAATGCTGGACAATCAAAAACTGCCAACACCCGCCCTTTCTAAAACCACGTGTTGAACAGAGGACAGTAACTCGGGTAAAACCCTATTTTAATGTCTGCTTTCAACAAGTCATCAACCTCTACAAATTCCACCGGAATAACCATTGACCAACGGGCAAATGCACTTCTGAAGACAGACTTGATCTCGTAAGGTTTCAGATTCTTAACTGCTTCTTCCGTTGGAAGAATGTAATACGTCAGCGTCATCGGCGTTGGTCGGCACCACTTTGTTTTGGTTAACGATGAAAGATTAACTTGCGGAAACCTACAACTATTTAATTTCGACAAAGATCCAATAAATTTTCAAAAAATAGACACCGATAATTTGTTGATTGTGGATTTGAGGATTCTGCCGATTACGCTGCATTTTGACACCTTTACCATAATATTATGTTTATGTAGTAGATGAATGATAAATTTTACCTAGAACCGGTATTTTAGATTGTGTGTTAATTTTTATATGATTAAATTATATATATATATATATATATATATATATATATATATATATAAAAGTTGAAACTTGGGTTGTCTAATACCACTTGGAATGAAACACATTTTTTTTGATGATGAGAATGAAACACATATGATTTCTAAAAGAATTTGGTATACCTAATTATTAATACCACTTGGTTTTGAAATTAAAACAAGTTGAAACTTGACTTTACCTGATGCAACTTTGATTTTGAAATTATTTTGCCTGATACAGTCCTATTTTTGTTTAATAAACTTAATTTCTTAGTTAGCCACGATCTTAGTTATCCATCGTTTGACTATTTATTAGTAGTAGTAATAATAATAATAGCAAGCAGATTTGATACCCTTATCCTATAATTATCATTTCCATACAAACTATCAATATTTTCACCAAGAGCAGAAAGGTCCGTCTATTATTTATTCATAATTTTTTTATTTAACTATATTATTCCACCATCTAGAGGATAGTAAGGGATTGTTATAACTTATTTTTATAAAAAACATAATTGAATTGGACTAATATAGTTAAACTAAAATAATCAAAATTAAATTAAATTAAAATAAACTAAACTGAACTAAATTAAATTAAACTAAACATTCAGTTAGTTTGGGAGAGCGGTGTTGGCCCTAAGTAAGGGCCTCGTGTTGTTACTTTAACATGTATATAGATCTGAGTATATTAGAAGCCCAAACGTGCAGAATAGTCCGCTAGGTAAAAATAATCATTATGAATATAGGCCGGGAGAGTACGGATATACGAGACGGGCAAATAGGCCTAATAGGTCCAGCGGACAAAACCAATTTAGCCCACGAGGCATACATAATAAACTTCAAACCCATCGTTCTGTGATTTGCTTTAACTTCCAACACCCTTCCGCAAGTGTATGGCCCATTATAAGGGGACGACCTGTACTTGAAACGAGGAGAGAGCTCAAGACCAAAATAAATTCTATGATACTGTATTAGAAGCACTTCAACCTTATATACTAAATTTCAGACCCATTGTTTTTCGATGTGGGATAACTTCCAACACCCTCCCTCAAATTCAAGACCCATTATAAGGGGAAGACTTGCAGTTGAAATGAAGAGAGAGGTCCAGGCTGAAACAAGACTATGATACAATATTAGAAACCCATCAACCTTATGTACTGAACTTCAGACCCATCATTTATGTGGGATATTTTCCAACACCCTTACGCAAGAGCAAGACCCATTATAAGGATAAAACTTGCACTTAAAACGAAAAGAGAGGTCCAGGCTGAAACAAGGCTATGATACCATATTAGAACCCCATCAACCTTATGTACTGAACTTCAGACCCATCTTTTTCCGATTTGGGATAACTTCCAACATCTCCCGCAAGTGCATGGCCCATTATAAGGGGAAGATTTAAACTTGAAACGAAGAGAGAAGTGTTGGTTTAAACAAGGCTATGATACCATATTAGAAACCCATCAACCTTATATGCTGAACATCAAACCCATCATTTTCCGATGTGGGATAATTTCCAACACCCTCCCACAAGTGCAAGGCCCATTATAAGACGAAGATTTGCACTTGAAACGAAGAGAGAGGTGCAGACTGAAACTAGGTTGTACTTGATACCATATTTGAATCACATCAACCTTATATATTGAACTTCAAACCCATCGTTTTCCGATGTGGGATAACTTTCGACACCTTCCCGTACGTAATTGCAAGGCCCATTATAAGGAGAAGCATTGCTCTTGAAACGAAGAGAGAGGTGCAGGCTGAAATAAGGCTATGATACGATATTAAAAGCCCATCAACCTTATACTTTGAGCTTCAGTCCCATCGTTTTCCGATTTGGACTAAGTTCAAACACCCTCCCGCAAGTGCAAAACCCAGTAGAGGTGCAGGCCGAAACAAGGCTTTGATACCATATTAAATGTCTAGACGGGTAGAATAGCCCACTGAGTAGAGAAGCTCATCATGGGTAAAGGCTGGCAGAGTGCGGATCTATAAGACGGCCAAATAGGCCCAATAAATGCTAGAGTTCAGACCCATCGATTTTCGATGTGGGATAACTTCCAACAAAGTAAGATTAAATTTAGAAATAAAGTAAAGGGTAAATTAATTCCCTCAATACTAATCAGATGCCTGTTGTTGAATGTTTGATGTGCCATTAACAGGAATTATTCAACTTGGTTACAAGAATATTTTCAATAATTGAGTATGATCTTTTCAAAATAATTTACTCTATTTATCAAATTTCGATAACACACGCTACTATTTATATGAAATTACTCGCACGTATATATTTCACGGATGCACGTATATGCACGAATGAAATTTTTTAAAATTGATTATAACAAACAATTAATTCTAAAAAATCGATCAAAACATAATTTCTTCAAATAAAAAAAAAACATCCTAAAACATAATTATGTAGTAAAGGTATAGTATTCGCACGTATTAATTAAAACGAGTGAAGTTAAATGCACTCAGAACTCAGAAGCGCATGCAAAACGCACGCCAAACCTTCAAATTCCCTCATTTTAATTTTCCAGCAATTTATAAAATTCCGATAAGACCACTATATATTATTTGTTTGAAATTATTACTTGCACATATATATATTTCACGGATATTACGAATATGCCATTTTTCAAATTTATTATAATAACTAATTGATTCTCAAATATCAAAACATAATTACGTAGAATAGTCGCATGCAATAATTAAAAATGAGTGCCATGATATACTTTATCATGGGTGTTTTGCTGTGTGTATGTGCAATTGGAAATTCATCATTTAGCCGGTAAATTTACAGGCGATAATGAACGGTTCTTTGGTTCATTCCGATGACCAGAACAGGCATTAACCAAGCCAGCAACACCTTGCCAGCGAGATTCACTGTAACAGTAAACCGTATGGTAATCAAACCCGTTTTAATCCGAAACCGACCGAACCATAGTAATCTAACCCTACCTATATAAATCAAGCTCATTTTGATCCAAAATTGTTTCACCTTAACCGAAACTGACTGAACCGAGCTGCACCGACGTTAGCTTTGAAAATAAGAAAATTGAGAGCCACAAATAACTGATCTTAATTAATATTCAGATTAGGTTTTCTTTCTGATTTTGTGCGGTGCGTTTCTGTTTTGTTTGTGCAAGCCGATTTAAAAATTATTAGGTGAGAAACTTTGGAAATTCGTAAAATCATTATGAATCACTTCTTTGAAACAATGAGAATTCATTTAAAAAAAAACTGCAGGTATTTTCCCAAAAATATTTTTGCATGAAATATACTTTTTGTTTGTTTGTTTTACCTCTAAATACATGTTTAAAGGAAGAATAATTTTTGGGGTTTCATGAAAGTAAGAGGTTAATATTTTCTTTGATTTTTTTGTGCGCATATTTGAGCAGAATGATCGTATACATATGAATGTTATTGTAATATATTGAATTCTTTATTTAAAAAAACTTGATTGTAATTTGATTTCACGGTAAACCAATTCTAAATGTACTTTTGGTTTATTCTGTTTTATACTTAATTCAAATTGATCATCCAAACAGAAAAAAACCTGAAAATTGAACAAACGTATATAATAGAATTTATTATTTACCGATGGTACACGTGGCTAGGAGCCTAATTTATTCTTCAATTTCTTTAAGCTATGACGTTCAAACAAAACTATTCGTCAACTCTCCACCTAAGTTGAGAATCAACATCAACGTCTTTACCATATATCTGAACCAAGGCTATTAATTAAAAGCCCATCAACCTCATATACTGAACTTCACACCCATCATTTTTCTGTGTGGGATAATTTACAAACACCCTCTCGCAAGTGTAAGGCCAATTATTAGAGTAAGACTTGTACTTGAAAACGAAGAGAGAGGTCCAGGTTGAAATTATATTGTGATACCGTATTAGATGCCTATCAACCATATAATTTAGACCCATCGTTTTCCTATATATGTGGATAATTTCAAACACCCTCCCGCAAGTGCAAGACCCATTATAAGGGGAAAACTTGTACTTGAAACGAAGAGAGAGTTGCAGGCTTAAACAAGGTATTAGTACCATATTAGAAGCTTATCAACCTTATACACTTAACTTCAGACCCATCATTTTCCGATGTGGATAACTTCCAACACCCTCTCGCAAGTGCAAGACCCATTATAAAGACTTGCACTTGAAATGAAGAGAGACGTTCAGGCTTAAACAAGGCTATGATTCCATATTAGAAGCCCATCAACCTTATATATTGAAATTTAAACCCATCGCACTCTGATGTAGGATAAGTTCCAACACCCTCCCGCGAATGCAAGGTCCATTAGAGGGGGAAGATTTGCACTTGAAACGTAGAGAGAGTTCAAAGTTGAAACAAGGCTATGATACCATATTAGAAACCCATCAACCTTATATGTTGAACCTCAAACCATCGTTTTCCGATCTGGGATGACTTCCAACACCCTCCCGCAAGTGCAAGTGCAAGATCCATTATAAGAGGAAGACTTGCACTTGAAACAAATAGAGAGGTCCAAGCTGAAACAAGGCTATGATACCATATTAGAAGTCGATCAACCTTATATATAGAATTTCAGAACCATCATTTTCTGATGTGGGATAACTTACAACACTCTCCCGCAAGTGTAAGTACCATTATAAGGGAAAGACTTGCACTTGAAACAAAGAGAGAGGTCCGGGCTGAAATTAGGGGTGTTCATCAACCGCCCCGACCCGAAAAATGGCTCGGCCCGGCCCAAATTTTTGTGACCTGGACCCGGATACTCATAATTCCGGACCGGGCCCCGGGTAAAGGTTTCCTGCAACGGGTTTCGGGCCGATCCGGGTCAAATCCAATTTAATCCGGGTCAAACCGGATGACCCGGTATTATATACTTTACTATAATACTAGGTTATTTTATATATGGTAATTAAATTAATGTAATAGTTTTATTTATAGTGTATCATATATTCATATTAATAATATAATTATCTTAATTATATTTAAAACATATATGGTAATCACATATTATTTATGTTAATATATATTTATGAAATTGCCGTTAGTCTTATGTAATATAATTATAATGGAATTATGAAAGATTTTTTTTCTTAAGTACATGTTGTAGTCCAATGGTAAGGATGAATTCTCATAAGAGTTCAACCTGAGTTCAATTCTCAAGTTATACATTTCTTATAACTTTTTAGTAGAAAAAACAAACTCCATTAAAATCTAAACCGGGTCAAATCGATGAACCGGGCCAAACTCGTAATTATTCTTGTCCGATCCAGGTCCAAGATATATCCAAACCGGTCCCTTTTCAAAAAATTTGAAGATTCCGGATCTGGGTTAGGCCAGGCCGGGCCGGGTTGACCCGGTTGAACACCCCTAATTACATGCCCACCTACCTTATATACTAAACTTCAGACCCATTATTTTTCGACGTGGGATAATTTCCGACGTGAGAGGTCCAGGCTGAAACAAGGCTATGCTAGCATACTAGAAGCCCATCAACCTTATTACTGAACTTCAGACGTTTTTCGATGTGGAATAACTTCCAACACCATCCCGCAAGGGCAAAACCCATTATAAGGGGAAGACTTGCACTTGAAACAAAAAGAGACGTCTAGGCTGAAATAAGGCTATGATACCATATTAGAAACCCATCAACCTTTTATACTGAACTTTGTTGTTCTCAGATGTGGGATAATTTCGAACCACTCCCGCAAGTTTAAGGACCATTATAAGAGGTAAACTTGCACTTGAAACGAAGAGAGAGGTCCAGACCAAAACAAGGCTATGACACCATATTAAAAACCCATCAATGTTATATGATGAATATCAGACCCATCATTTTCCGATGTGAGATATCTTCCAACACCCTCCCACAAGTGCAAGACCCATTATAAGGGGAAGACTTGCACTTGAAACGAAGAGAGACGTCCAAGCTAAAACTAGATTGTGATACTATAGTAGATTCCCATCAACCGTATATACTGAACTTCAGACCCATCGTTTTCTGATGTGGGATGACTTCCAACATCCTCCCGCAAGTGCAAGACCCATTATAAGGGGAAGATTTGCATTTGAAACGATAAGATGTCTAGGCTGAAACAAGGTTCTGATACCATATTAGAAACAAGTGCAAGACTCATTATAAGGGGAAGAGTTGCACTTGAAACGAAAAATAGAGATGCAAGCCAAAACAAGGCTCGATACCATATTAGAAGTACGGATAGGTAGAATAGCCTGCTGGGTAGAGAAGCCCATAATGGGTGAAGACTTGATTTCTGCAAGACGGACAAATATGCCCAATAAATTCAGCAGAGAAAATTTTGTATGTGGGTGTTTTTTTTATGTGGGGTTATGGGTCAAATAGGATGTTGACACTTGGCATAGTGGGACCGGTAATTAACACATTTACAATTTTTAGTTTGTTTTATTTTTAGGCCCTTCTTTTTTTTCTTTTTTTCCCTTTTTCTCTCAATTCTTTCCTTTTTCTCTGAATTTTCCCTTCCCGGATCATCTCTCTTTTCTTATTACTCCCTTTTCTTATGTTTCCTCTCCACCATTCTTCAATATTCTCCGGTTCTCAGTGAATGTACTCCCTTAATTGGAGCGTAAAATTTAAAACAACTCACTTGCTTTTTTATTTTATTTTGGTCAATAAATTTAGTAATACATTAATAGCAAAATAATAATAGTATAGTTAAACTAATCTGAATTTGAACATATCATTTTTAATCAAAATTGAACTGAATTCAAATATAAAATACTAGACTGAATTAAACTTAATTTATCAATTCTTAAGTTTGAGTAGGCACTAAATCAATCTGATGTATATTAAACTCGTTGTGGATATTTCAATGATAGTTAATTAGCTAAATTTTACTATGCATTTAAAATAATAGATTGTTATTTTTTATCAATTCTTCTAAAATTATGTTTACATAAATTTAATATTTTATGTATGTTATAGGCTTTTAACTTGTTCCTTAGACATTATTATGGATTTTACCAGTACAACAGTTCAATTTCATTTAATTTATTTCAATTTAAATTAGTCCAATTTAGTTTGATGAAAATATAATTTGATCAAATTTAGTTAAATTTACACGTATTGATTATATATTTTGCTACATTTATTTTTACTTAATTTCAATTCAATTCAATTCAATTCAGGGAGAAATAAGTTCAAACAATTACATCCTTAATATCGTAGTCAGAAAAATGAGTAGAGAGCTTTGGCGAGCCGTATATATAACTTGATAATATATGTAATCAAACTCTATTTACGCATATTTTCTACACTATATTTGAATATTATTTATTTCATTTTAATTAAATTCAATTCATTTTAGTATTTTAAAGTATAGTGTTCAATTTTGATTGAATATGATTTGATCAAATTTAACTTAATGTAAATACATTATTATTATTGTTAATATTAATGAATTAGTAAATTTATTAACCAAAATAAAATAAAATAAAAAAGCAATTGATTTGTTTCAAACTTTTAGTAAGCAATATTTTTTGGAAATGAAAATAAGATTCGGGAGTGGTGGATGGACTGATGGAGACCGAAGATGATTCGGGAAGGGAAAATTCAGAGAAAAAGGAAAGAATTGAGAGAAAAAGGGTAAAAAAGGGCCTAAAAATGAAACAAACTGAAAATAGTAAATGTGTTAATTACCGGTCCCACTCTGCCAAGTGTCAACATCTTATTTGACCCATAGCTTCACATAAAAAAAACACCCACATATAAAATTTTCTCAATTCAGCACACAAACCCATTGAGATTTTATCACAAGACCATTGACAATATGATGAGTAACTCATCAAATTTATGTTGAAGTCACACTTATTGGTTTCTGATATGACGTGGGTAGCTTCCAACAAAGTAAGATTAGAAATAAATTAAAGGGTAAATTTCCCTTATTAGAAATAAATATGCCTGTAGTTGAATGTTTGATGTGTCATTAACAGGAATTTTTCAACTTAGTTACAAGAATCTTTTCAATTATTGATTATAATCCTTAAAAAAATTTACTCAATTTGATAGCTATTTATCAAATTCCGATAATACCACTATTTATATGAAATTACTCGCACGTATATATTTCACGGATGTATATATATGCACGAATGAAATTTTCAAAATTAATTACAAACAATTAATTTTAAAATCTCAAAACCATATTTTTCTTTACAAAATAAACATCTCAAAACATAATTATGTAGTAGCGGTATAATATTCGCATCTATTAATCTTAAAATTTCACTCATTTTTCCAGCAATTTATGAAATTCCGATAACACCACTACTATTTATTTGAAATTACACAGATATGTTTCACGGATGTTACGAATATGCCATTTTTAAAATTAATTATAACAAATAATTGATTCTGATTTATCAACACATATTTACGTAGAAAAGTCGCATGCAATAATTAGAAATAAAGTGCCATGCAGCCGTTACGATACGCTCCTGAGCTCTATATAAAGGAGGGCTGGAAGAGGAGGATGGACACAATTTTTTCTCAGCCTCGCTATGGCACGACTGCCGAGCAGAGGTCGGCATCCGTTGAGGAAGATCGAGAACGCGTCGTCCAGGGACGTCACGTTCTCGAAACGCCGTACCGGTCTTTTCAAAAAGATCGCCGACCTCAGCGTCCTCACCGATGCTGAGCTAGCCGTGGTGGCGTTCTCTCCGGCTGGACGGCCGTTCTCGTTCGGTAACCCCAACGTGGACCACGTCCTGGCCCGGTTCGAGCACGGCGGCGGCCCTCTGGTTGGTGGCGGCGGTCCTCCGGCTAATGACGGCGCCTTGGCAGCGGCGCTGGCTCAGCTCCGGTACACGCAGGAGCTCTTGGAGGCAGAGAAGCGCCGGGGAGCGGAGTTGAAGCAGGGGCGTGGAGAAGAGCAGGATCCAAGTTTGATGGGTCTGCCGGAGCTGTATCGGCTGAGGGATATCTGGATGCACTGGATGAAGGTCGTGGTGTTGAGTGAACAGTACGCATTGGGTACTTTCTGAATTTGTTTAGGTGATCATCCATCTGTGCGGTGCGTGCGTTCTGTGCGATATGCGTGCACATTTGTTTGTGCACGCGCTTGATCAATTTAAAAATCATTAGGTGAGAAATTTTGAAAAGATGTTCTAATTAATAAACACATTATTAACTCTAATAGAGTATTACTGATTTTCTTAAATTCATTGTGCGCAATAAAATTTTACTATCTTTAAAAAACAAGTATGATTAAATGCTACAAGATAAATAACAACTTCTATATATAGACCCCCATTTTGTTAATCACAACTCTCTATCATATATTATCGTTTTGGAATCTACATAACATGTGTATTTTTTAAGTAACACAAAATTTAAGTTGATTAATATATGTAATTAAAGTTATCAATGTTACATATTTAATATCTGCTAATTAATCAAAATCAAAGTTACTGATCCAGTGATGTGCTTTAATTTCTCTCCAAAAACCCTAGGGTTTGCGAAAAGTGAGACTGTAATACAGACTCGTGATTGGCGACCATGGAGAACTTGGAGGACATTGCGCGGCTGTATGGGAAGATGAAATTAACGGCGGAAAAAGAGAACCCTCTCGACATGGGAGGAGGAGGAGGTCGGAGTTGACGGATTAGAACAAGGTTTTGGTCGGAAAATTGATCGCACCACGACGGGATACCGACAATCTTCTCACAGGTTTGGAATTTGAGGGGCTTGCTGAGAGTTCACTCGCTCGGCGACAATGTTTTCCAGTTTGAATTTCAGAATTAATGTTTCAGAAGAGTGTCAATTGCTTAACTCTAATGGCATGGACTAATATCTATGCACCTGTTAAATTGATGATTTTTTAAATATTCTTCTGCCAGTGTTGTGAGTTATTGATCTTTTTATAGGGATTGTTTTCAGTAAACACTCCTTACAGAAACTAAATACAGATCGTGTATCTTATATATGAGTTCATGTTAATTAGAACTGCACTTAGCGCGAGTAGAACCAGAAGTAAATAGATTAGTTTGGTTTTGGATACTTTATTTCGGATACTTGTAATATATTTTATAACATCATTTTTTTTAGTTTAAAATATATCAGGTACACCTCAATAATAAGACAAATAATTAGATAGTTTACGCTAAAAATTAGATCTTTATCTTATTATAAAACCGCCTTACATGTACAAGTGTTTATCTAACAATAAAATCACATTTTCAATGTATCTTCAATTAATTATAAGTTTGTCTATCTAACTAATCTCATAGATACATCGACTTGGATCAATAGATTAGAAAGTTATAATAAAGTGATACAATCTGAAAAATCAGAGGGAAACAAATCCACGCGCGCGCGCACACAGTGGCGCCACACACATCTCCAGCTTGTTCTCATTCTCAAACCAGAAACCGCCACCAGGCCCACCACCATATTCCCTTTCTGAACCACATCATAACCGCCGCCGCCGCCGTTTATACGCCTTCTTCTGATATATCTCCGCTCCAAGATGGCCGACCAGTCAGCCGACGGCGACCAGTCCATCGATAATCTGTTCAATACCGAACTCGGTCAGCGATTCAACATCAGAGATCTCGACCGCCACAACAACAACCGCCGGAACAGCCTCGCCTGGATTCTCAAGGTCCATTTCGTCTACTTCAAAACCATAGCCTTCAATTCAAATATCTCTTTCTCCTATAATCTGTAAATATCATGAATCTTGGCAGGCGTATGAGCATCACCGCTTCAAACCTGCAACCGCTCTCCGCGCCGTCATGTATTTCGACCACTATCTCTCAATCTTCAACGTTCCAGCGGATGAAGCTTGGTGGCGATACCTGCTAGTAGCGATGGCGTGTTTATCGGTGGCCGCGAGAATCGATGAACCGGGTAACAGACCTTCAGTGATTGACCTGCAAGTCCCTGTGGTCGCGTTTCCAGCGCTTGTGGTTTTTAAAATGGAGTTCAACGTAATGAGGCGATTGGAATGGGATCTCCGCTGTGTTACCCCGTTCGATTTCCGGGATTACTTCCTCTCCCGGTTACCTTCTCCGGCTCCCCTTCCGGCCGGTCACATTGCGTTTAACTTCTCCGATCTCGCCGTGAAAACAGCTCGGGGTAATGTATATTTCAATTGATGATCTTAGTTTCTGCCAATTTTCAAGAAATCTTCTTACTTTTGATTTGGTTTTGTGTGTAGCTGGGGATTTTCAGAGATATCTGCCGTCAGAAATTGCTGCCGCCGCCGTGGTACTCATACTAGCCGCCGGCGGGACAGATGAGCTACCTGACGCGTTTTACGAGAGGGTTAATAAAGTAATTACACGTCCATTTCTTTTAGGTTTAGTGGAAAACTGAAAGAGCGCGCGGTTACGATTTCGTTTTGATTCTGGTATGTTTGTTACAGGTTACGGTGACAGCCTGTCGTCAACAATTGGAAGGTCACTTGATGGAGACGTGTTCCTGCGCGGACTGCTCGGCGGCCTTGTCAAACAATCCGCCGCCGGCCGGAGAAGTTACTGGCGACATGAGCACCGGAGACGCAGTGGAAGATGATGAACCGGAAGGGCCGGTAAATAAGCGGCCACGCTTTGGGAACCCCGATGCCTGATCAGCGGTAGTATTTCTGGTGTGTTTGATTCTGTCGACTGTGAAGTTCAAATACTACTGATATTCTTTGGTTAATACCGACGCCGGAGAGTTGAGTAAAGAACGGATTTTCGCTCGCTGTTTTGTGGGATTCCGTTCCCTTCTTTAGCTATATAGTAATTAACACTGATTTTTTCCTTTATAGTAATTGCATGGGATTTTCAAACATTTCTTGTTCAACGTACTGATGAGTGACATGTTATTGATTGAGAAGTGACCATATATATATAGCAAAATATACTTGATTCTTTTTCTTCTTGAAAATAGATAGTATTTCATTGTTAATTGAGAAAATTGCCTTCATATATAGTTCAATAAATTGCACTTCTATATGACTATATACAAGTCGGCAAAATTAAGCTCAAACTGATATTTGTTAGACACGGTTTGTGTTTTATACAAGGAGTTTCAGATGGTGCAGAATAGTGTTTAAAAAAAAAGGATGTTCTTATATGCACTATATTACTCTTATAGTTCAAAATACGGTATGAATTTATGAAAATAAATTCACAAATTATAGGTTCATAAAGAAATTTAACAATATTCAGACAGTCCGTCATTTTACTTAATCCAAAATACAATATGAATTTAAGAAAAATAACCCCACTTATTAGATTTATTAGGAAACTTAACAATATTTAGGATACGATAGTATAATTTAAACCACATGAATAAAATACTAGATTTCGAATAACCCTTCAACAGTGTTCAATACAACAGGAATCCCTTCTCTTCAAGTCAACATTAAACCAATGCGATAAAGCAAAACGAAAAAGATGACTACGTGGAAGAATTCGTGAAAACCCCTCCTCAACTTGAGAAACCACAGTCTCCTCTCTAAAATACTTAGATCGAAATCAGATCTTGGTCCGTACAATTCTTGTGCTCGTTTCGCATCTTCAATGCTAAGATTCAACTTCCTTTTCCGGCGAGAACGAGTGCCGGAGCACATCACCGCTTCCCTATTCTCCGAGTGGTCCAATCCTAGTACGTGTCCGATTTCATGGACGGCGACAGATTCTAAATCATAGGCGTTGCTCGACTTTTCGTTATGGAAATCGACGGCCCAGATCACGTCTGCTTTCATATGGACATAACTCACTTCCCCATCTTCTGGATATCCGGCATAGGCCAACACGTTTTCCTTCTTGTGGCTGAACAGATAATCGTCTCCTCGGAAAAATCCGATGATAATGTCTGCTTTCCACAAGTCCTCAACCTCTTCGAAACTCACCGGAATAACTTCCGACCACCGTGCAAATGCACTTTTGAAGGCGGACTTGATTTGTTCATAACTCAGGTTTTTCACTGTGTTTTCCGTCGGAAAAGTGTAGTACGTTAGCGTCATTGGTGTCGCCCGGGACCATTTGCGCACTGTTTCCGTTGATGACGCCATCCTTGCCGTGGAAACCTGCAGCGGCAGCAATGACGGAAACCTAACGGTTCCGTTATATGGCACGTAATTATTATGTGACAATCCCGAGAATGATCTTGCAGGGCTACTACTGAATGTTGACTTGTTGAGAATGGATATGAGGAACGGAGTTGCAGCTCTGCCGATTATGCTAATTGCCATTGTTTAATTATATTATAGTTAAGAAAATATATTTTTTGAAGTAGATTAATAACAAATGCGACCAATCTTTTGTATAATTGTAACTTGTAAGATTTAGATTGGTTGTTAACTAGAATAGACTAATAAATATATATCAGGTTGAAACTTTGGTTTACTATTACCACTTGGTTTTGAATTTGTGTACGGTTTTTTTTTCAAAAAAACTATGCACGGTTAATGTCTCGGTTTTTTTTTATTTAAACAAGGTTAGGCCTCGGCCTTCATCCATTGATCTTTTTTAAATAGCTAGTTAAGATAAGAGGAAGTTTTGGGTAGAACGGTCCTATCATAAACACAATGAATCCGTGATCTGATTTTTAAAATCGATAGTTTGTTCTCGATCTGATTATAGATCGTGTATATGTTCCTGAATTGTGTCTTTCAAGGTGCTAATTAACCGTTTGGAGTGCTCTGAATTGCCTGCTTGGCGTAGTGATGATACAAGTCGTTTAGAGAATATAGAAAATGCTATGAATCAAGTGGTGTGTTAAAATTGTAGTAGATTCCTATTTTTGTGTAGCGCTGATTAGTGCACGAGAAGATCTTATTTGCGAAGCAATTTTGGTGGTTTTCACAGCTAATGACGGTAAAAAAAAAAAAGAATAGTAATACAATATAACTAAAATTTCATCGAATTTCATCAACATCTTTCTTAGAAAGGAGCTAATTAATTAAACCATGATCTAACCTTAGACTGAACTGAAAAGCTTAGAAGCCAACGTCTCATCTGTAACTTCATACGTAGAGTTTGATTTGCAAATTTGATCCATATAATTCTTGTACCCGTTTCGCATCTTCAACCGTGAGATTCACATTCCTTCTCCGGTAACCAGAAGTTGGGTACATAACCGATTCCTTGTCCTCTGAGTGGTAGGTCAACCCTAAAACGTGACCAATTTCATGAACGGCGATGGTTTCTAAATCATAGGCATTGCTTGACTTTTCCTTTTGGAAATCAACGGCCCAGATCTTCCCGGCATTCATATAGATATTCCCGTCTTCTGGATATTCACCATAGGCCAAGAGCCTTGGATCTTCCCGGTCAAATGGATAACTGTCTCTCCCGTAAAACCCGATTTTAATGTCTGCTTTCGACGAATCCTCAACCTCGGAAAAATCCACCGGAATAACTTCCGACCACCGCGCAAATGCACTCCGGAATGCTGACTTGATTTCTTGTGAGCTGAGGTTTTTAACGGCGTCTTCTGTCGGAAAAGTGTAGTACGTCAGCGTCATCGGCGTTGGCCGGGACCACTTGCGCGCCTTTTCCGTCGGAAAAGTGCAGTACGTTCTTGCCGTGGTGACCGGGCTTTTGTAAAGCGGTGATAGTGACGGAAACCTAACGTTCCCGTTATAGGGCATTCCCGAAAACCTGGACGACGTGACGTTATAATAAGGAGATCTTGAAAACGGTGTCGACTTGTTGCCTGCGGATTTGAGCAACGAAATTGCAGCTCTGCTGCTCATGATTATGCTCCGTTTGGATGCCATTCCGGCAATACTATTCTATTCAACGTGATATATGATGTTACTACCTTTTTACAAAAAAAAAAAAAAGGAAAAAGAAATTGCGGGGGGCTAGGGTTTTGAAACATCAACCCCCTATTTATACTTTAATTTCCTAAATTATACAAATCATTTTTTGTGATGTGCATTTTTTATATGTTGATTAATATATATGCACCATGCAGAATAATTGTTTATAAAATAAATAAATAAACAAGATACATAAGCTCGGAAGGCAACTCAAATATTTTTAATGTTCGGTAAACTATTTGTTGAGTTTATCAAGAAAATACTGTGAATTCGATTGAGTATTGTTTAGTTCAATCATTTTCTTTGGGTGGTTCTATATGCATGTCCACTTTACTTTTGCAGGTCCAAATTAAATCTGAAGTGACAATAATGTCCCTCTTAAATATGATATATTATAATTCACGAAAAAGTAATTTATAATTTAGACACGTGTTCAATCAATACATTGACGGGTTTATGCATTCACGGATAGGGTTTTAGAAATATATTGGTCAAAACTAATAAACGAATGAAGAGTAATTATGGTATTTTACCACTCTCATTAGAACTGCAGAAGTAAACTGGACTTGCATATAATAAACACCTCTTCTTTTTATCACCTATAAATGATATCCGTCTCATCTGTAACTTCTAGTGGTTATATTAGTTCATGAGTTCGGCCTAAGTTCATGAAGAAAACTTGAATAATTTTCCGGTAGAGAGATGCTAGCTAATGTAGCTTTTCTCTCTATTAATTTCCAATATCGGTAGGATTTGGTTATATTTCCCGAGTCTCTTTAGGATACGGTTATTCATTTGGTTTCCCAATGTCTTACATGAAGGAGGCTATAAATATACTTGACGATCATGTAATATCTCATATACGGTGATTGTTAAGAATTCCATTTGTTCACTTACAAATTCTGGTTAAAGGTTGTGATCAATGGATAATATTGTGGATAATCTGAATAAGACATATCAAGAATACGTAACTGCATTAGCTCGAGTTCTTGATGAGACTTCATCAGAGGGTGGTTCCGAATCGCTGGCTACTGATGCAGCAGCTCTGGAGAATTTTAAGCAGCGCTGGGAGCTCTTTAGAGTTGCGTGCGATCAGGCTGAGGAGTTTGTGGAGTCTCTGAAGCAAAATATGCATTTATAGTTTATAATTAAGTTCAATTTATTTTTTTTCTCAGTTATTTTTCAATTGAATTTTATAATTAAGTTCAATTTATTTTATTTTTCTCAGTTATTTTTCAATTGAATTTGATTCAATTTAATTATACTATCGATATAATTCATTTATTTTCTTTGTAATAACCATTTATGTATAATTGGGTGAACTCATGCTCAACTAAATTTGAATTCGATTGAACTTTCTGATTTTGGATTAGATTTTATTGTATCATATTCCGAATTCGGGATTATAACAATTTTTATTTTTCGATTTAAAAAAGGTAAACTCTTGAAAGTCAAACTTTCCTAAATGTTGTATTTAAACTCGAATGATATATTTTTGTGTTAAAACATTAATTATTTTAAAGTGAACATATATTAAAACTTGTTTTAATGCAAAAATTCAAGATATTTCATATTAATATTAAAATATTTTAACTTATAAAATTTACAGTTCAACTTAAAAGGTGCACGGTATAAGTTAAAATGTATAAAGAATTTCACGGAAAGTTAGGAAAGTTGGGACTTTCAAACACTTTTCCCATCAAATCTTCTGAAATACTTAGACTAAAATCGATCAAGCACACTCCTAGTAAATTTCTGATTTTGGAAAAATGGGAACCCGCCGTTAATGCAATGGAAGTAAACAAATCCCATCTCGGTGACTGTTATAGTATTAGGCACTTACTATTTCAAGATGATTTTCAGATGTCTTTTTGGATTTTTCGATCTGAAAATATTCAGACACACATGATTGCTCGTTTTCCTAAATATAATGTAATTTCTTCCACTTCTTAAGATCTTTCCCGATATTTTTTGTATCAAACGATTCTGAACGTAATCTAGATGAGTGAAATAATAATCTTATTCTGTCTTAAAAAACAATTCCCATCTCGGCATCCCACTTGATGTTGAACTCGTGAAGCTTTTTGTAAAAGTCCACTCGTGAATGAGAATATATATATATTAGGACCATGTCCACTCTAACTAATTTTCATCATTTTCGACGCAGTTTAATTTAATTCAATTACTTCTTGTTATACCGAATAAGTAGCTTTCAGTACATTTCAATATTTTTCTATTTAATTCAGTAATTTCAGTTCAGTTCAATGTAATTGAGATGGGCATGGCGTATGTGAAGTGGGCTGGATACTGGCAACCTTAACCCGGACTAAATAGGTTTTTTTTAATTGAACCGTGAGTATGTTATAGCATGTTGGGCTCTTCGACAAGCCCAATTTTCATTTTTTATTCATGGCCCGCCTAATTTTATACTTGACTTTTATTTCAATTTCTTTTTCAAAATATGATTCGTTGACCCCAAAATTCCCAACTCCGGCATACAAATTTGAACCAGTTGCCCCAAATCACACCTTTCGAACCAGCGGCACACCAATTCACCGGCTGTCGCCGCCGATCAGTTTCTATCCCGGGACGGCGAAGTTGATCAGACGACGGAACGGAGAGACGAAGGTAGTTCTTCCTATATATTTTAAATCCCTAATTTAGGATCAGTCAGATGATGATGAGTGATGAGGTGAATTTATGATGCTAGGGTGCATTTATTGAAGAAATCATGTTTTTTTTTTGTTTGGATTTCAGATTCATATAGCTGGCTGGCTGTTTGCTTAGTAGTATTGTTGAGGGATGGACCTGCAGACAGAGAACAGGATAGCCACTATTCTGTTGAGGGAGGCTGCAGAGCTGCGGAAACGAGCTGAGAAGGAGGGGGTGGATGTTTATCTTCGCCAGCAGAAATCCAGAGGCCGCCCGAATTCTAGGTTCTTGACTGCCACTGTTCTTGGTGTACAACAAGGTTTGCCCTTTTTACCTTTCTTTGTCTCGTATCATGCTTTGGAAGAATATGAATTCTGCTTATGATTCTGCAACACTGGATCTTAGAGGCTTATTTTTCGTTTAGTTTCTTAATAAGCATATATTGGCTGTAGTATATGCATAACTAAATTCATGGCAAGATATTTCTCCACTGTAGATTGGCAGTTAAGAAAAGTGTGTGATTTGATATAAAGAGTCATGTGTTGGAACCATATTTTCTACTTGATTATTCATCTTGATCTTTAATGGTGTTGAAACAAAAGCTAGGTGGAGACTTTAGAACTTACTTTATAAACATGACGTTGGCTCTGGAGTGTAGATGTATACCTGCATACTGTGGTTGAACGCTAATACTCTCTATTAGATTACTACACGCTTCTGTTCTTGGTACTTAGAATATAAGATAGGTTACCTCCTCGATGTCTTGATGAATCTAAATTTTGCCGTTTGAAGTCAGTTTTACTGAAGATGAAGACATGTCTTAAACTGTTAGCATTTTAAAGATGGTGACATATTTGTGCCATGTTACTGCCAAGGGGCTAATGGTAACATGTAATGAGCAATATAGTATGGAAAATATGGCTATCAAAATTATGTTTGCTAGTTTTGTTTTTTTATAAAATTTTGGTTGATTTGTTTTGTTGAGTTTCTGAAAAGAGAAAAAAAGAGAAAGTACAGAATCAGGATTTTATCACCATGAATTAGTAGGACTAGTCAATCTTAAAGATGGGTTAATTGTATACAATCCACCAGATTATTACTATGACTGTTAATGATAAAATCGCCAGTTTAACTATTAAAAAGGATATTTTTTTACTTGCTTAAATGTTGATGATTGAAACTTACAGCCTGTAGCTTAGAGCCACAGGAATTCTTAGCAAACAGATATTAGGGATATAATTTTCAGACAACTCTAATATTTTATTCTTGAGACTAAACACTTAATGTACACAAGAAAACCTTCAAATGGACTAAAAACATAAAAACAACCACCATATTTTCAGTACATCGTTCTGGCATCTATATGTGTAGTTTCATGAGTCTATACTAAGACACACTAAATGTAATTGTTTTAACTTAAATGCAAATGCACCTTTTGCTGCTCCCCAAATTTCTTTATTTTTTGTATTGTCATGCAATTTGCTTTACCATGATAATGTCTTAAGCTTATTTCCTGTGGTCTTGGTGTAGCAAACCGAACTGTTGAGGAAAATGAAATGTGGCGATCTAGACAGAAAGAGCGAGAGTTGGCTGATCGACTGAAAGGAAAAGCACGTGATAGAAGTAGCTCTGACACAAGGTATAGGAGCAATAGTGACCCCGGGAGAGCAAGTAGAAAGCAGTTTGATAGTGAAGCAGATATGAGCTTGAGTCCCTCATGCTCGTCAAGGAAAAGGTCGGATGAAGGTTTGAAGGATGATGAAGTTGAACAATTTCTACATTCAAGGTGGCTGTTTACTTTAGTCGAAACTTTCTTTTAATTGCATATAGGGGAATTCTCTAGAATAAAATGTTTATTTCAATGGCAGGACCAAACGTGGTAGAGGAGCTGTTGGTTCACGAATGGATGAAACTGGCCCGTACCTTCCTTCTCACTCAGATGTGGACTACAGTGAAAGGCCTCAAAGGCGTGCAGTTCTTGGCCCTGAGAAGCCTTCTTCACTTTTGAGATCTGAATCATCAGATGATGAGTCTTCTGATTCAGAGGATGATGATTCTTCTCCAGTATGGAGAAAGAGGAAAAGAAAAAGTTCAAGCAAGCATTGTTCTCGAAAGCACAGATCAGAAGACAGGTCAAGGGATAAAGAGAAGAAAAGGAAGACGAAGAAGAAGAGCAAAGAGAAGAGGCATAAACAGCGCAAGTGAATGTGCAGTACAGAGAAATTGTTGGTGTAGACAAGCTTTGTACAAGAAGAAATCAGATTGCCATGTTATTGGTGAACTTAAACCACGATATAGGGAGGGAATGAGGATTCTGTTGAAGACCCTAAACCATAGTTTAAAAAGAGAAGCGTGTTTTAAGAGTTTCACAAAAG
Source organism: Sherardia arvensis (assembly GCA_948330725.1). Classification (NCBI taxonomy): domain Eukaryota; kingdom Viridiplantae; phylum Streptophyta; class Magnoliopsida; order Gentianales; family Rubiaceae; genus Sherardia; species Sherardia arvensis. The sequence continues at coordinate 3,638,634 of OX415238.1, read as the reverse complement.
ATTGTACTTTTTTACTTGTGTTTCACTGAGAAGTCTGAGATTTCGAGTCACTCGGTTGATTTTAAGTTGCGTAGGGGCGTGTTCAACGGGACAATGGAAGAAGGCCAGAAATGGTTCTTGTAGCTAAAGAATTCAATCGAATTGAAATAGTTCATGTACACTAAAAGCATAATTTTTTTCCACATTCAATTTGAGAGGATTTTTCAGTTACATTAGACTTCTTTATAAATGTGAATAAATGAAGCTCTTGTTGAGGAAACATTTTCCCTCTTATTTGTTGAGAATAATCTTAATGAATTTGAGTTCATTAATAAATAATATTATGCATATTGTAAATATTTCAACTTGCAATATAAATTGAACCAATACAAGTATACAGCAGAAAATAATTGGCTTTAAAATAGTCGGTACCAACTTTGCGGGTGTCAAAATAGTTGATCATAAAATATAAGGATGAATCTTGTTATATCATTGAAGTTTAATCGGAAATTCTCGATACTTTGGGGGTAATATATTAAAACGTGTTGAGCTTTTGGAGCATTTTGCAATTATTTTATATTTTAATGCAAACCGAAGTCGCTGCATCTTCTGTCTCTTCTTGAACTCGCTGTAAAGTGTAAAACTAAAACACACACTCACATTCGGACACACAGATCTAGATCTCCTCCCTACTCCTTGCCTATCGCCCAAATCTTATATTTTCAGGTACCCTTTTGCTTTTCATCAACAATATCCTTACTTTCTGTGTTTAATTTCATGTACACATTGTGTAATTCAAAGCTTTAGTCTTTGAGTTTGGAGGGAATTCTTGTTTTTCTGCAGTTCTGCTTGTTTTTAAGCTCGGTCAGGTTAGAAAACAGCAAAAAGATGCAATCTTGTTTCAGTAATTTCTGCAGTTCTAGTTTGAATATGGATCTGTGTGCTTATTGGAGCAATGCTGTACATATTGGGTTCAAATGGATAGTTTTAATGTTGTGTGAATTGAATTTGCTAGCTGTAAATGGAAAGTATGATTGTTGCCAATCATCGTGGATTTCTGTTTTGATATTGTCTAGAAAAAGTGAGATATGATTATGAACCATGTAGCTGATTCCACATAAGATAAACGATTTTGTTGTTTTTTGTGTGGTTATGCAATGTTTGGCCTGTAGTGGAAAATTTGATCTGATCCTTAGTGTGGTTGTCTTCTTTGACATTGGTAGGAATTGAAGTGATAAAGGGCTAATCATGTCTAGAAGGGCAAATACCTCTCGTCGGTTCGCAGATGGCGGGGGGCTCCCATTTATGGGATCCTTACACCCGAAATCTCGTCCGAATCCTATATTATCCATTGGACTTGTGATTGTGGTAAGTTTTCTGCTCTACTTTCTATGGTGATCTTCATGACATCTTGAAGTTCGATTTTTGTCAGTACATTTGTTTCATCTATACTAATGGAAAATTCTGTCAATTGTTTTTGTGTTTCCGTTTCTGCTCACTTCTTAGGGTGCATTGCTGATCGTTGGTTACATGTACCACGGTTCAGGTGTGTAACTTGGCTTTCTGATTACATGTTTTTTTGGTTACAATTATGTGTTTTTTATGATGACTCCAATAATTATTTGCTGTTGCAATAATTTACGTTTCCTTTTTAGATGTCTGAGTACAAAACAATCTTAGAGCGGTCTGAACCTGAAAGAATCTTTTTCATTACAGGTGGAAGGAATGGGGATATTGATGCTGTTAATAGACTTGAAGGTATATTTTTTTCATAGAAGTTTTGTTGAATCATATTACACTTAATTCTTCCATGATCACTTCATTTTTTCATATATATTGAGAGATTTTAAGCCACCAAATCTAGTTTGTGCTAACAAATGCATTTTGTGCATGGAAATTCATATCGACAAAATACAGCTCTTGTTTGTTAATGTAATCATGTAAACATTTTGTTTCTTGAATTAAATGCGCATACTTTCTAAGTATATAATTGAAAACTCAATTGTAACTGTTAATTCCCAATTTAATAACTTAAATTCGCAAACATAATCAGTGTACTAAAGCTTCGGATCTTGTGTATGCAGGCAGTCCATCCTGTGGACTTGAAATTATAAGAGCACTGCCCCACTTAAAGAAGGCATATGGTGATAGCATGCACAAGGTGTTGCATGTGGGCCCTGAAACCTGTTCGGTGGTTTCAAAACTACTCAAGGAAGAAGACACTGAAGCGTGGGGAGTTGAGCCATACGACTTGGAAGAAACCGATGCCAATTGCAAGAGCCTTGTTCGAAGAGGAATTGTGCGTGCAGCTGATATTAAATTCCCACTTCCTTACCGGGCAAAATCATTCTCTGTTGTCATCGTATCCGATGCATTAGAGTACTTGTCACCAAAGTATCTGAACAAGACTCTTCCAGAGCTGTCAAGAGTTTCTTCTGATGGTGTAGTTATATTTTCTGGTAAATATTCTAGTCACTCTGTAAAAGATTATATAAAGTTATGCATGTTTCAATATTTCTAATCGTGTTTGTTGTGTAGGGTTGCCAGGTCAGCAAAGAGCTAAAGTCGCAGAACTTGCTAAATTTGGTCGCCCGGTAAGTATATTATCTTAGCACTTTCTGTTTATTTATTTTTGGATTATAAGTTAAACCGATGGGCAATTGAATATTCAACCATGCATGGAAAATCTTGTTTTTTTTTTCCGGTTATTGAAAAAGTCTCCTAAAAGATGGTTATTCTAACCTAAAACATCTTGTTCCGGTCCTCTTTTTGGTTTTTGAAGGCCAAGTACAGAAGTTCATCGTGGTGGATAAGGTTTTTCGTTCAAACTAGCTTAGAAGAGAATGAAGTTGCTCTGAAGAAGTTTGAGCAGGCAGCCAAGAAGGCGTCGTACAAGCCAAGCTGCCAGATTTTCCACTTGAAATCTTTCAGTTGAAGATGATACGAAGCACGCAGCTTCCTTTCTGCTGCATATTTAGTACATTTTATGTTCTTGGAAAACTTACACGACGATGTTTCATGTTGTTACAAGGATAGTTAACTTATACATGTCTGGAATTTTGAAGTGGAAGGTTATGCAGCTATATACCACTGCAATCTTTTCTCTGAATGGCTGATTCTGCTGTTGTAATTGTAAAGTGATTCTTTGAATCAGCTGAGCTGTTTTCAGTTTCCTGATGAATGTAACAGGGAAACAAACTCCAAGGTTATTATTCCATTATTATCTATATTTATAATTAAACAAAATGAAGACATAATGTTTTTGTTTTTGTTTTTTAGACAGACATCTCTCCTTTGTTAAACTGATATTGGTGTCAATGAGCTTGCGTTCATACATTTTAATATAACTTGTATATTATGTTAGTAACATTGTTGAACAAAGCATGATTAATACTTCCTTTCATTCATTGTTTTTGTCACTGTTTGACTAGTTACTTTTCCATGTTATGTTTGACCACCAATAACTTTAGTTTCATAAAATAATACATAATAATGTTTTGATATTTAAGAACTACATGTTACGGAGAATCCAAAAATATATCACTCGATGATATTAGTATGTATATGTTATAAGAAATTTATGGTCAAACATGGAGGAAAAAATGTTGAAAAAAAGTGTGCCATTATTAGTGTATCGGAGGGAGTATAAAATTAGTAATATTTTGCTTCATATTATTGATTTCGGGAAACTTAGCAATATACTGAAGCAGTAGTATCATTTTATACCTTTCTTGGACGTGATATAGTTTTTGAGAGTTGAGTAACATTTGCATAAAATGCAAAATTACTATGGTTATAAAAATGAGTATTCTATACAATTTCAAACTGACATATTTAGATGTATGTGCTTAAAGAAAACATAATCTAACACAAAATTTGGAAATTAAATAATTAATAAAGAAAAAATAATCGAAAAACAGAAACGTTTACACAAAAAAGAACAATGATGAGCGAGGCACAAGTCTCTCCCAGATCTAACGCAGAGATATAAAACTAAGAGTGAGCTCCGCCTTTCGCCGGCCGGAGCAATGGCCGGAAAAGAGCACGACAGGAAAACGACGCCGTCTTTCACCACCGCACGGCTACTCATCTTCCTCATCTGCTTGGCCTCTCTATTCCTCGCAGTTTCTCTCTTCAGCACCACCTCTGTCAGTGAAGTGCAGAAGCAACCGGAAGAAAGCACCACAACGACGCCGCTGCGAGACACCACCACCTGCGACTACTCGGATGGGCGGTGGATTTACCATCCCGCCGCCGAGAAATCGCCGCGGTACGATCACACTTGCAAGGAGATATTCAGAGGATGGAACTGCATTGGCAGCGGCAAATTCAATGGCGCTGATCTGTTGAAGTGGCGGTGGAAACCCTACCGGTGCGACCTTCCTCAGTTTGATCCTTTGATGTTCCTGCAACGCTTCAGAAATACTAATATTGGTAATCATCCCTCTTTCTTAGCTGCAGAATGCAAATCATGGACATTGTTATGATTTTTTACATGAAGATGACCAATTCGTTGTTACATGAAATAAAGTTCATGAAAAGATGAAGTTTTGAACTTTAATGTTATTACGATCTCACATGATGATAGTCAGTTGAATGTAATGGTTTTAATTAGCTCTATTTGATCGACAATGGTGAACCAGCAAGTTCGCCTAAGACCAGCGATGGTGTTATGATCCAAAGGTGTTTAGTTGAATATTATGCTGTCAACTAGTAACCATTAAGATGATCAATTCTTTGAAATACAAATCATGAAAAGGTGAAGTTTTTAACTTTTATGCAATCATGATCTCACATTATGGTTATCAATAGATGTAATGGTTTTTAAATTAGCTTCATATGATTCACAAATGCAAACCAGTAACTTTGTGTAAGACAAACTGTCTTGTTTAAGGACACGGAAAATGAATAGGTCCTTGTGGCAAGTTTCATGGGTTCTAGCAGCATGTCCTTGAATGTTTCGCTGTTATACTCTTATACATGTGTTTAAATTAGCAAGACTAAATTCTTGACGTTTTTTTTTTCAAAGTGTTGTAATGGCTCTGTGGCACTTTTTGTATCCTTGGGGAATGTCTGTATGACTTGGCCTCATACAACTTGAGTGGTGCAGGGTTTGTAGGTGACTCCTTGAACCGGAACATGTTTGTTTCACTTTTCTGCACTCTCAGACAAGTTTCAAATGAGGTGAAAAAGTGGCGGCCGGTTGGGGCTGACCGTGGATTCACCTTCTTGGACTATAATCTCACAATATCTTATCATCGGACAAATCTCTTGGCTCGTTATGGTAGGTATGCAGAGCTCAATGTTGTGTTAGTAATTAGCTTGAAATAATTAGTTGCTGGTTTTTATGTTTATTCCAACTGTTTTGTCATTTCTGACTAAATTATCATAATTTCTTCAAGAGTCCATTGGATAAGGGCCTAGCATTCTAACTCTATTGATTTGTAGGTTTCTCTTAACTATAGTCTGATTTGTACTTTTTCATTTCCGCTCAGGTGGGTGGAAAACGCCAATGGCAGTCTTTTAGAATCTCTGGGATATAAGGAAGGCTACAGGGTTGATGTTGATATACCAGACGGAACGTGGGAAAAAGCTCCTGGTTTTCACGACATTCTTGTCTTCAATACTGGACACTGGTGAGTTATACTCCTACCATTTTCCAACTGTATTTGCATTGGACTGCTTAGTTACATGCTTATCAGCTAGCTTTGTGGACTTCTAAATAGGTGGTGGGCTCCTTCTAAGTTTGACCCTGTGAAATCGCCAATGCTGTTTTTTGAAAAGGGTAATCCTGTGATGCCTCCCGTACCTACAGACACTGGCCTTGATATGGTCTTAAGTCATATGGTATGGTGCTGTTTGTTCTTACTTCATATAACTGAATGATACCTTGCAGAAGAAACAGTTTGTCTGATTCTTTTTAGTTTTTCTCAGATTCGATATGTAGAGGAGAGAATTCGGCCAGGCACTAAAGTGTTCTTCAGGACACAATCTCCTAGGCATTTTGAAGGGGGTGACTGGGATCAAGGAGGTACTTGTCAACGCTCACAGCCTTTGCTGCCGGAAGAAGTATGTTCCTTTCTTGCTTCTTAACTGTGATTATGAGCGAAACACTGTTATGCTGAAATTCGTTTGGGAAATGTTAACAGGTGGAAGAATTTTTCTCTGTTGAGAAAAATGGGACAAATGTAGAGACTCGTCTTGTTAATGAGCATCTGTACAAGGCCCTGAACGGCTCTGGCTTTCACATCTTGGAGATCACCCGATTGAGTGAGTACAGAGCCGATGCCCATCCATCAACGGCAGGTGGGAAGAAACACGACGATTGCATGCACTGGTGCTTACCGGGCATTACAGATACATGGAACGACTTATTTGTGACACTTCTAAACAACATCCAAAGTTAGTACGGTAGATAGTGACAACGAGAGGCCATTGGTTGATTTTTGTTTTTTCGGTCGCTCCAGTTTGTTCTAGGCTTCTTAGCAAACATAATTTTCTGTTGCATATAATTAGTTGAGACTTGAGAATGCATATATTTGTAAGAGTTGTGAAAAAGTGTATGAATTAACATTGTTACGATAAAACTGAGAATAAATTCAGCTTCCAGGGATCCATGGCATAGAATATGATTCAAGAAATGATAAACCAAAATAAGTACTTTCAAACAGTTGAAGATAAACTAATAGATGCCAAGAAACTGTTAAAAGGGAAACTTAGAACACTCCAAGCACATTATTGTTAGGCAGCACCATTGATCAATGACCATAATTGGGAGATATCAGGCTCTCTCTAAAGCTTCTCTGTTTATAACTTCTCAGATGAGTAATACCAGGCTTACCAACATGGGAAACTGAGAGCATTCCAAGCACATCCCTCCAGACTTCTGTTCTCCAATTGTATAAAACCAGCTTCGTACCCGACTTTTTGAAAACAATCTCATCTTCTTCCAGAACACCAACAAAAGTGTATGAAAGATTTTCACACGGGACAGCGAATTTCGTCCAAGAATCTTGAACGCCATACTCTTTCATCACCCATAAATCAATTGCATCGCTCCTACGCCTCAAAAGATACATCAGAGCGAGACACCCTCCAATAACAGTGAGTATATAAAGATTTCTATATATATAAATCCTTTAGGAAGTGGCAAAGTACTGAATACCTCCTGAGCCAGATTGAAAGTGACAAGAACACTGTCACTCCAATCTAAAGTATAAGCTTTCCAGTGTATTGATCCATTTACAAACCATCCATTCCCAAAGCTCATATAAGGAGCATTCCCCAGACTCCTCCAAGTTCCCATTTTCACGCTATATATGCTTATATTGCAAGGTTTGAAATCCTTTTCCCGAGATTTCGAGACAATTTTGTAATCATCATGTAAACTATCGTAACCCAGATCATGTGAACCACCGTAACCCAGATCATGATCGCTAGACACTGGAATTTTCAAACTTTCTAAAGTAACGGGATTGAACAAAATCATACTATGCACATCACTTTCATTCCTTTGAATACCTAGAACCAAACCATGGCAAGAACCTTGAAGCGACGTGAAGCTCGGAGGACCGAAACTTCTTGAAACAAGGCTGCTTTCGTTTGCAAGATTTACTGTGCAAAAACGAAATTTAGAAGAAGGTAATTCAAGGACGAAACCTTCAGATTCACGTTTGATGTGAATGCTGAGGTGGGATCTAGCGAAATGATGGCTTGAGAGCAACGAGCACCATGATTTTGAAACGCATCTGAATCTGCCTACTGATTTGGGAGGAACCCTAACCATAATGCAGAAAATGATCACTTCTTCTGGAAGAGCTGGTTCCGCCATAGCTAGGGCTTGACAGGTCTGAAGAAAACGATAAAAAAAGTGGAAGAGTAATGTGTATGTGTATCAGATGAAAATAAAAATAAACATTTAAGAATTTTGAACACACATACATACAGAATTCACTATCTATCTACTTAAACAGATTATTGTTATAAACATAAAATCAAAAGAATCATCAGAAAAGGGGAGCGTGAGCGTAAAACCCTACCTTATCGACGGCGTGAAGTCTGGCCGGGAATTTCTTCGCATGCTTCGGCGGCGGCTGCTTCTGGGCGGGGAGCTTCTCCGGCATGGCGATCGATTCGATTTCGAGTCTCCGTTTGCGGAAATAGTCGCTGAGGATTACAAACGCGATTAGTGCTCCGGCGATCAGCGATACAGCTAACGTGATCGGAAGAACCGAATCCATCCTCAATTTTTGTTTCTGAAGAAACGAGATTTTACATAAACCTCTTCCGGTCAGAAGAAGAAGAGGTGTTGGATAATAATTAGACATAATTAGAAATAGTATAATAAATAAATTATTCATAAAAAAATATGTGTTGGATCTTATCCATTATATTTGACCAGATTTTTTATAATAGTTTAGTTCAGTTTGATTTAATTTAGTATTTTTCAGTTTAATTTTAATAAATATAATTTGATGAAATTTAGTTTAATTTTACATACATATATTTTACTCCAATTCAATTCAATATATTTTAATTTAGTTAAATTCAATTCAGTTTATATCAGTTCCTAAAAAATAAGAGACATTTTAGTGAAGTAGAAAACTTAAATAATGGAATATAGATTACACAAATCATTATTTTTTAATATCGTAAGGGTGTTGCTATTTATACCACGCTAGAGGTGCAAATAATTTAGGGATGATAAAAAGTTGGTGAGGCATGATGGTGTAGTAAAGAAAATGCTATTTACACCTATTTTTTAGTCAATCTTTAATATTTAATTGTTAACATTTTAAGTTATATACTAATTTGTTTTACATGTATATTTATAAATTAATTATTTAATGTTAAATAGGAAGATTTTTCCATAATTTTGATTTATGACACAATCAAACACACTTAATATTATTATCAAATAATAATACTATATCAGTAGACAAGTTTTAAAAATTATTTGAATTTATAATAAAAAAGATCACCGGAATTTAGTTATTAAAATTCAACTAACTCATCATAAAATATTAAGTTAGTGTTTTTGAAACCGTTTAGACATCTAATAAACTAATAATAAATATTTTAAGAATAATTTTTAAGAAAAATCTCAAACTTATTATATCTGATGACCTATTTTTATTTGTGTATTTTATCCTAAGCACATTTAATATTCTAGTTTACAAAATTTAAAGAGCAAAAATTTATTGTGAATGAAATAAATAATATTAAACTATAATTTTAATGTTAATATGTAAATAGGTGAAATTATATAATAAAAGAAGGAATTATTTTATATTAATAAAATGTTTACTTTAGTATTTTATAAACTGTATTTTTGGATTTAATTTTTAATCAAATATATTTTATTTATAAATGAAAATGTTAAGAAGCAAAATAAAAGGTTCAAGTTGATTATTATTATAAAAAAATAAAAATAGTCTAATTAACACTTAATGCGTATAAATCAGGTGGCGTAAATGGAATCACCCATTCAGTTATATTCTGAGATTTCTTGTATTGATCACCAAATTGGGAGCTTTAAAATCTTAAACCACCATATATATAGGGGCATGCTATATACAGTCCATATTTTGCTTATTTTGCAGTCCAAAATAAAAATACGCATTCGATATATATGATATGATCAATAATTATGTATATCAGGCATATACATTATATATATTATTTTTATTGCATACACTTGCAATTCAATTTTATATTAAAATCATTGTATATATGATTATTTAAAAAAATACGGGCGGCAAAATAAGCAAAATACGGACTACTACGTATAGAAGGCATGTATGTATACTGAAGTGGCAAATTACTGAGCCAGATTGAAAGTGGCAAGAACCCAGTCGCCCCCATCTAAAGTGGAAGCTTCCCAGTGTATTGATCCATTTAAAAACAATCCATCACATATAAAATGATGAGGAGATTTCCCCAGATTCCTCCAAGTTCCCATCCTCACGCTATATATGCTCACGTTCAACGGCTGTTTCCAGTATGTCGAGACAATTTTGTAATCATCATGTACACTATCGTAGCCAAAACCATGGTGATACTTACTACAGTCACTAGTATCTGGAATTTTCAGACTTTCTAAAGTAAGGGGATTGAACAGAATCATACTACACACATCACTTTCATTCCATTGAAGACCTAGAACCAAGCCATGGCAAGAGCCTACGGCTGAGAGAACCGAACCTTCTTAAAACAAGGCTGCTTTCGTTTGCAAGATTTATAACTGTGCAAAAACGAAATTTAGAAGAAGGTAAACTAAGGATGATACCTTCAGATTCACTGCTGAGGTGGGATCTAGCGAATTTATGGCTTTGAAACGCATCTGAATCTACCCACTGATTTGGGAGGAACCCTAACCATAATGCAGAAAATGATTACATCATCTGGAAGAGCTGGGAGGGCTGGTTCCGCCATAGCTAGGGCTTTGAGTCTTTGACAGGTCTGAAAATAAACGAAAAAAAAGGAACAGTAATGTGGATGTTGATCAGATGAATAACTTCAAGTCTGTTTAAATAGAAATGAAAATGACTCCTCGGCTGAAAGAAAATGAAGGGGGGGTTTGTTTGGTTCAAGATGAAAATTTAAGAATTTTGACTATAATTAAGGTGGGCGTAAATGATTTTACTGGAAAGCTAAAAAGCCATTCTTATTATCGAGGTTTTTTACGTTAAACGATAAACGGTCAATTAAATTTCAGAAGACACTTTATGTTGAAGTGTGGTGGAGTATATCAGAAGACACTTCAACTGTGTTTAAAAATAAAATAAAAATACCGTGATCCTCCTCCTCAATTAATAGTTATTTGCTAAGAATTCCGACATCGTAAGCCTATATGTGAAGGAATTTTTTAAAGAAGAGGAACCATACATTGATTATGATACCTTAATTATTCACTATTTTCCATCTGCTTTTCTTCTTTGTTTCCTTGGACTTTATATTTTCCCTCTTCGCAAATATTCATCAATTGTTTCCGGGTAATTTTGATGAAATGATGTTACAGTGAAAAAAATGAGAAGAACATATCAATAATATTATAATAAAGTATAATGAACATAACCATCCATAATATATAATTATAATGATGCAACCTGAAATACCCGAAAAACTGTCACCTTAGAGCATCTCCAATGCAAGCGTCACTTTTGAGTGTCAATTGCTCCACATGGCACATTTTGAATGGAGCTTCTATATAATGTAATCAATACCAATTTAAAGGGGGTCATTCTAAAATTTTCCTCTCCAATGCTATACCAATTTAGAATGAATGAATGAGAGAGAGGTGAATTAAATTTGACATGTGGAGTTCATTTATTAGGTGAATGGATGAGAGAGAGAATTGCAAGTGGCAAATTGGGCCTCTATATCTTGCAAGTCTAGTTGGGGTTTCAAAAAAAAAGGAAAGCCACGTCATATTGATGCTTTAATTGACTCTTGCATTGGAGGAATTTTTTAGGTTGAGCCACAATCAATATGACGTGGATTTGATTTTTCCCAATTAGGAGCCTAGTATTGGAGATGCTCTTAGTGTTCAAACTTACATGTATGATTTTGTTTGAAGAATTTCATTAACTACAATATTGGGAATAACTGGAATTAACTTAATCTTATAAACCTACCAAAGGATAATCAAACTAAATGCTAATCAGACAAATTGTCCTACTAAAATAAGAGATTCATAAAACTATAATACTTATCTAACTGTCGCGAAAGCCATGAACAGCTTAACAAGGGATCCGCATCCATACTCTGTCAACCTTGTAATCATATATAACATATGCAACACCACGAACATGTTATAACATGTGTTGTTTGATCGTAAACACCTTAATCCAAAATGTAGACAAATCAAAATACAAAACCAAACATAAAAAATCATATTCAGTTAAGATAATCAAATCTAATCGATTTCAATCTAATTAATATTTACATATAGAGTCAGGATTTCGATAAGAAAGATCGTCATAACAACTTGCTACAAATCTCATATGTGAAGGATCTTAAACCCGATACTTTAAATAATTTCTCCATTTTTTTTTAAATTTGTATTCTTGGGTTCAAACCGAAATCTAAATTATTCAAACGCGAATTCATAATACGAGTTTGTAGTCAGTTTGGATCGAATTTGGGTTTTACATTTTCAGGAGTTAACTCAAACAATCCAAACCAAATAACCCGTAATTAAATTGAACAACTCGATCGGACACCCACCCCTATGTGTACATATCGTGGACTGAATCAGTATTAGCCTATTAGGCATGTATCTTTCGTTAGTTAGATTATCTGAATAATTTTCATTTTAATTTATTTCAGTTTTAATGAAAAAGATCGGGTAGAACGTGTATATATGCCATTATACCTAGGCATAGATATGCCAGAAAATATAATGGGCAAAAATCTCACAGATATATCATATATGTGATCACATTTTATTTCTTCAATTTAGGAATCTGTAACTAATTAATCAACCGTGACCGCAACATTTTAGACAGATTCATCAAACAAATCATGAACATAAAACTGAAACTGTTTACATAGTACAGATCATCCTCAATACTATTCACTGACAACCCATCTTTAACTAATTATTTCTAAACTACCCAAATTACTAACCCTATAAAAACTCGAATATTCGAATGATTAATTTCACATACCATCAAATCGGAAAATATGTCCAAATTCTCTCTGTTCATAGCTTCTGCTTTTCTGGTATCAACAATATTTGCTCTGAGCATTCCATCTTCCTTCGCGAAGAATAATAATAATTATCACCGGTACAAAGTTCGTGCGAATTTCCTCGCTGCTCATAATGCAGCTCGATCCCGGGTCGGGATCAAAGCTCTGCAATGGGACGACAAGTTAGCTTCCTACGCCCGCAACTACACAGCTAAGATCAAGAGCGCCAACGCCTGCGACAGTCTGGACCATTCCGGCGGGCCATACGGCGAAAACCTGGCCGCCGGCACCGGGGACTTTTCCGGCCTGCAGGCGGTGAGAGAGTGGGTCGGAGAAAAGAACGATTACGACTACGACTCGAACTCGTGCGCCGCCGGCAAGACGTGCGGGCACTATACTCAGGTGGTTGGCCGGAGATCCAAACGGGTGGGTTGTTCAAAGGTTTCCTGCGCTAATGGCTGGTGGTATTTAATATGTAACTATGCTCCGGCCGGCAACGTTGTTGGCCAGCGCCCATATTAGTTAATAATTAGAGCCAGTAATAATAATATGAAAACAGATTTCTATGTAAGGTAAATTTAAAGTGTTAACCTAAACACTTCAATTGCAGTTCTGAGTTTGGTTTAAATAGATATTCGATCAAGACATATACTAATGATTCATTCTAACTTCTTATTTTCAATGTAAATCAAATCTCAGTACACATAATTTATGATACTATTATTATATATTTTAGGTTGAATGTTGTAACTTTGATGTATACTTTATACAGTTTAATATTTCTAATAATAATCTAATGGTAATATGATAAAGATGTTTCTTATGAAAATTTAAAAATGTATGATAAAAAGTATAATAAATTTGTAAATATTACAATATAAAATAGAATATGAAGACTTTTAATTTAATTTAAGGGTATTTAATTTAGCATCCAAAAGATAATCAAACTAAATACTAATTAAACTAATTGTCCTATTATAAATGAGAGATACAATAAAAAGTAATAATATACCCCTTAGGTGTATATCTAGTTACCAGAGATTCATATCCAAGCATAATTTCCCTTGTGTTCAACCTCTACAACATCACGAAAAAACTTATAGATTCTATTGAAGCGTAAAACATTAACCCAAATTGTAGACTAATGAAAAACAAAAAAAAAATAAAAATAATTCAGATCCAATAGAATTAATTTAAAAAATCTCAATTTAATTACAGATTGGATCATTTTGATCAGAATGATCGTCGTAAAAGAAAATGAAAAATAACTTACTAAAAATCTCAAATCCGAAAGATCAAAAAGTTTTATATAAAAATTTTACACTTATTCATGAACAGAAATCAATGCAAAATGATTAAATATTGTTTTTCAACCTCCTCATTCTTGAAGAGATGAAGAAGAAGATGGAAATTTGGGTTTTTCAAAGTTCAAGACTAACAGGGTTAATTGTTAATGACACCCTCTTTATGGACGATTCTAGGTTGGACCATTAGTAAATGGACAAAATAATGCCTAAATCATAGTTAGCATCTCCAATACCAGTATCAATTTCTTAAAAATTAATAGGCTTGTAAATAAACCTGATATTTCAAAAATAATCTCCAATGCAAATGCCACTTAAAGCCTTCAATATGATATAACTTTAAAACGTATTCCGTAACATGGCCCCGTTTGGCAGCAAGAGGTTACAAGAGGTTTGAAGGAGAGTTTTGACTTTTTTGCTAAAAATAGATTTTTGACTGGTTAAACAGTTACTTATGATGTTTGGTGAGATAATTAATCATCTAACTGTTTGATCCAAACCTCTCAATCTGAAAACGCTTGAAAAAATTGCGTTTCCAACTTAACTCAACAATTAATATTACAATTTTTCTTTTTATCTTTTACTCTCAGCTTTCATGCGTACGAATCATTTCAAACATTTTTTCTAGTAATTGAACACAATATTTCCTTATTATCCTTTTAAAAATTGCAAGTTTTTATTTTATTCTTGTAAGAATATTAACTAAAAATATATAAAAAATCCTATATATGTTAATCAAAAATACCTCAAAATGAATAAAAATACAACAATTATTAGACAAGTTTTTCCATAATTTTAAAATAATAGATCACACACTAATCAAACTAAAAAAACCTTATAATAAGTTTTAATTATTTTTATTTTGTAAAACAATAAATTTTAATTATCTCTAATAAATATAAAATATAAGTATTAAAAATATTTTCCATACTTCAAAATAAGATCACACTAAATTTATAAAACTAATGATAAATTTAATTTATTTGTGTCCGTTTTTGTCATTAGCATAACAAACAGCTATCCGCTATTTATTTTTTACCAAACATCATTTTACAAAAAGTTAGTCAAAACAGCTAATACAATCTGCTAACAGCTAACAGTTAGTACAATCCGCTAGCAGCTAACCGCTAACCGCTAGCTAACTTTTAATTGGTATATGTAGAATTGAAGAATTGTATCAAAGATATTCGGGTAATTTCGTGTGTGTATATTCATGAGAAAATTTACATTATATAAGGTGGCTATGTCTACCTAACTATCTAATCTACAGATGTGGGATTAATGTACAATAACATAATTACAGAAAGAAAAGGATAGTCTAACCTATATTCCATATACAATACTAATTTATATAGAAAACAAACATCTTCTTTCCTTAACACTCCTCCTCAAGATGGAGCATGAGGATCCCGAATGCCCATCTTGCCAATCAAATCCTGAAATGTACGGCGTCCAAGTGCCTTAGTAAAAAGATCAGCAGGTTGCTCAGTAGTACGAATATGATGAGCAACTATCACACGAGACTGAATCAAATCTCGAACAAAATGACAATCAACTTCAATATGCTTCGTCCGCTCATGGAAGACTGGATTAGCAGCAATATGCAGAGCTGCTTGACTGTCACAAAACAACTTCATCGGCTGAGAATGCGATACGCCTAGAGACTTGAGAAGAGATTTCATCCAAATAAGCTCACAACAAACATAGGCCATAGCACGATATTCAGCCTCGGCAGAAGAACGAGAGACTGTAGGTTGCTTCTTTGTCTTCCATGAAACTGGAGAATCACCAAGGGTCACAAAGTATCCTGTCAAAAATCGTCGAGTAATAGGACAAGCAGCCCAGTCAGAGTCACAGAAGCCAATAAGCTGCAAAGGACTACGAGCTGAAAGAAACAATCCTTGACCAGGATGGCCCTTGAGATAGTGCAAGACTCGAATCGCAGCTTGCCAATGCGCAACTCGAGGTTTCTCCATGAACTGAGCTAAAGTATGAACTGAATAACTCAATTCTGGACGAGTAATAGTCAAATAGATAAGCTTTCCAATGAGACGTCGATACTGAGCAGGATCATCATGCATAGGACCTTCATCTTTCGCAAGATTATGTTGTGTCTCCATTGGAAAAGCAGCAGGTTTTGCTCCCAATAAGCCTGTATCAGCCAAAATATCCAAAGTATATTTCCGTTGAGATAGAAACATACCATCAGGGCGACGTGCAATCTCAATGCCCAAAAAATACTTCAATGCTCCAAGATCCTTCATGTGAAAGCAAGAACTCAAATACTTCTTGAAAGCAGACAAAACATCTCCAGAGGAACCAGCAATTACAAGATCATCCACGTAGACCAAAACATGGAGAGTAACACCATTTCGGATATATGAGAACAAGGAATAATCAGCTTTGCTTTGAACAAAGCCATATCTGCGCAATGCCTCAGCTAACTTAGCAAACCAATTACGAGGAGCTTGGCGAAGACCATAAAGTGATTTCCGAAGCTTGCAGACAAGCCCGGGACGAGGTAACACATATCCTGGAGGGGGCTTCATATAAACCTCCTCCTCAAGATCACCGTGCAAAAACGCATTATGCACATCCATCTGATGAAACTCCCATCCCTTAATGACAGCAACACCCAAAAACAAGCGAACAGAAGACATCTTAGCAACAGGAGCAAATGTCTCAGTAAAGTCAGTCCCCTCTATCTGGCGATTCCCAAGCACAACCAACCGAGCTTTGTAGCGTTCAATAGAACCATCCGAGTTATACTTCGTACGAAACACCCATTTGCTACCAATAGCTCGTTTGCCAGAAGGAAGAGCAGATAAAGTCCATGTCTTATTGCGTTCAAGAGCATCAATCTCAGCAACCATTGCTAGACGCCATTGAACAGAGCGAGAAGCCTCAGAAAACGTTGTTGGATCCGAGCCAGCCGTAACTGCAGCCAAAAAACTAGAGTGCGAAACCGAAAAATTATTACAGGAAACATAATCAGCAATAGGATATCGAATACCTGAGGACGGTGAGGATGATGAAGCAGCTGGAGGGGGGTTTATTGAAGGTGCAGTGGCGGCGCAGACGTAGTCGCGGAGGCGAACAGAAGGCTGGCGAATTCTGGTGCTCGGCGGTCTGGGCGGCGGAGTAGAAACAAGTAGTTCAACGTCCGAATCTGAAGGAGATGAAGACAACGGAGAAGAAGCATCGGAGTCAAAGGCTAGGACAGCTGGATCCATTGCCGGAGACCAAGCAGAAGTCGTGGCCGGCGAGATTTGCAGCGACGTGGTGGCAGTCAACGGCGAGCTGGTCGCGGATAAAGGCTCGCCGGAAGAGACATTCGGATCGGTATTCTGAGTTGAGCGTGGAGGTGTAGTATCTCCCATGAGCAAGGCAGGCGATGTCGGCGAAGCTGGACGGATCAGATCTCCAGGCGCGTGAGGTGAACGCGCCCGATCCACACCGTTAGGCGCGTGAGGAGCACGCGCCATTGGCACCCCATCTGGCGCGTGAGGAGCACGCGATGCTTGCACCACATCAGAACCATGCACGACCGGCCCATGCATGGCCGGTCCAACCGCGCCCGGTCCATGCGCGTCCGAATCAGGCAGGACCGGTTCAAACCTCTCTGGGCCATGCAGAACGTCCGAAAATAGCCCAGACTGCCCAGAAACACGTTCGGTCGACGGAGAAGACTTTGGGGAAGCAAACGGGAAGCAATCCTCATAGAAAACAACGTCACGACTCGCAAAAGTCGTACGAGTGTCTAGATCATAAAGTCTCCATGCCTTCTTGTCTGTAGAGTATCCCAAAAACACGCACTTTCGGCTTCGGGAAGCAAATTTATCTCTCGGTCTAGGGAGTTGGGATGCGAAGCACAAACATCCGAACACCTTCAAATTTCCATAGTCCGGAACTCGGCCAAAGAGGAGCTGATACGGGGAGCGATCCTTCAGTAGCGGCGACGAAGTTCGATTAATCAGGTAAGCAGCGGCAAGAACACAGTCACCCCAAAATTCAATTGGAAGATTAGCTTGAAACATGAGAGCTCTAGCAACGTTGAGAATATGACGGTGCTTGCGCTCAACACGACCATTCTGCTGTGGCGTGTAAACAGTCGAAGTCTCGAAACGGACTCCTTTTTCCAAAAAATACTGGCGAAGAGGCTGAAATTCGGTACCATTATCCGCACGAACACACTTGATATTGCGGCGAAACTGAGTAGAGATAAGCGCGAAGAACTCCTTCATCTTGGAAGACACTTCAGACTTACTAACTAGTAAATAAACCCAAACAGCTCTAGAGTGATCATCAACTATAGTCAAAAATGACACTGCCCCACTAAGTGAGGGGTTACTATAAGGACCCCAAACATCACAATGAATAAGATCAAATAAACTACTAGCTGTTTTGGTATTCGAAGAAAAACTACTTCTAGACTGTTTTGCTCGATGACATGTTGAGCAAGGAACAGATGTATTATTTCTACGCAATCCTAATATTGGAATAGATGACAGCACCGATGGAGAAGGATGACCAAAACGTCGATGCCACAAATCAAACGAAGAAGCAGAAGCAGCAGACACATGGAGAGATCGAGCAGGCGAAAGTGGAGCCCCGAAACTACACAACCAATAAACCCCTCCTCGCTGACTACCAACACCAGTCACCATCCTCGTGCTGATGTCCTGAAATATGCATATATTTTCGGTAAGCAACACTAGAGCTTTTAAGGATGCAGTTAGCTTAGCAAAAGATAACAAATTACAACGTAATTCTGGAATAAATAAGACGCGAGGAAGCATAATATCGCCAAAATATAATGTGCCATGTAATAAAGCAGTAGATACCGAACCATCAGGCAGTACAACATCAACATCAGTAGGCATAATATCGTGAAGAATGTCCTTGGTACCAGTCATGTGATAAGATGCACCCGTGTCAAGTATCCAGGGTGTAGAGACCTTACCGGAATTGTCAGAATTCATGTTAGAAAATATGTTCTTAACTATACCCCATTGCTTCTTAGATAAGACGGGGCCGAAAGCCTGTCTGTCCAAATCGGTGATGACGACGGCGGCAGTGGGTTCACTCGGGGAAGGAACAACTCCGGCGAACGGCACTCCAGGCGAGACAGACGAACGAGGAACGGCGGTAACAGGAACAGCGGCGGCGGCGACATCATCGTGTGCGACAGCAGCGATCTTAGAAACGGTAGGAAGAAGTGGTCCAGCGACGGCAACGTTGTCGTGACGAGGATCCATGGAATAAATATCCAGCAAACAAAACACGTACTGGCCACAAAATTTCAGCAGCAAATTTTTTTTTTTTTTCGTTTTTTTTTTTTTTTTTAAAGAACAGAAGTCGGTAGCAGAAATAAAAGGAGTAGGAATGAAGATTTCGACAGCGGCAACGGTGGAGGCTCACGGCGGCAGCGGAGGAAAAAAAAGAGATCGGAGAAAAATTGACTTTAGAGGATCGAAGGCTGTGATACCATGTAGAATTGAAGAATTGTATTAAAGATATTCGGGTAATTTCGTGTGTGTATATTCATGAGAAAGTTTACATTATATAAGGTGGCTATGTCTACCTAACTATCTAATCTACAGATGTGGGATTAATGTACAATAACATAATTACAGAAGGAAAATGATAGTCTAACCTATATTCCATATACAATACTAATTTATATAGAAAACAAACATTTTCTTTCCTTAACAGTATACTTTCAAACAAACCTTCTCAAAAAGCAAGATTCATATTAAAACCCTCAACGTATCTAGTTAGCATATTTACTAAAAGATGTCAATCGATATGATCAAAGTAGTGGCGGATCTATGTATAATTTAGGGTATAGGCGTCAGTCTTCCTTCGAATATATGTCAAACATGTTTTATGAACAGTATTTTCTGAACTAATTATTATTTCACGGTACTTATAGCGTCTTCTCACTCTATACTATAACCTACCCTTATATTAAATTTTAGATCCGCTACTGCATCCAAGTCTTTGGCAATTTGGTCCAGACTTGTTAATTACGGGAAGCCTGAAGTCTTTGAGATTGAACAGAAAAGTCATATAACCCCTAACCCATAGAGCACTAGTCACTAATTAACTTGACTTGTTAATTACGAGAAGCCTGAAGTCGTCGTGCCATTTCGTAGATTGATAGATGAAACATACACAAAAATTTGGAAATTTACGGCACTGAGAATAACATTCATCCGGATGATACTGATATAAATCTTATCAGTCACTAATAAAATAATAATACGTATATAATTGTACTTTGTAATGTTTTAATTGTTAAAAATATTTTTAGTAAAGTTCTAAAACTCTAACCCAAAATATCCGTCCGGGTAATGATTGAACACGTGACCCAATTATAAACTAGTTAAAGATGATGTGTCGTTATTTAATTGGTGTGATATTGTCAATATCAGGATGATCCTGATATATATTAAACTGTATATTATTTATTGATCAACTAAAAAATGCAAAAATTAATAATATAAATTTAAACTTATTTTAATTATTCTTTCTGCACACTGCTTATGTTATTAAGTATCCACTCTTCCTAAAAATAATAAAGAAAACTTAATTAGCCACGGTCTTATGAGTTTATCAGGTGGTCATCATCAGATCAGTTCAATTCAATTCAATTTAATTTAATTTAGTAAAATATCTGATTAAATTCAACTAAATTTAATCCTGGCATTGTTCAAACCATGAAATGTCGACACATGTTGTATATACAATCTTTTTTAACTTCCACTATAGATAAATATATCGAACAATAATATGGAGAGAATATACTACGTGCCTTATTTCCCATTTAAAATATAATAGACATGAGCTTACCTGTTCCACAATATAGTAGGGATAATATCCACCCACCCTATAAAAAAGACACTAAATATATTAAAATATATACAAATATTCATCCCAATTTAAACCTCACCCACTATAAATACAGCTCCAAAAATCTCAATAAAAAACCAAACCAATCTGATAAAATCAATAA
Organism: Sherardia arvensis; assembly: GCA_948330725.1. Classification (NCBI taxonomy): domain Eukaryota; kingdom Viridiplantae; phylum Streptophyta; class Magnoliopsida; order Gentianales; family Rubiaceae; genus Sherardia; species Sherardia arvensis. The sequence goes on along the minus strand of OX415238.1, from coordinate 3,617,640 downwards.
GAAGAAGAAGATGGGATCCCTTTCTATCATTTGCTTCCTAGCCCTTGCTTCCTGCATCAGTCTCACCATTGCCCAGAATACCCCCTACGACTACGTACATGCCCACAACGTAGCCCGGGCCGAGCTCGCCGGAGCAGATCTCCCGCCGATGGTCTGGAACGAAACACTGCAGCAGTACGCTCAGGAATACGCGAACGGAGTTCTGAACGCGGACACGTGTGACACCCTGGTGCATTCTGGGGGACCGTACGGCGAGTGCCTCGCCGCCGGCATGCCGGACATGACCGGAGTCGGGGCCGTTAAGATGTGGGTGGACGAGAAGGCTGACTATAACCACGAAGATAACTCGTGCGACGAGGGAAAGGTCTGCGGGCATTATACGCAGGTTGTGTGGAAGGACTCGGTCCGTTTGGGGTGCGCTAGGGTTCACTGCCCTAACACGTGGGCTTACGTCATCTGTAGCTATGATCCTCCGGGCAACTATGTCGGAGAGAGCCCTTACTAGGTTTTTTTTTCATGGTTTTGTTGTGAACTTTAAATAAATCTTGAGAGGCTACTTTATATTTTAAAAATGTAGCTGATTAATAATTATATATATATATATATATATATATATTTATGAATGTGTGCAGGCCCAGTGTCTTTATTTCCTGATTGTAACACCTATCTTTTTTATTATTGATGATTGATGAATGATTATTTATGCAAGTTTCGGATAGATATTTTATTACATTTACTTAAATCATGTTTTTTTAGCTCATTTACCCATTACCTACGCCCAATATGCGATAGAAATGAAATAAAAAATGAATCATAATTAAAATCAGAAAAGTAGGATCCAAATCCAATTTATATATTTTTTAATATTTTCTTACCCAAAAGCGTCTATAGTATACATATTTCAATTTAATTTATAATTGTATTATTTATTTGATCAAAAACTTTCTTATATCAATGTTTGATATATTAATTTGGCCAAATATGTTATAGTACCGTGTTTAAAAACCGAAAAAAGGTTTTTGTAGTTCTCGGGGCGGAGAGATCTGTTTGCCGTTTTAAAATAATTCGTTACTGTTTGAAGCATGCATGAACCAAAACAGTGCTGAGCGTTTGACGTTTTCATGAATCGACGAGGCTTCTTAAAATCCGGTATGATCATCTATAGCTGTTTTTATGTCAAAGAGTTTGGTGCAAGTTGTTTTGTATAACTCTTAATGTATATTGATGATATGCTTAATTGATTGAAAAACTGAGATTAATGTTATGATGTTCTTATCAGTGCCGTGCTATATTGAAAAGTGTTGATCTTGAGCTGAAAGTAGCTGAATAAAATAAAATACTTATACAAGTTGAAAATTGAGAGCTGAGTTGAAATATGATGAAATAAACTCTGTTGTTCAGTGCCGTGCTCTGCTGATCAGTGTCGTGCTATTCTGAAGAGTGCTGATCTTGTGCTGAAAGGTACTAAATAACAAAAAATACTTATACGAGTTGAACATTGAGAGTTGAGTTAAAATATGATGAAATAAACTCAACTACAATTATTTGAATTTAATTAACTATACTAGATTAGAAAGCAACAGCTACGGCGATAAAATGTATCATTGGCATTTGATAAAATATAACTTTATTTCAAAAAATTAATTGAAAAAAATTGAAACTAGCTGAAACACGCTGCAGCTTGCTTGAACACGCTACAGCTTGCTGAAATTTGCTGAAGCTAGTATAATTTAACTGCAAGATACCAAAAATAAGTTGAACTTGACGGCACTTTTATCTTTCTCTTTAATGTATTGGAGAGAGAGAGTGGAGTTTAATTTGGAGAGTGCATCATATATATCACGACTAATCAATTCAATAGTGTAAAGTTTGGCGGATGGATTGAATTAGAACTTTTCAAAGCTAGTAACGCCTTCGGTCTAGAGAAAACTAAATTAACATAGAATAACTACTTTTACTTTGAATATTTAAAAACTACTTAGAACCGTTCCGAGTCTAATTAATTATAACTTTCATTAGGGGGCAATTAGGAATTCTTAACTTTCATAGTCAAATATGAAGTCTTTGTCCAGATTATCAGAACAGATAAAGAGAGAAACGTGAAAAAATAGTCAATGTAAACAAGTTACACCATTCTGTTACAGATTCAGACAATATATATGATGGTTCAGAACTTCCAGTCAAGTTTCTTATCTTAAAGTTTCGTCCATTTGTTTTGAAAAGTTCAATATATATTAAGAAAATCAAATCAAGATCGTGACCTTTCGTATGGAAGAATATCAGAAGCCATCTTACAAACCCATTTGAATTAAAATATGCATAATTCACTGTTTTTTCTCGTGAGATGGATGTCACATAAATGCACAACTAGGGTTATAATGAATATAAAAGTAAAGGATGACACCACTCAATAGCCACCTTTGAAATTTCAAAATATATACCTAATCACCTAATATTTATACTGTCGTATCCTGTACATAGTATTTCACTCGACGTAGTTTAAAATACGGTAAGAATTATAATATCATTCTCTGAATATTTATAAATTTCTCAATAAATATAATAAATGAGAATATTTTTGTAAATTCATGTCGTATTTTAGACTAAAAGAGTGAAATAGCAGGCCGTATATAACAACGACGTCATTTATGTCAGCTTCTAATATAAATAGAAGCCCCTCGCATGAATAAATCATCAATCCTGACAATCCATCCTCAAACCAGCTAAAGAGAGTTTCCAAGATGAGATCTTTACCTCTTATTTTCATCTGTTTAGCCCTTGCTTCATGCATTTATTCCACCTTTGCTCAAAACTCTCCCAGAGACTTCGTCGACGCTCACAACCAAGCCCGGAATCAAGTCCGGGCCGGGCTCCCGGGCTTCACCTGGGACCAGACTCTCGTGAACTACGCTCAGGCCTACGCGAATCGGGTTCGGAATGCAAACTCGTGTAACAATCTGGTGCACTCTAGAGGCCGTTACGGGGAAAATCTAGCCGCCGGTTTCCCGGACATGACGGGGCGGCAGGCGGTGGCGATGTGGGTCGGAGAGAAGGCTGACTATAACTACCAGGCCAACACGTGCGCTGCAGGAAAGGTCTGCGGACACTACACTCAGGTTGTGTGGAAGAAATCAGTCCGTTTGGGTTGCGCTAGGGTTCGGTGTGCCAATGGTTGGGCTTACGTTATTTGTAGCTACGATCCTCCGGGTAACTTTAACGGTCAACGTCCGTACTGAGATCTAGTTGAGTCCATGATCATGATCATGTTAAGATCTGAATACAACCATTATTAAACTGAAGTGATATATACGGTCCATATTTTACTCAGTGTAGTTAAAATATCATTGAAATTACAATATCGTCCCCTAATTATTGCTAAGTTTCCCAATAAACATAATAAATAAAAATAATTCGTACCATATTTTGGATTACGAGTAAAATACCGGACTACGTAGATATAACATGCAACACCGTTATTATATAATGTTTTTCATATTCTGAGTGTAATAAACCATGTTATGTAGATGGAAGAGCTTCTATTTAAAAATTTAAGATGATGAACATTATATTAATTTTTTTTCATTAATGTTATTATTTTCTATGTTTTGCACGAAATTTCACTCTAAGAAATGAAGAGAAATGGCGTCGCTAAGTTCACATTTTTTTCCCACAAAATAGATGTCTTGATCCTTGAATATAAAATGTTCTGCTTTCCTTTCAATTGTAATCCTTGAGGCCAAATCATGATATATATGTACAAAGAATTCATCTATGTATCTTTTATTAACTTAATACGTTTAATATAATTAGTATAAATTTGGAGTAGTTTATCATAAAATATTTACGGTTAAGATTTTTTTTTCGTTATATATAGTCTCATTTGGATTAGATAGGTGGATAGAAATTGAGCACAATTATAAGTTAGAATGCACTACAAGAAAAAAAGGCTATAGCAGCCGCATATTTGATAAGCTTACCTCATAAATGGGTCTCCGGTTGTAATTGATGCTTTGCAGCCGTGAAAAATGGTGCTGCTAAATTTTATGACGTGGTCGGCTGTAACTTACTATTTGCAACGGAATTTTCTTGTTGTAAGTTTTAAAATTTTCTGATTAAGTTAATTTTTGCTAATATTAATTTCATTAATTACAAATACTGTTATTAATATTATTGTTTTAATCAATAATAATTAATAAAACTGAAATTATTAATTAGTTTTAAATCTTTGTATGTAATATACATATCTCTCGTAAAGACAGTACTAATCACGAAAAGAAATACAGTTTACACTTACTATACGATTTCATTGTAAATTTTCCTTTTTCTTATGTTTAATAAACACTCCATCTTATCATATATCATGACTAATGAATATAGTAAAGTTTGGCGGATGGAATATTGAAGAACTTTTCAAAGTGACGCATTCGGTCTAGAGGAAACTAACTACCAGAAAATAACTACTTCTGCTTTGATTATAAAAAAAAGGAATTTAATTACCGTTTCTGAGTCTAATTACCTTCATTAAGGGGCAAAATGAGAATTCGTCACTTTAAACAGTCAACTCTGAAGTCTTTTTCCAATTTTTCCAATTTTCTCTGAAGGTCCAACCCAGCCTCCTCTCAAATTGCATCTAGTGGGTTCATATATAGTAATCAAAATAAATTACGGTTAAACCTCGATAAATAAATATTCGATAAATAAATAATCTCGTTAAATGAATAATTTTTCGTGATCCCCCACTTGGACTAAGGGTTAAATGAATAATCTCGCTAAATACATTAATAAATAATTATTTTAAAATCTTTAAAAAACCTATGTAAATATAAATGAATAATCACCACATTTCATAAGATATATTTGTATTAAAAAATTCTAATCAATAATTTTCATAAAATAAATCATTCCCTTACAAAATTAAAAAGATGTCTATAGTTTTTTACTCTTTTTTCCGGCCAAAATTCATTTCATCCTTAATTTTTCCTAGAGCAAACAAAACTTCGGGAGTATTCTGCTCGTGTTGTAGACTCTAGATATTCCATACAATGCGTACTATGTATCTTATTAGTAGTTTTAAAATACAATGCACATGTGTACATTTTTGAACTTAGTACACATACATACAATTCATGTTATACTACTGCCTAAATGAATATATTATTCATTTATCGATAAATGAATAATTTATTCATTTATATATAATGAATAATCTCGCTAAATGAATATATTTATGATGGTTTCAAAAATATTCATTTATCGAGATTTAACCGTATACATTTGAAAAACATTATCATTTTACAGTTTTCATTAATTATCACAGGCCCTATTTGCAGAGCCACATTCCCTATTTGCAGAGCCCAAATCCAACAAAAATACAAAATTACCCTCAATAAATAATAGTACATTTTCTTTAATTTTGACCCACTTCTTCCATTTAATTTCATCTGGCATCAAACCTTGGCAGCGCCACCAATCTTGCCGCCGCCGCCACCGACCCGACCCGATACGCCGACCCGATGGAAGATGACGATGAAATCCAGTCCCCGCAGAGCGGATCTCGATCTCCGATCTCCTTCTCCTCGCCGCCGCCGGCTTCTCCTCCGAGGAGTGGACCGAGAAAGGCCAAGAGTTTTTGCAGTCATCTGAGCTGCTGCTGCTGTCGTCTTTTGTTACCATATTCGGTCGCTTACTGTCATTATTAACTCCCCATCCCTTGTGACCTCTACTAACCACGGTTCTCATCTTACGCTTGTGATTCACAAATTGCACTTTCTTTTCTTCTTGAATCTCGGGCTCTCGCTCTTCAGGTTTGAATGAGTCAGAAGGCATAAAATTTCTCCGAATACCATCTCTGAAAGGACCCTCAATTTTCTACAACATTTTCTGCAAATGATATTCCCTAACTCCTCGCTTATCCAACGCGGATATTAAAGCATCAAATGCGTCTTCAGTGTCAATAAGCCTCTAGTGACCATCAGGAGATTCCACAAATATCCTACCAAACAGCCAATATCGGTTTCCCCTTCGATCTGAACCTAGAGGTACTGATCTGTAGGCCTGCCTCTCCTCAGCTCGAGCTTTCTTAAGTGCAGCGAGAATAGCACGAACTGAGTTCCCTTCGTTAGCGATACCAATCAAGAGAACCAAAGCATTGATGCGCTCCTCCACGGACAGTTCAGAATATTCTTGCACAGATGTTTCCTTCTTCTCTACAGGAATATCTTCTGTTATGTTGTCATTGCCATCATCTATGTCATCATCTTCAGCACTGAAAGCGCCATTTTCTCCCGACTCAGAGCCGGATTCTTCTGCTATGTTGTCTATTTCCCCATCCTCAGCAGTTGAAACGCCACTAACAAATCTCTGGACCTTATCCCGAGCTTCTTCAAGTATAGCCTCGGCATCAGCAGGAGTCTTCCTGTAAGCAGGTCGCACGTTGTAGGTAGATGGAGCGATTTTCTCAAAAAGTCGAGGGTCCCATGAAAAAGCAACTGATTTTCTCAAAATGTAGATATAGTCTTGCTAGTTGCTGATGAATCACGGAGCCCGGATTTCTGAATCTTCCCAGCCAGATCAACCACATTTAAGCCCTTGCTTCCCTCGAGTGTAAGCACGTGGTAAGCAGCGAATCTCACAGTTCCCGGTGTTAACCGATGCTGCTCTTTAGATCTCATCGTGTTAGCTGCACTCTTAGCAGCTGATCCATCTCGGAGACTGGCCACTATATCTTCACATCCTTTAGTGTCATCATCGCCGGTTTCATTGTTGTTATCCTTCTTCTTAAGCTCTGGACCGAATCCAGCAGAAACAACGATTTGCCTCGAGATTTCAGGCCATGAAAGTGGATTCAACTGCTTTTGCCAACTATGAATGTCAAAGCCACAAGCTTTTGCCCCTTCAACTATCTGAGGATGTCCACCTTCATGACTAAAAACACTGTACTGATTAGCTCCAGGTCCAGCTGTAGGTGTTCTAACAACATCCTTAATGATCATCTTTAAAAGAGCAATGTGGATCTTACCCAGAAGCCTCGAATCACTGTCATGGAGAGCTTGAATGAACTCGTCGATGGTGAAAGAACTGAGCCCTAGATGATCAGCAAAAGTGATGCAAAACTTCCAAACCATGACTAAATTCCCCACATTTTCTTCCGAATCAACACCGAAAGACTTCTTCATCTTCACAGATTCAGGAGGAAACTCACACAGAGAATCCCTGAATAACTCGAGCTCTTGAAGAGCTTCATAGTCAAGAAGAAGAATCGATGGCAGGCCTCTACTAGCAGCAGCCAATTCCATCAACTCCAAACGCTCATTCTCGATTGATCCCACAACGATCTTCTGAGCAGCTGCTGCCCTCTCCATTGCAGCCTTCTCCTTCTGTCTCTTCATCTCCGCTCGCAACAGCTCCTTCTGCATCAGCCTCTCATTCCTCTCCATTTCGAGACGCATTCTCTCTTCCATCCTTTGCTGCTCCCTCATCAACCTCAGCTCTTCCTTCCTCCTCAATTCATCTTCCTTCTTCATCCTTCTCTCGAGCGCTTGAAAATCTCTGCTCTTCTTCATCATCACCATGGCATCATCTTCATCATCATGAATTGGCCTACCAAAAGCACCAGGAGGCAGGACATCAATCTCGACCCCGAGTATCGGTCCACTCCTCCGCCTCAGCCGCGCTCAGCCTCCAACGGGAGGATCACCGTCACGGTGGCGTCTGCGCCGCCGCAGTCACAGATCAACAGCAACCTAACACTCGATTCCACCTCTTCAACGTCCAAAACGACGCCGTCTCCACTCCCCCTGCCGGTGAATTTCTCCGGCAGCAGCAGGAGCCTTAGGGTTCCGATGGGGGTTCCGATCAGATCCGCTCTGCTGACACCGTTGCTGCGCCTGAGCAACATGCCGGAGAAGTTCGCTCAGAGAAACCCCCACCTCTTCCAGAAACGAGCCATGGATTCCGACGAAGAAGATGATGATTCCGATCAGGACCCGAACCCGGAATCCCTCGACGAGCTCCCAACTCCGCTCACCTCCTTCAAGAGGCAGAGGACCAATCAGAACAATAGCCGCCGATCAGCTGCCGCGAAACCACCACTGCAATCCAACAACAGGGAGAAAGAGAAGGAGAATATAACTGTCTCGAAACAGCTCCGGCGAGAACAATATCCGGGGAGGAGCGGTTATGGAGTTCACACAGGCGATTGTGAAGTTTTGATGCCAGATGAAATTAGGTGGAACAAGTGGGTCAAAATTAAAGAAAATGTATTATTATTTATTGAGGGCAATTTTGTATTTTTGTTGGATTTGGGCTCTGCAAATAGGGGATGTGGCTCTGCAAATAGGGCTCCCCTTAATTATTACCCTCGGAAATGCCCAAAAGCGATGATGGTCATCCAAATATATTCCAAAAGTAACTAAATTATATATTAATTAGACTGATACTGTCTATACCATTACATATTTAAAACCTAATATAATAAAAAAATTAATGCTGCTCTCGGAGATATTAACTTGACACTGCAAAAACAACCAAAATCAATTGACAGAGTGAGGTTTCTCGTACATCAATTGTACTACGCCAAGCAGGGATCGACTATAGTTAGAACACCACTTGATCGATCCCGTGCATGATTTATATTTTCCAAATTGCTAACACCATAAAAGACACAAATCACGCATATAAACATGACTTGTAAATCAACAAAACACGAATTATAAATCAGATCAATAACTCAACACGAGTTTTACTACCAGACCAAAAATAAAATAGTGACTTGAAAAAACCGAACCAAGCATTTTACGCAAAAAATATAAACGATCAAATAAGAAAACAATACAAATGTACAAAAATTTTAAACTTATCAATAGAAATAATCATACTAATACCGATGTGGCAATTCACACTTACTTATGTCAAACCAATCAAATCTAATTACACTACAAACGAAGGTAGTTTTAATCACACGTCTTAATCACACCAAGATTTTAATGATGTGATTAAAAAACATTAGTCACACTTATTTAGATTTAAATGTGATTAATTAAATTATTAATCACATGTTATGTGACTAATGTAAATTTACTCACATAAATTATAATATTAAATTTTGACCGTGAGTAATTAGTATTGATCACATTGATTTTTAAACTATAAAAAATTGTAATGTGGTGTGACCAATAGATTCAATCATTTAATGAAACTTAGCTACTAATTAAAAATTAACGGTGAATATGAAATTAGGGACGAAACTGAACTAAATGAGGACTAAAGTGAATTGCGCGGGGTCTTTTTTATAAACTTTGAAATATACCGAGGACTAAACCGCAAAATGAAACTTAAAAACTGATTAATCATGATCTTCTTCCCCGAGTTGCGATTCTTCTTCCCCGATATTCAACCCGAACCGCCATGCTCTTCCCAGTCCTCCATTTCTCGAGGTCACCAGTTAATCTTAACCCAATTCGTCGCCACCGGCGGTCGAATCACCACCAACACCACGATCAACTCCTTGCTCCGGCGGCTTCCGCGTGGTCCTAACCTGCTTCCACAGTGATGGTAGTCTGCTCGTCAGTTCGTCAGCTTAGGTCGGAGCTCGGTGACGCTGTTCTTCAGTTTGATCCTCTGCTTATCGCTCAATGACGAAGATGTGATTGAATTTTGACAATTTCTAGGGAGAATTCCAGCAAGGATCGTCGGTTTTTTGGTTGAGGCATTTTGACAAACAGTTTGTGTGCATGTTCTTCAGCTCTTTTTTCCCCTTTTCAAGTTGTGACTTTTCATTGCTTTTTGTTCTTGTAATTATCATCGTCACCAGTAATAGAAGAAGAGAATGACAGGTGAGGAGGCAGATCAGATGGAGCACAAGCTTATAGAGGCTAATCAGATGGAGCACAAGGTTGGGGAATCAGATAAGACGGAGTGCAAGCTTGAGGAGGCGGATAAGGTGGAGTACAAACACGAGGTAATATTGAAGAGGAGGAAGAATAAAGCGGATTATCATGTTTGGCTTTTCCTTTTTTTTGTGTGTGTGTGCTGATTGTCTAATATTTTATTTTATGTTCATATATTGGCAGGAGGTTGACCTTGTCCAGATGAAAAACAGGAAGAAGCTACATAGAGCAGGTACTGCAGATAGATTGAATATGCACGCCCTATATCTATGTCTGTTGTACATTTAACGTTGAATGAATTCAATGATTGACGTTATTCAAATACCATCTGGAAATGATTTTCGTTTTGAATTGTGTTGATTTTGATTTTGATTTTGATTGTGTGTGTTTAGATGATGACGTAACTATGAAAGTTTGCTTGCTTTTCCCTCATATAAGTTGCCACGAAAGTATAAAAGACTATTTTTAAGGCTGGATCTCGTGCTATTACATGGTTTCTGAACACTGATTGTATAACTTTGCCGCTTGACAGATATTCAGATCCTTGGCTTATTATATTCATGGAATTGGAGTCTGTCACAGGGATATCAAGCCTCAAAAATTACTGGTGCGTATTTGATGCCGGAGGCTGTTTGCTTAGTTTTCTGCTGAGTATCATTACATACATATACAGATATACTATATGCTAGTTTGATGAAAATTATTTTTGCATGCATTTTTTTAATCTGAAAACCTAATTTTGCTTGTGTAGAACTAGAATATTAAAAATTGTGATCTTGAGTTTATCGAAGAACTGGGATCAGGAAATTTTGGGATAGTGTATCATGGGAAATGGAAGGGCTCTAATGTTACAATCAAGCAAATCAAATCCAGCTGCTTCACCAATAACACTAAAGACTTGGACAGACTGGTAACAATCCATCAACATGTGCATGTAGTTGTCTTTAATTTCATAAATGTTGTATAATGTTATTTATTTTGATGCTATGATTGATGAACAGGTTGCGGATTTCTGAAAAGAGGCTCGTACTTTAGGGCAGCTTCAGCACCCAAACATTGTAGCCATATATGGGGTGTCTTCAGATGGTCCTCCCAACAGTTTGGCTGCAGTCCTACTTGAAACAATGAATTTTAGCTACTGGAAAGCAAGTCCTAGCTTGCCGGCATTCCAATTCCAGGACATTGCGGGGAAGCTCAAAGCTATCCTTGCAAAAAGGGAGGTAAGCATAATATTTTATTTACAAGGCATTTTTCATACATGAGTGTCAACATAATTGTACATCAGTAGATATAGATTCATTGAAGGTATCTTAGGAAGCATCGTGAAAAGTTTTCACTTGGCAGTCCTATAAAAGACACTGAACTGGATTCCTTGAGTTGTTTAGCAAGCAAAATGTTCATCATCAAAGTATGTCCCTTTCTGTTCCAGTTAGTCTCCATTGGAACGTTTACACTTTAGGGTTACATCAAAGCTTCTATTACTGTTTTACTTACAATTTACTTGTTCAAAATGCAACCTTTATTTCTCCTTAGATTGTAACTTTTGAAGTTCAAGCTTACCCAAACAGAATTTTCACCTGCCTTAACACGAACTTCATCAGATCTTATATTATTTTAGAGATCAAGTCTCAGGACTACATGGTTTGCCATTACCCTGTTATTGTTTGCTGGTGTGGAATTTCTTTGCTTTGTCTGGACTGATTTTCTTACTTGAATGTTCTACCCCCATCAGGGCCTTTTTGAAAATAATTTTGGAATATCATCATTTTGTTGACAGCTTTCAGAACCTCTGTGAATTCAGGTAATGATTTCATTTGTGTTTTAACAGTCTTTCAATCCCGAATTCGCGATAATTCAGATTTTGATAGAACTATAATTACTGCTTTCAGCTTAATAGTTATAAAGGGTACACTAATAAAAAACAAGTGGTAGTAGTCTATTTTTAAAGAACACCGGGGAAGAACTGCTTAATGTAGAGACAGTCCTTTGCGATCAAAGCTAGGACTTGCTTTCCGTTGATCTTTCTACGTGTTTCCCACTCAGATATTTCACAAACGCATGCCTCCAGAAGCTGTAGACCTGGTTTCAAGACTGCTTCAGTACTCTCCAAACTTAAGATGCACTCCTGTGAGTACACTTAATATTCACTTTTCCCGTTCATAATGCCATTAAAGAATGATTCTGGATAAGTTATTTCTTTTTCTTCTCGTGAACGATTGAAATCTTTTGGCAGTTGTTGTGATGATGACGTAAATATAAACGAACAAGGTGGCAGTCCAGCCCCTTCCTCCTTCCCAGGCCGCCGCCCAGCTGAGTGCAGAGCTCGTGCAGGCCGAGAAACAGATGGATTTGAGCAAGGGAGCTCGGGCTGGCGGAGCTTTTGCAGATGAGGATGGCCATTGAGAGGTGATGAAGGAGAACAAGATGATGCGGAGTGGAAAGTGCACACAAGGTTTTTGCAAGTTTGGTTAGAGAAGCAGCTTGGATGCAAGATCATTGAAAGCAGAATCTGCCGAAGAAGTAAAGAGCAGCAGTGCAGAAAATAGTTCTAGCCAAAATTGTAAAATATAGATAAATTTGGGCCAAATGCGTAAATACAGATAATGATGGGTAAATGTTTAAATACAGATACTTTTGTGGCAATTTATAATAAATTGAAAGTATTGGGTCGATTTTTAAATATACAAAAGTTTTGGATATATTTGTAAATACTATAATTACAGGGGTTAATTTGAAAATATAAAACTTTGAGACTAAAATTGCAATTTATAGAACTATAATTAGTCACATTAGTTATACTTTTGGGAGTAAGGGTCACTAATAGTAAATTGGTCACATATCAATCATGTGACGAATACTTTTGGTCACACCCCATTTGAGTGTGATTAAGTATTAACCACACTGGCAGTAATGACACTTTGTTCATGAGTGTGACCAATACTTTTAGTCACACTTTTCTGATATTTAGTTACAAAAATTAGGTGTGACTAAAAGCAACTTGATTTGTAGTGTTAACAATTACTTCCCCATCTTTTGGGAAGATGAGAAAGAAATTAAAAGAATAGAAATGTAATTAATTTATACGAACTGTGATTAAATTAATCAAATTGAGATTTCTTTTGAAGTGAGATTAAATTAACTAAATTAAAATTATTTTTATTGAACTGAGATTAAATAAACGGAAATTATTCCTCAATAATCTGAACTTAGCGTGCTAATGTTTAGGGTTAGGATTAAAAATAACAATATTTGCATTGTTCTATGGATTAGTACATTAAAATTTAACATTAACATCCTTGTGACTATAAATAATGTTTGTAGTGCTTAGTACATTCATTTGATTGTTTTATTTACTTATTTATTATTATTATTATTATTACTAGCTAAATATTATCGTGCGTTGCACGATCTATTTAATCTTTTTTAATGTAAATATTATGAACAAACTTATGAAGATCGAGGATGAAGTGTGTTTAAAGAAAAATTCAATCTGCAATTACCAATGTTGGGAGCATAAGAGGAAGAGAAGGCACCGTTATTTGCCTGATATCCTTGGTGCCAAACAGAACTCCACCAATAAGAGAGTGTCAACCCAATAAGAGGACCCAACTGAGAAAACTTGGCAAACAGAATAATCCAGTGGCTGGCAAGATGAAGGTCGTTCAATATCTCAATACTGGTGCACAGAACCTACAGCTCAGTCCCAGCATTCCAGTTCCACGGGTAGCTATTCACGGACTCCACAAGAACAGTTCGTGAATTCTTGAGAAAATGCGGTGTACAATAATCACTCAAATCCATCATCGTGTACATCGTGGATAATATGGATTGTGTGTCATGTAATATTTTCATTCTAAAATAATTATGGATAATTGCGTCATTCATGTTGATTGTGTGATGTAATATTCATGTTTTCCTTTCGTAGATGTGTTAATTAGCATGATGGACTGAAATTACCGTGTAAATTAGTGTGTAAAATAGAATTTTATAGGTGGAATGAGTTGTATTTGTAAAAATAGAAGTCGGAAGCTATTTAGTATGCTATAAAATTATGCTATAATATAGGCATACCATATATTATATATATTGAAACAACCAACTGCACATTATATATACATACGATAATGAACACCATGACAATCATATTAGAAAAAAATATATATTGGAATACTAAATCAATTACGTAGATTAAGTTCGGGTAAATAGTATTAATATGGTATACAATATTTAGTTCGGTAAAATTCGTAATCAAAAAAAACCAAAAAAGAAATATATAAAAATGGTAGGCGCCGGAATATGGTGAACTTGCGGTGGTTATGTGGCGGTTTTAGTCAAAACTACGTAGTTTCATCCTTTTTAATTTTTTTTTAGTTTATTTATTGATCGAAACAATAACTTTTCTAGTTCTCTTTAGAACTGTTGAGTACACTTGTAGAAACTTGGAACGAGAAAAGGCCGTCGATTTTATAAAGTAGAAGAATATCTTTCATAATCTAGATGTGGAAAATAATGTTCTGCAGCATGGTCCTGAAGGAAAACTAATTTCCCACGACTCACTAATTAATATATTTTCTGTTCTTACTTTAAAAAATATCTATAGTTTATTTTATATTCAAATAAAATATGCATTTCATAAATTTTCAAAATTAAACCACAATATTAAACTGTATAAAAAATAAATAAATTTATAGATCAAACAGGAAAATCATATCTTGTACTTGCATGCATTAAAAATTGCACTTTCGTATTGTTCAGAGGTAATTAAACTTGACGTGATTCATTTAGTTCGTACATGCTAATTTCATCCATTTTAAAGTGTTCAGTCTGATATTTTATTTCATGTAGTTTAAAATATAGTATAATTTATGAAAAATTCTTAATTATTATAATTATAGAAATTAAAATACAACAATATAAGATACAATAATTTTCAATGTATTTTGAACTATGTTAAAATACAGAGCTGTCACTGACGGAATTAGGGGGTTGCCGGAGGTGACGGCGGCAAGGCAACCCCAAAATTTTAGGGTTGAAAAATTAATTTACTTCAGGCGGTAGTGCGGTAGAATAATAATGGAGAGCAACATCCGTGCCATTTTAAAATATAACTATTCAACAATTCTATGAGTTCTAGTCTGGTTCTGTTAATGAGAATTGTGTATAGTTTTTCAGATTTTAAAGTGTGATGAGGTATATATTTCGACCTGAAAAATAAAGAATTAAAAGCCAAAGTCCTACATGATTATGAGGCTGCAGAACATTCAGTCAAGTTTCTTATCTTAAAGTTTCATTCATTTGTTTTGAAAAGTTCAATATTAGGAAATTAAATTCAAAAAATCACGGTTGTGACTTTTCTTGTGGAAGATTAATTATAGAAGCCATCCACAAACTCAACTCTAGATCTTTATTAGTTAAAAAAAAAAAAATCTATATAATACTCTATTTTTCTCGTGAGATTGATGTGTCATTGTACAACTAGGGTTATAATGAATACAAAAGACAAAAATGACCATGCATTAGCCACCTTTGAAATGTCAACATAAACCTAATTAATTAAGTATAATTTTACCACAGCTTATATTATAAATAGAAGGGCTTTTCCATGAACAAATCATCAACCCATCCTTAAACCGGAGTTTCCAAGATGAGATCTGTAGCTCTTGTTTTCATCTGTTTAGCCCTTGTTTCATGCATTAATCTCACCTTTGCCCAAAACTCTCCCCAAGACTTCGTCGACGCCCATAACCAAGCCCGGAATCAAGTCGGAGCCGGGCTCCCGGGCTTCACCTGGGACCAGACTCTGGTAAACTACGCTCAAAACTACGCAAACGGGGTTCGGAATGCCAACTCGTGTAACAATCTGGTGCACTCTGGAGGCCGTTACGGAGAAAATCTAGCCGCCGGGTTTCCGGACATGACCGGGCGGCAGGCGGTGGCGATGTGGGTCGGAGAGAAGGCCGACTATAACTACCAGGCCAACACGTGCGCTGCAGGAAAGGTCTGCGGACACTACACCCAGGTTGTGTGGAGGAACTCGGTTCGTTTGGGTTGCGCTAGGGTTCAGTGTGCCAATGGTTGGGCCTATGTTATTTGCAGCTACGATCCTCCGGGTAACTTTAACGGCCAACGCCCGTACTAAGATGTGGCTGATCAATGATCATGATCATGCTAAGAACTGAATAAAACCATATGAATAAAGCTTGTATAGCTATCTGATGATCGTCTGAATCTGATGATATATTATAACCAATTGGAGGAACATAAAATACAGTTTTTTTCTTTTCTGAATGTAACAATCATGATGAATATATGACGTTTTGTGATGGACAGCTTCTGTTTACAAAATTATATATGATTATTACGTTTACACATATTCTTCTGTTGAAATTTTGCTTTAAGAAGGATAAGAAATGCAGAGAAAATATATAGGTGGCTCAGTTCACCATTTTTTCCCTCAAAATCACGCCTCGATCCTTTAATATATTGTTAAAGGATTTCCCTAAATAAATTCTTTATATTCTATTTTTCTTCTGTCCTTTCAAATGTACCCTCAAGCAGGGACGGAACTACGCCAGGGTAGGTCTGGACCTACCCTTAAAATTCGAAATACAGTCTATAATATTGTTCACCGATTATATTTGGGGCTTTCCGATCTCCGGCGAGACGGCAGTTCTAAATCTACGTTTCCACCTTAAAATAAATTTCTAATTCCGCCACTGCTCTGGTCGGGGATGGTATATAACTTTAAGAATATGAATTATGTTAAGAGGAAAAGTGAAATTATACATGGAAAAAGTAACGCAGATGATTAAGTTTGAAAAGTTAATAGAAACATGATATGTGTACGAAGAATTCTATGCCATGCACTACGGTTGACCAGGAAATATACATTACAGCCCCGAATTTATCTTACTTGAAAATTTGTTACATTTGAATCAAATATATGAACAGAAATACAATAGTGATACAATTATAAGCTAGGATGCTTAAAGAATTGAATAGCATTATGATTTATTCTTTCCAGATTATAGATAATTTTTCAGTAATTAATAATTCAGTTCATATAATTACAATATATCCCAATTTCTCAGATTCCAATCTAATAAGATGCCGATAATAAACCCTACCTTGGTAATAAATTAATCCGTCAAAAAAATCGTTCGTGCCAACGACTGATTTGGATATGTGTAGAGGTGAGCGTAGTTATGGATCCGTAAGGTATTTAATAGTTCTTTTGGCCAATGGAATTAGGATTGGTCCTCGCGGTCATTTCGAGGGTCTAATTTCTATAACTTGGTTTATTTACTTTGGTCAAATTTTTTTAAGTTGTCCTTTTAAGGGGATAGATTATTGGTTTCAATTGAGTCTATTCGTTTTTCATTTATCTATTTAAATTTTGGATCACTATGTTATTTTATCTTACTTTCTCCCCGAAGGATCACGAAAAAATTTAGTTATTTTTATCAATTTCAAGATTACAGTTTATAATATTTCCTATATAAACTTTATTAGTTTCTAGCGCGAACCTTATGTCTATATAAACATACCTTATTCAGTCACTTTTATTACAAAAACAAAACAGTATTCTTCACTCTTCAGTAACCCACACAAATCGAAATTGTTTTTAACACTCCCGCCGATTCATCTTCTGTTTCTTGATAAGCACTCTTGGAGATTCGATCCAGAGAACCGGGGTGATTTTTTTCTTGAAAGTATTGCTTACGGGGATTCGAACCCCTTACCCCGTTGGCGAGACAAGCCTCTATCCAACATAGATTGTTATTATTATTACTACTTCTAAGTTCTAATAATATAATTCCAAGTACTTACGGTCATGCATGGTCACCATCTTGTTATGGCAATATATGATGTTTTTTAATTGTTAATCTTGTTTAAAAATATATTTTATATTCCAATTTCCTGCAGTGACATTAAATGTTTTCAAATCAAACAAATAATAATGAAGAATAAATAAAATAGTTGATACTTACACATAAAAATAATCACAAACATATATATCAAACATGACGATGACTTTGTGATTTAGATTGATCAGCAAACCCTAGAATATAATGCATCAATTGTTTTATTTGAATAAAGTCATGTAAAAATAAATACGTACAAACAACACATAAACTGAAGGTGTATTTATAAAATACACACAAATACACACACTTCAGGTATATTTCTATAACACATACACACACTCAAAGTGTTTTTATAAGACACACAAATGCACACACCAAGGTGTATTTAAAAACACACACATACACACACTCGAAGTGTATTTCTAACACACACACATATACACACACTCAAGGTGTATTTAAAAACACACACACATACACACACTCATGGTGTATTTGAAAAACACACACATACACACACTCAAGGTGTATATGAAAAACACACACATACACGCACTCAAGATGTTTTTTTTTTTGAAAAGCAGTGGGACTCATCTCATTAATAAATTCGGGCAGTACATCAATATCCTACGATGTAATTGCATAACGGTAGTCTCGATGGACTATTAAAAAAACCTAGCTAATATACTACCTAATCAATAAGACTCGCTGTTAGGCTCACATAAGGGGGTGAGCCTCCCACAATTCAAGTAGACTCATACACAACAAGCAAGTCTGTCCATGATCCAATCGCTCCGGGTTGTGAATTGACGGTCACATGCCATATGGCACCCTGCTACTCGACCCATCTTGGAACAAAATGGTGTTGTGTCGCATCCGGACTGCTACACCCACTGTACATCTCGCTGTTGTGAGTCCGCTGATTGATGTCGTGTGTCGATTGAGAAGTGTCAAGTGCAAGCCTTTCCTTTTGTTTTATAGCAGCCCGATACTGCGTATCCGTTTTTTTGTAACAGCACCAGTACTGTGTCGCCGTTTTGATAAGCAGCACGAGACTGCATCGCCGGTTTGTTTGTGCAGCACGATACTGCGTCGCCTCCATATTTATTTAGTCCGCCTTAATTCAAAGACCATCCACTGGATTACCTCAACTCCACAATTCCATTAGGGAACGCATTGAAGGTTGAGACTGGATTTCTCCACACGTCAGTTGGGAATGGTCTGACCCGCTGAAGGCACGGGCTCCGACCCAGCAATGTTGTCTGGCACGTGACTACTGTAACCTACAAACAAAAAGAACAGAAGCCACCGCAACAACCGCAACACCATCTGTTCTTGCTCATTTTTATCACTTTGCCCTCATTCTACAACCCCACCGTAACCTCATACTACCACTTTTTATCACTTTTTATCACCGCAACCTCATACTACCAAGAGATTCTAGGATAACTGCAGTCTACCTAGAGGTCTACCCCTCATAGGAGGGTTTATGGGCAGTGATTGGCAAGGCTTTAGATTCAGTTGAAAGGACTTGAAACAAGAAAAGGTTGGGTGGATCTAGAGGAAGACAAGGAGAAACTAACAAAAAACTGGCTAAAAGAAACAGCTAGGTAAATAGGCAATCCATGCCATGGATAACCCTCTCCCTATTTATTTTATTCTGTGTTTTAGGTATACTCAGCTGGCTACCACCGCTCCATATTTCATAAGAAACTCTAGGAGGTAATGACCGGATTTCTCCACTCAACAGTCAGTAACACCTAATCCCATATGGGAGGTTCCGGGTTTAGACACATAATGTAAAGGAAAAGGAAAAAGAAATAAAGCCACCTCCTCGGTCTAAATGTGCCAATTTCAGTAGAAACTTGCAAGTCTGCCCGAGCCGACCCAAGCCGGCCGAACCGACGAGCCGCTCAGCAGCCCAAGGTCCGGATCCGCGTCCCCAGGTTGTCCGCGCCATGGATCTGGTCCGAGCAATCCCCCGTGCTGGCCGCCCTTGATACCCCTCTTTTCGCCACTGTGTCGGATCGGAGGGCGCGTCTCCGGCTTCTGTTGGAAGCGTCGGTGTTCGCCGTCTTCTCGCCGTCGCGGGGCGACAGCGGCATTGGCGTTCGGAAGTCGCCTCCGACCGGTCGCAGGTGCAGCGTCGTTGGGCATGGATCTGGTCCACCTGTAGTGGTTGGGTCCGCTTTGACCGAGCACGGCTTCGGGCAGTTCGGTTGGGAGCGGTGGCGACCCGCTCCCGGATCTGTGCATGCCGTCCGGCGGGCTGGCTGGGCGGATCTGGTCGGCCGGATTGTGGCCGTTGACCTAGCAAGTCTCGGGTTCTTTAACTGTAGTTTTGCGAAAGAGAGAGATGGTTTCTGGTATAAGTGAGGGAGGGGAGGTTTCAAACGGAAAGGAAGGTGTCGGGGGAGACCGCCAGCCGGTGAAAGCACCGGCGGTCTCAACTGTATAAAGTGGATATGGCTTTTCTTTGGGAGAGAAAAAGGGCGTTAAGATGTATTTGAAAAACACACACATACACGTACTCAAGGTGTATTTGAAAAACACACATACACGCACTCAAGGTGTATTTTAAAAATACACATATACACGCACTCAAGGTGTATTTTAAAAAACACACGTACACGAACACAAGGTGTATTTGAAAAACACACACATACACGCACTCAAGGTGTAGTTGAAAAACACACACATACACGCACTCAAGGTGGATTTGAAAAATACACACATACACGCACTCAAGGTGTATTTGAAAAACACACACATATACACGCACTCAAGGTGTATTTGAAAAATACACATATACACGCACTCAAGGTGTATTTTAAAAAACACACGCGTACACGCACTCAAGGTGTATTTGAAAAACACACACATACACGCACTCAATGTGTAGTTGAAAAACACACACATACACGCACTCAAGGTGTATTTGAAACACACACACATACACTCACTCAAGGTGTATTTGAAAAACACACACATACACGCAGATAAGGTGTATTTGAAAAACACACACATACACGCACTCAAGGTGTATTTGAAAAACACACACATATACACGCACTCAAGGTGTATTTGAAAAACACACACATATAGACGCACTCAAGGTGTATTTGAAAAACACACATTGATACGAGTATAAATGGATAACTAGGTTAATTAGGAATTATTCTCTTACCAAGAATTTTCTTATAAATATGTGTTTTAATTTTATTAAGATTTAAATTATTTTCCATAATAGTCATAGAATTAGAATTATTATTTCCAGATTAATGTTAGAATTGTGATTTTATTTGAGGTTATAAATATAAGCCTCAACCTTGTAATTTGGGGGAGATTTATTATAAAGAAAAAGGAGGTTTTCCGGATTAATTGACAGTTGTTCAATTTCAAGATTCAGTTGAGTCGCCCATGACAGGTGTTCGTGGTTTTTAGTTAATTGGCTAACAGCAGTTCAAGCGATTTTCATATCCCAAAAGCAATTTATATATATTCCGCTGCAACAAAGTAAATTACTGAGAAAATACGCATCACACATACACGCACTCAAAGTGTATTTGAAAAACACACAAACACATTCAAGGTGTATTTAAAAAACACACACACATTCGAAGTGTATTTCTAACACACACATATACACAAACTCAAGGTGTATTTAAAAAACACACACATACACACACACTCAAGTTGTATTTGAAAAACACACACATACATGCACTCAAGGTGTATTTGAAAAACACACAAATACTCGCACTCAAGGTGTATTTGAAAAACACAATAACACATTCAAGGTATATTTGAAAAACACACACATACACGCACTCAAGGTGTATTTAAAAAACACACATGTACACACACACTCAATGTAGTTTTAAAACACAAACAAATACACACATTCAAGGTGTATTTTTAAAAACAAACACGTATATACACAATCAAGGTGTATATAAAAAACACGCACATACACACACCCGAGGTATATTTAAAAACACACACACACACGTACACACACTTGAGGTGTCTTTAAAAAACACACACTCAATGTGTATTTCCAAAACACACAATACATACAATACAGGCACTCAAGGTGTATTTAAAAAACACACATACACGAACTTAAGGTGTATTTGAAAAACACACACATACACGCACTCAAGGTGTATTTGAAAAACACACACAGACACGCACTCAATGTGTATTTGAAAAACACACACATACACGCACTCAAGGTGTATTTGAAAAACACACACATACACGCACTCAAGGTGTATTTGAAACACACACACATATACGCACTCAAGGTGTATTTGAAAAACACACATACACGCACTCAAGATGTATTTTTTTTTGAAAAGCAGTGGGACTCATCTCATTAATAAATTCGGGAAGTACATCAATATCTCAGGATCTAACTGCATAACGGGTAGTCTCGATGGACTATTAAGAAGAAACCTAGCTAATATACTACCTAATCAATAAGACTCGCTGCTAGACTCACACAAGGAGGTGAGCCTCCCACAATTCAAGTAGACTCATACACAACAAGTAAGTCTGTCCATGATCCAATCGCTCCGGGTTGTGAATTGACGGTCACATGCCATACGGCACCCTGCTATTCGACCCATCTTGGAACAAAATGGTGTTGTGTCGCATCCGGACTGCTACACCCGCTGTACGTCTCGCTGTTGTGAGTCCGCTGATGGATGTCGTGTGTCGATGGAGAAGTGTCAAGTGCAAGCCTTTCCGTTCTGTTTTATAGCAGCCCGGTACTGCGTATCCGTTTTGTTTTGTAACTGCACCGATACTGTGTCGCCGTTTTGATAAGCAGCACGAGACTGCATCATCGTTTTGTTTGTGCAGCATGATACTGCGTCGCCTCCATATTTATTCAGTCCGCCTTTATTCAAAGACCATCTCCACTGGATTACCTCAACTCCACAATTCCATTAGGGAACGCATTGGAGGTTGAGACTGGATTTCTCCACACGTCAGTTGGGAATGGTCTGACCCGCTGAAGGCACGGGCTCGGACCCAGCAGTGTTGTCTGGCGCGTGACTGGTGTAACCTACAAACAAAAAGAACAGAAGCCATCGCAACAACATCAACACCAGCTGTTCTTGCTCCTTTTTATCACTTTGCCCTCATTCTACAACCCCACCGTAGATACTACCAAGAGATTCTAGGATAGCTGCAGTCTACCTAGAGTTCTACCCCTCATAGAAGGGTTTATGGGCAGTGATTGGCAAAGCTTTAGATTCAGTTGAAAGGACTTGAAACAAGAAAAGGTTGGGTGGATCTAGAGGAAGACAAGGAAAAACTAACAAAAAACTGGCTAAAAGAAACAGCTAGGTAAATAGGCAATCCATGTCAGGCATAACCCTCTCCCTATTTATTTTATTCTGTGTTTTAGGTATACTGAGCAAGCAACCACCGCTCCATATTTCATAAGAAACTCTAGGAGGTAATGACCGGATTTCTCCACTCAACAGTCAGTAACACCTAATCCCATATGGGAGGTTCCGGGTTTAGACACATAAAGTAAAGGAAAAGAAAAAAGAAATAAAACCACCTCCTCGGTCTAAATGTGCCAATTTCAGTAGAAACTTGCAAGTCTGCCCGACCCGACCCGAGCCGACCCAAGCCGGCCGAACCGACGAGCCGCTCAGCAGCCCAAGGTCCAGATCCGCGTCCCCAGGTTGTCCGCACCATGGATCTGGACCGAGCAATCCCCTGTGCTGGCCGCCCTTGATACCCCTCTTTTCGCCACTGTGTCGGATCGGAGGGCGCGTCTCCGGCTTCTGCTGGAAGCGTCGGTGTTCGCCGTCTTCTCGCCGTCGCGGGGCGACAGCGGCGTTGGCGTCCGGAAGTCGCCTCCGACCAGTCGCAGGTGCAGCGTCGTTGGGCATGGATCTGGTCCACCTGTAGTGGTTGGGTCCGCTTTGACCGAGCACGGCTTCAGGCAGTTCGGTTGGGAGCGGTGGCGACCCGCTCCCGGATCTGTGCATGCCGTCCGGCGGGCTGGCTGGGCGGATCTGGTCGGCCAGATTGTGGCCGTTGACCTAGCAAGTCTCGGGTTCTAGAACTGTAGTTTTGCGGAAGAGAGAGATGGTTTCGAGTATAAGTGATGGAGGGGAGGTTACAAACGGAAAGGAAGGTGTCGGGGGAGACCGCCAGCCGGTGAAAGCACCGGCGGTCTCAACTGTATAAAGTGGATATGGCTTTTCTTTGGGAGAGAAAAAGGGCGTTAAGATGTATTTGAAAAACACACACATACACGCACTCAAGGTGTATTTGAAAAACACACATATACACGCACTCAAGGTGTTTTTGAAAAATACACATATACACGCACTCAAGGTGTATTTTAAAAAACACACACGTACACGCACTCAAGGTGTATTTTAAAAAACACACACATACATTCATTCAAGGTGTATTTGAAAAACACACACGTACACGCACTCAAGGTGTATTTGAAAAAACACACACATACACGCACTCAAGGTGTAGTTGAAAAACACACATATACACGCACTCAACGTATATTTGAAAAACACACACATACACGCATATAAGGTATATTTGAAAAACACACACATATACACGCACTCAAGGTTTATTTGAAAAATACACACATACACGCACTCAAGGTGTATTTGAAAAACACACACATATACACGCACTCAAGGTGTATTTGAAAAACACACACATTGATACGAGTATAAATGGATAACTAGGTTAATTAGGAATTATTCTCTTACTAAGAATTTTCTTATAAATATGTGTTTTAATTCTAGTAATTAAGATTTTAATTATTTTCCATAATAGTAATAGAATTAGAATTATTATTTCAAGATTAATGTTAGGATTGTGATTTTATTTGAGGTTATGAATATAAGCCGCAGCCTTGTAATTTGGGGGAGATTTATTATAAAGAAAAAGGAGGTTTTCCGGATTAATTGACAGTTGTTCAATTTCAAGATTCAGTTGAGTCGCCCATGACAGGTGTTCGTGGTTTTTAGTTAATTGGCTAACAGCAGTTCAAGCGATTTTCATATCCCAAAAGCAATTTATATATATTCCGCTGCAACAAAGTAAATTACTGAGAAAATACGCATCACACATACACGCACTCAAAGTGTATTTGAAAAACACACAAACACATTCAAGGTGTATTTAAAAAACACACACACACACTCGAGGTGTATTTCTGACACACACATACACACAAACTCAAGGTGTATTTAAAAATACACACACTCAATGTGTATTTTAAAAAACACACACATACACGCACTCAAGGTGTATTTGAAAAACACACACATACACGCACTCAAGGTTTATTGGAAAAACACACAAATACTAGCACTCAAGGTGTATTTAAAAAACACACACATACACGCACTCAAGGTGTATTTGAAAAATACACACATACACGCACACATGGTGTATTCGAAAAACACACAAATACATGCACTCAAAGTGTATTTGAAAAACACACAATACACACTCAAGGTGTATTTGAAAAACACACATACACGCACTCAAGGTGTATTTGAAAAACACACACTTACTCGATACACGCAATCAAGGTGTATTTGAAAAACACACACTTACTTGATACACGCACTCAAGGTGTATTTGAAAAACACACACATACACGCACTCAACTGTATTTGAAAAACACACAAATACACGCACTCAAGGTGTATTTGAAAAACACACACATACACGCACTCAAGGTGTATTTGAAACACACATACACGCACTCAAGGTGTATTTGAAAAACACACACATACACGCACTCAAGGTGTATTTGAAAAACACACAAATACACGCACTCAAGGTGTATTTGATAAACACACACAAACACGCACTCAAGGTGTATTTGAAAAACACACAAATACACGCACTCAAGGTGTATTTTAAAAACACAGACTTACTCGATACACGCAATCAAGGTGTATTTGAAAAACACACTTACTCGATACACGCACTCAAGGTGTATTTGAAAAACACACACATATACACGCATTCAAGGTGTATTTGTAAAATACACATACACGCACTCAAGGTGTATTTGTGAAACACACACTTAATCAATACACGCACTCAAGGTGTATTTGAAAAACACACACATACACGCACTCAAGGTGTATTTGAAAACACACACACGCACTCAAGGTGTATTTGAAAAACACACATACACGCACTCAAGGTGTATTTAAAAAACACACACATACACGCACTCAACGTGTATTTGAAAAAGACACACATATATTCACTCAAGGTGTATTTGAAAAACACATACATACACCTACTCAGGGTGTATGTGAAAAACACACATACACACACTCATGGTGTATTTGAAAAACACACATGTACGCACTCAAGGTGTATTTGAAAAACACACACATATACACGCACTCAAGGTGTATTTGAAAAACACACATATATATATTCAAGGTGTATTTAAAAAAAACACACACACATAGTCGAGGTGTATTTAAAAAACACACATATACACGCCTTCAAGGTGTATTTGAAAAACACACATATACACACACTCAAGGTGTATTTATAAAACACATACAAATACACACACTCAATGTGTATTTCTAAAACACACACATATACACACATTCGAGGTGTATTTAAAAAATACACACTTACACACACTCGAGGTGTATTTCTAAAAAACATACATATAGACACACTCGAGGTGTATTTCTAAAACACACACACACACACTCAAGGTGTATATAAAAGACACATACACACACAATCAATGTGTATTTCCAAAACACACATATACACACACACTCAATGTATACCGAACCCAGCCAGATCCTTCCCTTTTTTACTAATGCGAGTCTGGATTAGGTAGGGGGGTAAATGAGTCGAGTCGAGACCGAACAGGGGTATGCTCAAACTCGACTCGTTAAATATTTTTCGAGTTCAAGCTCGAGACCGAGCTCTTTTGAACATAAAAAATTGTGCTCATAACTCGACTCATTAACTTTTTGTGAGCTCGAGTCCGACTCACAAGCTTATCGAAATTCGAGTTCGAATTCGAGCCAATTGAGCTCGTTTAACTCAAAAAGCTCGTTTTACCGGAATCCGCAAATGGAAGAAGAGGAAGAGGAAGAGTTAGAGTTGGACTTGGATATGGGGTAAAATTGAAAGTTTAGCGTGTATACAGATTATACACAAACTGTATTCTAGTCATACATACCCTAATACTTAATTTAGATTTTATATTTTTTAATTATTTCCAAAGGAACCCCAATATTAGCTATATATCTAATTATATATATTTGCTCAATAAGCTCATCGAGCTTTTCGAAATAAAATTTAAAAGCTCAGACTCGACTCATTACATATTCGAACGAGTTCGAGTTTGGTCAACCCGAGCTCGAGCTCGAGCTTTGACCGAGCTTCTCGAGATTTTCTCACGAACGACTCGACTCATTTACACCCCTAGAAAAAATGCTCAAACATTTTAGTTAGGGCTGGAAAAATTTACCAAAAATACAGTACCAACCATATACGTCCAACCGAAACCATACCAAGTTATACCGTACCAATTCATTACCGAAATTGGTGGTATGGTATACCGTACCATAATCTATTATTGGTACGGCATTGGTATCAAATTTTCATTACCACGGTATTACCGTACCGTACCGAAATCATAATATTAATTAATTAAAATATATTAATTAAATTAAAATATTCATAATTTTAATTTATTAAATAAAAAAGTCTTTGGCTCTTTTTTAAATTCTTGACTAGCCTGTACAATAGGTCTTTTAGTTTCAGTATCCTACAAAACTCTGAGACTTTCAATTTTCTTTATTAAACATATTTTAAATGGAATTTTAAGGTCATGTTCTAGACTTCTAGTTGCTATTATATTTTTCATCCCATGACTTGGCTATTTTGCTTTATATGAATTATTGATGAATTTTGTGAATTCTATACATTACAATATTTCTATTTATTTTGTATGTGAATATTATTTTTTCTCTATATTTGTTTCATCGTGCTATCATAAAGTTGTAGAAAAGATCGATGAAATTATTTTTGGTATGTACGGTATATACCGAATACCAACCAAACTTATTGGTAATAAATATATGAATATAATGGTATACCGACTTGTTTGGTTGGCATTGGTATTTAAAAAGTGTGTACCAAAGTATTTGGTATGATACATGGTATTGTCTAAAAAGGATGGTATTCGTACCGATTCCACCCCTAATTTTAGTCACAACAATATCAGGTCATGTCAAATCATACTATGAACAAAGAAACTGAGTATATATATGAATTTATATAAATTGAAATTTTTTACTTTCATACCATTGGAGGAATATAATACATCAAAATCAGACTCATCATACTCAAGATCTGACTAGTTAACGATCCGCGGGTGATTTTCCCATTTCAAGTGCGACCATCGAGTTGAGCGTGCAGTTGGAGCTAAGAAAAAAAGAAGGAGGCGCTGGAATAGAAGTGTCGAGAAGCAGACACTAGTGGAGAGCCAACCCTAAGTAGTTTCAGTCATTATCGGATATGCCCATATTTAGAATAAAAAGTAGGATAAGATTTGATTATTCTATTAGCTTTTTTATTACTATTTAAGCCGTTCAATTTGAGAAACGAAAAGAGAAATTTCGCTAGAATAAGTGTCTTTTTCTGCACGCACGACGATTATTCAGTTAGTGGATATAATTTATTATAATTAATATATTACTTAGAAAATAAAGGAGGAGACGCAGTATTTTTTAACCCTCCCGCGACATCTATGGCGAGAAAGAAAAACTCAAGGAGCCAATTGTTTTTTTGAACACATGCACAGACATACCTGCAAAATAACGATTTAGTCGACATCAAGTATATGTTCATTATTGAATGAATTATTCTTACAAATCCTTACAAACCAAAACTTTAGTGAGAATTGCAGAAAGTTTACAATAAACAGTAGCATAAATGATCCAGATTAAGTTAATTAGAACAAATGTTAATTCAAAAGTATAAAAATAAAAATAAAAACTACATTCAATTGCATATATGGTTGCTCCAAAATCTGTTGATCCTCATTCAAATCAGGCCACCACACCTCCACCGAACCCAGCCAGATCCTTCCCTTTTTACTCTCTTGCTACTGCGAGTATGAATTTAGGGAAAAAATGCTCAAACATTATAGTCAGAATAATATCATGTCATGTGAAATCATATGATGAACAAAAAAATTGACTAAACATATGAATTTATATAAATTTAATTGCTTACTTTCATATCATTGGAGGAATATATTCATCAGAATTAGACTCATTATACTCGAGATCTGACCAGTTAACGATCCGCGGGTCTTCCCATTTCCAGTGCGACCATCAAGCTAAGCGTGCAGCTGGCGCGGACTAAGAGCCTGATGGAAGTTAAGAAAAAAAAGGAGTCGCTGGAGAAGAAGTGCCGTGAAGCAGCATGGTAAAAACACTGGTGGAGAGCGGACCCTGTGGAGTTTCAGTCATTATCGGATATGCCAAGATTTAGAATTATGAAGTATGATAAAATTTGATTACTCTATTAGCTTTATAATTACTATTTAAGCATTTCAATTTGAGAAACAAAAGGAGGGCTTTTTCTAGAGGTAGTGTCTTGTTCCGCACGCACGACGATTATTCAGTTAGTAGAAATTATTTATTATAATGATAATATTTACTAATTTCGGTGTATGATTTTTTTTCATTCATCTTGTGGTTGGAATGAAAGACACCGACATTAATGATTCCATCTTAGGTTTAGAGCCAATTTGAAGCTGGGAAAATAACGGAGGAGGCGCAGTACTTTTTAACCCTCCCGCGACATCTATGGGCGAGAAAGCAAAACTTAAGGAGGTGATTGTTTCAACTGGAGAAAACAAAAAATTTGAATCACTTGAGCATGACTTTTTCAAAGAGAAGATGAAGGCTTTTCAAGAAGCTCCATAAACTCAGCACCATGAAAGTGCTTAGGTGGCCTTGTGTGTTTCTCTTCAACCGGCAAGGTGTTCACGTATGGCATCCCGAATTTCACCCATGTGATGAATCGGTTTGAGCATGTCGGTGTTGCAGGTCTTCTAATTTCTAGTGCGACCATCGAGATGGGCGTGCAGCTAGAGCGGACTAAGAGCCTGTTGGAAGCTAAGAAAACAAAAAGAGGCGTTGTACAAGAAGTGTCGTGAAGCAGCGGAGTAAAAACACTGGTGGAGAGCCAATCCTTAGGAGTTTCGGTCATTATCGGATATGCCCATATTTAGAATTATAAAGTATGATAAGACTTGATTACTCTAATATCTTTTTATTACTATTTCAACCGTTCAATTTGAGAAACAAAAGGAGAGTTTTTGCTAGAAGAAGTGTCTTCTAGCTAATTTTGATGTATGGTTTTTTCGCATTCATCTTGTGGTAGGAATGAAAAACACTAACAGCAATGCTTACCTCTTAGGTTTAGAGCCAATTTGAAGATTAGAAAATAAAGAAGGAGGCGCAATATATTTTAACCCTCCCGCGACAGCTATGGCGAGAAAGCAAAATTTAAGGAGGCAAAATACTCAAAAGGAGAAAATAAAAACTTCGACAGCATTACTTTTTCCAAGAGAA
This sequence comes from Sherardia arvensis, assembly GCA_948330725.1. Taxonomy (NCBI): domain Eukaryota; kingdom Viridiplantae; phylum Streptophyta; class Magnoliopsida; order Gentianales; family Rubiaceae; genus Sherardia; species Sherardia arvensis. The sequence goes on along the minus strand of OX415238.1, from coordinate 3,587,229 downwards.
GAGGAGGGATTTTCATGAAGTCCCACGGACTCAGCACCATGTGCGGTGCTTAGGTGGCCTTATGTGTTTCTCTCCAACATGCAAGGTGATCACTTATAACAGCCCAAGTTTCACCCATGTGATGAATCTAGGATACTATAATTTTCCTCTTTATCAAGACATGTGGTATCGAACGGGTGGACGCTGAGAGCGAGCGAATCACCTTTTTCTCCATGATAAAGGGAACAGGGAGACAATACATGCATGCGGGTACTATGGCGCAAATCTGCCAGGTTTAGTGCCGCGATCAATTGTTATTTCATCACAGTAAAGCAATTAAATTCTAATATGTGTGAAACTTTCGATCAAAATTGGATCACATTACATATTTTCATCCATTTTCAAAAGATCTGATCTCAACTTTTTCACTTTCTATCTTCATTGACATAGAAAGCACAACGTGAGCTACCCCAGTTAATTATTAGATTGGTTTCTTATTTTCCATCGTTTAATTTAAGTTTTAAGCTAGGCTTGAAAATCAAACTATTTAACCGAAGTCTTTTCTCAGCGACTTGATTTGGTCGGTCTGTTATACCTTTACGCATCGAGGCTTGTCTTAACTAAGCAGCATTTTTATGAATAAATATTAACGATCAGCGTATTTAGTGTAAGTACGGCAAATCTAGACATGCTTGGTTTTTTGACCATCCGAATTCGCTAGTTTTGTTGATTAATTCATAAACAAAGTGCATAAGATTGGTCAATATGTTGATGCTTCATCGATTTCATCTTAATCCGCACGGTTAACTTTTCACACTTTTCAATGCACATATTAGATTAATAATACCTATTTACTTATATCATGGGAAAATAAAATTTTGGTATTTAAATATTATATGTTACGATTATTCTAAACGATATCAGTCTGATAATATTAATGATTATATCTATTTATATATGATAAATTTTAATAATAAATATAATTAAAAAATCGGAGTACATAAAAACACTCCAATATGCATGCATGCAAGCACCTCATGCACATGCCTTCAGCGAATTCCAAGTTTGTAAAAGTCACTCGAACGTTATAAAATGAAAGTTTAAATGATTGTCAACGGTGGAATGGAAAATAGATCAAAATTAATAAATTAGTTCGATTTAATTAATTCAGTTAATTTTACATCATAAAAATTCATCATAAACTTTTATATATTAATTTTATTTTTCATTTAAATTCGGTTCGACAAAAAAAATCACCCTATTTGATAGAAGTGGCGATATGCAAACAGGGCCGGCCTGATGCAGTGCGGGCCGAAATTTTAAGGGGCTCTAAAAAATATTTAGGGGTATTATATATATATATATATTTTATTGTTTAAAAATATATTGATTATTAATATTCTGAAGGGCCATTTTCTTTTTAAATTTGAGTCTTCTAATTTTTTTGAAGGGATTTTTCTTTTTGGAGTTTGAGTTTTTGAAAAAAATATATCCCAAAAAAGGTCCTAGAATTACATTCAGGGCCTAAAAATACGTTGCACGCCTGTATGCAAAAATTCCTCTAATTCCAATCCGGAAAAACATATGTAAATTAAACTTGATTAATTCTAACAATAAAAAGTCAAAGCTCATATTATACATACACTAAAAGTGTATGAATGTGAAAAGGTACATATCAACTTAGATCTACTATATATAAATAGATCTCCCTAAGCATACACAAATCATCAATATTCATAATCCTTAAACCAGCAAAAGATCAAAGAATTAATCATGAGGTCCTTCAATCTCTCTCTGGCTCTTATCTTCCTCTGCTACATGGTCCTCGCTTCATACATTAATCCCGCATTTGCCCAAAACACTCCCCAAAACTTCACCGACGCCCACAACTACGACCGCACACTGGTCGCTGCTGGGCTCCCGCTGATGGTGTGGAACCAGACTCTCCAAACCTACGCTCAGAACTACGCCAACTCAGTTCGTAATGCCAACACCTGTAACATTATGAAGCATTCCAACGGACCTTACGGGGAGAATCTCGCCGCCGGTTATCCGGACATGACCGGACAGAAGGCGGTGCAGTTGTGGGTGGCGGAGAAGGTCGATTATAACTATGCAGCCAACACCTGCGCCACCGGAAAAGTGTGCGGACACTACACTCAGGTTGTGTGGAGGAACACGGTTCGATTCGGGTGTGCTAGGGTTCAGTGTGCCAATGGTTGGGTTTACGTTATTTGCAGCTACGATCCTCCGGGTAACTATATCGGCCAACGCCCTTACTGAGTAATCATGATCGTGTTAGAATCATGAGCTGAATAAAACCAAGAAAATAAAGCTTAATTATGAAGCTATATATCTATGATAGTATATAAATCGGAGGAATGAATAATATTGTTTTGTATATTCGATCCTGATAAATGAGAATGAATGATATTTGTGATGGAAGTGTATTTATTTATTTTTACAGAATAATGATTATTACTCTATAGAGTAATCCATCTCGTCTCAAGGAATTTTAGTGCTCATATGTATATATATATATATATACACTCTTACACCTTTGAACTGACTTAAAATATCATTACTTTTATAGTCCATATTTGTATTTAACGTACCTGATATATTGACTTTTGAATGAGGGTATTATTGTCACCTCGTGAATAAATACGGACTATATAAATGAATAAGAAACTGCATATAACAAGGCCTACCAAAAAACTACTCTTTAAAACGTGAGATCAGTTCATGATCATCATTAATTTCCGTTTCAATATGCAATGTTTGGGTTTTTATAGTTGATAATAGAGAATTGGTTAGAATTAATAAGAGGAGTTGTTAGAATTAATTAAGGGGAGAAGTGAATTAACGAATTGATAGACCACATGTAGAAAACTAGAACTCTTAGCGTATTTAGTGTAAATACGGAATATCTAGACATGCTTGGTTACGTGACTATATCCAAATTAGCAAGTTGTGTTGATTAAGCGCATAAGATTGGTCACTATTTTGACTAAGTTTGGATTAGTGCAAGTACTTTGACATTGCTAAACTCCAATATTAGAGCAATTCAAACTTTAGAGAAGATTATTTTGGAGGATTTTGACTAAATAATTATGACATTTAGGGAATTTTGGTGACATAGATAGTTTGGTGGTTTAATTTTTTCGATTAATCAAGATCTCTTCAGATTTGGACTTGAATTTAATCTAGTCTGATTTGGTCGATCGGAAATAGAGATGTCATGTTGAACTGCTAGATAAGAGGCGGGCTGGGGTGGTGAGGAGCGGCGGGGTTAGGGTGGTGATGATGATTTACTTTTTTTTATTATACTTACAAAATTTACCAAAATACCCCTAACATATTGTATTATTTAGCAGATGATGGTCAAGAGGCCATGAATAATATATTTTATAATTTTAGAGATTATGAATATGACACCTTTATTTTAGGAGGCGTAAATGATACTTTTTAAATTTTAAAGGGTTATAATATAAACTTTATTCAAGAGATCAAATTGAGTCCTATCACTAGTTGCACTGGTGTCTTATTTGGGAAGGGATTGGTATCCAAACCTCATTTTAATTATTCAAATAAGTGGAAGTGTTATACATCGTCTTATCTGATATTTTATTCATTATAGTTTAAAATAGAGTAGTTTCATGTGCAAGAACTGTTTAGTTTACCTGGTTTCAAATGTGGGTTTGTTGATATGACTACATGAGTAAACTTGGCATTGCTTCTGTTGCTGTTGATGTGATTTGGATGGTAACTCAAGGGATTAACGCTTTATCAGCTGAAATCTATCATACAAGCAACATTTATTTGGATAACTAGGCGTTATAAATTTTTATGATGAAAAATGCATGAAATTTTTTTACGGTGATATGTTCTCAGACCCATAAGCCGAGCCGTGCAGAAGGTTGGGCCAGACAATCCATATGTGGTCCTCCCTATTAAATCAGCTATCTTGGCATCGCCCAGGGACAGAAAAGATATGATAATGACCCTTTCCACCAAGGACGCGACAAAAGAATGACCACTCGACTGAGCCTTTGGAGCACGCTCCCACTATAAATAGGAGAGGGCTCAACCGTTAAAATGTATGTTCTATCAGACTTAGATACTCTCTATTCATTCATATTCTCTCTCCTCTGTAAAGAGGCGAATCTTCATCATCATGCCGGTGCGTCTACCCCCGGGTGATCCCGGGGCTCTATTTTACAGGACCCAGGTGAGAGACCGATCGCGGGTTAGGATACCAGCTTACCCCGGACCAAACTTATCTCGGAGCTGGTCATCCCAGAGCAGACTAGTAGCATCAAGCTTAACTCTAAGGGACTAATATCTTTGTACTTGTTGAATTAATGATTTTTAAATATTCTTCTCTGTAGTTATGAGTTATTTCTCTTTGCATAGGAATTGTTTTTAAGAGACGCTTCTTGCATAGACTAAATGCAGAATCATGTATCATCTATATGAGTTGTTAATGGAACAATACTTGCAGTATTGTGGACAGCCCGCACGTAGCGAGAGTAGAAAGTACTAGTAAGGCCCTGTCAAGTTTAACTTATTTTTTGCACCTTACAGTTAAGTTAAACTATCTTCATCTAATTTCAGCTACTTGCAGCAAGATTCAGCTACCTGCAGCATGCTTCAGCAAATTTCAGCTAGCTGCAGCGTGTTTAGCTAATTTTAGCTGGCTTTAAATTATTATTTTTCAGTAATATTTTTGAAATAAAGTTGATTTATATCAAATGTCAATGATATATTTTTGTTTTGATTTATCAAATAAAATTACTTTATAATATGTTTAGTTTAGTAATCGAGAATATATCAAATCAATTTATACTTGAAAGTTACCATTTGAGCAACTATACCCAAAATGCATATCGGTTTACATCCAATACTAATCACTATCATCTGATGGTTCAATTTCACTAGTATCACCATCTACCAAATTCCAAATATGTTCAGCTATATTTTCACGTACTTCTGTCATAACTCTTTTTCGATGTTCATCAAACATTTAGTGAAATCACTAGTTCTTTGTGTAGACTTGTGATCTAAAATAGGAATGCAAATCTCTTGCATTCGAATGAAGTTATGAAACGTGAAACATACAACAATAATTGACCTTTGATGACAATCTTCAATTTGAGGCATTCTTTTTAGCACCGTCCAAGTACTTATCAACTGTCTAAATGAACCTTAGATATTCATTCTCAACGAATACTGTCGTTTGTTAAAATACTCCACCTTACCTCTAGGTGGTGCATGTCTAAACCTTGATACATGTATTCTCGCTCTTGTATCGGAAAATGGAGCCAGGTACCCAAGAACAAAAAAAATCAGGTCATGTCAAATCATACGATGAACAAAAAAATTGAGTAAATATATGAATTTATATAAATTGAAATGTTTATAGCTTTTTAAACAATTTTTTGACATGATAGATAATGACCGAAACTCCTTAGGGTCGGCTCTCTACCAGTACTTTTACCCTGCTGCTTCACGACACTTCTTCTCCAGCGCCTCCTATTTTTTTCTTAACTTCCAATCGGCTCTTAGTCTGTGCCAGCTGCACGCTCAGCTCGATGGTCGCACTGGAAATGGGAAGACCCGCAGATCGTTAACTGGCCAGATCTGGAGTATGATGAGTCTGATTCTGATTAATATATTCCTCCAATGATATGAAAGTAAACAATTAAATTTATATAACTTCATATATTTACTCAATTTTTTTGTTCATCGTATGATTTATCATGACATCATATCATTGTGACTAAAATATTTGAGCATTTTTTCCCTAAATCCATACTCGCAGTAGCAAGAGAGTAAAAAGGGAAAGATCTGGCTGGGTTCGGTGGTGGTGTGGTGGCCTAATTTGAATGAGGATCAACAAATTTTGGAGCAACCATATATGCAACTGAATGCAGTTTTTAGTTTTATTTTTATATTTTGGAGTTAAACTTTGTTCTAAGTAACTTAATCTGGATCATTTATGCTACTGTTATGGTAAACTTTCTGTAATTCTCACTAAAGTTTTGGTTTGTAAGAATTTTTCATTCAGATAACGAACATAGTTGATGTTGACTGAATCGTTATTTTGCAGGTATGTCTATGCATGTATTCAAAAAAAAACAACCGCCTCCTTAAGTTTTGCTTTCTCCCCATAGATGTCGCGGGAGGGTTAAAAAATACTGTGTCTCCTCCTTTATTTTCTAAATTTCAAACTGGCTCTAAATCTAAGAGGTAAGCATTGATGTTAGTGTTTTTCATTCCTATCACAAGAAGAATGCAAAAAAAATCATATAATTTGAAATATTAGATATAATAATTATAATAAATTATATCTACTAACTGAATAATCGTCGTGTGTGCGGAACAAGACACTTTTCTAGCAAAATTTCTCTTTTCGTTTCTCAAATTGAACGGCTTAAATAGTAATAAAAAATCTAATAGAGTAATCAAATCTTATCCTACTTTTTGTTCTAAATATGAGCATATCCGATAATGACCGAAACTCCTTAGGGTTGGCGTCATGATATGGGCGTCATGATCACCCTAGTTATTATTACAGTAACCTTCAACAACTCAAAAATAACAATTTATTACAAAAACCCTCAGAGTCGCTCAGAGGAGGACGCTCAGAGTCGGTCTGGGAAGGGTCGATCTGGGCGAGGGCCTGGCACGGAGGAGCGTGAGCGCCATAACTCTAGGATCGGAGGCAGTATCATGAGAACAAACATGGCGGAGTATCAACAGTTCCAAGCGTGGAAGGCGGCTCGCACGTAGTTCCAAACTTGCATTGGCTTCCTCCTTTTCCGACTCGGTTAACCTCAGCTGGGCTTCCCCGGATCGAGCGTCCTTGATGGCTGTCAGCATGCAACTACGTGCAGTCTGCTGATGGCGGAATTAAAAGATCCTTGTATCCGAAGCGGAATTGGAAGCTGCTAGCATCAATAAACATATATTTTGCCTATATTGGTTTTCATTTTTAATTGAATATTCGCGTTATTTAGTTCAATGAATAATAAAATATTTGGCTACGGTCGTCACAAATATTATGTTTTAATTAGGATTCTTAATCATATTTTATATTTTTGCCTAAATTGAAATGGTTCTCGGTTTTAATGCACACTTTAACATAATTGTTAATCATAATAGCCTATTATCGAATATTATGATTGCGGTAGTTTAGACAATGAAAATCTGCAAGTACAATTAAATCCTTAATTTATGTAATTAAATCCGCAAGTACAATTAATCTCCAAGTAGTTTAGCCTATTATCATGTGAATTTTCTTCAATTTTAATTTTTGATTGAGGTCTGAAATCAATATCAAGTCATTTATTTATTAAGTCATGTGGATAAAATTAAATGATGCGCGTCATGACCTCCCTAGTCCACAAGGGAATTAGAAAACTTATTGCTCCGGTCAATAAATAAATTAATAAAAAGCATTAAAAAGAATGAAACTACGTAGTTTTGACTAAAACCACCACATAACCACTGCAAGTTCACCATATTCCGACGCCTGCCATTTTTATATATTCCTTGTTTTGTTTATTTTAATTTTATTGTTTCATTCTTCATCATGCTAACTAATTAACACGTCTGCGAAAGGAAAACATGAATATGTGATATATGAAATATGCATGGAAATATTCGGTATCAATACAGAATAATGACACCGCCTCAATTATACATAATTAATTAAGTATGAAAATATTACATCACACACATGCATATGATGATCGAAATTAACATGGTAATTTCGGTCCATCATGCTAATTAACAAGGTGAAAACCGATCTGGGTTTGAGTTATTATTGGTACACAGTGATCACCATATTCAGCCGCCCACCCTAGATATATATATATATTCCTTTTTAGTTTCTTTCATTCAATAAATATATATGGTTAAGTTTTTTTTTATGAACAAATTTTATACGGTTATATATGTGCCTTCTATATGAACACAAATTCCTGCACCATAATACTTTTTTCTCAAATTTAATTACAGTTTAATATATATCAGGATCATCCTGATATTGGCAATATCAGGCACCAATTAAATAACGACACATCATCTTTAACTAATTTATGATTGGGCCACGTGTTCAATCATTACCCAGACGGGTTTAGGAAAACATGAATATGTGATATATGAAATATGCATGGAAATATTCGGTATCAATACAGAATAATGACACCGCCTCAATTATACATGATTAATTAAGTATGAAAATATTACATCACACACATGCATATGATGATCGAAATTAACATGGTAATTTCGGTCCATCATGCTAATTAACAAGGTGAAAACCGATCTGGGTTTGAGTTATTATTGGTACACAGTGATCACCATATTCCGGCGCCCACCCTAGATATAGATATATATTCCTTTTTAGTTTCTTTCATTCAATAAATATATATGGTTAAGTTTTTTTTTATGAACAAATTTTATACGGTTATATATGTGCCTTCTATATGAACACAAATTCCTGCACCATAATACTTTTTTCTCAAATTTAATTACAGTTTAATATATATCAGGATCATCCTGATATTGGCAATATCAGGCACCAATTAAATAACGACACATCATCTTTAACTAATTTATGATTGGGCCACGTGTTCAATCATTACCCAGACGGGTTTAGGCATTCTAAATTAGGATTTTAGAATTTTACTAAAAATATCTTAACCAATTAAAACATTACGATTGTACACGTGTCATTATCTTATTGGTGTCTGATAAGGCCTATATCAGGATCATCCGGACGAATGTTATTCTCATTTAATTATCTTAAAAGTTATCAAAACCGCACAACGTGCGGTACTATCACGCTAGTTATTACAGTAACCTTCAACAACTCAAAAATAACAATTTATTACAAAAACAAAAAGAAAAAAAAAGCTATAAACAAAATTTTGTGTATCATGGCTTGAAATTTAGGCTTTGACTTTGGAAAAAGATACAAGCTCCTTGGCACCAGTTGCATAGTCCTCAACAACTGCATAAAACTCAGCTGGAGTTGCATAATCATAAACCATAACATTCAACATGTATGTCATTTTTGAATTATCGACAGCTGTGGCATCATCAACCTTAGCCACATGCCAGAATGTGAGACCTTGCTTCGTCTTCCTGTTGTTTTCATTGACGGCGAACTTCCCGAGGGCCACTATTTTTGGATTAGAGGGGTAAAAGGCAGGGTCATTTATTTGAGCCGTGGACACATTGAGAAGCGAAAGAAAGATCCCGAGCGACACTAGGGTTGCGAAGATGAGCTTCGAGCTTGCCATTTTTGGTTCTTGTTTTTCTGAAAATATTTGATGTTTTTTCTTCTCTTTTCTGATAATGAATGTGTTTGAGTGAGTTAAGGATGGTATGTTGGAATTTTATAGTGAACTTGTCAATGGATTAGTGAGCTGAGAGTGTTTTTCTCTAATCCGTAGGTTTGATTAGAGGCAAGAAATTATGAGTGGTTCTGAGCAAAAGTTATGATTTTATAGGGGATGTATTTTAAGTTAGAATTTTTTTCTTACATTTGATGTTGATTCACCAATGTTTTTGTTAGTCGCCTTGCAGAAAATTTTTATATACTGCCAATATCATCACTGCTGAGACGGCTCCTTAGGACTCTAGATTTCATGATCGTCATTAATTTCCATTTCAATATGCAATGTTTGAGTTTTTAGTCGATTATAGAGAAGTGGTTAGAATTAATAAGAGAAATTGTTTGAATTAACAAGAGAAGTGAATTAACGAATTGATAGATCACATGTAGAAAACTAGAACTCTTAAGTGTATTTAGTGTAAGCGCGGAATATCTAGACATGCTTGGTTATGTGACACTACAAGAAATTACAGCTTTGTGACAAATAAATTTTGGTCACCGCCAGCCTCCTTAAATTAGGGCAACCACTAGCTAAATTCCTCAACCCGGAATCAACTTCGTCAAAACAAAGTATAAATCGTTCACAATTAAGAGCCTCTTTGGTCTCATCATCGGTATCAACACAAAATGCAACGAGCTTGTGGGAGCACACGATCCACCCGGGTAATATTCCGGAACCGGAAGAACAATCGCCCGGAGACAAGAAAGTCCCAATCGTGAAGCTTCACCGATCTAACAAGCCGGCCCTGCAGATTAAGCCAGCGCTTGGAGACTAGCGCATTTGAGTTCCTCTTAGAATTAGGGAGCTTGTAGAGGATCCTGAGGAGGATTTCATCGGAAAGGAGGGAGATTTAATCAGAAATAACTTCTAGGAAATCGAAAATTGGGGTTTTGGCTGGCTTTTGGGATGAATCGAGAGAAGAGGTTTTGATGGGGGAGGATGATGATTCTTGGTCGGGGTTTTGAGGCGCATGGTGAAGAGGATTTTGTTGCAGCGTTTCCGGGAATAGGATGACTCTGGGCTGGGGCGTCTTCAGAATGGTGGCAGAGATCGACCGGGCTGGGGCTTCTTTGGAATGGTGGCGGCGGGGAGGTGTTGGTGGAGAAGAAGTAGATGACAAAATGACTATTTTACCCCTATAATTTGGGTGTTTAACATCCATGTAACGGTGTTACAGTCGTGATCTGCGTCCTGATGATCCGCACAGATGACGGATGAATGATGCCTGCTAAAAACAGATGAACTCTCGGTCAGGGCGGGGCGGCTTGTTGTCGTTCCCGCTACGATGCTTAAACCAAAAAGTTGTCGGGGAGAATTGCTCTGTAGTGAACAGTGTCTGGTGAACATACCTCTCTCCTTGGATATTAGTGAGGTATATATTTATAGAAGGGAACCGGGGCCTGGTCAGTCACATCGCGAGGCTGGGTTGTCTGGAAGATGCTCTTGCTAGGCCAGGTAGGATTCTAGTCTGCGATCGGGTCTAACCCGAATACCATGAGTGCTGAGGGGCCGGGATGAGCCATCCTGGATGGTGAGGCCACACACCATATAAATTATATTTTCAGGGGTCATGAACCATGCATTTTATTTTTAGGGGTCACAAACTATATGTTTTGAATTTTTATGGGGCATATTTTACACTCTAATCTTATTCCGTATGTGTGATTTGGTTTTTTTAAAATTTGCTTTAATTAGCCAATGAATTTAGTCCAAGCGGAATAAGTAGGTTTTTTTTGATATTTTTATGAAGGTCTCATATTAAGTTTTATGAAACTTTTCTTTATTTCATACATGATAATTTTTGTTCGTTTAGTAAAAAGAAAAAAAAAACAAGGACATGTTTTACTTAAATGTTGCAAGATTTGTCAAAAAATATTAAAATATGTTAATTACTATTGAAGAAAATAAAATAAAACATCCATGTGAGAAAGAATGATGTAGTAAAGTTATATATATATATATATATATTCTTTTTTCACTTACAGGTTATATATTTTCTCTATCGTAATTGCTTGTGTGTTTCAGTGTTCCTGGTTTCATGAAATTGATGATGACATTTGTGTTAATTAATAGTTCTGAATAAGTTTGGATCATCAATTTTATCCATTCCCTCCATTTTTCTTGTCTCTAATCAAACATAGGCATTAGAGAAAAACACTCTCACCTCACTAATCCATTGACAAATTCACTATAAATTTCCAACATATATACCATCCTTAAATATTCACTCAAATATTTTCAGAAAAAAAAAACAAAAATGGCAAGCTCGAAGCTCATCTTCGCAACCCTAGCGTCGCTCGTGATCTTTCTCTCGCTTCTCCACGTGTCCACGGCTCAACAGAAGGGCGGCGCCCTATACCCCTCCGATCCAAAAATAGTGGCCCTCGGGAAGTTCGCCGTCGATGAAAACAACAGGAAGACGAAGCAAGGTCTCGCATTCTGGCATGTGGCTAATATTGATGGTGCCGGAAAAGTCGATAATTCAAAAATGACATACATGTTGAATGTTATGGTTTATGATAATGCAACTCCGACTGAGTTTTATGCAGTTGTTGACGACTATGCAACTGATGCCAAGGAGCTTGTATCTTTTTCCAAAGTCAAAGCCTAATTTCAAGCACAAAATTTTGTTTATATTGTTGTTGAGTTGTTGAAAGTTACTCATCGCAATAATTAATAGATTTATGGTTTAGAATGTTTTTTTGAAATTTTTGAAAGAGATAATTAATTCCTCTTTGATGTTATATACATTTAAATTGGGTGTTTGACAAATGAAAATTGTGCATGAAATGGGTTTGTTGAAATTTTTAGAAGTTGTAAAATTGACTAAATGTTTTAAAATTTTGAATATGGACCTTCAGCTTTCATGCAACATAAACCAGGGATACAAATCAAGCCGCATACTATTCTAAAACCCATATAATATGTAGTTAATTAAATTTATTAATATATGTGATAAAGGTTACTATTCGTAATTAATAATTACGAACACCATGCATCGCATGGCGCAGCCATCTTAGAATAAATAGTATGATTGTTCGTAGTTTTAGTTGAATATATATAGTTATTATTTTAATTGTTTGTTTATCATTAAGCCGCCGCACAAGGTTGTTTTAGTTCACATAATTTGTACTTTAATATTGTATTTCTTATGCAATGCAGTAGAGAATATAATGAATAATTCCACATGCTTCTCTTCATTTCTCTTATCCTTCTTAATTAATTAGAGCGCTAGCAATAATCATACTTAATTTTGTAAACAAAAGCGGTTCCATCACAAAACGTCATATATTCATCATGATATTGTTACATTCAGAAAAGAAAAGAAAAACATTATATTATATTCCTCCAATTGGTTATAATATATCATCAGATAGCTTACACAAGCTTTATTTATATGGTTTTATTCAGTTCTTAACGTGATCACGATATCATTGATCAACCACATCTTAGTACGGGCGCTGGCCTTTAATGTTACCCGGGGGATCGTAGTTGCAGATAACGTAGACCCAACCATCGGCACACTGAACCTTAGCGCAACCCAAACGAACCGACTTCCTCCACACAACTTGGGTGTAGTGTCCGCAGGCCTTTCCTGCAGCGCACGTGTTGGCCTGGTAGTTATAGTCGGCTTTCTCCCCGACCCACATCGACACCGCCCGCCGCCCGGTCATGTCCCGAAAACCGTAGGCTAGATTTTCTCCGTAACGGCCTCTAGAGTGCACCAGATTGTTACACGAGTTCGCATTTCGAACCCGATTCGCGTAGGCTTGAGCGTACTTTACGAGAGTCTGGTCCCAGGTGAAGCCCGGGAGCCCGGCTCCGACTTGATTACGGGCTTGGTTATGAGCGTCGACGAAGCTGCCTCCGGTAGAGTTTTGGGCAAAGCTGAGATTAATGCATGAAGCAAGGGCTAAACAGATGAAAACAAGATCCAGAGATCTCATCTTGGAAACTCTGGTTTAAGGATGGGTTGATGATTTGGTTCATGCAAAAGGCCTTCTATTTATAGTGTAAGCTGTGGTAAAATTATAGGTAATTAATTAGGTTTATGCTGACGTCATTTCAAAGGTGGCTAATGCATGGTCATTTTTTTCTTTTGTATTCATTATAACCCTAGCTAGTTGTACAATGAGCCATCCATCTCACGAGAAAAATAGATTATTATGTAGATATTTTTTAATTAATAAAGATCTAGAGTTGAGTTATTAATGAAAGAGCAGAATTTGATTATTATTCTATAGAGCGAAACCATCTCCTCCATTCAATATTTTTTATGAAAGTATATTCGGTTTTTTATATATAAAAAAAATATTTGTATACCTATGAATCTACTTAAGCTACTGTTATAATAAAATACTACGCTATAAAACGTTACATCAGTTCATGATCCTCATTAATTTCCGTTTCAATATGCTATGTTTGGGTTTTTAGTCGATAATAGAAAAGTGGTTAGAAAATTAATAAGAGAAGTGGTTAGAATTAATAAGAGAAGTGAATTAAAATTGAGACATCCCATTTAGAAAACTAGCTAGGGTCATGTGTGTTTAAAATTAATAATAGAAGTGAATTAAAATTGATAGAACACGTGTAGAAAACTAGGGAAATGTGTGTTCTAAGAGCAAGTCCAACAGTTTCTTCATTCACATTCTCTATAATAGGCAAGAAAACCTCATATTTCCTATATTTTTTTGCCTCAACTCCAACAGTTTCTCCATTTTTCATTCCCTAAAATTTATTACTAACATTTAATACTACATATTTATCCAATTTTCTTCTATTTTTAAAGTCATATATTTAATAAGTTCAAATAATAATGAACAAACAAATAATGAACGTATAATAAAAGTTATAATAATATTTCATATTTGACATTACTTACTCCATAATATAAAATTATAAAAATATATTTTATAAAAATAACACATTACGAATTACAATAGTATTATGAATAATTAGACTCATCTCTTTTTAATTATTTATTACAAGTTATTTTGTTTCAATCATTAAAATAAAATGTTTGCCAAAAGAAAATTTTAGTTTAGACGTTATGACTTATAAACAAACGTCAAAATAAATATATATGAACTTAAAATTTAGTAAATTTATATTGAAAAATAGATTATACTTGAATATTAAATATCAATAGATATGTACATGTAAAAATAGTCATATGAAATCTTATTACAATCGTCTTTATGCATATTTTTAGAATATGTATTTTTGATTAAATTTTATTGTAATTATTTTGAGATATTATCATTTAAAATTATTGAAGAGAAACAATTAATGAATGAAATAACAAAAAGCAATGCAAGTAACATAGAATTTTGCTTCTCCAAATCTTCTCCCTCATTCTCTAAATTTGGAGAATCAAACCTTCTCTCTCTTTAATTTTCCTATTACGGAGAATGGGATGGAGAATCTGTTGGAGTTCAAAAAAGGCTCAAATTCTCCATATTTGAGAAAACTTGCTATTATAGCAAAGCTGTTGGACTGTCAAGTTCAGTCTGCGATCGGGTCTAACCCGAATACCATGTGTGCTGAGGGGCCGGGATGAGCCATCCTGGATGGTGAGGCCACACACCATACAAATTATATTTTCAAGGGTCATAAACCATGCATTTTATTTTTAGGGGTCACAAACTATATGTTTTGAATTTTTATGGGGCATATTTTACACTTTAATCTTATTCCGTATGTGTGATTTGGTTTTTTGAAAATTTGCTTTAATTAGTTAATGAATTTAGTCCAAGCGGAATAAGTAGGTTTTTTTGATATTTTTACGAAAGTCTCATATTAAGTTTTATGAAACTTTTCTTTATTTCATACATGATAATTTTTTTATTTTTTATGAAAGGAAAATTGTATATCATATTCAAGGTGCTGGAAAACGTCCAGCAACGTTTGAAAAAGGAACTGTGGAGTATAATTCCACTCTACATAATCCGAGCTATTATTTTTCCCTATGCTAGCTACCATATGGGCATCCGTATTTTCGTTTCTTGGTATCCGGCATGGCAAATTAAGGCCTTGTTGCACAAATTCTGCTCGAATCTCCTCAGTGATTGAGTGGCATAATTCTGGGGCATCCAAGTCTTCATGTATGATCTGCATTAGGCTCAACGAGTCTCCCATAATAGCTACATCGGACCATTGGAGATATGCCGCCATTCTCAGTGCTTCTCTCAGTGCTTCTGCTTCCACAAACATGGGGTCTCGTACATCCATTATTTCTCTGCTCACAGCCCGAACAAAAGACCCATCCGTAACCACTGCCACTGCCACTACGATGCTTAAATCAGAAAGTTGTTGGGGAGAATTGCTCTGTAGTGAACAGTGTCTGGTGAACATACCTCTCTCCTTGGATATTAGTGAGGTATATATTTATAGAAAGGAACCGGGGCCTGGTCAGTCACATCGCGAGGCTGGGTTGTCTGGAAGATGCTCCTGCTAGGCCAGGTAGGATTCTAGTCTGCGATCGGGTCTAACCCGAATACCATGAGTGCTGAGGGGCCGGGATGAGCCATCCTGGATGGTGAGGCCACACACCATATAAATTATATTTTCAGGGGTCATGAACCATGCATTTTATTTTTTAGGGGTCACAAACTATATGTTTTGAATTTTTATGGGGCATATTTTACACTTTAATCTTATTCCGTATGTGTGATTTGGTTTTTTGAAAATTTGCTTTAATTAGTCAATGAATTTAGTCCAAGCGGAATAAGTAGGTTTTTTTTGATATTTTTACGAAGGTCTCATATTAAGTTTCATGAAACTTTTCTTTATTTCATACATGATAATTTTTGTTCGTTTAGTAAAAAGAAAAAAAAACAAGGACATGTTTTACTTAAATGTTGCAAGATTTGTCAAAAAATATTAAAATATGTTAATTACTATTGAAGAAAATAAAATAAAACATCCATGTGAGAAAGAATGATGTAGTAAAGTTATATATATATATATATATTCTTTTTTCACTTACAAGTTATATATTTTCTCTATCGTAATTGCTTGTGTGTTTCAGTGTTCCTGGTTTCATGAAATTAATGATGACATTTGTGTTAATTAATAGTTCTGAATAAGTTTGGATCATTAATTTTATCCATTCCCTCCATTTTTCTTGTATCTAATCAAACATAGGCATTAGAGAAAAACACTCTCACCTCACTAATCCATTGACAAATTCACTATAAATTTCCAACATATATACCATCCTTAAATATTCACTCAAATATTTTCAGGAAAAAAAAACAAAAATGGCAAGCTCGAAGCTCATCTTCGCAACCCTAGCGTCGCTCGTGATCTTTCTCTCGCTTCTCCACGTGTCCACGGCTAAACAGAAGGGCGGCGCCCTATACCCCTCCGATCCAAAAATAGTGGCCCTCGGGAAGTTCGCTGTCGATGAAAACAACAGGAAGACGAATCAAGGTCTCGCATTCTGGCATGTGGCTAATATTGATGGTGCCGGAAAAGTCGATAATTCAAAAATGACATACATGTTGAATGTTATGGTTTATGATAATGCAACTCCGACTGAGTTTTATGCAGTTGTTGACGACTATGCAACTGGTGCCAAGGAGCTTGTATCTTTTTCCAAAGTCAAAGCCTAATTTCAAGCACAAAATTTTGTTTATATTGTTGTTGAGTTGTTGAAAGTTACTCATCGCAATAATTAATAGATTTATGGTTTAGAATGTTTTGTTGAAATTTTTGAAAGAGATAATTAATTCCTCTTTGATGTTATATACATTTAAATTGGGTGTTTGACAAATGAAAATTGTGCATGAAATGGGTTTGTTGAAATTTTTAGAAGTTGTAAAATTGACTAAATGTTTTAAAATTTTGAATATGGACCTTCAGCTTTCATGCAACATAAACCAGGGATACAAATCAAGCCGCATACTATTCTAAAACCCATACAATATGTAGTTAATTAAATTTATTAATATATGTGATAAAGGTTACTATTCGTAATTAATAATTACGAACACCATGCATCGCATGGCGCAGCCATCTTAGAATAAATAGTATGATTGTTCGTAGTTTTAGTTGAATATATATAGTTATTATTTTAATTGTTTGTTTATCATTAAGCCGCCGCACAAGGTTGTTTTAGTTCACATAATTTGTACTTTAATATTGTATTTCTTATGCAATGCAGTAGAGAATATAATAAATAATTCCACATGCTTCTCTTCATTTCTCTTATCCTTCTTAATTAATTAGAGCGCTAGCAATAATCATACTTAATTTTGTAAACAAAAGCGGTTCCATCACAAAACGTCATATATTCATCATGATATTGTTACATTCAGAAAAGAAAAGAAAAACATTATATTATATTCCTCCAATTGGTTATAATATATCATCAGATAGCTTACACAAGCTTTATTTATATGGTTTTATTCAGTTCTTAACGTGATCACGATATCATTGATCAACCACATCTTAGTACGGGCGCTAGCCTTTAATGTTATCCGGGGGATCGTAGTTGCAGATAACGTAGACCCAACCATCGGCACACTGAACCTTAGCGCAACCCAAACGAACCGACTTCCTCCACACAACTTGGGTGTAGTGTCTGCAGGCCTTTCCTGCAGCGCACGTGTTGGCCTGGTAGTTATAGTCGGCTTTCTCCCCGACCCACATCGACACCGCCCGCCGCCCGGTCATGTCCCGAAAACCGTAGGCTAGATTTTCTCCGTAACGGCCTCTAGAGTGCACCAGATTGTTACACGAGTTCGCATTTCGAACCCGATTCGCGTAGGCTTGAGCGTACTTTACGAGAGTCTGGTCCCAGGTGAAGCCCGGGAGCCCGGCTCCGACTTGATTACGGGCTTGGTTATGAGCGTCGACGAAGCTGCCTCCGGTAGAGTTTTGGGCAAAGCTGAGATTAATGCATGAAGCAAGGGCTAAACAGATGAAAACAAGATCCAGAGATCTCATCTTGGAAACTCTGGTTTAAGGATGGGTTGATGATTTGGTTCCAGAGGGCGGGGGGCTACGAGTTTCCCCGGGAGGCGTATCCAGCGGAAGTATTCACTTGCCGCCGTTTGTATGCCAAACGGAGCCTTGGTAATTTTCTCAATTTCTTTAGTTAATTTTATTAACTATACTTTTTCTTCTAGTTGTATTTAGCTTATTTTATCTGTTGTCTGGCCTTAGCCATATCTCCCCGACCAGCGATAGCCCCGGGAGGGTCGAAGTCCGGAGAGGGAGAAGGTAAAGGGACTTCCGGGAAGTCCAAGAAGGACCACTCTGAGACCGAGAAGATGGTCAAGGATACCAAAAAAAGAAAATCCGGGGAGGGGAAATCCGGGGAGAAGGGCACCGGGAATTCTGTTGGGTCCACTGTAGTCCCTCCGGCAGAGGGTCGACGATTAGCGTTTGCTATTCCTATTCCCGGGGGGCCTCCCCATAAGAAGAAGAAGTCCGAGCCTCATTCCGAGGGTTCATCCCGCTTTCCCCGGAAGGAGAAGGAGTCGACGGCTGACAGCAGCCTTCAGCGTATCCCGGAAATTCGGGGAGACATCCCTTCCCAGCGCATTTTGCTGGATGACTCTCAGGTATTTGTTCTTTATTCTAACATTTTAACTCTTCGTATTGTAGTTTTATTCTAAGTGTTTTAATTCTTCGTATAGGATCATGCCTCCAAACTACTCGAGTTTCCTGGGCTTCGAGAATTGGTCAACCGGGCATGTGACTCTTTGTCGGAGGATCTTTCCCGGGAAGTTGACCAACTGAGGTCACAAAACGCTTCTCTGTACAAGGAGCTATCCGAAGTGCACAAGGAGCTGTCCCGGGTGAAGAAGGACAGCAAGCGCGGCATGGCCCCGGAGCAAGAGGCTCTTTGCCGGGCTTTCACCGACCGGGTTTTGAAGAGCCGCTCATTCGAGAAAAAGATGATGTCCCTCTGCGACATCTCTAACGAAGCCGCCTTGCATGCCGCGTACTCTGCCGTTCGGGGATTCATCCCCCGGGAAAGCCGGGACGCATTCCGAGACGCCTGGTATCGCCCCAAAGCCAACGATCGCTTTAACTATGCGGCGGATCGGCTAATGAAGGATGGTCTCGACGGGATTGTTCCCGGGGTACTTGAAGTGTTTGAGGGAGCCCGGAGTGTTGATCCCCAAGACGTCATCGCCTATGCCGGCGACGCCGCCAAACTGGCTGAGGACAGGGCGGATCCGGGGCCAGATGACGTGGCCAATCTTGCTGCCATCGAGACCCCGGTGACCTCGGATGGAGAAGATGGGGATTCCGATGAAGAAAATGCTAAGTCCCCGATCCCAGAGCAAGAGTTCGAGCCGGTTCAGGCGAACGAGGAGGGGGAGGAAGAACTGTCCCCGGGGAATGGCAAGGCCCAAGAGGAAGAGCAGTCCCCCGGGAATGAGGATGATGAGGATGAAGTAAACATAGACACTTAGTCTCTTCGTCCTTCTATTGTTTTTTAATTGTTATTTTCTTTTTCTGGTTTCCCCCGAGCACCTTCCCTGAACTGTTCCCTTTTGTAATTCAGGGGAGAGAAAGTGGCTCCGGGGACGAGAGCGATGACTCCAATGACGTAAGAGTCTCTCTCCTTTATTTTGTAAACCTTACATTATCTATTCATTTGATATTTTCGTTCTCTCTTTTACGGGTTGATCATTTTGCTATGACTTGCCCAATCTTTATGATTTGTTTGAGTTTGTGACTTCCACTTTTTTATCTAAGTTATAAACTCAGCCTTGTTTTAATTCTAAATCTAAAACCGTTGTGTTTTGTTTATAAAGCCCCGGGATAACCCTCCGAGTGCAGTTCCTTCCAGGGCGACCTCGGATGGCGACAAACCATGCCCCCGGTGTGGGGAACTGGAAGAACAGTTGAGTCGCTGGCAACTGGACGGCATTCAGACCCGGTATCTTCTCGTCCATTCCGGGATAGGATCAGTGATCGATGAGTTCCCGGATGTCACTTCTCTAGTAACCAAACTTAGAGAGATATCCAATCAGTTTGGATCCCTTTCCCGGTGTCAATCCCTGGCTCGAGACCGAGTAAACGCTGTTCTGGATGCAGACAAGACTATTTCCATGCTACAAGCCGAACATGACGCTTTCAAATCTCGTCTCAAGGAGGAATTTGACCTTGTGTGGTCTGAACTTCCATTTTACTGCGACAAGCTCAAGTGGTTAGAGAGGCGGGGCGATCCCCTTAGGAGGAATCTGATGTTGGAAAGAGAGAACCGAGAACTGGCGGCCCGGAACCTCACCCTCCGGGAAAATTTAGTAACCCTGCAGCTGACTTATCACCTGACAGGGTTGCGTCTAGGTCGGGTTTCTCCCCCTCTCTACACTAATTTTCCCCGGGAGGTCTCTTCATTGTTAGTGCGCATGTTCCGGATGGGCTGGAACGACCCCGAGTCTCGGTACCGGCCCGCTTTCGAGGAAGCTGCAGCTTGGTGGCAGCGTCAAAGGGAGGGACAATATCTCCCCCCGTCCCTGGTACTTCTGCCGAGCCGGATTTCCCTTGATTTCACCGTTGAAAGGTATCTCGGGTTTCGTGTTTCAGTTGACCCGGAAGAGTCCGCCCGGAGGGTGTCTAGACTCCGTGAGGACGCCGCCAGAATCCGGGCCTACATTGCCCGTGAAGACGCCGCTAAAGAAGAAAGGCGTCTGGCCCGGGAAAGGGGGAAAGGTAAAAGCAAAGTCGTTGCTACAAAAAAGAAAAAATCCCCCCGTGCCCAAGGACCCGTTATCATTGGAGCTCGCCAACGGACGCCATCTCCCGAGGTTTCATCCTCGGACGACGACTTCGACCCGTATGCCGAAGTTACCTCAGGGGGTGGTCCCTCGGGGGCTGGTCCTTCGGGAGCTAGTCCTTCGGGAGCTGGTCCCTCGGGAGCCGGTCCGTCCGGTACTCATCCAGCTGCAACCCCCAATGTCCAGGGGAGCAATGTTCCTAACAACCCAGCGAACCCTCCTGCTGCTAATAATCGGCCAAATCACCCCGGAACCCAAGATGATCCGGACTCTCCTATTAGCTGGGACGGTCCTCCTTCCCTTTGTTAGCTTTGTTTAGGTTTTTCAACTTTCAAAGTTGTAAATGTTGTAATCTTTAATCATAAGTTAATGATTTGATTGTCATATTGCCCTTCCTTTATATTTGTTCAAATATTCGTTTCAGTCGCTTATTCAAGCGTGCCTAGGTCGTCCTCCGGGTGCTTGTTCAAGCATCTTGTATATTCTTGCCCTAGCCCGCCGGGTGCTTATTCAAGCGTTCCCGGATCGACTTGCTCTAGCCCCCCGAGCGCTTGTTCAAGCGGCCGGGGTTAACTGTACTTAAGAGAAAATACTAACTCGAAAGATAATCTTCATAAATAAAATGAGAAAATGCAACTGCGGGCCACGGGACAACCCAGGCTCAATCCTGGCCAGGGGTCCCAGTGCCGCTTCTCTGCCATCGTCCTAGGCATAATCCATGCCAGAGGGATGAATACATAGGAAAATCTAAGCATAGTACCTACGTAGGTTTGCAATATTCCAGTGTCTCGGGACCTTCTTCCCGGCCTTGTCCTGCAGTTCATAACTTCCCCCGGGGTGGGCTGCTACCACCTTGTAAGGCCCCTCCCAGTTGGGGGCTAACTTCCCGCTTGCAACCTGCTGGCTTTTGTCATTCCGGCGCATTACCCACTCCCCCGGGATAAACTGCTCTTTGCGAACCCTTCTGTCATGGTATTTCTTGACCCGTTCCTTCACCCGGGCCTCATGCAGGGCTGCTTTTTCTCGCTTCTCTTCCAGTAAATCTAGATCCAGGAGTCGGTCGTTCTGGTTTGTCTGCTCATCCGGGAGCTTTGATCGGAGGCTGGGAACTCCGATTTCAGCCGGGATGACCGCCTCCGCCCCATAAACCAAGCTATAGGGGGACTCGCCTGTAGCGGAGCTCTCTGTCGTTCTACTTGCCCATAAGACACTTGGGAGTTCATCAACCCAGTTTCCTCTTGCCCCCTGGAGTCGCGTCTTGATCCCGTTAACCAAGGTCCTATTGGTCACTTCAACTTGCCCGTTAGCCTGTGGGTGATAGACCGAGGTCAACTTCTGTTCAATCCTGTACTCCTTGCACCAGGTCTTGAAAGGATCATTCTCGAACTGCGCCCCGTTATCTGTCACTATGAACCGGGGAATTCCGTAGCGACAGATGATGTTCTTCCAGCAGAATTTTACGCACGTACTTCCCCTAATGTTTGTCAGAGGAGCAGCTTCTACCCATTTGCTGAAATAGTCAACTGCCACTATCAAATACTTGAAACCTCCCGGAGCAGTTGGAAAGGGGCCTACCAGGTCCAAACCCCATCGGATGAAGGGCCAAGTTCCTGATATCCCGATCAACTCCCCCTGTGGCACATGGATCAGGGGTGCAAATTTCTGGCACTGCTGACAGGAGCGGACTGCCTTTTGAGCATCCTCAAATAGCGTTGGCCAGTAATACCCCGTGCACATGATCTTCCGAGCTACTGTCCGGGCCCCTTGATGGCTTCCATTAGGGCCCTCGTGAACTTCTTTCAAAAGGTGGCGTGCTTCCTCTCCATCCACACACTTCAACCAAGGTTGGAGATATCCCTTCCGGATTAACTCCCCGTCCAGGACGGCATACCGGGGTGCTTTGACCCGGATTTTCCGGGCCTTCACCTTGTCGTCTGGCAGCGTTCCATTCTCCAAGTACTCCCGGATGGGTGTAATCCAAGATTCGGCTTCACGCACTGCCGCAACTTGGCTTGGCTGCTCATATCCCCGGATTGATGCCATCTCCATATACAGATTCCGGTCCTGACTTGGCTTGAGCTCTGAGGAAGCCAACTTGCTTAATGCATCCGCTTGACAGTTTTCCTCCCGGGGGACCTGTGTTAGGTTCACCCGGAGGAAACCCTGTATCATCAACTTCACCGCCTCCAAATATTTCTGCAAACTTCTTTCTTTTGCTTCATACTCCCCATTCACTTGCTGGACCACAATGGCCGAATCGCTGTAAGCCTGTATCACTTTGGCACCTGTCTCCCGGGCTAGGCGTAATCCGGCAAGGAGAGCTTCATATTCAGCTTCATTATTGGTGGTTTTAAACTCAAACTGCAATGCATACCGATACTCCTTGCCACCAGGACTGACCAGCACTACCCCGGCACCGCTCCCCCCGGCATGGGAGGAACCATCCACGTGTAACTTCCATTCCGGTTCCGTTTCTCCCGGGTCCTCCACTGTGTTTTCCGCCATCTCAACCAAGAAATCAGCCAAAGCCTGGCCCTTGATAGACTTCCTGGCTTGATAAGTAATTTCGTGCTCTCCCAACTCTATCGCCCACTTCATCATTCGGCCAGATGCCTCTGGTTTCAGCATGACTTGCTTAAGTGGGTGATTTGTGAGAACTGTGATAGGATGACCCTGAAAGTATGGGCGAAGTCTCCGGGACGCGTGCACCAGTGCCAGCAGCAAACGTTCTAGTGAAGAATAACGCGTCTCCAGTCCTTGAAGAGCCCTACTTACAAAATACACCGGGCTCTGCGCTCTCCCAGACCCTCGAACCAAGGCCGCACTTATAGCCTGATCCGTGGCTGCCAGATACAAAAACAATTCTTCCCCCGGGACCGGTTTGGACAAAGTAGGGAGTTTACCCAGGTGCTCCTTCAACTCCTTGAAAGCTCGCTCGCACTCGGGAGTCCATTCGAACTTCTTTGCTCGCCTCAAAATGTTGAAAAAAGGCAACTGCTTCTCTGCTCCCCGGGACAAGAATCTGCTTAACGCCGCCAGGGACCCGGTTAAGCGCTGTACATCTTTCACCTTGCTCGGGGAGGGCATGCTCAGGATCGCTTCAACCTTTTCCGGGTTCACGTCAATTCCTCGGTTTGACACCATATATCCCAAAAACTTGCCTGCCGCCACCCCGATGGTACTCTTCTCCGGGCTTAGCTTCAAATTTACCTCTCTCAACACGACGAAAAGCTCCCGGAGATCGTCCAAAAAAGCGTCATGAGTCCTGCTTTTGATCACCATATCATCTACATAGACCTCCATGATTCTTCCTAGCTGGTTTTTGAACACCCGGTCCACCATGCGCTGGTATGTTGCTCCTGCGTTTTTAAGACCGAATGGCATCTTCCTGTAACAAAAAGTACCAAAGTCAGTGATAAAAGAGGTTTTTGGTCGGTCTTCCGGGGCCATGACGATCTGGTGGTATCCCCGGTGTGCGTCGAAGAAGGCTAGAAGCTGGTAGCCTGTTATAGCTTCCACTAGTTGGTCAATGGAGGGCAACGGGTAACTGTCTTTTGGGCAGCACTTGTTTAAATCTGTAAAATCGATACACATCCTCCATGACCCGTCATGCTTTTTCACTAGGACCGGGTTGGCGATCCATTCAGGATAAGTAATTTCTTCTACCATTCCTGCATCCAGCATCCTTCTCACCTCCGCCCGGACGAATTCTACCCGATCTGCTGCCAAGGCTCTTTCCTTTTGCCTTATGGGCTTTAAATCCGGGTAGACATTCAACCGGTGGATGGCGAACTCCTCTGGTATCCCTGTTAAATCTTCCGTTCCCCACGAGAACACATCCTCATATTCCTTTAACAGCTTCCGGAGCTCGTCCTTCACCCTCTCCGGGAGGTGCTTTCCGATACTCACCCTCCCCCGGGATCCCACTTCCATGTCCTCCACTTCAAAAGAGGCCGGGTCCCCATGCACGGCTCCCACCGTGCTATCCTTCCCAGAACACTCCCCGGCTCCCACCGTTCTTTCTGATCCTCCATTCTTGGCTTCCTTCATTGCGGTGAGCATGCAGCTGCGGGCGGTCGTTTGATTGCCAATGACCGATGCAATTCCTTGGTCCGTTGGGAACTTCATGGTTAGATGGTAGGGCGAACATATCGCCCGGGCCTGCGTCAACCAGGGGCGACCTATGATCATGTTGTACGGGGAAGAGGCGTTGATGACCGCGAAGTTACATAGGACAGTGCACCTCTTGTTAATATCCAGATGATCAACAAGGGTCACCCGTAGCGCTATGACACCCAGCGGGTGAACTGTGCGCCCCGTAAAGCCTGACAACGGGGACAAGCATGGCTTCAAATTCTGTCGACCAATGTTCAATTGATCGAAGCAATCAGCAAACATAACTTCTACACTGCTCCCATCGTCCAAAAAGACTCGCTTTATCACCACCCCTTCTACTTCAGCTGAGATCACCATCGGGTCCGAGTGAGGTACTTGGGCCGGAACTGCATCCTTTTCTGAGAACGTGATTGTCTCATCATGTTTAAACCTTTTTCCCTGGATCTCCCCCGGGGGGACATATCTACTCTTGGCCTTTACCGCCGACAGGGTTTGTGCTCCATCCCCCACTATCCCGTTGATCACGTTTATCATCCGAGGTGCTCCGGGTCCCGGAACTCCTGGTCTGGGTGCTTGTGGGGCGGGGTTAGGAGCAACGTTGGTTTCCGCGGGGCGGTTGCCACCCTGGCCCTGGCCTCGGTTGTTCCTCCAGTTACGTTTCCTTCCTTGACCTGCCGGGGCAGCCGCCGGGTGTGCTTCACCTGCTACACAGTCCCGAAGCTGACCCCGCTCCACCAACTTCTGAATATCCGTCCGCAAGACACGGCAGCCTTCTGTCGTGTGACCATAAGACTTGTGGAACTCACACCATTTCTGGGCATTTGCCGGGGCCGGGACCCCTTGTATAACTGGGGGATCCGTGAAAAGGCCCCGGTGAATGGCCAAAATCTCCGTTTTGGTCTTGGAGAGTGGAGTATATGTTGGCCTGACCACTAACGTCTGTCCTCCCGGCGCAGGTGCTGCACCCTGGGCCGGGGGGCGTCTTGCTGCCTCCGGGCGGGGCTCCTGGTGAGGAGTGGCCCGGAGTGTAGTTGCTTGGGTCGCTGTGGCCGTAATCACCCGCTGCTCAAAGAAACCGACTGTGTTCATCCGAGTGTGGTTAGCTTCATGCACAGTGCAATGCATCTCAACTGTCAACTGGAGATGGTAGAAAGTTCCTGGCATGTTCTTCATCAACTCAATGTAGAACATCTCGTCTCTCAGCCCATTGACAAAGTTTCCAATCAGGGCCTTCTCATGCAAGTGCCTATCCTGGACCTTCATGGACTCAGCAATATACCGGACATAATATTGCCAAGTAGACTCCGTCTCCAGCTGCCGCATGGCCAAGACCGTGGCCAGGTTGACAAAGTTGGTTTTCATTGCTGCATATCTGTGGACCAGGACCGTGGCAAAGTCCCAGAAAGTCTTCAATGAGCCCTGCGGAAGGCTTTTGAACCAACTCAAGCAGTTGCCCCGGAGGTAAGAAGGCAACAACTTGCACTGCAACGGCTCCTCAATGTCCCGGGCCCCCATGACACTGAGGTAGGTGTGAACAAACTCCTCTGGATCCCCGTCCCCGTTGTACGTCGGAACCCCATCAGGCGCTTTAGTGCCCACCGGCCACTTATAGTTCAACACCTCTGGAACCCACGGGGAGTGAGGAATCATGCCCCGCCTACCAATAAGCCTCGTCAAACGATCTTCAATGGACCCGTTGTTAAACGGGGTGTTGTATCCACCATAAAATGGTTGTGCCTGCGGGTTCAGACCTCCTGGAAACTGCTGCTGCCCTGGAAACATCTGCTGAACGAGAGGCATCTGCTGCCCTGGAGGCATCTGCTGACCCGGGGGCATCTGCTGACCCGGGGGCATCTGCTGATATCCAGGACCACCTCTCCCATTCTTCTCCAGGTCCACTACTTCGGGCACCTTGTTGGGTGCTGCTGCCTTAGCTGCCTTCCATGCCCGAAACTCCCCAAATTCCTCCGCATTGGTATGAATCGTCTCCGGGTCTCGGCGCTCCGGGTCTTCTTCTCCGGAATCGAAATACTCCGGTTCGGATTCACAGCCTTCTCCGAACGTCTCCTGGTCCTGCCTTTCCTTTTCTTGCCGGGCCTTCTCCCTATGCTCCTTCTGCATCTCCCTGAGAGTACGCTCCGGCACCTTCTTCTTCCCTTGGCGCTTCTCAGCGGCCGCGCGGGCGATCTCCTTGCGTGCCCGCTCCTTCTCCTCAGCCGCCTTCCGCGTCGCCTGGGCAGCCGCGGCCCTTTTAGTTTTAGGACCGCCTTCTGCCTGATTGGCTTTGGAAGAGGGTTCTTCCACCGTCTTTTTAGGTCTACCGCGGGGCATGACGAAGCCGATCCCACTGGGCGTGCCAACTGATGCTTCCAGTAAGCTCCAGGATACCAGCTCCGGTACAAGGTGATCCGGGGGAAAGCTGGAATCCTAGCCCGCGGCCAATCTCTCACCTGAACCCTGCAAAACAAAGCCCCCGGGGTCTCCCGAGGGTAGACGCTCCGGCGTGATGATGAAGGTAGGGCTTTTTACAGAGGAGAGAGAATATGAATAAATACAGAGAGTATTTAAGTCTGGTAAAAAACATACCTATTACTGTTGGTCGCTCCTCTATTTATAATGGAGAGGATCAGAGAGGGTTTTAAGCTAAGTGGTCCTTACCCCGGGTGTGTCCAAGATAGCTGATGTCATGAGAGGACCACTGCTAGGCTTAACCCTTTCTTCTCCTTTGCCAGTATATCCGCTGGACCAGGATATGGGCCTTAGCCCATATCACCAATGCAAAAGGCCTTCTATTTATAGTGTAAGCTGTGGTAAAATTATAGGTAATTAATTAGGTTTATGCTGACGTCATTTCAAAGGTGGCTAATGCATGGTCATTTTTTTCTTTTGTATTCATTATAACCCTAGCTAGTTGTACAATGAGCCATCCATCTCACGAGAAAAATAGATTATTATGTAGATATTTTTTAATTAATAAAGATCTGGAGTTGAGTTATTAATGAAAGATCAAAATTTGATTATTATTCTATAGAGCGAAACCATCTCCTCAGTTCAATATTTTTTATGAAAGTATATTCGGTTTTTGATATATAAAAAAAATATTTGTATACCTATGAATCTACTTAAGCTACTGTTATAATAAAATACTACGCTATAAAACGTTACATCAGTTCATGATCCTCATTAATTTCCGTTTCAATATGCTATGTTTGGGTTTTTAGTCGATAATAGAAAAGTGGTTAGAATTAATAAGAGAAGTGGTTAGAATTAATAAGAGAAGTGAATTAAAATTGAGACGTCACATTTAGAAAACTAGCTAGGGTCATGTGTTTTTAAAATTAATAATAGAAGTGAATTAAAATTGATAGAACACGTGTAGAAAACTAGGGAAATGTGTGTTCTAAGAGCAAGTCCAACAGTTTCTTCATTCACATTCTCTATAATAGGCAAGCAAACCTCATATTTCCTGTATTTTTTTGCCTCAACTCCAACAGTTTCTCCATTTTTCATTCCCTAAAATTTATTACTAACATTTAATACTACATATTTATCCAATTTTCTTCTATTTTTAAAGTCATATATTTAATAAGTTCAAATAATAATGAACAAACAAATAATGAACGTATAATAAAAGTTATAATAATATTTCATATTTGACATTACTTACTCCATAATATAAAATTATAAAAATATATTTTATAAAAATAACACATTACGAATTACAATAGTATTATGAATAATTAGACTCATCTCTTTTTAATTATTTATTACAAGTTATTTTGTTTCAATCATTAAAATAAAATGTTTTCCAAAAGAAAATTTTAGTTTAGACGTTATGACTTATAAACAAACGTCAAAATAAATATATATGAACTTAAAATTTAGTAAATTTATATTGAAAAATAGATTATACTTGAATATTAAATATCAATAGATATGTACATGTAAAAATAGTCATATGAAATCTTATTACAATCGTCTTTATGCATATTTTTAGAATATGTATTTTTTATAAAATTTTATTGTAATTATTTTGAGATATTATCATTTAAAATTATTGAAGAGAAACAATTAATGAATGAAATAACAAAAAGCAATGCAAGTAACATAGAATTTTGCTTCTCCAAATCTTCTCCCTCATTCTCTAAATTTGGAGAATCAAACCTTCTCTCTCTTTAATTTTCCTATTACGGAGAATGGGATGGAAAATCTGTTGGAGTTCAAAAAAGGCTCAAATTCTCCATATTTGAGAAAACTTGCTATTATAGCAAAGCTGTTGGACTGTCAAGTTCAGTCTGCGATCGGGTCTAACCCGAATACCATGTGTGCTGAGGGGCCGGGATGAGCCATCCTGGATGGTGAGGCCACACACACCATACAAATTATATTTTCAAGGCTCATAAACCATGCATTTTATTTTTAGGGGTCACAAACTATATGTTTTGAATTTTTATGGGGCATATTTTACACTTTAATCTTATTCCGTATGTGTGATTTGGTTTTTTGAAAATTTGCTTTAATTAGTTAATGAATTTAGTCCAAGCGGAATAAGTAGGTTTTTTTGATATTTTTACGAAAGTCTCATATTAAGTTTTATGAAACTTTTCTTTATTTCATACATGATAATTTTTTTATTTTTTATGAAAGGAAAATTGTATATCATATTCAAGGTGCTGGAAAACGTCAAGCAACGTTTGAAAAAAGGAACTGTGGAGTATAATTCCACTCTACATAATCCGAGCTATTATTTTTCCCTATGCTAGCTACCATATGGGCATCCGTATTTTCGTTTCTTGGTATCCAGCATGGCAAATTAAGGCCTTGTTGCACAAATTCTGCTCGAATCTCCTCAGTGATTGAGTGGCATAATTCTGGGGCATCCAAGTCTTCATGTATGATCTGCATTAGGCTCAACGAGTCTCCCATAATAGCTACATCGGACCATTGGAGATATGCCGCCATTCTCAGTGCTTCTCTCAGTGCTTCTGCTTCCACAAACATGGGGTCTCGTACATCCATTATTTCTCTGCTCACAGCCCGAACAAAAGACCCATCCGTAACCACTGCCACTGCCACTACGATGCTTAAATCAGAAAGTTGTTGGGGAGAATTGCTCTGTAGTGAACAGTGTCTGGTGAACATACCTCTCTCCTTGGATATTAGTGAGGTATATATTTATAGAAAGGAACCGGGGCCTGGTCAGTCACATCGCGAGGCTGGGTTGTCTGGAAGATGCTCCTGCTAGGCCAGGTAGGATTCTAGTCTGCGATCGGGTCTAACCCGAATACCATGAGTGCTGAGGGGCCGGGATGAGCCATCCTTGATGGTGAGGCCACACACCATATAAATTATATTTTCAGGGGTCATGAACCATGCATTTTATTTTTTAGGGGTCACAAACTATATGTTTTGAATTTTTATGGGGCATATTTTACATTTTAATCTTATTCCGTATGTGTGATTTGGTTTTTTGAAAATTTGCTTTAATTAGTCAATGAATTTAGTACAAGCGGAATAAGTAGGTTTTTTTTGATATTTTTACGAAGGTCTCATATTAAGTTT
Source organism: Sherardia arvensis (assembly GCA_948330725.1). Lineage (NCBI taxonomy): Eukaryota > Viridiplantae > Streptophyta > Magnoliopsida > Gentianales > Rubiaceae > Sherardia > Sherardia arvensis. Next base: position 3,556,418 of record OX415238.1, on the reverse strand, counting down.
TATGAAACTTTTCTTTATTTCATACATGATAATTTTTGTTCGTTTAGTAAATAGAAAAAAAAACAAGGACATGTTTTACTTAAATGTTGCAAGATTTGTCAAAAAATATTAAAATATGTTAATTACTATTGAAGAAAATAAAATAAAACATCCATGTGAGAAAGAATGATGTAGTAAAGTTATATATATATATATATATTCTTTTTTCACTTACAGGTTATATATTTTCTCTATCGTAATTGCTTGTGTGTTTCAGTGTTCCTGGTTTCATGAAATTGATGATGACATTTGTGTTAATTAATAGTTGTGAATAAGTTTGGATCATCAATTTTATCCATTCCCTCCATTTTTCTTGTCTCTAATCAAACATAGGGATTAGAGAAAAACACTCTCACCTCACTAATCCATTGACAAATTCACTATAAATTTCCAACATATATACCATCCTTAAATATTCACCCAAATATTTTCAGAAAAAAAAAAAATGGCAAGCTCGAAGCTCATCTTCGCAACCCTAGCGTCGCTCGTGATCTTTCTCTCGCTTCTCCACGTGTCCACGGCTCAACAGAAGGGCGGCGCCCTATACCCCTCCGATCCAAAAATAGTGGCCCTCGGGAAGTTCGCCGTCGATGAAAACAACAGGAAGACGAAGCAAGGTCTCGCATTCTGGCATGTGGCTAATATTGATGGTGCCGGAAAAGTGGATAATTCAAAAATGACATACATGTTGAATGTTATGGTTTATGATAATGCAACTCCGACTGAGTTTTATGCAGTTGTTGACGACTATGCAACTGGTGCCAAGGAGCTTGTATCTTTTTCCAAAGTCAAAGCCTAATTTCAAGCACAAAATTTTGTTTATATTGTTGTTGAGTTGTTGAAAGTTACTCATCGCAATAATTAATAGATTTATGGTTTAGAATGTTTTGTTGAAATTTTTGAAAGAGATAATTAATTCCTCTTTGATGTTATATACATTTAAATTGGGTGTTTGACAAATGAAAATTGTGCATGAAATGGGTTTGTTGAAATTTTTAGAAGTTGTAAAATTGACTAAATGTTTTAAAATTTTGAATATGGACCTTCAGCTTTCATGCAACATAAACCAGGGATACAAATCAAGCCGCATACTATTCTAAAACCCATATAATATGTAGTTAATTAAATTTATTAATATATGTGATAAAGGTTACTATTCGTAATTAATAATTACGAACACCATGCATCGCATGGCGCAGCCATCTTAGAATAAATAGTATGATTGTTCGTAGTTTTAGTTGAATATATATAGTTATTATTTTAATTGTTTGTTTATCATTAAGCCGCCGCACAAGGTTGTTTTAGTTCACATAATTTGTACTTTAATATTGTATTTCTTATGCAATGCAGTAGAGAATATAATGAATAATTCCACATGCTTCTCTTCATTTCTCTTATCCTTCTTAATTAATTAGAGCGCTAGCAATAATCATACTTAATTTTGTAAACAAAAGCGGTTCCATCACAAAACGTCATATATTCATCATGATATTGTTACATTCAGAAAAGAAAAGAAAAACATTATATTATATTCCTCCAATTGGTTATAATATATCATCAGATAGCTTACACAAGCTTTATTTATATGGTTTTATTCAGTTCTTAACGTCTCACGATATCATTGATCAACCACATCTTAGTACGGGCGCTGGCCTTTAATGTTACCCGGGGGATCGTAGTTGCAGATAACGTAGACCCAACCATCGGCACACTGAACCTTAGCGCAACCCAAACGAACCGACTTCCTCCACACAACTTGGGTGTAGTGTCTGCAGGCCTTTCCTGCAGCGCACGTGTTGGCCTGGTAGTTATAGTCGGCTTTCTCCCCGACCCACATCGACACCGCCCGCCGCCCGGTCATGTCCCGAAAACCGTAGGCTAGATTTTCTCCGTAACGGCCTCTAGAGTGCACCAGATTGTTACACGAGTTCGCATTTCAAACCCGATTCGCGTAGGCTTGAGCGTACTTTACGAGAGTCTGGTCCCAGGTGAAGCCCGTCTTCTCACCGTCGCGGGGCGACAGCGAAATTGGCGTCCGGAAGTCGCCTCCGACCGGTCGCAGGTCCAGCGTCGTTAGGCGTGGATCTGGTCCACTTGTAGTGGTTGGGTCCGCTTTGACGGAGCACGGTTTCGGGCAGTTCGATTGGGAGCGGCGGCGACCCGCTCCCGGATCTGTGCATGCCGTCCGGCGGGCTGGCAGGGCGGATCTGGTCGGCCGGATTGTGGCCGTTGACCTAGCAAGTCTCGGGTTCTAGAACTGTAGTTTTGCAAAAGAGAGAGATGGTTTCGGGTATAAGTGAGGGAGGGGAGGTTTCAAACGAAAAGGAAGGTGTCGAGGGAGACCGCTAGCCGGTGAAAGCACCGGCGGTCTCAACTGTATAAAGTGGATATGGCTTTTCTTTGGGAGAGAAAAAGGGCGTTAAGATGTATTTGAAAAACACACACATACACGCACTCAAGGTGTATTTGAGAAACACACATGTACACACACTCAAGGTGTTTTTGAAAAATACACATATACACGCACTCAAAGTGTATTTTAAAAAACACACACGTACACGCACTCAAGGTGTATTTGAAAAACACACACATACACGCACTCAAGGTGTAGTTGAAAAACACACATATACACGCACTCAACGTATATTTGAAAAACACACACATACACGTATATAAGGTGTATTTGAAAAACACACATCCACGTATATAAGGTGTATTTGAAAAACACACACATACACGCACTCAAGGTGTATTTGAAAAACACACACATTGATACGAGTATAAATGGATAACTAGGTTAATTAGGAATTATTCTCTTACCACGAATTTTCTTATAAATATGTGTATTAATTTTAGTAAGATTTTAATTATTTTCCATAATAGTCATAGAATTAGAATTATTATTATTTCCAAATTAATGTTAGAATTGTGATTTTATTTGAGGTTTTGAATATAAGCCCCAGCCTTGTAATTTGGGGGAGATTTATTATAAAGAAAAAGGAGGTTTTCCGGATTAATTGACAGTTGTTCAATTTCAAGATTCAGTTGAGTCGCCCATGACAGGTGTTCGTGGTTTTTAGTTAATTGGCTAACAGCAGTTCAAGCGATTTTCATATCCCAAAAGAAATTTATGTATATTCCGCTGCAGCAAAGTAAATTACTGAGAAAATACGCATCACACATACACGCACTCAAAGTGTATTTGAAAAACACACAAACACATTCAAGGTGTATTTAAAAAACACACACACATTCGAAGTGTATTTCTAACACACACATATACACAAACTCAAGGTGTATTTAAAAATACACACACTCAAGGTGTATTTAAAAAACACACACATACATGCACTCAAGGTGTATTTGAAAAACACACACATACATGCACTCAAGGTGTATTTGAAAAACACACAAATACTCGCACTCAAGGTGTATTTGAAAAACACAATAACACATTCAAGGTATATTTGAAAAACACACACATACACGCACTCAAGGTGTATTTAAAAAACACACATGTACACACACTCAATGTAGTTTTAAAACACAAACAAATACACACATTCAAGGTGTATTTTTAAAAACAAACACGTATATACACAATCAAGGTGTATATAAAAAACACGCACATACACACACCCGAGGTATATTTAAAAACACACACACATACGTACACACACTTGAGGTGTCTTTAAAAAACACACACTCAATGTGTATTTCCAAAACACACAATACATACAATACAGGCACTCAAGGTGTATTTAAAAAACACACATACACGAACTTAAGGTGTATTTGAAAAACACACACATACACGCACTCAAGGTGTATTTGAAAAACACACACAGACACGCACTCAATGTGTATTTGAAAAACACACACATACACGCACTCAAGGTGTATTTGAAAAACACACACATACACGCACTCAAGGTGTATTTGAAACACACACACATATACGCACTCAAGGTGTATTTGAAAAACACACATACACGCACTCAAGATGTATTTTTTTTTGAAAAGCAGTGGGACTCATCTCATTAATAAATTTGGGAAGTACATCAATATCTCAGGATCTAACTGCATAACGGGTAGTCTCGATGGACTATTAAGAAGAAACCTAGCTAATATACTACCTAATCAATAAGACTCGCTGCTAGACTCACACAAGGAGGTGAGCCTCCCACAATTCAAGTAGACTCATACACAACAAGTAAGTCTGTCCATGATCCAATCGCTCCGGGTTGTGAATTGACGGTCACATGCCATACGGCACCCTGCTATTCGACCCATCTTGGAACAAAATGGTGTTGTGTCGCATCCGGACTGCTACACCCGCTGTACGTCTCGCTGTTGTGAGTCCGCTGATGGATGTCGTGTGTCGATGGAGAAGTGTCAAGTGCAAGCCTTTCCGTTCTGTTTTATAGCAGCCCGGTACTGCGTATCCGTTTTGTTTTGTAACTGCACCGATACTGTGTCGCCGTTTTGATAAGCAGCACGAGACTGCATCGTCGTTTTGTTTGTGCAGCATGATACTGCGTCGCCTCCATATTTATTCAGTCCGCCTTTATTCAAAGACCATCTCCACTGGATTACCTCAACTCCACAATTCCATTAGGGAACGCATTGGAGGTTGAGACTGGATTTCTCCACACGTCAGTTGGGAATGGTCTGACCCGCTGAAGGCACGGGCTCGGACCCAGCAGTGTTGTCTGGCGCGTGACTGGTGTAACCTACAAACAAAAAGAACAGAAGCCATCGCAACAACATCAACACCAGCTGTTCTTGCTCCTTTTTATCACTTTGCCCTCATTCTACAACCCCACCGTAGATACTACCAAGAGATTCTAGGATAGCTGCAGTCTACCTAGAGTTCTACCCCTCATAGGAGGGTTTATGGGCAGTGATTGGCAAAGCTTTAGATTCAGTTGAAAGGACTTGAAACAAGAAAAGGTTGGGTGGATCTAGAGGAAGACAAGGAAAAACTAACAAAAAACTGGCTAAAAGAAACAGCTAGGTAAATAGGCAATCCATGTCAGGCATAACCCTCTCCCTATTTATTTTATTCTGTGTTTTAGGTATACTCAGCAAGCAACCACCGCTCCATATTTCATAAGAAACTCTAGGAGGTAATGACCGGATTTCTCCACTCAACAGTCAGTAACACCTAATCCCATATGGGAGGTTCCGGGTTTAGACACATAAAGTAAAGGAAAAGAAAAAAGAAATAAAACCACCTCCTCGGTCTAAATGTGCCAATTTCAGTAGAAACTTGCAAGTCTGCCCGACCCGACCCGAGCCGACCCAAGCCGGCCGAACCGACGAGCCGCTCAGCAGCCCAAGGTCCGGATACGCGTCCCCAGGTTGTCCGCACCATGGATCTGGACCGAGCAATCCCCCGTGCTGGCCGCCCTTGATACCCCTCTTTTCGCCACTGTGTCGGATCGGAGGGCGCGTCTCCGGCTTCTGCTGGAAGCGTCGGTGTTCGCCGTCTTCTCGCCGTCGCCGTCTTCTCAACTGTATTTGAAAAACTCACACATACACGCACTCAAGGTGTATTTGAAACACACATACACGCACTCAAGGTGTATTTGAAAAACACACACATACACGCACTCAAGGTGTATTTGAAAAACACACACATACACGCACTCAAGGTGTATTTGAAAAATACACACATACACGCACTCAAGGTGTATTTGAAAAACACACAAATACACGCACTCAAGGTGTATTTGATAAACACACACAAACACGCACTCAAGGTGTATTTGAAAAACACACAAATACACGCACTCAAGGTGTATTTTAAAAACACAGACTTACTCGATACACGCAATCAAGGTGTATTTGAAAAACACACTTACTCGATACACGCACTCAAGGTGTATTTGAAAAACACACACATATACACGCATTCAAGGTGTATTTGTAAAATACACATACACGCACTCAAGGTGTATTTGTGAAACACACACTTAATCAATACACGCACTCAAGGTGTATTTGAAAAACACACACATACACGCACTCAAGGTGTATTTGAAAACACACACACGCACTCAAGGTGTATTTGAAAAACACACATACACGCACTCAAGGTGTATTTAAAAAACACACACATACACGCACTCAACGTGTATTTGAAAAAGACACACATATATTCACTCAAGGTGTATTTGAAAAACACATACATACACCTACTCAGGGTGTATGTGAAAAACACACATACACACACTCATGGTGTATTTGAAAAACACACATGTACGCACTCAAGGTGTATTTGAAAAACACACACATATACACGCACTCAAGGTGTATTTGAAAAACACACATATATATATTCAAGGTGTATTTAAAAAAAACACACACACATAGTCGAGGTGTATTTAAAAAACACACATATACACGCCTTCAAGGTGTATTTGAAAAACACACATATACACACACTTAAGGTGTATTTATAAAACACATACAAATACACACACTCAATGTGTATTTCTAAAACACACACATATACACACATTCGAGGTGTATTTAAAAAATACACACTTACACACACTCGAGGTGTATTTCTAAAAAACATACATATAGACACACTCGAGGTGTATTTCTAAAACACACACACACACACTCAAGGTGTATATAAAAGACACATACACACACAATCAATGTGTATTTCCAAAACACACATATACACACACACTCAATGTATACCGAACCCAGCCAGATCCTTCCCTTTTTTACTAATGCGAGTCTGGATTAGGTAGGGGGGTAAATGAGTCGAGTCGAGACCGAACAGGGGTATGCTCAAACTCGACTCGTTAAATATTTTTCGAGTTCAAACTCGAGACCGAGCTCTTTTGAACATAAAAAATTGTGCTCATAACTCGACTCATTAACTTTTTGTGAGCTCGAGTCCGACTCACAAGCTTATCGAAATTCGAGTTCGAATTCGAGCCAATTGAGCTCGTTTAACTCAAAAAGCTCGTTTTACCGGAATCCGCAAATGGAAGAAGAGGAAGAGGAAGAGTTAGAGTTGGACTTGGATATGGGGTAAAATTGAAAGTTTAGCGTGTATACAGATTATACACAAACTGTATTCTAGTCATACATACCCTAATACTTAATTTAGATTTTATATTTTTTAATTATTTCCAAAGGAACCCCAATATTAGCTATATATCTAATTATATATATTTGCTCAATAAGCTCATCGAGCTTATCGAAATAAAATTTAAAAGCTCAGACTCGACTCATTACATATTCGAACGAGTTCGAGTTTGGTCAACCCGAGCTCGAGCTCGAGCTTTGACCGAGCTTCTCGAGATTTTCTCACGAACGACTCGACTCATTTACACCCCTAGAAAAAATGCTCAAACATTTTAGTTAGGGCTGGAAAAATTTACCAAAAATACAGTACCAACCATATACGTCCAACCGAAACCATACCAAGTTATACCGTACCAATTCATTACCGAAATTGGTGGTATGGTATACCGTACCATAATCTATTATTGGTACGGCATTGGTATCAAATTTTCATTACCACGGTATTACCGTACCGTACCGAAATCATAATATTAATTAATTAAAATATATTAATTAAATTAAAATATTCATAATTTTAATTTATTAAATAAAAAAGTCTTTGGCTCTTTTTTAAATTCTTGACTAGCCTGTACAATAGGTCTTTTAGTTTCAGTATCCTACAAAACTCTGAGACTTTCAATTTTCTTTATTAAACATATTTTAAATGGAATTTTAAGGTCATGTTCTAGACTTCTAGTTGCTATTATATTTTTCATCCCATGACTTGGCTATTTTGCTTTATATGAATTATTGATGAATTTTGTGAATTCTATACATTACAATATTTCTATTTATTTTGTATGTGAATATTATTTTTTCTCTATATTTGTTTCATCGTGCTATCATAAAGTTGTAGAAAAGATCGATGAAATTATTTTTGGTATGTACGGTATATACCGAATACCAACCAAACTTATTGGTAATAAATATATGAATATAATGGTATACCGACTTGTTTGGTTGGCATTGGTATTTAAAAAGTGTGTACCAAAGTATTTGGTATGATACATGGTATTGTCTAAAAAGGATGGTATTCGTACCGATTCCACCCCTAATTTTAGTCACAACAATATCAGGTCATGTCAAATCATACTATGAACAAAGAAACTGAGTATATATATGAATTTATATAAATTGAAATTTTTTACTTTCATACCATTGGAGGAATATAATACATCAAAATCAGACTCATCATACTCAAGATCTGACTAGTTAACGATCCGCGGGTGATTTTCCCATTTCAAGTGCGACCATCGAGTTGAGCGTGCAGTTGGAGCTAAGAAAAAAAGAAGGAGGCGCTGGAATAGAAGTGTCGAGAAGCAGACACTAGTGGAGAGCCAACCCTAAGTAGTTTCAGTCATTATCGGATATGCCCATATTTAGAATAAAAAGTAGGATAAGATTTGATTATTCTATTAGCTTTTTTATTACTATTTAAGCCGTTCAATTTGAGAAACGAAAAGAGAAATTTCGCTAGAATAAGTGTCTTTTTCTGCACGCACGACGATTATTCAGTTAGTGGATATAATTTATTATAATTAATATATTACTTAGAAAATAAAGGAGGAGACGCAGTATTTTTTAACCCTCCCGCGACATCTATGGCGAGAAAGAAAAACTCAAGGAGCCAATTGTTTTTTTGAACACATGCACAGACATACCTGCAAAATAACGATTTAGTCGACATCAAGTATATGTTCATTATTGAATGAATTATTCTTACAAATCCTTACAAACCAAAACTTTAGTGAGAATTGCAGAAAGTTTACAATAAACAGTAGCATAAATGATCCAGATTAAGTTAATTAGAACAAATGTTAATTCAAAAGTATAAAAATAAAAATAAAAACTACATTCAATTTCATATATGGTTGCTCCAAAATCTGTTGATCCTCATTCAAATCAGGCCACCACACCTCCACCGAACCCAGCCAGATCCTTCCCTTTTTACTCTCTTGCTACTGCGAGTATGAATTTAGGGAAAATATGCTCAAACATTATAGTCAGAATAATATCATGTCATGTGAAATCATATGATGAACAAAAAAATTGACTAAACATATGAATTTATATAAATTTAATTGCTTACTTTCATATCATTGGAGGAATATATTCATCAGAATTAGACTCATTATACTCGAGATCTGACCAGTTAACGATCCGCGGGTCTTCCCATTTCCAGTGCGACCATCAAGCTAAGCGTGCAGCTGGCGCGGACTAAGAGCCTGATGGAAGTTAAGAAAAAAAAGGAGTCGCTGGAGAAGAAGTGCCGTGAAGCAGCATGGTAAAAACACTGGTGGAGAGCGGACCCTGTGGAGTTTCAGTCATTATCGGATATGCCAAGATTTAGAATTATGAAGTATGATAAAATTTGATTACTCTATTAGCTTTATAATTACTATTTAAGCATTTCAATTTGAGAAACAAAAGGAGGGCTTTTTCTAGAGGTAGTGTCTTGTTCCGCACGCACGACGATAATTCAGTTAGTAGAAATTATTTATTATAATGATAATATTTACTAATTTCGGTGTATGATTTTTTTTCATTCATCTTGTGGTTGGAATGAAAGACACCGACATTAATGATTCCATCTTAGGTTTAGAGCCAATTTGAAGCTGGGAAAATAACGGAGGAGGCGCAGTACTTTTTAACCCTCCCGCGACATCTATGGGCGAGAAAGCAAAACTTAAGGAGGTGATTGTTTCAACTGGAGAAAACAAAAAATTTGAATCACTTGAGCATGACTTTTTCAAAGAGAAGATGAAGGCTTTTCAAGAAGCTCCATAAACTCAGCACCATGAAAGTGCTTAGGTGGCCTTGTGTGTTTCTCTTCAACCGGCAAGGTGTTCACGTATGGCATCCCGAATTTCACCCATGTGATGAATCGGTTTGAGCATGTCGGTGTTGCAGGTCTTCTAATTTCTAGTGCGACCATCGAGATGGGCGTGCAGCTAGAGCGGACTAAGAGCCTGTTGGAAGCTAAGAAAACAAAAAGAGGCGTTGTACAAGAAGTGTCGTGAAGCAGCGGAGTAAAAACACTGGTGGAGAGCCAATCCTTAGGAGTTTCGGTCATTATCGGATATGCCCATATTTAGAATTATAAAGTATGATAAGACTTGATTACTCTAATATCTTTTTATTACTATTTCAACCGTTCAATTTGAGAAACAAAAGGAGAGTTTTTGCTAGAAGAAGTGTCTTCTAGCTAATTTTGATGTATGGTTTTTTCGCATTCATCTTGTGGTAGGAATGAAAAACACTAACAGCAATGCTTACCTCTTAGGTTTAGAGCCAATTTGAAGATTAGAAAATAAAGAAGGAGGCGCAATATATTTTAACCCTCCCGCGACAGCTATGGCGAGAAAGCAAAATTTAAGGAGGCAAAATACTCAAAAGGAGAAAATAAAAACTTCGACAGCATTACTTTTTCCAAGAGAAGAGGAGGGATTTTCATGAAGTCCCACGGACTCAGCACCATGTGCGGTGCTTAGGTGGCCTTATGTGTTTCTCTCCAACATGCAAGGTGATCACTTATAACAGCCCAAGTTTCACCCATGTGATGAATCTAGGATACTATAATTTTCCTCTTTATCAAGACATGTGGTATCGAACGGGTGGACGCTGAGAGCGAGCGAATCACCTTTTTCTCCATGATAAAGGGAACAGGGAGACAATACATGCATGCGGGTACTATGGCGCAAATCTGCCAGGTTTAGTGCCGCGATCAATTGTTATTTCATCACAGTAAAGCAATTAAATTCTAATATGTGTGAAACTTTCGATCAAAATTGGATCACATTACATATTTTCATCCATTTTCAAAAGATCTGATCTCAACTTTTTCACTTTCTATCTTCATTGACATAGAAAGCACAACGTGAGCTACCCCAGTTAATTATTAGATTGGTTTCTTATTTTCCATCGTTTAATTTAAGTTTTAAGCTAGGCTTGAAAATCAAACTATTTAACCGAAGTCTTTTCTCAGCGACTTGATTTGGTCGGTCTGTTATACCTTTACGCATCGAGGCTTGACTTAACTAAGCAGCATTTTTATGAATAAATATTAACGATCAGCGTATTTAGTGTAAGTACGGCAAATCTAGACATGCTTGGTTTTTTGACCATCCAAATTCGCTAGTTTTGTTGATTAATTCATAAACAAAGTGCATAAGATTGGTCAATATGTTGATGCTTCATCGATTTCATCTTAATCCGCACGGTTAACTTTTCACACTTTTCAATGCACATATTAGATTAATAATACCTATTTACTTATATCATGGGAAAATAAAATTTTGGTATTTAAATATTATATGTTACGATTATTCTAAACGATATCAGTATGATAATATTAATGATTATATCTATTTATATATGATAAATTTTAATAATAAATATAATTAAAAAATCGGAGTACATAAAAACACTCCAATATGCATGCATGCAAGCACCTCATGCACATGCCTTCAGCGAATTCCAAGTTTGTAAAAGTCACTCGAACGTTATAAAATGAAAGTTTAAATGATTGTCAACGGTGGAATGGAAAATAGATCAAAATTAATAAATTAGTTCGATTTAATTAATTCAGTTAATTTTACATCATAAAAATTCATCATAAACTTTTATATATTAATTTTATTTTTCATTTAAATTCGGTTCGACAAAAAAAATCACCCTATTTGATAGAAGTGGCGATATGCAAACAGGGCCGGCCTGATGCAGTGCGGGCCGAAATTTTAAGGGGCCCTAAAAAATATTTAGGGGTATTATATATATATATATATATATATATATATATTTTATTGTTTAAAAATATATTGATTATTAATATTCTGAAGGGCCATTTTCTTTTTAAATTTGAGTCTTCTAATTTTTTTTGAAGGGATTTTTCTTTTTGGAGTTTGAGTTTTTGAAAAAAATATATCCCAAAAAAGGTCCTAGAATTACATTCAGGGCCTAAAAATACGTTGCACGCCTGTATGCAAAAATTCCTCTAATTCCAATCCGGAAAAACATATGTAAATTAAACTTGATTAATTCTAACAATAAAAAGTCAAAGCTCATATTATACATACACTAAAAGTGTATGAATGTGAAAAGGTACATATCAACTTAGATCTACTATATATAAATAGATCTCCCTAAGCATACACAAATCATCAATATTCATAATCCTTAAACCAGCAAAAGATCAAAGAATTAATCATGAGGTCCTTCAATCTCTCTCTGGCTCTTATCTTCCTCTGCTACATGGTCCTCGCTTCATACATTAATCCCGCATTTGCCCAAAACACTCCCCAAAACTTCACCGACGCCCACAACTACGACCGCACACTGGTCGCTGCTGGGCTCCCGCTGATGGTGTGGAACCAGACTCTCCAAACCTACGCTCAGAACTACGCCAACTCAGTTCGTAATGCCAACACCTGTAACATTATGAAGCATTCCAACGGATCTTACGGGGAGAATCTCGCCGCCGGTTATCCGGACATGACCGGACAGAAGGCGGTGCAGTTGTGGGTGGCGGAGAAGGTCGATTATAACTATGCAGCCAACACCTGCGCCACCGGAAAAGTGTGCGGACACTACACTCAGGTTGTGTGGAGGAACACGGTTCGATTCGGGTGTGCTAGGGTTCAGTGTGCCAATGGTTGGGTTTACGTTATTTGCAGCTACGATCCTCCGGGTAACTATATCGGCCAACGCCCTTACTGAGTAATCATGATCGTGTTAGAATCATGAGCTGAATAAAACCAAGAAAATAAAGCTTAATTATGAAGCTATATATCTATGATAGTATATAAATCGGAGGAATGAATAATATTGTTTTGTATATTCGATCCTGATAAATGAGAATGAATGATATTTGTGATGGAAGTGTATTTATTTATTTTTACAGAATAATGATTATTACTCTATAGAGTAATCCATCTCGTCTCAAGGAATTTTAGTGCTCATATGTATATATATATATATATATACACTCTTACACCTTTGAACTGACTTAAAATATCATTACTTTTATAGTCCATATTTGTATTTAACGTACCTGATATATTGACTTTTGAATGAGGGTATTATTGTCACCTCGTGAATAAATACGGACTATATAAATGAATAAGAAACTGTATATAACAAGGCCTACCAAAAAACTGCTCTTTAAAACGTGAGATCAGTTCATGATCATCATTAATTTCCGTTTCAATATGCAATGTTTGGGTTTTTATAGTTGATAATAGAGAATTGGTTAGAATTAATAAGAGGAGTTGTTAGAATTAATTAAGGGGAGAAGTGAATTAACGAATTGATAGACCACATGTAGAAAACTAGAACTCTTAGCGTATTTAGTGTAAATACGGAATATCTAGACATGCTTGGTTACGTGACTATATCCAAATTAGCAAGTTGTGTTGATTAAGCGCATAAGATTGGTCACTATTTTGACTAAGTTTGGATTAGTGCAAGTACTTTGACATTGCTAAACTCCAATATTAGAGCAATTCAAACTTTAGAGAAGATTATTTTGGAGGATTTTGACTAAATAATTATGACATTTAGGGAATTTTGGTGACATAGATAGTTTGGTGGTTTAATTTTTTCGATTAATCAAGATCTCTTCAGATTTGGACTTGAATTTAATCTAGTCTGATTTGGTCGATCGGAAATAGAGATGTCATGTTGAACTGCTAGATAAGAGGCGGGCTGGGGTGGTGAGGAGCGGCGGGGTTAGGGTGGTGATGATGATTTACTTTTTTTTATTATACTTACAAAATTTACCAAAATACCCCTAACATATTGTATTATTTAGCAGATGATGGTCAAGAGGCCATGAATAATATATTTTATAATTTTAGAGATTATGAATATGACACCTTTATTTTAGGAGGCGTAAATGATACTTTTTAAATTTTAAAGGGTTATAATATAAACTTTATTCAAGAGATCAAATTGAATCCTATCACTAGTTGCACTGGTGTCTTATTTGGGAAGGGATTGGTATCCAAACCTCATTTTAATTATTCAAATAAGTGGAAGTGTTATACATCGTCTTATCTGATATTTTATTCATTATAGTTTAAAATAGAGTAGTTTCATGTGCAAGAACTGTTTAGTTTACCTGGTTTCAAATGTGGGTTTGTTGATATGACTACATGAGTAAACTTGGCATTGCTTCTGTTGCTGTTGATGTGATTTGGATGGTAACTCAAGGGATTAACGCTTTATCAGCTGAAATCTATCATACAAGCAACATTTATTTGGATAACTAGGCGTTATAAATTTTTATGATGAAAAATGCATGAAATTTTTTTACGGTGATATGTTCTCAGACCCATAAGCCGAGCCGTGCAGAAGGTTGGGCCAGACAATCCATATGTGGTCCTCCCTATTAAATCAGCTATCTTGGCATCGCCCAGGGACAGAAAAGATATGATAATGACCCTTTCCACCAAGGACGCGACAAAAGAATGACCACTCGACTGAGCCTTTGGAGCACGCTCCCACTATAAATAGGAGAGGGCTCAACCGTTAAAATGTATGTTCTATCAGACTTAAATACTCTCTATTCATTCATATACTCTCTCCTCTGTAAAGAGGCGAATCTTCATCATCATGCCGGTGCGTCTACCCCCGGGTGATCCCGGGGCTCTATTTTACAGGACCCAGGTGAGAGACCGATCGCGGGTTAGGATACCAGCTTACCCCGGACCAAACTTATCTCGGAGCTGGTCATCCCAGAGCAGACTAGTAGCATCAAGCTTAACTCTAAGGGACTAATATCTTTGTACTTGTTGAATTAATGATTTTTAAATATTCTTCTCTGTAGTTATGAGTTATTTCTCTTTGCATAGGAATTGTTTTTAAGAGACGCTTCTTGCATAGACTAAATGCAGAATCATGTATCATCTATATGAGTTGTTAATGGAACAATACTTGCAGTATTGTGGACAGCCCGCACGTAGCGAGAGTAGAAAGTACTAGTAAGGCCCTGTCAAGTTTAACTTATTTTTTGCACCTTACAGTTAAGTTAAACTATCTTCATCTAATTTCAGCTACTTGCAGCAAGATTCAGCTACCTGCAGCATGCTTCAGCAAATTTCAGCTAGCTGCAGCGTGTTTAGCTAATTTTAGCTGGCTTTAAATTATTATTTTTCAGTAATATTTTTGAAATAAAGTTGATTTATATCAAATGTCAATGATATATTTTTGTTTTGATTTATCAAATAAAATTACTTTATAATATGTTTAGTTTAGTAATCGAGAATATATCAAATCAATTTATACTTGAAAGTTACCATTTGAGCAACTATACCCAAAATGCATATCGGTTTACATCCAATACTAATCACTATCATCTGATGGTTCAATTTCACTAGTATCACCATCTACCAAATTCCAAATATGTTCAGCTATATTTTCACGTACTTCTGTCATAGCTCTTTTTCGATGTTCATCAAACATTTAGTGAAATCACTAGTTCTTTGTGTAGACTTGTGATCTAAAATAGGAATGCAAATCTCTTGCATTCGAATGAAGTTATGAAACGTGAAACATACAACAATAATTGACCTTTGATGACAATCTTCAATTTGAGGCATTCTTTTTAGCACCGTCCAAGTACTTATCAACTGTCTAAATGAACCTTAGATATTCATTCTCAACGAATACTGTCGTTTGTTAAAATACTCCACCTTACCTCTAGGTGGTGCATGTCTAAACCTTGATACATGTATTCTCGCTCTTGTATCGGAAAATGGAGCCAGGTACCCAAGAACAAAAAAAATCAGGTCATGTCAAATCATACGATGAACAAAAAAATTGAGTAAATATCTGAATTTATATAAATTGAAATGTTTATAGCTTTTTAAACAATTTTTTGACATGATAGATAATGACCGAAACTCCTTAGGGTCGGCTCTCTACCAGTACTTTTACCCTGCTGCTTCACGACACTTCTTCTCCAGCGCCTCCTATTTTTTTCTTAACTTCCAATCGGCTCTTAGTCTGTGCCAGCTGCACGCTCAGCTCGATGGTCGCACTGGAAATGGGAAGACCCGCAGATCGTTAACTGGCCAGATCTGGAGTATGATGAGTCTGATTCTGATTAATATATTCCTCCAATGATATGAAAGTAAACAATTAAATTTATATAACTTCATATATTTACTCAATTTTTTTGTTCATCGTATGATTTATCATGACATCATATCATTGTGACTAAAATATTTGAGCATTTTTTCCCTAAATCCATACTCGCAGTAGCAAGAGAGTAAAAAGGGAAAGATCTGGCTGGGTTCGGTGGTGGTGTGGTGGCCTAATTTGAATGAGGATCAACAAATTTTGGAGCAACCATATATGCAACTGAATGCAGTTTTTAGTTTTATTTTTATATTTTGGAGTTAAACTTTGTTCTAAGTAACTTAATCTGGATCATTTATGCTACTGTTATGGTAAACTTTCTGTAATTCTCACTAAAGTTTTGGTTTGTAAGAATTTTTCATTCAGATAACGAACATAGTTGATGTCGACTGAATCGTTATTTTGCAGGTATGTCTATGCATGTATTCAAAAAAAAACAACCGCCTCCTTAAGTTTTGCTTTCTCCCCATAGATGTCGCGGGAGGGTTAAAAAATACTGTGTCTCCTCCTTTATTTTCTAAATTTCAAACTGGCTCTAAATCTAAGAGGTAAGCATTGATGTTAGTGTTTTTCATTCCTATCACAAGAAGAATGCAAAAAAAATCATATAATTTGAAATATTAGATATAATAATTATAATAAATTATATCTACTAACTGAATAATCGTCGTGTGTGCGGAACAAGACACTTTTCTAGCAAAATTTCTCTTTTCGTTTCTCAAATTGAACGGCTTAAATAGTAATAAAAAATCTAATAGAGTAATCAAATCTTATCCTACTTTTTGTTCTAAATATGAGCATATCCGATAATGACCGAAACTCCTTAGGGTTGGCGTCATGATATGGGCGTCATGATCACCCTAGTTATTATTACAGTAACCTTCAACAACTCAAAAATAACAATTTATTACAAAAACCCTCAGAGTCGCTCAGAGGAGGACGCTCAGAGTCGGTCTGGGAAGGGTCGATCTGGGCGAGGGCCTGGCACGGAGGAGCGTGAGCGCCATAACTCTAGGATCGGAGGCAGTATCATGAGAACAAACATGGCGGAGTATCAACAGTTCCAAGCGTGGAAGGCGGCTCGCACGTAGTTCCAAACTTGCATTGGCTTCCTCCTTTTCCGACTCGGTTAACCTCAGCTGGGCTTCCCCGGATCGAGCGTCCTTGATGGCTGTCAGCATGCAACTACGTGCAGTCTGCTGATGGCGGAATTAAAAGATCCTTGTATCCGAAGCGGAATTGGAAGCTGCTAGCATCAATAAACATATATTTTGCCTATATTGGTTTTCATTTTTAATTGAATATTCGCGTTATTTAGTTCAATGAATAATAAAATATTTGGCTACGGTCGTCACAAATATTATGTTTTAATTAGGATTCTTAATCATATTTTATATTTTTGCCTAAATTGAAATGGTTCTCGGTTTTAATGCACACTTTAACATAATTGTTAATCATAATAGCCTATTATCGAATATTATTATTGCGGTAGTTTAGACAATGAAAATCTGCAAGTACAATTAAATCCTTAATTTATGTAATTAAATCCGCAAGTACAATTAATCTCCAAGTAGTTTAGCCTATTATCATGTGAATTTTCTTCAATTTTAATTTTTGATTGAGGTCTGAAATCAATATCAAGTCATTTATTTATTAAGTCATGTGGATAAAATTAAATGATGCGCGTCATGACCTCCCTAGTCCACAAGGGAATTAGAAAACTTATTGCTCCGGTCAATAAATAAATTAATAAAAAGCATTAAAAAGAATGAAACTACGTAGTTTTGACTAAAACCACCACATAACCACTGCAAGTTCACCATATTCCGACGCCTGCCATTTTTATATATTCCTTGTTTTGTTTATTTTAATTTTATTGTTTCATTCTTCATCATGCTAACTAATTAACACGTCTGCGAAAGGAAAACATGAATATGTGATATATGAAATATGCATGGAAATATTCGGTATCAATACAGAATAATGACACCGCCTCAATTATACATAATTAATTAAGTATGAAAATATTACATCACACACATGCATATGATGATCGAAATTAACATGGTAATTTCGGTCCATCATGCTAATTAACAAGGTGAAAACCGATCTGGGTTTGAGTTATTATTGGTACACAGTGATCACCATATTCCGGCGCCCACCCTAGATATATATATATATATTCCTTTTTAGTTTCTTTCATTCAATAAATATATATGGTTAAGTTTTTTTTTATGAACAAATTTTATACGGTTATATATGTGCCTTCTATATGAACACAAATTCCTGCACCATAATACTTTTTTCTCAAATTTAATTACAGTTTAATATATATCAGGATCATCCTGATATTGGAAATATCAGGCACCAATTAAATAACGACACATCATCTTTAACTAATTTATGATTGGGCCACGTGTTCAATCATTACCCAGACGGGTTTAGGAAAACATGAATATGTGATATATGAAATATGCATGGAAATATTCGGTATCAATACAGAATAATGACACCGCCTCAATTATACATGATTAATTAAGTATGAAAATATTACATCACACACATGCATATGATGATCGAAATTAACATGGTAATTTCGGTTCATCATGCTAATTAACAAGGTGAAAACCGATCTGGGTTTGAGTTATTATTGGTACACAGTGATCACCATATTCCGGCGCCCACCCTAGATATAGATATATATTCCTTTTTAGTTTCTTTCATTCAATAAATATATATGGTTAAGTTTTTTTTTATGAACAAATTTTATACGGTTATATATGTGCCTTCTATATGAACACAAATTCCTGCACCATAATACTTTTTTCTCAAATTTAATTACAGTTTAATATATATCAGGATCATCCTGATATTGGCAATATCAGGCACCAATTAAATAACGACACATCATCTTTAACTAATTTATGATTGGGCCACGTGTTCAATCATTACCCAGACGGGTTTAGGCATTCTAAATTAGGATTTTAGAATTTTACTAAAAATATCTTAACCAATTAAAACATTACGATTGTACACGTGTCATTATCTTATTGGTGTCTGATAAGGCCTATATCAGGATCATCCGGACGAATGTTATTCTCATTTAATTATCTTAAAAGTTATCAAAACCGCACAACGTGCGGTACTATCACGCTAGTTATTACAGTAACCTTCAACAACTCAAAAATAACAATTTATTACAAAAACAAAAAGAAAAAAAAAGCTATAAACAAAATTTTGTGTATCATGGCTTGAAATTTAGGCTTTGACTTTGGAAAAAGATACAAGCTCCTTGGCACCAGTTGCATAGTCCTCAACAACTGCATAAAACTCAGCTGGAGTTGCATAATCATAAACCATAACATTCAACATGTATGTCATTTTTGAATTATCGACAGCTGTGGCATCATCAACCTTAGCCACATGCCAGAATGTGAGACCTTGCTTCGTCTTCCTGTTGTTTTCATTGACGGCGAACTTCCCGAGGGCCACTATTTTTGGATTAGAGGGGTAAAAGGCAGGGTCATTTATTTGAGCCGTGGACACATTGAGAAGCGAAAGAAAGATCCCGAGCGACACTAGGGTTGCGAAGATGAGCTTCGAGCTTGCCATTTTTGGTTCTTGTTTTTCTGAAAATATTTGATGTTTTTTCTTCTCTTTTCTGATAATGAATGTGTTTGAGTGAGTTAAGGATGGTATGTTGGAATTTTATAGTGAACTTGTCAATGGATTAGTGAGCTGAGAGTGTTTTTCTCTAATCCGTAGGTTTGATTAGAGGCAAGAAATTATGAGTGGTTCTGAGCAAAAGTTATGATTTTATAGGGGATGTATTTTAAGTTAGAATTTTTTTCTTACATTTGATGTTGATTCACCAATGTTTTTGTTAGTCGCCTTGCAGAAAAGTTTTATATACTGCCAATATCATCACTGCTGAGACGGCTCCTTAGGACTCTAGATTTCATGATCGTCATTAATTTCCATTTCAATATGCAATGTTTGAGTTTTTAGTCGATTATAGAGAAGTGGTTAGAATTAATAAGAGAAATTGTTTGAATTAACAAGAGAAGTGAATTAACGAATTGATAGATCACATGTAGAAAACTAGAACTCTTAAGCGTATTTAGTGTAAGCGCGGAATATCTAGACATGCTTGGTTATGTGACACTACAAGAAATTACAGCTTTGTGACAAATAAATTTTGGTCACCGCCAGCCTCCTTAAATTAGGGCAACCACTAGCTAAATTCCTCAACCCGGAATCAACTTCGTCAAAACAAAGTATAAATCGTTCACAATTAAGAGCCTCTTTGGTCTCATCATCAGTATCAACACAAAATGCAACGAGCTTGTGGGAGCACACGATCCACCCGGGTAATATTCCGGAACCGGAAGAACAATCGCCCGGAGACAAGAAAGTCCCAATCGTGAAGCTTCACCGATCTAACAAGCCGGCCCTGCAGATTAAGCCAGCGCTTGGAGACTAGCGCATTTGAGTTCCTCTTAGAATTAGGGAGCTTGTAGAGGATCCTGAGGAGGATTTCATCGGAAAGGAGGGAGATTTAATCAGAAATAGCTTCTAGGAAATCGAAAATTGGGGTTTTGGCTGGCTTTTGGGATGAATCGAGAGAAGAGGTTTTGATGGGGGAGGATGATGATTCTTGGTCGGGGTTTTGAGGCGCATGGTGAAGAGGATTTTGTTGCAGCGTTTCCGGGAATAGGATGACTCTGGGCTGGGGCGTCTTCAGAATGGTGGCAGAGATCGACCGGGCTGGGGCTTCTTTGGAATGGTGGCGGCGGGGAGGTGTTGGTGGAGAAGAAGTAGATGACAAAATGACTATTTTACCCCTATAATTTGGGTGTTTAACATCCA
Source organism: Sherardia arvensis (assembly GCA_948330725.1). Lineage (NCBI taxonomy): Eukaryota > Viridiplantae > Streptophyta > Magnoliopsida > Gentianales > Rubiaceae > Sherardia > Sherardia arvensis. Next base: position 3,535,280 of record OX415238.1, on the reverse strand, counting down.
TGTAACGGTGTTACAGTCGTGATCTGCGTCCTGATGATCCGCACAGATGACGGATGAATGATGCCTGCTAAAAACAGATGAACTCTCGGTCAGGGCGGGGCGGCTTGTTGTCGTTCCCGCTACGATGCTTAAACCAAAAAGTTGTCGGGGAGAATTGCTCTGTAGTGAACAGTGTCTGGTGAACATACCTCTCTCCTTGGATATTAGTGAGGTATATATTTATAGAAGGGAACCGGGGCCTGGTCAGTCACATCGCGAGGCTGGGTTGTCTGGAAGATGCTCCTGCTAGGCCAGGTAGGATTCTAGTCTGCGATCGGGTCTAACCCGAATACCATGAGTGCTGAGGGGCCGGGATGAGCCATCCTGGATGGTGAGGCCACACACCATATAAATTATATTTTCAGGGGTCATGAACCATGCATTTTATTTTTAGGGGTCACAAACTATATGTTTTAAATTTTTATGGGGCATATTTTACACTCTAATCTTATTCCGTATGTGTGATTTGGTTTTTTGAAAATTTGCTTTAATTAGTCAATGAATTTAGTCCAAGCGGAATAAGTAGGTTTTTTTTGATATTTTTACGAAGGTCTCATATTAAGTTTTATGAAACTTTTCTTTATTTCATACATGATAATTTTTGTTCGTTTAGTAAAAAGAAAAAAAAAACAAGGACATGTTTTACTTAAATGTTGCAAGATTTGTCAAAAAATATTAAAATATGTTAATTACTATTGAAGAAAATAAAATAAAACATCCATGTGAGAAAGAATGATGTAGTAAAGTTATATATATATATATATATATATATATATATATATATATATATTCTTTTTTCACTTACAGGTTATATATTTTCTCTATCGTAATTGCTTGTGTGTTTCAGTGTTCCTGGTTTCATGAAATTGATGATGACATTTGTGTTAATTAATAGTTCTGAATAAGTTTGGATCATCAATTTTATCCATTCCCTCCATTTTTCTTGTCTCTAATCAAACATAGGCATTAGAGAAAAACACTCTCACCTCACTAATCCATTGACAAATTCACTATAAATTTCCAACATATATACCATCCTTAAATATTCACTCAAATATTTTCAGAAAAAAAAAACAAAAATGGCAAGCTCGAAGCTCATCTTCGCAACCCTAGCGTCGCTCGTGATCTTTCTCTCGCTTCTCCACGTGTCCACGGCTCAACAGAAGGGCGGCGCCCTATACCCCTCCGATCCAAAAATAGTGGCCCTCGGGAAGTTCGCCGTCGATGAAAACAACAGGAAGACGAAGCAAGGTCTCGCATTCTGGCATGTGGCTAATATTGATGGTGCCGGAAAAGTCGATAATTCAAAAATGACATACATGTTGAATGTTATGGTTTATGATAATGCAACTCCGACTGAGTTTTATGCAGTTGTTGACGACTATGCAACTGGTGCCAAGGAGCTTGTATCTTTTTCCAAAGTCAAAGCCTAATTTCAAGCACAAAATTTTGTTTATATTGTTGTTGAGTTGTTGAAAGTTACTCATCGCAATAATTAATAGATTTATGGTTTAGAATGTTTTGTTGAAATTTTTGAAAGAGATAATTAATTCCTCTTTGATGTTATATACATTTAAATTGGGTGTTTGACAAATGAAAATTGTGCATGAAATGGGTTTGTTGAAATTTTTAGAAGTTGTAAAATTGACTAAATGTTTTAAAATTTTGAATATGGACCTTCAGCTTTCATGCAACATAAACCAGGGATACAAATCAAGCCGCATACTATTCTAAAACCCATATAATATGTAGTTAATTAAATTTATTAATATATGTGATAAAGGTTACTATTCGTAATTAATAATTACGAACACCATGCATCGCATGGCGCAGCCATCTTAGAATAAATAGTATGATTGTTCGTAGTTTTAGTTGAATATATATAGTTATTATTTTAATTGTTTGTTTATCATTAAGCCGCCGCACAAGGTTGTTTTAGTTCACATAATTTGTACTTTAATATTGTATTTCTTATGCAATGCAGTAGAGAATATAATGAATAATTCCACATGCTTCTCTTCATTTCTCTTATCCTTCTTAATTAATTAGAGCGCTAGCAATAATCATACTTAATTTTGTAAACAAAAGCGGTTCCATCACAAAACGTCATATATTCATCATGATATTGTTACATTCAGAAAAGAAAAGAAAAACATTATATTATATTCCTCCAATTGGTTATAATATATCATCAGATAGCTTACACAAGCTTTATTTATATGGTTTTATTCAGTTCTTAACGTGATCACGATATCATTGATCAACCACATCTTAGTACGGGCGCTGGCCTTTAATGTTACCCGGGGGATCGTAGTTGCAGATAACGTAGACCCAACCATCGGCACACTGAACCTTAGCGCAACCCAAACGAACCGACTTCCTCCACACAACTTGGGTGTAGTGTCCGCAGGCCTTTCCTGCAGCGCACGTGTTGGCCTGGTAGTTATAGTCGGTTTTCTCCCCGACCCACATCGACACCGCCCGCCGCCCGGTCATGTCCCGAAAACCGTAGGCTAGATTTTCTCCGTAACGGCCTCTAGAGTGCACCAGATTGTTACACGAGTTCGCATTTCGAACCCGATTCGCGTAGGCTTGAGCGTACTTTACGAGAGTCTGGTCCCAGGTGAAGCCCGGGAGCCCGGCTCCGACTTGATTACGGGCTTGGTTATGAGCGTCGACGAAGCTGCCTCCGGTAGAGTTTTGGGCAAAGCTGAGATTAATGCATGAAGCAAGGGCTAAACAGATGAAAACAAGATCCAGAGATCTCATCTTGGAAACTCTGGTTTAAGGATGGGTTGATGATTTGGTTCATGCAAAAGGCCTTCTATTTATAGTGTAAGCTGTGGTAAAATTATAGGTAATTAATTAGGTTTATGCTGACGTCATTTCAAAGGTGGCTAATGCATGGTCATTTTTTTCTTTTGTATTCATTATAACCCTAGCTAGTTGTACAATGAGCCATCCATCTCACGAGAAAAATAGATTATTATGTAGATATTTTTTAATTAATAAAGATCTAGAGTTGAGTTATTAATGAAAGAGCAGAATTTGATTATTATTCTATAGAGCGAAACCATCTCCTCCATTCAATATTTTTTATGAAAGTATATTCGGTTTTTTATATGTAAAAAAAATATTTGTATACCTATGAATCTACTTAAGCTACTGTTATAATAAAATACTACGCTATAAAACGTTACATCAGTTCATGATCCTCATTAATTTCCGTTTCAATATGCTATGTTTGGGTTTTTAGTCGATAATAGAAAAGTGGTTAGAAAATTAATAAGAGAAGTGGTTAGAATTAATAAGAGAAGTGAATTAAAATTGAGACATCACATTTAGAAAACTAGCTAGGGTCATGTGTGTTTAAAATTAATAATAGAAGTGAATTAAAATTGATAGAACACGTGTTGAAAACTAGGGAAATGTGTGTTCTAAGAGCAAGTCCAACAGTTTCTTCATTCACATTCTCTATAATAGGCAAGCAAACCTCATATTTCCTATATTTTTTTGCCTCAACTCCAACAGTTTCTCCATTTTTCATTCCCTAAAATTTATTACTAACATTTAATACTACATATTTATCCAATTTTCTTCTATTTTTAAAGTCATATATTTAATAAGTTCAAATAATAATGAACAAACAAATAATGAACGTATAATAAAAGTTATAATAATATTTCATATTTGACATTACTTACTCCATAATATAAAATTATAAAAATATATTTTATAAAAATAACACATTACGAATTACAATAGTATTATGAATAATTAGACTCATCTCTTTTTAATTATTTATTACAAGTTATTTTGTTTCAATCATTAAAATAAAATGTTTGCCAAAAGAAAATTTTAATTTAGACGTTATGATTTATAAACAAACGTCAAAATAAATATATATGAACTTAAAATTTAGTAAATTTATATTGAAAAATAGATTATACTTGAATATTAAATATCAATAGATATGTACATGTAAAAATAGTCATATGAAATCTTATTACAATCGTCTTTATGCATATTTTTAGAATATGCATTTTTGATAAAATTTTATTGTAATTATTTTGAGATGTTATCATTTAAAATTATTGAAGAGAAACAATTAATGAATGAAATAACAAAAAGCAATGCAAGTAACATAGAATTTTGCTTCTCCAAATCTTCTCCCTCATTCTCTAAATTTGGAGAATCAAACCTTCTCTCTCTTTAATTTTCCTATTACGGAGAATGGGATGGAGAATCTGTTGGAGTTCAAAAAAGGCTCAAATTCTCCATATTTGAGAAAACTTGCTATTATAGCAAAGCTGTTGGACTGTCAAGTTCAGTCTGCGATCGGGTCTAACCCGAATACCATGTGTGCTGAGGGGCCGGGATGAGCCATCCTGGATGGTGAGGCCACACACCATACAAATTATATTTTCAAGGGTCATAAACCATGCATTTTATTTTTAGGGGTCACAAACTATATGTTTTGAATTTTTATGGGGCATATTTTACACTTTAATCTTATTCCGTATGTGTGATTTGGTTTTTTGAAAATTTGCTTTAATTAGTTAATGAATTTAGTCCAAGCGGAATAAGTAGGTTTTTTTGATATTTTTACGAAAGTCTCATATTAAGTTTTATGAAACTTTTCTTTATTTCATACATGATAATTTTTTTATTTTTTATGAAAGGAAAATTGTATATCATATTCAAGGTGCTGGAAAACGTCCAGCAACGTTTGAAAAAGGAACTGTGGAGTATAATTCCACTCTACATAATCCGAGCTATTATTTTTCCCTATGCTAGCTACCATATGGGCATCCGTATTTTCGTTTCTTGGTATCCGGCATGGCAAATTAAGGCCTTGTTGCACAAATTCTGCTCGAATCTCCTCAGTGATTGAGTGGCATAATTCTGGGGCATCCAAGTCTTCATGTATGATCTGCATTAGGCTCAACGAGTCTCCCATAATAGCTACATCGGACCATTGGAGATATGCCGCCATTCTCAGTGCTTCTCTCAGTGCTTCTGCTTCCACAAACATGGGGTCTCGTACATCCATTATTTCTCTGCTCACAGCCCGAACAAAAGACCCATCTGTAACCACTGCCACTGCCACTACGATGCTTAAATCAGAAAGTTGTTGGGGAGAATTGCTCTGTAGTGAACAGTGTCTGGTGAACATACCTCTCTCCTTGGATATTAGTGAGGTATATATTTATAGAAAGGAACCGGGGCCTGGTCAGTCACATCGCGAGGCTGGGTTGTCTGGAAGATGCTCCTGCTAGGCCAGGTAGGATTCTAGTCTGCGATCGTGTCTAACCCGAATACCATGAGTGCTGAGGGGCCGGGATGAGCCATCCTGGATGGTGAGGCCACACACCATATAAATTATATTTTCAGGGGTCATGAACCATGCATTTTATTTTTTAGGGGTCACAAACTATATGTTTTGAATATTTATGGGGCATATTTTACATTTTAATCTTATTCCGTATGTGTGATTTGGTTTTTTGAAAATTTGCTTTAATTAGTCAATGAATTTAGTCCAAGCGGAATAAGTAGGTTTTTTTTGATATTTTTACGAAGGTCTCATATTAAGTTTTATGAAACTTTTCTTTATTTCATACATGATAATTTTTGTTCGTTTAGTAAAATGAAAAAAAAACAAGGACATGTTTTACTTAAATGTTGCAAGATTTGTCAAAAAATATTAAAATATGTTAATTACTATTGAAGAAAATAAAATAAAACATCCATGTGAGAAAGAATGATGTAGTAAAGTTATATATATATATATATATATATATATATATATTCTTTTTTCACTTACAGGTTATATATTTTCTCTATCGTAATTGCTTGTGTGTTTCAGTGTTCCTGGTTTCATGAAATTGATGATGACATTTGTGTTAATTAATAGTTCTGAATAAGTTTGGATCATCAATTTTATCCATTCCCTCCATTTTTCTTGTCTCTAATCAAACATAGGGATTAGAGAAAAACACTCTCACCTCACTAATCCATTGACAAATTCACTATAAATTTCCAACATATATACCATCCTTAAATATTCACCCAAATATTTTCAGAAAAAAAAAAACAAAAATGGCAAGCTCGAAGCTCATCTTCGCAACCCTAGCGTCGCTCGTGATCATTCTCTCGCTTCTCCACGTGTCCACGGCTCAACAGAAGGGCGGCGCCCTATACCCCTCCGATCCAAAAATAGTGGCCCTCGGGAAGTTCGCCGTCGATGAAAACAACAGGAAGACGAAGCAAGGTCTCGCATTCTGGCATGTGGCTAATATTGATGGTGCCGGAAAAGTCAATAATTCAAAAATGACATACATGTTGAATGTTATGGTTTATGATAATGCAACTCCGACTGAGTTTTATGCAGTTGTTGACGACTATGCAACTGGTGCCAAGGAGCTTGTATCTTTTTCCAAAGTCAAAGCCTAATTTCAAGCACAAAATTTTGTTTATATTGTTGTTGAGTTGTTGAAAGTTACTCATCGCAATAATTAATAGATTTATGGTTTAGAATGTTTTGTTGAAATTTTTGAAAGAGATAATTAATTCCTCTTTGATGTTATATACATTTAAATTGGGTGTTTGACAAATGAAAATTGTGCATGAAATGGGTTTGTTGAAATTTTTAGAAGTTGTAAAATTGACTAAATGTTTTAAAATTTTGAATATGGACCTTCAGCTTTCATGCAACATAAACCAGGGATACAAATCAAGCCGCATACTATTCTAAAACCCATATAATATGTAGTTAATTAAATTTATTAATATATGTGATAAAGGTTACTATTCGTAATTAATAATTACGAACACCATGCATCGCATGGCGCAGCCATCTTAGAATAAATAGTATGATTGTTCGTAGTTTTAGTTGAATATATATAGTTATTATTTTAATTGTTTGTTTATCATTAAGCCGCCGCACAAGGTTGTTTTAGTTCACATAATTTGTACTTTAATATTGTATTTCTTATGCAATGCAGTAGAGAATATAATGAATAATTCCACATGCTTCTCTTCATTTCTCTTATCCTTCTTAATTAATTAGAGCGCTAGCAATAATCATACTTAATTTTGTAAACAAAATCGGTTCCATCACAAAACGTCATATATTCATCATGATATTGTTACATTCAGAAAAGAAAAGAAAAACATTATATTATATTCCTCCAATTGGTTATAATATATCATCAGATAGCTTACACAAGCTTTATTTATATGGTTTTATTCAGTTCTTAACGTGATCACGATATCATTGATCAACCACATCTTAGTACGGGCGCTGGCCGTTAATGTTACCCGGGGGATCGTAGTTGCAGATAACGTAGACCCAACCATCGGCACACTGAACCTTAGCGCAACCCAAACGAACCGACTTCCTCCACACAACTTGGGTGTAGTGTCCGCAGGCCTTTCCTGCAGCGCACGTGTTGGCCTGGTAGTTATAGTCGGCTTTCTCCCCGACCCACATCGACACCGCCCGCCGCCCGGTCATGTCCCGAAAACCGTAGGCTAGATTTTCTCCGTAACGGCCTCTAGAGTGCACCAGATTGTTACACGAGTTCGCATTTCGAACCCGATTCGCGTAGGCTTGAGCGTACTTTACGAGAGTCTGGTCCCAGGTGAAGCCCGGGAGCCCGGCTCCGACTTGATTACGGGCTTGGTTATGAGCGTCGACGAAGCTGCCTCCGGTAGAGTTTTGGGCAAAGCTGAGATTAATGCATGAAGCAAGGGCTAAACAGATGAAAACAAGATCCAGAGATCTCATCTTGGAAACTCTGGTTTAAGGATGGGTTGATGATTTGGTTCATGCAAAAGGCCTTCTATTTATAGTGTAAGCTGTGGTAAAATTATAGGTAATTAATTAGGTTTATGCTGACGTCATTTCAAAGGTGGCTAATGCATGGTCATTTTTTTCTTTTGTATTCATTATAACCCTAGCTAGTTGTACAATGAGCCATCCATCTCACGAGAAAAATAGATTATTATGTAGATATTTTTTAATTAATAAAGATCTAGAGTTGAGTTATTAATGAAAGAGCAGAATTTGATTATTATTCTATAGAGCGAAACCATCTCCTCCATTCAATATTTTTTATGAAAGTATATTCGGTTTTTTATATATAAAAAAAATATTTGTATACCTATGAATCTACTTAAGCTACTGTTATAATAAAATACTACGCTATAAAACGTTACATCAGTTCATGATCCTCATTAATTTCCGTTTCAATATGCTATGTTTGGGTTTTTAGTCGATAATAGAAAAGTGGTTAGAAAATTAATAAGAGAAGTGGTTAGAATTAATAAGAGAAGTGAATTAAAATTGAGACATCCCATTTAGAAAACTAGCTAGGGTCATGTGTGTTTAAAATTAATAATAGAAGTGAATTAAAATTGATAGAACACGTGTAGAAAACTAGGGAAATGTGTGTTCTAAGAGCAAGTCCAACAGTTTCTTCATTCACATTCTCTATAATAGGCAAGAAAACCTCATATTTCCTATATTTTTTTGCCTCAACTCCAACAGTTTCTCCATTTTTCATTCCCTAAAATTTATTACTAACATTTAATACTACATATTTATCCAATTTTCTTCTATTTTTAAAGTCATATATTTAATAAGTTCAAATAATAATGAACAAACAAATAATGAACGTATAATAAAAGTTATAATAATATTTCATATTTGACATTACTTACTCCATAATATAAAATTATAAAAATATATTTTATAAAAATAACACATTACGAATTACAATAGTATTATGAATAATTAGACTCATCTCTTTTTAATTATTTATTACAAGTTATTTTGTTTCAATCATTAAAATAAAATGTTTGCCAAAAGAAAATTTTAGTTTAGACGTTATGATTTATAAACAAACGTCAAAATAAATATATATGAACTTAAAATTTAGTAAATTTATATTGAAAAATAGATTATACTTGAATATTAAATATCAATAGATATGTACATGTAAAAATAGTCATATGAAATCTTATTACAATCGTCTTTATGCATATTTTTAGAATATGTATTTTTGATTAAATTTTATTGTAATTATTTTGAGATATTATCATTTAAAATTATTGAAGAGAAACAATTAATGAATGAAATAACAAAAAGCAATGCAAGTAACATAGAATTTTGCTTCTCCAAATCTTCTCCCTCATTCTCTAAATTTGGAGAATCAAACCTTCTCTCTCTTTAATTTTCCTATTACGGAGAATGGGATGGAGAATCTGTTGGAGTTCAAAAAAGGCTCAAATTCTCCATATTTGAGAAAACTTGCTATTATAGCAAAGCTGTTGGACTGTCAATTTCAGTCTGCGATCGGGTCTAACCCGAATACCATGTGTGCTGAGGGGCCGGGATGAGCCATCCTGGATGGTGAGGCCACACACCATACAAATTATATTTTCAAGGGTCATAAACCATGCATTTTATTTTTAGGGGTCACAAACTATATGTTTTGAATTTTTATGGGGCATATTTTACACTTTAATCTTATTCCGTATGTGTGATTTGGTTTTTTGAAAATTTGCTTTAATTAGTTAATGAATTTAGTCCAAGCGGAATAAGTAGGTTTTTTTGATATTTTTACGAAAGTCTCATATTAAGTTTTATGAAACTTTTCTTTATTTCATACATGATAATTTTTTTATTTTTTATGAAAGGAAAATTGTATATCATATTCAAGGTGCTGGAAAACGTCCAGCAACGTTTGAAAAAGGAACTGTGGAGTATAATTCCACTCTACATAATCCGAGCTATTATTTTTCCCTATGCTAGCTACCATATGGGCATCCGTATTTTCGTTTCTTGGTATCCGGCATGGCAAATTAAGGCCTTGTTGCACAAATTCTGCTCGAATCTCCTCAGTGATTGAGTGGCATAATTCTGGGGCATCCAAGTCTTCATGTATGATCTGCATTAGGCTCAACGAGTCTCCCATAATAGCTACATCGGACCATTGGAGATATGCCGCCATTCTCAGTGCTTCTCTCAGTGCTTCTGCTTCCACAAACATGGGGTCTCGTACATCCATTATTTCTCTGCTCACAGCCCGAACAAAAGACCCATCTGTAACCACTGCCACTGCCACTACGATGCTTAAATCAGAAAGTTGTTGGGGAGAATTGCTCTGTAGTGAATAGTGTCTGGTGAACATACCTCTCTCCTTGGATATTAGTGAGGTATATATTTATAGAAAGGAACCGGGGCCTGGTCAGTCACATCGCGAGGCTGGGTTGTCTGGAAGATGCTCCTGCTAGGCCAGGTAGGATTCTAGTCTGCGATCGGGTCTAACCCGAATACCATGAGTGCTGAGGGGCCGGGATGAGCCATCCTGGATGGTGAGGCCACACACCATATAAATTATATTTTCAGGGGTCATGAACCATGCATTTTATTTTTTAGGGGTCACAAACTATATGTTTTGAATATTTATGGGGCATATTTTACATTTTAATCTTATTCCGTATGTGTGATTTGGTTTTTTGAAAATTTGCTTTAATTAGTCAATGAATTTAGTCCAAGCGGAATAAGTAGGGTTTTTTTGATATTTTTACGAAGGTCTCATATTAAGTTTTATGAAACTTTTCTTTATTTCATACATGATCATTTTTGTTCGTTTAGTAAAAAGAAAAAAAAACAAGGACATGTTTTACTTAAATGTTGCAAGATTTGTCAAAAAATATTAAAATATGTTAATTACTATTGAAGAAAATAAAATAAAACATCCATGTGAGAAAGAATGATGTAGTAAAGTTATATATATATATATATATATATATATATATATATATATATATTCTTTTTTCACTTACAGGTTATATATTTTCTCTATCGTAATTGCTTGTGTGTTTCAGTGTTCCTGGTTTCATGAAATTGATGATGACATTTGTGTTAATTAATAGTTCTGAATAAGTTTGGATCATCAATTTTATCCATTCCCTCCATTTTTCTTGTCTCTAATCAAACATAGGGATTAGAGAAAAACACTCTCACCTCACTAATCCATTGACAAATTCACTATAAATTTCCAACATATATACCATCCTTAAATATTCACCCAAATATTTTCAGAAAAAAAAAAACAAAAATGGCAAGCTCGAAGCTCATCTTCGCAACCCTAGCGTCGCTCGTGATCATTCTCTCGCTTCTCCACGTGTCCACGGCTCAACAGAAGGGCGGCGCCCTATACCCCTCCGATCCAAAAATAGTGGCCCTCGGGAAGTTCGCCGTCGATGAAAACAACAGGAAGACGAAGCAAGGTCTCGCATTCTGGCATGTGGCTAATATTGATGGTGCCGGAAAAGTCGATAATTCAAAAATGACATACATGTTGAATGTTATGGTTTATGATAATGCAACTCCGACTGAGTTTTATGCAGTTGTTGACGACTATGCAACTGGTGCCAAGGAGCTTGTATCTTTTTCCAAAGTCAAAGCCTAATTTCAAGCACAAAATTTTGTTTATATTGTTGTTGAATTGTTGAAAGTTACTCATCGCAATAATTAATAGATTTATGGTTTAGAATGTTTTGTTGAAATTTTTGAAAGAGATAATTAATTCCTCTTTGATGTTATATACATTTAAATTGGGTGTTTGACAAATGAAAATTGTGCATGAAATGGGTTTGTTGAAATTTTTAGAAGTTGTAAAATTGACTAAATGTTTTAAAATTTTGAATATGGACCTTCAGCTTTCATGCAACAAAAACCAGGGATACAAATCAAGCCGCATACTATTCTAAAACCCATATAATATGTAGTTAATTAAATTTATTAATATATGTGATAAAGGTTACTATTCGTAATTAATAATTACGAACACCATACATCGCATGGCGCAGCCATCTTAGAATAAATAGTATGATTGTTCGTAGTTTTAGTTGAATATATATAGTTATTATTTTAATTGTTTGTTTATCATTAAGCCGCCGCACAAGGTTGTTTTAGTTCACATAATTTGTACTTTAATATTGTATTTCTTATGCAATGCAGTAGAGAATATAATGAATAATTCCACATGCTTCTCTTCATTTCTCTTATCCTTCTTAATTAATTAGAGCGCTAGCAATAATCATACTTAATTTTGTAAACAAAAGCGGTTCCATCACAAAACGTCATATATTCATCATGATATTGTTACATTCAGAAAAGAAAAGAAAAACATTATATTATATTCCTCCAATTGGTTATAATATATCATCAGATAGCTTACACAAGCTTTATTTATATGGTTTTATTCAGTTCTTAACGTGATCACGATATCATTGATCAACCACATCTTAGTACGGGCGCTGGCCTTTAATGTTACCCGGGGGATCGTAGTTGCAGATAACGTAGACCCAACCATCGGCACACTGAACCTTAGCGCAACCCAAACGAACCGACTTCCTCCACACAACTTGGGTGTAGTGTCCGCAGGCCTTTCCTGCAGCGCACGTGTTGGCCTGGTAGTTATAGTCGGCTTTCTCCCCGACCCACATCGACACCGCCCGCCGCCCGGTCATGTCCCGAAAACCGTAGGCTAGATTTTCTCCGTAACGGCCTCTAGAGTGCACCAGATTGTTACACGAGTTCGCATTTCGAACCCGATTCGCGTAGGCTTGAGCGTACTTTACGAGAGTCTGGTCCCAGGTGAAGCCCGGGAGCCCGGCTCCGACTTGATTACGGGCTTGGTTATGAGCGTCGACGAAGCTGCCTCCGGTAGAGTTTTGGGCAAAGCTGAGATTAATGCATGAAGCAAGGGCTAAACAGATGAAAACAAGATCCAGAGATCTCATCTTGGAAACTCTGGTTTAAGGATGGGTTGATGATTTGGTTCATGCAAAAGGCCTTCTATTTATAGTGTAAGCTGTGGTAAAATTATAGGTAATTATTTAGGTTTATGCTGACGTCATTTCAAAGGTGGCTAATGCATGGTCATTTTTTTCTTTTGTATTCATTATAACCCTAGCTAGTTGTACAATGAGCCATCCATCTCACGAGAAAAATAGATTATTATGTAGATATTTTTTAATTAATAAAGATCTAGAGTTGAGTTATTAATGAAAGAGCAGAATTTGATTATTATTCTATAGAGCGAAACCATCTCCTCCATTCAATATTTTTTATGAAAGTATATTCGGTTTTTTATATATAAAAAAAATATTTGTATACCTATGAATCTACTTAAGCTACTGTTATAATAAAATACTACGCTATAAAACGTTACATCAGTTCATGATCCTCATTAATTTCCGTTTCAATATGCTATGTTTGGGTTTTTAGTCGATAATAGAAAAGTGGTTAGAAAATTAATAAGAGAAGTGGTTAGAATTAATAAGAGAAGTGAATTAAAATTGAGACATCCCATTTAGAAAACTAGCTAGGGTCATGTGTGTTTAAAATTAATAATAGAAGTGAATTAAAATTGATAGAACACGTGTAGAAAACTAGGGAAATGTGTGTTCCAAGAGCAAGTCCAACAGTTTCTTCATTCACATTCTCTATAATAGGCAAGAAAACCTCATATTTCCTATATTTTTTTGCCTCAACTCCAACAGTTTCTCCATTTTTCATTCCCTAAAATTTATTACTAACATTTAATACTACATATTTATCCAATTTTCTTCTATTTTTAAAGTCATATATTTAATAAGTTCAAATAATAATGAACAAACAAATAATGAACGTATAATAAAAGTTATAATAATATTTCATATTTGACATTACTTACTCCATAATATAAAATTATAAAAATATATTTTATAAAAATAACACATTACGAATTACAATAGTATTATGAATAATTAGACTCATCTCTTTTTAATTATTTATTACAAGTTATTTTGTTTCAATCATTAAAATAAAATGTTTGCCAAAAGAAAATTTTAGTTTAGACGTTATGACTTATAAACAAACGTCAAAATAAATATATATGAACTTAAAATTTAGTAAATTTATATTGAAAAATAGATTATACTTGAATATTAAATATCAATAGATATGTACATGTAAAAATAGTCATATGAAATCTTATTACAATCGTCTTTATGCATATTTTTAGAATATGTATTTTTGATTAAATTTTATTGTAATTATTTTGAGATATTATCATTTAAAATTATTGAAGAGAAACAATTAATGAATGAAATAACAAAAAGCAATGCAAGTAACATAGAATTTTGCTTCTCCAAATCTTCTCCCTCATTCTCTAAATTTGGAGAATCAAACCTTCTCTCTCTTTAATTTTCCTATTACGGAGAATGGGATGGAGAATCTGTTGGAGTTCAAAAAAGGCTCAAATTCTCCATATTTGAGAAAACTTGCTATTATAGCAAAGCTGTTGGACTGTCAAGTTCAGTCTGCGATCGGGTCTAACCCGAATACCATGTGTGCTGAGGGGCCGGGATGAGCCATCCTGGATGGTGAGGCCACACACCATACAAATTATATTTTCAAGGGTCATAAACCATGCATTTTATTTTTAGGGGTCACAAACTATATGTTTTGAATTTTTATGGGGCATATTTTACACTTTAATCTTATTCCGTATGTGTGATTTGGTTTTTTGAAAATTTGCTTTAATTAGTTAATGAATTTAGTCCAAGCGGAATAAGTAGGTTTTTTTGATATTTTTACGAAAGTCTCATATTAAGTTTTATGAAACTTTTCTTTATTTCATACATGATAATTTTTTTATTTTTTATGAAAGGAAAATTGTATATCATATTCAAGGTGCTGGAAAACGTCCAGCAACGTTTGAAAAAGTAACTGTGGAGTATAATTCCACTCTACATAATCCGAACTATTATTTTTCCCTATGCTAGCTACCATATGGGCATCCGTATTTTCGTTTCTTGGTATCCGGCATGGCAAATTAAGGCCTTGTTGCACAAATTCTGCTCGAATCTCCTCAGTGATTGAGTGGCATAATTCTGGGGCATCCAAGTCTTCATGTATGATCTGCATTAGGCTCAACGAGTCTCCCATAATAGCTACATCGGACCATTGGAGATATGCCGCCATTCTCAGTGCATCTCTCAGTGCTTCTGCTTCCACAAACATGGGGTCTCGTACATCCATTATTTCTCTGCTCACAGCCCGAACAAAAGACCCATCCGTAACCACTGCCACTGCCACTACGATGCTTAAATCAGAAAGTTGTTGGGGAGAATTGCTCTGTAGTGAACAGTGTCTGGTGAACATACCTCTCTCCTTGGATATTAGTGAGGTATATATTTATAGAAAGGAACCGGGGCCTGGTCAGTCACATCGCGAGGCTGGGTTGTCTGGAAGATGCTCCTGCTAGGCCAGGTAGGATTCTAGTCTGCGATCGGGTCTAACCCGAATACCATGAGTGCTGAGGGGCCGGGATGAGCCATCCTGGATGGTGAGGCCACACACCATATAAATTATATTTTCAGGGGTCATGAACCATGCATTTTATTTTTTAGGGGTCACAAACTATATGTTTTGAATTTTTATGGGGCATATTTTACATTTTAATCTTATTCCGTATGTGTGATTTGGTTTTTTGAAAATTTGCTTTAATTAGTCAATGAATTTAGTCCAAGCGGAATAAGTAGGTTTTTTTTGATATTTTTACGAAGGTCTCATATTAAGTTTTATGAAACTTTTCTTTATTTCATACATGATAATTTTTTTATTTTTTATGAAAGGAA
The DNA here is from genome assembly GCA_948330725.1 of Sherardia arvensis. Classification (NCBI taxonomy): domain Eukaryota; kingdom Viridiplantae; phylum Streptophyta; class Magnoliopsida; order Gentianales; family Rubiaceae; genus Sherardia; species Sherardia arvensis. The sequence goes on along the minus strand of OX415238.1, from coordinate 3,519,539 downwards.
AATTGTATATCATATTCAAGGTGCTGGAAAACGTCCAGCAACGTTTGAAAAAGTAACTGTGGAGTATAATTCCACTCTACATAATCCGAGCTATTATTTTTCCCTATGCTAGCTACCATATGGGCATCCGTATTTTCGTTTCTTGGTATCCGGCATGGCAAATTAAGGCCTTGTTGCACAAATTCTGCTCGAATCTCCTCAGTGATTGAGTGGCATAATTCTGGGGCATCCAAGTCTTCATGTATGATCTGCATTAGGCTCAACGAGTCTCCCATAATAGCTACATCGGACCATTGGAGATATGCCGCCATTCTCAGTGCATCTCTCAGTGCTTCTGCTTCCACAAACATGGGGTCTCGTACATCCATTATTTCTCTGCTCACAGCCCGAACAAAAGACCCATCCGTAACCACTGCCACTGCCACTACGATGCTTAAATCAGAAAGTTGTTGGGGAGAATTGCTCTGTAGTGAACAGTGTCTGGTGAACATACCTCTCTCCTTGGATATTAGTGAGGTATATATTTATAGAAAGGAACCGGGGCCTGGTCAGTCACATCGCGAGGCTGGGTTGTCTGGAAGATGCTCCTGCTAGGCCAGGTAGGATTCTAGTCTGCGATCGGGTCTAAACCGAATACCATGAGTGCTGAGGGGCCGGGATGAGCCATCCTGGATGGTGAGGCCACACACCATATAAATTATATTTTCAGGGGTCATGAACCATGCATTTTATTTTTTAGGGGTCACAAACTATATGTTTTGAATTTTTATGGGGCATATTTTACATTTTAATCTTATTCCGTATGTGTGATTTGGTTTTTTGAAAATTTGCTTTAATTAGTCAATGAATTTAGTCCAAGCGGAATAAGTAGGTTTTTTTTGATATTTTTACGAAGGTCTCATATTAAGTTTTATGAAACTTTTCTTTATTTCATACATGATAATTTTTGTTCGTTTAGTAAAAAGAAAAAAAAACAAGGACATGTTTTACTTAAATGTTGCAAGATTTGTCAAAAAATATTAAAATATGTTAATTACTATTGAAGAAAATAAAATAAAACATCCATGTGAGAAAGAATGATGTAGTAAAGTTATATATATATATATATATATATTCTTTTTTCACTTACAGGTTATATATTTTCTCTATCGTAATTGCTTGTGTGTTTCAGTGTTCCTGGTTTCATGAAATTGATGATGACATTTGTGTTAATTAATAGTTGTGAATATGTTTGGATCATCAATTTTATCCATTCCCTCCATTTTTCTTGTCTCGAATCAAACATAGGGATTAGAGAAAAACACTCTCACCTCACTAATCCATTGACAAATTCACTATAAATTTCCAACATATATACCATCCTTAAATATTCACCCAAATATTTTCAGAAAAAAAAAATAAAAAATGGCAAGCTCGAAGCTCATCTTCGCAACCCTAGCGTCGCTCGTGATCTTTCTCTCGCTTCTCCACGTGTCCACGGCTCAACAGAAGGGCGGCGCCCTATACCCCTCCGATCCAAAAATAGTGGCCCTCGGGAAGTTCGCCGTCGATGAAAACAACAGGAAGACGAAGCAAGGTCTCGCATTCTGGCATGTGGCTAATATTGATGGTGCCGGAAAAGTGGATAATTCAAAAATGACATACATGTTGAATGTTATGGTTTATGATAATGCAACTCCGACTGAGTTTTATGCAGTTGTTGACGACTATGCAACTGGTGCCAAGGAGCTTGTATCTTTTTCCAAAGTCAAAGCCTAATTTCAAGCACAAAATTTTGTTTATATTGTTGTTGAGTTGTTGAAAGTTACTCATCGCAATAATTAATAGATTTATGGTTTAGAATGTTTTGTTGAAATTTTTGAAAGAGATAATTAATTCCTCTTTGATGTTATATACATTTAAATTGGGTGTTTGACAAATGAAAATTGTGCATGAAATGGGTTTGTTGAAATTTTTAGAAGTTGTAAAATTGACTAAATGTTTTAAAATTTTGAATATGGACCTTCAGATTTCATGCAACATAAACCAGGGATACAAATCAAGCCGCATACTATTCTAAAACCCATATAATATGTAGTTAATTAAATTTATTAATATATGTGATAAAGGTTACTATTCGTAATTAATAATTACGAACACCATGCATCGCATGGCGCAGCCATCTTAGAATAAATAGTATGATTGTTCGTAGTTTTAGTTGAATATATATAGTTATTATTTTAATTGTTTGTTTATCATTAAGCCGCCGCACAAGGTTGTTTTAGTTCACATAATTTGTACTTTAATATTGTATTTCTTATGCAATGCAGTAGAGAATATAATGAATAATTCCACATGCTTCTCTTCATTTCTCTTATCCTTCTTAATTAATTAGAGCGCTAGCAATAATCATACTTAATTTTGTAAACAAAAGCGGTTCCATCACAAAACGTCATATATTCATCATGATATTGTTACATTCAGAAAAGAAAAGAAAAACATTATATTATATTCCTCCAATTGGTTATAATATATCATCAGATAGCTTACACAAGCTTTATTTATATGGTTTTATTCAGTTCTTAACGTGATCACGATATCATTGATCAACCACATCTTAGTACGGGCGCTGGCCTTTAATGTTACCCGGGGGATCGTAGTTGCAGATAACGTAGACCCAACCATCGGCACACTGAACCTTAGCGCAACCCAAACGAACCGACTTCCTCCACACAACTTGGGTGTAGTGTCCGCAGGCCTTTCCTGCAGCGCACGTGTTGGCCTGGTAGTTATAGTCGGCTTTCTCCCCGACCCACATCGACACCGCCCGCCGCCCGGTCATGTCCCGAAAACCGTAGGCTAGATTTTCTCCGTAACGGCCTCTAGAGTGCACCAGATTGTTACACGAGTTCGCATTTCGAACCCGATTCGCGTAGGCTTGAGCGTACTTTACGAGAGTCTGGTCCCAGGTGAAGCCCGGGAGCCCGGCTCCGACTTGATTACGGGCTTGGTTATGAGCGTCGACGAAGCTGCCTCCGGTAGAGTTTTGGGCAAAGCTGAGATTAATGCATGAAGCAAGGGCTAAACAGATGAAAACAAGATCCAGAGATCTCATCTTGGAAACTCTGGTTTAAGGATGGGTTGATGATTTGGTTCATGCAAAAGGCCTTCTATTTATAGTGTAAGCTGTGGTAAAATTATAGGTAATTATTTAGGTTTATGCTGACGTCATTTCAAAGGTGGCTAATGCATGGTCATTTTTTTCTTTTGTATTCATTATAACCCTAGCTAGTTGTACAATGAGCCATCCATCTCACGAGAAAAATAGATTATTATGTAGATATTTTTTAATTAATAAAGATCTAGAGTTGAGTTATTAATGAAAGAGCAGAATTTGATTATTATTCTATAGAGCGAAACCATCTCCTCCATTCAATATTTTTTATGAAAGTATATTCGGTTTTTTATATATAAAAAAAATATTTGTATACCTATGAATCTACTTAAGCTACTGTTATAATAAAATACTACGCTATAAAACGTTACATCAGTTCATGATCCTCATTAATTTCCGTTTCAATATGCTATGTTTGGGTTTTTAGTCGATAATAGAAAAGTGGTTAGAAAATTAATAAGAGAAGTGGTTAGAATTAATAAGAGAAGTGAATTAAAATTGAGACATCCCATTTAGAAAACTAGCTAGGGTCATGTGTGTTTAAAATTAATAATAGAAGTGAATTAAAATTGATAGAACACGTGTAGAAAACTAGGGAAATGTGTGTTCTAAGAGCAAGTCCAACAGTTTCTTCATTCACATTCTCTATAATAGGCAAGAAAACCTCATATTTCCTATATTTTTTTGCCTCAACTCCAACAGTTTCTCCATTTTTCATTCCCTAAAATTTATTACTAACATTTAATACTACATATTTATCCAATTTTCTTCTATTTTTAAAGTCATATATTTAATAAGTTCAAATAATAATGAACAAACAAATAATGAACGTATAATAAAAGTTATAATAATATTTCATATTTGACATTACTTACTCCATAATATAAAATTATAAAAATATATTTTATAAAAATAACACATTACGAATTACAATAGTATTATGAATAATTAGACTCATCTCTTTTTAATTATTTATTACAAGTTATTTTGTTTCAATCATTAAAATAAAATGTTTGCCAAAAGAAAATTTTAGTTTAGACGTTATGACTTATAAACAAACGTCAAAATAAATATATATGAACTTAAAATTTAGTAAATTTATATTGAAAAATAGATTATACTTGAATATTAAATATCAATAGATATGTACATGTAAAAATAGTCATATGAAATCTTATTACAATCGTCTTTATGCATATTTTTAGAATATGTATTTTTGATTAAATTTTATTGTAATTATTTTGAGATATTATCATTTAAAATTATTGAAGAGAAACAATTAATGAATGAAATAACAAAAAGCAATGCAAGTAACATAGAATTTTGCTTCTCCAAATCTTCTCCCTCATTCTCTAAATTTGGAGAATCAAACCTTCTCTCTCTTTAATTTTCCTATTACGGAGAATGGGATGGAGAATCTGTTGGAGTTCAAAAAAGGCTCAAATTCTCCATATTTGAGAAAACTTGCTATTATAGCAAAGCTGTTGGACTGTCAAGTTCAGTCTGCGATCGGGTCTAACCCGAATACCATGTGTGCTGAGGGGCCGGGATGAGCCATCCTGGATGGTGAGGCCACACACCATACAAATTATATTTTCAAGGGTCATAAACCATGCATTTTATTTTTAGGGGTCACAAACTATATGTTTTGAATTTTTATGGGGCATATTTTACACTTTAATCTTATTCCGTATGTGTGATTTGGTTTTTTGAAAATTTGCTTTAATTAGTTAATGAATTTAGTCCAAGCGGAATAAGTAGGTTTTTTTGATATTTTTACGAAAGTCTCATATTAAGTTTTATGAAACTTTTCTTTATTTCATACATGATAATTTTTTTATTTTTTATGAAAGGAAAATTGTATATCATATTCAAGGTGCTGGAAAACGTCCAGCAACGTTTGAAAAAGTAACTGTGGAGTATAATTCCACTCTACATAATCCGAGCTATTATTTTTCCCTATGCTAGCTACCATATGGGCATCCGTATTTTCGTTTCTTGGTATCCGGCATGGCAAATTAAGGCCTTGTTGCACAAATTCTGCTCGAATCTCCTCAGTGATTGAGTGGCATAATTCTGGGGCATCCAAGTCTTCATGTATGATCTGCATTAGGCTCAACGAGTCTCCCATAATAGCTACATCGGACCATTGGAGATATGCCGCCATTCTCAGTGCATCTCTCAGTGCTTCTGCTTCCACAAACATGGGGTCTCGTACATCCATTATTTCTCTGCTCACAGCCCGAACAAAAGACCCATCCGTAACCACCGCCACTGCCACTACGATGCTTAAATCAGAAAGTTGTTGGGGAGAATTGCTCTGTAGTGAACAGTGTCTGGTGAACATACCTCTCTCCTTGGATATTAGTGAGGTATATATTTATAGAAAGGAACCGGGGCCTGGTCAGTCACATCGCGAGGCTGGGTTGTCTGGAAGATGCTCCTACTAGGCCAGGTAGGATTCTAGTCTGCGATCGGGTCTAACCCGAATACCATGAGTGCTGAGGGGCCGGGATGAGCCATCCTGGATGGTGAGGCCACACACCATATAAATTATATTTTCAGGGGTCATGAACCATGCATTTTATTTTTTAGGGGTCACAAACTATATGTTTTGAATTTTTATGGGGCATATTTTACATTTTAATCTTATTCCGTATGTGTGATTTGGTTTTTTGAAAATTTGCTTTAATTAGTCAATGAATTTAGTCCAAGCGGAATAAGTAGGTTTTTTTTGATATTTTTACGAAGGTCTCATATTAAGTTTTATGAAACTTTTCTTTATTTCATACATGATAATTTTTTTATTTTTTATGAAAGGAAAATTGTATATCATATTCAAGGTGCTGGAAAACGTCCAGCAACGTTTGAAAAAGTAACTGTGGAGTATAATTCCACTCTACATAATCCGAGCTATTATTTTTCCCTATGCTAGCTACCATATGGGCATCCGTATTTTCGTTTCTTGGTATCCGGCATGGCAAATTAAGGCCTTGTTGCACAAATTCTGCTCGAATCTCCTCAGTGATTGAGTGGCATAATTCTGGGGCATCCAAGTCTTCATGTATGATCTGCATTAGGCTCAACGAGTCTCCCATAATAGCTACATCGGACCATTGGAGATATGCCGCCATTCTCAGTGCATCTCTCAGTGCTTCTGCTTCCACAAACATGGGGTCTCGTACATCCATTATTTCTCTGCTCACAGCCCGAACAAAAGACCCATCCGTAATCACTGCCACTGCCACTACGATGCTTAAATCAGAAAGTTGTTGGGGAGAATTGCTCTGTAGTGAACAGTGTCTGGTGAACATACCTCTCTCCTTGGATATTAGTGAGGTATATATTTATAGAAAGGAACCGGGGCCTGGTCAGTCACATCGCGAGGCTGGGTTGTCTGGAAGATGCTTCTGCTAGGCCAGGTAGGATTCTAGTCTGCGATCGGGTCTAAACCGAATACCATGAGTGCTGAGGGGCCGGGATGAGCCATCCTGGATGGTGAGGCCACACACCATATAAATTATATTTTCAGGGGTCATGAACCATGCATTTTATTTTTTAGGGGTCACAAACTATATGTTTTGAATTTTTATGGGGCATATTTTACATTTTAATCTTATTCCGTATGTGTGATTTGGTTTTTTGAAAATTTGCTTTAATTAGTCAATGAATTTAGTCCAAGCGGAATAAGTAGGTTTTTTTTGATATTTTTACGAAGGTCTCATATTAAGTTTTATGAAACTTTTCTTTATTTCATACATGATAATTTTTGTTCGTTTAGTAAAAAGAAAAAAAAACAAGGACATGTTTTACTTAAATGTTGCAAGATTTGTCAAAAAATATTAAAATATGTTAATTACTATTGAAGAAAATAAAATAAAACATCCATGTGAGAAAGAATGATGTAGTAAAGTTATATATATATATATATATTCTTTTTTCACTTACAGGTTATATATTTTCTCTATCGTAATTGCTTGTGTGTTTCAGTGTTCCTGGTTTCATGAAATTGATGATGACATTTGTGTTAATTAATAGTTGTGAATATGTTTGGATCATCAATTTTATCCATTCCCTCCATTTTTCTTGTCTCGAATCAAACATAGGGATTAGAGAAAAACACTCTCACCTCACTAATCCATTGACAAATTCACTATAAATTTCCAACATATATACCATCCTTAAATATTCACCCAAATATTTTCAGAAAAAAAAAATAAAAAATGGCAAGCTCGAAGCTCATCTTCGCAACCCTAGCGTCGCTCGTGATCTTTCTCTCGCTTCTCCACGTGTCCACGGCTCAACAGAAGGGCGGCGCCCTATACCCCTCCGATCCAAAAATAGTGGCCCTCGGGAAGTTCGCCGTCGATGAAAACAACAGGAAGACGAAGCAAGGTCTCGCATTCTGGCATGTGGCTAATATTGATGGTGCCGGAAAAGTCGATAATTCAAAAATGACATACATGTTGAATGTTATGGTTTATGATAATGCAACTCCGACTGAGTTTTATGCAGTTGTTGACGACTATGCAACTGGTGCCAAGGAGCTTGTATCTTTTTCCAAAGTCAAAGCCTAATTTCAAGCACAAAATTTTGTTTATATTGTTGTTGAGTTGTTGAAAGTTACTCATCGCAATAATTAATAGATTTATGGTTTAGAATGTTTTGTTGAAATTTTTGAAAGAGATAATTAATTCCTCTTTGATGTTATATACATTTAAATTGGGTGTTTGACAAATGAAAATTGTGCATGAAATGGGTTTGTTGAAATTTTTAGAAGTTGTAAAATTGACTAAATGTTTTAAAATTTTGAATATGGACCTTCAGCTTTCATGCAACATAAACCAGGGATACAAATCAAGCCGCATACTATTCTAAAACCCATATAATATGTAGTTAATTAAATTTATTAATATATGTGATAAAGGTTACTATTCGTAATTAATAATTACGAACACCATGCATCGCATGGCGCAGCCATCTTAGAATAAATAGTATGATTGTTCGTAGTTTTAGTTGAATATATATAGTTATTATTTTAATTGTTTGTTTATCATTAAGCCGCCGCACAAGGTTGTTTTAGTTCACATAATTTGTACTTTAATATTGTATTTCTTATGCAATGCAGTAGAGAATATAATGAATAATTCCACATGCTTCTCTTCATTTCTCTTATCCTTCTTAATTAATTAGAGCGCTAGCAATAATCATACTTAATTTTGTAAACAAAAGCGGTTCCATCACAAAACGTCATATATTCATCATGATATTGTTACATTCAGAAAAGAAAAGAAAAACATTATATTATATTCCTCCAATTGGTTATAATATATCATCAGATAGCTTACACAAGCTTTATTTATATGGTTTTATTCAGTTCTTAACGTGATCACGATATCATTGATCAACCACATCTTAGTACGGGCGCTGGCCTTTAATGTTACCCGGGGGATCGTAGTTGCAGATAACGTAGACCCAACCATCGGCACACTGAACCTTAGCGCAACCCAAACGAACCGACTTCCTCCACACAACTTGGGTGTAGTGTCCGCAGGCCTTTCCTGCAGCGCACGTGTTGGCCTGGTAGTTATAGTCGGCTTTCTCCCCGACCCACATCGACACCGCCCGCCGCCCGGTCATGTCCCGAAAACCGTAGGCTAGATTTTCTCCGTAACGGCCTCTAGAGTGCACCAGATTGTTACACGAGTTCGCATTTCGAACCCGATTCGCGTAGGCTTGAGCGTACTTTACGAGAGTCTGGTCCCAGGTGAAGCCCGGGAGCCCGGCTCCGACTTGATTACGGGCTTGGTTATGAGCGTCGACGAAGCTGCCTCCGGTAGAGTTTTGGGCAAAGCTGAGATTAATGCATGAAGCAAGGGCTAAACAGATGAAAACAAGATCCAGAGATCTCATCTTGGAAACTCTGGTTTAAGGATGGGTTGATGATTTGGTTCATGCAAAAGGCCTTCTATTTATAGTGTAAGCTGTGGTAAAATTATAGGTAATTAATTAGGTTTATGCTGACGTCATTTCAAAGGTGGCTAATGCATGGTCATTTTTTTCTTTTGTATTCATTATAACCCTAGCTAGTTGTACAATGAGCCATCCATCTCATTTTTTTCTTTTGTATTCATTATAACCCTAGCTAGTTGTACAATGAGCCATCCATCTCACGAGAAAAATAGATTATTATGTAGATATTTTTTAATTAATAAAGATCTAGAGTTGAGTTATTAATGAAAGAGCAGAATTTGATTATTATTCTATAGAGCGAAACCATCTCCTCCATTCAATATTTTTTATGAAAGTATATTCGGTTTTTTATATATAAAAAATATATTTGTATACCTATGAATCTACTTAAGCTACTGTTATAATAAAATACTACGCTATAAAACGTTACATCAGTTCATGATCCTCATTAATTTCCGTTTCAATATGCTATGTTTGGGTTTTTAGTCGATAATAGAAAAGTGGTTAGAAAATTAATAAGAGAAGTGGTTAGAATTAATAAGAGAAGTGAATTAAAATTGAGACATCCCATTTAGAAAACTAGCTAGGGTCATGTGTGTTTAAAATTAATAATAGAAGTGAATTAAAATTGATAGAACACGTGTAGAAAACTAGGGAAATGTGTGTTCTAAGAGCAAGTCCAACAGTTTCTTCATTCACATTCTCTATAATAGGCAAGAAAACCTCATATTTCCTATATTTTTTTGCCTCAACTCCAACAGTTTCTCCATTTTTCATTCCCTAAAATTTATTACTAACATTTAATACTACATATTTATCCAATTTTCTTCTATTTTTAAATTCATATATTTAATAAGTTCAAATAATAATGAACAAACAAATAATGAACGTATAATAAAAGTTATAATAATATTTCATATTTGACATTACTTACTCCATAATATAAAATTATAAAAATATATTTTATAAAAATAACACATTACGAATTACAATAGTATTATGAATAATTAGACTCATCTCTTTTTAATTATTTATTACAAGTTATTTTGTTTCAATCATTAAAATAAAATGTTTGCCAAAAGAAAATTTTAGTTTAGACGTTATGACTTATAAACAAACGTCAAAATAAATATATATGAACTTAAAATTTAGTAAATTTATATTGAAAAATAGATTATACTTGAATATTAAATATCAATAGATATGTACATGTAAAAATAGTCATATGAAATCTTATTACAATCGTCTTTATGCATATTTTTAGAATATGTATTTTTGATAAAATTTTATTGTAATTATTTTGAGATATTATCATTTAAAATTATTGAAGAGAAACAATTAATGAATGAAATAACAAAAAGCAATGCAAGTAACATAGAATTTTGCTTCTCCAAATCTTCTCCCTCATTCTCTAAATTTGGAGAATCAAACCTTCTCTCTCTTTAATTTTCCTATTACGGAGAATGGGATGGAGAATCTGTTGGAGTTCAAAAAAGGCTCAAATTCTCCATATTTGAGAAAACTTGCTATTATAGCAAAGCTGTTGGACTGTCAAGTTCAGTCTGCGATCGGGTCTAACCCGAATACCATGTGTGCTGAGGGGCCGGGATGAGCCATCCTGGATGGTGAGGCCACACACCATACAAATTATATTTTCAAGGGTCATAAACCATGCATTTTATTTTTAGGGGTCACAAACTATATGTTTTGAATTTTTATGGGGCATATTTTACACTTTAATCTTATTCCGTATGTGTGATTTGGTTTTTTGAAAATTTGCTTTAATTAGTTAATGAATTTAGTCCAAGCGGAATAAGTAGGTTTTTTTGATATTTTTACGCAAGTCTCATATTAAGTTTTATGAAACTTTTCTTTATTTCATACATGATAATTTTTTTATTTTTTATGAAAGGAAAATTGTATATCATATTCAAGGTGCTGGAAAACGTCCAGCAACGTTTGAAAAAAGGAACTGTGGAGTATAATTCCACTCTACATAATCCGAGCTATTATTTTTCCCTATGCTAGCTACCATATGGGCATCCGTATTTTCGTTTCTTGGTATCCAGCATGGCAAATTAAGGCCTTGTTGCACAAATTCTGCTCGAATCTCCTCAGTGATTGAGTGGCATAATTCTGGGGCATCCAAGTCTTCATGTATGATCTGCATTAGGCTCAACGAGTCTCCCATAATAGCTACATCGGACCATTGGAGATATGCCGCCATTCTCAGTGCTTCTCTCAGTGCTTCTGCTTCCACAAACATGGGGTCTCGTACATCCATTATTTCTCTGCTCACAGCCCGAACAAAAGACCCATCCGTAACCACTGACACTGCCACTACGATGCTTAAATCAGAAAGTTGTTGGGGAGAATTGCTCTGTAGTGAACAGTGTCTGGTGAACATACCTCTCTCCTTGGATATTAGTGAGGTATATATTTATAGAAAGGAACCGGGGCCTGGTCAGTCACATCGCGAGGCTGGGTTGTCTGGAAGATGCTCTTGCTAGGCCAGGTAGGATTCTAGTCTGCGATCGGGTCTAACCCGAATACCATGAGTGCTGAGGGGCCGGGATGAGCCATCCTGGATGGTGAGGCCACACACCATATAAATTATATTTTCAGGGGTCATGAACCATGCATTTTATTTTTTAGGGGTCACAAACTATATGTTTTGAATTTTTATGGGGCATATTTTACATTTTAATCTTATTCCGTATGTGTGATTTGGTTTTTTGAAAATTTGCTTTAATTAGTCAATGAATTTAGTCCAAGCGGAATAAGTAGGTTTTTTTTGATATTTTTACGAAGGTCTCATATTAAGTTTTATGAAACTTTTCTTTATTTCATACATGATAATTTTTGTTCGTTTAGTAAAAAGAAAAAAAAACAAGGACATGTTTTACTTAAATGTTGCAAGATTTGTCAAAAAATATTAAAATATGTTAATTACTATTGAAGAAAATAAAATAAAACATCCATGTGAGAAAGAATGATGTAGTAAAGTTATATATATATATATATATTCTTTTTTCACTTACAGGTTATATATTTTCTCTATCGTAATTGCTTGTGTGTTTCAGTGTTCCTGGTTTCATGAAATTGATGATGACATTTGTGTTAATTAATAGTTGTGAATAAGTTTGGATCATCAATTTTATCCATTCCCTCCATTTTTCTTGTCTCTAATCAAACATAGGGATTAGAGAAAAACACTCTCACCTCACTAATCCATTGACAAATTCACTATAAATTTCCAACATATATACCATCCTTAAATATTCACCCAAATATTTTCAGAAAAAAAAAAAAAATGGCAAGCTCGAAGCTCATCTTCGCAACCCTAGCGTCGCTCGTGATCTTTCTCTCGCTTCTCCACGTGTCCACGGCTCAACAGAAGGGCGGCGCCCTATACCCCTCCGATCCAAAAATAGTGGCCCTCGGGAAGTTCGCCGTCGATGAAAACAACAGGAAGACGAAGCAAGGTCTCGCATTCTGGCATGTGGCTAATATTGATGGTGCCGGAAAAGTGGATAATTCAAAAATGACATACATGTTGAATGTTATGGTTTATGATAATGCAACTCCGACTGAGTTTTATGCAGTTGTTGACGACTATGCAACTGGTGCCAAGGAGCTTGTATCTTTTTCCAAAGTCAAAGCCTAATTTCAAGCACAAAATTTTGTTTATATTGTTGTTGAGTTGTTGAAAGTTACTCATCGCAATAATTAATAGATTTATGGTTTAGAATGTTTTGTTGAAATTTTTGAAAGAGATAATTAATTCCTCTTTGATGTTATATACATTTAAATTGGGTGTTTGACAAATGAAAATTGTGCATGAAATGGGTTTGTTGAAATTTTTAGAAGTTGTAAAATTGACTAAATGTTTTAAAATTTTGAATATGGACCTTCAGATTTCATGCAACATAAACCAGGGATACAAATCAAGCCGCATACTATTCTAAAACCCATATAATATGTAGTTAATTAAATTTATTAATATATGTGATAAAGGTTACTATTCGTAATTAATAATTACGAACACCATGCATCGCATGGCGCAGCCATCTTAGAATAAATAGTATGATTGTTCGTAGTTTTAGTTGAATATATATAGTTATTATTTTAATTGTTTGTTTATCATTAAGCCGCCGCACAAGGTTGTTTTAGTTCACATAATTTGTACTTTAATATTGTATTTCTTATGCAATGCAGTAGAGAATATAATGAATAATTCCACATGCTTCTCTTCATTTCTCTTATCCTTCTTAATTAATTAGAGCGCTAGCAATAATCATACTTAATTTTGTAAACAAAAGCGGTTCCATCACAAAACGTCATATATTCATCATGATATTGTTACATTCAGAAAAGAAAAGAAAAACATTATATTATATTCCTCCAATTGGTTATAATATATCATCAGATAGCTTACACAAGCTTTATTTATATGGTTTTATTCAGTTCTTAACGTGATCACGATATCATTGATCAACCACATCTTAGTACGGGCGCTGGCCTTTAATGTTACCCGGGGGATCGTAGTTGCAGATAACGTAGACCCAACCATCGGCACACTGAACCTTAGCGCAACCCAAACGAACCGACTTCCTCCACACAACTTGGGTGTAGTGTCCGCAGGCCTTTCCTGCAGCGCACGTGTTGGCCTGGTAGTTATAGTCGGCTTTCTCCCCGACCCACATCGACACCGCCCGCCGCCCGGTCATGTCCCGAAAACCGTAGGCTAGATTTTCTCCGTAACGGCCTCTAGAGTGCACCAGATTGTTACACGAGTTCGCATTTCGAACCCGATTCGCGTAGGCTTGAGCGTACTTTACGAGAGTCTGGTCCCAGGTGAAGCCCGGGAGCCCGGCTCCGACTTGATTACGGGCTTGGTTATGAGCGTCGACGAAGCTGCCTCCGGTAGAGTTTTGGGTAAAGCTGAGATTAATGCATGAAGCAAGGGCTAAACAGATGAAAACAAGATCCAGAGATCTCATCTTGGAAACTCTGGTTTAAGGATGGGTTGATGATTTGGTTCATGCAAAAGGCCTTCTATTTATAGTGTAAGCTGTGGTAAAATTATAGGTAATTAATTAGGTTTATGCTGACGTCATTTCAAAGGTGGCTAATGCATGGTCATTTTTTTCTTTTGTATTCATTATAACCCTAGCTAGTTGTACAATGAGCCATCCATCTCACGAGAAAAATAGATTATTATGTAGATATTTTTTAATTAATAAAGATCTAGAATTGAGTTATTAATGAAAGAGCAGAATTTGATTATTATTCTATAGAGCGAAACCATCTCCTCCATTCAATATTTTTTATGAAAGTATATTCGGTTTTTTATATATAAAAAAAATATTTGTATACCTATGAATCTACTTAAACTACTGTTATAATAAAATACTACGCTATAAAACGTTACATCAGTTCATGATCCTCATTAATTTCCGTTTCAATATGCTATGTTTGGGTTTTTAGTCGATAATAGAAAAGTGGTTAGAAAATTAATAAGAGAAGTGGTTAGAATTATTAAGAGAAGTGAATTAAAATTGAGACATCCCATTTAGAAAACTAGCTAGGGTCATGTGTGTTTAAAATTAATAATAGAAGTGAATTAAAATTGATAGAACACGTGTAGAAAACTAGGGAAATGTGTGTTCTAAGAGCAAGTCCAACAGTTTCTTCATTCACATTCTCTATAATAGGCAAGAAAACCTCATATTTCCTATATTTTTTTGCCTCAACTCCAACAGTTTCTCCATTTTTCATTCCCTAAAATTTATTACTAACATTTAATACTACATATTTATCCAATTTTCTTCTATTTTTAAAGTCATATATTTAATAAGTTCAAATAATAATGAACAAACAAATAATGAACGTATAATAAAAGTTATAATAATATTTCATATTTGACATTACTTACTCCATAATATAAAATTATAAAAATATATTTTATAAAACTAACACATTACGAATTACAATAGTATTATGAATAATTAGACTCATCTCTTTTTAATTATTTATTACAAGTTATTTTGTTTCAATCATTAAAATAAAATGTTTGCCAAAAGAAAATTTTAGTTTAGACGTTATGACTTATAAACAAACGTCAAAATAAATATATATGAACTTAAAATTTAGTAAATTTATATTGAAAAATAGATTATACTTGAATATTAAATATCAATAGATATGTACATGTAAAAATAGTCATATGAAATCTTATTACAATCGTCTTTATGCATATTTTTAGAATATGTATTTTTGATTAAATTTTATTGTAATTATTTTGAGATATTATCATTTAAAATTATTGAAGAGAAACAATTAATGAATGAAATAACAAAAAGCAATGCAAGTAAAATAGAATTTTGCTTCTCCAAATCTTCTCCCTCATTCTCTAAATTTGGAGAATCAAACCTTCTCTCTCTTTAATTTTCCTATTACGGAGAATGGGATGGAGAATCTGTTGGAGTTCAAAAAAGGCTCAAATTCTCCATATTTGAGAAAACTTGCTATTATAGCAAAGCTGTTGGACTGTCAAGTTCAGTCTGCGATCGGGTCTAACCCGAATACCATGTGTGCTGAGGGGCCGGGATGAGCCATCCTGGATGGTGAGGCCACACACCATACAAATTATATTTTCAAGGGTCATAAACCATGCATTTTATTTTTAGGGGTCACAAACTATATGTTTTGAATTTTTATGGGGCATATTTTACACTTTAATCTTATTCCGTATGTGTGATTTGGTTTTTTGAAAATTTGCTTTAATTAGTTAATGAATTTAGTCCAAGCGGAATAAGTAGGTTTTTTTGATATTTTTACGAAAGTCTCATATTAAGTTTTATGAAACTTTTCTTTATTTCATACATGATAATTTTTTTATTTTTTATGAAAGGAAAATTGTATATCATATTCAAGGTGCTGGAAAACGTCCAGCAACGTTTGAAAAAAGGAACTGTGGAGTATAATTCCACTCTACATAATCTGAGCTATTATTTTTCCCTATGCTAGCTACCATATGGGCATCCGTATTTTCGTTTCTTGGTATCCAGCATGGCAAATTAAGGCCTTGTTGCACAAATTCTGCTCGAATCTCCTCAGTGATTGAGTGGCATAATTCTGGGGCATCCAAGTCTTCATGTATGATCTGCATTAGGCTCAACGAGTCTCCCATAATAGCTACATCGGACCATTGGAGATATGCCGCAATTCTCAGTGCTTCTCTCAGTGCTTCTGCTTCCACAAACATGGGGTCTCGTACATCCATTATTTCTCTGCTCACAGCCCGAACAAAAGACCCATCCGTAACCACTGCCACTGCCACTACGATGCTTAAATCAGAAAGTTGTTGGGGAGAATTGCTCTGTAGTGAACAGTGTCTGGTGAACATACCTCTCTCCTTGGATATTAGTGAGGTATATATTTATAGAAAGGAACCGGGGCCTGGTCAGTCACATCGCGAGGCTGGGTTGTCTGGAAGATGCTCCTGCTAGGCCAGGTAGGATTCTAGTCTGCGATCGGGTCTAACCCGAATACCATGAGTGCTGAGGGGCCGGGATGAGCCATCCTTGATGGTGAGGCCACACACCATATAAATTATATTTTCAGGGGTCATGAACCATGCATTTTATTTTTTAGGGGTCACAAACTATATGTTTTGAATTTTTATGGGGCATATTTTACATTTTAATCTTATTCCGTATGTGTGATTTGGTTTTTTGAAAATTTTCTTTAATTAGTCAATGAATTTAGTACAAGCGGAATAAGTAGGTCTTTTTTGATATTTTTACGAAGGTCTCATATTAAGTTTTATGAAACTTTTCCTTATTTCATACATGATAATTTTTGTTCGTTTAGTAAATAGAAAAAAAAACAAGGACATGTTTTACTTAAATGTTGCAAGATTTGTCAAAAAATATTAAAATATGTTAATTACTATTGAAGAAAATAAAATAAAACATCCATGTGAGAAAGAATGATGTAGTAAAGTTATATATATATATATATATTCTTTTTTCACTTACAGGTTATATATTTTCTCTATCGTAATTGCTTGTGTGTTTCAGTGTTCCTTGTTTCATGAAATTGATGATGACATTTGTGTTAATTAATAGTTGTGAATAAGTTTGGATCATCAATTTTATCCATTCCCTCCATTTTTCTTGTCTCTAATCAAACATAGGGATTAGAGAAAAACACTCTCACCTCACTAATCCATTGACAAATTCACTATAAATTTCCAACATATATACCATCCTTAAATATTCACCCAAATATTTTCAGAAAAAAAAAAAATGGCAAGCTCGAAGCTCATCTTCGCAACCCTAGCGTCGCTCGTGATCTTTCTCTCGCTTCTCCACGTGTCCACGGCTCAACAGAAGGGCGGCGCCCTATACCCCTCCGATCCAAAAATAGTGGCCCTCGGGAAGTTCGCCGTCGATGAAAACAACAGGAAGACGAAGCAAGGTCTCGCATTCTGGCATGTGGCTAATATTGATGGTGCCGGAAAAGTGGATAATTCAAAAATGACATACATGTTGAATGTTATGGTTTATGATAATGCAACTCCGACTGAGTTTTATGCAGTTGTTGACGACTATGCAACTGGTGCCAAGGAGCTTGTATCTTTTTCCAAAGTCAAAGCCTAATTTCAAGCACAAAATTTTGTTTATATTGTTGTTGATTTGTTGAAAGTTACTCATCGCAATAATTAATAGATTTATGGTTTAGAATGTTTTGTTGAAATTTTTGAAAGAGATAATTAATTCCTCTTTGATGTTATATACATTTAAATTGGGTGTTTGACAAATGAAAATTGTGCATGAAATGGGTTTGTTGAAATTTTTAGAAGTTGTAAAATTGACTAAATGTTTTAAAATTTTGAATATGGACCTTCAGCTTTCATGCAACATAAACCAGGGATACAAATCAAGCCGCATACTATTCTAAAACCCATATAATATGTAGTTAATTAAATTTATTAATATATGTGATAAAGGTTACTATTCGTAATTAATAATTACGAACACCATGCATCGCATGGCGCAGCCATCTTAGAATAAATAGTATGATTGTTCGTAGTTTTAGTTGAATATATATAGTTATTATTTTAATTGTTTGTTTATCATTAAGCCGCCGCACAAGGTTGTTTTAGTTCACATAATTTGTACTTTAATATTGTATTTCTTATGCAATGCAGTAGAGAATATAATGAATAATTCCACATGCTTCTCTTCATTTCTCTTATCCTTCTTAATTAATTAGAGCGCTAGCAATAATCATACTTAATTTTGTAAACAAAAGCGGTTCCATCACAAAACGTCATATATTCATCATGATATTGTTACATTCAGAAAAGAAAAGAAAAACATTATATTATATTCCTCCAATTGGTTATAATATATCATCAGATAGCTTACACAAGCTTTATTTATATGGTTTTATTCAGTTCTTAACGTCTCACGATATCATTGATCAACCACATCTTAGTACGGGCGCTGGCCTTTAATGTTACCCGGGGGATCGTAGTTGCAGATAACGTAGACCCAACCATCGGCACACTGAACCTTAGCGCAACCCAAACGAACCGACTTCCTCCACACAACTTGGGTGTAGTGTCTGCAGGCCTTTCCTGCAGCGCACGTGTTGGCCTGGTAGTATAGTCGGCTTTCTCCCCGACCCACATCGACACCGCCCGCCGCCCGGTCATGTCCCGAAAACCGTAGGCTAGATTTTCTCCGTAACGGCCTCTAGAGTGCACCAGATTGTTACACGAGTTCGCATTTCAAACCCGATTCGCGTAGGCTTGAGCGTACTTTACGAGAGTCTGGTCCCAGGTGAAGCCCGTCTTCTCACCGTCGCGGGGCGACAGCGAAATTGGCGTCCGGAAGTCGCCTCCGACCGGTCGCAGGTCCAGCGTCGTTAGGCGTGGATCTGGTCCACTTGTAGTGGTTGGGTCCGCTTTGACGGAGCACGGTTTCGGGCAGTTCGATTGGGAGCGGCGGCGACCCGCTCCCGGATCTGTGCATGCCGTCCGGCGGGCTGGCAGGGCGGATCTGGTCGGCCGGATTGTGGCCGTTGACCTAGCAAGTCTCGGGTTCTAGAACTGTAGTTTTGCAAAAGAGAGAGATGGTTTCGGGTATAAGTGAGGGAGGGGAGGTTTCAAACGAAAAGGAAGGTGTCGAGGGAGACCGCTAGCCGGTGAAAGCACCGGCGGTCTCAACTGTATAAAGTGGATATGGCTTTTCTTTGGGAGAGAAAAAGGGCGTTAAGATGTATTTGAAAAACACACACATACACGCACTCAAGGTGTATTTGAGAAACACACATGTACACACACTCAAGGTGTTTTTGAAAAATACACATATACACGCACTCAAAGTGTATTTTAAAAAACACACACGTACACGCACTCAAGGTGTATTTGAAAAACACACACATACACGCACTCAAGGTGTAGTTGAAAAACACACATATACACGCACTCAACGTATATTTGAAAAACACACACATACACGTATATAAGGTGTATTTGAAAAACACACATCCACGTATATAAGGTGTATTTGAAAAACACACACATACACGCACTCAAGGTGTATTTGAAAAACACACACATTGATACGAGTATAAATGGATAACTAGGTTAATTAGGAATTATTCTCTTACCACGAATTTTCTTATAAATATGTGTATTAATTTTAGTAAGATTTTAATTATTTTCCATAATAGTCATAGAATTAGAATTATTATTATTTCCAAATTAATGTTAGAATTGTGATTTTATTTGAGGTTTTGAATATAAGCCCCAGCCTTGTAATTTGGGGGAGATTTATTATAAAGAAAAAGGAGGTTTTCCGGATTAATTGACAGTTGTTCAATTTCAAGATTCAGTTGAGTCGCCCATGACAGGTGTTCGTGGTTTTTAGTTAATTGGCTAACAGCAGTTCAAGCGATTTTCATATCCCAAAAGAAATTTATATATATTCCGCTGCAGCAAAGTAAATTACTGAGAAAATACGCATCACACATACACGCACTCAAAGTGTATTTGAAAAACACACAAACACATTCAAGGTGTATTTAAAAAACACACACACATTCGAAGTGTATTTCTAACACACACATACGTACACACACTTGAGTTGTCTTTAAAAAACACACACTCAATGTGTATTTCCAAAACACACAATACATACAATACAGGCACTCAAGGTGTATTTAAAAAACACACATACACGAACTTAAGGTGTATTTGAAAAACACACACATACACGCACTCAAGGTGTATTTGAAAAACACACACAGACACGCACTCAATGTGTATTTGAAAAACACACACATACACGCACTCAAGGTGTATTTGAAAAACACACACATACACGCACTCAAGGTGTATTTGAAAAACACACACATACACGCACTCAAGGTGTATTTGAAACACACACACATATACGCACTCAAGGTGTATTTGAAAAACACACATACACGCACTCAAGATGTATTTTTTTTTGAAAAGCAGTGGGACTCATCTCATTAATAAATTTGGGAAGTACATCAATATCTCAGGATCTAACTGCATAACGGGTAGTCTCGATGGACTATTAAGAAGAAACCTAGCTAATATACTACCTAATCAATAAGACTCGCTGCTAGACTCACACAAGGAGGTGAGCCTCCCACAATTCAAGTAGACTCATACACAACAAGTAAGTCTGTCCATGATCCAATCGCTCCGGGTTGTGAATTGACGGTCACATGCCATACGGCACCCTGCTATTCGACCCATCTTGGAACAAAATGGTGTTGTGTCGCATCCGGACTGCTACACCCGCTGTACGTCTCGCTGTTGTGAGTCCGCTGATGGATGTCGTGTGTCGATGGAGAAGTGTCAAGTGCAAGCCTTTCCGTTCTGTTTTATAGCAGCCCGGTACTGCGTATCCGTTTTGTTTTGTAACTGCACCGATACTGTGTCGCCGTTTTGATAAGCAGCACGAGACTGCATCGTCGTTTTGTTTGTGCAGCATGATACTGCGTCGCCTCCATATTTATTCAGTCCGCCTTTATTCAAAGACCATCTCCACTGGATTACCTCAACTCCACAATTCCATTAGGGAACGCATTGGAGGTTGAGACTGGATTTCTCCACACGTCAGTTGGGAATGGTCTGACCCGCTGAAGGCACGGGCTCGGACCCAGCAGTGTTGTCTGGCGCGTGACTGGTGTAACCTACAAACAAAAAGAACAGAAGCCATCGCAACAACATCAACACCAGCTGTTCTTGCTCCTTTTTATCACTTTGCCCTCATTCTACAACCCCACCGTAGATACTACCAAGAGATTCTAGGATAGCTGCAGTCTACCTAGAGTTCTACCCCTCATAGGAGGGTTTATGGGCAGTGATTGGCAAAGCTTTAGATTCAGTTGAAAGGACTTGAAACAAGAAAAGGTTGGGTGGATCTAGAGGAAGACAAGGAAAAACTAACAAAAAACTGGCTAAAAGAAACAGCTAGGTAAATAGGCAATCCATGTCAGGCATAACCCTCTCCCTATTTATTTTATTCTGTGTTTTAGGTATACTCAGCAAGCAACCACCGCTCCATATTTCATAAGAAACTCTAGGAGGTAATGACCGGATTTCTCCACTCAACAGTCAGTAACACCTAATCCCATATGGGAGGTTCCGGGTTTAGACACATAAAGTAAAGGAAAAGAAAAAAGAAATAAAACCACCTCCTCGGTCTAAATGTGCCAATTTCAGTAGAAACTTGCAAGTCTGCCCGACCCGACCCGAGCCGACCCAAGCCGGCCGAACCGACGAGCCGCTCAGCAGCCCAAGGTCCGGATACGCGTCCCCAGGTTGTCCGCACCATGGATCTGGACCGAGCAATCCCCCGTGCTGGCCGCCCTTGATACCCCTCTTTTCGCCACTGTGTCGGATCGGAGGGCGCGTCTCCGGCTTCTGCTGGAAGCGTCGGTGTTCGCCGTCTTCTCGCCGTCGCCGTCTTCTCAACTGTATTTGAAAAACTCACACATACACGCACTCAAGGTGTATTTGAAACACACATACACGCACTCAAGGTGTATTTGAAAAACACACACATACACGCACTCAAGGTGTATTTGAAAAACACACACATACACGCACTCAAGGTGTATTTGAAAAATACACACATACACGCACTCAAGGTGTATTTGAAAAACACACAAATACACGCACTCAAGGTGTATTTGATAAACACACACAAACACGCACTCAAGGTGTATTTGAAAAACACACAAATACACGCACTCAAGGTGTATTTTAAAAACACAGACTTACTCGATACACGCAATCAAGGTGTATTTGAAAAACACACTTACTCGATACACGCACTCAAGGTGTATTTGAAAAACACACACATATACACGCATTCAAGGTGTATTTGTAAAATACACATACACGCACTCAAGGTGTATTTGTGAAACACACACTTAATCAATACACGCACTCAAGGTGTATTTGAAAAACACACACATACACGCACTCAAGGTGTATTTGAAAACACACACACGCACTCAAGGTGTATTTGAAAAACACACATACACGCACTCAAGGTGTATTTAAAAAACACACACATACACGCACTCAACGTGTATTTGAAAAAGACACACATATATTCACTCAAGGTGTATTTGAAAAACACATACATACACCTACTCAGGGTGTATGTGAAAAACACACATACACACACTCATGGTGTATTTGAAAAACACACATGTACGCACTCAAGGTGTATTTGAAAAACACACACATATACACGCACTCAAGGTGTATTTGAAAAACACACATATATATATTCAAGGTGTATTTAAAAAAAACACACACACATAGTCGAGGTGTATTTAAAAAACACACATATACACGCCTTCAAGGTGTATTTGAAAAACACACATATACACACACTCAAGGTGTATTTATAAAACACATACAAATACACACACTCAATGTGTATTTCTAAAACACACACATATACACACATTCGAGGTGTATTTAAAAAATACACACTTACACACACTCGAGGTGTATTTCTAAAAAACATACATATAGACACACTCGAGGTGTATTTCTAAAACACACACACACACACTCAAGGTGTATATAAAAGACACATACACACACAATCAATGTGTATTTCCAAAACACACATATACACACACACTCAATGTATACCGAACCCAGCCAGATCCTTCCCTTTTTTACTAATGCGAGTCTGGATTAGGTAGGGGGGTAAATGAGTCGAGTCGAGACCGAACAGGGGTATGCTCAAACTCGACTCGTTAAATATTTTTCGAGTTCAAGCTCGAGACCGAGCTCTTTTGAACATAAAAAATTGTGCTCATAACTCGACTCATTAACTTTTTGTGAGCTCGAGTCCGACTCACAAGCTTATCGAAATTCGAGTTCGAATTCGAGCCAATTGAGCTCGTTTAACTCAAAAAGCTCGTTTTACCGGAATCCGCAAATGGAAGAAGAGGAAGAGGAAGAGTTAGAGTTGGACTTGGATATGGGGTAAAATTGAAAGTTTAGCGTGTATACAGATTATACACAAACTGTATTCTAGTCATACATACCCTAATACTTAATTTAGATTTTATATTTTTTAATTATTTCCAAAGGAACCCCAATATTAGCTATATATCTAATTATATATATTTGCTCAATAAGCTCATCGAGCTTATCGAAATAAAATTTAAAAGCTCAGACTCGACTCATTACATATTCGAACGAGTTCGAGTTTGGTCAACCCGAGCTCGAGCTCGAGCTTTGACCGAGCTTCTCGAGATTTTCTCACGAACGACTCGACTCATTTACACCCCTAGAAAAAATGCTCAAACATTTTAGTTAGGGCTGGAAAAATTTACCAAAAATACAGTACCAACCATATACGTCCAACCGAAACCATACCAAGTTATACCGTACCAATTCATTACCGAAATTGGTGGTATGGTATACCGTACCATAATCTATTATTGGTACGGCATTGGTATCAAATTTTCATTACCACGGTATTACCGTACCGTACCGAAATCATAATATTAATTAATTAAAATATATTAATTAAATTAAAATATTCATAATTTTAATTTATTAAATAAAAAAGTCTTTGGCTCTTTTTTAAATTCTTGACTAGCCTGTACAATAGGTCTTTTAGTTTCAGTATCCTACAAAACTCTGAGACTTTCAATTTTCTTTATTAAACATATTTTAAATGGAATTTTAAGGTCATGTTCTAGACTTCTAGTTGCTATTATATTTTTCATCCCATGACTTGGCTATTTTGCTTTATATGAATTATTGATGAATTTTGTGAATTCTATACATTACAATATTTCTATTTATTTTGTATGTGAATATTATTTTTTCTCTATATTTGTTTCATCGTGCTATCATAAAGTTGTAGAAAAGATCGATGAAATTATTTTTGGTATGTACGGTATATACCGAATACCAACCAAACTTATTGGTAATAAATATATGAATATAATGGTATACCGACTTGTTTGGTTGGCATTGGTATTTAAAAAGTGTGTACCAAAGTATTTGGTATGATACATGGTATTGTCTAAAAAGGATGGTATTCGTACCGATTCCACCCCTAATTTTAGTCACAACAATATCAGGTCATGTCAAATCATACTATGAACAAAGAAACTGAGTATATATATGAATTTATATAAATTGAAATTTTTTACTTTCATACCATTGGAGGAATATAATACATCAAAATCAGACTCATCATACTCAAGATCTGACTAGTTAACGATCCGCGGGTGATTTTCCCATTTCAAGTGCGACCATCGAGTTGAGCGTGCAGTTGGAGCTAAGAAAAAAAGAAGGAGGCGCTGGAATAGAAGTGTCGAGAAGCAGACACTAGTGGAGAGCCAACCCTAAGTAGTTTCAGTCATTATCGGATATGCCCATATTTAGAATAAAAAGTAGGATAAGATTTGATTATTCTATTAGCTTTTTTATTACTATTTAAGCCGTTCAATTTGAGAAACGAAAAGAGAAATTTCGCTAGAATAAGTGTCTTTTTCTGCACGCACGACGATTATTCAGTTAGTGGATATAATTTATTATAATTAATATATTACTTAGAAAATAAAGGAGGAGACGCAGTATTTTTTAACCCTCCCGCGACATCTATGGCGAGAAAGAAAAACTCAAGGAGCCAATTGTTTTTTTGAACACATGCACAGACATACCTGCAAAATAACGATTTAGTCGACATCAAGTATATGTTCATTATTGAATGAATTATTCTTACAAATCCTTACAAACCAAAACTTTAGTGAGAATTGCAGAAGTTTACAATAAACAGTAGCATAAATGATCCAGATTAAGTTAATTAGAACAAATGTTAATTCAAAAGTATAAAAATAAAAATAAAAACTACATTCAATTTCATATATGGTTGCTCCAAAATCTGTTGATCCTCATTCAAATCAGGCCACCACACCTCCACCGAACCCAGCCAGATCCTTCCCTTTTTACTCTCTTGCTACTGCGAGTATGAATTTAGGGAAAAAATGCTCAAACATTATAGTCAGAATAATATCATGTCATGTGAAATCATATGATGAACAAAAAAATTGACTAAACATATGAATTTATATAAATTTAATTGCTTACTTTCATATCATTGGAGGAATATATTCATCAGAATTAGACTCATTATACTCGAGATCTGACCAGTTAACGATCCGCGGGTCTTCCCATTTCCAGTGCGACCATCAAGCTAAGCGTGCAGCTGGCGCGGACTAAGAGCCTGATGGAAGTTAAGAAAAAAAAGGAGTCGCTGGAGAAGAAGTGCCGTGAAGCAGCATGGTAAAAACACTGGTGGAGAGCGGACCCTGTGGAGTTTCAGTCATTATCGGATATGCCAAGATTTAGAATTATGAAGTATGATAAAATTTGATTACTCTATTAGCTTTATAATTACTATTTAAGCATTTCAATTTGAGAAACAAAAGGAGGGCTTTTTCTAGAGGTAGTGTCTTGTTCCGCACGCACGACGATTATTCAGTTAGTAGAAATTATTTATTATAATGATAATATTTACTAATTTCGGTGTATGATTTTTTTTCATTCATCTTGTGGTTGGAATGAAAGACACCGACATTAATGATTCCATCTTAGGTTTAGAGCCAATTTGAAGCTGGGAAAATAACGGAGGAGGCGCAGTACTTTTTAACCCTCCCGCGACATCTATGGGCGAGAAAGCAAAACTTAAGGAGGTGATTGTTTCAACTGGAGAAAACAAAAAATTTGAATCACTTGAGCATGACTTTTTCAAAGAGAAGATGAAGGCTTTTCAAGAAGCTCCATAAACTCAGCACCATGAAAGTGCTTAGGTGGCCTTGTGTGTTTCTCTTCAACCGGCAAGGTGTTCACGTATGGCATCCCGAATTTCACCCATGTGATGAATCGGTTTGAGCATGTCGGTGTTGCAGGTCTTCTAATTTCTAGTGCGACCATCGAGATGGGCGTGCAGCTAGAGCGGACTAAGAGCCTGTTGGAAGCTAAGAAAACAAAAAGAGGCGTTGTACAAGAAGTGTCGTGAAGCAGCGGAGTAAAAACACTGGTGGAGAGCCAATCCTTAGGAGTTTCGGTCATTATCGGATATGCCCATATTTAGAATTATAAAGTATGATAAGACTTGATTACTCTAATATCTTTTTATTACTATTTCAACCGTTCAATTTGAGAAACAAAAGGAGAGTTTTTGCTAGAAGAAGTGTCTTCTAGCTAATTTTGATGTATGGTTTTTTCGCATTCATCTTGTGGTAGGAATGAAAAACACTAACAGCAATGCTTACCTCTTAGGTTTAGAGCCAATTTGAAGATTAGAAAATAAAGAAGGAGGCGCAATATATTTTAACCCTCCCGCGACAGCTATGGCGAGAAAGCAAAATTTAAGGAGGCAAAATACTCAAAAGGAGAAAATAAAAACTTCGACAGCATTACTTTTTCCAAGAGAAGAGGAGGGATTTTCATGAAGTCCCACGGACTCAGCACCATGTGCGGTGCTTAGGTGGCCTTATGTGTTTCTCTCCAACATGCAAGGTGATCACTTATAACAGCCCAAGTTTCACCCATGTGATGAATCTAGGATACTATAATTTTCCTCTTTATCAAGACATGTGGTATCGAACGGGTGGACGCTGAGAGCGAGCGAATCACCTTTTTCTCCATGATAAAGGGAACAGGGAGACAATACATGCATGCGGGTACTATGGCGCAAATCTGCCAGGTTTAGTGCCGCGATCAATTGTTATTTCATCACAGTAAAGCAATTAAATTCTAATATGTGTGAAACTTTCGATCAAAATTGGATCACATTACATATTTTCATCCATTTTCAAAAGATCTGATCTCAACTTTTTCACTTTCTATCTTCATTGACATAGAAAGCACAACGTGAGCTACCCCAGTTAATTATTAGATTGGTTTCTTATTTTCCATCGTTTAATTTAAGTTTTAAGCTAGGCTTGAAAATCAAACTATTTAACCGAAGTCTTTTCTCAGCGACTTGATTTGGTCGGTCTGTTATACCTTTACGCATCGAGGCTTGACTTAACTAAGCAGCATTTTTATGAATAAATATTAACGATCAGCGTATTTAGTGTAAGTACGGCAAATCTAGACATGCTTGGTTTTTTGACCATCCAAATTCGCTAGTTTTGTTGATTAATTCATAAACAAAGTGCATAAGATTGGTCAATATGTTGATGCTTCATCGATTTCATCTTAATCCGCACGGTTAACTTTTCACACTTTTCAATGCACATATTAGATTAATAATACCTATTTACTTATATCATGGGAAAATAAAATTTTGGTATTTAAATATTATATGTTACGATTATTCTAAACGATATCAGTATGATAATATTAATGATTATATCTATTTATATATGATAAATTTTAATAATAAATATAATTAAAAAATCGGAGTACATAAAAACACTCCAATATGCATGCATGCAAGCACCTCATGCACATGCCTTCAGCGAATTCCAAGTTTGTAAAAGTCACTCGAACGTTATAAAATGAAAGTTTAAATGATTGTCAACGGTGGAATGGAAAATAGATCAAAATTAATAAATTAGTTCGATTTAATTAATTCAGTTAATTTTACATCATAAAAATTCATCATAAACTTTTATATATTAATTTTATTTTTCATTTAAATTCGGTTCGACAAAAAAAATCACCCTATTTGATAGAAGTGGCGAT
The DNA here is from genome assembly GCA_948330725.1 of Sherardia arvensis. Lineage (NCBI taxonomy): Eukaryota > Viridiplantae > Streptophyta > Magnoliopsida > Gentianales > Rubiaceae > Sherardia > Sherardia arvensis. The sequence goes on along the minus strand of OX415238.1, from coordinate 3,491,109 downwards.
ATGCAAACAGGGCCGGCCTGATGCAGTGCGGGCCGAAATTTTAAGGGGCCCTAAAAAATATTTAGGGGTATTATATATATATATATATATTTTTTATTGTTTAAAAATATATTGATTATTAATATTCTGAAGGGCCATTTTCTTTTTAAATTTGAGTCTTCTAATTTTTTTTGAAGGGATTTTTCTTTTTGGAGTTTGAGTTTTTGAAAAAAATATATCCCAAAAAAGGTCCTAGAATTACATTCAGGGCCTAAAAATACGTTGCACGCCTGTATGCAAAAATTCCTCTAATTCCAATCCGGAAAAACATATGTAAATTAAACTTGATTAATTCTAACAATAAAAAGTCAAAGCTCATATTATACATACACTAAAAGTGTATGAATGTGAAAAGGTACATATCAACTTAGATCTACTATATATAAATAGATCTCCCTAAGCATACACAAATCATCAATATTCATAATCCTTAAACCAGCAAAAGATCAAAGAATTAATCATGAGGTCCTTCAATCTCTCTCTGGCTCTTATCTTCCTCTGCTACATGGTCCTCGCTTCATACATTAATCCCGCATTTGCCCAAAACACTCCCCAAAACTTCACCGACGCCCACAACTACGACCGCACACTGGTCGCTGCTGGGCTCCCGCTGATGGTGTGGAACCAGACTCTCCAAACCTACGCTCAGAACTACGCCAACTCAGTTCGTAATGCCAACACCTGTAACATTATGAAGCATTCCAACGGACCTTACGGGGAGAATCTCGCCGCCGGTTATCCGGACATGACCGGACAGAAGGCGGTGCAGTTGTGGGTGGCGGAGAAGGTCGATTATAACTATGCAGCCAACACCTGCGCCACCGGAAAAGTGTGCGGACACTACACTCAGGTTGTGTGGAGGAACACGGTTCGATTCGGGTGTGCTAGGGTTCAGTGTGCCAATGGTTGGGTTTACGTTATTTGCAGCTACGATCCTCCGGGTAACTATATCGGCCAATGCCCTTACTGAGTAATCATGATCGTGTTAGAATCATGAGCTGAATAAAACCAAGAAAATAAAGCTTAATTATGAAGCTATATATCTATGATAGTATATAAATCGGAGGAATGAATAATATTGTTTTGTATATTCGATCCTGATAAATGAGAATGAATGATATTTGTGATGGAAGTGTATTTATTTATTTTTACAGAATAATGATTATTACTCTATAGAGTAATCCATCTCGTCTCAAGGAATTTTAGTGCTCATATGTATATATATATATATATACACTCTTACACCTTTGAACTGACTTAAAATATCATTACTTTTATAGTCCATATTTGTATTTAACGTACCTGATATATTGACTTTTGAATGAGGGTATTATTGTCACCTCGTGAATAAATACGGACTATATAAATGAATAAGAAACTGTATATAACAAGGCCTACCAAAAAACTGCTCTTTAAAACGTGAGATCAGTTCATGATCATCATTAATTTCCGTTTCAATATGCAATGTTTGGGTTTTTATAGTTGATAATAGAGAATTGGTTAGAATTAATAAGAGGAGTTGTTAGAATTAATTAAGGGGAGAAGTGAATTAACGAATTGATAGACCACATGTAGAAAACTAGAACTCTTAGCGTATTTAGTGTAAATACGGAATATCTAGACATGCTTGGTTACGTGACTATATCCAAATTAGCAAGTTGTGTTGATTAAGCGCATAAGATTGGTCACTATTTTGACTAAGTTTGGATTAGTGCAAGTACTTTGACATTGCTAAACTCCAATATTAGAGCAATTCAAACTTTAGAGAAGATTATTTTGGAGGATTTTGACTAAATAATTATGACATTTAGGGAATTTTGGTGACATAGATAGTTTGGTGGTTTAATTTTTTCGATTAATCAAGATCTCTTCAGATTTGGACTTGAATTTAATCTAGTCTGATTTGGTCGATCGGAAATAGAGATGTCATGTTGAACTGCTAGATAAGAGGCGGGCTGGGGTGGTGAGGAGCGGCGGGGTTAGGGTGGTGATGATGATTTACTTTTTTTTATTATACTTACAAAATTTACCAAAATACCCCTAACATATTGTATTATTTAGCAGATGATGGTCAAGAGGCCATGAATAATATATTTTATAATTTTAGAGATTATGAATATGACACCTTTATTTTAGGAGGCGTAAATGATACTTTTTAAATTTTAAAGGGTTATAATATAAACTTTATTCAAGAGATCAAATTGAATCCTATCACTAGTTGCACTGGTGTCTTATTTGGGAAGGGATTGGTATCCAAACCTCATTTTAATTATTCAAATAAGTGGAAGTGTTATACATCGTCTTATCTGATATTTTATTCATTATAGTTTAAAATAGAGTAGTTTCATGTGCAAGAACTGTTTAGTTTACCTGGTTTCAAATGTGGGTTTGTTGATATGACTACATGAGTAAACTTGGCATTGCTTCTGTTGCTGTTGATGTGATTTGGATGGTAACTCAAGGGATTAACGCTTTATCAGCTGAAATCTATCATACAAGCAACATTTATTTGGATAACTAGGCGTTATAAATTTTTATGATGAAAAATGCATGAAATTTTTTTACGGTGATATGTTCTCAGACCCATAAGCCGAGCCGTGCAGAAGGTTGGGCCAGACAATCCATATGTGGTCCTCCCTATTAAATCAGCTATCTTGGCATCGCCCAGGGACAGAAAAGATATGATAATGACCCTTTCCACCAAGGACGCGACAAAAGAATGACCACTCGACTGAGCCTTTGGAGCACGCTCCCACTATAAATAGGAGAGGGCTCAACCGTTAAAATGTATGTTCTATCAGACTTAAATACTCTCTATTCATTCATATACTCTCTCCTCTGTAAAGAGGCGAATCTTCATCATCATGCCGGTGCGTCTACCCCCGGGTGATCCCGGGGCTCTATTTTACAGGACCCAGGTGAGAGACCGATCGCGGGTTAGGATACCAGCTTACCCCGGACCAAACTTATCTCGGAGCTGGTCATCCCAGAGCAGACTAGTAGCATCAAGCTTAACTCTAAGGGACTAATATCTTTGTACTTGTTGAATTAATGATTTTTAAATATTCTTCTCTGTAGTTATGAGTTATTTCTCTTTGCATAGGAATTGTTTTTAAGAGACGCTTCTTGCATAGACTAAATGCAGAATCATGTATCATCTATATGAGTTGTTAATGGAACAATACTTGCAGTATTGTGGACAGCCCGCACGTAGCGAGAGTAGAAAGTACTAGTAAGGCCCTGTCAAGTTTAACTTATTTTTTGCACCTTACAGTTAAGTTAAACTATCTTCATCTAATTTCAGCTACTTGCAGCAAGATTCAGCTACCTGCAGCATGCTTCAGCAAATTTCAGCTAGCTGCAGCGTGTTTAGCTAATTTTAGCTGGCTTTAAATTATTATTTTTCAGTAATATTTTTGAAATAAAGTTGATTTATATCAAATGTCAATGATATATTTTTGTTTTGATTTATCAAATAAAATTACTTTATAATATGTTTAGTTTAGTAATCGAGAATATATCAAATCAATTTATACTTGAAAGTTACCATTTGAGCAACTATACCCAAAATGCATATCGGTTTACATCCAATACTAATCACTATCATCTGATGGTTCAATTTCACTAGTATCACCATCTACCAAATTCCAAATATGTTCAGCTATATTTTCACGTACTTCTGTCATAGCTCTTTTTCGATGTTCATCAAACATTTAGTGAAATCACTAGTTCTTTGTGTAGACTTGTGATCTAAAATAGGAATGCAAATCTCTTGCATTCGAATGAAGTTATGAAACGTGAAACATACAACAATAATTGACCTTTGATGACAATCTTCAATTTGAGGCATTCTTTTTAGCACCGTCCAAGTACTTATCAACTGTCTAAATGAACCTTAGATATTCATTCTCAACGAATACTGTCGTTTGTTAAAATACTCCACCTTACCTCTAGGTGGTGCATGTCTAAACCTTGATACATGTATTCTCGCTCTTGTATCGGAAAATGGAGCCAGGTACCCAAGAACAAAAAAAATCAGGTCATGTCAAATCATACGATGAACAAAAAAATTGAGTAAATATATGAATTTATATAAATTGAAATGTTTATAGCTTTTTAAACAATTTTTTGACATGATAGATAATGACCGAAACTCCTTAGGGTCGGCTCTCTACCAGTACTTTTACCCTGCTGCTTCACGACACTTCTTCTCCAGCGCCTCCTATTTTTTTCTTAACTTCCAATCGGCTCTTAGTCTGTGCCAGCTGCACGCTCAGCTCGATGGTCGCACTGGAAATGGGAAGACCCGCAGATCGTTAACTGGCCAGATCTGGAGTATGATGAGTCTGATTCTGATTAATATATTCCTCCAATGATATGAAAGTAAACAATTAAATTTATATAACTTCATATATTTACTCAATTTTTTTGTTCATCGTATGATTTATCATGACATCATATCATTGTGACTAAAATATTTGAGCATTTTTTCCCTAAATCCATACTCGCAGTAGCAAGAGAGTAAAAAGGGAAAGATCTGGCTGGGTTCGGTGGTGGTGTGGTGGCCTAATTTGAATGAGGATCAACAAATTTTGGAGCAACCATATATGCAACTGAATGCAGTTTTTAGTTTTATTTTTATATTTTGGAGTTAAACTTTGTTCTAAGTAACTTAATCTGGATCATTTATGCTACTGTTATGGTAAACTTTCTGTAATTCTCACTAAAGTTTTGGTTTGTAAGAATTTTTCATTCAGATAACGAACATAGTTGATGTCGACTGAATCGTTATTTTGCAGGTATGTCTATGCATGTATTCAAAAAAAAACAACCGCCTCCTTAAGTTTTGCTTTCTCCCCATAGATGTCGCGGGAGGGTTAAAAAATACTGTGTCTCCTCCTTTATTTTCTAAATTTCAAACTGGCTCTAAATCTAAGAGGTAAGCATTGATGTTAGTGTTTTTCATTCCTATCACAAGAAGAATGCAAAAAAAATCATATAATTTGAAATATTAGATATAATAATTATAATAAATTATATCTACTAACTGAATAATCGTCGTGTGTGCGGAACAAGACACTTTTCTAGCAAAATTTCTCTTTTCGTTTCTCAAATTGAACGGCTTAAATAGTAATAAAAAATCTAATAGAGTAATCAAATCTTATCCTACTTTTTGTTCTAAATATGAGCATATCCGATAATGACCGAAACTCCTTAGGGTTGGCGTCATGATATGGGCGTCATGATCACCCTAGTTATTATTACAGTAACCTTCAACAACTCAAAAATAACAATTTATTACAAAAACCCTCAGAGTCGCTCAGAGGAGGACGCTCAGAGTCGGTCTGGGAAGGGTCGATCTGGGCGAGGGCCTGGCACGGAGGAGCGTGAGCGCCATAACTCTAGGATCGGAGGCAGTATCATGAGAACAAACATGGCGGAGTATCAACAGTTCCAAGCGTGGAAGGCGGCTCGCACGTAGTTCCAAACTTGCATTGGCTTCCTCCTTTTCCGACTCGGTTAACCTCAGCTGGGCTTCCCCGGATCGAGCGTCCTTGATGGCTGTCAGCATGCAACTACGTGCAGTCTGCTGATGGCGGAATTAAAAGATCCTTGTATCCGAAGCGGAATTGGAAGCTGCTAGCATCAATAAACATATATTTTGCCTATATTGGTTTTCATTTTTAATTGAATATTCGCGTTATTTAGTTCAATGAATAATAAAATATTTGGCTACGGTCGTCACAAATATTATGTTTTAATTAGGATTCTTAATCATATTTTATATTTTTGCCTAAATTGAAATGGTTCTCGGTTTTAATGCACACTTTAACATAATTGTTAATCATAATAGCCTATTATCGAATATTATTATTGCGGTAGTTTAGACAATGAAAATCTGCAAGTACAATTAAATCCTTAATTTATGTAATTAAATCCGCAAGTACAATTAATCTCCAAGTAGTTTAGCCTATTATCATGTGAATTTTCTTCAATTTTAATTTTTGATTGAGGTCTGAAATCAATATCAAGTCATTTATTTATTAAGTCATGTGGATAAAATTAAATGATGCGCGTCATGACCTCCCTAGTCCACAAGGGAATTAGAAAACTTATTGCTCCGGTCAATAAATAAATTAATAAAAAGCATTAAAAAGAATGAAACTACGTAGTTTTGACTAAAACCACCACATAACCACTGCAAGTTCACCATATTCCGACGCCTGCCATTTTTATATATTCCTTGTTTTGTTTATTTTAATTTTATTGTTTCATTCTTCATCATGCTAACTAATTAACACGTCTGCGAAAGGAAAACATGAATATGTGATATATGAAATATGCATGGAAATATTCGGTATCAATACAGAATAATGACACCGCCTCAATTATACATAATTAATTAAGTATGAAAATATTACATCACACACATGCATATGATGATCGAAATTAACATGGTAATTTCGGTCCATCATGCTAATTAACAAGGTGAAAACCGATCTGGGTTTGAGTTATTATTGGTACACAGTGATCACCATATTCCGGCGCCCACCCTAGATATATATATATATATTCCTTTTTAGTTTCTTTCATTCAATAAATATATATGGTTAAGTTTTTTTTTATGAACAAATTTTATACGGTTATATATGTGCCTTCTATATGAACACAAATTCCTGCACCATAATACTTTTTTCTCAAATTTAATTACAGTTTAATATATATCAGGATCATCCTGATATTGGAAATATCAGGCACCAATTAAATAACGACACATCATCTTTAACTAATTTATGATTGGGCCACGTGTTCAATCATTACCCAGACGGGTTTAGGAAAACATGAATATGTGATATATGAAATATGCATGGAAATATTCGGTATCAATACAGAATAATGACACCGCCTCAATTATACATGATTAATTAAGTATGAAAATATTACATCACACACATGCATATGATGATCGAAATTAACATGGTAATTTCGGTTCATCATGCTAATTAACAAGGTGAAAACCGATCTGGGTTTGAGTTATTATTGGTACACAGTGATCACCATATTCCGGCGCCCACCCTAGATATAGATATATATTCCTTTTTAGTTTCTTTCATTCAATAAATATATATGGTTAAGTTTTTTTTTATGAACAAATTTTATACGGTTATATATGTGCCTTCTATATGAACACAAATTCCTGCACCATAATACTTTTTTCTCAAATTTAATTACAGTTTAATATATATCAGGATCATCCTGATATTGGCAATATCAGGCACCAATTAAATAACGACACATCATCTTTAACTAATTTATGATTGGGCCACGTGTTCAATCATTACCCAGACGGGTTTAGGCATTCTAAATTAGGATTTTAGAATTTTACTAAAAATATCTTAACCAATTAAAACATTACGATTGTACACGTGTCATTATCTTATTGGTGTCTGATAAGGCCTATATCAGGATCATCCGGACGAATGTTATTCTCATTTAATTATCTTAAAAGTTATCAAAACCGCACAACGTGCGGTACTATCACGCTAGTTATTACAGTAACCTTCAACAACTCAAAAATAACAATTTATTACAAAAACAAAAAGAAAAAAAAAGCTATAAACAAAATTTTGTGTATCATGGCTTGAAATTTAGGCTTTGACTTTGGAAAAAGATACAAGCTCCTTGGCACCAGTTGCATAGTCCTCAACAACTGCATAAAACTCAGCTGGAGTTGCATAATCATAAACCATAACATTCAACATGTATGTCATTTTTGAATTATCGACAGCTGTGGCATCATCAACCTTAGCCACATGCCAGAATGTGAGACCTTGCTTCGTCTTCCTGTTGTTTTCATTGACGGCGAACTTCCCGAGGGCCACTATTTTTGGATTAGAGGGGTAAAAGGCAGGGTCATTTATTTGAGCCGTGGACACATTGAGAAGCGAAAGAAAGATCCCGAGCGACACTAGGGTTGCGAAGATGAGCTTCGAGCTTGCCATTTTTGGTTCTTGTTTTTCTGAAAATATTTGATGTTTTTTCTTCTCTTTTCTGATAATGAATGTGTTTGAGTGAGTTAAGGATGGTATGTTGGAATTTTATAGTGAACTTGTCAATGGATTAGTGAGCTGAGAGTGTTTTTCTCTAATCCGTAGGTTTGATTAGAGGCAAGAAATTATGAGTGGTTCTGAGCAAAAGTTATGATTTTATAGGGGATGTATTTTAAGTTAGAATTTTTTTCTTACATTTGATGTTGATTCACCAATGTTTTTGTTAGTCGCCTTGCAGAAAAGTTTTATATACTGCCAATATCATCACTGCTGAGACGGCTCCTTAGGACTCTAGATTTCATGATCGTCATTAATTTCCATTTCAATATGCAATGTTTGAGTTTTTAGTCGATTATAGAGAAGTGGTTAGAATTAATAAGAGAAATTGTTTGAATTAACAAGAGAAGTGAATTAACGAATTGATAGATCACATGTAGAAAACTAGAACTCTTAAGCGTATTTAGTGTAAGCGCGGAATATCTAGACATGCTTGGTTATGTGACACTACAAGAAATTACAGCTTTGTGACAAATAAATTTTGGTCACCGCCAGCCTCCTTAAATTAGGGCAACCACTAGCTAAATTCCTCAACCCGGAATCAACTTCGTCAAAACAAAGTATAAATCGTTCACAATTAAGAGCCTCTTTGGTCTCATCATCAGTATCAACACAAAATGCAACGAGCTTGTGGGAGCACACGATCCACCCGGGTAATATTCCGGAACCGGAAGAACAATCGCCCGGAGACAAGAAAGTCCCAATCGTGAAGCTTCACCGATCTAACAAGCCGGCCCTGCAGATTAAGCCAGCGCTTGGAGACTAGCGCATTTGAGTTCCTCTTAGAATTAGGGAGCTTGTAGAGGATCCTGAGGAGGATTTCATCGGAAAAGAGGGAGATTTAATCAGAAATAGCTTCTAGGAAATCGAAAATTGGGGTTTTGGCTGGCTTTTGGGATGAATCGAGAGAAGAGGTTTTGATGGGGGAGGATGATGATTCTTGGTCGGGGTTTTGAGGCGCATGGTGAAGAGGATTTTGTTGCAGCGTTTCCGGGAATAGGATGACTCTGGGCTGGGGCGTCTTCAGAATGGTGGCAGAGATCGACCAGGCTGGGGCTTCTTTGGAATGGTGGCGGCGGGGAGGTGTTGGTGGAGAAGAAGTAGATGACAAAATGACTATTTTACCCCTATAATTTGGGTGTTTAACATCCATGTAACGGTGTTACAGTCGTGATCTGCGTCCTGATGATCCGCACAGATGACGGATGAATGATGCCTGCTAAAAACAGATGAACTCTCGGTCAGGGCGGGGCGGCTTGTTGTCGTTCCCGCTACGATGCTTAAACCAAAAAGTTGTCGGGGAGAATTGCTCTGTAGTGAACAGTGTCTGGTGAACATACCTCTCTCCTTGGATATTAGTGAGGTATATATTTATAGAAGGGAACCGGGGCCTGGTCAGTCACATCGCGAGGCTGGGTTGTCTGGAAGATGCTCCTGCTAGGCCAGGTAGGATTCTAGTCTGCGATCGGGTCTAACCCGAATACCATGAGTGCTGAGGGGCCGGGATGAGCCATCCTGGATGGTGAGGCCACACACCATATAAATTATATTTTCAGGGGTCATGAACCATGCATTTTATTTTTAGGGGTCACAAACTATATGTTTTGAATTTTTATGGGGCATATTTTACACTCTAATCTTATTCCGTATGTGTGATTTGGTTTCTTGAAAATTTGCTTTAATTAGTCAATGAATTTAGTCCAAGCGGAATAAGTAGGTTTTTTTTGATATTTTTACGAAGGTCTCATATTAAGTTTTATGAAACTTTTCTTTATTTCATACATGATAATTTTTGTTCGTTTAGTAAAAAGAAAAAAAAACAAGGACATGTTTTACTTAAATGTTGCAAGATTTGTCAAAAAATATTAAAATATGTTAATTACTATTGAAGAAAATAAAATAAAACATCCATGTGAGAAAGAATGATGTAGTAAAGTTATATATATATATATATATATATATATATATATATATATATATATATATATTCTTTTTTCACTTACAGGTTATATATTTTCTCTATCGTAATTGCTTGTGTGTTTCAGTGTTCCTGGTTTCATGAAATTGATGATGACATTTGTGTTAATTAATAGTTCTGAATAAGTTTGGATCATCAATTTTATCCATTCCCTCCATTTTTCTTGTCTCTAATCAAACATAGGCATTAGAGAAAAACACTCTCACCTCACTAATCCATTGACAAATTCACTATAAATTTCCAACATATATACCATCCTTAAATATTCACTCAAATATTTTCAGAAAAAAAAAACAAAAATGGCAAGCTCGAAGCTCATCTTCGCAACCCTAGCGTCGCTCGTGATCTTTCTCTCGCTTCTCCACGTGTCCACGGCTCAACAGAAGGGCGGCGCCCTATACCCCTCCGATCCAAAAATAGTGGCCCTCGGGAAGTTCGCCGTCGATGAAAACAACAGGAAGACGAAGCAAGGTCTCGCATTCTGGCATGTGGCTAATATTGATGGTGCCGGAAAAGTCGATAATTCAAAAATGACATACATGTTGAATGTTATGGTTTATGATAATGCAACTCCGACTGAGTTTTATGCAGTTGTTGACGACTATGCAACTGGTGCCAAGGAGCTTGTATCTTTTTCCAAAGTCAAAGCCTAATTTCAAGCACAAAATTTTGTTTATATTGTTGTTGAGTTGTTGAAAGTTACTCATCGCAATAATTAATAGATTTATGGTTTAGAATGTTTTGTTGAAATTTTTGAAAGAGATAATTAATTCCTCTTTGATGTTATATACATTTAAATTGGGTGTTTGACAAATGAAAATTGTGCATGAAATGGGTTTGTTGAAATTTTTAGAAGTTGTAAAATTGACTAAATGTTTTAAAATTTTGAATATGGACCTTCAGCTTTCATGCAACATAAACCAGGGATACAAATCAAGCCGCATACTATTCTAAAACCCATATAATATGTAGTTAATTAAATTTATTAATATATGTGATAAAGGTTACTATTCGTAATTAATAATTACGAACACCATGCATCGCATGGCGCAGCCATCTTAGAATAAATAGTATGATTGTTCGTAGTTTTAGTTGAATATATATAGTTATTATTTTAATTGTTTGTTTATCATTAAGCCGCCGCACAAGGTTGTTTTAGTTCACATAATTTGTACTTTAATATTGTATTTCTTATGCAATGCAGTAGAGAATATAATGAATAATTCCACATGCTTCTCTTCATTTCTCTTATCCTTCTTAATTAATTAGAGCGCTAGCAATAATCATACTTAATTTTGTAAACAAAAGCGGTTCCATCACAAAACGTCATATATTCATCATGATATTGTTACATTCAGAAAAGAAAAGAAAAACATTATATTATATTCCTCCAATTGGTTATAATATATCATCAGATAGCTTACACAAGCTTTATTTATATGGTTTTATTCAGTTCTTAACGTGATCACGATATCATTGATCAACCACATCTTAGTACGGGCGCTGGCCTTTAATGTTACCCGGGGGATCGTAGTTGCAGATAACGTAGACCCAACCATCGGCACACTGAACCTTAGCGCAACCCAAACGAACCGACTTCCTCCACACAACTTGGGTGTAGTGTCCGCAGGCCTTTCCTGCAGCGCACGTGTTGGCCTGGTAGTTATAGTCGGCTTTCTCCCCGACCCACATCGACACCGCCCGCCGCCCGGTCATGTCCCGAAAACCGTAGGCTAGATTTTCTCCGTAACGGCCTCTAGAGTGCACCAGATTGTTACACGAGTTCGCATTTCGAACCCGATTCGCGTAGGCTTGAGCGTACTTTACGAGAGTCTGGTCCCAGGTGAAGCCCGGGAGCCCGGCTCCGACTTGATTACGGGCTTGGTTATGAGCGTCGACGAAGCTGCCTCCGGTAGAGTTTTGGGCAAAGCTGAGATTAATGCATGAAGCAAGGGCTAAACAGATGAAAACAAGATCCAGAGATCTCATCTTGGAAACTCTGGTTTAAGGATGGGTTGATGATTTGGTTCATGCAAAAGGCCTTCTATTTATAGTGTAAGCTGTGGTAAAATTATAGGTAATTAATTAGGTTTATGCTGACGTCATTTCAAAGGTGGCTAATGCATGGTCATTTTTTTCTTTTGTATTCATTATAACCCTAGCTAGTTGTACAATGAGCCATCCATCTCACGAGAAAAATAGATTATTATGTAGATATTTTTTAATTAATAAAGATCTAGAGTTGAGTTATTAATGAAAGAGCAGAATTTGATTATTATTCTATAGAGCGAAACCATCTCCTCCATTCAATATTTTTTATGAAAGTATATTCGGTTTTTTATATGTAAAAAAAATATTTGTATACCTATGAATCTACTTAAGCTACTGTTATAATAAAATACTACGCTATAAAACGTTACATCAGTTCATGATCCTCATTAATTTCCGTTTCAATATGCTATGTTTGGGTTTTTAGTCGATAATAGAAAAGTGGTTAGAAAATTAATAAGAGAAGTGGTTAGAATTAATAAGAGAAGTGAATTAAAATTGAGACATCACATTTAGAAAACTAGCTAGGGTCATGTGTGTTTAAAATTAATAATAGAAGTGAATTAAAATTGATAGAACACGTGTTGAAAACTAGGGAAATGTGTGTTCTAAGAGCAAGTCCAACAGTTTCTTCATTCACATTCTCTATAATAGGCAAGCAAACCTCATATTTCCTATATTTTTTTGCCTCAACTCCAACAGTTTCTCCATTTTTCATTCCCTAAAATTTATTACTAACATTTAATACTACATATTTATCCAATTTTCTTCTATTTTTAAAGTCATATATTTAATAAGTTCAAATAATAATGAACAAACAAATAATGAACGTATAATAAAAGTTATAATAATATTTCATATTTGACATTACTTACTCCATAATATAAAATTATAAAAATATATTTTATAAAAATAACACATTACGAATTACAATAGTATTATGAATAATTAGACTCATCTCTTTTTAATTATTTATTACAAGTTATTTTGTTTCAATCATTAAAATAAAATGTTTGCCAAAAGAAAATTTTAATTTAGACGTTATGATTTATAAACAAACGTCAAAATAAATATATATGAACTTAAAATTTAGTAAATTTATATTGAAAAATAGATTATACTTGAATATTAAATATCAATAGATATGTACATGTAAAAATAGTCATATGAAATCTTATTACAATCGTCTTTATGCATATTTTTAGAATATGCATTTTTGATAAAATTTTATTGTAATTATTTTGAGATGTTATCATTTAAAATTATTGAAGAGAAACAATTAATGAATGAAATAACAAAAAGCAATGCAAGTAACATAGAATTTTGCTTCTCCAAATCTTCTCCCTCATTCTCTAAATTTGGAGAATCAAACCTTCTCTCTCTTTAATTTTCCTATTACGGAGAATGGGATGGAGAATCTGTTGGAGTTCAAAAAAGGCTCAAATTCTCCATATTTGAGAAAACTTGCTATTATAGCAAAGCTGTTGGACTGTCAAGTTCAGTCTGCGATCGGGTCTAACCCGAATACCATGTGTGCTGAGGGGCCGGGATGAGCCATCCTGGATGGTGAGGCCACACACCATACAAATTATATTTTCAAGGGTCATAAACCATGCATTTTATTTTTAGGGGTCACAAACTATATGTTTTGAATTTTTATGGAGCATATTTTACACTTTAATCTTATTCCGTATGTGTGATTTGGTTTTTTGAAAATTTGCTTTAATTAGTTAATGAATTTAGTCCAAGCGGAATAAGTAGGTTTTTTTGATATTTTTACGAAAGTCTCATATTAAGTTTTATGAAACTTTTCTTTATTTCATACATGATAATTTTTTTATTTTTTATGAAAGGAAAATTGTATATCATATTCAAGGTGCTGGAAAACGTCCAGCAACGTTTGAAAAAGGAACTGTGGAGTATAATTCCACTCTACATAATCCGAGCTATTATTTTTCCCTATGCTAGCTACCATATGGGCATCCGTATTTTCGTTTCTTGGTATCCGGCATGGCAAATTAAGGCCTTGTTGCACAAATTCTGCTCGAATCTCCTCAGTGATTGAGTGGCATAATTCTGGGGCATCCAAGTCTTCATGTATGATCTGCATTAGGCTCAACGAGTCTCCCATAATAGCTACATCGGACCATTGGAGATATGCCGCCATTCTCAGTGCATCTCTCAGTGCTTCTGCTTCCACAAACATGGGGTCTCGTACATCCATTATTTCTCTGCTCACAGCCCGAACAAAAGACCCATCCGTAACCACTGCCACTGCCACTACGATGCTTAAATCAGAAAGTTGTTGGGGAGAATTGCTCTGTAGTGAACAGTGTCTGGTGAACATACCTCTCTCCTTGGATATTAGTGAGGTATATATTTATAGAAAGGAACCGGGGCCTGGTCAGTCACATCGCGAGGCTGGGTTGTCTGGAAGATGCTCCTGCTAGGCCAGGTAGGATTCTAGTCTGCGATCGTGTCTAACCCGAATACCATGAGTGCTGAGGGGCCGGGATGAGCCATCCTGGATGGTGAGGCCACACACCATATAAATTATATTTTCAGGGGTCATGAACCATGCATTTTATTTTTTAGGGGTCACAAACTATATGTTTTGAATATTTATGGGGCATATTTTACATTTTAATCTTATTCCGTATGTGTGATTTGGTTTTTTGAAAATTTGCTTTAATTAGTCAATGAATTTAGTCCAAGCGGAATAAGTAGGTTTTTTTTGATATTTTTACGAAGGTCTCATATTAAGTTTTATGAAACTTTTCTTTATTTCATACATGATAATTTTTGTTCGTTTAGTAAAAAGAAAAAAAAACAAGGACATGTTTTACTTAAATGTTGCAAGATTTGTCAAAAAATATTAAAATATGTTAATTACTATTGAAGAAAATAAAATAAAACATCCATGTGAGAAAGAATGATGTAGTAAAGTTATATATATATATATATATATTCTTTTTTCACTTACAGGTTATATATTTTCTCTATCGTAATTGCTTGTGTGTTTCAGTGTTCCTGGTTTCATGAAATTGATGATGACATTTGTGTTAATTAATAGTTCTGAATAAGTTTGGATCATCAATTTTATCCATTCCCTCCATTTTTCTTGTCTCTAATCAAACATAGGGATTAGAGAAAAACACTCTCACCTCACTAATCCATTGACAAATTCACTATAAATTTCCAACATATATACCATCCTTAAATATTCACCCAAATATTTTCAGAAAAAAAAAAACAAAAATGGCAAGCTCGAAGCTCATCTTCGCAACCCTAGCGTCGCTCGTGATCATTCTCTCGCTTCTCCACGTGTCCACGGCTCAACAGAAGGGCGGCGCCCTATACCCCTCCGATCCAAAAATAGTGGCCCTCGGGAAGTTCGCCGTCGATGAAAACAACAGGAAGACGAAGCAAGGTCTCGCATTCTGGCATGTGGCTAATATTGATGGTGCCGGAAAAGTCGATAATTCAAAAATGACATACATGTTGAATGTTATGGTTTATGATAATGCAACTCCGACTGAGTTTTATGCAGTTGTTGACGACTATGCAACTGGTGCCAAGGAGCTTGTATCTTTTTCCAAAGTCAAAGCCTAATTTCAAGCACAAAATTTTGTTTATATTGTTGTTGAGTTGTTGAAAGTTACTCATCGCAATAATTAATAGATTTATGGTTTAGAATGTTTTGTTGAAATTTTTGAAAGAGATAATTAATTCCTCTTTGATGTTATATACATTTAAATTGGGTGTTTGACAAATGAAAATTGTGCATGAAATGGGTTTGTTGAAATTTTTAGAAGTTGTAAAATTGACTAAATGTTTTAAAATTTTGAATATGGACCTTCAGCTTTCATGCAACATAAACCAGGGATACAAATCAAGCCGCATACTATTCTAAAACCCATATAATATGTAGTTAATTAAATTTATTAATATATGTGATAAAGGTTACTATTCGTAATTAATAATTACGAACACCATGCATCGCATGGCGCAGCCATCTTAGAATAAATAGTATGATTGTTCGTAGTTTTAGTTGAATATATATAGTTATTATTTTAATTGTTTGTTTATCATTAAGCCGCCGCACAAGGTTGTTTTAGTTCACATAATTTGTACTTTAATATTGTATTTCTTATGCAATGCAGTAGAGAATATAATGAATAATTCCACATGCTTCTCTTCATTTCTCTTATCCTTCTTAATTAATTAGAGCGCTAGCAATAATCATACTTAATTTTGTAAACAAAAGCGGTTCCATCACAAAACGTCATATATTCATCATGATATTGTTACATTCAGAAAAGAAAAGAAAAACATTATATTATATTCCTCCAATTGGTTATAATATATCATCAGATAGCTTACACAAGCTTTATTTATATGGTTTTATTCAGTTCTTAACGTGATCACGATATCATTGATCAACCACATCTTAGTACGGGCGCTGGCCTTTAATGTTACCCGGGGGATCGTAGTTGCAGATAACGTAGACCCAACCATCGGCACACTGAACCTTAGCGCAACCCAAACGAACCGACTTCCTCCACACAACTTGGGTGTAGTGTCCGCAGGCCTTTCCTGCAGCGCACGTGTTGGCCTGGTAGTTATAGTCGGCTTTCTCCCCGACCCACATCGACACCGCCCGCCGCCCGGTCATGTCCCGAAAACCGTAGGCTAGATTTTCTCCGTAACGGCCTCTAGAGTGCACCAGATTGTTACACGAGTTCGCATTTCGAACCCGATTCGCGTAGGCTTGAGCGTACTTTACGAGAGTCTGGTCCCAGGTGAAGCCCGGGAGCCCGGCTCCGACTTGATTACGGGCTTGGTTATGAGCGTCGACGAAGCTGCCTCCGGTAGAGTTTTGGGCAAAGCTGAGATTAATGCATGAAGCAAGGGCTAAACAGATGAAAACAAGATCCAGAGATCTCATCTTGGAAACTCTGGTTTAAGGATGGGTTGATGATTTGGTTCATGCAAAAGGCCTTCTATTTATAGTGTAAGCTGTGGTAAAATTATAGGTAATTAATTAGGTTTATGCTGACGTCATTTCAAAGGTGGCTAATGCATGGTCATTTTTTTCTTTTGTATTCATTATAACCCTAGCTAGTTGTACAATGAGCCATCCATCTCACGAGAAAAATAGATTATTATGTAGATATTTTTTAATTAATAAAGATCTAGAGTTGAGTTATTAATGAAAGAGCAGAATTTGATTATTATTCTATAGAGCGAAACCATCTCCTCCATTCAATATTTTTTATGAAAGTATATTCGGTTTTTTATATGTAAAAAAAATATTTGTATACCTATGAATCTACTTAAGCTACTGTTATAATAAAATACTACGCTATAAAACGTTACATCAGTTCATGATCCTCATTAATTTCCGTTTCAATATGCTATGTTTGGGTTTTTAGTCGATAATAGAAAAGTGGTTAGAAAATTAATAAGAGAAGTGGTTAGAATTAATAAGAGAAGTGAATTAAAATTGAGACATCACATTTAGAAAACTAGCTAGGGTCATGTGTGTTTAAAATTAATAATAGAAGTGAATTAAAATTGATAGAACACGTGTTGAAAACTAGGGAAATGTGTGTTCTAAGAGCAAGTCCAACAGTTTCTTCATTCACATTCTCTATAATAGGCAAGCAAACCTCATATTTCCTATATTTTTTTGCCTCAACTCCAACAGTTTCTCCATTTTTCATTCCCTAAAATTTATTACTAACATTTAATACTACATATTTATCCAATTTTCTTCTATTTTTAAAGTCATATATTTAATAAGTTCAAATAATAATGAACAAACAAATAATGAACGTATAATAAAAGTTATAATAATATTTCATATTTGACATTACTTACTCCATAATATAAAATTATAAAAATATATTTTATAAAAATAACACATTACGAATTACAATAGTATTATGAATAATTAGACTCATCTCTTTTTAATTATTTATTACAAGTTATTTTGTTTCAATCATTAAAATAAAATGTTTGCCAAAAGAAAATTTTAATTTAGACGTTATGATTTATAAACAAACGTCAAAATAAATATATATGAACTTAAAATTTAGTAAATTTATATTGAAAAATAGATTATACTTGAATATTAAATATCAATAGATATGTACATGTAAAAATAGTCATATGAAATCTTATTACAATCGTCTTTATGCATATTTTTAGAATATGCATTTTTGATAAAATTTTATTGTAATTATTTTGAGATGTTATCATTTAAAATTATTGAAGAGAAACAATTAATGAATGAAATAACAAAAAGCAATGCAAGTAACATAGAATTTTGCTTCTCCAAATCTTCTCCCTCATTCTCTAAATTTGGAGAATCAAACCTTCTCTCTCTTTAATTTTCCTATTACGGAGAATGGGATGGAGAATCTGTTGGAGTTCAAAAAAGGCTCAAATTCTCCATATTTGAGAAAACTTGCTATTATAGCAAAGCTGTTGGACTGTCAAGTTCAGTCTGCGATCGGGTCTAACCCGAATACCATGTGTGCTGAGGGGCCGGGATGAGCCATCCTGGATGGTGAGGCCACACACCATACAAATTATATTTTCAAGGGTCATAAACCATGCATTTTATTTTTAGGGGTCACAAACTATATGTTTTGAATTTTTATGGGGCATATTTTACACTTTAATCTTATTCCGTATGTGTGATTTGGTTTTTTGAAAATTTGCTTTAATTAGTTAATGAATTTAGTCCAAGCGGAATAAGTAGGTTTTTTTGATATTTTTACGAAAGTCTCATATTAAGTTTTATGAAACTTTTCTTTATTTCATACATGATAATTTTTTTATTTTTTATGAAAGGAAAATTGTATATCATATTCAAGGTGCTGGAAAACGTCCAGCAACGTTTGAAAAAGGAACTGTGGAGTATAATTCCACTCTACATAATCCGAGCTATTATTTTTCCCTATGCTAGCTACCATATGGGCATCCGTATTTTCGTTTCTTGGTATCCGGCATGGCAAATTAAGGCCTTGTTGCACAAATTCTGCTCGAATCTCCTCAGTGATTGAGTGGCATAATTCTGGGGCATCCAAGTCTTCATGTATGATCTGCATTAGGCTCAACGAGTCTCCCATAATAGCTACATCGGACCATTGGAGATATGCCGCCATTCTCAGTGCATCTCTCAGTGCTTCTGCTTCCACAAACATGGGGTCTCGTACATCCATTATTTCTCTGCTCACAGCCCGAACAAAAGACCCATCCGTAACCACTGCCACTGCCACTACGATGCTTAAATCAGAAAGTTGTTGGGGAGAATTGCTCTGTAGTGAACAGTGTCTGGTGAACATACCTCTCTCCTTGGATATTAGTGAGGTATATATTTATAGAAAGGAACCGGGGCCTGGTCAGTCACATCGCGAGGCTGGGTTGTCTGGAAGATGCTCCTGCTAGGCCAGGTAGGATTCTAGTCTGCGATCGTGTCTAACCCGAATACCATGAGTGCTGAGGGGCCGGGATGAGCCATCCTGGATGGTGAGGCCACACACCATATAAATTATATTTTCAGGGGTCATGAACCATGCATTTTATTTTTTAGGGGTCACAAACTATATGTTTTGAATATTTATGGGGCATATTTTACATTTTAATCTTATTCCGTATGTGTGATTTGGTTTTTTGAAAATTTGCTTTAATTAGTCAATGAATTTAGTCCAAGCGGAATAAGTAGGTTTTTTTTGATATTTTTACGAAGGTCTCATATTAAGTTTTATGAAACTTTTCTTTATTTCATACATGATAATTTTTGTTCGTTTAGTAAAAAGAAAAAAAAACAAGGACATGTTTTACTTAAATGTTGCAAGATTTGTCAAAAAATATTAAAATATGTTAATTACTATTGAAGAAAATAAAATAAAACATCCATGTGAGAAAGAATGATGTAGTAAAGTTATATATATATATATATATATTCTTTTTTCACTTACAGGTTATATATTTTCTCTATCGTAATTGCTTGTGTGTTTCAGTGTTCCTGGTTTCATGAAATTGATGATGACATTTGTGTTAATTAATAGTTCTGAATAAGTTTGGATCATCAATTTTATCCATTCCCTCCATTTTTCTTGTCTCTAATCAAACATAGGGATTAGAGAAAAACACTCTCACCTCACTAATCCATTGACAAATTCACTATAAATTTCCAACATATATACCATCCTTAAATATTCACCCAAATATTTTCAGAAAAAAAAAAACAAAAATGGCAAGCTCGAAGCTCATCTTCGCAACCCTAGCGTCGCTCGTGATCATTCTCTCGCTTCTCCACGTGTCCACGGCTCAACAGAAGGGCGGCGCCCTATACCCCTCCGATCCAAAAATAGTGGCCCTCGGGAAGTTCGCCGTCGATGAAAACAACAGGAAGACGAAGCAAGGTCTCGCATTCTGGCATGTGGCTAATATTGATGGTGCCGGAAAAGTCGATAATTCAAAAATGACATACATGTTGAATGTTATGGTTTATGATAATGCAACTCCGACTGAGTTTTATGCAGTTGTTGACGACTATGCAACTGGTGCCAAGGAGCTTGTATCTTTTTCCAAAGTCAAAGCCTAATTTCAAGCACAAAATTTTGTTTATATTGTTGTTGAGTTGTTGAAAGTTACTCATCGCAATAATTAATAGATTTATGGTTTAGAATGTTTTGTTGAAATTTTTGAAAGAGATAATTAATTCCTCTTTGATGTTATATACATTTAAATTGGGTGTTTGACAAATGAAAATTGTGCATGAAATGGGTTTGTTGAAATTTTTAGAAGTTGTAAAATTGACTAAATGTTTTAAAATTTTGAATATGGACCTTCAGCTTTCATGCAACATAAACCAGGGATACAAATCAAGCCGCATACTATTCTAAAACCCATATAATATGTAGTTAATTAAATTTATTAATATATGTGATAAAGGTTACTATTCGTAATTAATAATTACGAACACCATGCATCGCATGGCGCAGCCATCTTAGAATAAATAGTATGATTGTTCGTAGTTTTAGTTGAATATATATAGTTATTATTTTAATTGTTTGTTTATCATTAAGCCGCCGCACAAGGTTGTTTTAGTTCACATAATTTGTACTTTAATATTGTATTTCTTATGCAATGCAGTAGAGAATATAATGAATAATTCCACATGCTTCTCTTCATTTCTCTTATCCTTCTTAATTAATTAGAGCGCTAGCAATAATCATACTTAATTTTGTAAACAAAAGCGGTTCCATCACAAAACGTCATATATTCATCATGATATTGTTACATTCAGAAAAGAAAAGAAAAACATTATATTATATTCCTCCAATTGGTTATAATATATCATCAGATAGCTTACACAAGCTTTATTTATATGGTTTTATTCAGTTCTTAACGTGATCACGATATCATTGATCAACCACATCTTAGTACGGGCGCTGGCCGTTAATGTTACCCGGGGGATCGTAGTTGCAGATAACGTAGACCCAACCATCGGCACACTGAACCTTAGCGCAACCCAAACGAACCGACTTCCTCCACACAACTTTGGTGTAGTGTCCGCAGGCCTTTCCTGCAGCGCACGTGTTGGCCTGGTAGTTATAGTCGGCTTTCTCCCCGACCCACATCGACACCGCCCGCCGCCCGGTCATGTCCCGAAAACCGTAGGCTAGATTTTCTCCGTAACGGCCTCTAGAGTGCACCAGATTGTTACACGAGTTCGCATTTCGAACCCGATTCGCGTAGGCTTGAGCGTACTTTACGAGAGTCTGGTCCCAGGTGAAGCCCGGGAGCCCGGCTCCGACTTGATTACGGGCTTGGTTATGAGCGTCGACGAAGCTGCCTCCGGTAGAGTTTTGGGCAAAGCTGAGATTAATGCATGAAGCAAGGGCTAAACAGATGAAAACAAGATCCAGAGATCTCATCTTGGAAACTCTGGTTTAAGGATGGGTTGATGATTTGGTTCATGCAAAAGGCCTTCTATTTATAGTGTAAGCTGTGGTAAAATTATAGGTAATTAATTAGGTTTATGCTGACGTCATTTCAAAGGTGGCTAATGCATGGTCATTTTTTTCTTTTGTATTCATTATAACCCTAGCTAGTTGTACAATGAGCCATCCATCTCACGAGAAAAATAGATTATTATGTAGATATTTTTTAATTAATAAAGATCTAGAGTTGAGTTATTAATGAAAGAGCAGAATTTGATTATTATTCTATAGAGCGAAACCATCTCCTCCATTCAATATTTTTTATGAAAGTATATTCGGTTTTTTATATATAAAAAAAATATTTGTATACCTATGAATCTACTTAAGCTACTGTTATAATAAAATACTACGCTATAAAACGTTACATCAGTTCATGATCCTCATTAATTTCCGTTTCAATATGCTATGTTTGGGTTTTTAGTCGATAATAGAAAAGTGGTTAGAAAATTAATAAGAGAAGTGGTTAGAATTAATAAGAGAAGTGAATTAAAATTGAGACATCCCATTTAGAAAACTAGCTAGGGTCATGTGTGTTTAAAATTAATAATAGAAGTGAATTAAAATTGATAGAACACGTGTAGAAAACTAGGGAAATGTGTGTTCTAAGAGAAAGTCCAACAGTTTCTTCATTCACATTCTCTATAATAGGCAAGAAAACCTCATATTTCCTATATTTTTTTGCCTCAACTCCAACAGTTTCTCCATTTTTCATTCCCTAAAATTTATTACTAACATTTAATACTACATATTTATCCAATTTTCTTCTATTTTTAAAGTCATATATTTAATAAGTTCAAATAATAATGAACAAACAAATAATGAACGTATAATAAAAGTTATAATAATATTTCATATTTGACATTACTTACTCCATAATATAAAATTATAAAAATATATTTTATAAAAATAACACATTACGAATTACAATAGTATTATGAATAATTAGACTCATCTCTTTTTAATTATTTATTACAAGTTATTTTGTTTCAATCATTAAAATAAAATGTTTGCCAAAAGAAAATTTTAGTTTAGACGTTATGACTTATAAACAAACGTCAAAATAAATATATATGAACTTAAAATTTAGTAAATTTATATTGAAAAATAGATTATACTTGAATATTAAATATCAATAGATATGTACATGTAAAAATAGTCATATGAAATCTTATTACAATCGTCTTTATGCATATTTTTAGAATATGTATTTTTGATTAAATTTTATTGTAATTATTTTGAGATATTATCATTTAAAATTATTGAAGAGAAACAATTAATGAATGAAATAACAAAAAGCAATGCAAGTAACATAGAATTTTGCTTCTCCAAATCTTCTCCCTCATTCTCTAAATTTGGAGAATCAAACCTTCTCTCTCTTTAATTTTCCTATTACGGAGAATGGGATGGAGAATCTGTTGGAGTTCAAAAAAGGCTCAAATTCTCCATATTTGAGAAAACTTGCTATTATAGCAAAGCTGTTGGACTGTCAAGTTCAGTCTGCGATCGGGTCTAACCCGAATACCATGTGTGCTGAGGGGCCGGGATGAGCCATCCTGGATGGTGAGGCCACACACCATACAAATTATATTTTCAAGGGTCATAAACCATGCATTTTATTTTTAGGGGTCACAAACTATATGTTTTGAATTTTTATGGGGCATATTTTACACTTTAATCTTATTCCGTATGTGTGATTTGGTTTTTTGAAAATTTGCTTTAATTAGTTAATGAATTTAGTCCAAGCGGAATAAGTAGGTTTTTTTGATATTTTTACGAAAGTCGCATATTAAGTTTTATGAAACTTTTCTTTATTTCATACATGATAATTTTTTTATTTTTTATGAAAGGAAAATTGTATATCATATTCAAGGTGCTGGAAAACGTCCAGCAACGTTTGAAAAAGTAACTGTGGAGTATAATTCCACTCTACATAATCCGAGCTATTATTTTTCCCTATGCTAGCTACCATATGGGCATCCGTATTTTCGTTTCTTGGTATCCGGCATGGCAAATTAAGGCCTTGTTGCACAAATTCTGCTCGAATCTCCTCAGTGATTGAGTGGCATAATTCTGGGGCATCCAAGTCTTCATGTATGATCTGCATTAGGCTCAACGAGTCTCCCATAATAGCTACATCGGACCATTGGAGATATGCCGCCATTCTCAGTGCATCTCTCAGTGCTTCTGCTTCCACAAACATGGGGTCTCGTACATCCATTATTTCTCTGCTCACAGCCCGAACAAAAGACCCATCCGTAACCACTGCCACTGCCACTACGATGCTTAAATCAGAAAGTTGTTGGGGAGAATTGCTCTGTAGTGAACAGTGTCTGGTGAACATACCTCTCTCCTTGGATATTAGTGAGGTATATATTTATAGAAAGGAACCGGGGCCTGGTCAGTCACATCGCGAGGCTGGGTTGTCTGGAAGATGCTCCTGCTAGGCCAGGTAGGATTCTAGTCTGCGATCGGGTCTAACCCGAATACCATGAGTGCTGAGGGGCCGGGATGAGCCATCCTGGATGGTGAGGCCACACACCATATAAATTATATTTTCAGGGGTCATGAACCATGCATTTTATTTTTTAGGGGTCACAAACTATATGTTTTGAATTTTTATGGGGCATATTTTACATTTTAATCTTATTCCGTATGTGTGATTTGGTTTTTTGAAAATTTGCTTTAATTAGTCAATGAATTTAGTCCAAGCGGAATAAGTAGGTTTTTTTTGATATTTTTACGAAGGTCTCATATTAAGTTTTATGAAACTTTTCTTTATTTCATACATGATAATTTTTGTTCGTTTAGTAAAAAGAAAAAAAAACAAGGACATGTTTTACTTAAATGTTGCAAGATTTGTCAAAAAATATTAAAATATGTTAATTACTATTGAAGAAAATAAAATAAAACATCCATGTGAGAAAGAATCATGTAGTAAAGTTATATATATATATATATATATTCTTTTTTCACTTACAGGTTATATATTTTCTCTATCGTAATTGCTTGTGTGTTTCAGTGTTCCTGGTTTCATGAAATTGATGATGACATTTGTGTTAATTAATAGTTGTGAATATGTTTGGATCATCAATTTTATCCATTCCCTCCATTTTTCTTGTCTCTAATCAAACATAGGGATTAGAGAAAAACACTCTCACCTCACTAATCCATTGACAAATTCACTATAAATTTCCAACATATATACCATCCTTAAATATTCACCCAAATATTTTCAGAAAAAAAAAATAAAAAATGGCAAGCTCGAAGCTCATCTTCGCAACCCTAGCGTCGCTCGTGATCTTTCTCTCGCTTCTCCACGTGTCCACGGCTCAACAGAAGGGCGGCGCCCTATACCCCTCCGATCCAAAAATAGTGGCCCTCGGGAAGTTCGCCGTCGATGAAAACAACAGGAAGACGAAGCAAGGTCTCGCATTCTGGCATGTGGCTAATATTGATGGTGCCGGAAAAGTCGATAATTCAAAAATGACATACATGTTGAATGTTATGGTTTATGATAATGCAACTCCGACTGAGTTTTATGCAGTTGTTGACGACTATGCAACTGGTGCCAAGGAGCTTGTATCTTTTTCCAAAGTCAAAGCCTAATTTCAAGCACAAAATTTTGTTTATATTGTTGTTGAGTTGTTGAAAGTTACTCATCGCAATAATTAATAGATTTATGGTTTAGAATGTTTTGTTGAAATTTTTGAAAGAGATAATTAATTCCTCTTTGATGTTATATACATTTAAATTGGGTGTTTGACAAATGAAAATTGTGCATGAAATGGGTTTGTTGAAATTTTTAGAAGTTGTAAAATTGACTAAATGTTTTAAAATTTTGAATATGGACCTTCAGCTTTCATGCAACATAAACCAGGGATACAAATCAAGCCGCATACTATTCTAAAACCCATATAATATGTAGTTAATTAAATTTATTAATATATGTGATAAAGGTTACTATTCGTAATTAATAATTACGAACACCATGCATCGCATGGCGCAGCCATCTTAGAATAAATAGTATGATTGTTCGTAGTTTTAGTTGAATATATATAGTTATTATTTTAATTGTTTGTTTATCATTAAGCCGCCGCACAAGGTTGTTTTAGTTCACATAATTTGTACTTTAATATTGTATTTCTTATGCAATGCAGTAGAGAATATAATGAATAATTCCACATGCTTCTCTTCATTTCTCTTATCCTTCTTAATTAATTAGAGCGCTAGCAATAATCATACTTAATTTTGTAAACAAAAGCGGTTCCATCACAAAACGTCATATATTCATCATGATATTGTTACATTCAGAAAAGAAAAGAAAAACATTATATTATATTCCTCCAATTGGTTATAATATATCATCAGATAGCTTACACAAGCTTTATTTATATGGTTTTATTCAGTTCTTAACGTGATCACGATATCATTGATCAACCACATCTTAGTACGGGCGCTGGCCTTTAATGTTACCCGGGGGATCGTAGTTGCAGATAACGTAGACCCAACCATCGGCACACTGAACCTTAGCGCAACCCAAACGAACCGACTTCCTCCACACAACTTGGGTGTAGTGTCCGCAGGCCTTTCCTGCAGCGCACGTGTTGGCCTGGTAGTTATAGTCGGCTTTCTCCCCGACCCACATCGACACCGCCCGCCGCCCGGTCATGTCCCGAAAACCGTAGGCTAGATTTTCTCCGTAACGGCCTCTAGAGTGCACCAGATTGTTACACGAGTTCGCATTTCGAACCCGATTCGCGTAGGCTTGAGCGTACTTTACGAGAGTCTGGTCCCAGGTGAAGCCCGGGAGCCCGGCTCCGACTTGATTACGGGCTTGGTTATGAGCGTCGACGAAGCTGCCTCCGGTAGAGTTTTGGGCAAAGCTGAGATTAATGCATGAAGCAAGGGCTAAACAGATGAAAACAAGATCCAGAGATCTCATCTTGGAAACTCTGGTTTAAGGATGGGTTGATGATTTGGTTCATGCAAAAGGCCTTCTATTTATAGTGTAAGCTGTGGTAAAATTATAGGTAATTAATTAGGTTTATGCTGACGTCATTTCAAAGGTGGCTAATGCATGGTCATTTTTTTCTTTTGTATTCATTATAACCCTAGCTAGTTGTACAATGAGCCATCCATCTCACGAGAAAAATAGATTATTATGTAGATATTTTTTAATTAATAAAGATCTAGAGTTGAGTTATTAATGAAAGAGCAGAATTTGATTATTATTCTATAGAGCGAAACCATCTCCTCCATTCAATATTTTTTATGAAAGTATATTCGGTTTTTTATATGTAAAAAAAATATTTGTATACCTATGAATCTACTTAAGCTACTGTTATAATAAAATACTACGCTATAAAACGTTACATCAGTTCATGATCCTCATTAATTTCCGTTTCAATATGCTATGTTTGGGTTTTTAGTCGATAATAGAAAAGTGGTTAGAAAATTAATAAGAGAAGTGGTTAGAATTAATAAGAGAAGTGAATTAAAATTGAGACATCCCATTTAGAAAACTAGCTAGGGTCATGTGTGTTTAAAATTAATAATAGAAGTGAATTAAAATTGATAGAACACGTGTAGAAAACTAGGGAAATGTGTGTTCTAAGAGCAAGTCCAACAGTTTCTTCATTCACATTCTCTATAATAGGCAAGAAAACCTCATATTTCCTATGTTTTTTTGCCTCAACTCCAACAGTTTCTCCATTTTTCATTCCCTAAAATTTATTACTAACATTTAATACTACATATTTATCCAATTTTCTTCTATTTTTAAATTCATATATTTAATAAGTTCAAATAATAATGAACAAACAAATAATGAACGTATAATAAAAGTTATAATAATATTTCATATTTGACATTACTTACTCCATAATATAAAATTATAAAAATATATTTTATAAAAATAACACATTACGAATTACAATAGTATTATGAATAATTAGACTCATCTCTTTTTAATTATTTATTACAAGTTATTTTGTTTCAATCATTAAAATAAAATGTTTGCCAAAAGAAAATTTTAGTTTAGACGTTATGACTTATAAACAAACGTCAAAATAAATATATATGAACTTAAAATTTAGTAAATTTATATTGAAAAATAGATTATACTTGAATATTAAATATCAATAGATATGTACATGTAAAAATAGTCATATGAAATCTTATTACAATCGTCTTTATGCATATTTTTAGAATATGTATTTTTGATTAAATTTTATTGTAATTATTTTGAGATATTATCATTTAAAATTATTGAAGAGAAACAATTAATGAATGAAATAACAAAAAGCAATGCAAGTAACATAGAATTTTGCTTCTCCAAATCTTCTCCCTCATTCTCTAAATTTGGAGAATCAAACCTTCTCTCTCTTTAATTTTCCTATTACGGAGAATGGGATGGAGAATCTGTTGGAGTTCAAAAAAGGCTCAAATTCTCCATATTTGAGAAAACTTGCTATTATAGCAAAGCTGTTGGACTGTCAAGTTCAGTCTGCGATCGGGTCTAACCCGAATACCATGTGTGCTGAGGGGCCGGGATGAGCCATCCTGGATGGTGAGGCCACACACCATACAAATTATATTTTCAAGGGTCATAAACCATGCATTTTATTTTTAGGGGTCACAAACTATATGTTTTGAATTTTTATGGGGCATATTTTACACTTTAATCTTATTCCGTATGTGTGATTTGGTTTTTTGAAAATTTGCTTTAATTAGTTAATGAATTTAGTCCAAGCGGAATAAGTAGGTTTTTTTGATATTTTTACGAAAGTCGCATATTAAGTTTTATAAAACTTTTCTTTATTTCATACATGATAATTTTTTTATTTTTTATGAAAGGAAAATTGTATATCATATTCAAGGTGCTGGAAAACGTCCAGCAACGTTTGAAAAAGTAACTGTGGAGTATAATTCCACTCTACATAATCCGAGCTATTATTTTTCCCTATGCTAGCTACCATATGGGCATCCGTATTTTCGTTTCTTGGTATCCGGCATGGCAAATTAAGGCCTTGTTGCACAAATTCTGCTCGAATCTCCTCAGTGATTGAGTGGCATAATTCTGGGGCATCCAAGTCTTCATGTATGATCTGCATTAGGCTCAACGAGTCTCCCATAATAGCTACATCGGACCATTGGAGATATGCCGCCATTCTCAGTGCATCTCTCAGTGCTTCTGCTTCCACAAACATGGGGTCTCGTACATCCATTATTTCTCTGCTCACAGCCCGAACAAAAGACCCATCCGTAACCACTGCCACTGCCACTACGATGCTTAAATCAGAAAGTTGTTGGGGAGAATTGCTCTGTAGTGAACAGTGTCTGGTGAACATACCTCTCTCCTTGGATATTAGTGAGGTATATATTTATAGAAAGGAACCGGGGCCTGGTCAGTCACATCGCGAGGCTGGGTTGTCTGGAAGATGCTCCTGCTAGGCCAGGTAGGATTCTAGTCTGCGATCGGGTCTAACCCGAATACCATGAGTGCTGAGGGGCCGGGATGAGCCATCCTGGATGGTGAGGCCACACACCATATAAATTATATTTTCAGGGGTCATGAACCATGCATTTTATTTTTTAGGGGTCACAAACTATATGTTTTGAATTTTTATGGGGCATATTTTACATTTTAATCTTATTCCGTATGTGTGATTTGGTTTTTTGAAAATTTGCTTTAATTAGTCAATGAATTTAGTCCAAGCGGAATAAGTAGGTTTTTTTTGATATTTTTACGAAGGTCTCATATTAAGTTTTATGAAACTTTTCTTTATTTCATACATGATAATTTTTGTTCGTTTAGTAAAAAGAAAAAAAAACAAGGACATGTTTTACTTAAATGTTGCAAGATTTGTCAAAAAATATTAAAATATGTTAATTACTATTGAAGAAAATAAAATAAAACATCCATGTGAGAAAGAATGATGTAGTAAAGTTATATATATATATATATATATATTCTTTTTTCACTTACAGGTTATATATTTTCTCTATCGTAATTGCTTGTGTGTTTCAGTGTTCCTGGTTTCATGAAATTGATGATGACATTTGTGTTAATTAATAGTTGTGAATAAGTTTGGATCATCAATTTTATCCATTCCCTCCATTTTTCTTGTCTCTAATCAAACATAGGGATTAGAGAAAAACACTCTCACCTCACTAATCCATTGACAAATTCACTATAAATTTCCAACATATATACCATCCTTAAATATTCACCCAAATATTTTCAGAAAAAAAAAAAAAATGGCAAGCTCGAAGCTCATCTTCGCAACCCTAGCGTCGCTCGTGATCTTTCTCTCGCTTCTCCACGTGTCCACGGCTCAACAGAAGGGCGGCGCCCTATACCCCTCCGATCCAAAAATAGTGGCCCTCGGGAAGTTCGCCGTCGATGAAAACAACAGGAAGACGAAGCAAGGTCTCGCATTCTGGCATGTGGCTAATATTGATGGTGCCGGAAAAGTCGATAATTCAAAAATGACATACATGTTGAATGTTATGGTTTATGATAATGCAACTCCGACTGAGTTTTATGCAGTTGTTGACGACTATGCAACTGGTGCCAAGGAGCTTGTATCTTTTTCCAAAGTCAAAGCCTAATTTCAAGCACAAAATTTTGTTTATATTGTTGTTGAGTTGTTGAAAGTTACTCATCGCAATAATTAATAGATTTATGGTTTAGAATGTTTTGTTGAAATTTTTGAAAGAGATAATTAATTCCTCTTTGATGTTATATACATTTAAATTGGGTGTTTGACAAATGAAAATTGTGCATGAAATGGGTTTGTTGAAATTTTTAGAAGTTGTAAAATTGACTAAATGTTTTAAAATTTTGAATATGGACCTTCAGCTTTCATGCAACATAAACCAGGGATACAAATCAAGCCGCATACTATTCTAAAACCCATATAATATGTAGTTAATTAAATTTATTAATATATGTGATAAAGGTTACTATTCGTAATTAATAATTACGAACACCATGCATCGCATGGCGCAGCCATCTTAGAATAAATAGTATGATTGTTCGTAGTTTTAGTTGAATATATATAGTTATTATTTTAATTGTTTGTTTATCATTAAGCCGCCGCACAAGGTTGTTTTAGTTCACATAATTTGTACTTTAATATTGTATTTCTTATGCAATGCAGTAGAGAATATAATGAATAATTCCACATGCTTCTCTTCATTTCTCTTATCCTTCTTAATTAATTAGAGCGCTAGCAATAATCATACTTAATTTTGTAAACAAAAGCGGTTCCATCACAAAACGTCATATATTCATCATGATATTGTTACATTCAGAAAAGAAAAGAAAAACATTATATTATATTCCTCCAATTGGTTATAATATATCATCAGATAGCTTACACAAGCTTTATTTATATGGTTTTATTCAGTTCTTAACGTGATCACGATATCATTGATCAACCACATCTTAGTACGGGCGCTGGCCGTTAATGTTACCCGGGGGATCGTAGTTGCAGATAACGTAGACCCAACCATCGGCACACTGAACCTTAGCGCAACCCAAACGAACCGACTTCCTCCACACAACTTTGGTGTAGTGTCCGCAGGCCTTTCCTGCAGCGCACGTGTTGGCCTGGTAGTTATAGTCGGCTTTCTCCCCGACCCACATCGACACCGCCCGCCGCCCGGTCATGTCCCGAAAACCGTAGGCTAGATTTTCTCCGTAACGGCCTCTAGAGTGCACCAGATTGTTACACGAGTTCGCATTTCGAACCCGATTCGCGTAGGCTTGAGCGTACTTTACGAGAGTCTGGTCCCAGGTGAAGCCCGGGAGCCCGGCTCCGACTTGATTACGGGCTTGGTTATGAGCGTCGACGAAGCTGCCTCCGGTAGAGTTTTGGGCAAAGCTGAGATTAATGCATGAAGCAAGGGCTAAACAGATGAAAACAAGATCCAGAGATCTCATCTTGGAAACTCTGGTTTAAGGATGGGTTGATGATTTGGTTCATGCAAAAGGCCTTCTATTTATAGTGTAAGCTGTGGTAAAATTATAGGTAATTAATTAGGTTTATGCTGACGTCATTTCAAAGGTGGCTAATGCATGGTCATTTTTTTCTTTTGTATTCATTATAACCCTAGCTAGTTGTACAATGAGCCATCCATCTCACGAGAAAAATAGATTATTATGTAGATATTTTTTAATTAATAAAGATCTAGAGTTGAGTTATTAATGAAAGAGCAGAATTTGATTATTATTCTATAGAGCGAAACCATCTCCTCCATTCAATATTTTTTATGAAAGTATATTCGGTTTTTTATATATAAAAAAAATATTTGTATACCTATGAATCTACTTAAGCTACTGTTATAATAAAATACTACGCTATAAAACGTTACATCAGTTCATGATCCTCATTAATTTCCGTTTCAATATGCTATGTTTGGGTTTTTAGTCGATAATAGAAAAGTGGTTAGAAAATTAATAAGAGAAGTGGTTAGAATTAATAAGAGAAGTGAATTAAAATTGAGACATCCCATTTAGAAAACTAGCTAGGGTCATGTGTGTTTAAAATTAATAATAGAAGTGAATTAAAATTGATAGAACACGTGTAGAAAACTAGGGAAATGTGTGTTCTAAGAGAAAGTCCAACAGTTTCTTCATTCACATTCTCTATAATAGGCAAGAAAACCTCATATTTCCTATATTTTTTTGCCTCAACTCCAACAGTTTCTCCATTTTTCATTCCCTAAAATTTATTACTAACATTTAATACTACATATTTATCCAATTTTCTTCTATTTTTAAAGTCATATATTTAATAAGTTCAAATAATAATGAACAAACAAATAATGAACGTATAATAAAAGTTATAATAATATTTCATATTTGACATTACTTACTCCATAATATAAAATTATAAAAATATATTTTATAAAAATAACACATTACGAATTACAATAGTATTATGAATAATTAGACTCATCTCTTTTTAATTATTTATTACAAGTTATTTTGTTTCAATCATTAAAATAAAATGTTTGCCAAAAGAAAATTTTAGTTTAGACGTTATGACTTATAAACAAACGTCAAAATAAATATATATGAACTTAAAATTTAGTAAATTTATATTGAAAAATAGATTATACTTGAATATTAAATATCAATAGATATGTACATGTAAAAATAGTCATATGAAATCTTATTACAATCGTCTTTATGCATATTTTTAGAATATGTATTTTTGATTAAATTTTATTGTAATTATTTTGAGATATTATCATTTAAAATTATTGAAGAGAAACAATTAATGAATGAAATAACAAAAAGCAATGCAAGTAACATAGAATTTTGCTTCTCCAAATCTTCTCCCTCATTCTCTAAATTTGGAGAATCAAACCTTCTCTCTCTTTAATTTTCCTATTACGGAGAATGGGATGGAGAATCTGTTGGAGTTCAAAAAAGGCTCAAATTCTCCATATTTGAGAAAACTTGCTATTATAGCAAAGCTGTTGGACTGTCAAGTTCAGTCTGCGATCGGGTCTAACCCGAATACCATGTGTGCTGAGGGGCCGGGATGAGCCATCCTGGATGGTGAGGCCACACACCATACAAATTATATTTTCAAGGGTCATAAACCATGCATTTTATTTTTAGGGGTCACAAACTATATGTTTTGAATTTTTATGGGGCATATTTTACACTTTAATCTTATTCCGTATGTGTGATTTGGTTTTTTGAAAATTTGCTTTAATTAGTTAATGAATTTAGTCCAAGCGGAATAAGTAGGTTTTTTTGATATTTTTACGAAAGTCGCATATTAAGTTTTATGAAACTTTTCTTTATTTCATACATGATAATTTTTTTATTTTTTATGAAAGGAAAATTGTATATCATATTCAAGGTGCTGGAAAACGTCCAGCAACGTTTGAAAAAGTAACTGTGGAGTATAATTCCACTCTACATAATCCGAGCTATTATTTTTCCCTATGCTAGCTACCATATGGGCATCCGTATTTTCGTTTCTTGGTATCCGGCATGGCAAATTAAGGCCTTGTTGCACAAATTCTGCTCGAATCTCCTCAGTGATTGAGTGGCATAATTCTGGGGCATCCAAGTCTTCATGTATGATCTGCATTAGGCTCAACGAGTCTCCCATAATAGCTACATCGGACCATTGGAGATATGCCGCCATTCTCAGTGCATCTCTCAGTGCTTCTGCTTCCACAAACATGGGGTCTCGTACATCCATTATTTCTCTGCTCACAGCCCGAACAAAAGACCCATCCGTAACCACTGCCACTGCCACTACGATGCTTAAATCAGAAAGTTGTTGGGGAGAATTGCTCTGTAGTGAACAGTGTCTGGTGAACATACCTCTCTCCTTGGATATTAGTGAGGTATATATTTATAGAAAGGAACCGGGGCCTGGTCAGTCACATCGCGAGGCTGGGTTGTCTGGAAGATGCTCCTGCTAGGCCAGGTAGGATTCTAGTCTGCGATCGGGTCTAACCCGAATACCATGAGTGCTGAGGGGCCGGGATGAGCCATCCTGGATGGTGAGGCCACACACCATATAAATTATATTTTCAGGGGTCATGAACCATGCATTTTATTTTTTAGGGGTCACAAACTATATGTTTTGAATTTTTATGGGGCATATTTTACATTTTAATCTTATTCCGTATGTGTGATTTGGTTTTTTGAAAATTTGCTTTAATTAGTCAATGAATTTAGTCCAAGCGGAATAAGTAGGTTTTTTTTGATATTTTTACGAAGGTCTCATATTAAGTTTTATGAAACTTTTCTTTATTTCATACATGATAATTTTTGTTCGTTTAGTAAAAAGAAAAAAAAACAAGGACATGTTTTACTTAAATGTTGCAAGATTTGTCAAAAAATATTAAAATATGTTAATTACTATTGAAGAAAATAAAATAAAACATCCATGTGAGAAAGAATCATGTAGTAAAGTTATATATATATATATATATATATTCTTTTTTCACTTACAGGTTATATATTTTCTCTATCGTAATTGCTTGTGTGTTTCAGTGTTCCTGGTTTCATGAAATTGATGATGACATTTGTGTTAATTAATAGTTGTGAATATGTTTGGATCATCAATTTTATCCATTCCCTCCATTTTTCTTGTCTCTAATCAAACATAGGGATTAGAGAAAAACACTCTCACCTCACTAATCCATTGACAAATTCACTATAAATTTCCAACATATATACCATCCTTAAATATTCACCCAAATATTTT
The DNA here is from genome assembly GCA_948330725.1 of Sherardia arvensis. NCBI lineage: Eukaryota > Viridiplantae > Streptophyta > Magnoliopsida > Gentianales > Rubiaceae > Sherardia > Sherardia arvensis. The sequence goes on along the minus strand of OX415238.1, from coordinate 3,455,663 downwards.
CAGAAAAAAAAAATAAAAAATGGCAAGCTCGAAGCTCATCTTCGCAACCCTAGCGTCGCTCGTGATCTTTCTCTCGCTTCTCCACGTGTCCACGGCTCAACAGAAGGGCGGCGCCCTATACCCCTCCGATCCAAAAATAGTGGCCCTCGGGAAGTTCGCCGTCGATGAAAACAACAGGAAGACGAAGCAAGGTCTCGCATTCTGGCATGTGGCTAATATTGATGGTGCCGGAAAAGTCGATAATTCAAAAATGACATACATGTTGAATGTTATGGTTTATGATAATGCAACTCCGACTGAGTTTTATGCAGTTGTTGACGACTATGCAACTGGTGCCAAGGAGCTTGTATCTTTTTCCAAAGTCAAAGCCTAATTTCAAGCACAAAATTTTGTTTATATTGTTGTTGAGTTGTTGAAAGTTACTCATCGCAATAATTAATAGATTTATGGTTTAGAATGTTTTGTTGAAATTTTTGAAAGAGATAATTAATTCCTCTTTGATGTTATATACATTTAAATTGGGTGTTTGACAAATGAAAATTGTGCATGAAATGGGTTTGTTGAAATTTTTAGAAGTTGTAAAATTGACTAAATGTTTTAAAATTTTGAATATGGACCTTCAGCTTTCATGCAACATAAACCAGGGATACAAATCAAGCCGCATACTATTCTAAAACCCATATAATATGTAGTTAATTAAATTTATTAATATATGTGATAAAGGTTACTATTCGTAATTAATAATTACGAACACCATGCATCGCATGGCGCAGCCATCTTAGAATAAATAGTATGATTGTTCGTAGTTTTAGTTGAATATATATAGTTATTATTTTAATTGTTTGTTTATCATTAAGCCGCCGCACAAGGTTGTTTTAGTTCACATAATTTGTACTTTAATATTGTATTTCTTATGCAATGCAGTAGAGAATATAATGAATAATTCCACATGCTTCTCTTCATTTCTCTTATCCTTCTTAATTAATTAGAGCGCTAGCAATAATCATACTTAATTTTGTAAACAAAAGCGGTTCCATCACAAAACGTCATATATTCATCATGATATTGTTACATTCAGAAAAGAAAAGAAAAACATTATATTATATTCCTCCAATTGGTTATAATATATCATCAGATAGCTTACACAAGCTTTATTTATATGGTTTTATTCAGTTCTTAACGTGATCACGATATCATTGATCAACCACATCTTAGTACGGGCGCTGGCCTTTAATGTTACCCGGGGGATCGTAGTTGCAGATAACGTAGACCCAACCATCGGCACACTGAACCTTAGCGCAACCCAAACGAACCGACTTCCTCCACACAACTTGGGTGTAGTGTCCGCAGGCCTTTCCTGCAGCGCATGTGTTGGCCTGGTAGTTATAGTCGGCTTTCTCCCCGACCCACATCGACACCGCCCGCCGCCCGGTCATGTCCCGAAAACCGTAGGCTAGATTTTCTCCGTAACGGCCTCTAGAGTGCACCAGATTGTTACACGAGTTCGCATTTCGAACCCGATTCGCGTAGGCTTGAGCGTACTTTACGAGAGTCTGGTCCCAGGTGAAGCCCGGGAGCCCGGCTCCGACTTGATTACGGGCTTGGTTATGAGCGTCGACGAAGCTGCCTCCGGTAGAGTTTTGGGTAAAGCTGAGATTAATGCATGAAGCAAGGGCTAAACAGATGAAAACAAGATCCAGAGATCTCATCTTGGAAACTCTGGTTTAAGGATGGGTTGATGATTTGGTTCATGCAAAAGGCCTTCTATTTATAGTGTAAGCTGTGGTAAAATTATAGGTAATTAATTAGGTTTATGCTGACGTCATTTCAAAGGTGGCTAATGCATGGTCATTTTTTTCTTTTGTATTCATTATAACCCTAGCTAGTTGTACAATGAGCCATCCATCTCACGAGAAAAATAGATTATTATGTAGATATTTTTTAATTAATAAAGATCTAGAATTGAGTTATTAATGAAAGAGCAGAATTTGATTATTATTCTATAGAGCGAAACCATTTCCTCCATTCAATATTTTTTATGAAAGTATATTCGGTTTTTTATATATAAAAAATATATTTGTATACCTATGAATCTACTTAAACTACTGTTATAATAAAATACTACGCTATAAAACGTTACATCAGTTCATGATCCTCATTAATTTCCGTTTCAATATGCTATGTTTGGGTTTTTAGTCGATAATAGAAAAGTGGTTAGAAAATTAATAAGAGAAGTGGTTAGAATTATTAAGAGAAGTGAATTAAAATTGAGACATCCCATTTAGAAAACTAGCTAGGGTCATGTGTGTTTAAAATTAATAATAGAAGTGAATTAAAATTGATAGAACACGTGTAGAAAACTAGGGAAATGTGTGTTCTAAGAGCAAGTCCAACAGTTTCTTCATTCACATTCTCTATAATAGGCAAGAAAACCTCATATTTCCTATATTTTTTTGCCTCAACTCCAACAGTTTCTCCATTTTTCATTCCCTAAAATTTATTACTAACATTTAATACTACATATTTATCCAATTTTCTTCTATTTTTAAAGTCATATATTTAATAAGTTCAAATAATAATGAACAAACAAATAATGAACGTATAATAAAAGTTATAATAATATTTCATATTTGACATTACTTACTCCATAATATAAAATTATAAAAATATATTTTATAAAAATAACACATTACGAATTACAATAGTATTATGAATAATTAGACTCATCTCTTTTTAATTATTTATTACAAGTTATTTTGTTTCAATCATTAAAATAAAATGTTTGCCAAAAGAAAATTTTAGTTTAGACGTTATGACTTATAAACAAACGTCAAAATAAATATATATGAACTTAAAATTTAGTAAATTTATATTGAAAAATAGATTATACTTGAATATTAAATATCAATAGATATGTACATGTAAAAATAGTCATATGAAATCTTATTACAATCGTCTTTATGCATATTTTTAGAATATGTATTTTTGATTAAATTTTATTGTAATTATTTTGAGATATTATCATTTAAAATTATTGAAGAGAAACAATTAATGAATGAAATAACAAAAAGCAATGCAAGTAACATAGAATTTTGCTTCTCCAAATCTTCTCCCTCATTCTCTAAATTTGGAGAATCAAACCTTCTCTCTCTTTAATTTTCCTATTACGGAGAATGGGATGGAGAATCTGTTGGAGTTCAAAAAAGGCTCAAATTCTCCATATTTGAGAAAACTTGCTATTATAGCAAAGCTGTTGGACTGTCAAGTTCAGTCTGCGATCGGGTCTAACCCGAATACCATGTGTGCTGAGGGGCCGGGATGAGCCATCCTGGATGGTGAGGCCACACACCATACAAATTATATTTTCAAGGGTCATAAACCATGCATTTTATTTTTAGGGGTCACAAACTATATGTTTTGAATTTTTATGGGGCATATTTTACACTTTAATCTTATTCCGTATGTGTGATTTGGTTTTTTGAAAATTTGCTTTAATTAGTTAATGAATTTAGTCCAAGCGGAATAAGTAGGTTTTTTTGATATTTTTACGAAAGTCGCATATTAAGTTTTATGAAACTTTTCTTTATTTCATACATGATAATTTTTTTATTTTTTATGAAAGGAAAATTGTATATCATATTCAAGGTGCTGGAAAACGTCCAGCAACGTTTGAAAAAGTAACTGTGGAGTATAATTCCACTCTACATAATCCGAGCTATTATTTTTCCCTATGCTAGCTACCATATGGGCATCCGTATTTTCGTTTCTTGGTATCCGGCATGGCAAATTAAGGCCTTGTTGCACAAATTCTGCTCGAATCTCCTCAGTGATTGAGTGGCATAATTCTGGGGCATCCAAGTCTTCATGTATGATCTGCATTAGGCTCAACGAGTCTCCCATAATAGCTACATCGGACCATTGGAGATATGCCGCCATTCTCAGTGCATCTCTCAGTGCTTCTGCTTCCACAAACATGGGGTCTCGTACATCCATTATTTCTCTGCTCACAGCCCGAACAAAAGACCCATCCGTAACCACTGCCACTGCCACTACGATGCTTAAATCAGAAAGTTGTTGGGGAGAATTGCTCTGTAGTGAACAGTGTCTGGTGAACATACCTCTCTCCTTGGATATTAGTGAGGTATATATTTATAGAAAGGAACCGGGGCCTGGTCAGTCACATCGCGAGGCTGGGTTGTCTGGAAGATGCTCCTGCTAGGCCAGGTAGGATTCTAGTCTGCGATCGGGTCTAACCCGAATACCATGAGTGCTGAGGGGCCGGGATGAGCCATCCTGGATGGTGAGGCCACACACCATATAAATTATATTTTCAGGGGTCATGAACCATGCATTTTATTTTTTAGGGGTCACAAACTATATGTTTTGAATTTTTATGGGGCATATTTTACATTTTAATCTTATTCCGTATGTGTGATTTGGTTTTTTGAAAATTTGCTTTAATTAGTCAATGAATTTAGTCCAAGCGGAATAAGTAGGTTTTTTTTGATATTTTTACGAAGGTCTCATATTAAGTTTTATGAAACTTTTCTTTATTTCATACATGATAATTTTTGTTCGTTTAGTAAAAAGAAAAAAAAACAAGGACATGTTTTACTTAAATGTTGCAAGATTTGTCAAAAAATATTAAAATATGTTAATTACTATTGAAGAAAATAAAATAAAACATCCATGTGAGAAAGAATGATGTAGTAAAGTTATATATATATATATATATATATTCTTTTTTCACTTACAGGTTATATATTTTCTCTATCGTAATTGCTTGTGTGTTTCAGTGTTCCTGGTTTCATGAAATTGATGATGACATTTGTGTTAATTAATAGTTGTGAATAAGTTTGGATCATCAATTTTATCCATTCCCTCCATTTTTCTTGTCTCTAATCAAACATAGGGATTAGAGAAAAACACTCTCACCTCACTAATCCATTGACAAATTCACTATAAATTTCCAACATATATACCATCCTTAAATATTCACCCAAATATTTTCAGAAAAAAAAAAAAAATGGCAAGCTCGAAGCTCATCTTCGCAACCCTAGCGTCGCTCGTGATCTTTCTCTCGCTTCTCCACGTGTCCACGGCTCAACAGAAGGGCGGCGCCCTATACCCCTCCGATCCAAAAATAGTGGCCCTCGGGAAGTTCGCCGTCGATGAAAACAACAGGAAGACGAAGCAAGGTCTCGCATTCTGGCATGTGGCTAATATTGATGGTGCCGGAAAAGTCGATAATTCAAAAATGACATACATGTTGAATGTTATGGTTTATGATAATGCAACTCCGACTGAGTTTTATGCAGTTGTTGACGACTATGCAACTGGTGCCAAGGAGCTTGTATCTTTTTCCAAAGTCAAAGCCTAATTTCAAGCACAAAATTTTGTTTATATTGTTGTTGAGTTGTTGAAAGTTACTCATCGCAATAATTAATAGATTTATGGTTTAGAATGTTTTGTTGAAATTTTTGAAAGAGATAATTAATTCCTCTTTGATGTTATATACATTTAAATTGGGTGTTTGACAAATGAAAATTGTGCATGAAATGGGTTTGTTGAAATTTTTAGAAGTTGTAAAATTGACTAAATGTTTTAAAATTTTGAATATGGACCTTCAGCTTTCATGCAACATAAACCAGGGATACAAATCAAGCCGCATACTATTCTAAAACCCATATAATATGTAGTTAATTAAATTTATTAATATATGTGATAAAGGTTACTATTCGTAATTAATAATTACGAACACCATGCATCGCATGGCGCAGCCATCTTAGAATAAATAGTATGATTGTTCGTAGTTTTAGTTGAATATATATAGTTATTATTTTAATTGTTTGTTTATCATTAAGCCGCCGCACAAGGTTGTTTTAGTTCACATAATTTGTACTTTAATATTGTATTTCTTATGCAATGCAGTAGAGAATATAATGAATAATTCCACATGCTTCTCTTCATTTCTCTTATCCTTCTTAATTAATTAGAGCGCTAGCAATAATCATACTTAATTTTGTAAACAAAAGCGGTTCCATCACAAAACGTCATATATTCATCATGATATTGTTACATTCAGAAAAGAAAAGAAAAACATTATATTATATTCCTCCAATTGGTTATAATATATCATCAGATAGCTTACACAAGCTTTATTTATATGGTTTTATTCAGTTCTTAACGTGATCACGATATCATTGATCAACCACATCTTAGTACGGGCGCTGGCCTTTAATGTTACCCGGGGGATCGTAGTTGCAGATAACGTAGACCCAACCATCGGCACACTGAACCTTAGCGCAACCCAAACGAACCGACTTCCTCCACACAACTTGGGTGTAGTGTCCGCAGGCCTTTCCTGCAGCGCACGTGTTGGCCTGGTAGTTATAGTCGGCTTTCTCCCCGACCCACATCGACACCGCCCGCCGCCCGGTCATGTCCCGAAAACCGTAGGCTAGATTTTCTCCGTAACGGCCTCTAGAGTGCACCAGATTGTTACACGAGTTCGCATTTCGAACCCGATTCGCGTAGGCTTGAGCGTACTTTACGAGAGTCTGGTCCCAGGTGAAGCCCGGGAGCCCGGCTCCGACTTGATTACGGGCTTGGTTATGAGCGTCGACGAAGCTGCCTCCGGTAGAGTTTTGGGCAAAGCTGAGATTAATGCATGAAGCAAGGGCTAAACAGATGAAAACAAGATCCAGAGATCTCATCTTGGAAACTCTGGTTTAAGGATGGGTTGATGATTTGGTTCATGCAAAAGGCCTTCTATTTATAGTGTAAGCTGTGGTAAAATTATAGGTAATTAATTAGGTTTATGCTGACGTCATTTCAAAGGTGGCTAATGCATGGTCATTTTTTTCTTTTGTATTCATTATAACCCTAGCTAGTTGTACAATGAGCCATCCATCTCACGAGAAAAATAGATTATTATGTAGATATTTTTTAATTAATAAAGATCTAGAGTTGAGTTATTAATGAAAGAGCAGAATTTGATTATTATTCTATAGAGCGAAACCATCTCCTCCATTCAATATTTTTTATGAAAGTATATTCGGTTTTTTATATGTAAAAAAAATATTTGTATACCTATGAATCTACTTAAGCTACTGTTATAATAAAATACTACGCTATAAAACGTTACATCAGTTCATGATCCTCATTAATTTCCGTTTCAATATGCTATGTTTGGGTTTTTAGTCGATAATAGAAAAGTGGTTAGAAAATTAATAAGAGAAGTGGTTAGAATTAATAAGAGAAGTGAATTAAAATTGAGACATCCCATTTAGAAAACTAGCTAGGGTCATGTGTGTTTAAAATTAATAATAGAAGTGAATTAAAATTGATAGAACACGTGTAGAAAACTAGGGAAATGTGTGTTCTAAGAGCAAGTCCAACAGTTTCTTCATTCACATTCTCTATAATAGGCAAGAAAACCTCATATTTCCTATATTTTTTTGCCTCAACTCCAACAGTTTCTCCATTTTTCATTCCCTAAAATTTATTACTAACATTTAATACTACATATTTATCCAATTTTCTTCTATTTTTAAATTCATATATTTAATAAGTTCAAATAATAATGAACAAACAAATAATGAACGTATAATAAAAGTTATAATAATATTTCATATTTGACATTACTTACTCCATAATATAAAATTATAAAAATATATTTTATAAAAATAACACATTACGAATTACAATAGTATTATGAATAATTAGACTCATCTCTTTTTAATTATTTATTACAAGTTATTTTGTTTCAATCATTAAAATAAAATGTTTGCCAAAAGAAAATTTTAGTTTAGACGTTATGACTTATAAACAAACGTCAAAATAAATATATATGAACTTAAAATTTAGTAAATTTATATTGAAAAATAGATTATACTTGAATATTAAATATCAATAGATATGTACATGTAAAAATAGTCATATGAAATCTTATTACAATCGTCTTTATGCATATTTTTAGAATATGTATTTTTGATTAAATTTTATTGTAATTATTTTGAGATATTATCATTTAAAATTATTGAAGAGAAACAATTAATGAATGAAATAACAAAAAGCAATGCAAGTAACATAGAATTTTGCTTCTCCAAATCTTCTCCCTCATTCTCTAAATTTGGAGAATCAAACCTTCTCTCTCTTTAATTTTCCTATTACGGAGAATGGGATGGAGAATCTGTTGGAGTTCAAAAAAGGCTCAAATTCTCCATATTTGAGAAAACTTGCTATTATAGCAAAGCTGTTGGACTGTCAAGTTCAGTCTGCGATCGGGTCTAACCCGAATACCATGTGTGCTGAGGGGCCGGGATGAGCCATCCTGGATGGTGAGGCCACACACCATACAAATTATATTTTCAAGGGTCATAAACCATGCATTTTATTTTTAGGGGTCACAAACTATATGTTTTGAATTTTTATGGGGCATATTTTACACTTTAATCTTATTCCGTATGTGTGATTTGGTTTTTTGAAAATTTGCTTTAATTAGTTAATGAATTTAGTCCAAGCGGAATAAGTAGGTTTTTTTGATATTTTTACGCAAGTCTCATATTAAGTTTTATGCAACTTTTCTTTATTTCATACATGATAATTTTTTTATTTTTTATGAAAGGAAAATTGTATATCATATTCAAGGTGCTGGAAAACGTCCAGCAACGTTTGAAAAAAGGAACTGTGGAGTATAATTCCACTCTACATAATCCGAGCTATTATTTTTCCCTATGCTAGCTACCATATGGGCATCCGTATTTTCGTTTCTTGGTATCCAGCATGGCAAATTAAGGCCTTGTTGCACAAATTCTGCTCGAATCTCCTCAGTGATTGAGTGGCATAATTCTGGGGCATCCAAGTCTTCATGTATGATCTGCATTAGGCTCAACGAGTCTCCCATAATAGCTACATCGGACCATTGGAGATATGCCGCCATTCTCAGTGCTTCTCTCAGTGCTTCTGCTTCCACAAACATGGGGTCTCGTACATCCATTATTTCTCTGCTCACAGCCCGAACAAAAGACCCATCCGTAACCACTGACACTGCCACTACGATGCTTAAATCAGAAAGTTGTTGGGGAGAATTGCTCTGTAGTGAACAGTGTCTGGTGAACATACCTCTCTCCTTGGATATTAGTGAGGTATATATTTATAGAAAGGAACCGGGGCCTGGTCAGTCACATCGCGAGGCTGGGTTGTCTGGAAGATGCTCTTGCTAGGCCAGGTAGGATTCTAGTCTGCGATCGGGTCTAACCCGAATACCATGAGTGCTGAGGGGCCGGGATGAGCCATCCTGGATGGTGAGGCCACACACCATATAAATTATATTTTCAGGGGTCATGAACCATGCATTTTATTTTTTAGGGGTCACAAACTATATGTTTTGAATTTTTATGGGGCATATTTTACATTTTAATCTTATTCCGTATGTGTGATTTGGTTTTTTGAAAATTTGCTTTAATTAGTCAATGAATTTAGTCCAAGCGGAATAAGTAGGTTTTTTTTGATATTTTTACGAAGGTCTCATATTAAGTTTTATGAAACTTTTCTTTATTTCATACATGATAATTTTTGTTCGTTTAGTAAAAAGAAAAAAAAACAAGGACATGTTTTACTTAAATGTTGCAAGATTTGTCAAAAAATATTAAAATATGTTAATTACTATTGAAGAAAATAAAATAAAACATCCATGTGAGAAAGAATGATGTAGTAAAGTTATATATATATATATATATATATATTCTTTTTTCACTTACAGGTTATATATTTTCTCTATCGTAATTGCTTGTGTGTTTCAGTGTTCCTGGTTTCATGAAATTGATGATGACATTTGTGTTAATTAATAGTTGTGAATAAGTTTGGATCATCAATTTTATCCATTCCCTCCATTTTTCTTGTCTCTAATCAAACATAGGGATTAGAGAAAAACACTCTCACCTCACTAATCCATTGACAAATTCACTATAAATTTCCAACATATATACCATCCTTAAATATTCACCCAAATATTTTCAGAAAAAAAAAAAAATGGCAAGCTCGAAGCTCATCTTCGCAACCCTAGCGTCGCTCGTGATCTTTCTCTCGCTTCTCCACGTGTCCACGGCTCAACAGAAGGGCGGCGCCCTATACCCCTCCGATCCAAAAATAGTGGCCCTCGGGAAGTTCGCCGTCGATGAAAACAACAGGAAGACGAAGCAAGGTCTCGCATTCTGGCATGTGGCTAATATTGATGGTGCCGGAAAAGTCGATAATTCAAAAATGACATACATGTTGAATGTTATGGTTTATGATAATGCAACTCCGACTGAGTTTTATGCAGTTGTTGACGACTATGCAACTGGTGCCAAGGAGCTTGTATCTTTTTCCAAAGTCAAAGCCTAATTTCAAGCACAAAATTTTGTTTATATTGTTGTTGAGTTGTTGAAAGTTACTCATCGCAATAATTAATAGATTTATGGTTTAGAATGTTTTGTTGAAATTTTTGAAAGAGATAATTAATTCCTCTTTGATGTTATATACATTTAAATTGGGTGTTTGACAAATGAAAATTGTGCATGAAATGGGTTTGTTGAAATTTTTAGAAGTTGTAAAATTGACTAAATGTTTTAAAATTTTGAATATGGACCTTCAGCTTTCATGCAACATAAACCAGGGATACAAATCAAGCCGCATACTATTCTAAAACCCATATAATATGTAGTTAATTAAATTTATTAATATATGTGATAAAGGTTACTATTCGTAATTAATAATTACGAACACCATGCATCGCATGGCGCAGCCATCTTAGAATAAATAGTATGATTGTTCGTAGTTTTAGTTGAATATATATAGTTATTATTTTAATTGTTTGTTTATCATTAAGCCGCCGCACAAGGTTGTTTTAGTTCACATAATTTGTACTTTAATATTGTATTTCTTATGCAATGCAGTAGAGAATATAATGAATAATTCCACATGCTTCTCTTCATTTCTCTTATCCTTCTTAATTAATTAGAGCGCTAGCAATAATCATACTTAATTTTGTAAACAAAAGCGGTTCCATCACAAAACGTCATATATTCATCATGATATTGTTACATTCAGAAAAGAAAAGAAAAACATTATATTATATTCCTCCAATTGGTTATAATATATCATCAGATAGCTTACACAAGCTTTATTTATATGGTTTTATTCAGTTCTTAACGTGATCACGATATCATTGATCAACCACATCTTAGTACGGGCGCTGGCCTTTAATGTTACCCGGGGGATCGTAGTTGCAGATAACGTAGACCCAACCATCGGCACACTGAACCTTAGCGCAACCCAAACGAACCGACTTCCTCCACACAACTTGGGTGTAGTGTCCGCAGGCCTTTCCTGCAGCGCATGTGTTGGCCTGGTAGTTATAGTCGGCTTTCTCCCCGACCCACATCGACACCGCCCGCCGCCCGGTCATGTCCCGAAAACCGTAGGCTAGATTTTCTCCGTAACGGCCTCTAGAGTGCACCAGATTGTTACACGAGTTCGCATTTCGAACCCGATTCGCGTAGGCTTGAGCGTACTTTACGAGAGTCTGGTCCCAGGTGAAGCCCGGGAGCCCGGCTCCGACTTGATTACGGGCTTGGTTATGAGCGTCGACGAAGCTGCCTCCGGTAGAGTTTTGGGTAAAGCTGAGATTAATGCATGAAGCAAGGGCTAAACAGATGAAAACAAGATCCAGAGATCTCATCTTGGAAACTCTGGTTTAAGGATGGGTTGATGATTTGGTTCATGCAAAAGGCCTTCTATTTATAGTGTAAGCTGTGGTAAAATTATAGGTAATTAATTAGGTTTATGCTGACGTCATTTCAAAGGTGGCTAATGCATGGTCATTTTTTTCTTTTGTATTCATTATAACCCTAGCTAGTTGTACAATGAGCCATCCATCTCACGAGAAAAATAGATTATTATGTAGATATTTTTTAATTAATAAAGATCTAGAATTGAGTTATTAATGAAAGAGCAGAATTTGATTATTATTCTATAGAGCGAAACCATTTCCTCCATTCAATATTTTTTATGAAAGTATATTCGGTTTTTATATATAAAAAATATATTTGTATACCTATGAATCTACTTAAACTACTGTTATAATAAAATACTACGCTATAAAACGTTACATCAGTTCATGATCCTCATTAATTTCCGTTTCAATATGCTATGTTTGGGTTTTTAGTCGATAATAGAAAAGTGGTTAGAAAATTAATAAGAGAAGTGGTTAGAATTATTAAGAGAAGTGAATTAAAATTGAGACATCCCATTTAGAAAACTAGCTAGGGTCATGTGTGTTTAAAATTAATAATAGAAGTGAATTAAAATTGATAGAACACGTGTAGAAAACTAGGGAAATGTGTGTTCTAAGAGCAAGTCCAACAGTTTCTTCATTCACATTCTCTATAATAGGCAAGAAAACCTCATATTTCCTATATTTTTTTGCCTCAACTCCAACAGTTTCTCCATTTTTCATTCCCTAAAATTTATTACTAACATTTAATACTACATATTTATCCAATTTTCTTCTATTTTTAAAGTCATATATTTAATAAGTTCAAATAATAATGAACAAACAAATAATGAACGTATAATAAAAGTTATAATAATATTTCATATTTGACATTACTTACTCCATAATATAAAATTATAAAAATATATTTTATAAAAATAACACATTACGAATTACAATAGTATTATGAATAATTAGACTCATCTCTTTTTAATTATTTATTACAAGTTATTTTGTTTCAATCATTAAAATAAAATGTTTGCCAAAAGAAAATTTTAGTTTAGACGTTATGACTTATAAACAAACGTCAAAATAAATATATATGAACTTAAAATTTAGTAAATTTATATTGAAAAATAGATTATACTTGAATATTAAATATCAATAGATATGTACATGTAAAAATAGTCATATGAAATCTTATTACAATCGTCTTTATGCATATTTTTAGAATATGTATTTTTGATTAAATTTTATTGTAATTATTTTGAGATATTATCATTTAAAATTATTGAAGAGAAACAATTAATGAATGAAATAACAAAAAGCAATGCAAGTAAAATAGAATTTTGCTTCTCCAAATCTTCTCCCTCATTCTCTAAATTTGGAGAATCAAACCTTCTCTCTCTTTAATTTTCCTATTACGGAGAATGGGATGGAGAATCTGTTGGAGTTCAAAAAAGGCTCAAATTCTCCATATTTGAGAAAACTTGCTATTATAGCAAAGCTGTTGGACTGTCAAGTTCAGTCTGCGATCGGGTCTAACCCGAATACCATGTGTGCTGAGGGGCCGGGATGAGCCATCCTGGATGGTGAGGCCACACACCATACAAATTATATTTTCAAGGGTCATAAACCATGCATTTTATTTTTAGGGGTCACAAACTATATGTTTTGAATTTTTATGGGGCATATTTTACACTTTAATCTTATTCCGTATGTGTGATTTGGTTTTTTGAAAATTTGCTTTAATTAGTTAATGAATTTAGTCCAAGCGGAATAAGTAGGTTTTTTTGATATTTTTACGAAAGTCTCATATTAAGTTTTATGAAACTTTTCTTTATTTCATACATGATAATTTTTTTATTTTTTATGAAAGGAAAATTGTATATCATATTCAAGGTGCTGGAAAACGTCCAGCAACGTTTGAAAAAAGGAACTGTGGAGTATAATTCCACTCTACATAATCCGAGCTATTATTTTTCCCTATGCTAGCTACCATATGGGCATCCGTATTTTCGTTTCTTGGTATCCAGCATGGAAAATTAAGGCCTTGTTGCACAAATTCTGCTCGAATCTCCTCAGTGATTGAGTGGCATAATTCTGGGGCATCCAAGTCTTCATGTATGATCTGCATTAGGCTCAACGAGTCTCCCATAATAGCTACATCGGACCATTGGAGATATGCCGCCATTCTCAGTGCTTCTCTCAGTGCTTCTGCTTCCACAAACATGGGGTCTCGTACATCCATTATTTCTCTGCTCACAGCCCGAACAAAAGACCCATCCGTAACCACTGCCACTGGTGATATGGGCTCTGGCCCATATCTAGGCTACGGCCCAGAGTGTAGTCCGGTCCATATGACGTCAGCTAGAATGGCGTTATCCGGTCCACTGCCTCTGGGCTTGAGGCTGACCACTCACACCTATAAATACAGCTTTGGACTTGTGGAGAAAGGTATGTTCTATCAGATAAAAACTCTCTCAATATATCTTTATTCTCTCTCCTATTCAAAGGCCCCTCTTTCATCATCACGCCGGAGTAGCTATCCTCGGGATACTCCGGGGCGTTGTTTTGCAGGGCTTTAGGTGAGAGCGCGCGTAGCACGGACAGAAGTATCATCCGGACCGGAGACTCACTATTGATCCGGACCGGGACTGGAAGCTGGTAGCATCAGTTGGCACGCCCAGTGGGATCTTAAAAATTCCAGTTGCAGGTTACGTTCATGCCGCCGCGCGGACGACCAAGAAAGAACCCTGTCCCGGCGGAGGAGGAAGCGGGAGGAGGGCCAAAAACCAGAAAAGCCGCTACAGTTAGAGCTCAGAAGATAGCGGCTGAGAAGGAACGGATTCTCCAATCCAAACAGGCGGCAGCAGAGAAGAAGGCCGCAGCTGAGGAGCGTCGGCGACAATGCTTAGCAGCTGAAAAGGCAAAAGGGAAGAGGCCGGCTTCTGAACGAACTCTGGCTGATATACAACGCGAGGCTAGAGAGCGTCAGCGAGCGGCACGAGAGGCGCGGAATCAGAATCAGGATGATGACCAGGAGTCGTCGGAAGGGGATGAGACGCCCGATCCGGATCGTCCTGAGAGATCCGGTTCTGAGGAAGCTGAGGATTATGAACCTGAGGAATCTCCAGAGGGGTATAGCACGGAAGACGATGCTCAGAGCCGGTCGATCAGACCCCGAGTTGGGCGGAAGGCCGGACGGGAGGAGCGTAAGCGTCATGATTCCGGATTGGGAGGCAACATCCTGAGGACCAACATGGCGGAGTATCAGCAGTTCCAAGAGTGGAAGGCCGCTCAACGAGGTGAGGCGGACAAGCCGCCTCCGGACCAACCAAGAGCACCAAATCTAAACCCTTACCCGGGCGGACATCAACAGCAGACGGCTGGTTTGAATCCGAACGCACCGCCTTACTGGGGAGCACAAACCCAGCAGGGATACGGTACCCAGCAGGGCTATGTGAGGGGTGCACCCGGGGGACAACCGCAGATGATGTTTGGGATGCAACCTGCCGGAGGACCCGGGGGTCAGCAGCAGATGATGTATGGGATGCAG
Source organism: Sherardia arvensis (assembly GCA_948330725.1). Lineage (NCBI taxonomy): Eukaryota > Viridiplantae > Streptophyta > Magnoliopsida > Gentianales > Rubiaceae > Sherardia > Sherardia arvensis. Next base: position 3,440,346 of record OX415238.1, on the reverse strand, counting down.
CCTGCCGGAGGAGGATTCCCTGGAGGTTTTGGTTTTCAAACACCTTTCTGTCCGGATTCCATTGAAGACCGACTCAATCGCCTAATCGGACGGAATGGGATCGGGCCACAGTCACCTTGGGTTCCGGAGGTGTTAAGTTTTAAGTGGCCAGCCGGAACCAAGGCTCCGGACGGACTACCTACCTACAACGGAGAAGGTGATCCGGAGGAGTTCGTTCATACTTATGCAAGTATCATGATTGCTAGGGATATTCCGGAAGAGCTACAGTGTAAGATGGTACCTTCATACTTACGGGGCAACTGCTTAACATGGTTCAAGGGTCTGCCGAACGGTACACTCCGACATTTTTGGGATTTCGCCATAGCCCTGGTCCGGCGCTATTCCGCTATGAAGCACACATTTGTAAACCTCGCCACGGTCCTGGCAATGAGGCAGCTGGAGACGGAGACTACCTGGGAATTCTACACCCGGTACATAGCTGCGACAATGAAGGTGGTGGACCGGCATTTGCAGGAGAAGGCCATTATCCATAACTTCGTCAACGGACTGAGGGACAACGCTTTCTACATCGAGCTCATGAAGAATATGCCTACGTCATATTACCACCTCCAGTTGGTAGTAGAGATGCATTGTACGGTGCATGATGCCAACCAAGTCCGGATGACAACAGTGGGCTTTTTCGAGCAAAGGTCTCTCACGGTGACAGGGACCCAAACCACTGCTGCAAGGGCTCCGGCCCGGACGGATCAAGTCAGACGAGTACCCGCACCGGCGACAGCCGCACCAGCACCAGCAGCCGCTGTTCGTCCGACCTACACCCCTCTCTCAAAGACTCGTACGGAGATCCTTGCAGTTCACCGAGGTTTGTTTACGGATCCGCAGCCCATTGTTGGCGTGCCGGCACCAGCAAATGCGGATAAGTGGTGTGAGTTTCATAAGTCACATGGACATACCACGGAGGGATACAGGGCGCTTCGTTGGGATATTGAAAGGTTAATCGGAGCAGGCCAGCTAAGAGATTGCCTGGCGGGAGAAGGACCCGGACGCCCGGCCCAAGCCCCGGCAGCTGCAGCCGGACAGGGTCGTAAAAGGAATAGGAACAATCGCCCCCGAGGGGGGAATCAAGCTAATCCGGCAAACCCGGCACCAAGACAGGCTGCACCAGCTCCGCCCCCAGCTCAGCCTCGGGTGATCAATGTGATAAACGGAATCGTCGGCGACGGACTTTGTTCCATGACGGCGATCAAAGCCAAAAGCAGATACGTGCCTCCGGGCGAGATACAAGAAAAGAGGTTCAAGCCAAACGAGACTATCACCTTCTCGGATGAGGATCCGGTACCCCCACAGGTTCCCCATTCGGATCCGATGGTGGTAATGGCGGATGTCGAAGGCGTGCTGATCAAACGAGTGTTCGTAGATGACGGTAGCAGTGTGGAGATCATGTTCGCGGCATGCTTTGATCAGCTCGGGATCGGACGACAAAACCTAAAACCGTGTCAGACCCCCCTTTCAGGGTTCACCGGACGGACTGTCCATCCGCTCGGAGTCATCCCTTTGAAAGTCACCCTGACGGATTTCGAGGACCCGACAAAGCGGGCTACGGTGGAATGTAACTTCGCCGTCATTGATGCTGTTTCCCCTTACAACATGATCATCGGAAGACCTTGGCTGTCACAGGCACGGGCTATATGTTCACCTTTCCACTTGATCATGAAGTTCCCCACGGAAAACGGTATCGCATCCGTCCGGGGCCACCAGCAAACCGCTCGAAGTTGCATGCTGACCGCCATCAAGGATGCTCGATCCGGGGAGGGCCAACCCAAACTGTCCGCCTCGGACAAGGGAAAAGCCAAAGCGGACTTGGTAGGAGCTATCCATGGAGAAGCACCATCCTATGAAGTGGAGGATATGATGGTCGGACAGAAGGGGGTAGTCAGTGTGGGGAAGAACATGCCGGATGACGTTAAGATAGAGTTGCGAAGCCTGTTGGCGGAGTACGAGGATGTGTTTTCCTGGGGGACGGAGGACTTGACTGGCGTCCCGGAGGAGATCGCAGTCCACAAGCTCAATGTCTTTCCGGAGCTGAAACCAATCAGGCAGAAGAAGAGGCCCCTCGCCCCGGAACGCGTGGAGGAGATCCGGGCGGAGGTGGGTAGACTATTGAATGCCGGAATCGTGGAGGAGATATCATACCCGGAGTGGATAGCGAACCCAGTTCTGGTGAAGAAGCACGATGGCTCGTGGAGAATGTGTATTGACTTCACAGATCTAAACAAATGCTGTCCGAAAGATAGCTATCCGCTCCCCTCCATCGATCAGCTGGTCGAGGCTATTACTGGTTACCAAGTGTTGGCATTCTTTGATGCGCACCGAGGGTACCACCAGATTACGATGGCCAAGGATGACCGCCCCAAAACATCTTTTATCACTGACTTTGGTACTTTTTGTTACAAGAAAATGCCTTTCGGACTGAAAAACGCAGGTGCAACATACCAAAGGATGGCGGACAAGCTGTTTCTGAACCAGATGGGACGGAACCTGGAGGTCTATGTGGATGACATGGTGGTTAAGAGCCGGACGTACGAATCTTTTTTGTTCGACCTCCGGGAGATGTTCGACGTGCTCCGGATGGCGAATCTCAAGCTCAGCCCAGGAAAAAGTACCATTGGAGTAGGAGCAGGGAAATTTCTTGGCTACATGGTATCGGCTCGAGGAATCGACGTCAACCCGGAGAAGATATCGGCCCTTATGGAGATGCCTCCTCCGAGAGGGGTGAAGGACGTACAAAAACTGACCGGGTCGCTAGCCGCTTTGAGCCGATTTCTCGCTCGGGGGGCTGAGAAGCAGCTCCCGTTCTTTAACATACTCCGAAGAGCCAAGCCGTTCGAGTGGACCGAGGCATGTGACCAAGCGTTCACGGATCTCAAGGCTCATCTAGCAAGCCTCCCTACCCTTTCCAAGCCGTTGCCCGGAGAAGAGCTTTTCCTCTACATAGCAGCAACGGAACACGCTATAAGTTCTGCTCTGGTCCGAGAAGATGGAAAGGTACAGCGTCCGGTTTACTTTGTGAGCAGGGCACTCCAAGGTCCGGAAACAAGGTATACCGCTTTGGAAAGGCTGATATTGGCATTGGTCCATGCTTCTCGGCGCCTCCGACCATATTTCCAAGGCCACCCGATCACGGTACTGACGAATCATCCGTTGAGACAGATCATGCTGAAACCGGAAGCCTCGGGACGGATGATGAAGTGGGCAGTTGAGCTTGGAGAGCACGAGATCAAGTACCATCCCCGGAAGGCTATTAAGGGACAAGCCCTGGCGGACTTTTTGGTAGAAATGACTGAACCTTCAGGAGAGCCGTCCGGATCGGAACCACCCTCTGACAAATGGAAGTTGCATGTGGACGGATCGTCGCATGCTAACGGGGGCGGGGCTGGTGTCCTGCTTACTAGCCCACAAGGAATGGAGTACAGGTATGCTATCCAGTTCGCTTTCCGGGCAACTAACAATGAGGCAGAGTATGAGGCACTTCTGGCCGGACTCCGACTGGCGTTGGAGATAGGGGTCACGGACGTTGCGGTGTACAGCGATTCTCAGATTGTGGTTCAGCAGGTGAATGGAGAATATGAGGCAAAGGAGCGGAGTTTGCAGAAGTACCTTGAGGCGGTTAAGCCAGTACTGGCCAAGTTCCGTGGCGTTACCATAACACAGATCCCTCGCGAGGACAACGGTAAGGCGGACGCTTTGAGCAAACTTGCTTCTTCTGAGATCAAGCCAGACGCGGAGAGCAACCTAATAATGGAGACCCTATCCGCCCGGAGTTACGACGTCCCGCTAGTGGCAGCAGTGGAGGTGCAAAAGGAGTCATGGATGGCCCCCTTCTTCGACTATTTGCAGCACGGAAAGCTCCCGGAAGACAAGGCACTGGCACGGAAAATCCGACAGAAGGCACCGCACTACGCCATAGTTGATGGAACCCTGCTCAGACAAGGATATCTCCAACCATGGTTAAGGTGCGTAGACTCGGATGAGGCAGCGCGGATTGTGAAGGAGATGCACGAAGGACCGAACGGTAGCCACCAAGGAGCCCGGACTATAGCGAGAAAGATAATGTGCACAGGCTACTACTGGCCGACCCTGTTCGAAGAGGCACAGAAGTACGTCCGCTCCTGTGTGCAGTGCCAAAGGTTTGCTCCGCTCATTCATGTTCCGCAAGAAGAAAGGGTCGGGATCACCGGCTCGTGGCCTTTTGATAGATGGGGCATCGATCTGGTCGGACCCTTCCCCTCCGCTCCGGGAGGATTCAAGTACCTGATAGTAGCAATCGACTACTTCAGCAAATGGGTTGAGGCCGAACCTCTCACAAACATCCGTGGCAGCACTTGCGTTAATTTTTGTTGGAAGAACATCATCTGCCGCTACGGAATCCCCAAGTACATCGTCACGGATAACGGAGCTCAGTTTGAGAATGACCCGTTTCGATCTTGGTGTAAGGAGTACGGAATTACGCAGCGACTCACATCGGTTTACCACCCGCAGGCCAACGGTCAAGTAGAAGTTACCAACCGGACAGTGGTGAACGGATTGAAGACTCGTTTGCAGGGGGCACGAGGAAACTGGATCGATGAGCTGCCAAGCGTTCTTTGGGCATACAGGACGACCGAAGGATCCGCCACGGGCCAGTCGCCGTACAGTTTGGTATACGGGGCGGAGGCAGTCATACCAGCTGAAGTGGGAGTCCCCAGTCTCCGGACCCTAACTTGGGATGAAGACCAAGCCGGACGGAGCTCTCCGCTCGGATCAAGCAGGCTGCTGGATTTGGACCTCCTGGAGGAAAAACGAGAGCAGGCAGCGCTGCATGAGGCCAAGGTGAAGGAGCGGATGAAGCGTTACCACGACAAGCGTGTCAGGAAGGAATCATTCGTCCCCGGAGATTGGGTGATGAGGAGGAATGATAAAAGTCTGAAGGAGGCCACTGGCAAACTGGCACCAAACTGGGAAGGTCCGTACCAAGTCACAGCCTCATATCCGGGTGGGAGTTATGAGCTGGCGGATAAGTCCGGACGTGTAATCCCCAGAAGGTGGAACATCACCAACTTGCGAAGGTTTTACGGAGCATCCTGAGTAGGTATGCTTTCCGATAGAGTTCTTTAAACTGTTTTCTTTTCAACAAGTATGTAGTTCCGGGTCCTCTGGCTAGGGTTGAGCCTAGGATTCCGTTCCGATCTATTTACTATGTACTTGTCTCCGGCCGCATTTAGACAAAGGGTATGTCTAGCCGGAGTACGATTATTTGAATGAAGAGTTGTTAAATTTTATACTTGTTCAATTTTACTATGTACTATTTTTCAATTCCGCACAATTAGAATCCTCCGGATCGTTTGGACAAACGGACGGAGTGAGCAAAGTCGAATAAATAAAGTCCTCCGAAGTGTTTGAATAAACCAACGGAGGTGAGCAAAACAAAAGGATAAAATGGTTTGATCAGACAACAAGGAAAAGCGCTTGAATAAGCTATCTCGACATACAAAGAAATTACATTTGAATAAATGATACATTGGTACAATCTGCTACGTCCGGACGGACGCAGAAACAAAAGAAATATAACCTATCTATTCGGCCACGGTATATCCCAATCGATAGGAGGAGAGGTGGGCTCCGGAGTAGGAGGTTCCGGAGTAGGAGGTAACATAGCTCCGTTCTCTGGAGATGGAGGCCTTGCGTCTGGAACCCTTTCCTGATTCAGGGCAGTAGGAGTCTGCTCTGGAGTGTTGTCCTCAAGATCGTGGACCTCATTCTCACTGCTTTGAGCCACTGGTCCTCGATACGGAAAGGGAGGAATGGGCGGAAGTTCCGATGGACCAGCTCCATCCGGATCAGAGCCAAAGATCTCGTCAGAGTCAGACTCGGAGGACTGCATGGTCTCCTTTGTGGCTTTGGCCTTTCCTTTACCCTTGACCGGAGGTCCAGCTCGAGACGGACGGAAGGGGTTCTGGCTCGGATATCGCGAAGGAGAGCGAATCCGAACGGGGACTTGGGGACGGCGAGCTGGTTGGATGCTTCTTCCCCTTCCCCTTGCCGCCTGTTGGGCACCCCTCCCCCTTCCCCGTGCTGACTGCTTCGCCATTCGGTTAAGGACAGAGTTGAGGCCTCGACTGTTCCCGCCACGAGAATTCTGACTCGCCCGGACACGAGTATTCTGTTGCCCCCGGAGACGAGCCTGACGTCGCCTCGCCAACTCGGCTAGTTCCCTAATGATGAAGGGACGAATGACGGAGGCATCTTGACGGAGCCGCTTTACGCGACGGGCAGACTCTTCCGGATCAACAGAAACCTGGATGCCAGTATACCTTTCGAAGGTGAAGTCTATCGCCACCTGGCTCGGAATCAGGGTCAGCGAGGGAGGGAGAGAACTGCCAGCATGCATCCGCTTCCACCACTCAACGGCCTCCTCGAACGCAGGACGATACGGAGACTCCCGATCGTTCCACCCCAACTTGACCATCCGGACGATCAAAGCACTGACGTCACGAGGGAAGTTGCGGTATATGGTCGGAGTGACGAGTCCGAGGCGGAGTCCGGTCAGATGGTATGAGAGCTGCAGGGTCATCAGATTCTCTCGGAGGACCATCACCCGGCCGGCAAGCACTTCATTTTCTTCTTCCAGCTTCAGATAATCTCGTTGAAAATCCGTCCGGCTGGCCAGCCACTTCAACTTCTCGGCATAAAACGGAAGCAAGGACCAGACTAAATCCAACTCGGTTTTCAGCTTGGCCTTGTAGTCTTCATGTTCCGCTTGCAGCATGGAGATCGTCTCGTCTGCATCACTGGTCGCGCTGATCCGCTCGCGAGCAAAATCCCGACACTGGGACAGGGTGCCGAACTCCTCTGATATCTCTCGGAGGCAGGCGGCCAAGGTTGGGATATCCTGAAACTCTTCCATTAGGGACTCCATTCCGGATCGGACGAAGAGCTCGCGGGTTCGCTCCCCATCCATCGTCCATCCGGAAAGTTCCGCCTCCAACTCCGCGCATCTAGGACACGGAGGGCTCGTAGAATGAGAGCTGGCTGGAGAACGATGGTCACGTAAGTCACCAGTCCGGAGAACCGGATTCAGACCTCGGGGCTGCGGACAAGTAAAACACAATGAATACGAGAAAATAAAACAAAAGTATGGGAGGAATCAAAGACTCGTTTTATTAAAAAGGGTAGAAAGATTACATCATCCGGAGGGTTGTCATCCCCATCCGAGTCCTCGCTATTGTCCTTCCTACACTAAACAATAAAAGATCAGACCTATCCGGATGAAAGCTATTACACAGAAATTAAAAGCAGAAATTAAAAGCTAAGGAGTGCGCTCTACATCAGAGTCCTCGCTGCGGTTATTGTCGTCATGACCGCCATCCCCTTCCTCATCGTCCCCGGACCGGGCGTCGTCGCCATCACCCTCATTGGCGTCCGGAGGTCCGTACAGCTGAAGAACTTCCATGTACTTGGCCTTGACAGGAGACTCCGGTTTGGTCCTTTCCGGGACGGGGGGCACCTCGACTTGCAAGTTCACCAACCCATCGTTGAAGGCACGGACTGACTCAGCCGACACCGAGGCTGGGCTCTCTTCCGGGCGGGCTTCAAACACCGATAGCACGGAGGGCTGCATCTTCTCGACCCCTCCGCGGTAAAACCGGTCCAGATCATGGTTGTATCGGGCCTGGGCGTCCGGATGATAGTAGAACTTGGTGAACGCCTCCCTTCGGCCCTCCGGTACCCAACCTCGCATCTTCCGGTAGACTTGGTGGGCTGCAAGCTTGTTGGATTCAAGGCAAAGACCCTGCAGGTTCTTCTCGAACGCTTCGCTTTGGAGTACCTTATCCGCGAAGGCAACACACAGATCACGCTGCGCGCCCGGAGAGGAAAGGTCCTCCAGCTCTCGGACCCGGACCTCCGCTCTGGTCGCCCGGGCCTCGGCCTCAGCTGCCCGGGCCTCGGCCTCAGCTGCCCGGGCCTCTGCAGCAGCCAGCTCACGGCTCAGATTCCCCCTTGTCCGCTCCAGCCCACTTATCTTCTGAGATAATTGGGTATGCATGGCGTGATAAGCCTTGTTGTTGGCCGCAGAAACACCCGGAGCAGCGATAAGATAAGCAGCAAAGTCCTACAAAGAGTTAAGTTAGACAAACCACCCACTATATGGACAAACGATAAACACCAAACAAGGTTCTACCTGGCTGGTCCGGCCAGAAGTGTAGCTACTGTCCGGAGTGTCCTTTTTCGCGGTGAGATCCGGAATCTCCACCTGCTGGACGATCTGCCTCGCGGACGAGTGCTGACCCGTTTCGGTCCGCCCAGTTGTCTCGGTTTCACGGCGCTGGGACGGAATCCTCCTCCTCGGCTTCTTTGACAGCGGGAGGTCATCTTCCTCATCGGTGGACGGAGGATCCTCAAGGATGATGGCAGCGGCTCGATTGACAGCCCCGCCGCCCGAAACGGAGGACTGTTTCACGGAGAACAGAAACTCACAAGAAGTATCCCGGGGAAAGTAGTAGCGGCACTGGGTATAAACGGCCTCCTCAAACGCCATCAGTGGGAAGATGTACTTCCCGTTGATCCAAAACTTGTTCAGATCAATCTGATTGTGGCTCAGTTTGTTGATGTCCGCCACGTCAACCCCGTCCGGACGGAACACCTCCTTGTCTTCCTTCCCCCTCTTGTCATTCCATACGGGGCACGGGTACTTGTCCAGGTTGAAGATGAAGTAGTTCTTCTGCCAGTTTGCATAGTAGTCGTGACGACCCTTGCTGCAGTCCTTCACCCCTTTCCGCTTCTGAAAGGTGAAGACCTTCTCGTCCTTTGTGGCATCCAAATGGTAAAAGGACCGGAACAAGTCGAGGGACGGAGTTATGTCACACCGGTAGCAGTTCAACAGGAAGGCCCGGACGACGGCGATGCAGTTGGGCTGAAGTTGAGCGGGGGAGATCTGATAATGCTCAAAGATGTCCAGAAATAACTGAGGAAGGGGGAAAGTAATCCCATAGAAGAAATGGCTCCGGGGGATGGCCGCGACTGCGGTATGATCCCCGTCGAACGGCGTCAGACGGGAGTCGACAGAAAGGGGAACCACCATAGCTCGAACCAGCTCTTTAACAGTGGGATTAATGTTGACGACCTCGCCGGCCTTTGGATCATCGACCTCCGGCACAGGGTTAATCCCTATCGTGACGTCGACACCCTCAGCAGACATTATGATTGAAGAAAGAAAAGGGATGAGAAAAAAGAAGAAGTATTCTGAAGAAACAATTCACTGAGTAGCAGAGATATCGCAGCAGAGTGAAAAGCAAGAGAAGGAAAAAGTGAAAAACGAAAATGATGGAAACAACTCACTATTTATAGACATAAAACTGATAAAGGAGGGGAGCGAGTCCCGAGGCGACATGATTGCTCTCTGAAAAAAAAAGAGAAGGAATTTATTTGGAAAAGGGAAAGCAAAACTTTTTTGAATTAACAGCGCATTTATGGCGCAGCAAGCACGCATCATTAATACGCCTTAAAGGCATGCGCACAAGAAGTACAAACGGCAAGTGCGTACCCAGACGCGCCTGGGCAGGTATCGGGCTCCCGGGACGGACTGCATACCTCCGCCCGGATCCGACAAAGAAAAGGAAAGCGTTCATGATGAGACACGGGATCCCTCCTCCGGATCGCTCTTTCGGCCGGATCCCATGTCTCGGGGGGCTAGTGGTGATATGGGCTCTGGCCCATATCTAGGCTACGGCCCAGAGTGTAGTCCGGTCCATATGACGTCAGCTAGAATGGCGTTATCCGGTCCACTGCCTCTGGGCTTGAGGCTGACCACTCACACCTATAAATACAGCTTCGGACTTGTGGAGAAAGGTATGTTCAATCAGATAAAAACTCTCTCAATATATCTTTATTCTCTCTCCTATTCAAAGGCCCCTCTTTCATCATCACGCCGGAGTAGCTATCCTCGGGATACTCCGGGGCGTTGTTTTGCAGGGCTTTAGGTGAGAGCGCGCGTAGCACGGACAGAAGTATCATCCGGACCGGAGACTCACTATTGATTCGGACCGGGACTGGAAGCTGGTAGCATCAGCCACTGCCACTACGATGCTTAAATCAGAAAGTTGTTGGGGAGAATTGCTCTGTAGTGAACAGTGTCTGGTGAACATACCTCTCTCCTTGGATATTAATGAGGTATATATTTATAGAAAGGAACCGGGGCCTGGTCAGTCACATCGCGAGGCTGGGTTGTCTGGAAGATGCTCCTGCTAGGCCAGGTAGGATTCTAGTCTGCGATCGGGTCTAACCCGAATACCATGAGTGCTGAGGGGCCGGGATGAGCCATCCTGGATGGTGAGGCCACACACCATATAAATTATATTTTCAGGGGTCATGAACCATGCATTTTATTTTTTAGGGGTCACAAACTATATGTTTTGAATTTTTATGGGGCATATTTTACATTTTAATCTTATTCCGTATGTGTGATTTGGTTTTTTGAAAATTTGCTTTAATTAGTCAATGAATTTAGTACAAGCGGAATAAGTAGGTTTTTTTTGATATTTTTACGAAGGTCTCATATTAAGTTTTATGAAACTTTTCTTTATTTCATACATGATAATTTTTGTTCGTTTAGTAAAAAGAAAAAAAAACAAGGACATATTTTACTTAAATGTTGCAAGATTTGTCAAAAAATATTAAAATATGTTAATTACTATTGAAGAAAATAAAATAAAACATCCATGTGAGAAAGAATGATGTAGTAAAGTTATATATATATATATATATATATATATATTCTTTTTTCACTTACAGGTTATATATTTTCTCTATCGTAATTGCTTGTGTGTTTCAGTGTTCCTGGTTTCATGAAATTGATGATGACATTTGTGTTAATTAATAGTTGTGAATAAGTTTGGATCATCAATTTTATCCATTCCCTCCATTTTTCTTGTCTCTAATCAAACATAGGGATTAGAGAAAAACACTCCCACCTCACTAATCCATTGACAAATTCACTATAAATTTCCAACATATATACCATCCTTAAATATTCACCCAAATATTTTCAGAAAAAAAAATAAAAATGGCAAGCTCGAAGCTCATCTTCGCAACCCTAGCGTCGCTCGTGATCTTTCTCTCGCTTCTCCACGTGTCCACGGCTCAACAGAAGGGCGGCGCCCTATACCCCTCCGATCCAAAAATAGTGGCCCTCGGGAAGTTCGCCGTCGATGAAAACAACAGGAAGACGAAGCAAGGTCTCGCATTCTGGCATGTGGCTAATATTGATGGTGCCGGAAAAGTGGATAATTCAAAAATGACATACATGTTGAATGTTATGGTTTATGATAATGCAACTCCGACTGAGTTTTATGCAGTTGTTGACGACTATGCAACTGGTGCCAAGGAGCTTGTATCTTTTTCCAAAGTCAAAGCCTAATTTCAAGCACAAAATTTTGTTTATATTGTTGTTGAGTTGTTGAAAGTTACTCATCGCAATAATTAATAGATTTATGGTTTAGAATGTTTTGTTGAAATTTTTGAAAGAGATAATTAATTCCTCTTTGATGTTATATACATTTAAATTGGGTGTTTGACAAATGAAAATTGTGCATGAAATGGGTTTGTTGAAATTTTTAGAAGTTGTAAAATTGACTAAATGTTTTAAAATTTTGAATATGGACCTTCAGCTTTCATGCAACATAAACCAGGGATACAAATCAAGCCGCATACTATTCTAAAACCCATATAATATGTAGTTAATTAAATTTATTAATATATGTGATAAAGGTTACTATTCGTAATTAATAATTACGAACACCATGCATCGCATGGCGCAGCCATCTTAGAATAAATAGTATGATTGTTCGTAGTTTTAGTTGAATATATATAGTTATTATTTTAATTGTTTGTTTATCATTAAGCCGCCGCACAAGGTTGTTTTAGTTCACATAATTTGTACTTTAATATTGTATTTCTTATGCAATGCAGTAGAGAATATAATGAATAATCCCTATGTTTGATTAGAGACAAGAAAAATGGAGGGAATGGATAAAATTGATGATCCAAACTTATTCAGAACTATTAATTAACACAAATGTCATCATCAATTTCATGAAACCAGGAACACTGAAACACACAAGCAATTACGATAGAGAAAATATATAACCTGTAAGTGAAAAAAGAATATATATATATATATATATATATAACTTTACTACATCATTCTTTCTCACATGGATGTTTTATTTTATTTTCTTCAATAGTAATTAACATATTTTAATATTTTTTGACAAATCTTGCAACATTTAAGTAAAACATGTCCTTGTTTTTTTTTCTTTTTACTAAACGAACAAAAATATATACCTCACTAATATCCAAGGAGAGAGGTATGTTCACCAGACACTGTTCACTACAGAGCAATTCTCCCCAACAACTTTCTGATTTAAGCATCGTAGTGGCAGTGGCAGTGGTTACGGATGGGTCTTTTGTTCGGGCTGTGAGCAGAGAAATAATGGATGTACGAGACCCCATGTTTGTGGAAGCAGAAGCACTGAGAGAAGCACTGAGAATGGCGGCATATCTCCAATGGTCCGATGTAGCTATTATGGGAGACTCGTTGAGCCTAATGCAGATCATACATGAAGACTTGGATGCCCCAGAATTATGCCACTCAATCACTGAGGAGATTCGAGCAGAATTTGTGCAACAAGGCCTTAATTTGCCATGCTGGATACCAAGAAACGAAAATACGGATGCCCATATGGTAGCTAGCATAGGGAAAAATAATAGCTCGGATTATGTAGAGTGGAATTATACTCCACAGTTCCTTTTTTCAAACGTTGCTGGACGTTTTCCAGCACCTTGAATATGATATACAATTTTCCTTTCATAAAAAATAAAAAAATTATCATGTATGAAATAAAGAAAAGTTTCATAAAACTTAATATGAGACTTTCGTAAAAATATCAAAAAAACCTACTTATTCCGCTTGGACTAAATTCATTAACTAATTAAAGCAAATTTTCAAAAAACCAAATCACACATACGGAATAAGATTAAATTGTAAAATATGCCCCATAAAAATTCAAAACATATAGTTTGTGACCCCTAAAAATAAAATGCATGGTTTATGACCCTTGAAAATATAATTTGTATGGTGTGTGGCCTCACCATCCAGGATGGCTCATCCCGGCCCCTCAGCACACATGGTATTCGGGTTAGACCCGATCGCAGACTGAACTTGACAGTCCAACAGCTTTGCTATAATAGCAAGTTTTCTCAAATATGGAGAATTTGAGCCTTTTTTGAACTCCAACAGATTCTCCATCCCATTCTCCGTAATAGGAAAATTAAAGAGAGAGAAGGTTTGATTCTCCAAATTTAGAGAATGAGGGAGAAGATTTGGAGAAGCAAAATTCTATGTTACTTGCATTGCTTTTTGTTATTTCATTCATTAATTGTTTCTCTTCAATAATTTTAAATGATAATATCTCAAAATAATTACAATAAAATTTAATCAAAAATACATATTCTAAAAATATGCATAAAGACGATTGTAATAAGATTTCATATGACTATTTTTACATGTACATATCTATTGATATTTAATATTCAAGTATAATCTATTTTTCAATATAAATTTACTAAATTTTAAGTTCATATATATTTATTTTGACGTTTGTTTATAAGTCATAACGTCTAAACTAAAATTTTCTTTTGGCAAACATTTTATTTTAATGATTGAAACAAAATAACTTGTAATAAATAATTAAAAAGAGATGAGTCTAATTATTCATAATACTATTGTAATTCGTAATGTGTTATTTTTATAAAATATATTTTTATAATTTTATATTATGGAGTAAGTAATGTCAAATATGAAATATTATTATAACTTTTATTATACGTTCATTATTTGTTTGTTCATTATTATTTGAACTTATTAAATATATGACTTTAAAAATAGAAGAAAATTGGATAAATATGTAGTATTAAATGTTAGTAATAAATTTTAGGGAATGAAAAATGGAGAAACTGTTGGAGTTGAGGCAAAAAAATATAGGAAATATGAGGTTTTCTTGCCTATTATAGAGAATGTGAATGAAGAAACTGTTGGACTTGCTCTTAGAACACACATTTCCCTAGTTTTCTACACGTGTTCTATCAATTTTAATTCACTTCTATTATTAATTTTAAACACACATGACCCTAGCTAGTTTTCTAAATGGGATGTCTCAATTTTAATTCACTTCTCTTATTAATTCTAACCACTTCTCTTATTAATTTTCTAACCACTTTTCTATTATCGACTAAAAACCCAAACATAGCATATTGAAACGGAAATTAATGAGGATCATGAACTGATGTAACGTTTTATAGCGTAGTATTTTATTATAACAGTAGCTTAAGTAGATTCATAGGTATACAAATATTTTTTTTATATATAAAAAACCGAATATACTTTCATAAAAAATATTGAATGGAGGAGATGGTTTCGCTCTATAGAATAATAATCAAATTCTGCTCTTTCATTAATAACTCAACTCTAGATCTTTATTAATTAAAAAATATCTACATAATAATCTATTTTTCTCGTGAGATGGATGGCTCATTGTACAACTAGCTAGGGTTATAATGAATACAAAAGAAAAAAATGACCATGCATTAGCCACCTTTGAAATGACGTCAGCATAAACCTAATTAATTACCTATAATTTTACCACAGCTTACACTATAAATAGAAGGCCTTTTGCATGAACCAAATCATCAACCCATCCTTAAACCAGAGTTTCCAAGATGAGATCTCTGGATCTTGTTTTCATCTGTTTAGCCCTTGCTTCATGCATTAATCTCAGCTTTGCCCAAAACTCTACCGGAGGCAGCTTCGTCGACGCTCATAACCAAGCCCGTAATCAAGTCGGAGCCGGGCTCCCGGGCTTCACCTGGGACCAGACTCTCGTAAAGTACGCTCAAGCCTACGCGAATCGGGTTCGAAATGCGAACTCGTGTAACAATCTGGTGCACTCTAGAGGCCGTTACGGAGAAAATCTAGCCTACGGTTTTCGGGACATGACCGGGCGGCGGGCGGTGTCGATGTGGGTCGGGGAGAAAGCCGACTATAACTACCAGGCCAACACGTGCGCTGCAGGAAAGGCCTGCGGACACTACACCCAAGTTGTGTGGAGGAAGTCGGTTCGTTTGGGTTGCGCTAAGGTTCAGTGTGCCGATGGTTGGGTCTACGTTATCTGCAACTACGATCCCCCGGGTAACATTAAAGGCCAGCGCCCGTACTAAGATGTGGTTGATCAATGATATCGTGATCACGTTAAGAACTGAATAAAACCATATAAATAAAGCTTGTGTAAGCTATCTGATGATATATTATAACCAATTGGAGGAATATAATATAATGTTTTTCTTTTCTTTTCTGAATGTAACAATATCATGATGAATATATGACGTTTTGTGATGGAACCGCTTTTGTTTACAAAATTAAGTATGATTATTGCTAGCGCTCTAATTAATTAAGAAGGATAAGAGAAATGAAGAGAAGCATGTGGAATTATTCATTATATTCTCTACTGCATTGCATAAGAAATACAATATTAAAGTACAAATTATGTGAACTAAAACAACCTTGTGCGGCGGCTTAATGATAAACAAACAATTAAAATAATAACTATATATATTCAACTAAAACTACGAACAATCATACTATTTATTCTAAGATGGCTGCGCCATGCGATGCATGGTGTTCGTAATTATTAATTACGAATAGTAACCTTTATCACATATATTAATAAATTTAATTAACTACATATTATATGGGTTTTAGAATAGTATGCGGCTTGATTTGTATCCCTGGTTTATGTTGCATGAAAGCTGAAGGTCCATATTCAAAATTTTAAAACATTTAGTCAATTTTACAACTTCTAAAAATTTCAACAAACCCATTTCATGCACAATTTTCATTTGTCAAACACCCAATTTAAATGTATATAACATCAAAGAGGAATTAATTATCTCTTTCAAAAATTTCAACAAAACATTCTAAACCATAAATCTATTAATTATTGCGATGAGTAACTTTCAACAACTCAACAACAATATAAACAAAATTTTGTGCTTGAAATTAGGCTTTGACTTTGGAAAAAGATACAAGCTCCTTGGTACCAGTTGCATAGTCGTCAACAACTGCATAAAACTCAGTCGGAGTTGCATTATCATAAACCATAACATTCAACATGTATGTCATTTTTGAATTATCGACTTTTCCGGCACCATCAATATTAGCCACATGCCAGAATGCGAGACCTTGCTTCGTCTTCCTGTTGTTTTCATCGACGGCGAACTTCCCGAGGGCCACTATTTTTGGATCGGAGGGGTATAGGGCGCCGCCCTTCTGTTGAGCCGTGGACACGTGGAGAAGCGAGAGAAAGATCACGAGCGACGCTAGGGTTGCGAAGATGAGCTTCGAGCTTGCAATTTTTTTTTTTTTCTGAAAATATTTGGGTGAATATTTAAGGATGGTATATATGTTGGAAATTTATAGTGAATTTGTCAATGGATTAGTGAGGTGAGAGTGTTTTTCTCTAATCCCTATGTTTGATTAGAGACAAGAAAAATGGAGGGAATGGATAAAATTGATGATCCAAACTTATTCACAACTATTAATTAACACAAATGTCATCATCAATTTCATGAAACCAGGAACACTGAAACACACAAGCAATTACGATAGAGAAAATATATAACCTGTAAGTGAAAAAAGAATATATATATATATATATATAACTTTACTACATCATTCTTTCTCACATGGATGTTTTATTTTATTTTCTTCAATAGTAATTAACATATTTTAATATTTTTTGACAAATCTTGCAACATTTAAGTAAAACATGTCCTTGTTTTTTTTTCTTTTTACTAAACGAACAAAAATTATCATGTATGAAATAAAGAAAAGTTTCATAAAACTTAATATGAGACCTTCGTAAAAATATCAAAAAAAACCTACTTATTCCGCTTGTACTAAATTCATTGACTAATTAAAGCAAATTTTCAAAAAACCAAATCACACATACGGAATAAGATTAAAATGTAAAATATGCCCCATAAAAATTCAAAACATATAGTTTGTGACCCCTAAAAAAATAAAATGCATGGTTCATGACCCCTGAAAATATAATTTATATGGTGTGTGGCCTCACCATCCAGGATGGCTCATCCCGGCCCCTCAGCACTCATGGTATTCGGGTTAGACCCGATCGCAGACTAGAATCCTACCTGGCCTAGCAGGAGCATCTTCCAGACAACCCAGCCTCGCGATGTGACTGACCAGGCCCCGGTTCCTTTCTATAAATATATACCTCACTAATATCCAAGGAGAGAGGTATGTTCACCAGACACTGTTTACTACAGAGCAATTCTCCCCAACAACTTTCTGATTTAAGCATCGTAGTGGCAGTGGCAGTGGTTACGGATGGGTCTTTTGTTCGGGCTGTGAGCAGAGAAATAATGGATGTACGAGACCCCATGTTTGTGGAAGCAGAAGCACTGAGAGAAGCACTGAGAATGGCGGCATATCTCCAATGGTCCGATGTAGCTATTATGGGAGACTCGTTGAGCCTAATGCAGATCATACATGAAGACTTGGATGCCCCAGAATTATGCCACTCAATCACTGAGGAGATTCGAGCAGAATTTGTGCAACAAGGCCTTAATTTGCCATGCTGGATACCAAGAAACGAAAATACGGATGCCCATATGGTAGCTAGCATAGGGAAAAATAATAGCTCGGATTATGTAGAGTGGAATTATACTCCACAGTTCCTTTTTTCAAACGTTGCTGGACGTTTTCCAGCACCTTGAATATGATATACAATTTTCCTTTCATAAAAAATAAAAAAATTATCATGTATGAAATAAAGAAAAGTTTCATAAAACTTAATATGAGACTTTCGTAAAAATATCAAAAAAACCTACTTATTCCGCTTGGACTAAATTCATTAACTAATTAAAGCAAATTTTCAAAAAACCAAATCACACATACGGAATAAGATTAAAGTGTAAAATATGCCCCATAAAAATTCAAAACATATAGTTTGTGACCCCTAAAAATAAAATGCATGGTTTATGACCCTTGAAAATATAATTTGTATGTTGTGTGGCCTCACCATCCAGGATGGCTCATCCCAGCCCCTCAGCACACATGGTATTCGGGTTAGACCCGATCGCAGACTGAACTTGACAGTCCAACAGCTTTGCTATAATAGCAAGTTTTCTCAAATATGGAGAATTTGAGCCTTTTTTGAACTCCAACAGATTCTCCATCCCATTCTCCGTAATAGGAAAATTAAAGAGAGAGAAGGTTTGATTCTCCAAATTTAGAGAATGAGGGAGAAGATTTGGAGAAGCAAAATTCTATGTTACTTGCATTGCTTTTTGTTATTTCATTCATTAATTGTTTCTCTTCAATAATTTTAAATGATAATATCTCAAAATAATTACAATAAAATTTAATCAAAAATACATATTCTAAAAATATGCATAAAGACGATTGTAATAAGATTTCATATGACTATTTTTACATGTACATATCTATTGATATTTAATATTCAAGTATAATCTATTTTTCAATATAAATTTACTAAATTTTAAGTTCATATATATTTATTTTGACGTTTGTTTATAAGTCATAACGTCTAAACTAAAATTTTCTTTTGGCAAACATTTTATTTTAATGATTGAAACAAAATAACTTGTAATAAATAATTAAAAAGAGATGAGTCTAATTATTCATAATACTATTGTAATTCGTAATGTGTTATTTTTATAAAATATATTTTTATAATTTTATATTATGGAGTAAGTAATGTCAAATATGAAATATTATTATAACTTTTATTATACGTTCATTATTTGTTTGTTCATTATTATTTGAACTTATTAAATATATGACTTTAAAAATAGAAGAAAATTGGATAAATATGTAGTATTAAATGTTAGTAATAAATTTTAGGGAATGAAAAATGGAGAAACTGTTGGAGTTGAGGCAAAAAAATATAGGAAATATGAGGTTTTCTTGCCTATTATAGAGAATGTGAATGAAGAAACTGTTGGACTTGCTCTTAGAACACACATTTCCCTAGTTTTCTACACGTGTTCTATCAATTTTAATTCACTTCTATAATTAATTTTAAACACACATGACCCTAGCTAGTTTTCTAAATGGGATGTCTCAATTTTAATTCACTTCTCTTAATAATTCTAACCACTTCTCTTATTAATTTTCTAACCACTTTTCTATTATCGACTAAAAACCCAAACATAGCATATTTAAACGGAAATTAATGAGGATCATGAACTGATGTAACGTTTTATAGCGTAGTATTTTATTATAACAGTAGCTTAAGTAGATTCATAGGTATACAAATATTTTTTTTATATATAAAAAACCGAATATACTTTCATAAAAAATATTGAATGGAGGAGATGGTTTCGCTCTATAGAATAATAATCAAATTCTGCTCTTTCATTAATAACTCAACTCTAGATCTTTATTAATTAAAAAATATCTACATAATAATCTATTTTTCTCGTGAGATGGATGGCTCATTGTACAACTAGCTAGGGTTATAATGAATACAAAAGAAAAAAATGACCATGCATTAGCCACCTTTGAAATGACGTCAGCATAAACCTAATTTATTATCTATAATTTTACCACAGCTTACACTATAAATAGAAGGCCTTTTGCATGAACCAAATCATCAACCCATCCTTAAACCAGAGTTTCCAAGATGAGATCTCTGGATCTTGTTTTCATCTGTTTAGCCCTTGCTTCATGCATTAATCTCAGCTTTGCCCAAAACTCTACCGGAGGCAGCTTCGTCGACGCTCATAACCAAGCCCGTAATCAAGTCGGAGCCGGGCTCCCGGGCTTCACCTGGGACCAGACTCTCGTAAAGTACGCTCAAGCCTACGCGAATCGGGTTCGAAATGCGAACTCGTGTAACAATCTGGTGCACTCTAGAGGCCGTTACGGAGAAAATCTAGCCTACGGTTTTCGGGACATGACCGAGCGGCGGGCGGTGTCGATGTGGGTCGGGGAGAAAGCCGACTATAACTACCAGGCCAACACGTGCGCTGCAGGAAAGGCCTGCGGACACTACACCCAAGTTGTGTGGAGGAAGTCGGTTCGTTTGGGTTGCGCTAAGGTTCAGTGTGCCGATGGTTGGGTCTACGTTATCTGCAACTACGATCCCCCGGGTAACATTAAAGGCCAGCGCCCGTACTAAGATGTGGTTGATCAATGATATCGTGATCACGTTAAGAACTGAATAAAACCATATAAATAAAGCTTGTGTAAGCTATCTGATGATATATTATAACCAATTGGAGGAATATAATATAATGTTTTTCTTTTCTTTTCTGAATGTAACAATATCATGATGAATATATGACGTTTTGTGATGGAACCGCTTTTGTTTACAAAATTAAGTATGATTATTGCTAGCGCTCTAATTAATTAAGAAGGATAAGAGAAATGAAGAGAAGCATGTGGGAATGTGTATTGACTTCACAGATCTAAACAAATGCTGTCCGAAAGATAGCTATCCGCTCCCCTCCATCGATCAGCTGGTCGAGGCTATTACTGGTTACCAAGTGTTGGCATTCTTTGATGCGCACCGAGGGTACCACCAGATTACGATGGCCAAGGATGACCGCCCCAAAACATCTTTTATCACTGACTTTGGTACCTTTTGTTACGGGAAAATGCCTTTCGAACTGAAAAACGCAGGTGCAACATACCAAAGGATGGCGGATAAGCTGTTTCGGAACCAGATGGGACGGAACCTGGAGGTCTATGTGGATGACATGGTGGTCAAGAGCCGGACGTACGAGTCTTTTTTGTCCGACCTCCGGGAGATGTTCGACGTGCTCCGGACGGCGAATCTCAAGCTCAGCCCAGGAAAAAGTACCATCGGAGTAGGAGCAGGGAAGTTTCTTGGCTACATGGTGTCGGCTCGAGGAATCGACGTCAACCCGGAGAAGATATCGGCCCTTATGGAGATGCCTCCTCCGAGGGGGGTGAAGGACGTACAAAAACTGACCGGGTCGCTAGCCGCTTTGAGCCGATTTCTCGCTCGGGGGGCTGAGAAGCAGCTCCCGTTCTTTAACATACTCCGGAGAGCCAAGCCTTTCGAGTGGACCGAGGCATGTGACCAAGCGTTCACGGATCTCAAGGCTCATCTAGCAAGCCTCCCTACCCTTTCCAAGCCGTTGCCCGGAGAAGAGCTTTTCCTCTACATAGCAGCAACGGAACACGCTATAAGTTCTGCTCTGGTCCGAGAAGAAGGAAAGGTACAGCGTCCGGTTTACTTTGTGAGCAGGGCACTCCAAGGTCCGGAAACAAGGTATACCGCTTTGGAAAGGCTGATATTGGCATTGGTCCATGCTTCTCGGCGCCTCCGACCATATTTCCAAGGCCACTCGATCACGGTACTGACGAATCATCCGTTGAGACAGATCATGCTGAAGCCGGAAGCCTCGGGACGGATGATGAAGTGGGCAGTTGAGCTTGGAGAGCACGAGATCAAGTACCATCCCCGGAAGGCTATTAAGGGGCAAGCCCTGGCGGACTTTTTGGTAGAAATGACTGAACCTTCAGGAGAGCCGTCCGGATCGGAACCACCCTCTGACAAATGGAAGTTGCATGTGGACGGATCGTCGCATGCTAACGGGGGCGGGGCTGGTGTCCTGCTTACTAGCCCGCAAGGAAGGGAGTACAGGTATGCTATCCAGTTCGCTTTCCGGGCAACTAACAATGAGGCAGAGTATGAGGCACTTCTGGCCGGACTTCGACTGGCGTTGGAGATAGGGGTCACGGACGTTGAGGTGTACAGCGATTCTCAGATTGTGGTTCAGCAGGTGAATGGAGAATATGAGGCAAAGGAGCGGAGTTTGCAGAAGTACCTTGAGGCGGTTAAGCCATTACTGGTCAAGTTCCGTGGCGTTACCATAACACAGATCCCTCGCGAGGACAACGGTAAGGCGGACGCTTTGAGCAAATTTGCTTCTTCTGAGATCAAGCCAGACGCGGAGAGCAACCTAATGATGGAGACCCTATCCGCCCGGAGTTACGACGTCCCGCTAGTGGCAGCAGTGGAGGTGCAAAAGGAGTCATGGATGGCCCCCTTCTTCGACTATTTGCAGCACGGAAAGCTCCCGGAAGACAAGGCACTGGCACGGAAAATCCGACAGAAGGCACCGCACTACACCATAGTTGATGGAACCCTGCTTAGACAAGGATATCTCCAACCGTGGTTAAGATGCGTAGACTCGGATGAGGCAGCCCGGATTGTGAAGGAGATGCATGAAGGACCGAATGGCAGTCACCAAGGAGCCCGGACCATAGCGAGAAAAATAATGTGCACGGGTTACTACTGGCCGACCCTATTTGAGGAAGCGCAGAAGTACGTCCGCTCCTGCGTTCAGTGCCAAAGGTTTGCCCCCCTCATTCATGTTCCGCAAGAAGAAAGGGTCGGGATCACCGGCTCGTGGCCTTTTGATAGATGGGGCATTGATCTGGTCGGGCCTTTCCCCTCCGCCCCGGGAGGATTCAAGTACCTGATAGTAGCAATCGACTACTTCAGCAAGTGGGTGGAGGCTGAACCCCTTACAAACATCCGTGGCAGCACTTGCGTCAAGTTTTGTTGGAAGAACATTATCTGCCGCTACGGAATCCCGAAGTACATTGTCACGGATAACGGAGCTCAGTTTGAAAATGACCCGTTTCGATCTTGGTGCAAGGAGTACGGAATCACGCAGCGGCTCACATCCGTTTACCACCCGCAGGCCAACGGTCAAGTGGAAGTTACCAACCGGACAGTGGTGAATGGGCTGAAGACTCGCTTACAGGGGGCACGAGGTAACTGGGTCGATGAGCTGCCAAGCGTTCTTTGGGCATACAGGACGACCGAAGGATCCGCCACGGGCCAGTCGCCGTACAGTTTGGTATACGGGGCGGAGGCAGTCATACCAGCCGAAGTGGGAGTCCCCAGCCTCCGGACCCTAACTTGGGATGAAGACCAAGCTGGACGGAGCTCTCCGCTCGGATCAAGCAGGCTGCTGGATTTGGACCTCCTGGAGGAAAAACGAGAGCAGGCAGCACTGCATGAGGCCAAGGTGAAGGAGCGGATGAAGCGTTACCACGACAAGCGTGTCAGGAAGGAATCATTCGTCCCCGGAGATTGGGTGATGAGGAGGAATGATAAAAGTCTGAAGGAGGCCACTGGCAAACTGGCACCAAACTGGGAAGGTCCGTACCAAGTCACAGCCTCATATCCGGGTGGGAGTTACGAGCTGGCGGATCAGTCCGGACGTGTAATCCCCAGAAGGTGGAACATCACCAACTTGCGAAGGTTTTACGGAGCATCCTGAGTAGGTATGCTTTCCGATAGAGTTCTTTAAACTGTTTTATTTTCAACAAGTATGTAGTTCCGGGTCCTCTGGCTAGGGTTGAGCCTAGGATTCCGTTCCGATCTATTTACTATGTACTTGTCTCCGGCCGCATTTAGACAAAGGGTATGTCTAGCCGGAGTACGATTATTTGAATGAAGAGTTGTTAAATTTTATTTTACTATGTACTATTTTTCAATTCCGCACAATTAGAATCCTCCGGATCGTTTGGACAAACGGACGGAGTGAGCAAAGTCGAATAAATAAAGTCCTCCGAAGTGTTTGAATAAACCAACGGAGGTGAGCAAAACAAAAGGATAAAAATGGTTTGATCAGACAACAAGGAAAAGCGCTTGAATAAGCTATCTCGACATACAAAGAAATTACATTGGAATAAATGATACATTGGTACAATCTGCTACGTCCGGACGGACGCAGAAACAAAAGAAAAATAAAACCTATCTATTAGGCCACGGTATATCCCAATCGATAGGAGGAGAGGTGGGCTCCGGAGTAGGAGGTTCCGGAGTAGGAGGTAACATAGCTCCGTTCTCTGGAGATGGAGGCCTTGCGTCTGGAACCCTTTCCTGATTCAGGGCAGTAGGAGTCTGCTCTGGAGTGTTGTCCTCAAGATCGTGGACCTCATTCTCACTGCTTTGAGCCACTGGTCCTCGATACGGAAAGGGAGGAATGGGCGGAAGTTCCGATGGACCAGCTCCATCCGGATCAGAGCCAAAGATCTCGTCAGAGTCAGACTCGGAGGACTGCATGGTCTCCTTTGTGGCTTTGGCCTTTCCTTTACCCTTGACCGGAGGTCCAGCTCGAGACGGACGGAAGGGGTTCTGGCTCGGATATCGCGAAGGAGAGCGAATCCGGACGGGGACTTGGGGACGGCGAGCTGGTTGGATGCTTCTTCCCCTTCCCCTTGCCGCCTGTTGGGCACCCCTCCCCCTTCCCCGTGCTGACTGCTTCGCCATTCGGTTAAGGACAGAGTTGAGGCCTCGACTGTTCCCGCCACGAGAATTCTGACTCGCCCGGACACGAGTATTCTGTTGCCCCCGGAGACGAGCCTGACGTCGCCTCGCCAACTCGGCTAGTTCCCTAATGATGAAGGGACGAATGACGGAGGCATCTTGACGGAGCCGCTCTACGCGACGGGCAGACTCTTCCGGATCAACAGAAACCTGGATGCCAGTATACCTTTCGAAGGTGAAGTCTATCGCCACCTGGCTCGGAATCAGGGTCAGCGAGGGAGGGAGAGAACTGCCAGCATGCATCCGCTTCCACCACTCAACGGCCTCCTCGAACGCAGGACGATACGGAGACTCCCGATCGTTCCACCCCAACTTGAACATCCGGACGATCAAAGCACTGACGTCACGAGGGAAGTTGCGGTATATGGTCGGTGTGACGAGTCCGAGGCGGAGTCCGGTCAGATGGTATGAGAGCTGCAGGGTCATCAGATTCTCTCGGAGGACCATCACCCGGCCGGCAAGCACTTCATTTTCTTCTTCCAGCTTCAGATAATCTCGTTGAAAATCCGTCCGGCTGGCCAGCCACTTCAACTTCTCGGCATAGAACGGAAGCAAGGACCAGACTAAATCCAACTCGGTTTTTAGCTTGGCCTTGTAGTCTTCATGCTCCGCTTGCAGCATGGAGATCGTCTCGTCCGCATCACTGGTCGCGCTGATCCGCTCGCGAGCAAAATCCCGGCATTGGGACAGAGTACCGAACTCCTCCGATATCTCCCGGAGGCAAGTGGCCAGAGACGGAATGTCTTTGAACTCTTCTATTAGAGGCCCCATTCCGGAGCGGATAAAAAGTTCACGAGTCCGCTCTCCACCCATCGTCCACCCGAAAAGTTCAGACTCCAACTCCGCGCATCTGGAGCACGGAGGGCTTGTTGAATGAGAACTGGCTGGTGAAGTACGGACATCCGCATCTCTGCTTCGGAGCACCGGACCGGAATCTTTGGGCTGCGGACAAGCACGGACATGAGAAGAATAGACAAACAATATAAAGAAAATAAACACACAAGTAGAAGGAAACTCGTTTTATAAATAGAAGAGAATTACATCGTTCGGAGGGTTGTCATCCCCATCCGAGTCGTCGCTACCATCCTTCCTACACTAAATAAAGCAAAATTAGAACTAGGAAGGAGGTAACTACAAAAGAAAAAGGACTAGGAAGTTATTCTACATCAGTCTCCTCGCTGTCCGTGCCACCGGGCTGACGACCATCCCCGTCTCCTCCACCTTCGCCCTGATCGGTATCTTCGTCAACGGAGGGATACATCTTCAAGACCTCAAGATATTTGGGCTTGGCAGGGGATTCCGGACGGATGCTCTCTTCAGGCGGGGGTACAGCAATACTTAGATCCACCAGCCCCTCGCCATAGGCGCGGATGGCCCCAGCCGACACCGGCTCTTCAACATTCTCCTCGAAGATGCCCAGCACGGAGGGATTCATCTTCTCAACTCCGCCCCGGTAGAATTGATCCACATCGAAGTTGTACTGATGGGCGGCTGTTGGTTTGTAATAGCACTTGGAGAACCGCTCCCTCTTAGGCTCCGGGACTCAACCCTTCATGCTCTGGTAGACTTGATGGGCGGAAATCTGGTTGGAGGAGCGGAGAAGGCCAGTCAGGCTGCTCTCAAAAGCCTGGCTCCGGAGTACCTTATCGGTGAAGGCAACACACATTTCTCGCTGGGCGGACGGAGAGACCAAACTCTCCAGCTCTTTGATCCGGGCATCCGCCTCGGCAGCTCGGATCTCCGACGCCTCGAGCTGGCGACGGAGAACCCCATTGGCCCTCTCAAGTGCGCTCCGCTTCTGAGCTTGCCTTGTTTGCTGAACATGAAAGGCCTTGTTGATGGCCTCGGACACCCCCGGCTGAGCGATTAAATAAGCGGCGAAGTCCTAAAGAAAGAAAACAATGAGACTCTGAACAAAACGAGAAAGCCGAAACGGAAAAGGAAATGTCACTTACCCTGCTAGTATCGCCCCGGCTGCTGCTGTGAGTGTGCTCCGGGTGTGTGCTGTCGGGATCGATCGCCAGTTTCCTCCCATCCCCCTGATGATCACCAGCGCGGGAATGCTCACTTTGCTCTGGGATTCTAGGAGATTTAGGAATCCGGAGCTTTGCGCGCTTGCGGGAACGGGAGGACTCCCCTCCCTCCTCATCGGAAGAAGACGGAACACGGATTTAAGTTCTGCTCTGGTCCGAGAAGACGGAAAGGTACAGCGTCCGGTTTACTTTGTGAGCAGGGCACTCCAAGGTCCGGAAACAAGGTATACCGCTTTGGAAAGGCTGATATTGGCATTGGTCCATGCTTCTCGGCGTTCGGCCCTATTCCCGGCCGAATCCGCGGTGGTGTGAATGGTCGCTCCTCCCGCCTTCTTATCCGCCTTCTTGGGCACGGTTTCATCCTCCCTGTTGGCCGCGGCCTCCCTACCCTTCCGAACCGAGGCTTCCTTTTCCTTGACGGACGCCTCCCCCGCCTTCTTATTCGCGGTCTCCTTCTCTTTGATGAGCGCATCTTCTTGAGCGCGCTTCCTCTTCTTCTCCGTCTCGGATTGCTTGTCTGTCGGTATTTTCATGCCGGTTACCGAACCGGTTGGTGGATTTTCCGCCTTGTTGGTTATCTTGGGTTGGCGTCCGGACGGATCAACGCCATTCCCTATCTCCGGATAAACTAGCAACACCCGAAACGGATTAGAAGAAAGCGAGAAAAGCATAAGGTAAAACAGAAGATACCAAAGCAACTTACTTGATGGATCCCGGGGGACATAGAAGCGACACTTCACGAACACCTCCGGCTCGTATGCCCTCAAAGGAAAAACGTACTTCCCTCCTTTCCAGAACGGATCTAGGTCGATCTGATTGGCGGCCAGTTTGGCGATGTTCTCCTCCTGCACCTCCGGACAGAACACCGTCTTTTCCTCCTTCTTGGCAGTGTGACCCCAGACCGGGCACGGATACTTGTCAAGGTCGAAGATGAAATAATGTTTCTGCCAATTGGAGTAGCTATCGCGCCGACCCTTGCTCGGATCCTTTACCCCCTTCCGCCTCTGGAAAGTGAAAATCCCCTCATCTTTAGTGCCCTCCAAGTGGTAGAAGGCCCGGAACAAATCTAAACATGGCGTCACCCCGCATCTGTAACAATTCAAGAGAAACGCCCGGACTACGGCAACTCCGTTCGGTTGTAGTTGGGCCGGAGAGATGCCGAAATGATGAAAGATGGCGGAGTAAAGGGGGGAAAGTGGGAAGGTTATCCCATAAAGAAAATGGCTCCGGGGGATGGCTGCAACAGTGGTAACGTCGCCCGGAAATGAGCTCAGTTTGGCATCGACGGCGAGCGGAACCACCATCGCCTCCACCAACTCCCTTACCGCCGGGGTGATATCGACATCATCACCCTCATCGGGATCGCCAACCTCCGGCTCCGGATTTAGACCGATCTCCACTTCCCCACCAGACAAACCGGCGAGCTGTTTGTTATCTTCATTTTCCATTGTATGCGAAGGGTGAAGAGCGCTAACGTGCTTGTCCAAAGAAATGAAAAGAGAATATAGCGCAGAGGGGAAAACAGAGAAGAAATGCAAAGAGTGAAAAATTGAGAGTGAAAGGGATGGTCCAGTATTTATAAGAAGAGAAGTCGCATAAAAGCAGGACCGAGTCCCAAGGCAACATGATTGCCTTTTTTGAAAAAAAGGGTGAACAGAGAATTTCTCGATTAGACAGCTCATTTATGACGGTATAACACGCCTCATAAATGCGCCCATAAACACGCGCGCAGGAAACCCAAGCGCCGAGCGCGTGTTCTAACGCACCGCGCACAATCCAGATATAGAGATCCGGGTCGGATCGCATGCCTCCGGGCGGATCCCGATGATTAGATTAGACGTGAAGAGACACGGGACCCCTCTCCCGGACGAGACCTTCGGACGGATCCCATGTCTCGGGGGGCTAGTGGTGATGGGGGCTTTGGCCCATATCTAGGCTCCGGCCCAGAGAGTAGTCCGGTCCACATGACGTCAGCTAGAATGGCGTTATCCGGTCCACTGCCTCTGGGCTTGAGGCTGACCACTCACACCTATAAATACAGCTTTGGACTTGTGGAGAAAGGTATGTTCTATCAGATAAAAACTCTCTCAATATATCTTTATTCTCTCTCCTATTCAAAGGCCCCTCTTTCATCATCACGCCGGAGTAGCTATCCTCGGGATACTCCGGGGCGTTGTTTTGCAGGGTTTTAGGTGAGAGCGCGCGGAGCACGGACAAAAGTCTGATCCGGACCGGGACTGGAAGCTGGTAGCATCATTATATACATTTAAATTGGGTGTTTGACAAATGAAAATTGTGCATGAAATGGGTTTGTTGAAATTTTTAGAAGTTGTAAAATTGACTAAATGTTTTAAAATTTTGAATATGGACCTTCAGCTTTCATGCAACATAAACCAGGGATACAAATCAAGCCGCATACTATTCTAAAACCCATATAATATGTAGTTAATTAAATTTATTAATATATGTGATAAAGGTTACTATTCGTAATTAATAATTACGAACACCATGCATCGCATGGCGCAGCAATCTTAGAATAAATAGTATGATTGTTCGTAGTTTTAGTTGAATATATATAGTTATTATTTTAATTGTTTGTTTATCATTAAGCCGCCGCACAAGGTTGTTTTAGTTCACATAATTTGTACTTTAATATTGTATTTCTTATGCAATGCAGTAGAGAATATAATGAATAATTCCACATGCTTCTCTTCATTTCTCTTATCCTTCTTAATTAATTAGAGCGCTAGCAATAATCATACTTAATTTTGTAAACAAAAGCGGTTCCATCACAAAACGTCATATATTCATCATGATATTGTTACATTCAGAAAAGAAAAGAAAAACATTATATTATATTCCTCCAATTGGTTATAATATATCATCAGATAGCTTACACAAGCTTTATTTATATGGTTTTATTCAGTTCTTAACGTGATCACGATATCATTGATCAACCACATCTTAGTACGGGCGCTGGCCTTTAATGTTACCTGGGGGATCGTAGTTGCAGATAACGTAGACCCAACCATCGGCACACTGAACCTTAGCGCAACCCAAACGAACCGACTTCCTCCACACAACTTGGGTGTAGTGTCCGCAGGCCTTTCCTGCAGCGCACGTGTTGGCCTGGTAGTTATAGTCGGCTTTCTCCCCGACCCACATCGACACCGCCCGCCGCCCGGTCATGTCCCGAAAACCGTAGGCTAGATTTTCTCCGTAACGGCCTCTAGAGTGCACCAGATTGTTACATGAGTTCGCATTTCGAACCCGATTCGCGTAGGCTTGAGCGTACTTTACGAGAGTCTGGTCCCAGGTGAAGCCCGGGAGCCCGGCTCCGACTTGATTACGGGCTTGGTTATGAGCGTCGACGAAGCTGCCTCCGGTAGAGTTTTGGGCAAAGCTGAGATTAATGCATGAAGCAAGGGCTAAACAGATGAAAACAAGATCCAGAGATCTCATCTTGGAAACTCTGGCTTAAAGATGGGTTGATGATTTGGTTCATGCAAAAGGCCTTCTATTTATAGTGTAAGCTGTGGTAAAATTATAGGTAATTAATTAGGTTTATGCTGACGTCATTTCAAAGGTGGCTAATGCATGGTCATTTTTTTCTTTTGTATTCATTATAACCCTAGCTAGTTGTACAATGAGCCATCCATCTCACGAGAAAAATAGATTATTATGTAGATTTTTTTTAATTAATAAAGATCTAGAGTTGAGTTATTAATGAAAGAGCAGAATTTGATTATTATTCTATAGAGCGAAACCATCTCCTCCATTCAATATTTTTTATGAAAGTATATTCGGTTTTTTATATATAAAAAAAATATTTGTATACCTATGAATCTACTTAAGCTACTGTTATAATAAAATACTACGCTATAAAACGTTACATCAGTTCATGATCCTCATTAATTTCCGTTTCAATATGCTATGTTTGGGTTTTTAGTCGATAATAGAAAAGTGGTTAGAAAATTAATAAGAGAAGTGGTTAGAATTAATAAGAGAAGTGAATTAAAATTGAGACATCCCATTTAGAAAACTAGCTAGGGTCATGTGTGTTTAAAATTAATAATAGAAGTGAATTAAAATTGATAGAACACGTGTAGAAAACTAGGGAAATGTGTGTTCTAAGAGCAAGTCCAACAGTTTCTTCATTCACATTCTCTATAATAGGCAAGAAAACCTCATATTTCCTATATTTTTTTGCCTCAACTCCAACAGTTTCTCCATTTTTCATTCCCTAAAATTTATTACTAACATTTAATACTACATATTTATCCAATTTTCTTCTATTTTTAAAGTCATATATTTAATAAGTTCAAATAATAATGAACAAACAAATAATGAACGTATAATAAAAGTTATAATAATATTTCATATTTGACATTACTTACTCCATA
The DNA here is from genome assembly GCA_948330725.1 of Sherardia arvensis. Lineage (NCBI taxonomy): Eukaryota > Viridiplantae > Streptophyta > Magnoliopsida > Gentianales > Rubiaceae > Sherardia > Sherardia arvensis. Next base: position 3,409,398 of record OX415238.1, on the reverse strand, counting down.
ATATAAAATTATAAAAATATATTTTATAAAAATAACACATTACGAATTACAATAGTATTATGAATAATTAGACTCATCTCTTTTTAATTATTTATTACAAGTTATTTTGTTTCAATCATTAAAATAAAATGTTTGCCAAAAGAAAATTTTAGTTTAGACGTTATGACTTATAAACAAACGTCAAAATAAATATATATGAACTTAAAATTTAGTAAATTTATATTGAAAAATAGATTATACTTGAATATTAAATATCAATAGATATGTACATGTAAAAATAGTCATATGAAATCTTATTACAATCGTCTTTATGCATATTTTTAGAATATGTATTTTTGATAAAATTTTATTGTAATTATTTTGAGATATTATCATTTAAAATTATTGAAGAGAAACAATTAATGAATGAAATAACAAAAAGCAATGCAAGTAACATAGAATTTTGCTTCTCCAAATCTTCTCCCTCATTCTCTAAATTTGGAGAATCAAACCTTCTCTCTCTTTAATTTTCCTATTACGGAGAATGGGATGGAGAATCTGTTGGAGTTCAAAAAAGGCTCAAATTCTCCATATTTGAGAAAACTTGCTATTATAGCAAAGCTGTTGGACTGTCAAGTTCAGTCTGCGATCGGGTCTAACCCGAATACCATGTGTGCTGAGGGGCCGGGATGAGCCATCCTGGATGGTGAGGCCACACACCATACAAATTATATTTTCAAGGGTCATAAACCATGCATTTTATTTTTAGGGGTCACAAACTATATGTTTTGAATTTTTATGGGGCATATTTTACACTTTAATCTTATTCCGTATGTGTGATTTGGTTTTTTGAAAATTTGCTTTAATTAGTTAATGAATTTAGTCCAAGCGGAATAAGTAGGTTTTTTTGATATTTTTACGAAAGTCTCATATTAAGTTTTATGAAACTTTTCTTTATTTCATACATGATAATTTTTTTATTTTTTATGAAAGGAAAATTGTATATCATATTCAAGGTGCTGGAAAACGTCCAGCAACGTTTGAAAAAAGGAACTGTGGAGTATAATTCCACTCTACATAATCCGAGCTATTATTTTTCCCTATGCTAGCTACCATATGGGCATCCGTATTTTCGTTTCTTGGTATCCAGCATGGCAAATTAAGGCCTTGTTGCACAAATTCTGCTCGAATCTCCTCAGTGATTGAGTGGCATAATTCTGGGGCATCCAAGTCTTCATGTATGATCTGCATTAGGCTCAACGAGTCTCCCATAATAGCTACATCGGACCATTGGAGATATGCCGCCATTCTCAGTGCTTCTCTCAGTGCTTCTGCTTCCACAAACATGGGGTCTCGTACATCCATTATTTCTCTGCTCACAGCCCGAACAAAAGACCCATCTATAACCACTGCCACTGCCACTACGATGCTTAAATCAGAAAGTTGTTGGGGAGAATTGCTCTGTAGTGAACAGTGTCTGGTGAACATACCTCTCTCCTTGGATATTAGTGAGGTATATATTTATAGAAAGGAACCGGGGCCTGGTCAGTCACATCGCGAGGCTGGGTTGTCTGGAAGATGCTCCTGCTAGGCCAGGTAGGATTCTAGTCTGCGATCGGGTCTAACCCGAATACCATGAGTGCTGAGGGGCCGGGATGAGCCATCCTGGATGGTGAGGCCACACACCATATAAATTATATTTTCAGGGGTCATGAACCATGCATTTTATTTTTTAGGGGTCACAAACTATATGTTTTGAATTTTTATGGGGCATATTTTACACTTTAATCTTATTCCGTATGTGTGATTTGGTTTTTTGAAAATTTGCTTTAATTAGTCAATGAATTTAGTCCAAGCGGAATAAGTAGGTTTTTTTTGATATTTTTACGAAGGTCTCATATTAAGTTTCATGAAACTTTTCTTTATTTCATACATGATAATTTTTGTTCGTTTAGTAAAAAGAAAAAAAAACAAGGACATGTTTTACTTAAATGTTGCAAGATTTGTCAAAAAATATTAAAATATGTTAATTACTATTGAAGAAAATAAAATAAAACATCCATGTGAGAAAGAATGATGTAGTAAAGTTATATATATATATATATATTCTTTTTTCACTTACAAGTTATATATTTTCTCTATCGTAATTGCTTGTGTGTTTCAGTGTTCCTGGTTTCATGAAATTGATGATGACATTTGTGTTAATTAATAGTTCTGAATAAGTTTGGATCATTAATTTTATCCATTCCCTCCATTTTTCTTGTGTCTAATCAAACATAGGCATTAGAGAAAAACACTCTCACCTCACTAATCCATTGACAAATTCACTATAAATTTCCAACATATATACCATCCTTAAATATTCACTCAAATATTTTCAGGAAAAAAAAACAAAAATGGCAAGCTCGAAACTCATCTTCGCAACCCTAGCGTCGCTCGTGATCTTTCTCTCGCTTCTCCACGTGTCCACGGCTAAACAGAAGGGCGGCGCCCTATACCCCTCCGATCCAAAAATAGTGGCCCTCGGGAAGTTCGCTGTCGATGAAAACAACAGGAAGACGAAGCAAGGTCTCGCATTCTGGCATGTGGCTAATATTGATGGTGCCGGAAAAGTGGATAATTCAAAAATGACATACATGTTGAATGTTATGGTTTATGATAATGCAACTCCGACTGAGTTTTATGCAGTTGTTGACGACTATGCAACTGGTGCCAAGGAGCTTGTATCTTTTTCCAAAGTCAAAGCCTAATTTCAAGCACAAAATTTTGTTTATATTGTTGTTGAGTTGTTGAAAGTTACTCATCGCAATAATTAATAGATTTATGGTTTAGAATGTTTTGTTGAAATTTTTGAAAGAGATAATTAATTCCTCTTTGATGTTATATACATTTAAATTGGGTGTTTGACAAATGAAAATTGTGCATGAAATGGGTTTGTTGAAATTTTTAGAAGTTGTAAAATTGACTAAATGTTTTAAAATTTTGAATATGGACCTTCAGCTTTCATGCAACATAAACCAGGGATACAAATCAAGCCGCATACTATTCTAAAACCCATATAATATGTAGTTAATTAAATTTATTAATATATGTGATAAAGGTTACTATTTGTAATTAATAATTACGAACACCATGCATCGCATGGCGCAGCCATCTTAGAATAAATAGTATGATTGTTCGTAGTTTTAGTTGAATATATATAGTTATTATTTTAATTGTTTGTTTATCATTAAGCCGCCGCACAAGGTTGTTTTAGTTCACATAATTTGTACTTTAATATTGTATTTCTTATGCAATGCAGTAGAGAATATAATAAATAATTCCACATGCTTCTCTTCATTTCTCTTATCCTTCTTAATTAATTAGAGCGCTAGCAATAATCATACTTAATTTTGTAAACAAAAGCGGTTCCATCACAAAACGTCATATATTCATCATGATATTGTTACATTCAGAAAAGAAAAGAAAAACATTATATTATATTCCTCCAATTGGTTATAATATATCATCAGATAGCTTACACAAGCTTTATTTATATGGTTTTATTCAGTTCTTAACGTGATCACGATATCATTGATCAACCACATCTTAGTACGGGCGCTAGCCTTTAATGTTATCCGGGGGATCGTAGTTGCAGATAACGTAGACCCAACCATCGGCACACTGAACCTTAGCGCAACCCAAACGAACCGACTTCCTCCACACAACTTGGGTGTAGTGTCTGCAGGCCTTTCCTGCAGCGCACGTGTTGGCCTGGTAGTTATAGTCGGCTTTCTCCCCGACCCACATCGACACCGCCCGCCGCCCGGTCATGTCCCGAAAACCGTAGGCTAGATTTTCTCCGTAACGGCCTCTAGAGTGCACCAGATTGTTACACGAGTTCGCATTTCGAACCCGATTCGCGTAGGCTTGAGCGTACTTTACGAGAGTCTGGTCCCAGGTGAAGCCCGGGAGCCCGGCTCCGACTTGATTACGGGCTTGGTTATGAGCGTCGACGAAGCTGCCTCCGGTAGAGTTTTGGGCAAAGCTGAGATTAATGCATGAAGCAAGGGCTAAACAGATGAAAACAAGATCCAGAGATCTCATCTTGGAAACTCTGGTTTAAGGATGGGTTGATGATTTGGTTCATGCATGATGCTTCCAGTAAGCTCCGGGATACCAGCTCCGGTACAAGGTGATCCGGGGGAAAGCTGGAATCCTAGCCCGCGGCCAATCTCTCACCTGAACCCTGCAAAATAAAGCCCCCGGGGTCTCCCGAGGGTAGACGCTCCGGCGTGATGATGAAGGTAGGGCTTTTTACAGAGGAGAGAGAATATGAATAAATACAGAGAGTATTTAAGTCTGATAAAAAACATACCTATTACTGTTGGTCGCTCCTCTATTTATAATGGAGAGGATCAGAGAGGGTTTTAAGCTAAGTGGTCCTTACCCCGGGTGTGTCCAAGATAGCTGATGTCATGAGAGGACCACTGCTAGGCTTAACCCTTTCTTCTCCTTTGCCAGTATATCCGCTGGACCAGGATATGGGCCTTAGCCCATATCACCACTAGCCCCCCGAGACCTTGGCTTCCGGGGCTTGGCCCGGAAGGCTGGGTCTCTGATAGGAAAATAGCGGGTCACGGTTTGTGCGGGCCCGTATCACCACGCGCCGCGCGTGTGCTACAACGCGCGTGCTTCCTCGCTGCCTGCTCCCTAATTAATGCTCATTATTACCTTTTCTTGGATGCTGAGTTTACTTTACCCAACTTCAAGAAATTCTATGTATCCTTCCCTATAAATACCTCTTCAAAATTTTCATTTTCATTTTTCATCCTCTTCGTGCTGTCGCTTTCCTTCTTTTCGTCCTCTTTTCCTCTCGTTTTCCGTTCCCTTTTTCTCCCTCTTTAGCTTTTCGATATGAGTAACAAGGTTCATACCCCGGTGGAGGAGCACTCTCTTGATATCGACGACCTCCCCCTTCCTACTCCATCAGGCGGCAAAGGTCTGATGACGACTAAATCCATAGTGACTTATGGAGCCCCGGAGCCCGCCGATCCGAAAGACCCCGGGATGACCCCGGTTCATGAGGCAGTAGAGGAGGTCGTAAAGAAGATGTACGTGCTTCTGTCATACGACGCGGGGCTGAAGCCATACTTCGGCGACATGAAGGACCGGGCGTGCGTCCCCCGGCACCACCTTCTACATGGGCTCACTTTTCCCCTCCCTCCTCTATACTCCGCCTACCTGAAGTACTATAACATCTCTCCAGCGCAGTTGCATCCCAACGCTGTCAGCGTCATGATAGCCTTTCTTTTGTCCTGCAACCGGGCTGGCATAACCGGGACTGTGGATATATTTCGAAGCTTCTACTATCTCGCCGCGACCTCCGTCCCGGGAGTGTTTAATGCTCTGCGCCGAAACAAGACGGTGATGATCTGCTCCGGGAGGCTCGAGTCAGTGAAGACGAGCGACTGGATGAACAGCTATTTCACCTTCGACGTGGAGAAGTATCCAGTCCCGTCATGGAACCAGCAGAGGAAGGCTGAAACCAAGGCGGCACTACCCCCGGCCCAATTCCGGCAGGTATCTGACAGTTATGACTTAATTGTCAAGCAGTTTGTTAATCTGAAGGATTTCCAGAGGGCGGGGGGCTACGAGTTTCCCCGGGAGGCGTATCCAGCGGAAGTATTCACTTGCCGCCGTTTGTATGCCAAACGGAGCCTTGGTAATTTTCTCAATTTCTTTAGTTAATTTTATTAACTATACTTTTTCTTCTAGTTGTATTTAGCTTATTTTATCTGTTGTCTGGCCTTAGCCATATCTCCCCGACCAGCGATAGCCCCGGGAGGGTCGAAGTCCGGAGAGGGAGAAGGTAAAGGGACTTCCGGGAAGTCCAAGAAGGACCACTCTGAGACCGAGAAGATGGTCAAGGATACCAAAAAAAGAAAATCCGGGGAGGGGAAATCCGGGGAGAAGGGCACCGGGAATTCTGTTGGGTCCACTGTAGTCCCTCCGGCAGAGGGTCGACGATTAGCGTTTGCTATTCCTATTCCCGGGGGGCCTCCCCATAAGAAGAAGAAGTCCGAGCCTCATTCCGAGGGTTCATCCCGCTTTCCCCGGAAGGAGAAGGAGTCGACGGCTGACAGCAGCCTTCAGCGTATCCCGGAAATTCGGGGAGACATCCCTTCCCAGCGCATTTTGCTGGATGACTCTCAGGTATTTGTTCTTTATTCTAACATTTTAACTCTTCGTATTGTAGTTTTATTCTAAGTGTTTTAATTCTTCGTATAGGATCATGCCTCCAAACTACTCGAGTTTCCTGGGCTTCGAGAATTGGTCAACCGGGCATGTGACTCTTTGTCGGAGGATCTTTCCCGGGAAGTTGACCAACTGAGGTCACAAAACGCTTCTCTGTACAAGGAGCTATCCGAAGTGCACAAGGAGCTGTCCCGGGTGAAGAAGGACAGCAAGCGCGGCATGGCCCCGGAGCAAGAGGCTCTTTGCCGGGCTTTCACCGACCGGGTTTTGAAGAGCCGCTCATTCGAGAAAAAGATGATGTCCCTCTGCGACATCTCTAACGAAGCCGCCTTGCATGCCGCGTACTCTGCCGTTCAGGGATTCATCCCCCGGGAAAGCCGGGACGCATTCCGAGACGCCTGGTATCGCCCCAAAGCCAACGATCGCTTTAACTATGCGGCGGATCGGCTAATGAAGGATGGTCTCGACGGGATTGTTCCCGGGGTACTTGAAGTGTTTGAGGGAGCCCGGAGTGTTGATCCCCAAGACGTCATCGCCTATGCCGGCGACGCCGCCAAACTGGCTGAGGACAGGGCGGATCCGGGGCCAGATGACGTGGCCAATCTTGCTGCCATCGAGACCCCGGTGACCTCGGATGGAGAAGATGGGGATTCCGATGAAGAAAATGCTAAGTCCCCGATCCCAGAGCAAGAGTTCGAGCCGGTTCAGGCGAACGAGGAGGGGGAGGAAGAACTGTCCCCGGGGAATGGCAAGGCCCAAGAGGAAGAGCAGTCCCCCGGGAATGAGGATGATGAGGATGAAGTAAACATAGACACTTAGTCTCTTCGTCCTTCTATTGTTTTTTAATTGTTATTTTCTTTTTCTGGTTTCCCCCGAGCACCTTCCCTGAACTGTTCCCTTTTGTAATTCAGGGGAGAGAAAGTGGCTCCGGGGACGAGAGCGATGACTCCAATGACGTAAGAGTCTCTCTCCTTTATTTTGTAAACCTTACATTATCTATTCATTTGATATTTTCGTTCTCTCTTTTACGGGTTGATCATTTTGCTATGACTTGCCCAATCTTTATGATTTGTTTGAGTTTGTGACTTCCACTTTTTTATCTAATTTATAAACTCAGCCTTGTTTTAATTCTAAGTCTAAAACCGTTGTGTTTTGTTTATAAAGCCCCGGGATAACCCTCCGGGTGCAGTTCCTTCCAGGGCGACCTCGGATGGCGACAAACCATGCCCCCGGTGTGGGGAACTGGAAGAACAGTTGAGTCGCTGGCAACTGGACGGCATTCAGACCCGGTATCTTCTCGTCCATTCCGGGATAGGATCAGTGATCGATGAGTTCCCGGATGTCACTTCTCTAGTAACCAAACTTAGAGAGATATCCAATCAGTTTGGATCCCTTTCCCGGTGTCAATCCCTGGCTCGAGACCGAGTAAACGCTGTTCTGGATGCAGACAAGACTATTTCCATGCTACAAGCCGAACATGACGCTTTCAAATCTCGTCTCAAGGAGGAATTTGACCTTGTGTGGTCTGAACTTCCATTTTACTGCGACAAGCTCAAGTGGTTAGAGAGGCGGGGCGATCCCCTTAGGAGGAATCTGATGTTGGAAACAGAGAACCGAGAACTGGCGGCCCGGAACCTCACCCTCTGGGAAAATTTAGTAACCCTGCAGCTGACTTATCACCTGACAGGGTTGCGTCTAGGTCGGGTTTCTCCCCCTCTCTACACTAATTTTCCCCGGGAGGTCTCTTCATTGTTAGTGCGCATGTTCCGGATGGGCTGGAACGACCCCGAGTCTCGGTACCGGCCCGCTTTCGAGGAAGCTGCAGCTTGGTGGCAGCGTCAAAGGGAGGGACAATATCTCCCCCCGTCCCTGGTACTTCTGCCGAGCCGGATTTCCCTTGATTTCACCGTTGAAAGGTATCTCGGGTTTCGTGTTTCAGTTGACCCGGAAGAGTCCGCCCGGAGGGTGTCTAGACTCCGTGAGGACGCCGCCAGAATCCGGGCCTACATTGCCCGTGAAGACGCCGCTAAAGAAGAAAGGCGTCTGGCCCGGGAAAGGGGGAAAGGTAAAAGCAAAGTCGTTGCTACAAAAAAGAAAAAATCCCCCCGTGCCCAAGGACCCGTTATCATTGGAGCTCGCCAACGGACGCCATCTCCCGAGGTTTCATCCTCGGACGACGACTTCAACCCGTATGCCGAAGTTACCTCAGGGGGTGGTCCCTCGGGGGCTGGTCCTTCGGGAGCTAGTCCTTCGGGAGCTGGTCCCTCGGGAGCCGGTCCGTCCGGTACTCATCCAGCTGCAACCCCCAATGTCCAGGGGAGCAATGTTCCTAACAACCCAGCGAACCCTCCTGCTGCTAATAATCGGCCAAATCACCCCGGAACCCAAGATGATCCGGACTCTCCTATTAGCTGGGACGGTCCTCCTTCCCTTTGTTAGCTTTGTTTAGGTTTTTCAACTTTCAAAGTTGTAAATGTTGTAATCTTTAATCATAAGTTAATGATTTGATTGTCATATTGCCCTTCCTTTATATTTGTTCAAATATTCGTTTCAGTCGCTTATTCAAGCGTGCCTAGGTCGTCCTCCGGGTGCTTGTTCAAGCATCCCGTATATTCTTGCCCTAGCCCGCCGGGTGCTTATTCAAGCGTTCCCGGATCGACTTGCTCTAGCCCCCCGAGCGCTTGTTCAAGCGGCCGGGGTTAACTGTACTTAAGAGAAAATACTAACTCGAAAGATAATCTTCATAAATAAAATGAGAAAATGCAACTGCGGGCCACGGGACAACCCAGGCTCAATCCTGGCCAGGGGTCCCAGTGCCGCTTCTCTGCCATCGTCCTAGGCATAATCCATGCCAGAGGGATGAATACATAGGAAAATCTAAGCATAGTACCTACGTAGGTTTGCAATATTCCAGTGTCTCGGGACCTTCTTCCCGGCCTTGTCCTGCAGTTCATAACTTCCCCCGGGGTGGGCTGCTACCACCTTGTAAGGCCCCTCCCAGTTGGGGGCTAACTTCCCGCTTGCAACCTGCTGGCTTTTGTCATTCCGGCGCATTACCCACTCCCCCGGGATAAACTGCTCTTTGCGAACCCTTCTGTCATGGTATTTCTTGACCCGTTCCTTCACCCGGGCCTCATGCAGGGCTGCTTTTTCTCGCTTCTCTTCCAGTAAATCTAGATCCAGGAGTCGGTCGTTCTGGTTTGTCTGCTCATCCGGGAGCTTTGATCGGAGGCTGGGAACTCCGATTTCAGCCGGGATGACCGCCTCCGCCCCATAAACCAAGCTATAGGGGGACTCGCCTGTAGCGGAGCTCTCTGTCGTTCTACTTGCCCATAAGACACTTGGGAGTTCATCAACCCAGTTTCCTCTTGCCCCCTGGAGTCGCGTCTTGATCCCGTTAACCAAGGTCCTATTGGTCACTTCAACTTGCCCGTTAGCCTGTGGGTGATAGACCGAGGTCAACTTCTGTTCAATCCCGTACTCCTTGCACCAGGTCTTGAAAGGATCATTCTCGAACTGCGCCCCGTTATCTGTCACTATGAACCGGGGAATTCCGTAGCGACAGATGATGTTCTTCCAGCAGAATTTTACGCACGTACTTCCCCTAATGTTTGTCAGAGGAGCAGCTTCTACCCATTTGCTGAAATAGTCAACTGCCACTATCAAATACTTGAAACCTCCCGGAGCAGTTGGAAAGGGGCCTACCAGGTCCAAACCCCATCGGATGAAGGGCCAAGTTCCTGATATCCCGATCAACTCCCCCTGTGGCACATGGATCAGGGGTGCAAATTTCTGGCACTGCTGACAGGAGCGGACTGCCTTTTGAGCATCCTCAAATAGCGTTGGCCAGTAATACCCCGTGCACATGATCTTCCGAGCTACTGTCCGGGCCCCTTGATGGCTTCCATTAGGGCCCTCGTGAACTTCTTTCAAAAGGTGGCGTGCTTCCTCTCCATCCACACACTTCAACCAAGGTTGGAGATATCCCTTCCGGATTAACTCCCCGTCCAGGACGGCATACCGGGGTGCTTTGACCCGGATTTTCCGGGCCTTCACCTTGTCGTCTGGCAGCGTTCCATTCTCCAAGTACTCCCGGATGGGTGTAATCCAAGATTCGGCTTCACGCACTGCCGCAACTTGGCTTGGCTGCTCATATCCCCGGATTGATGCCATCTCCATATACAGATTCCGGTCCTGACTTGGCTTGAGCTCTGAGGAAGCCAACTTGCTTAATGCATCCGCTTGACAGTTTTCCTCCCGGGGGACCTGTGTTAGGTTCACCCGGAGGAAACCCTGTATCATCAACTTCACCGCCTCCAAATATTTCTGCAAACTTCTTTCTTTTGCTTCATACTCCCCATTCACTTGCTGGACCACAATGGCCGAATCGCTGTAAGCCTGTATCACTTTGGCACCTGTCTCCCGGGCTAGGCGTAATCCGGCAAGGAGAGCTTCATATTCAGCTTCATTATTGGTGGTTTTAAACTCAAACTACAACGCATACCGATACTCCTTGCCACCAGGACTGACCAGCACTACCCCGGCACCGCTCCCCCCGGCATGGGAGGAACCATCCACGTGTAACTTCCATTCCGGTTCCGTTTCTCCCGGGTCCTCCACTGTGTTTTCCGCCATCTCAACCAAGAAATCAGCCAAAGCCTGGCCCTTGATAGACTTCCTGGCTTGATAAGTAATTTCGTGCTCTCCCAACTCTATCGCCCACTTCATCATTCGGCCAGATGCCTCTGGTTTCAGCATGACTTGCTTAAGTGGGTGATTTGTGAGAACTGTGATAGGATGACCCTGAAAGTATGGGCGAAGTCTCCGGGACGCGTGCACCAATGCCAGCAGCAAACGTTCTAGTGAAGAATAACGCGTCTCCGGTCCTTGAAGAGCCCTACTTACAAAATACACCGGGCTCTGCGCTCTCCCAGACCCTCGAACCAAGGCCGCACTTATAGCCTGATCCGTGGCTGCCAGATACAAAAACAATTCTTCCCCCGGGACCGGTTTGGACAAAGTAGGGAGTTTACCCAGGTGCTCCTTCAACTCCTTGAAAGCTCGCTCGCACTCGGGAGTCCATTCGAACTTCTTTGCTCGCCTCAAAATGTTGAAAAAAGGCAACTGCTTCTCTGCTCCCCGGGACAAGAATCTGCTTAACGCCGCCAGGGACCCGGTTAAGCGCTGTACATCTTTCACCTTGCTCGGGGAGGGCATGCTCAGGATCGCTTCAACCTTTTCCGGGTTCACGTCAATTCCTCGGTTTGACACCATATATCCCAAAAACTTGCCTGCCGCCACCCCGATGGTACTCTTCTCCGGGCTTAGCTTCAAATTTACCTCTCTCAACACGACGAAAAGCTCCCGGAGATCGTCCAAAAAAGCGTCATGAGTCCTGCTTTTGATCACTAGTTGGTAGCCTGTTATAGCTTCCACTAGTTGGTCAATGGAGGGCAACGGGTAACTGTCTTTTGGGCAGCACTTGTTTAAATCTGTAAAATCGATACACATCCTCCATGACCCGTCATGCTTTTTCACTAGGACCGGGTTGGCGATCCATTCAGGATAAGTAATTTCTTCTACCATTCCTGCATCCAGCATCCTTCTCACCTCCGCCCGGACGAATTCTACCCGATCTGCTGCCAAGGCTCTTTCCTTTTGCCTTATGGGCTTTAAATCCGGGTAGACATTCAACCGGTGGATGGCGAACTCCTCTGGTATCCCTGTTAAATCTTCCGTTCCCCACGAGAACACATCCTCATATTCCTTTAACAGCTTCCGGAGCTCGTCCTTCACCCTCTCCGGGAGGTGCTTTCCGATACTCACCCTCCCCCGGGATCCCACTTCCATGTCCTCCACTTCAAAAGAGGCCGGGTCCCCATGCACGGCTCCCACCGTGCTATCCTTCCCAGAACACTCCCCGGCTCCCACCGTTCTTTCTGATCCTCCATTCTTGGCTTCCTTCATTGCGGTGAGCATGCAGCTGCGGGCGGTCGTTTGATTGCCAATGACCGATGCAATTCCTTGGTCCGTTGGGAACTTCATGGTTAGATGGTAGGGCGAACATATCGCCCGGGCCTGCGTCAACCAGGGGCGACCTATGATCATGTTGTACGGGGAAGAGGCGTTGATGACCGCGAAGTTACATAGGACAGTGCACCTCTTGTTAATATCCAGATGATCAACAAGGGTCACCCGTAGCGCTATGACACCCAGCGGGTGAACTGTGCGCCCCGTAAAGCCTGACAACGGGGACAAGCATGGCTTCAAATTCTGTCGACCAATGTTCAATTGATCGAAGCAATCAGCAAACATAACTTCTACACTGCTCCCATCGTCCACAAAGACTCGCTTTATCACCACCCCTTCTACTTCAGCTGAGATCACCATCGGGTCCGAGTGAGGTACTTGGGCCGGAACTGCATCCTTTTCTGAGAACGTGATTGTCTCATCATGTTTAAACCTTTTTCCCTGGATCTCCCCCGGGGGGACATATCTACTCTTGGCCTTTACCGCCGACAGGGTTCGTGCTCCATCCCCCACTATCCCGTTGATCACGTTTATCATCCGAGGTGCTCCGGGTCCCGGAACTCCTGGTCTGGGTGCTTGTGGGGCGGGGTTAGGAGCAACGTTGGTTTCCGCGGGGCGGTTGCCACCCTGGCCCTGGCCTCGGTTGTTCCTCCAGTTACGTTTCCTTCCTTGACCTGCCGGGGCAGCCGCCGGGTGTGCTTCACCTGCTACACAGTCCCGAAGCTGACCCCGCTCCACCAACTTCTGAATATCCGTCCGCAAGACACGGCAGCCTTCTGTCGTGTGACCATAAGACTTGTGGAACTCACACCATTTCTGGGCATTTGCCGGGGCCGGGACCCCTTGTATAACTGGGGGATCCGTGAAAAGGCCCCGGTGAATGGCCAAAATCTCCGTTTTGGTCTTGGAGAGTGGAGTATATGTTGGCCTGACCACTAACGTCTGTCCTCCCGGCGCAGGTGCTGCACCCTGGGCCGGGGGGCGTCTTGCTGCCTCCGGGCGGGGCTCCTGGTGAGGAGTGGCCCGGAGTGTAGTTGCTTGGGTCGCTGTGGCCGTAATCACCCGCTGCTCAAAGAAACCGACTGTGTTCATCCGAGTGTGGTTAGCTTCATGCACAGTGCAATGCATCTCAACTGTCAACTGGAGATGGTAGAAAGTTCCTGGCATGTTCTTCATCAACTCAATGTAGAACATCTCGTCTCTCAGCCCATTGACAAAGTTTCCAATCAGGGCCTTCTCATGCAAGTGCCTATCCTGGACCTTCATGGACTCAGCAATATACCGGACATAATATTGCCAAGTAGACTCCGTCTCCAGCTGCCGCATGGCCAAGACCGTGGCCAGGTTGACAAAGTTGGTTTTCATTGCTGCATATCTGTGGACCAGGACCGTGGCAAAGTCCCAGAAAGTCTTCAATGAGCCCTGCGGAAGGCTTTTGATCCAACTCAAGCAGTTGCCCCGGAGGTAAGAAGGCAACAACTTGCACTGCAACGGCTCCTCAATGTCCCGGGCCCCCATGACACTGAGGTAGGTGTGAACAAACTCCTCTGGATCCCCGTCCCCGTTGTACGTCGGAACCCCATCAGGCGCTTTAGTGCCCACCGGCCACTTATAGTTCAACACCTCTGGAACCCACGGGGAGTGAGGAATCATGCCCCGCCTACCAATAAGCCTCGTCAAACGATCTTCAATGGACCCGTTGTTAAACGGGGTGTTGTATCCACCATAAAATGGTTGTGCCTGCGGGTTCAGACCTCCTGGAAACTGCTGCTGCCCTGGAAACATCTGCTGAACGAGAGGCATCTGCTGCCCTGGAGGCATCTGCTGACCCGGGGGCATCTGCTGACCCGGGGGCATCTGCTGATATCCAGGACCACCTCTCCCATTCTTCTCCAGGTCCACTACTTCGGGCACCTTGTTGGGTGCTGCTGCCTTAGCTGCCTTCCATGCCCGAAACTCCCCAAATTCCTCCGCATTGGTATGAATCGTCTCCGGGTCTCGGCGCTCCGGGTCTTCTTCTCCGGAATCGAAATACTCCGGTTCGGATTCACAGCCTTCTCCGAACGTCTCCTGGTCCTGCCTTTCCTTTTCTTGCCGGGCCTTCTCCCTATGCTCCTTCTGCATCTCCCTGAGAGTACGCTCCGGCACCTTCTTCTTCCCTTGGCGCTTCTCAGCGGCCGCGCGGGCGATCTCCTTGCGTGCCCGCTCCTTCTCCTCAGCCGCCTTCCGCGTCGCCTGGGCAACCGCGGCCCTTTTAGTTTTAGGACCGCCTTCTGCCTGATTGGCTTTGGAAGAGGGTTCTTCCACCGTCTTTTTAGGTCTACCGCGGGGCATGACGAAGCCGATCCCACTGGGCGTGCCAACTGATGCTTCCAGTAAGCTCCGGGATACCAGCTCCGGTACAAGGTGATCCGGGGGAAAGCTGGAATCCTAGCCCGCGGCCAATCTCTCACCTGAACCCTGCAAAACAAAGCCCCCGGGGTCTCCCGAGGGTAGACGCTCCGGCGTGATGATGAAGGTAGGGCTTTTTACAGAGAAGAGAGAATATGAATAAATATAGAGAGTATTTAAGTCTGATAAAAAACATACCTATTACTGTTGGTCGCTCCTCTATTTATAATGGAGAGGATCAGAGAGGGTTTTAAGCTAAGTGGTCCTTACCCCGGGTGTGTCCAAGATAGCTGATGTAATGAGAGGACCACTGCTAGGCTTAACCCTTTCTTCTCCTTTGCCAGTATATCCGCTGGACCAGGATATGGGCCTTAGCCCATATCACCAATGCAAAAGGCCTTCTATTTATAGTGTAAGCTGTGGTAAAATTATAGGTAATTAATTAGGTTTATGCTGACGTCATTTCAAAGGTGGCTAATGCATGGTCATTTTTTTCTTTTGTATTCATTATAACCCTAGCTAGTTGTACAATGAGCCATCCATCTCACGAGAAAAATAGATTATTATGTAGATATTTTTTAATTAATAAAGATCTGGAGTTGAGTTATTAATGAAAGATCAAAATTTGATTATTATTCTATAGAGCGAAACCATCTCCTCAGTTCAATATTTTTTATGAAAGTATATTCGGTTTTTTATATATAAAAAAAATATTTGTATACCTATGAATCTACTTAAGCTACTGTTATAATAAAATACTACGCTATAAAACGTTACATCAGTTCATGATCCTCATTAATTTCCGTTTCAATATGCTATGTTTGGGTTTTTAGTCGATAATAGAAAAGTGGTTAGAATTAATAAGAGAAGTGGTTAGAATTAATAAGAGAAGTGAATTAAAATTGAGACGTCACATTTAGAAAACTAGCTAGGGTCATGTGTTTTTAAAATTAATAATAGAAGTGAATTAAAATTGATAGAACACGTGTAGAAAACTAGGGAAATGTGTGTTCTAAGAGCAAGTCCAACAGTTTCTTCATTCACATTCTCTATAATAGGCAAGCAAACCTCATATTTCCTATATTTTTTTGCCTCAACTCCAACAGTTTCTCCATTTTTCATTCCCTAAAATTTATTACTAACATTTAATACTACATATTTATCCAATTTTCTTCTATTTTTAAAGTCATATATTTAATAAGTTCAAATAATAATGAACAAACAAATAATGAACGTATAATAAAAGTTATAATAATATTTCATATTTGACATTACTTACTCCATAATATAAAATTATAAAAATATATTTTATAAAAATAACACATTACGAATTACAATAGTATTATGAATAATTAGACTCATCTCTTTTTAATTATTTATTACAAGTTATTTTGTTTCAATCATTAAAATAAAATGTTTGCCAAAAGAAAATTTTAGTTTAGACGTTATGACTTATAAACAAACGTCAAAATAAATATATATGAACTTAAAATTTAGTAAATTTATATTGAAAAATAGATTATACTTGAATATTAAATATCAATAGATATGTACATGTAAAAATAGTCATATGAAATCTTATTACAATCGTCTTTATGCATATTTTTAGAATATGTATTTTTTATAAAATTTTATTGTAATTATTTTGAGATATTATCATTTAAAATTATTGAAGAGAAACAATTAATGAATGAAATAACAAAAAGCAATGCAAGTAACATAGAATTTTGCTTCTCCAAATCTTCTCCCTCATTCTCTAAATTTGGAGAATCAAACCTTCTCTCTCTTTAATTTTCCTATTACGGAGAATGGGATGGAAAATCTGTTGGAGTTCAAAAAAGGCTCAAATTCTCCATATTTGAGAAAACTTGCTATTATAGCAAAGCTGTTGGACTGTCAAGTTCAGTCTGCGATCGGGTCTAACCCGAATACCATGTGTGCTGAGGGGCCGGGATGAGCCATCCTGGATGGTGAGGCCACACACACCATACAAATTATATTTTCAAGGCTCATAAACCATGCATTTTATTTTTAGGGGTCACAAACTATATGTTTTGAATTTTTATGGGGCATATTTTACACTTTAATCTTATTCCGTATGTGTGATTTGGTTTTTTTAAAATTTGCTTTAATTAGTTAATGAATTTAGTCCAAGCGGAATAAGTAGGTTTTTTTGATATTTTTACGAAAGTCTCATATTAAGTTTTATGAAACTTTTCTTTATTTCATACATGATAATTTTTTTATTTTTTATGAAAGGAAAATTGTATATCATATTCAAGGTGCTGGAAAACGTCCAGCAACGTTTGAAAAAAGGAACTGTGGAGTATAATTCCACTCTACATAATCCGAGCTATTATTTTTCCCTATGCTAGCTACCATATGGGCATCCGTATTTTCGTTTCTTGGTATCCAGCATGGAAAATTAAGGCCTTGTTGCACAAATTCTGCTCGAATCTCCTCAGTGATTGAGTGGCATAATTCTGGGGCATCCAAGTCTTCATGTATGATCTGCATTAGGCTCAACGAGTCTCCCATAATAGCTACATCGGACCATTGGAGATATGCCGCCATTCTCAGTGCTTCTCTCAGTGCTTCTGCTTCCACAAACATGGGGTCTCGTACATCCATTATTTCTCTGCTCACAGCCCGAACAAAAGACCCATCCGTAACCACTGCCACTGCCACTACGATGCTTAAATCAGAAAGTTGTTGGGGAGAATTGCTCTGTAGTGAACAGTGTCTGGAGAACATACCTCTCTCCTTGGATATTAGTGAGGTATATATTTATAGAAAGGAACCGGGGCCTGGTCAGTCACATCGCGAGGCTGGGTTGTCTGGAAGATGCTCCTGCTAGACCAGGTAGGATTCTAGTCTGCGATCGGGTCTAACCCGAATACCATGAGTGCTGAGGGGCCGGGATGAGCCATCCTGGATGGTGAGGCCACACACCATATAAATTATATTTTCAGGGGTCATGAACCATGCATTTTATTTTTTAGGGGTCACAAACTATATGTTTTGAATTTTTATGGGGCATATTTTACACTTTAATCTTATTCCGTATGTGTGATTTGGTTTTTTGAAAATTTGCTTTAATTAGTCAATGAATTTAGTCCAAGCGGAATAAGTAGGTTTTTTTTGATATTTTTACGAAGGTCTCATATTAAGTTTTATGAAACTTTTCTTTATTTCATACATGATAATTTTTGTTCGTTTAGTAAAAAGAAAAAAAAACAAGGACATGTTTTACTTAAATGTTGCAAGATTTGTCAAAAAATATTAAAATATGTTAATTACTATTGAAGAAAATAAAATAAAACATCCATGTGAGAAAGAATGATGTAGTAAAGTTATATATATATATATATTCTTTTTTCAATTACAGGTTATATATTTTCTCTATCGTAATTGCTTGTGTGTTTCAGTGTTCCTGGTTTCATGAAATTGATGATGACATTTGTGTTAATTAATAGTTCTGAATAAGTTTGGATCATCAATTTTATCCATTCCCTCCATTTTTCTTGTCTCTAATCAAACATAGGGATTAGAGAAAAACACTCACCTCACTAATCCATTGACAAATTCACTATAAATTTCCAACATATATACCATCCTTAAATATTCACTCAAATATTTTCAGAAAAAAAAAAACAAAAATGGCAAGCTCGAAGCTCATCTTCGCAACCCTAGCGTCGCTCGTGATCTTTCTCTCGCTTCTCCACGTGTCCACGGCTCAACAGAAGGGCGGCGCCCTATACCCCTCCGATCCAAAAATAGTGGCCCTCGGGAAGTTCGCCGTCGATGAAAACAACAGGAAGACGAAGCAAGGTCTCGCATTCTGGCATGTGGCTAATATTGATGGTGCCGGAAAAGTCGATAATTCAAAAATGACATACATGTTGAATGTTATGGTTTATGATAATGCAACTCCGACTGAGTTTTATGCAGTTGTTGACGACTATGCAACTGGTGCCAAGGAGCTTGTATCTTTTTCCAAAGTCAAAGCCTAATTTCAAGCACAAAATTTTGTTTATATTGTTGTTGAGTTGTTGAAAGTTACTCATCGCAATAATTAATAGATTTATGGTTTAGAATGTTTTGTTGAAATTTTTGAAAGAGATAATTAATTCCTCTTTGATGTTATATACATTTAAATTGGGTGTTTTGAAAATTTTTAGAAATTGTGCATGAAATGGGTTTGTTGAAATTTTTAGAAGTTGTAAAATTGACTAAATGTTTTAAAATTTTGAATATGGACCTTCAGCTTTCATGCAACATAAACCAGGGATACAAATCAAGCCGCATACTATTCTAAAACCCATACAATATGTAGTTAATTAAATTTATTAATATATGTGATAAAGGTTACTATTCGTAATTAATAATTACGAACACCATGCATCGCATGGCGCAGCCATCTTAGAATAAATAGTATGATTGTTCGTAGTTTTAGTTGAATATATATAGTTATTATTTTAATTGTTTGTTTATCATTAAGCCGCCGCACAAGGTTGTTTTAGTTCACATAATTTGTACTTTAATATTGTATTTCTTATGCAATGCAGTAGAGAATATAATAAATAATTCCACATGCTTCTCTTCATTTCTCTTATCCTTCTTAATTAATTAGAGCGCTAGCAATAATCATACTTAATTTTGTAAACAAAAGCGGTTCCATCACAAAACGTCATATATTCATCATGATATTGTTACATTCAGAAAAGAAAAGAAAAACATTATATTATATTCCTCCAATTGGTTATAATATATCATCAGATAGCTTACACAAGCTTTATTTATATGGTTTTATTCAGTTCTTAACGTGATCACGATATCATTGATCAACCACATCTTAGTACGGGCGCTGGCCTTTAATGTTACCCGGGGGATCGTAGTTGCAGATAACGTAGACCCAACCATCGGCACACTGAACCTTAGCGCAACCCAAACGAACCGACTTCCTCCACACAACTTGGGTGTA
Organism: Sherardia arvensis; assembly: GCA_948330725.1. Taxonomy (NCBI): domain Eukaryota; kingdom Viridiplantae; phylum Streptophyta; class Magnoliopsida; order Gentianales; family Rubiaceae; genus Sherardia; species Sherardia arvensis. Next base: position 3,389,777 of record OX415238.1, on the reverse strand, counting down.
GTGTCTGCAGGCCTTTCCTGCAGCGCACGTGTTGGCCTGGTAGTTATAGTCGGCTTTCTCCCCGACCCACATCGACACCGCCCGCCGCCCGGTCATGTCCCGAAAACCGTAGGCTAGATTTTCTCCGTAACGGCCTCTAGAGTGCACCAGATTGTTACATGAGTTCGCATTTCGAACCCGATTCGCGTAGGCTTGAGCGTACTTTACGAGAGTCTGGTCCCAGGTGAAGCCCGGGAGCCCGGCTCCGACTTGATTACGGGCTTGGTTATGAGCGTCGACGAAGCTGCCTCCGGTAGAGTTTTGGGCAAAGCTGAGATTAATGCATGAAGCAAGGGCTAAACAGATGAAAACAAGATCCAGAGATCTCATCTTGGAAACTCTGGCTTAAAGATGGGTTGATGATTTGGTTCATGCAAAAGGCCTTCTATTTATAGTGTAAGCTGTGGTAAAATTATAGGTAATTAATTAGGTTTATGCTGACGTCATTTCAAAGGTGGCTAATGCATTGTCATTTTTTTCTTTTGTATTCATTATAACCCTAGCTAGTTGTACAATGAGCCATCCATCTCACGAGAAAAATAGATTATTATGTAGATATTTTTTAATTAATAAAGATCTAGAGTTGAGTTATTAATGAAAGAGCAGAATTTGATTATTATTCTATAGAGCGAAACCATCTCCTCCATTCAATATTTTTTATGAAAGTATATTCGGTTTTTTATATATAAAAAAAATATTTGTATACCTATGAATCTACTTAAGCTACTGTTATAATAAAATACTACGCTATAAAACGTTACATCAGTTCATGATCCTCATTAATTTCAGTTTCAATATGCTATGTTTGGGTTTTTAGTCGATAATAGAAAAGTGGTTAGAAAATTAATAAGAGAAGTGGTTAGAATTAATAAGAGAAGTGAATTAAAATTGAGACGTCACATTTAGAAAACTAGCTAGGGTCATGTGTGTTTAAAATTAATAATAGAAGTGAATTAAAATTGATAGAACACGTGTAGAAAACTAGGGAAATGTGTGTTCTAAGAGCAAGTCCAACAGTTTCTTCATTCACATTCTCTATAATAGGCAAGCAAACCTCATATTTCCTATATTTTTTTGCCTCAACTCCAACAGTTTCTCCATTTTTCATTCCCTAAAATTTATTACTAACATTTAATACTACATATTTATCCAATTTTCTTCTATTTTTAAAGTCATATATTTAATAAGTTCAAATAATAATGAACAAACAAATAATGAACGTATAATAAAAGTTATAATAATATTTCATATTTGACATTACTTACTCCATAATATAAAATTATAAAAATATATTTTATAAAAATAACACATTACGAATTACAATAGTATTATGAATAATTAGACTCATCTCTTTTTAATTATTTATTACAAGTTATTTTGTTTCAATCATTAAAATAAAATGTTTGCCAAAAGAAAATTTTAGTTTAGACGTTATGACTTATAAACAAACGTCAAAATAAATATATATGAACTTAAAATTTAGTAAATTTATATTGAAAAATAGATTATACTTGAATATTAAATATCAATAGATATGTACATGTAAAAATAGTCATATGAAATCTTATTACAATCGTCTTTATGCATATTTTTAGAATATGTATTTTTGATAAAATTTTATTGTAATTATTTTGAGATATTATCATTTAAAATTATTGAAGAGAAATAATTAATGAATGAAATAACAAAAAGCAATGCAAGTAACATAGAATTTTGCTTCTCCAAATCTTCTCCCTCATTCTCTAAATTTGGAGAATCAAACCTTCTCTCTCTTTAATTTTCCTATTACGGAGAATGGGATGGAGAATCTGTTGGAGTTCAAAAAAGGCTCAAATTCTCCATATTTGAGAAAACTTGCTATTATAGCAAAGCTGTTGGACTGTCAAGTTCAGTCTGCGATCGGGTCTAACCCGAATACCATGTGTGCTGAGGGGCCGGGATGAGCCATCCTGGATGGTGAGGCCACACACCATACAAATTATATTTTCAAGGGTCATAAACCATGCATTTTATTTTTAGGGGTCACAAACTATATGTTTTGAATTTTTATGGGGCATATTTTACACTTTAATCTTATTCCGTATGTGTGATTTGGTTTTTTGAAAATTTGCTTTAATTAGTTAATGAATTTAGTCCAAGCGGAATAAGTAGGTTTTTTTGATATTTTTACGAAAGTCTCATATTAAGTTTTATGAAACTTTTCTTTATTTCATACATGATAATTTTTTTATTTTTTATGAAAGGAAAATTGTATATCATATTCAAGGTGCTGGAAAACGTCCAGCAACGTTTGAAAAAAGGAACTGTGGAGTATAATTCCACTCTACATAATCCAAGCTATTATTTTTACCTATGCTAGCTACCATATGGGCATCCGTATTTTCGTTTCTTGGTATCCAGCATGGCAAATTAAGGCCTTGTTGCACAAATTCTGCTCGAATCTCCTCAGTGATTGAGTGGCATAATTCTGGGGCATCCAAGTCTTCATGTATGATCTGCATTAGGCTCAACGAGTCTCCCATAATAGCTACATCGGACCATTGGAGATATGCCGCCATTCTCAGTGCTTCTCTCAGTGCTTCTGCTTCCACAAACATGGGGTCTCGTACATCCATTATTTCTCTGCTCACAGCCCGAACAAAAGACCCATCCGTAACCACTGCCACTGCCACTACGATGCTTAAATCAGAAAGTTGTTGGGGAGAATTGCTCTGTAGTGAACAGTGTCTGGAGAACATACCTCTCTCCTTGGATATTAGTGAGGTATATATTTATAGAAAGGAACCGGGGCCTGGTCAGTCACATCGCGAGGCTGGGTTGTCTGGAAGATGCTCCTGCTAGACCAGGTAGGATTCTAGTCTGCGATCGGGTCTAACCCGAATACCATGAGTGCTGAGGGGCCGGGATGAGCCATCCTGGATGGTGAGGCCACACACCATATAAATTATATTTTCAGGGGTCATGAACCATGCATTTTATTTTTTAGGGGTCACAAACTATATGTTTTGAATTTTTATGGGGCATATTTTACACTTTAATCTTATTCCGTATGTGTGATTTGGTTTTTTGAAAATTTGCTTTAATTAGTCAATGAATTTAGTCCAAGCGGAATAAGTAGGTTTTTTTTGATATTTTTACGAAGGTCTCATATTAAGTTTTATGAAACTTTTCTTTATTTCATACATGATAATTTTTGTTCGTTTAGTAAAAAGAAAAAAAAACAAGGACATGTTTTACTTAAATGTTGCAAGATTTGTCAAAAAATATTAAAATATGTTAATTACTATTGAAGAAAATAAAATAAAACATCCATGTGAGAAAGAATGATGTAGTAAAGTTATATATATATATATATATTCTTTTTTCAATTACAGGTTATATATTTTCTCTATCGTAATTGCTTGTGTGTTTCAGTGTTCCTGGTTTCATGAAATTGATGATGACATTTGTGTTAATTAATAGTTCTGAATAAGTTTGGATCATCAATTTTATCCATTCCCTCCATTTTTCTTGTCTCTAATCAAACATAGGGATTAGAGAAAAACACTCACCTCACTAATCCATTGACAAATTCACTATAAATTTCCAACATATATACCATCCTTAAATATTCACTCAAATATTTTCAGAAAAAAAAAAACAAAAATGGCAAGCTCGAAGCTCATCTTCGCAACCCTAGCGTCGCTCGTGATCTTTCTCTCGCTTCTCCACGTGTCCACGGCTCAACAGAAGGGCGGCGCCCTATACCCCTCCGATCCAAAAATAGTGGCCCTCGGGAAGTTCGCCGTCGATGAAAACAACAGGAAGACGAAGCAAGGTCTCGCATTCTGGCATGTGGCTAATATTGATGGTGCCGGAAAAGTCGATAATTCAAAAATGACATACATGTTGAATGTTATGGTTTATGATAATGCAACTCCGACTGAGTTTTATGCAGTTGTTGACGACTATGCAACTGGTGCCAAGGAGCTTGTATCTTTTTCCAAAGTCAAAGCCTAATTTCAAGCACAAAATTTTGTTTATATTGTTGTTGAGTTGTTGAAAGTTACTCATCGCAATAATTAATAGATTTATGGTTTAGAATGTTTTGTTGAAATTTTTGAAAGAGATAATTAATTCCTCTTTGATGTTATATACATTTAAATTGGGTGTTTGACAAATGAAAATTGTGCATGAAATGGGTTTGTTGAAATTTTTAGAAGTTGTAAAATTGACTAAATGTTTTAAAATTTTGAATATGGACCTTCAGCTTTCATTCAACATAAACCAGGGATACAAATCAAGCCGCATACTATTCTAAAACCCATATAATATGTAGTTAATTAAATTTATTAATATATGTGATAAAGGTTACTATTTGTAATTAATAATTACGAACACCATGCATCGCATGGCGCAGCCATCTTAGAATAAATAGTATGATTGTTCGTAGTTTTAGTTGAATATATATAGTTATTATTTTAATTGTTTGTTTATCATTAAGCCGCCGCACAAGGTTGTTTTAGTTCACATAATTTGTACTTTAATATTGTATTTCTTATGCAATGTAGTAAAGAATATAATAAATAATTCCACATGCTTCTCTTCATTTCTCTTATCCTTCTTAATTAATTAGAGCGCTAGCAATAATCATACTTAATTTTGTAAACAAAAGCGGTTCCATCACAAAACGTCATATATTCATCATGATATTGTTACATTCAGAAAAGAAAAGAAAAACATTATATTATATTCCTCCAATTGGTTATAATATATCATCAGATAGCTTACACAAGCTTTATTTATATGGTTTTATTCAGTTCTTAACGTGATCACGATATCATTGATCAACCACATCTTAGTACGGGCGCTGGCCTTTAATGTTACCCGGGGGATCGTAGTTGCAGATAACGTAGACCCAACCATCGGCACACTGAACCTTAGCGCAACCCAAACGAACCGACTTCCTCCACACAACTTGGGTGTAGTGTCTGCAGGCCTTTCCTGCAGCGCACGTGTTGGCCTGGTAGTTATAGTCGGCTTTCTCCCCGACCCACATCGACACCGCCCGCCGCCCGGTCATGTCCCGAAAACCGTAGGCTAGATTTTCTCCGTAACGGCCTCTAGAGTGCACCAGATTGTTACACGAGTTCGCATTTCGAACCCGATTCGCGTAGGCTTGAGCGTACTTTACGAGAGTCTGGTCCCAGGTGAAGCCCGGGAGCCCGGCTCCGACTTGATTACGGGCTTGGTTATGAGCGTCGACGAAGCTGCCTCCGGTAGAGTTTTGGGCAAAGCTGAGATTAATGCATGAAGCAAGGGCTAAACAGATGAAAACAAGATCCAGAGATCTCATCTTGGAAACTCTGGCTTAAGGATGGGTTGATGATTTGGTTCATGCAAAAGGCCTTCTATTTATAGTGTAAGTTGTGGTAAAATTATAGGTAATTAATTAGGTTTATGCTGACGTCATTTCAAAGGTGGCTAATGCATTGTCATTTTTTTCTTTTGTATTCATTATAACCCTAGCTAGTTGTACAATGAGCCATCCATCTCACGAGAAAAATAGATTATTATGTAGATATTTTTTAATTAATAAAGATCTAGAGTTGAGTTATTAATGAAAGAGCAGAATTTGATTATTATTCTATAGAGCGAAACCACCTCCTCCATTCAATATTTTTTATGAAAGTATATTCGGTTTTTTATATATAAAAAAAATATTTGTATACCTATGAATCTACTTAAGCTACTGTTATAATAAAATACTACGCTATAAAACGTTACATCAGTTCATGATCCTCATTAATTTCCGTTTCAATATGCTATGTTTGGGTTTTTAGTCGATAATAGAAAAGTGGTTAGAATTAATAAGAGAAGTGGTTAGAATTAATAAGAGAAGTGAATTAAAATTGAGACGTCACATTTAGAGAACTAACTAGGGTCATGTGTGTTTAAAATTAATAATAGAAGTGAATTAAAATTGATAGAACACGTGTAGAAAACTAGGGAAATGTGTGTTCTAAGAGCAAGTCCAACAGTTTCTTCATTCACATTCTCTATAATAGGCAAGCAAACCTCATATTTCCTATATTTTTTTGCCTCAACTCCAACAGTTTCTCCATTTTTCATTCCCTAAAATTTATTACTAACATTTAATACTACATATTTATCCAATTTTCTTCTATTTTTAAATTCATATATTTAATAAGTTCAAATAATAATGAACAAACAAATAATGAACGTATAATAAAATTTATAATAATATTTCATATTTGACATTACTTACTCCATAATATAAAATTATAAAAATATATTTTATAAAAATAACACATTACGAATTACAATAGTATTATGAATAATTAGACCCTTCTCTTTTTAATTATTTATTACAAGTTATTTTGTTTCAATCATTAAAATAAAATGTTTGCCAAAAGAAAATTTTAGTTTAGACGTTATGACTTATAAACAAACGTCAAAATAAATATATATGAACTTAAAATTTAGTAAATTTATATTGAAAAATAGATTATACTTGAATATTAAATATCAATAGATATGTACATGTAAAAATAGTCATATGAAATCTTATTACAATCGTCTTTATGCATATTTTTAGAATATGTATTTTTGATAAAATTTTATTGTAATTATTTTGAGATATTATCATTTAAAATTATTGAAGAGAAACAATTAATGAATGAAATAACAAAAAGCAATGCAAGTAACATAGAATTTTGCTTCTCCAAATCTTCTCCCTCATTCTCTAAATTTGGAGAATCAAACCTTCTCTCTCTTTAATTTTCCTATTACGGAGAATGGGATGGAGAATCTGTTGGAGTTCAAAAAAGGCTCAAATTCTCCATATCTGAGAAAACTTGCTATTATAGCAAAGCTGTTGGACTGTCAAGTTCAGTCTGCGATCGGGTCTAACCCGAATACCATGTGTGCTGAGGGGCCGGGATGAGCCATCCTGGATGGTGAGGCCACACACCATACAAATTATATTTTCAAGGGTCATAAACCATGCATTTTATTTTTAGGGGTCACAAACTATATGTTTTGAAATTTTTATCGGGCATATTTTACACTTTAATCTTATTCCGTATGTGTGATTTGGTTTTTTGAAAATTTGCTTTAATTAGTTAATGAATTTAGTCCAAGCGGAATAAGTAGGTTTTTTTGATATTTTTACGAAAGTCTCATATTAAGTTTTATGAAACTTTTCTTTATTTCATACATGATAATTTTTTTATTTTTTAGGAAAGGAAAATTGTATATCATATTCAAGGTGCTGGAAAACGTCCAGCAACGTTTGAAAAAAGGAACTGTGGAGTATAATTCCACTCTACATAATCCGAGCTATTATTTTTCCCTATGCTAGCTACAATATGGGCATCCGTATTTTCGTTTCTTGGTATCCAGCATGGCAAATTAAGGCCTTGTTGCACAAATTCTGCTCGAATCTCCTCAGTGATTGAGTGGCATAATTCTGGGGCATCCAAGTCTTCATGTATGATCTGCATTAGGCTCAACGAGTCTCCCATAATAGCTACATCGGACCATTGGAGATATGCCGCCATTCTCAGTGCTTCTCTCAGTGCTTCTGCTTCCACAAACATGGGGTCTCGTACATCCATTATTTCTCTGCTCACAGCCCGAACAAAAGACCCATCTGTAACCACTGCCACTGCCACTACGATGCTTAAATCAGAAAGTTGTTGGGGAGAATTGCTCTGTAGTGAACAGTGTCAGGTGAACATACCTCTCTCCTTGGATATTAGTGAGGTATATATTTATAGAAAGGAACCGGGGCCTGGTCAGTCACATCGCGAGGCTGGGTTGTCTGGAAGATGCTCCTGCTAGGCCAGGTAGGATTCTAGTCTGCGATCGGGTCTAACCCGAATACCATGAGTGCTGAGGGGCCGGGATGAGCCATCCTGGATGGTGAGGCCACACACCATATAAATTATATTTTCAGGGGTCATGAACCATGCATTTTATTTTTTAGGGGTCACAAACTATATGTTTTGAATTTTTATGGGGCATATTTTACACTTTAATCTTATTCCGTATGTGTGATTTGGTTTTTTGAAAATTTGCTTTAATTAGTCAATGAATTTAGTCAAAGCGGAATAAGTAGGTTTTTTTTTATATTTTTACGAAGGTCTCATATTAAGTTTTATGAAACTTTTCTTTATTTCATACATGATAATTTTTGTTCGTTTAGTAAAAAGAAAAAAAAACAAGGACATGTTTTACTTAAATGTTGCAAGATTTGTCAAAAAATATTAAAATATGTTAATTACTATTGAAGAAAATAAAATAAAACATCCATGTGAGAAAGAATGATGTAGTAAAGTTATATATATATATATATTCTTTTTTCACTTACAGGTTATATATTTTCTCTATCGTAATTGCTTGTGTGTTTCAGTGTTCCTGGTTTCATGAAATTGATGATGACATTTGTGTTAATTAATAGTTCTGAATAAGTTTGGATCATCAATTTTATCCATTCCCTCCATTTTTCTTGTCTCTAATCAAACATAGGGATTAGAGAAAAACACTCTCACCTCACTAATCCATTGACAAATTCACTATAAATTTCCAACATATATACCATCCTTAAATATTCACTCAAATATTTTCAGAAAAAAAAAACAAAAATGGCAAGCTCGAAGCTCATCTTCGCAACCCTAGCGTCGCTCGTGATCTTTCTCTCGCTTCTCCACGTGTCCACGGCTCAACAGAAGGGCGGCGCCCTATACCCCTCCGATCCAAAAATAGTGGCCCTCGGGAAGTTCGCCGTCGATGAAAACAACAGGAAGACGAAGCAAGGTCTCGCATTCTGGCATGTGGCTAATATTGATGGTGCCGGAAAAGTGGATAATTCAAAAATGACATACATGTTGAATGTTATGGTTTATGATAATGCAACTCCGACTGAGTTTTATGCAGTTGTTGACGACTATGCAACTGGTGCCAAGGAGCTTGTATCTTTTTCCAAAGTCAAAGCCTAATTTCAAGCACAAAATTTTGTTTATATTGTTGTTGAGTTGTTGAAAGTTACTCATCGCAATAATTAATAGATTTATGGTTTAGAATGTTTTGTTGAAATTTTTGAAAGAGATAATTAATTCCTCTTTGATGTTATATACATTTAAATTGGGTGTTTGACAAATGAAAATTGTGCATGAAATGGGTTTGTTGAAATTTTTAGAAGTTGTAAAATTGACTAAATGTTTTAAAATTTTGAATATGGACCTTCAGCTTTCATGCAACATAAACCAGGGATACAAATCAAGCCGCATACTATTCTAAAACCCATATAATATGTAGTTAATTAAATTTATTAATATATGTGATAAAGGTTACTATTCGTAATTAATAATTACGAACACCATGCATCGCATGGCGCAGCCATCTTAGAATAAATAGTATGATTGTTCGTAGTTTTAGTTGAATATATATAGTTATTATTTTAATTGTTTGTTTATCATTAAGCCGCCGCACAAGGTTGTTTTAGTTCACATAATTTGTACTTTAATATTGTATTTCTTATGCAATGCAGTAGAGAATATAATAAATAATTCCACATGCTTCTCTTCATTTCTCTTATCCTTCTTAATTAATTAGAGCGCTAGCAATAATCATACTTAATTTTGTAAACAAAAGCGGTTCCATCACAAAACGTCATATATTCATCATGATATTGTTACATTCAGAAAAGAAAAGAAAAACATTATATTATATTCCTCCAATTGGTTATAATATATCATCAGATAGCTTACACAAGCTTTACTTATATGGTTTTATTCAGTTCTTAACGTGATCACGATATCATTGATCAACCACATCTTAGTACGGGCGCTGGCCTTTAATGTTACCCGGGGGATCGTAGTTGCAGATAACGTAGACCCAACCATCGGCACACTGAACCTTAGCGCAACCCAAACGAACCGACTTCCTCCACACAACTTGGGTGTAGTGTCTGCAGGCCTTTCCTGCAGCGCACGTGTTGGCCTGGTAGTTATAGTCGGCTTTCTCCCCGACCCACATCGACACCGCCCGCCGCCCGGTCATGTCCCGAAAACCGTAGGCTAGATTTTCTCCGTAACGGCCTCTAGAGTGCACCAGATTGTTACACGAGTTCGCATTTCAAACCCGATTCACGTAGGCTTGAGCGTACTTTACGAGAGTCTGGTCCCAGGTGAAGCCCGTCTTCTCACCGTCGCGGGGCGACAGCGAAATTGGCGTCCGGAAGTCGCCTCCGACCGGTCGCAGGTCCAGCGTCGTTAGGCGTGGATCTGGTCCACTTGTAGTGGTTGGGTCCGCTTTGACGGAGCACGGTTTCGGGCAGTTCGATTGGGAGCGGCGGCGACCCGCTCCCGGATCTGTGCATGCCGTCCGGCGGGCTGGCAGGGCGGATCTGGTCGGCCGGATTGTGGCCGTTGACCTAGCAAGTCTCGGGTTCTAGAACTGTAGTTTTGCAAAAGAGAGAGATGGTTTCGGGTATAAGTGAGGGAGGGGAGGTTTCAAACGAAAAGGAAGGTGTCGAGGGAGACCGCTAGCCGGTGAAAGCACCGGCGGTCTCAACTGTATAAAGTGGATATGGCTTTTCTTTGGGAGAGAAAAAGGGCGTTAAGATGTATTTGAAAAACACACACATACACGCACTCAAGGTGTATTTGAGAAACACACATGTACACACACTCAAGGTGTTTTTGAAAAATACACATATATACGCACTCAAAGTGTATTTTAAAAAACACACACGTACACGCACTCAAGGTGTATTTGAAAAACACACACATACACGCACTCAAGGTGTAGTTGAAAAACACACATATACACGCACTCAACGTATATTTGAAAAACACACACATACACGTATATAAGGTGTATTTGAAAAACACACATCCACGTATATAAGGTGTATTTGAAAAACACACACATACACGCACTCAAGGTGTATTTGAAAAACACACACATTGATACGAGTATAAATGGATAACTAGGTTAATTAGGAATTATTCTCTTACCACGAATTTTCTTATAAATATGTGTATTAATTTTAGTAAGATTTTAATTATTTTCCATAATAGTCATAGAATTAGAATTATTATTATTTCCAAATTAATGTTAGAATTGTGATTTTATTTGAGGTTTTGAATATAAGCCCCAGCCTTGTAATTTGGGGGAGATTTATTATAAAGAAAAAAGAGGTTTTCCGGATTAATTGACAGTTGTTCAATTTCAAGATTCAGTTGAGTCGCCCATGACAGGTGTTCGTGGTTTTTAGTTAATTGGCTAACAGCAGTTCAAGCGATTTTCATATCCCAAAAGAAATTTATATATATTCCGCTGCAGCAAAGTAAATTACTGAGAAAATACGCATCACACATACACGCACTCAAAGTGTATTTGAAAAACACACAAACACATTCAAGGTGTATTTAAAAAACACACACACATTCGAAGTGTATTTCTAACACACACATATACACAAACTCAAGGTGTATTTAAAAATACACACACTCAAGGTGTATTTAAAAAACACACACATACATGCACTCAAGGTGTATTTGAAAAGCACACACATACATGCACTCAAGGTGTATTTGAAAAACACACAAATACTCGCACTCAAGGTGTATTTGAAAAACACAATAACACATTCAAGGTATATTTGAAAAACACACACATACACGCACTCAAGGTGTATTTAAAAAACACACATGTACACACACTCAATGTAGTTTTAAAACACAAACAAATACACACATTCAAGGTGTATTTTTAAAAACAAACACGTATATACACAATCAAGGTGTATATAAAAAACACGCACATACACACACCCGAGGTATATTTAAAAACACACACACACACGTACACACACTTGAGGTGTCTTTAAAAAACACACACTCAATGTGTATTTCCAAAACACACAATACATACAATACAGGCACTCAAGGTGTATTTAAAAAACACACATACACGAACTTAAGGTGTATTTGAAAAACACACACATACACGCACTCAAGGTGTATTTGAAAAACACACACAGACACGCACTCAATGTGTATTTGAAAAACACACACATACACGCACTCAAGGTGTATTTGAAAAACACACACATACACGCACTCAAGGTGTATTTGAAACACACACACATATACGCACTCAAGGTGTATTTGAAAAACACACATACACGCACTCAAGATGTATTTTTTTTTGAAAAGCAGTGGGACTCATCTCATTAATAAATTTGGGAAGTACATCAATATCTCAGGATCTAACTGCATAACGGGTAGTCTCGATGGACTATTAAGAAGAAACCTAGCTAATATACTACCTAATCAATAAGACTCGCTGCTAGACTCACACAAGGAGGTGAGCCTCCCACAATTCAAGTAGACTCATACACAACAAGTAAGTCTGTCCATGATCCAATCGCTCCGGGTTGTGAATTGACGGTCACATGCCATACGGCACCCTGCTATTCGACCCATCTTGGAACAAAATGGTGTTGTGTCGCATCCGGACTGCTACACCCGCTGTATGTCTCGCTGTTGTGAGTCCGCTGATGGATGTCGTGTGTCGATGGAGAAGTGTCAAGTGCAAGCCTTTCCGTTCTGTTTTATAGCAGCCCGGTACTGCGTATCCGTTTTGTTTTGTAACTGCACCGATACTGTGTCGCCGTTTTGATAAGCAGCACGAGACTGCATCGTCGTTTTGTTTGTGCAGCATGATACTGCGTCGCCTCCATATTTATTCAGTCCGCCTTTATTCAAAGACCATCTCCACTGGATTACCTCAACTCCACAATTCCATTAGGGAACGCATTGGAGGTTGAGACTGGATTTCTCCACACGTCAGTTGGGAATGGTCTGACCCGCTGAAGGCACGGGCTCGGACCCAGCAGTGTTGTCTGGCGCGTGACTGGTGTAACCTACAAACAAAAAGAACAGAAGCCATCGCAACAACATCAACACCAGCTGTTCTTGCTCCTTTTTATCACTTTGCCCTCATTCTACAACCCCACCGTAGATACTACCAAGAGATTCTAGGATAGCTGCAGTCTACCTAGAGTTCTACCCCTCATAGGAGGGTTTATGGGCAGTGATTGGCAAAGCTTTAGATTCAGTTGAAAGGACTTGAAACAAGAAAAGGTTGGGTGGATCTAGAGGAAGACAAGGAAAAACTAACAAAAAACTGGCTAAAAGAAACAGCTAGGTAAATAGGCAATCCATGTCAGGCATAACCCTCTCCCTATTTATTTTATTCTGTGTTTTAGGTATACTCAGCAAGCAACCACCGCTCCATATTTCATAAGAAACTCTAGGAGGTAATGACCGGATTTCTCCACTCAACAGTCAGTAACACCTAATCCCATATGGGAGGTTCCGGGTTTAGACACATAAAGTAAAGGAAAAGAAAAAAGAAATAAAACCACCTCCTCGGTCTAAATGTGCCAATTTCAGTAGAAACTTGCAAGTCTGCCCGACCCGACCCGAGCCGACCCAAGCCGGCCGAACCGACGAGCCGCTCAGCAGCCCAAGGTCCGGATACGCGTCCCCAGGTTGTCCGCACCATGGATCTGGACCGAGCAATCCCCCGTGCTGGCCGCCCTTGATACCCCTCTTTTCGCCACTGTGTCGGATCGGAGGGCGCGTCTCCGGCTTCTGCTGGAAGCGTCGGTGTTCGCCGTCTTCTCGCCGTCGCCGTCTTCTCAACTGTATTTGAAAAACTCACACATACACGCACTCAAGGTGTATTTGAAACACACATACACGCACTCAAGGTGTATTTGAAAAACACACACATACACGCACTCAAGGTGTATTTGAAAAACACACACATACACGCACTCAAGGTGTATTTGAAAAATACACACATACACGCACTCAAGGTGTATTTGAAAAACACACAAATACACGCACTCAAGGTGTATTTGATAAACACACACAAACACGCACTCAAGGTGTATTTGAAAAACACACAAATACACGCACTCAAGGTGTATTTTAAAAACACAGACTTACTCGATACACGCAATCAAGGTGTATTTGAAAAACACACTTACTCGATACACGCACTCAAGGTGTATTTGAAAAACACACACATATACACGCATTCAAGGTGTATTTGTAAAATACACATACACGCACTCAAGGTGTATTTGTGAAACACACACTTAATCAATACACGCACTCAAGGTGTATTTGAAAAACACACACATACACGCACTCAAGGTGTATTTGAAAACACACACACGCACTCAAGGTGTATTTGAAAAACACACATACACGCACTCAAGGTGTATTTAAAAAACACACACATACACGCACTCAACGTGTATTTGAAAAAGACACACATATATTCACTCAAGGTGTATTTGAAAAACACATACATACACCTACTCAGGGTGTATGTGAAAAACACACATACACACACTCATGGTGTATTTGAAAAACACACATGTACGCACTCAAGGTGTATTTGAAAAACACACACATATACACGCACTCAAGGTGTATTTGAAAAACACACATATATATATTCAAGGTGTATTTAAAAAAAACACACACACATAGTCGAGGTGTATTTAAAAAACACACATATACACGCCTTCAAGGTGTATTTGAAAAACACACATATACACACACTCAAGGTGTATTTATAAAACACATACAAATACACACACTCAATGTGTATTTCTAAAACACACACATATACACACATTCGAGGTGTATTTAAAAAATACACACTTACACACACTCGAGGTGTATTTCTAAAAAACATACATATAGACACACTCGAGGTGTATTTCTAAAACACACACACACACACTCAAGGTGTATATAAAAGACACATACACACACAATCAATGTGTATTTCCAAAACACACATATACACACACACTCAATGTATACCGAACCCAGCCAGATCCTTCCCTTTTTTACTAATGCGAGTCTGGATTAGGTAGGGGGGTAAATGAGTCGAGTCGAGACCGAACAGGGGTATGCTCAAACTCGACTCGTTAAATATTTTTCGAGTTCAAGCTCGAGACCGAGCTCTTTTGAACATAAAAAATTGTGCTCATAACTCGACTCATTAACTTTTTGTGAGCTCGAGTCCGACTCACAAGCTTATCGAAATTCGAGTTCGAATTCGAGCCAATTGAGCTCGTTTAACTCAAAAAGCTCGTTTTACCGGAATCCGCAAATGGAAGAAGAGGAAGAGGAAGAGTTAGAGTTGGACTTGGATATGGGGTAAAATTGAAAGTTTAGCGTGTATACAGATTATACACAAACTGTATTCTAGTCATACATACCCTAATACTTAATTTAGATTTTATATTTTTTAATTATTTCCAAAGGAACCCCAATATTAGCTATATATCTAATTATATATATTTGCTCAATAAGCTCATCGAGCTTATCGAAATAAAATTTAAAAGCTCAGACTCGACTCATTACATATTCGAACGAGTTCGAGTTTGGTCAACCCGAGCTCGAGCTCGAGCTTTGACCGAGCTTCTCGAGATTTTCTCACGAACGACTCGACTCATTTACACCCCTAGAAAAAATGCTCAAACATTTTAGTTAGGGCTGGAAAAATTTACCAAAAATACAGTACCAACCATATACGTCCAACCGAAACCATACCAAGTTATACCGTACCAATTCATTACCGAAATTGGTGGTATGGTATACCGTACCATAATCTATTATTGGTACGGCATTGGTATCAAATTTTCATTACCACGGTATTACCGTACCGTACCGAAATCATAATATTAATTAATTAAAATATATTAATTAAATTAAAATATTCATAATTTTAATTTATTAAATAAAAAAGTCTTTGGCTCTTTTTTAAATTCTTGACTAGCCTGTACAATAGGTCTTTTAGTTTCAGTATCCTACAAAACTCTGAGACTTTCAATTTTCTTTATTAAACATATTTTAAATGGAATTTTAAGGTCATGTTCTAGACTTCTAGTTGCTATTATATTTTTCATCCCATGACTTGGCTATTTTGCTTTATATGAATTATTGATGAATTTTGTGAATTCTATACATTACAATATTTCTATTTATTTTGTATGTGAATATTATTTTTTCTCTATATTTGTTTCATCGTGCTATCATAAAGTTGTAGAAAAGATCGATGAAATTATTTTTGGTATGTACGGTATATACCGAATACCAACCAAACTTATTGGTAATAAATATATGAATATAATGGTATACCGACTTGTTTGGTTGGCATTGGTATTTAAAAAGTGTGTACCAAAGTATTTGGTATGATACATGGTATTGTCTAAAAAGGATGGTATTCGTACCGATTCCACCCCTAATTTTAGTCACAACAATATCAGGTCATGTCAAATCATACTATGAACAAAGAAACTGAGTATATATATGAATTTATATAAATTGAAATTTTTTACTTTCATACCATTGGAGGAATATAATACATCAAAATCAGACTCATCATACTCAAGATCTGACTAGTTAACGATCCGCGGGTGATTTTCCCATTTCAAGTGCGACCATCGAGTTGAGCGTGCAGTTGGAGCTAAGAAAAAAAGAAGGAGGCGCTGGAATAGAAGTGTCGAGAAGCAGACACTAGTGGAGAGCCAACCCTAAGTAGTTTCAGTCATTATCGGATATGCCCATATTTAGAATAAAAAGTAGGATAAGATTTGATTATTCTATTAGCTTTTTTATTACTATTTAAGCCGTTCAATTTGAGAAACGAAAAGAGAAATTTCGCTAGAATAAGTGTCTTTTTCTGCACGCACGACGATTATTCAGTTAGTGGATATAATTTATTATAATTAATATATTACTTAGAAAATAAAGGAGGAGACGCAGTATTTTTTAACCCTCCCGCGACATCTATGGCGAGAAAGAAAAACTCAAGGAGCCAATTGTTTTTTTGAACACATGCACAGACATACCTGCAAAATAACGATTTAGTCGACATCAAGTATATGTTCATTATTGAATGAATTATTCTTACAAATCCTTACAAACCAAAACTTTAGTGAGAATTGCAGAAAGTTTACAATAAACAGTAGCATAAATGATCCAGATTAAGTTAATTAGAACAAATGTTAATTCAAAAGTATAAAAATAAAAATAAAAACTACATTCAATTTCATATATGGTTGCTCCAAAATCTGTTGATCCTCATTCAAATCAGGCCACCACACCTCCACCGAACCCAGCCAGATCCTTCCCTTTTTACTCTCTTGCTACTGCGAGTATGAATTTAGGGAAAAAATGCTCAAACATTATAGTCAGAATAATATCATGTCATGTGAAATCATATGATGAACAAAAAAATTGACTAAACATATGAATTTATATAAATTTAATTGCTTACTTTCATATCATTGGAGGAATATATTCATCAGAATTAGACTCATTATACTCGAGATCTGACCAGTTAACGATCCGCGGGTCTTCCCATTTCCAGTGCGACCATCAAGCTAAGCGTGCAGCTGGCGCGGACTAAGAGCCTGATGGAAGTTAAGAAAAAAAAGGAGTCGCTGGAGAAGAAGTGCCGTGAAGAGCATGGTAAAAACACTGGTGGAGAGCGGACCCTGTGGAGTTTCAGTCATTATCGGATATGCCAAGATTTAGAATTATGAAGTATGATAAAATTTGATTACTCTATTAGCTTTATAATTACTATTTAAGCATTTCAATTTGAGAAACAAAAGGAGGGCTTTTTCTAGAGGTAGTGTCTTGTTCCGCACGCACGACGATTATTCAGTTAGTAGAAATTATTTATTATAATGATAATATTTACTAATTTCGGTGTATGATTTTTTTTCATTCATCTTGTGGTTGGAATGAAAGACACCGACATTAATGATTCCATCTTAGGTTTAGAGCCAATTTGAAGCTGGGAAAATAACGGAGGAGGCGCAGTACTTTTTAACCCTCCCGCGACATCTATGGGCGAGAAAGCAAAACTTAAAGGAGGTGATTGTTTCAACTGGAGAAAACAAAAAATTTGAATCACTTGAGCATGACTTTTTCAAAGAGAAGATGAAGGCTTTTCAAGAAGCTCCATAAACTCAGCACCATGAAAGTGCTTAGGTGGCCTTGTGTGTTTCTCTTCAACCGGCAAGGTGTTCACGTATGGCATCCCGAATTTCACCCATGTGATGAATCGGTTTGAGCATGTCGGTGTTGCAGGTCTTCTAATTTCTAGTGCGACCATCGAGATGGGCGTGCAGCTAGAGCGGACTAAGAGCCTGTTGGAAGCTAAGAAAACAAAAAGAGGCGTTGTACAAGAAGTGTCGTGAAGCAGCGGAGTAAAAACACTGGTGGAGAGCCAATCCTTAGGAGTTTTGGTCATTATCGGATATGCCCATATTTAGAATTATAAAGTATGATAAGACTTGATTACTCTAATATCTTTTTATTACTATTTCAACCGTTCAATTTGAGAAACAAAAGGAGAGTTTTTGCTAGAAGAAGTGTCTTCTAGCTAATTTTGATGTATGGTTTTTTCGCATTCATCTTGTGGTAGGAATGAAAAACACTAACAGCAATGCTTACCTCTTAGGTTTAGAGCCAATTTGAAGATTAGAAAATAAAGAAGGAGGCGCAATATATTTTAACCCTCCCGCGACAGCTATGGCGAGAAAGCAAAATTTAAGGAGGCAAAATACTCAAAAGGAGAAAATAAAAACTTCGACAGCATTACTTTTTCCAAGAGAAGAGGAGGGATTTTCATGAAGTCCCACGGACTCAGCACCATGTGCGGTGCTTAGGTGGCCTTATGTGTTTCTCTCCAACATGCAAGGTGATCACTTATAACAGCCCAAGTTTCACCCATGTGATGAATCTAGGATACTATAATTTTCCTCTTTATCAAGACATGTGGTATCGAACGGGTGGACGCTGAGAGCGAGCGAATCACCTTTTTCTCCATGATAAAGGGAACAGGGAGACAATACATGCATGCGGGTACTATGGCGCAAATCTGCCAGGTTTAGTGCCGCGATCAATTGTTATTTCATCACAGTAAAGCAATTAAATTCTAATATGTGTGAAACTTTCGATCAAAATTGGATCACATTACATATTTTCATCCATTTTCAAAAGATCTGATCTCAACTTTTTCACTTTCTATCTTCATTGACATAGAAAGCACAACGTGAGCTACCCCAGTTAATTATTAGATTGGTTTCTTATTTTCCATCGTTTAATTTAAGTTTTAAGCTAGGCTTGAAAATCAAACTATTTAACCGAAGTCTTTTCTCAGCGACTTGATTTGGTCGGTCTGTTATACCTTTACGCATCGAGGCTTGACTTAACTAAGCAGCATTTTTATGAATAAATATTAACGATCAGCGTATTTAGTGTAAGTACGGCAAATCTAGACATGCTTGGTTTTTTGACCATCCAAATTCGCTAGTTTTGTTGATTAATTCATAAACAAAGTGCATAAGATTGGTCAATATGTTGATGCTTCATCGATTTCATCTTAATCCGCACGGTTAACTTTTCACACTTTTCAATGCACATATTAGATTAATAATACCTATTTACTTATATCATGGGAAAATAAAATTTTGGTATTTAAATATTATATGTTACGATTATTCTAAACGATATCAGTATGATAATATTAATGATTATATCTATTTATATATGATAAATTTTAATAATAAATATAATTAAAAAATCGGAGTACATAAAAACACTCCAATATGCATGCATGCAAGCACCTCATGCACATGCCTTCAGCGAATTCCAAGTTTGTAAAAGTCACTCGAACGTTATAAAATGAAAGTTTAAATGATTGTCAACGGTGGAATGGAAAATAGATCAAAATTAATAAATTAGTTCGATTTAATTAATTCAGTTAATTTTACATCATAAAAATTCATCATAAACTTTTATATATTAATTTTATTTTTCATTTAAATTCGGTTCGACAAAAAAAATCACCCTATTTGATAGAAGTGGCGATATGCAAACAGGGCCGGCCTGATGTGCAGTGCGGGCCGAAATTTTAAGGGGCCCTAAAAAATATTTAGGGGTATTATATATATATATATATATATATATATATATATTTTATTGTTTAAAAATATATTGATTATTAATATTCTGAAGGGCCATTTTCTTTTTAAATTTGAGTCTTCTAATTTTTTTGAAGGGATTTTTCTTTTTGGAGTTTGAGTTTTTGAAAAAAATATATCCCAAAAAAGGTCCTAGAATTACATTCAGGGCCTAAAAATACGTTGCACGCCTGTATGCAAAAATTCCTCTAATTCCAATCCGGAAAAACATATGTAAATTAAACTTGATTAATTCTAACAATAAAAAGTCAAAGCTCATATTATACATACACTAAAAGTGTATGAATGTGAAAAGGTACATATCAACTTAGATCTACTATATATAAATAGATCTCCCTAAGCATACACAAATCATCAATATTCATAATCCTTAAACCAGCAAAAGATCAAAGAATTAATCATGAGGTCCTTCAATCTCTCTCTGGCTCTTATCTTCCTCTGCTACATGGTCCTCGCTTCATACATTAATCCCGCATTTGCCCAAAACACTCCCCAAAACTTCACCGACGCCCACAACTACGACCGCACACTGGTCGCTGCTGGGCTCCCGCTGATGGTGTGGAACCAGACTCTCCAAACCTACGCTCAGAACTACGCCAACTCAGTTCGTAATGCCAACACCTGTAACATTATGAAGCATTCCAACGGACCTTACGGGGAGAATCTCGCCGCCGGTTATCCGGACATGACCGGACAGAAGGCGGTGCAGTTGTGGGTGGCGGAGAAGGTCGATTATAACTATGCAGCCAACACCTGCGCCACCGGAAAAGTGTGCGGACACTACACTCAGGTTGTGTGGAGGAACACGGTTCGATTCGGGTGTGCTAGGGTTCAGTGTGCCAATGGTTGGGTTTACGTTATTTGCAGCTACGATCCTCCGGGTAACTATATCGGCCAACGCCCTTACTGAGTAATCATGATCGTGTTAGAATCATGAGCTGAATAAAACCAAGAAAATAAAGCTTAATTATGAAGCTATATATCTATGATAGTATATAAATCGGAGGAATGAATAATATTGTTTTGTATATTCGATCCTGATAAATGAGAATGAATGATATTTGTGATGGAAGTGTATTTATTTATTTTTACAGAATAATGATTATTACTCTATAGAGTAATCCATCTCGTCTCAAGGAATTTTAGTGCTCATATGTATATATATATATATATACACTCTTACACCTTTGAACTGACTTAAAATATCATTACTTTTATAGTCCATATTTGTATTTAACGTACCTGATATATTGACTTTTGAATGAGGGTATTATTGTCACCTCGTGAATAAATACGGACTATATAAATGAATAAGAAACTGCATATAACAAGGCCTACCAAAAAACTGCTCTTTAAAACGTGAGATCAGTTCATGATCATCATTAATTTCCGTTTCAATATGCAATGTTTGGGTTTTTATAGTTGATAATAGAGAATTGGTTAGAATTAATAAGAGGAGTTGTTAGAATTAATTAAGGGGAGAAGTGAATTAACGAATTGATAGACCACATGTAGAAAACTAGAACTCTTAGCGTATTTAGTGTAAATACGGAATATCTAGACATGCTTGGTTACGTGACTATATCCAAATTAGCAAGTTGTGTTGATTAAGCGCATAAGATTGGTCACTATTTTGACTAAGTTTGGATTAGTGCAAGTACTTTGACATTGCTAAACTCCAATATTAGAGCAATTCAAACTTTAGAGAAGATTATTTTGGAGGATTTTGACTAAATAATTATGACATTTAGGGAATTTTGGTGACATAGATAGTTTGGTGGTTTAATTTTTTCGATTAATCAAGATCTCTTCAGATTTGGACTTGAATTTAATCTAGTCTGATTTGGTCGATCGAAAATAGAGATGTCATGTTGAACTGCTAGATAAGAGGCGGGCTGGGGTGGTGAGGAGCGGCGGGGTTAGGGTGGTGATGATGATTTACTTTTTTTTATTATACTTACAAAATTTACCAAAATACCCCTAACATATTGTATTATTTAGCAGATGATGGTCAAGAGGCCATGAATAATATATTTTATAATTTTAGAGATTATGAATATGACACCTTTATTTTAGGAGGCGTAAATGATACTTTTTAAATTTTAAAGGGTTATAATATAAACTTTATTCAAGAGATCAAATTGAGTCCTATCACTAGTTGCACTGGTGTCTTATTTGGGAAGGGATTGGTATCCAAACCTCATTTTAATTATTCAAATAAGTGGAAGTGTTATACATCGTCTTATCTGATATTTTATTCATTATAGTTTAAAATAGAGTAGTTTCATGTGCAAGAACTGTTTAGTTTACCTGGTTTCAAATGTGGGTTTGTTGATATGACTACATGAGTAAACTTGGCATTGCTTCTGTTGCTGTTGATGTGATTTGGATGGTAACTCAAGGGATTAACGCTTTATCAGCTGAAATCTACATACAAGCAACATTTATTTGGATAACTAGGCGTTATAAATTTTTATGATGAAAAATGCATGAAATTTTTTTACGGTGATATGTTCTCAGACCCATAAGCCGAGCCGTGCAGAAGGTTGGGCCAGACAATCCATATGTGGTCCTCCCTATTAAATCAGCTATCTTGGCATCGCCCAGGGACAGAAAAGATATGATAATGACCCTTTCCACCAAGGACGCGACAAAAGAATGACCACTCGACTGAGCCTTTGGAGCACGCTCCCACTATAAATAGGAGAGGGCTCAACCGTTAAAATGTATGTTCTATCAGACTTAGATACTCTCTATTCATTCATATTCTCTCTCCTCTGTAAAGAGGCGAATCTTCATCATCATGCCGGTGCGTCTACCCCCGGGTGATCCCGGGGCTCTATTTTACAGGACCCAGGTGAGAGACCGATCGCGGGTTAGGATACCAGCTTACCCCGGACCAAACTTATCTCGGAGCTGGTCATCCCAGAGCAGACTAGTAGCATCAAGCTTAACTCTAAGGGACTAATATCTTTGTACTTGTTGAATTAATGATTTTTAAATATTCTTCTCTGTAGTTATGAGTTATTTCTCTTTGCATAGGAATTGTTTTTAAGAGACGCTTCTTGCATAGACTAAATGCAGAATCATGTATCATCTATATGAGTTGTTAATGGAACAATACTTGCAGTATTGTGGACAGCCCGCACGTAGCGAGAGTAGAAAGTACTAGTAAGGCCCTGTCAAGTTTAACTTATTTTTTGCACCTTACAGTTAAGTTAAACTATCTTCATCTAATTTCAGCTACTTGCAGCAAGATTCAGCTACCTGCAGCATGCTTCAGCAAATTTCAGCTAGCTGCAGCGTGTTTAGCTAATTTTAGCTGGCTTTAAATTATTATTTTTCAGTAATATTTTTGAAATAAAGTTGATTTATATCAAATGTCAATGATATATTTTTGTTTTGATTTATCAAATAAAATTACTTTATAATATGTTTAGTTTAGTAATCGAGAATATATCAAATCAATTTATACTTGAAAGTTACCATTTGAGCAACTATACCCAAAATGCATATCGGTTTACATCCAATACTAATCACTATCATCTGATGGTTCAATTTCACTAGTATCACCATCTACCAAATTCCAAATATGTTCAGCTATATTTTCACGTACTTCTGTCATAGCTCTTTTTCGATGTTCATCAAACATTTAGTGAAATCACTAGTTCTTTGTGTAGACTTGTGATCTAAAATAGGAATGCAAATCTCTTGCATTCGAATGAAGTTATGAAACGTGAAACATACAACAATAATTGACCTTTGATGACAATCTTCAATTTGAGGCATTCTTTTTAGCACCGTCCAAGTACTTATCAACTGTCTAAATGAACCTTAGATATTCATTCTCAACGAATACTGTCGTTTGTTAAAATACTCCACCTTACCTCTAGGTGGTGCATGTCTAAACCTTGATACATGTATTCTCGCTCTTGTATCGGAAAATGGAGCCAGGTACCCAAGAACAAAAAAAATCAGGTCATGTCAAATCATACGATGAACAAAAAAATTGAGTAAATATATGAATTTATATAAATTGAAATGTTTATAGCTTTTTAAACAATTTTTTGACATGATAGATAATGACCGAAACTCCTTAGGGTCGGCTCTCTACCAGTACTTTTACCCTGCTGCTTCACGACACTTCTTCTCCAGCGCCTCCTATTTTTTTCTTAACTTCCAATCGGCTCTTAGTCTGTGCCAGCTGCACGCTCAGCTCGATGGTCGCACTGGAAATGGGAAGACCCGCAGATCGTTAACTGGTCAGATCTGGAGTATGATGAGTCTGATTCTGATTAATATATTCCTCCAATGATATGAAAGTAAACAATTAAATTTATATAACTTCATATATTTACTCAATTTTTTTGTTCATCGTATGATTTATCATGACATCATATCATTGTGACTAAAATATTTGAGCATTTTTTCCCTAAATCCATACTCGCAGTAGCAAGAGAGTAAAAAGGGAAAGATCTGGCTGGGTTCGGTGGTGGTGTGGTGGCCTAATTTGAATGAGGATCAACAAATTTTGGAGCAACCATATATGCAACTGAATGCAGTTTTTAGTTTTATTTTTATATTTTGGAGTTAAACTTTGTTCTAAGTAACTTAATCTGGATCATTTATGCTACTGTTATGGTAAACTTTCTGTAATTCTCACTAAAGTTTTGGTTTGTAAGAATTTTTCATTCAGATAACGAACATAGTTGATGTCGACTGAATCGTTATTTTGCAGGTATGTCTATGCATGTATTCAAAAAAAAACAACCGCCTCCTTAAGTTTTGCTTTCTCCCCATAGATGTCGCGGGAGGGTTAAAAAATACTGTGTCTCCTCCTTTATTTTCTAAATTTCAAACTGGCTCTAAATCTAAGAGGTAAGCATTGATGTTAGTGTTTTTCATTCCTATCACAAGAAGAATGCAAAAAAAATCATATAATTTGAAATATTAGATATAATAATTATAATAAATTATATCTACTAACTGAATAATCGTCGTGTGTGCGGAACAAGACACTTTTCTAGCAAAATTTCTCTTTTCGTTTCTCAAATTGAACGGCTTAAATAGTAATAAAAAATCTAATAGAGTAATCAAATCTTATCCTACTTTTTGTTCTAAATATGAGCATATCCGATAATGACCGAAACTCCTTAGGGTTGGCGTCATGATATGGGCGTCATGATCACCCTAGTTATTATTACAGTAACCTTCAACAACTCAAAAATAACAATTTATTACAAAAACCCTCAGAGTCGCTCAGAGGAGGACGCTCAGAGTCGGTCTGGGAAGGGTCGATCTGGGCGAGGGCCTGGCACGGAGGAGCGTGAGCGCCATAACTCTAGGATCGGAGGCAGTATCATGAGAACAAACATGGCGGAGTATCAACAGTTCCAAGCGTGGAAGGCGGCTCGCACGTAGTTCCAAACTTGCATTGGCTTCCTCCTTTTCCGACTCGGTTAACCTCAGCTGGGCTTCCCCGGATCGAGCGTCCTTGATGGCTGTCAGCATGCAACTACGTGCAGTCTGCTGATGGCGGAATTAAAAGATCCTTGTATCCGAAGCGGAATTGGAAGCTGCTAGCATCAATAAACATATATTTTGCCTATATTGGTTTTCATTTTTAATTGAATATTCGCGTTATTTAGTTCAATGAATAATAAAATATTTGGCTACGGTCGTCACAAATATTATGTTTTAATTAGGATTCTTAATCATATTTTATATTTTTGCCTAAATTGAAATGGTTCTCGGTTTTAATGCACACTTTAACATAATTGTTAATCATAATAGCCTATTATCGAATATTATTATTGCGGTAGTTTAGACAATGAAAATCTGCAAGTACAATTAAATCCTTAATTTATGTAATTAAATCCGCAAGTACAATTAATCTCCAAGTAGTTTAGCCTATTATCATGTGAATTTTCTTCAATTTTAATTTTTGATTGAGGTCTGAAATCAATATCAAGTCATTTATTTATTAAGTCATGTGGATAAAATTAAATGATGCGCGTCATGACCTCCCTAGTCCACAAGGGAATTAGAAAACTTATTGCTCCGGTCAATAAATAAATTAATAAAAAGCATTAAAAAGAATGAAACTACGTAGTTTTGACTAAAACCACCACATAACCACTGCAAGTTCACCATATTCCGACGCCTGCCATTTTTATATATTCCTTGTTTTGTTTATTTTAATTTTATTGTTTCATTCTTCATCATGCTAACTAATTGACACGTCTGCGAAAGGAAAACATGAATATGTGATATATGAAATATGCATGGAAATATTCGGTATCAATACAGAATAATGACACCGCCTCAATTATACATAATTAATTAAGTATGAAAATATTACATCACACACATGCATATGATGATCGAAATTAACATGGTAATTTCGGTCCATCATGCTAATTAACAAGGTGAAAACCGATCTGGGTTTGAGTTATTATTGGTACACAGTGATCACCATATTCCGGCGCCCACCCTAGATATATATATATATATTCCTTTTTAGTTTCTTTCATTCAATAAATATATATGGTTAAGTTTTTTTTTATGAACAAATTTTATACGGTTATATATGTGCCTTCTATATGAACACAAATTCCTGCACCATAATACTTTTTTCTCAAATTTAATTACAGTTTAATATATATCAGGATCATCCTGATATTGGCAATATCAGGCACCAATTAAATAACGACACATCATCTTTAACTAATTTATGATTGGGCCACGTGTTCAATCATTACCCAGACGGGTTTAGGCATTCTAAATTAGGATTTTAGAATTTTACTAAAAATATCTTAACCAATTAAAACATTACGATTGTACACGTGTCAT
The DNA here is from genome assembly GCA_948330725.1 of Sherardia arvensis. NCBI lineage: Eukaryota > Viridiplantae > Streptophyta > Magnoliopsida > Gentianales > Rubiaceae > Sherardia > Sherardia arvensis. Next base: position 3,362,782 of record OX415238.1, on the reverse strand, counting down.
TATCTTATTGGTGTCTGATAAGGCCTATATCAGGATCATCCGGACGAATGTTATTCTCATTTAATTATCTTAAAAGTTATCAAAACCGCACAACGTGCGGTACTATCACGCTAGTTATTACAGTAACCTTCAACAACTCAAAAATAACAATTTATTACAAAAACAAAAAGAAAAAAAAAGCTATAAACAAAATTTTGTGTATCATGGCTTGAAATTTAGGCTTTGACTTTGGAAAAAGATACAAGCTCCTTGGCACCAGTTGCATAGTCCTCAACAACTGCATAAAACTCAGCTGGAGTTGCATAATCATAAACCATAACATTCAACATGTATGTCATTTTTGAATTATCGACAGCTGTGGCATCATCAACCTTAGCCACATGCCAGAATGTGAGACCTTGCTTCGTCTTCCTGTTGTTTTCATTGACGGCGAACTTCCCGAGGGCCACTATTTTTGGATTAGAGGGGTAAAAGGCAGGGTCATTTATTTGAGCCGTGGACACATTGAGAAGCGAAAGAAAGATCCCGAGCGACACTAGGGTTGCGAAGATGAGCTTCGAGCTTGCCATTTTTGGTTCTTGTTTTTCTGAAAATATTTGATGTTTTTTCTTCTCTTTTCTGATAATGAATGTGTTTGAGTGAGTTAAGGATGGTATGTTGGAATTTTATAGTGAACTTGTCAATGGATTAGTGAGCTGAGAGTGTTTTTCTCTAATCCGTAGGTTTGATTAGAGGCAAGAAATTATGAGTGGTTCTGAGCAAAAGTTATGATTTTATAGGGGATGTATTTTAAGTTAGAATTTTTTTCTTACATTTGATGTTGATTCACCAATGTTTTTGTTAGTCGCCTTGCAGAAAAGTTTTATATACTGCCAATATCATCACTGCTGAGACGGCTCCTTAGGACTCTAGATTTCATGATCGTCATTAATTTCCATTTCAATATGCAATGTTTGAGTTTTTAGTCGATTATAGAGAAGTGGTTAGAATTAATAAGAGAAATTGTTTGAATTAACAAGAGAAGTGAATTAACGAATTGATAGATCACATGTAGAAAACTAGAACTCTTAAGCGTATTTAGTGTAAGCGCGGAATATCTAGACATGCTTGGTTATGTGACACTACAAGAAATTACAGCTTTGTGACAAATAAATTTTGGTCACCGCCAGCCTCCTTAAATTAGGGCAACCACTAGCTAAATTCCTCAACCCGGAATCAACTTCGTCAAAACAAAGTATAAATCGTTCACAATTAAGAGCCTCTTTGGTCTCATCATCAGTATCAACACAAAATGCAACGAGCTTGTGGGAGCACACGATCCACCCGGGTAATATTCCGGAACCGGAAGAACAATCGCCCGGAGACAAGAAAGTCCCAATCGTGAAGCTTCACCGATCTAACAAGCCGGCCCTGCAGATTAAGCCAGCGCTTGGAGACTAGCGCATTTGAGTTCCTCTTAGAATTAGGGAGCTTGTAGAGGATCCTGAGGAGGATTTCATCGGAAAAGAGGGAGATTTAATCAGAAATAGCTTCTAGGAAATCGAAAATTGGGGTTTTGGCTGGCTTTTGGGATGAATCGAGAGAAGAGGTTTTGATGGGGGAGGATGATGATTCTTGGTCGGGGTTTTGAGGCGCATGGTGAAGAGGATTTTGTTGCAGCGTTTCCGGGAATAGGATGACTCTGGGCTGGGGCGTCTTCAGAATGGTGGCAGAGATCGACCGGGCTGGGGCTTCTTTGGAATGGTGGCGGCGGGGAGGTGTTGGTGGAGAAGAAGTAGATGACAAAATGACTATTTTACCCCTATAATTTGGGTGTTTAACATCCATGTAACGGTGTTACAGTCGTGATCTGCGTCCTGATGATCCGCACAGATGACGGATGAATGATGCCTGCTAAAAACAGATGAACTCTCGGTCAGGGCGGGGCGGCTTGTTGTCGTTCCCGCTACGATGCTTAAACCAAAAGGTTGTCGGGGAGAATTGCTCTGTAGTGAACAGTGTCTGGTGAACATACCTCTCTCCTTGGATATTAGTGAGGTATATATTTATAGAAGGGAACCGGGGCCTGGTCAGTCACATCGCGAGGCTGGGTTGTCTGGAAGATGCTCCTGCTAGGCCAGGTAGGATTCTAGTCTGCGATCGGGTCTAACCCGAATACCATGAGTGCTGAGGGGCCGGGATGAGCCATCCTGGATGGTGAGGCCACACACCATATAAATTATATTTTCAGGGGTCATGAACCATGCATTTTATTTTTAGGGGTCACAAACTATATGTTTTGAATTTTTATGGGGCATATTTTACACTCTAATCTTATTCCGTATGTGTGATTTGGTTTTTTTAAAATTTGCTTTAATTAGCCAATGAATTTAGTCCAAGCGGAATAAGTAGGTTTTTTTTGATATTTTTACGAAGGTCTAATATTAAGTTTTATGAAACTTTTCTTTATTTCATACATGATAATTTTTGTTCGTTTAGTAAAAAGAAAAAAAAAACAAGGACATGTTTTACTTAAATGTTGCAAGATTTGTCAAAAAATATTAAAATATGTTAATTACTATTGAAGAAAATAAAATAAAACATCCATGTGAGAAAGAATGATGTAGTAAAGTTATATATATATATATATATTCTTTTTTCACTTACAGGTTATATATTTTCTCTATCGTAATTGCTTGTGTGTTTCAGTGTTCCTGGTTTCATGAAATTGATGATGACATTTGTGTTAATTAATAGTTCTGAATAAGTTTGGATCATCAATTTTATCCATTCCCTCCATTTTTCTTGTCTCTAATCAAACATAGGCATTAGAGAAAAACACTCTCACCTCACTAATCCATTGACAAATTCACTATAAATTTCCAACATATATACCATCCTTAAATATTCACTCAAATATTTTCAGAAAAAAAAAACAAAAATGGCAAGCTCGAAGCTCATCTTCGCAACCCTAGCGTCGCTCGTGATCTTTCTCTCGCTTCTCCACGTGTCCACGGCTCAACAGAAGGGCGGCGCCCTATACCCCTCCGATCCAAAAATAGTGGCCCTCGGGAAGTTCGCCGTCGATGAAAACAACAGGAAGACGAAGCAAGGTCTCGCATTCTGGCATGTGGCTAATATTGATGGTGCCGGAAAAGTCGATAATTCAAAAATGACATACATGTTGAATGTTATGGTTTATGATAATGCAACTCCGACTGAGTTTTATGCAGTTGTTGACGACTATGCAACTGATGCCAAGGAGCTTGTATCTTTTTCCAAAGTCAAAGCCTAATTTCAAGCACAAAATTTTGTTTATATTGTTGTTGAGTTGTTGAAAGTTACTCATCGCAATAATTAATAGATTTATGGTTTAGAATGTTTTGTTGAAATTTTTGAAAGAGATAATTAATTCCTCTTTGATGTTATATACATTTAAATTGGGTGTTTGACAAATGAAAATTGTGCATGAAATGGGTTTGTTGAAATTTTTAGAAGTTGTAAAATTGACTAAATGTTTTAAAATTTTGAATATGGACCTTCAGCTTTCATGCAACATAAACCAGGGATACAAATCAAGCCGCATACTATTCTAAAACCCATATAATATGTAGTTAATTAAATTTATTAATATATGTGATAAAGGTTACTATTCGTAATTAATAATTACGAACACCATGCATCGCATGGCGCAGCCATCTTAGAATAAATAGTATGATTGTTCGTAGTTTTAGTTGAATATATATAGTTATTATTTTAATTGTTTGTTTATCATTAAGCCGCCGCACAAGGTTGTTTTAGTTCACATAATTTGTACTTTAATATTGTATTTCTTATGCAATGCAGTAGAGAATATAATGAATAATTCCACATGCTTCTCTTCATTTCTCTTATCCTTCTTAATTAATTAGAGCGCTAGCAATAATCATACTTAATTTTGTAAACAAAAGCGGTTCCATCACAAAACGTCATATATTCATCATGATATTGTTACATTCAGAAAAGAAAAGAAAAACATTATATTATATTCCTCCAATTGGTTATAATATATCATCAGATAGCTTACACAAGCTTTATTTATATGGTTTTATTCAGTTCTTAACGTGATCACGATATCATTGATCAACCACATCTTAGTACGGGCGCTGGCCTTTAATATTACCCGGGGGATCGTAGTTGCAGATAACATAGACCCAACCATCGGCACACTGAACCTTAGCGCAACCCAAACGAACCGACCTCCTCCACACAACTTGGGTGTAGTGTCCGCAGGCCTTTCCTGCAGCGCACGTGTTGGCCTGGTAGTTATAGTCGGCTTTCTCCCCGACCCACATCGACACCGCCCGCCGCCCGGTCATGTCCCGAAAACCGTAGGCTAGATTTTCTCCGTAACGGCCTCTAGAGTGCACCAGATTGTTACACGAGTTTGCATTTCGAACCCGATTCGCGTAGGCTTGAGCGTACTTTACGAGAGTCTGGTCCCAGGTGAAGCCCGGGAGCCCGGCTCCGACTTGATTACGGGCTTGGTTATGAGCGTCGACGAAGCTGCCTCCGGTAGAGTTTTGGGCAAAGCTGAGATTAATGCATGAAGCAAGGGCTAAACAGATGAAAACAAGATCCAGAGATCTCATCTTGGAAACTCTGGTTTAAGGATGGGTTGATGATTTGGTTCATGCAAAAGGCCTTCTATTTATAGTGTAAGCTGTGGTAAAATTATAGGTAATTAATTAGGTTTATGCTGACGTCATTTCAAAGGTGGCTAATGCATGGTCATTTTTTTCTTTTGTATTCATTATAACCCTAGCTAGTTGTACAATGAGCCATCCATCTCACGAGAAAAATAGATTATTATGTAGATATTTTTTAATTAATAAAGATCTAGAGTTGAGTTATTAATGAAAGAGCAGAATTTGATTATTATTCTATAGAGCGAAACCATCTCCTCCATTCAATATTTTTTATGAAAGTATATTCGGTTTTTTATATATAAAAAAAATATTTGTATACCTATGAATCTACTTAAGCTACTGTTATAATAAAATACTACGCTATAAAACGTTACATCAGTTCATGATCCTCGTTAATTTCCGTTTCAATATGCTATGTTTGGGTTTTTAGTCGATAATAGAAAAGTGGTTAGAAAATTAATAAGAGAAGTGGTTAGAATTAATAAGAGAAGTGAATTAAAATTGAGACATCACATTTAGAAAACTAGCTAGGGTCATGTGTGTTTAAAATTAATAATAGAAGTGAATTAAAATTGATAGAACACGTGTAGAAAACTAGGGAAATGTGTGTTCTAAGAGCAAGTCCAACAGTTTCTTCATTCACATTCTCTATAATAGGCAAGCAAACCTCATATTTCCTATATTTTTTTGCCTCAACTCCAACAGTTTCTCCATTTTTCATTCCCTAAAATTTATTACTAACATTTAATACTACATATTTATCCAATTTTCTTCTATTTTTAAAGTCATATATTTAATAAGTTCAAATAATAATGAACAAACAAATAATGAACGTATAATAAAAGTTATAATAATATTTCATATTTGACATTACTTATTCCATAATATAAAATTATAAAAATATATTTTATAAAAATAACACATTACGAATTACAATAGTATTATGAATAATTAGACTCATCTCTTTTTAATTATTTATTACAAGTTATTTTGTTTCAATCATTAAAATAAAATGTTTGCCAAAAGAAAATTTTAGTTTAGACGTTATGACTTATAAACAAACGTCAAAATAAATATATATGAACTTAAAATTTAGTAAATTTATATTGAAAAATAGATTATACTTGAATATTAAATATCACTAGATATGTACATGTAAAAATAGTCATATGAAATCTTATTACAATCGTCTTTATGCATATTTTTAGAATATGTATTTTTGATTAAATTTTATTGTAATTATTTTGAGATATTATCATTTAAAATTATTGAAGAGAAACAATTAATGAATGAAATAACAAAAAGCAATGCAAGTAACATAGAATTTTGCTTCTCCAAATCTTCTCCCTCATTCTCTAAATTTGGAGAATCAAACCTTCTCTCTCTTTAATTTTCCTATTACGGAGAATGGGATGGAGAATCTGTTGGAGTTCAAAAAAGGCTCAAATTCTCCATATTTGAGAAAACTTGCTATTATAGCAAAGCTGTTGGACTGTCAAGTTCAGTCTGCGATCGGGTCTAACCCGAATACCATGTGTGCTGAGGGGCCGGGATGAGCCATCCTGGATGGTGAGGCCACACACCATACAAATTATATTTTCAAGGGTCATAAACCATGCATTTTATTTTTAGGGGTCACAAACTATATGTTTTGAATTTTTATGGGGCATATTTTACACTTTAATCTTATTCCGTATGTGTGATTTGGTTTTTTGAAAATTTGCTTTAATTAGTTAATGAATTTAGTCCAAGCGGAATAAGTAGGTTTTTTTGATATTTTTACGAAAGTCTCATATTAAGTTTTATGAAACTTTTCTTTATTTCATACATGATAATTTTTTTATTTTTTATGAAAGGAAAATTGTATATCATATTCAAGGTGCTGGAAAACGTCCAGCAACGTTTGAAAAAGGAACTGTGGAGTATAATTCCACTCTACATAATCCGAGCTATTATTTTTCCCTATGCTAGCTACCATATGGGCATCCGTATTTTCGTTTCTTTGTATCCGGCATGGCAAATTAAGGCCTTGTTGCACAAATTCTGCTCGAATCTCCTCAGTGATTGAGTGGCATAATTCTGGGGCATCCAAGTCTTCATGTATGATCTGCATTAGGCTCAACGAGTCTCCCATAATAGCTACATCGGACCATTGGAGATATGCCGCCATTCTCAGTGCTTCTCTCAGTGCTTCTGCTTCCACAAACATGGGGTCTCGTACATCCATTATTTCTCTGCTCACAGCCCGAACAAAAGACCCATCCGTAACCACTGCCACTGCCACTACGATGCTTAAATCAGAAAGTTGTTGGGGAGAATTGCTCTGTAGTGAACAGTGTCTGGTGAACATACCTCTCTCCTTGGATATTAGTGAGGTATATATTTATAGAAAGGAACCGGGGCCTGGTCAGTCACATCGCGAGGCTGGGTTGTCTGGAAGATGCTCCTGCTAGGCCAGGTAGGATTCTAGTCTGCGATCGGGTCTAACCCGAATACCATGAGTGCTGAGGGGCCGGGATGAGCCATCCTGGATGGTGAGACCACACACCATATAAATTATATTTTCAGGGGTCATGAACCATGCATTTTAGTTTTTAGGGGTCACAAACTATATGTTTTGAATTTTTATGGGGCATATTTTACATTTTAATCTTATTCCGTATGTGTGATTTGGTTTTTTGAAAATTTGCTTTAATTAGTCAATGAATTTAGTCCAAGCGGAATAAGTAGGTTTTTTTTGATATTTTTACGAAGGTCTCATATTAAGTTTTATGAAACTTTTCTTTATTTCATACATGATAATTTTTGTTCGTTTAGTAAAAAGAAAAAAAAACAAGGACATGTTTTACTTAAATGTTGCAAGATTTGTCAAAAAATATTAAAATATGTTAATTACTATTGAAGAAAATAAAATAAAACATCCATGTGAGAAAGAATGATGTAGTAAAGTTATATATATATATATATATATATATATATTCTTTTTTCACTTACAGGTTATATATTTTCTCTATCGTAATTGCTTGTGTGTTTCAGTGTTCCTGGTTTCATGAAATTGATGATGACATTTGTGTTAAATAATAGTTCTGAATAAGTTTGGATCATCAATTTTATCCATTCCCTCCATTTTTCTTGTCTCTAATCAAACATAGGGATTAGAGAAAAACACTCTCACCTCACTAATCCATTGACAAATTCACTATAAATTTCCAACATATATACCATCCTTAAATATTCACCCAAATATTTTCAGAAAAAAAAGAACAAAAATGGCAAGCTCGAAGCTCATCTTCGCAACCCTAGCGTCGCTCGTGATCTTTCTCTCGCTTCTCCACGTGTCCACGGCTCAACAGAAGGGCGGCGCCCTATACCCCTCCGATCCAAAAATAGTGGCCCTCGGGAAGTTCGCCGTCGATGAAAACAACAGGAAGACGAAGCAAGGTCTCGCATTCTGGCATGTGGCTAATATTGATGGTGCCGGAAAAGTGGATAATTCAAAAATGACATACATGTTGAATGTTATGGTTTATGATAATGCAACTCCGACTGAGTTTTATGCAGTTGTTGACGACTATGCAACTGGTGCCAAGGAGCTTGTATCTTTTTCCAAAGTCAAAGCCTAATTTCAAGCACAAAATTTTGTTTATATTGTTGTTGAGTTGTTGAAAGTTACTCATCGCAATAATTAATAGATTTATGGTTTAGAATGTTTTGTTGAAATTTTTGAAAGAGATAATTAATTCCTCTTTGATGTTATATACATTTAAATTGGGTGTTTGAGAAATGAAAATTGTGCATGAAATGGGTTTGTTGAAATTTTTAGAAGTTGTAAAATTGACTAAATGTTTTAAAATTTTGAATATGGACCTTCAGCTTTCATGCAACATAAACCAGGGATACAAATCAAGCCGCATACTATTCTAAAACCCATATAATATGTAGTTAATTAAATTTATTAATATATGTGATAAAGGTTACTATTCGTAATTAATAATTACGAACACCATGCATCGCATGGCGCAGCCATCTTAGAATAAATAGTATGATTGTTCGTAGTTTTAGTTGAATATATATAGTTATTATTTTAATTGTTTGTTTATCATTAAGCCGCCGCACAAGGTTGTTTTAGTTCACATAATTTGTACTTTAATATTGTATTTCTTATGCAATGCAGTAGAGAATATAATGAATAATTCCACATGCTTCTCTTCATTTCTCTTATCCTTCTTAATTAATTAGAGCGCTAGCAATAATCATACTTAATTTTGTAAACAAAAGCGGTTCCATCACAAAACGTCATATATTCATCATGATATTGTTACATTCAGAAAAGAAAAGAAAAACATTATATTATATTCCTCCAATTGGTTATAATATATCATCAGATAGCTTACACAAGCTTTATTTATATGGTTTTATTCAGTTCTTAACGTGATCACGATATCATTGATCAACCACATCTTAGTACGGGCGCTGGCCTTTAATGTTACCCGGGGGATCGTAGTTGCAGATAACGTAGACCCAACCATCGGCACACTGAACCTTAGCGCAACCCAAACGAACCGACTTCCTCCACACAACTTGGGTGTAGTGTCCGCAGGCCTTTCCTGCAGCGCACGTGTTGGCCTGGTAGTTATAGTCGGCTTTCTCCCCGACCCACATCGACACCGCCCGCCGCCCGGTCATGTCCCGAAAACCGTAGGCTAGATTTTCTCCGTAACGGCCTCTAGAGTGCACCAGATTGTTACACGAGTTCGCATTTCGAACCCGATTCGCGTAGGCTTGAGCGTACTTTACGAGAGTCTGGTCCCAGGTGAAGCCCGGGAGCCCGGCTCCGACTTGATTACGGGCTTGGTTATGAGCGTCGACGAAGCTGCCTCCGGTAGAGTTTTGGGCAAAGCTGAGATTAATGCATGAAGCAAGGGCTAAACAGATGAAAACAAGATCCAGAGATCTCATCTTGGAAACTCTGGTTTAAGGATGGGTTGATGATTTGGTTCATGCAAAAGGCCTTCTATTTATAGTGTAAGCTGTGGTAAAATTATAGGTAATTAATTAGGTTTATGCTGACGTCATTTCAAAGGTGGCTAATGCATGGTCATTTTTTTCTTTTGTATTCATTATAACCCTAGCTAGTTGTACAATGAGCCATCCATCTCACGAGAAAAATAGATTATTATGTAGATATTTTTTAATTAATAAAGATCTAGAGTTGAGTTATTAATGAAAGAGCAGAATTTGATTATTATTCTATAGAGCGAAACCATCTCCTCCATTCAATATTTTTTATGAAAGTATATTCGGTTTTTTATATATAAAAAAAATATTTGTATACCTATGAATCTACTTAAGCTACTGTTATAATAAAATACTACGCTATAAAACGTTACATAAGTTCATGATCCTCATTAATTTCCGTTTCAATATGCTATGTTTGGGTTTTTAGTCGATAATAGAAAAGTGGTTAGAAAATTAATAAGAGAAGTGGTTAGAATTAATAAGAGAAGTGAATTAAAATTGAGACATCCCATTTAGAAAACTAGCTAGGGTCATGTGTGTTTAAAATTAATAATAGAAGTGAATTAAAATTGATAGAACACGTGTAGAAAACTAGGGAAATGTGTGTTCTAAGAGCAAGTCCAACAGTTTCTTCATTCACATTCTCTATAATAGGCAAGAAAACCTCATATTTCCTATATTTTTTTGCCTCAACTCCAACAGTTTCTCCATTTTTCATTCCCTAAAATTTATTACTAACATTTAATACTACATATTTATCCAATTTTCTTCTATTTTTAAAGTCATATATTTAATAAGTTCAAATAATAATGAACAAACAAATAATGAACGTATAATAAAAGTTATAATAATATTTCATATTTGACATTACTTACTCCATAATATAAAATTATAAAAATATATTTTATAAAAATAACACATTACGAATTACAATAGTATTATGAATAATTAGACTCATCTCTTTTTAATTATTTATTACAAGTTATTTTGTTTCAATCATTAAAATAAAATGTTTGCCAAAAGAAAATTTTAGTTTAGACGTTATGACTTATAAACAAACGTCAAAATAAATATATATGAACTTAAAATTTAGTAAATTTATATTGAAAAATAGATTATACTTGAATATTAAATATCAATAGATATGTACATGTAAAAATAGTCATATGAAATCTTATTACAATCGTCTTTATGCATATTTTTAGAATATGTATTTTTGATTAAATTTTATTGTAATTATTTTGAGATATTATCATTTAAAATTATTGAAGAGAAACAATTAATGAATGAAATAACAAAAAGCAATGCAAGTAACATAGAATTTTGCTTCTCCAAATCTTCTCCCTCATTCTCTAAATTTGGAGAATCAAACCTTCTCTCTCTTTAATTTTCCTATTACGGAGAATGGGATGGAGAATCTGTTGGAGTTCAAAAAAGGCTCAAATTCTCCATATTTGAGAAAACTTGCTATTATAGCAAAGCTGTTGGACTGTCAAGTTCAGTCTGCGATCGGGTCTAACCCGAATACCATGTGTGCTGAGGGGCCGGGATGAGCCATCCTGGATGGTGAGGCCACACACCATACAAATTATATTTTCAAGGGTCATAAACCATGCATTTTATTTTTAGGGGTCACAAACTATATGTTTTGAATTTTTATGGGGCATATTTTACACTTTAATCTTATTCCGTATGTGTGATTTGGTTTTTTGAAAATTTGCTTTAATTAGTTAATGAATTTAGTCCAAGCGGAATAAGTAGGTTTTTTTGATATTTTTACGAAAGTCTCATATTAAGTTTTATGAAACTTTTCTTTATTTCATACATGATAATTTTTTTATTTTTTATGAAAGGAAAATTGTATATCATATTCAAGGTGCTGGAAAACGTCCAGCAACGTTTGAAAAAGGAACTGTGGAGTATAATTCCACTCTACATAATCCGAGCTATTATTTTTCCCTATGCTAGCTACCATATGGGCATCCGTATTTTCGTTTCTTGGTATCCGGCATGGCAAATTAAGGCCTTGTTGCACAAATTCTGCTCGAATCTCCTCAGTGATTGAGTGGCATAATTCTGGGGCATCCAAGTCTTCATGTATGATCTGCATTAGGCTCAACGAGTCTCCCATAATAGCTACATCGGACCATTGGAGATATGCCGCCATTCTCAGTGCTTCTCTCAGTGCTTCTGCTTCCACAAACATGGGGTCTCGTACATCCATTATTTCTCTGCTCATAGCCCGAACAAAAGACCCATCCGTAACCACTGCCACTGCCACTACGATGCTTAAATCAGAAAGTTGTTGGGGAGAATTGCTCTGTAGTGAACAGTGTCTGGTGAACATACCTCTCTCCTTGGATATTAGTGAGGTATATATTTATAGAAAGGAACCGGGGCCTGGTCAGTCACATCGCGAGGCTGGGTTGTCTGGAAGATGCTCCTGCTAGGCCAGGTAGGATTCTAGTCTGCGATCGGGTCTAACCCGAATACCATGAGTGCTGAGGGGCCGGGATGAGCCATCCTGGATGGTGAGGCCACACACCATATAAATTATATTTTCAGGGGTCATGAACCATGCATTTTATTTTTTAGGGGTCACAAACTATATGTTTTGAATTTTTATGGGGCATATTTTACACTTTAATCTTATTCCGTATGTGTGATTTGGTTTTTTGAAAATTTGCTTTAATTAGTTAATGAATTTAGTCCAAGCGGAATAAGTAGGTTTTTTTGATATTTTTACGAAAGTCTCATATTAAGTTTTATGAAACTTTTCTTTATTTCATACATGATAATTTTTTTATTTTTTATGAAAGGAAAATTGTATATCATATTCAAGGTGCTGGAAAACGTCCAGCAACGTTTGAAAAAGGAACTGTGGAGTATAATTCCACTCTACATAATCCGAGCTATTATTTTTCCCTATGCTAGCTACCATATGGGCATCCGTATTTTCGTTTCTTGGTATCCGGCATGGCAAATTAAGGCCTTGTTGCACAAATTCTGCTCGAATCTCCTCAGTGATTGAGTGGCATAATTCTGGGGCATCCAAGTCTTCATGTATGATCTGCATTAGGCTCAACGAGTCTCCCATAATAGCTACATCGGACCATTGGAGATATGCCGCCATTCTCAGTGCTTCTCTCAGTGCTTCTGCTTCCACAAACATGGGGTCTCGTACATCCATTATTTCTCTGCTCATAGCCCGAACAAAAGACCCATCCGTAACCACTGCCACTGCCACTACGATGCTTAAATCAGAAAGTTGTTGGGGAGAATTGCTCTGTAGTGAACAGTGTCTGGTGAACATACCTCTCTCCTTGGATATTAGTGAGGTATATATTTATAGAAAGGAACCGGGGCCTGGTCAGTCACATCGCGAGGCTGGGTTGTCTGGAAGATGCTCCTGCTAGGCCAGGTAGGATTCTAGTCTGCGATCGGGTCTAACCCGAATACCATGAGTGCTGAGGGGCCGGGATGAGCCATCCTGGATGGTGAGGCCACACACCATATAAATTATATTTTCAGGGGTCATGAACCATGCATTTTATTTTTTAGGGGTCACAAACTATATGTTTTGAATTTTTATGGGGCATATTTTACACTTTAATCTTATTCCGTATGTGTGATTTGGTTTTTTGAAAATTTGCTTTAATTAGTCAATGAATTTAGTCCAAGCGGAATAAGTAGGTTTTTTTTGATATTTTTACGAAGGTCTCATATTAAGTTTCATGAAACTTTTCTTTATTTCATACATGATAATTTTTGTTCGTTTAGTAAAAAGAAAAAAAAACAAGGACATGTTTTACTTAAATGTTGCAAGATTTGTCAAAAAATATTAAAATATGTTAATTACTATTGAAGAAAATAAAATAAAACATCCATGTGAGAAAGAATGATGTAGTAAAGTTATATATATATATATATATATTCTTTTTTCACTTACAAGTTATATATTTTCTCTATCGTAATTGCTTGTGTGTTTCAGTGTTCCTGGTTTCATGAAATTAATGATGACATTTGTGTTAATTAATAGTTCTGAATAAGTTTGGATCATTAATTTTATCCATTCCCTCCATTTTTCTTGTATCTAATCAAACATAGGCATTAGAGAAAAACACTCTCACCTCACTAATCCATTGACAAATTCACTATAAATTTCCAACATATATACCATCCTTAAATATTCACTCAAATATTTTCAGGAAAAAAAAACAAAAATGGCAAGCTCGAAGCTCATCTTCGCAACCCTAGCGTCGCTCGTGATCTTTCTCTCGCTTCTCCACGTGTCCACGGCTAAACAGAAGGGCGGCGCCCTATACCCCTCCGATCCAAAAATAGTGGCCCTCGGGAAGTTCGCTGTCGATGAAAACAACAGGAAGACGAAGCAAGGTCTCGCATTCTGGCATGTGGCTAATATTGATGGTGCCGGAAAAGTCGATAATTCAAAAATGACATACATGTTGAATGTTATGGTTTATGATAATGCAACTCCGACTGAGTTTTATGCAGTTGTTGACGACTATGCAACTGGTGCCAAGGAGCTTGTATCTTTTTCCAAAGTCAAAGCCTAATTTCAAGCACAAAATTTTGTTTATATTGTTGTTGAGTTGTTGAAAGTTACTCATCGCAATAATTAATAGATTTATGGTTTAGAATGTTTTGTTGAAATTTTTGAAAGAGATAATTAATTCCTCTTTGATGTTATATACATTTAAATTGGGTGTTTGACAAATGAAAATTGTGCATGAAATGGGTTTGTTGAAATTTTTAGAAGTTGTAAAATTGACTAAATGTTTTAAAATTTTGAATATGGACCTTCAGCTTTCATGCAACATAAACCAGGGATACAAATCAAGCCGCATACTATTCTAAAACCCATACAATATGTAGTTAATTAAATTTATTAATATATGTGATAAAGGTTACTATTCGTAATTAATAATTACGAACACCATGCATCGCATGGCGCAGCCATCTTAGAATAAATAGTATGATTGTTCGTAGTTTTAGTTGAATATATATAGTTATTATTTTAATTGTTTGTTTATCATTAAGCCGCCGCACAAGGTTGTTTTAGTTCACATAATTTGTACTTTAATATTGTATTTCTTATGCAATGCAGTAGAGAATATAATAAATAATTCCACATGCTTCTCTTCATTTCTCTTATCCTTCTTAATTAATTAGAGCGCTAGCAATAATCATACTTAATTTTGTAAACAAAAGCGGTTCCATCACAAAACGTCATATATTCGTCATGATATTGTTACATTCAGAAAAGAAAAGAAAAACATTATATTATATTCCTCCAATTGGTTATAATATATCATCAGATAGCTTACACAAGCTTTATTTATATGGTTTTATTCAGTTCTTAACGTGATCACGATATCATTGATCAACCACATCTTAGTACGGGCGCTAGCCTTTAATGTTATCCGGGGGATCGTAGTTGCAGATAACGTAGACCCAACCATCGGCACACTGAACCTTAGCGCAACCCAAACGAACCGACTTCCTCCACACAACTTGGGTGTAGTGTCTGCAGGCCTTTCCTGCAGCGCACGTGTTGGCCTGGTAGTTATAGTCGGCTTTCTCCCCGACCCACATCGACACCGCCCGCCGCCCGGTCATGTCCCGAAAACCGTAGGCTAGATTTTCTCCGTAACGGCCTCTAGAGTGCACCAGATTGTTACACGAGTTCGCATTTCGAACCCGATTCGCGTAGGCTTGAGCGTACTTTACGAGAGTCTGGTCCCAGGTGAAGCCCGGGAGCCCGGCTCCGACTTGATTACGGGCTTGGTTATGAGCGTCGACGAAGCTGCCTCCGGTAGAGTTTTGGGCAAAGCTGAGATTAATGCATAAAGCAAGGGCTAAACAGATGAAAACAAGATCCAGAGATCTCATCTTGGAAACTCTGGTTTAAGGATGGGTTGATGATTTGGTTCATGCAAAAGGCGTTCGACGTCAGTGAAGACGAGCGACTGGATGAACAGCTATTTCACCTTCGACGTGGAGAAGTATCCAGTCCCGTCATGGAACCAGCAGAGGAAGGCTGAAACCAAGGCGGCACTACCCCCGGCCCAATTCCGGCAGGTATCTGACAGTTATGACTTAATTGTCAAGCAGTTTGTTAATCTGAAGGATTTCCAGAGGGCGGGGGGCTACGAGTTTCCCCGGGAGGCGTATCCAGCGGAAGTATTCACTTGCCGCCGTTTGTATGCCAAACGGAGCCTTGGTAATTTTCTCAATTTCTTTAGTTAATTTTATTAACTATACTTTTTCTTCTAGTTGTATTTAGCTTATTTTATCTGTTGTCTGGCCTTAGCCATATCTCCCCGACCAGCGATAGCCCCGGGAGGGTCGAAGTCCGGAGAGGGAGAAGGTAAAGGGACTTCCGGGAAGTCCAAGAAGGACCACTCTGAGACCGAGAAGATGGTCAAGGATACCAAAAAAAGAAAATCCGGGGAGGGGAAATCCGGGGAGAAGGGCACCGGGAATTCTGTTGGGTCCACTGTAGTCCCTCCGGCAGAGGGTCGACGATTAGCGTTTGCTATTCCTATTCCCGGGGGGCCTCCCCATAAGAAGAAGAAGTCCGAGCCTCATTCCGAGGGTTCATCCCGCTTTCCCCGGAAGGAGAAGGAGTCGACGGCTGACAGCAGCCTTCAGCGTATCCCGGAAATTCGGGGAGACATCCCTTCCCAGCGCATTTTGCTGGATGACTCTCAGGTATTTGTTCTTTATTCTAACATTTTAACTCTTCGTATTGTAGTTTTATTCTAAGTGTTTTAATTCTTCGTATAGGATCATGCCTCCAAACTACTCGAGTTTCCTGGGCTTCGAGAATTGGTCAACCGGGCATGTGACTCTTTGTCGGAGGATCTTTCCCGGGAAGTTGACCAACTGAGGTCACAAAACGCTTCTCTGTACAAGGAGCTATCCGAAGTGCACAAGGAGCTGTCCCGGGTGAAGAAGGACAGCAAGCGCGGCATGGCCCCGGAGCAAGAGGCTCTTTGCCGGGCTTTCACCGACCGGGTTTTGAAGAGCCGCTCATTCGAGAAAAAGATGATGTCCCTCTGCGACATCTCTAACGAAGCCGCCTTGCATGCCGCGTACTCTGCCGTTCGGGGATTCATCCCCCGGGAAAGCCGGGACGCATTCCGAGACGCCTGGTATCGCCCCAAAGCCAACGATCGCTTTAACTATGCGGCGGATCGGCTAATGAAGGATGGTCTCGACGGGATTGTTCCCGGGGTACTTGAAGTGTTTGAGGGAGCCCGGAGTGTTGATCCCCAAGACGTCATCGCCTATGCCGGCGACGCCGCCAAACTGGCTGAGGACAGGGCGGATCCGGGGCCAGATGACGTGGCCAATCTTGCTGCCATCGAGACCCCGGTGACCTCGGATGGAGAAGATGGGGATTCCGATGAAGAAAATGCTAAGTCCCCGATCCCAGAGCAAGAGTTCGAGCCGGTTCAGGCGAACGAGGAGGGGGAGGAAGAACTGTCCCCGGGGAATGGCAAGGCCCAAGAGGAAGAGCAGTCCCCCGGGAATGAGGATGATGAGGATGAAGTAAACATAGACACTTAGTCTCTTCGTCCTTCTATTGTTTTTTAATTGTTATTTTCTTTTTCTGGTTTCCCCCGAGCACCTTCCCTGAACTGTTCCCTTTTGTAATTCAGGGGAGAGAAAGTGGCTCCGGGGACGAGAGCGATGACTCCAATGACGTAAGAGTCTCTCTCCTTTATTTTGTAAACCTTACATTATCTATTCATTTGATATTTTCGTTCTCTCTTTTACGGGTTGATCATTTTGCTATGACTTGCCCAATCTTTATGATTTGTTTGAGTTTGTGACTTCCACTTTTTTATCTAAGTTATAAACTCAGCCTTGTTTTAATTCTAAGTCTAAAACCGTTGTGTTTTGTTTATAAAGCCCCGGGATAACCCTCCGAGTGCAGTTCCTTCCAGGGCGACCTCGGATGGCGACAAACCATGCCCCCGGTGTGGGGAACTGGAAGAACAGTTGAGTCGCTGGCAACTGGACGGCATTCAGACCCGGTATCTTCTCGTCCATTCCGGGATAGGATCAGTGATCGATGAGTTCCCGGATGTCACTTCTCTAGTAACCAAACTTAGAGAGATATCCAATCAGTTTGGATCCCTTTCCCGGTGTCAATCCCTGGCTCGAGACCGAGTAAACGCTGTTCTGGATGCAGACAAGACTATTTCCATGCTACAAGCCGAACATGACGCTTTCAAATCTCGTCTCAAGGAGGAATTTGACCTTGTGTGGTCTGAACTTCCATTTTACTGCGACAAGCTCAAGTGGTTAGAGAGGCGGGGCGATCCCCTTAGGAGGAATCTGATGTTGGAAAGAGAGAACCGAGAACTGGCGGCCCGGAACCTCACCCTCCGGGAAAATTTAGTAACCCTGCAGCTGACTTATCACCTGACAGGGTTGCGTCTAGGTCGGGTTTCTCCCCCTCTCTACACTAATTTTCCCCGGGAGGTCTCTTCATTGTTAGTGCGCATGTTCCGGATGGGCTGGAACGACCCCGAGTCTCGGTACCGGCCCGCTTTCGAGGAAGCTGCAGCTTGGTGGCAGCGTCAAAGGGAGGGACAATATCTCCCCCCGTCCCTGGTACTTCTGCCGAGCCGGATTTCCCTTGATTTCACCGTTGAAAGGTATCTCGGGTTTCGTGTTTCAGTTGACCCGGAAGAGTCCGCCCGGAGGGTGTCTAGACTCCGTGAGGACGCCGCCAGAATCCGGGCCTACATTGCCCGTGAAGACGCCGCTAAAGAAGAAAGGCGTCTGGCCCGGGAAAGGGGGAAAGGTAAAAGCAAAGTCGTTGCTACAAAAAAGAAAAAATCCCCCCGTGCCCAAGGACCCGTTATCATTGGAGCTCGCCAACGGACGCCATCTCCCGAGGTTTCATCCTCGGACGACGACTTCGACCCGTATGCCGAAGTTACCTCAGGGGGTGGTCCCTCGGGGGCTGGTCCTTCGGGAGCTAGTCCTTCGGGAGCTGGTCCCTCGGGAGCCGGTCCGTCCGGTACTCATCCAGCTGCAACCCCCAATGTCCAGGGGAGCAATGTTCCTAACAACCCAGCGAACCCTCCTGCTGCTAATAATCGGCCAAATCACCCCGGAACCCAAGATGATCCGGACTCTCCTATTAGCTGGGACGGTCCTCCTTCCCTTTGTTAGCTTTGTTTAGGTTTTTCAACTTTCAAAGTTGTAAATGTTGTAATCTTTAATCATAAGTTAATGATTTGATTGTCATATTGCCCTTCCTTTATATTTGTTCAAATATTCGTTTCAGTCGCTTATTCAAGCGTGCCTAGGTCGTCCTCCGGGTGCTTGTTCAAGCATCTTGTATATTCTTGCCCTAGCCCGCCGGGTGCTTATTCAAGCGTTCCCGGATCGACTTGCTCTAGCCCCCCGAGCGCTTGTTCAAGCGGCCGGGGTTAACTGTACTTAAGAGAAAATACTAACTCGAAAGATAATCTTCATAAATAAAATGAGAAAATGCAACTGCGGGCCACGGGACAACCCAGGCTCAATCCTGGCCAGGGGTCCCAGTGCCGCTTCTCTGCCATCGTCCTAGGCATAATCCATGCCAGAGGGATGAATACATAGGAAAATCTAAGCATAGTACCTACGTAGGTTTGCAATATTCCAGTGTCTCGGGACCTTCTTCCCGGCCTTGTCCTGCAGTTCATAACTTCCCCCGGGGTGGGCTGCTACCACCTTGTAAGGCCCCTCCCAGTTGGGGGCTAACTTCCCGCTTGCAACCTGCTGGCTTTTGTCATTCCGGCGCATTACCCACTCCCCCGGGATAAACTGCTCTTTGCGAACCCTTCTGTCATGGTATTTCTTGACCCGTTCCTTCACCCGGGCCTCATGCAGGGCTGCTTTTTCTCGCTTCTCTTCCAGTAAATCTAGATCCAGGAGTCGGTCGTTCTGGTTTGTCTGCTCATCCGGGAGCTTTGATCGGAGGCTGGGAACTCCGATTTCAGCCGGGATGACCGCCTCCGCCCCATAAACCAAGCTATAGGGGGACTCGCCTGTAGCGGAGCTCTCTGTCGTTCTACTTGCCCATAAGACACTTGGGAGTTCATCAACCCAGTTTCCTCTTGCCCCCTGGAGTCGCGTCTTGATCCCGTTAACCAAGGTCCTATTGGTCACTTCAACTTGCCCGTTAGCCTGTGGGTGATAGACCGAGGTCAACTTCTGTTCAATCCCGTACTCCTTGCACCAGGTCTTGAAAGGATCATTCTCGAACTGCGCCCCGTTATCTGTCACTATGAACCGGGGAATTCCGTAGCGACAGATGATGTTCTTCCAGCAGAATTTTACGCACGTACTTCCCCTAATGTTTGTCAGAGGAGCAGCTTCTACCCATTTGCTGAAATAGTCAACTGCCACTATCAAATACTTGAAACCTCCCGGAGCAGTTGGAAAGGGGCCTACCAGGTCCAAACCCCATCGGATGAAGGGCCAAGTTCCTGATATCCCGATCAACTCCCCCTGTGGCACATGGATCAGGGGTGCAAATTTCTGGCACTGCTGACAGGAGCGGACTGCCTTTTGAGCATCCTCAAATAGCGTTGGCCAGTAATACCCCGTGCACATGATCTTCCGAGCTACTGTCCGGGCCCCTTGATGGCTTCCATTAGGGCCCTCGTGAACTTCTTTCAAAAGGTGGCGTGCTTCCTCTCCATCCACACACTTCAACCAAGGTTGGAGATATCCCTTCCGGATTAACTCCCCGTCCAGGACGGCATACCGGGGTGCTTTGACCCGGATTTTCCGGGCCTTCACCTTGTCGTCTGGCAGCGTTCCATTCTCCAAGTACTCCCGGATGGGTGTAATCCAAGATTCGGCTTCACGCACTGCCGCAACTTGGCTTGGCTGCTCATATCCCCGGATTGATGCCATCTCCATATACAGATTCCGGTCCTGACTTGGCTTGAGCTCTGAGGAAGCCAACTTGCTTAATGCATCCGCTTGACAGTTTTCCTCCCGGGGGACCTGTGTTAGGTTCACCCGGAGGAAACCCTGTATCATCAACTTCACCGCCTCCAAATATTTCTGCAAACTTCTTTCTTTTGCTTCATACTCCCCATTCACTTGCTGGACCACAATGGCCGAATCGCTGTAAGCCTGTATCACTTTGGCACCTGTCTCCCGGGCTAGGCGTAATCCGGCAAGGAGAGCTTCATATTCAGCTTCATTATTGGTGGTTTTAAACTCAAACTGCAACGCATACCGATACTCCTTGCCACCAGGACTGACCAGCACTACCCCGGCACCGCTCCCCCCGGCATGGGAGGAACCATCCACGTGTAACTTCCATTCCGGTTCCGTTTCTCCCGGGTCCTCCACTGTGTTTTCCGCCATCTCAACCAAGAAATCAGCCAAAGCCTGGCCCTTGATAGACTTCCTGGCTTGATAAGTAATTTCGTGCTCTCCCAACTCTATCGCCCACTTCATCATTCGGCCAGATGCCTCTGGTTTCAGCATGACTTGCTTAAGTGGGTGATTTGTGAGAACTGTGATAGGATGACCCTGAAAGTATGGGCGAAGTCTCCGGGACGCGTGCACCAGTGCCAGCAGCAAACGTTCTAGTGAAGAATAACGCGTCTCCAGTCCTTGAAGAGCCCTACTTACAAAATACACCGGGCTCTGCGCTCTCCCAGACCCTCGAACCAAGGCCGCACTTATAGCCTGATCCGTGGCTGCCAGATACAAAAACAATTCTTCCCCCGGGACCGGTTTGGACAAAGTAGGGAGTTTACCCAGGTGCTCCTTCAACTCCTTGAAAGCTCGCTCGCACTCGGGAGTCCATTCGAACTTCTTTGCTCGCCTCAAAATGTTGAAAAAAGGCAACTGCTTCTCTGCTCCCCGGGACAAGAATCTGCTTAACGCCGCCAGGGACCCGGTTAAGCGCTGTACATCTTTCACCTTGCTCGGGGAGGGCATGCTCAGGATCGCTTCAACCTTTTCCGGGTTCACGTCAATTCCTCGGTTTGACACCATATATCCCAAAAACTTGCCTGCCGCCACCCCGATGGTACTCTTCTCCGGGCTTAGCTTCAAATTTACCTCTCTCAACACGACGAAAAGCTCCCGGAGATCGTCCAAAAAAGCGTCATGAGTCCTGCTTTTGATCACCATATCATCTACATAGACCTCCATGATTCTTCCTAGCTGGTTTTTGAACACCCGGTCCACCATGCGCTGGTATGTTGCTCCTGCGTTTTTAAGACCGAATGGCATCTTCCTGTAACAAAAAGTACCAAAGTCAGTGATAAAAGAGGTTTTTGGTCGGTCTTCCGGGGCCATGACGATCTGGTGGTATCCCCGGTGTGCGTCGAAGAAGGCTAGAAGCTGGTAGCCTGTTATAGCTTCCACTAGTTGGTCAATGGAGGGCAACGGGTAACTGTCTTTTGGGCAGCACTTGTTTAAATCTGTAAAATCGATACACATCCTCCATGACCCGTCATGCTTTTTCACTAGGACCGGGTTGGCGATCCATTCAGGATAAGTAATTTCTTCTACCATTCCTGCATCCAGCATCCTTCTCACCTCCGCCCGGACGAATTCTACCCGATCTGCTGCCAAGGCTCTTTCCTTTTGCCTTATGGGCTTTAAATCCGGGTAGACATTCAACCGGTGGATGGCGAACTCCTCTGGTATCCCTGTTAAATCTTCCGTTCCCCACGAGAACACATCCTCATATTCCTTTAACAGCTTCCGGAGCTCGTCCTTCACCCTCTCCGGGAGGTGCTTTCCGATACTCACCCTCCCCCGGGATCCCACTTCCATGTCCTCCACTTCAAAAGAGGCCGGGTCCCCATGCACGGCTCCCACCGTGCTATCCTTCCCAGAACACTCCCCGGCTCCCACCGTTCTTTCTGATCCTCCATTCTTGGCTTCCTTCATTGCGGTGAGCATGCAGCTGCGGGCGGTCGTTTGATTGCCAATGACCGATGCAATTCCTTGGTCCGTTGGGAACTTCATGGTTAGATGGTAGGGCGAACATATCGCCCGGGCCTGCGTCAACCAGGGGCGACCTATGATCATGTTGTACGGGGAAGAGGCGTTGATGACCGCGAAGTTACATAGGACAGTGCACCTCTTGTTAATATCCAGATGATCAACAAGGGTCACCCGTAGCGCTATGACACCCAGCGGGTGAACTGTGCGCCCCGTAAAGCCTGACAACGGGGACAAGCATGGCTTCAAATTCTGTCGACCAATGTTCAATTGATCGAAGCAATCAGCAAACATAACTTCTACACTGCTCCCATCGTCCAAAAAGACTCGCTTTATCACCACCCCTTCTACTTCAGCTGAGATCACCATCTGGTCCGAGTGAGGTACTTGGGCCGGAACTGCATCCTTTTCTGAGAACGTGATTGTCTCATCATGTTTAAACCTTTTTCCCTGGATCTCCCCCGGGGGGACATATCTACTCTTGGCCTTTACCGCCGACAGGGTTTGTGCTCCATCCCCCACTATCCCGTTGATCACGTTTATCATCCGAGGTGCTCCGGGTCCCGGAACTCCTGGTCTGGGTGCTTGTGGGGCGGGGTTAGGAGCAACGTTGGTTTCCGCGGGGCGGTTGCCACCCTGGCCCTGGCCTCGGTTGTTCCTCCAGTTACGTTTCCTTCCTTGACCTGCCGGGGCAGCCGCCGGGTGTGCTTCACCTGCTACACAGTCCCGAAGCTGACCCCGCTCCACCAACTTCTGAATATCCGTCCGCAAGACACGGCAGCCTTCTGTCGTGTGACCATAAGACTTGTGGAACTCACACCATTTCTGGGCATTTGCCGGGGCCGGGACCCCTTGTATAACTGGGGGATCCGTGAAAAGGCCCCGGTGAATGGCCAAAATCTCCGTTTTGGTCTTGGAGAGTGGAGTATATGTTGGCCTGACCACTAACGTCTGTCCTCCCGGCGCAGGTGCTGCACCCTGGGCCGGGGGGCGTCTTGCTGCCTCCGGGCGGGGCTCCTGGTGAGGAGTGGCCCGGAGTGTAGTTGCTTGGGTCGCTGTGGCCGTAATCACCCGCTGCTCAAAGAAACCGACTGTGTTCATCCGAGTGTGGTTAGCTTCATGCACAGTGCAATGCATCTCAACTGTCAACTGGAGATGGTAGAAAGTTCCTGGCATGTTCTTCATCAACTCAATGTAGAACATCTCGTCTCTCAGCCCATTGACAAAGTTTCCAATCAGGGCCTTGTCATGCAAGTGCCTATCCTGGACCTTCATGGACTCAGCAATATACCGGACATAATATTGCCAAGTAGACTCCGTCTCCAGCTGCCGCATGGCCAAGACCGTGGCCAGGTTGACAAAGTTGGTTTTCATTGCTGCATATCTGTGGACCAGGACCGTGGCAAAGTCCCAGAAAGTCTTCAATGAGCCCTGCGGAAGGCTTTTGAACCAACTCAAGCAGTTGCCCCGGAGGTAAGAAGGCAACAACTTGCACTGCAACGGCTCCTCAATGTCCCGGGCCCCCATGACACTGAGGTAGGTGTGAACAAACTCCTCTGGATCCCCGTCCCCGTTGTACGTCGGAACCCCATCAGGCGCTTTAGTGCCCACCGGCCACTTATAGTTCAACACCTCTGGAACCCACGGGGAGTGAGGAATCATGCCCCGCCTACCAATAAGCCTCGTCAAACGATCTTCAATGGACCCGTTGTTAAACGGGGTGTTGTATCCACCATAAAATGGTTGTGCCTGCGGGTTCAGACCTCCTGGAAACTGCTGCTGCCCTGGAAACATCTGCTGAACGAGAGGCATCTGCTGCCCTGGAGGCATCTGCTGACCCGGGGGCATCTGCTGACCCGGGGGCATCTGCTGATATCCAGGACCACCTCTCCCATTCTTCTCCAGGTCCACTACTTCGGGCACCTTGTTGGGTGCTGCTGCCTTAGCTGCCTTCCATGCCCGAAACTCCCCAAATTCCTCCGCATTGGTATGAATCGTCTCCGGGTCTCGGCGCTCCGGGTCTTCTTCTCCGGAATCGAAATACTCCGGTTCGGATTCACAGCCTTCTCCGAACGTCTCCTGGTCCTGCCTTTCCTTTTCTTGCCGGGCCTTCTCCCTATGCTCCTTCTGCATCTCCCTGAGAGTACGCTCCGGCACCTTCTTCTTCCCTTGGCGCTTCTCAGCGGCCGCGCGGGCGATCTCCTTGCGTGCCCGCTCCTTCTCCTCAGCCGCCTTCCGCGTCGCCTGGGCAGCCGCGGCCCTTTTAGTTTTAGGACCGCCTTCTGCCTGATTGGCTTTGGAAGAGGGTTCTTCCACCGTCTTTTTAGGTCTACCGCGGGGCATGACGAAGCCGATCCCACTGGGCGTGCCAACTGATGCTTCCAGTAAGCTCCGGGATACCAGCTCCGGTACAAGGTGATCCGGGGGAAAGCTGGAATCCTAACCCGCGGCCAATCTCTCACCTGAACCCTGCAAAACAAAGCCCCCGGGGTCTCCCGAGGGTAGACGCTCCGGCGTGATGATGAAGGTAGGGCTTTTTACAGAGGAGAGAGAATATGAATAAATACAGAGAGTATTTAAGTCTGGTAAAAAACATACCTATTACTGTTGGTCGCTCCTCTATTTATAATGGAGAGGATCAGAGAGGGTTTTAAGCTAAGTGGTCCTTACCCCGGGTGTGTCCAAGATAGCTGATGTCATGAGAGGACCACTGCTAGGCTTAACCCTTTCTTCTCCTTTGCCAGTATATCCGCTGGACCAGGATATGGGCCTTAGCCCATATCACCAATGCAAAAGGCCTTCTATTTATAGTGTAAGCTGTGGTAAAATTATAGGTAATTAATTAGGTTTATGCTGACGTCATTTCAAAGGTGGCTAATGCATGGTCATTTTTTTCTTTTGTATTCATTATAACCCTAGCTAGTTGTACAATGAGCCATCCATCTCACGAGAAAAATAGATTATTATGTAGATATTTTTTAATTAATAAAGATCTGGAGTTGAGTTATTAATGAAAGATCAAAATTTGATTATTATTCTATAGAGCGAAACCATCTCCTCAGTTCAATATTTTTTATGAAAGTATATTCGGTTTTTTATATATAAAAAAAATATTTGTATACCTATGAATCTACTTAAGCTACTGTTATAATAAAATACTACGCTATAAAACGTTACATCAGTTCATGATCCTCATTAATTTCCATTTCAATATGCTATGTTTGGGTTTTTAGTCGATAATAGAAAAGTGGTTAGAATTAATAAGAGAAGTGGTTAGAATTAATAAGAGAAGTGAATTAAAATTGAGACGTCACATTTAGAAAACTAGCTAGGGTCATGTGTTTTTAAAATTAATAATAGAAGTGAATTAAAATTGATAGAACACGTGTAGAAAACTAGGGAAATGTGTGTTCTAAGAGCAAGTCCAACAGTTTCTTCATTCACATTCTCTATAATAGGCAAGCAAACCTCATATTTCCTGTATTTTTTTGCCTCAACTCCAACAGTTTCTCCATTTTTCATTCCCTAAAATTTATTACTAACATTTAATACTACATATTTATCCAATTTTCTTCTATTTTTAAAGTCATATATTTAATAAGTTCAAATAATAATGAACAAACAAATAATGAACGTATAATAAAAGTTATAATAATATTTCATATTTGACATTACTTACTCCATAATATAAAATTATAAAAATATATTTTATAAAAATAACACATTACGAATTACAATAGTATTATGAATAATTAGACTCATCTCTTTTTAATTATTTATTACAAGTTATTTTGTTTCAATCATTAAAATAAAATGTTTGCCAAAAGAAAATTTTAGTTTAGACGTTATGACTTATAAACAAACGTCAAAATAAATATATATGAACTTAAAATTTAGTAAATTTATATTGAAAAATAGATTATACTTGAATATTAAATATCAATAGATATGTACATGTAAAAATAGTCATATGAAATCTTATTACAATCGTCTTTATGCATATTTTTAGAATATGTATTTTTTATAAAATTTTATTGTAATTATTTTGAGATATTATCATTTAAAATTATTGAAGAGAAACAATTAATGAATGAAATAACAAAAAGCAATGCAAGTAACATAGAATTTTGCTTCTCCAAATCTTCTCCCTCATTCTCTAAATTTGGAGAATCAAACCTTCTCTCTCTTTAATTTTCCTATTACGGAGAATGGGATGGAAAATCTGTTGGAGTTCAAAAAAGGCTCAAATTCTCCATATTTGAGAAAACTTGCTATTATAGCAAAGCTGTTGGACTGTCAAGTTCAGTCTGCGATCGGGTCTAACCCGAATACCATGTGTGCTGAGGGGCCGGGATGAGCCATCCTGGATGGTGAGGCCACACACACCATACAAATTATATTTTCAAGGCTCATAAACCATGCATTTTATTTTTAGGGGTCACAAACTATATGTTTTGAATTTTTATGGGGCATATTTTACACTTTAATCTTATTCCGTATGTGTGATTTGGTTTTTTGAAAATTTGCTTTAATTAGTTAATGAATTTAGTCCAAGCGGAATAAGTAGGTTTTTTTGATATTTTTACGAAAGTCTCATATTAAGTTTTATGAAACTTTTCTTTATTTCATACATGATAATTTTTTTATTTTTTATGAAAGGAAAATTGTATATCATATTCAAGGTGCTGGAAAACGTCAAGCAACGTTTGAAAAAAGGAACTGTGGAGTATAATTCCACTCTACATAATCCGAGCTATTATTTTTCCCTATGCTAGCTACCATATGGGCATCCGTATTTTCGTTTCTTGGTATCCAGCATGGCAAATTAAGGCCTTGTTGCACAAATTCTGCTCGAATCTCCTCAGTGATTGAGTGGCATAATTCTGGGGCATCCAAGTCTTCATGTATGATCTGCATTAGGCTCAACGAGTCTCCCATAATAGCTACATCGGACCATTGGAGATATGCCGCCATTCTCAGTGCTTCTCTCAGTGCTTCTGCTTCCACAAACATGGGGTCTCGTACATCCATTATTTCTCTGCTCACAGCCCGAACAAAAGACCCATCCGTAACCACTGCCACTGCCACTACGATGCTTAAATCAGAAAGTTGTTGGGGAGAATTGCTCTGTAGTGAACAGTGTCTGGTGAACATACCTCTCTCCTTGGATATTAGTGAGGTATATATTTATAGAAAGGAACCGGGGCCTGGTCAGTCACATCGCGAGGCTGGGTTGTCTGGAAGATGCTCCTGCTAGGCCAGGTAGGATTCTAGTCTGCGATCGGGTCTAACCCGAATACCATGAGTGCTGAGGGGCCGTGATGAGCCATCCTGGATGGTGAGGCCACACACCATATAAATTATATTTTCAGGGGTCATGAACCATGCATTTTATTTTTTAGGGGTCACAAACTATATGTTTTGAATTTTTATGGGGCATATTTTACACTTTAATCTTATTCCGTATGTGTGATTTGGTTTTTTGAAAATTTGCTTTAATTAGTCAATGAATTTAGTCCAAGCGGAATAAGTTGGTTTTTTTTGATATTTTTACGAAGGTCTCATATTAAGTTTTATGAAACTTTTCTTTATTTCATACATGATAATTTTTGTTCGTTTAGTAAAAAGAAAAAAAAACAAGGACATGTTTTACTTAAATGTTGCAAGATTTGTCAAAAAATATTAAAATATGTTAATTACTATTGAAGAAAATAAAATAAAATATCCATGTGAGAAAGAATGATGTAGTAAAGTTATATATATATATATATTCTTTTTTCACTTACAGGTTATATATTTTCTCTATCGTAATTGCTTGTGTGTTTCAGTGTTCCTGGTTTCATGAAATTGATGATGACATTTGTGTTAATTAATAGTTCTGAATAAGTTTGGATCATCAATTTTATCCATTCCCTCCATTTTTCTTGTCTCTAATCAAACATAGGGATTAGAGAAAAACACTCACCTCACTAATCCATTGACAAATTCACTATAAATTTCCAACATATATACCATCCTTAAATATTCACTCAAATATTTTCAGAAAAAAAAAAACAAAAATGGCAAGCTCGAAGCTCATCTTCGCAACCCTAGCGTCGCTCGTGATCTTTCTCTCGCTTCTCCACGTGTCCACGGCTCAACAGAAGGGCGGCGCCCTATACCCCTCCGATCCAAAAATAGTGGCCCTCGGGAAGTTCGCCGTCGATGAAAACAACAGGAAGACGAAGCAAGGTCTCGCATTCTGGCATGTGGCTAATATTGATGGTGCCGGAAAAGTGGATAATTCAAAAATGACATACATGTTGAATGTTATGGTTTATGATAATGCAACTCCGACTGAGTTTTATGCAGTTGTTGACGACTATGCAACTGGTGCCAAGGAGCTTGTATCTTTTTCCAAAGTCAAAGCCTAATTTCAAGCACAAAATTTTGTTTATATTGTTGTTGAGTTGTTGAAAGTTACTCATCGCAATAATTAATAGATTTATGGTTTAGAATGTTTTGTTGAAATTTTTGAAAGAGATAATTAATTCCTCTTTGATGTTATATACATTTAAATTGGGTGTTTGACAAATGAAAATTGTGCATGAAATGGGTTTGTTGAAATTTTTAGAAGTTGTAAAATTGACTAAATGTTTTAAAATTTTGAATATGGACCTTCAGCTTTCATTCAACATAAACCAGGGATACAAATCAAGCCGCATACTATTCTAAAACCCATATAATATGTAGTTAATTAAATTTATTAATATATGTGATAAAGGTTACTATTTGTAATTAATAATTACGAACACCATGCATCGCATGGCGCAGCCATCTTAGAATAAATAGTATGATTGTTCGTAGTTTTAGTTGAATATATATAGTTATTATTTTAATTGTTTGTTTATCATTAAGCCGCCGCACAAGGTTGTTTTAGTTCACATAATTTGTACTTTAATATTGTATTTCTTATGCAATGCAGTAGAGAATATAATAAATAATTCCACATGCTTCTCTTCATTTCTCTTATCCTTCTTAATTAATTAGAGCGCTAGCAATAATCATACTTAATTTTGTAAACAAAAGCGGTTCCATCACAAAACGTCATATATTCATCA
This sequence comes from Sherardia arvensis, assembly GCA_948330725.1. Lineage (NCBI taxonomy): Eukaryota > Viridiplantae > Streptophyta > Magnoliopsida > Gentianales > Rubiaceae > Sherardia > Sherardia arvensis. The sequence goes on along the minus strand of OX415238.1, from coordinate 3,332,985 downwards.
TGATATTGTTACATTCAGAAAAGAAAAGAAAAACATTATATTATATTCCTCCAATTGGTTATAATATATCATCAGATAGCTTACACAAGCTTTATTTATATGGTTTTATTCAGTTCTTAACGTCTCACGATATCATTGATCAACCACATCTTAGTACGGGCGCTGGCCTTTAATGTTACCCGGGGGATCGTAGTTGCAGATAACGTAGACCCAACCATCGGCACACTGAACCTTAGCGCAACCCAAACGAACCGACTTCCTCCACACAACTTGGGTGTAGTGTCTGCAGGCCTTTCCTGCAGCGCACGTGTTGGCCTGGTAGTTATAGTCGGCTTTCTCCCCGACCCACATCGACACCGCCCGCCGCCCGGTCATGTCCCGAAAACCGTAGGCTAGATTTTCTCCGTAACGGCCTCTAGAGTGCACCAGATTGTTACACGAGTTCGCATTTCAAACCCGATTCGCGTAGGCTTGAGCGTACTTTACGAGAGTCTGGTCCCAGGTGAAGCCCGTCTTCTCACCGTCGCGGGGCGACAGCGAAATTGGCGTCCGGAAGTCGCCTCCGACCGGTCGCAGGTCCAGCGTCGTTAGGCGTGGATCTGGTCCACTTGTAGTGGTTGGGTCCGCTTTGACGGAGCACGGTTTCGGGCAGTTCGATTGGGAGCGGCGGCGACCCGCTCCCGGATCTGTGCATGCCGTCCGGCGGGCTGGCAGGGCGGATCTGGTCGGCCGGATTGTGGCCGTTGACCTAGCAAGTCTCGGGTTCTAGAACTGTAGTTTTGCAAAAGAGAGAGATGGTTTCGGGTATAAGTGAGGGAGGGGAGGTTTCAAACGAAAAGGAAGGTGTCGAGGGAGACCGCTAGCCGGTGAAAGCACCGGCGGTCTCAACTGTATAAAGTGGATATGGCTTTTCTTTGGGAGAGAAAAAGGGCGTTAAGATGTATTTGAAAAACACACACATACACGCACTCAAGGTGTATTTGAGAAACACACATGTACACACACTCAAGGTGTTTTTGAAAAATACACATATATACGCACTCAAAGTGTATTTTAAAAAACACACACGTACACGCACTCAAGGTGTATTTGAAAAACACACACATACACGCACTCAAGGTGTAGTTGAAAAACACACATATACACGCACTCAACGTATATTTGAAAAACACACACATACACGTATATAAGGTGTATTTGAAAAACACACATCCACGTATATAAGGTGTATTTGAAAAACACACACATACACGCACTCAAGGTGTATTTGAAAAACACACACATTGATACGAGTATAAATGGATAACTAGGTTAATTAGGAATTATTCTCTTACCACGAATTTTCTTATAAATATGTGTATTAATTTTAGTAAGATTTTAATTATTTTCCATAATAGTCATAGAATTAGAATTATTATTATTTCCAAATTAATGTTAGAATTGTGATTTTATTTGAGGTTTTGAATATAAGCCCCAGCCTTGTAATTTGGGGGAGATTTATTATAAAGAAAAAAGAGGTTTTCCGGATTAATTGACAGTTGTTCAATTTCAAGATTCAGTTGAGTCGCCCATGACAGGTGTTCGTGGTTTTTAGTTAATTGGCTAACAGCAGTTCAAGCGATTTTCATATCCCAAAAGAAATTTATATATATTCCGCTGCAGCAAAGTAAATTACTGAGAAAATACGCATCACACATACACGCACTCAAAGTGTATTTGAAAAACACACAAACACATTCAAGGTGTATTTAAAAAACACACACACATTCGAAGTGTATTTCTAACACACACATATACACAAACTCAAGGTGTATTTAAAAATACACACACTCAAGGTGTATTTAAAAAACACACACATACATGCACTCAAGGTGTATTTGAAAAGCACACACATACATGCACTCAAGGTGTATTTGAAAAACACACAAATACTCGCACTCAAGGTGTATTTGAAAAACACAATAACACATTCAAGGTATATTTGAAAAACACACACATACACGCACTCAAGGTGTATTTAAAAAACACACATGTACACACACTCAATGTAGTTTTAAAACACAAACAAATACACACATTCAAGGTGTATTTTTAAAAACAAACACGTATATACACAATCAAGGTGTATATAAAAAACACGCACATACACACACCCGAGGTATATTTAAAAACACACACACACACGTACACACACTTGAGGTGTCTTTAAAAAACACACACTCAATGTGTATTTCCAAAACACACAATACATACAATACAGGCACTCAAGGTGTATTTAAAAAACACACATACACGAACTTAAGGTGTATTTGAAAAACACACACATACACGCACTCAAGGTGTATTTGAAAAACACACACAGACACGCACTCAATGTGTATTTGAAAAACACACACATACACGCACTCAAGGTGTATTTGAAAAACACACACATACACGCACTCAAGGTGTATTTGAAACACACACACATATACGCACTCAAGGTGTATTTGAAAAACACACATACACGCACTCAAGATGTATTTTTTTTTGAAAAGCAGTGGGACTCATCTCATTAATAAATTTGGGAAGTACATCAATATCTCAGGATCTAACTGCATAACGGGTAGTCTCGATGGACTATTAAGAAGAAACCTAGCTAATATACTACCTAATCAATAAGACTCGCTGCTAGACTCACACAAGGAGGTGAGCCTCCCACAATTCAAGTAGACTCATACACAACAAGTAAGTCTGTCCATGATCCAATCGCTCCGGGTTGTGAATTGACGGTCACATGCCATACGGCACCCTGCTATTCGACCCATCTTGGAACAAAATGGTGTTGTGTCGCATCCGGACTGCTACACCCGCTGTATGTCTCGCTGTTGTGAGTCCGCTGATGGATGTCGTGTGTCGATGGAGAAGTGTCAAGTGCAAGCCTTTCCGTTCTGTTTTATAGCAGCCCGGTACTGCGTATCCGTTTTGTTTTGTAACTGCACCGATACTGTGTCGCCGTTTTGATAAGCAGCACGAGACTGCATCGTCGTTTTGTTTGTGCAGCATGATACTGCGTCGCCTCCATATTTATTCAGTCCGCCTTTATTCAAAGACCATCTCCACTGGATTACCTCAACTCCACAATTCCATTAGGGAACGCATTGGAGGTTGAGACTGGATTTCTCCACACGTCAGTTGGGAATGGTCTGACCCGCTGAAGGCACGGGCTCGGACCCAGCAGTGTTGTCTGGCGCGTGACTGGTGTAACCTACAAACAAAAAGAACAGAAGCCATCGCAACAACATCAACACCAGCTGTTCTTGCTCCTTTTTATCACTTTGCCCTCATTCTACAACCCCACCGTAGATACTACCAAGAGATTCTAGGATAGCTGCAGTCTACCTAGAGTTCTACCCCTCATAGGAGGGTTTATGGGCAGTGATTGGCAAAGCTTTAGATTCAGTTGAAAGGACTTGAAACAAGAAAAGGTTGGGTGGATCTAGAGGAAGACAAGGAAAAACTAACAAAAAACTGGCTAAAAGAAACAGCTAGGTAAATAGGCAATCCATGTCAGGCATAACCCTCTCCCTATTTATTTTATTCTGTGTTTTAGGTATACTCAGCAAGCAACCACCGCTCCATATTTCATAAGAAACTCTAGGAGGTAATGACCGGATTTCTCCATTCAACAGTCAGTAACACCTAATCCCATATGGGAGGTTCCGGGTTTAGACACATAAAGTAAAGGAAAAGAAAAAAGAAATAAAACCACCTCCTCGGTCTAAATGTGCCAATTTCAGTAGAAACTTGCAAGTCTGCCCGACCCGACCCGAGCCGACCCAAGCCGGCCGAACCGACGAGCCGCTCAGCAGCCCAAGGTCCGGATACGCGTCCCCAGGTTGTCCGCACCATGGATCTGGACCGAGCAATCCCCCGTGCTGGCCGCCCTTGATACCCCTCTTTTCGCCACTGTGTCGGATCGGAGGGCGCGTCTCCGGCTTCTGCTAGAAGCGTCGGTGTTCGCCGTCTTCTCGCCGTCGCCGTCTTCTCAACTGTATTTGAAAAACTCACACATACACGCACTCAAGGTGTATTTGAAACACACATACACGCACTCAAGGTGTATTTGAAAAACACACACATACACGCACTCAAGGTGTATTTGAAAAACACACACATACACGCACTCAAGGTGTATTTGAAAAATACACACATACACGCACTCAAGGTGTATTTGAAAAACACACAAATACACGCACTCAAGGTGTATTTGATAAACACACACAAACACGCACTCAAGGTGTATTTGAAAAACACACAAATACACGCACTCAAGGTGTATTTTAAAAACACAGACTTACTCGATACACGCAATCAAGGTGTATTTGAAAAACACACTTACTCGATACACGCACTCAAGGTGTATTTGAAAAACACACACATATACACGCATTCAAGGTGTATTTGTAAAATACACATACACGCACTCAAGGTGTATTTGTGAAACACACACTTAATCAATACACGCACTCAAGGTGTATTTGAAAAACACACACATACACGCACTCAAGGTGTATTTGAAAACACACACACGCACTCAAGGTGTATTTGAAAAACACACATACACGCACTCAAGGTGTATTTAAAAAACACACACATACACGCACTCAACGTGTATTTGAAAAAGACACACATATATTCACTCAAGGTGTATTTGAAAAACACATACATACACCTACTCAGGGTGTATGTGAAAAACACACATACACACACTCATGGTGTATTTGAAAAACACACATGTACGCACTCAAGGTGTATTTGAAAAACACACACATATACACGCACTCAAGGTGTATTTGAAAAACACACATATATATATTCAAGGTGTATTTAAAAAAAACACACACACATAGTCGAGGTGTATTTAAAAAACACACATATACACGCCTTCAAGGTGTATTTGAAAAACACACATATACACACACTCAAGGTGTATTTATAAAACACATACAAATACACACACTCAATGTGTATTTCTAAAACACACACATATACACACATTCGAGGTGTATTTAAAAAATACACACTTACACACACTCGAGGTGTATTTCTAAAAAACATACATATAGACACACTCGAGGTGTATTTCTAAAACACACACACACACACTCAAGGTGTATATAAAAGACACATACACACACAATCAATGTGTATTTCCAAAACACACATATACACACACACTCAATGTATACCGAACCCAGCCAGATCCTTCCCTTTTTTACTAATGCGAGTCTGGATTAGGTAGGGGGGTAAATGAGTCGAGTCGAGACCGAACAGGGGTATGCTCAAACTCGACTCGTTAAATATTTTTCGAGTTCAAGCTCGAGACCGAACTCTTTTGAACATAAAAAATTGTGCTCATAACTCGACTCATTAACTTTTTGTGAGCTCGAGTCCGACTCACAAGCTTATCGAAATTCGAGTTCGAATTCGAGCCAATTGAGCTCGTTTAACTCAAAAAGCTCGTTTTACCGGAATCCGCAAATGGAAGAAGAGGAAGAGGAAGAGTTAGAGTTGGACTTGGATATGGGGTAAAATTGAAAGTTTAGCGTGTATACAGATTATACACAAACTGTATTCTAGTCATACATACCCTAATACTTAATTTAGATTTTATATTTTTTAATTATTTCCAAAGGAACCCCAATATTAGCTATATATCTAATTATATATATTTGCTCAATAAGCTCATCGAGCTTATCGAAATAAAATTTAAAAGCTCAGACTCGACTCATTACATATTCGAACGAGTTCGAGTTTGGTCAACCCGAGCTCGAGCTCGAGCTTTGACCGAGCTTCTCGAGATTTTCTCACGAACGACTCGACTCATTTACACCCCTAGAAAAAATGCTCAAACATTTTAGTTAGGGCTGGAAAAATTTACCAAAAATACAGTGCCAACCATATATGTCCAACCGAAACCATACCAAGTTATACCGTACCAATTCATTACCGAAATTGGTGGTATGGTATACCGTACCATAATCTATTATTGGTACGGCATTGGTATCAAATTTTCATTACCACGGTATTACCGTACCGTACCGAAATCATAATATTAATTAATTAAAATATATTAATTAAATTAAAATATTCATAATTTTAATTTATTAAATAAAAAAGTCTTTGGCTCTTTTTTAAATTCTTGACTAGCCTGTACAATAGGTCTTTTAGTTTCAGTATCCTACAAAACTCTGAGACTTTCAATTTTCTTTATTAAACATATTTTAAATGGAATTTTAAGGTCATGTTCTAGACTTCTAGTTGCTATTATATTTTTCATCCCATGACTTGGCTATTTTGCTTTATATGAATTATTGATGAATTTTGTGAATTCTATACATTACAATATTTCTATTTATTTTGTATGTGAATATTATTTTTTCTCTATATTTGTTTCATCGTGCTATCATAAAGTTGTAGAAAAGATCGATGAAATTATTTTTGGTATGTACGGTATATACCGAATACCAACCAAACTTATTGGTAATAAATATATGAATATAATGGTATACCGACTTGTTTGGTTGGCATTGGTATTTAAAAAGTGTGTACCAAAGTATTTGGTATGATACATGGTATTGTCTAAAAAGGATGGTATTCGTACCGATTCCACCCCTAATTTTAGTCACAACAATATCAGGTCATGTCAAATCATACTATGAACAAAGAAACTGAGTATATATATGAATTTATATAAATTGAAATTTTTTACTTTCATACCATTGGAGGAATATAATACATCAAAATCAGACTCATCATACTCAAGATCTGACTAGTTAACGATCCGCGGGTGATTTTCCCATTTCAAGTGCGACCATCGAGTTGAGCGTGCAGTTGGAGCTAAGAAAAAAAGAAGGAGGCGCTGGAATAGAAGTGTCGAGAAGCAGACACTAGTGGAGAGCCAACCCTAAGTAGTTTCAGTCATTATCGGATATGCCCATATTTAGAATAAAAAGTAGGATAAGATTTGATTATTCTATAGCTTTTTTATTACTATTTAAGCCGTTCAATTTGAGAAACGAAAAGAGAAATTTCGCTAGAATAAGTGTCTTTTTCTGCACGCACGACGATTATTCAGTTAGTGGATATAATTTATTATAATTAATATATTACTTAGAAAATAAAGGAGGAGACGCAGTATTTTTTAACCCTCCCGCGACATCTATGGCGAGAAAGAAAAACTCAAGGAGCCAATTGTTTTTTTGAACACATGCACAGACATACCTGCAAAATAACGATTTAGTCGACATCAAGTATATGTTCATTATTGAATGAATTATTCTTACAAATCCTTACAAACCAAAACTTTAGTGAGAATTGCAGAAAGTTTACAATAAACAGTAGCATAAATGATCCAGATTAAGTTAATTAGAACAAATGTTAATTCAAAAGTATAAAAATAAAAATAAAAACTACATTCAATTTCATATATGGTTGCTCCAAAATCTGTTGATCCTCATTCAAATCAGGCCACCACACCTCCACCGAACCCAGCCAGATCCTTCCCTTTTTACTCTCTTGCTACTGCGAGTATGAATTTAGGGAAAAAATGCTCAAACATTATAGTCAGAATAATATCATGTCATGTGAAATCATATGATGAACAAAAAAATTGACTAAACATATGAATTTATATAAATTTAATTGCTTACTTTCATATCATTGGAGGAATATATTCATCAGAATTAGACTCATTATACTCGAGATCTGACCAGTTAACGATCCGCGGGTCTTCCCATTTCCAGTGCGACCATCAAGCTAAGCGTGCAGCTGGGGCGGACTAAGAGCCTGATGGAAGTTAAGAAAAAAAAGGAGTCGCTGGAGAAGAAGTGCCGTGAAGCAGCATGGTAAAAACACTGGTGGAGAGCGGACCCTGTGGAGTTTCAGTCATTATCGGATATGCCAAGATTTAGAATTATGAAGTATGATAAAATTTGATTACTCTATTAGCTTTATAATTACTATTTAAGCATTTCAATTTGAGAAACAAAAGGAGGGCTTTTTCTAGAGGTAGTGTCTTGTTCCGCACGCACGACGATTATTCAGTTAGTAGAAATTATTTATTATAATGATAATATTTACTAATTTCGGTGTATGATTTTTTTTCATTCATCTTGTGGTTGGAATGAAAGACACCGACATTAATGATTCCATCTTAGGTTTAGAGCCAATTTGAAGCTGGGAAAATAACGGAGGAGGCGCAGTACTTTTTAACCCTCCCGCGACATCTATGGGCGAGAAAGCAAAACTTAAGGAGGTGATTGTTTCAACTGGAGAAAACAAAAAATTTGAATCACTTGAGCATGACTTTTTCAAAGAGAAGATGAAGGCTTTTCAAGAAGCTCCATAAACTCAGCACCATGAAAGTGCTTAGGTGGCCTTGTGTGTTTCTCTTCAACCGGCAAGGTGTTCACGTATGGCATCCCGAATTTCACCCATGTGATGAATCGGTTTGAGCATGTCGGTGTTGCAGGTCTTCTAATTTCTAGTGCGACCATCGAGATGGGCGTGCAGCTAGAGCGGACTAAGAGCCTGTTGGAAGCTAAGAAAACAAAAAGAGGCGTTGTACAAGAAGTGTCGTGAAGCAGCGGAGTAAAAACACTGGTGGAGAGCCAATCCTTAGGAGTTTCGGTCATTATCGGATATGCCCATATTTAGAATTATAAAGTATGATAAGACTTGATTACTCTAATATCTTTTTATTACTATTTCAACCGTTCAATTTGAGAAACAAAAGGAGAGTTTTTGCTAGAAGAAGTGTCTTCTAGCTAATTTTGATGTATGGTTTTTTCGCATTCATCTTGTGGTAGGAATGAAAAACACTAACAGCAATGCTTACCTCTTAGGTTTAGAGCCAATTTGAAGATTAGAAAATAAAGAAGGAGGCGCAATATATTTTAACCCTCCCGCGACAGCTATGGCGAGAAAGCAAAATTTAAGGAGGCAAAATACTCAAAAGGAGAAAATAAAAACTTCGACAGCATTACTTTTTCCAAGAGAAGAGGAGGGATTTTCATGAAGTCCCACGGACTCAGCACCATGTGCGGTGCTTAGGTGGCCTTATGTGTTTCTCTCCAACATGCAAGGTGATCACTTATAACAGCCCAAGTTTCACCCATGTGATGAATCTAGGATACTATAATTTTCCTCTTTATCAAGACATGTGGTATCGAACGGGTGGACGCTGAGAGCGAGCGAATCACCTTTTTCTCCATGATAAAGGGAACAGGGAGACAATACATGCATGCGGGTACTATGGCGCAAATCTGCCAGGTTTAGTGCCGCGATCAATTGTTATTTCATCACAGTAAAGCAATTAAATTCTAATATGTGTGAAACTTTCGATCAAAATTGGATCACATTACATATTTTCATCCATTTTCAAAAGATCTGATCTCAACTTTTTCACTTTCTATCTTCATTGACATAGAAAGCACAACGTGAGCTACCCCAGTTAATTATTAGATTGGTTTCTTATTTTCCATCGTTTAATTTAAGTTTTAAGCTAGGCTTGAAAATCAAACTATTTAACCGAAGTCTTTTCTCAGCGACTTGATTTGGTCGGTCTGTTATACCTTTACGCATCGAGGCTTGACTTAACTAAGCAGCATTTTTATGAATAAATATTAACGATCAGCGTATTTAGTGTAAGTACGGCAAATCTAGACATGCTTGGTTTTTTGACCATCCAAATTCGCTAGTTTTGTTGATTAATTCATAAACAAAGTGCATAAGATTGGTCAATATGTTGATGCTTCATCGATTTCATCTTAATCCGCACGGTTAACTTTTCACACTTTTCAATGCACATATTAGATTAATAATACCTATTTACTTATATCATGGGAAAATAAAATTTTGGTATTTAAATATTATATGTTACGATTATTCTAAACGATATCAGTATGATAATATTAATGATTATATCTATTTATATATGATAAATTTTAATAATAAATATAATTAAAAAATCGGAGTACATAAAAACACTCCAATATGCATGCATGCAAGCACCTCATGCACATGCCTTCAGCGAATTCCAAGTTTGTAAAAGTCACTCGAACGTTATAAAATGAAAGTTTAAATGATTGTCAACGGTGGAATGGAAAATAGATCAAAATTAATAAATTAGTTCGATTTAATTAATTCAGTTAATTTTACATCATAAAAATTCATCATAAACTTTTATATATTAATTTTATTTTTCATTTAAATTCGGTTCGACAAAAAAAATCACCCTATTTGATAGAAGTGGCGATATGCAAACAGGGCCGGCCTGATGCAGTGCGGGCCGAAATTTTAAGGGGCCCTAAAAAATATTTAGGGGTATTATATATATATATATATATTTTTTATTGTTTAAAAATATATTGATTATTAATATTCTGAAGGGCCATTTTCTTTTTAAATTTGAGTCTTCTAATTTTTTTTGAAGGGATTTTTCTTTTTGGAGTTTGAGTTTTTGAAAAAAATATATCCCAAAAAAGGTCCTAGAATTACATTCAGGGCCTAAAAATACGTTGCACGCCTGTATGCAAAAATTCCTCTAATTCCAATCCGGAAAAACATATGTAAATTAAACTTGATTAATTCTAACAATAAAAAGTCAAAGCTCATATTATACATACACTAAAAGTGTATGAATGTGAAAAGGTACATATCAACTTAGATCTACTATATATAAATAGATCTCCCTAAGCATACACAAATCATCAATATTCATAATCCTTAAACCAGCAAAAGATCAAAGAATTAATCATGAGGTCCTTCAATCTCTCTCTGGCTCTTATCTTCCTCTGCTACATGGTCCTCGCTTCATACATTAATCCCGCATTTGCCCAAAACACTCCCCAAAACTTCACCGACGCCCACAACTACGACCGCACACTGGTCACTGCTGGGCTCCCGCTGATGGTGTGGAACCAGACTCTCCAAACCTACGCTCAGAACTACGCCAACTCAGTTCGTAATGCCAACACCTGTAACATTATGAAGCATTCCAACGGACCTTACGGGGAGAATCTCGCCGCCGGTTATCCGGACATGACCGGACAGAAGGCGGTGCAGTTGTGGGTGGCGGAGAAGGTCGATTATAACTATGCAGCCAACACCTGCGCCACCGGAAAAGTGTGCGGACACTACACTCAGGTTGTGTGGAGGAACACGGTTCGATTCGGGTGTGCTAGGGTTCAGTGTGCCAATGGTTGGGTTTACGTTATTTGCAGCTACGATCCTCCGGGTAACTATATCGGCCAACGCCCTTACTGAGTAATCATGATCGTGTTAGAATCATGAGCTGAATAAAACCAAGAAAATAAAGCTTAATTATGAAGCTATATATCTATGATAGTATATAAATCGGAGGAATGAATAATATTGTTTTGTATATTCGATCCTGATAAATGAGAATGAATGATATTTGTGATGGAAGTGTATTTATTTATTTTTACAGAATAATGATTATTACTCTATAGAGTAATCCATCTCGTCTCAAGGAATTTTAGTGCTCATATGTATATATATATATATATACACTCTTACACCTTTGAACTGACTTAAAATATCATTACTTTTATAGTCCATATTTGTATTTAACGTACCTGATATATTGACTTTTGAATGAGGGTATTATTGTCACCTCGTGAATAAATACGGACTATATAAATGAATAAGAAACTGTATATAACAAGGCCTACCAAAAAACTGCTCTTTAAAACGTGAGATCAGTTCATGATCATCATTAATTTCCGTTTCAATATGCAATGTTTGGGTTTTTATAGTTGATAATAGAGAATTGGTTAGAATTAATAAGAGGAGTTGTTAGAATTAATTAAGGGGAGAAGTGAATTAACGAATTGATAGACCACATGTAGAAAACTAGAACTCTTAGCGTATTTAGTGTAAATACGGAATATCTAGACATGCTTGGTTACGTGACTATATCCAAATTAGCAAGTTGTGTTGATTAAGCGCATAAGATTGGTCACTATTTTGACTAAGTTTGGATTAGTGCAAGTACTTTGACATTGCTAAACTCCAATATTAGAGCAATTCAAACTTTAGAGAAGATTATTTTGGAGGATTTTGACTAAATAATTATGACATTTAGGGAATTTTGGTGACATAGATAGTTTGGTGGTTTAATTTTTTCGATTAATCAAGATCTCTTCAGATTTGGACTTGAATTTAATCTAGTCTGATTTGGTCGATCGGAAATAGAGATGTCATGTTGAACTGCTAGATAAGAGGCGGGCTGGGGTGGTGAGGAGCGGCGGGGTTAGGGTGGTGATGATGATTTACTTTTTTTTATTATACTTACAAAATTTACCAAAATACCCCTAACATATTGTATTATTTAGCAGATGATGGTCAAGAGGCCATGAATAATATATTTTATAATTTTAGAGATTATGAATATGACACCTTTATTTTAGGAGGCGTAAATGATACTTTTTAAATTTTAAAGGGTTATAATATAAACTTTATTCAAGAGATCAAATTGAATCCTATCACTAGTTGCACTGGTGTCTTATTTGGGAAGGGATTGGTATCCAAACCTCATTTTAATTATTCAAATAAGTGGAAGTGTTATACATCGTCTTATCTGATATTTTATTCATTATAGTTTAAAATAGAGTAGTTTCATGTGCAAGAACTGTTTAGTTTACCTGGTTTCAAATGTGGGTTTGTTGATATGACTACATGAGTAAACTTGGCATTGCTTCTGTTGCTGTTGATGTGATTTGGATGGTAACTCAAGGGATTAACGCTTTATCAGCTGAAATCTATCATACAAGCAACATTTATTTGGATAACTAGGCGTTATAAATTTTTATGATGAAAAATGCATGAAATTTTTTTACGGTGATATGTTCTCAGACCCATAAGCCGAGCCGTGCAGAAGGTTGGGCCAGACAATCCATATGTGGTCCTCCCTATTAAATCAGCTATCTTGGCATCGCCCAGGGACAGAAAAGATATGATAATGACCCTTTCCACCAAGGACGCGACAAAAGAATGACCACTCGACTGAGCCTTTGGAGCACGCTCCCACTATAAATAGGAGAGGGCTCAACCGTTAAAATGTATGTTCTATCAGACTTAAATACTCTCTATTCATTCATATACTCTCTCCTCTGTAAAGAGGCGAATCTTCATCATCATGCCGGTGCGTCTACCCCCGGGTGATCCCGGGGCTCTATTTTACAGGACCCAGGTGAGAGACCGATCGCGGGTTAGGATACCAGCTTACCCCGGACCAAACTTATCTCGGAGCTGGTCATCCCAGAGCAGACTAGTAGCATCAAGCTTAACTCTAAGAGACTAATATCTTTGTACTTGTTGAATTAATGATTTTTAAATATTCTTCTCTGTAGTTATGAGTTATTTCTCTTTGCATAGGAATTGTTTTTAAGAGACGCTTCTTGCATAGACTAAATGCAGAATCATGTATCATCTATATGAGTTGTTAATGGAACAATACTTGCAGTATTGTGGACAGCCCGCACGTAGCGAGAGTAGAAAGTACTAGTAAGGCCCTGTCAAGTTTAACTTATTTTTTGCACCTTACAGTTAAGTTAAACTATCTTCATCTAATTTCAGCTACTTGCAGCAAGATTCAGCTACCTGCAGCATGCTTCAGCAAATTTCAGCTAGCTGCAGCGTGTTTAGCTAATTTTAGCTGGCTTTAAATTATTATTTTTCAGTAATATTTTTGAAATAAAGTTGATTTATATCAAATGTCAATGATATATTTTTGTTTTGATTTATCAAATAAAATTACTTTATAATATGTTTAGTTTAGTAATCGAGAATATATCAAATCAATTTATACTTGAAAGTTACCATTTGAGCAACTATACCCAAAATGCATATCGGTTTACATCCAATACTAATCACTATCATCTGATGGTTCAATTTCACTAGTATCACCATCTACCAAATTCCAAATATGTTCAGCTATATTTTCACGTACTTCTGTCATAGCTCTTTTTCGATGTTCATCAAACATTTAGTGAAATCACTAGTTCTTTGTGTAGACTTGTGATCTAAAATAGGAATGCAAATCTCTTGCATTCGAATGAAGTTATGAAACGTGAAACATACAACAATAATTGACCTTTGATGACAATCTTCAATTTGAGGCATTCTTTTTAGCACCATCCAAGTACTTATCAACTGTCTAAATGAACCTTAGATATTCATTCTCAACGAATACTGTCGTTTGTTAAAATACTCCACCTTACCTCTAGGTGGTGCATGTCTAAACCTTGATACATGTATTCTCGCTCTTGTATCGGAAAATGGAGCCAGGTACCCAAGAACAAAAAAAATCAGGTCATGTCAAATCATACGATGAACAAAAAAATTGAGTAAATATATGAATTTATATAAATTGAAATGTTTATAGCTTTTTAAACAATTTTTTGACATGATAGATAATGACCGAAACTCCTTAGGGTCGGCTCTCTACCAGTACTTTTACCCTGCTGCTTCACGACACTTCTTCTCCAGCGCCTCCTATTTTTTTCTTAACTTCCAATCGGCTCTTAGTCTGTGCCAGCTGCACGCTCAGCTCGATGGTCGCACTGGAAATGGGAAGACCCGCAGATCGTTAACTGGTCAGATCTGGAGTATGATGAGTCTGATTCTGATTAATATATTCCTCCAATGATATGAAAGTAAACAATTAAATTTATATAACTTCATATATTTACTCAATTTTTTTGTTCATCGTATGATTTATCATGACATCATATCATTGTGACTAAAATATTTGAGCATTTTTTCCCTAAATCCATACTCGCAGTAGCAAGAGAGTAAAAAGGGAAAGATCTGGCTGGGTTCGGTGGTGGTGTGGTGGCCTAATTTGAATGAGGATCAACAAATTTTGGAGCAACCATATATGCAACTGAATGCAGTTTTTAGTTTTATTTTTATATTTTGGAGTTAAACTTTGTTCTAAGTAACTTAATCTGGATCATTTATGCTACTGTTATGGTAAACTTTCTGTAATTCTCACTAAAGTTTTGGTTTGTAAGAATTTTTCATTCAGATAACGAACATAGTTGATGTCGACTGAATCGTTATTTTGCAGGTATGTCTATGCATGTATTCAAAAAAAAACAACCGCCTCCTTAAGTTTTGCTTTCTCCCCATAGATGTCGCGGGAGGGTTAAAAAATACTGTGTCTCCTCCTTTATTTTCTAAATTTCAAACTGGCTCTAAATCTAAGAGGTAAGCATTGATGTTAGTGTTTTTCATTCCTATCACAAGAAGAATGCAAAAAAAATCATATAATTTGAAATATTAGATATAATAATTATAATAAATTATATCTACTAACTGAATAATCGTCGTGTGTGCGGAACAAGACACTTTTCTAGCAAAATTTCTCTTTTCGTTTCTCAAATTGAACGGCTTAAATAGTAATAAAAAATCTAATAGAGTAATCAAATCTTATCCTACTTTTTGTTCTAAATATGAGCATATCCGATAATGACCGAAACTCCTTAGGGTTGGCGTCATGATATGGGCGTCATGATCACCCTAGTTATTATTACAGTAACCTTCAACAACTCAAAAATAACAATTTATTACAAAAACCCTCAGAGTCGCTCAGAGGAGGACGCTCAGAGTCGGTCTGGGAAGGGTCGATCTGGGCGAGGGCCTGGCACGGAGGAGCGTGAGCGCCATAACTCTAGGATCGGAGGCAGTATCATGAGAACAAACATGGCGGAGTATCAACAGTTCCAAGCGTGGAAGGCGGCTCGCACGTAGTTCCAAACTTGCATTGGCTTCCTCCTTTTCCGACTCGGTTAACCTCAGCTGGGCTTCCCCGGATCGAGCGTCCTTGATGGCTGTCAGCATGCAACTACGTGCAGTCTGCTGATGGCGGAATTAAAAGATCCTTGTATCCGAAGCGGAATTGGAAGCTGCTAGCATCAATAAACATATATTTTGCCTATATTGGTTTTCATTTTTAATTGAATATTCGCGTTATTTAGTTCAATGAATAATAAAATATTTGGCTACGGTCGTCACAAATATTATGTTTTAATTAGGATTCTTAATCATATTTTATATTTTTGCCTAAATTGAAATGGTTCTCGGTTTTAATGCACACTTTAACATAATTGTTAATCATAATAGCCTATTATCGAATATTATTATTGCGGTAGTTTAGACAATGAAAATCTGCAAGTACAATTAAATCCTTAATTTATGTAATTAAATCCGCAAGTACAATTAATCTCCAAGTAGTTTAGCCTATTATCATGTGAATTTTCTTCAATTTTAATTTTTGATTGAGGTCTGAAATCAATATCAAGTCATTTATTTATTAAGTCATGTGGATAAAATTAAATGATGCGCGTCATGACCTCCCTAGTCCACAAGGGAATTAGAAAACTTATTGCTCCGGTCAATAAATAAATTAATAAAAAGCATTAAAAAGAATGAAACTACGTAGTTTTGACTAAAACCACCACATAACCACTGCAAGTTCACCATATTCCGACGCCTGCCATTTTTATATATTCCTTGTTTTGTTTATTTTAATTTTATTGTTTCATTCTTCATCATGCTAACTAATTGACACGTCTGCGAAAGGAAAACATGAATATGTGATATATGAAATATGCATGGAAATATTCGGTATCAATACAGAATAATGACACCGCCTCAATTATACATAATTAATTAAGTATGAAAATATTACATCACACACATGCATATGATGATCGAAATTAACATGGTAATTTCGGTCCATCATGCTAATTAACAAGGTGAAAACCGATCTGGGTTTGAGTTATTATTGGTACACAGTGATCACCATATTCCGGCGCCCACCCTAGATATATATATATATATTCCTTTTTAGTTTCTTTCATTCAATAAATATATATGGTTAAGTTTTTTTTTATGAACAAATTTTATACGGTTATATATGTGCCTTCTATATGAACACAAATTCCTGCACCATAATACTTTTTTCTCAAATTTAATTACAGTTTAATATATATCAGGATCATCCTGATATTGGAAATATCAGGCACCAATTAAATAACGACACATCATCTTTAACTAATTTATGATTGGGCCACGTGTTCAATCATTACCCAGACGGGTTTAGGAAAACATGAATATGTGATATATGAAATATGCATGGAAATATTCGGTATCAATACAGAATAATGACACCGCCTCAATTATACATGATTAATTAAGTATGAAAATATTACATCACACACATGCATATGATGATCGAAATTAACATGGTAATTTCGGTTCATCATGCTAATTAACAAGGTGAAAACCGATCTGGGTTTGAGTTATTATTGGTACACAGTGATCACCATATTCCGGCGCCCACCCTAGATATAGATATATATTCCTTTTTAGTTTCTTTCATTCAATAAATATATATGGTTAAGTTTTTTTTTATGAACAAATTTTATACGGTTATATATGTGCCTTCTATATGAACACAAATTCCTGCACCATAATACTTTTTTCTCAAATTTAATTACAGTTTAATATATATCAGGATCATCCTGATATTGGCAATATCAGGCACCAATTAAATAACGACACATCATCTTTAACTAATTTATGATTGGGCCACGTGTTCAATCATTACCCAGACGGGTTTAGGCATTCTAAATTAGGATTTTAGAATTTTACTAAAAATATCTTAACCAATTAAAACATTACGATTGTACACGTGTCATTATCTTATTGGTGTCTGATAAGGCCTATATCAGGATCATCCGGACGAATGTTATTCTCATTTAATTATCTTAAAAGTTATCAAAACCGCACAACGTGCGGTACTATCACGCTAGTTATTACAGTAACCTTCAACAACTCAAAAATAACAATTTATTACAAAAACAAAAAGAAAAAAAAAGCTATAAACAAAATTTTGTGTATCATGGCTTGAAATTTAGGCTTTGACTTTGGAAAAAGATACAAGCTCCTTGGCACCAGTTGCATAGTCCTCAACAACTGCATAAAACTCAGCTGGAGTTGCATAATCATAAACCATAACATTCAACATGTATGTCATTTTTGAATTATCGACAGCTGTGGCATCATCAACCTTAGCCACATGCCAGAATGTGAGACCTTGCTTCGTCTTCCTGTTGTTTTCATTGACGGCGAACTTCCCGAGGGCCACTATTTTTGGATTAGAGGGGTAAAAGGCAGGGTCATTTATTTGAGCCGTGGACACATTGAGAAGCGAAAGAAAGATCCCGAGCGACACTAGGGTTGCGAAGATGAGCTTCGAGCTTGCCATTTTTGGTTCTTGTTTTTCTGAAAATATTTGATGTTTTTTCTTCTCTTTTCTGATAATGAATGTGTTTGAGTGAGTTAAGGATGGTATGTTGGAATTTTATAGTGAACTTGTCAATGGATTAGTGAGCTGAGAGTGTTTTTCTCTAATCCGTAGGTTTGATTAGAGGCAAGAAATTATGAGTGGTTCTGAGCAAAAGTTATGATTTTATAGGGGATGTATTTTAAGTTAGAATTTTTTTCTTACATTTGATGTTGATTCACCAATGTTTTTGTTAGTCGCCTTGCAGAAAAGTTTTATATACTGCCAATATCATCACTGCTGAGACGGCTCCTTAGGACTCTAGATTTCATGATCGTCATTAATTTCCATTTCAATATGCAATGTTTGAGTTTTTAGTCGATTATAGAGAAGTGGTTAGAATTAATAAGAGAAATTGTTTGAATTAACAAGAGAAGTGAATTAACGAATTGATAGATCACATGTAGAAAACTAGAACTCTTAAGCGTATTTAGTGTAAGCGCGGAATATCTAGACATGCTTGGTTATGTGACACTACAAGAAATTACAGCTTTGTGACAAATAAATTTTGGTCACCGCCAGCCTCCTTAAATTAGGGCAACCACTAGCTAAATTCCTCAACCCGGAATCAACTTCGTCAAAACAAAGTATAAATCGTTCACAATTAAGAGCCTCTTTGGTCTCATCATCAGTATCAACACAAAATGCAACGAGCTTGTGGGAGCACACGATCCACCCGGGTAATATTCCGGAACCGGAAGAACAATCGCCCGGAGACAAGAAAGTCCCAATCGTGAAGCTTCACCGATCTAACAAGCCGGCCCTGCAGATTAAGCCAGCGCTTGGAGACTAGCGCATTTGAGTTCCTCTTAGAATTAGGGAGCTTGTAGAGGATCCTGAGGAGGATTTCATCGGAAAGGAGGGAGATTTAATCAGAAATAGCTTCTAGGAAATCGAAAATTGGGGTTTTGGCTGGCTTTTGGGATGAATCGAGAGAAGAGGTTTTGATGGGGGAGGATGATGATTCTTGGTCGGGGTTTTGAGGCGCATGGTGAAGAGGATTTTGTTGCAGCGTTTCCGGGAATAGGATGACTCTGGGCTGGGGCGTCTTCAGAATGGTGGCAGAGATCGACCGGGCTGGGGCTTCTTTGGAATGGTGGCGGCGGGGAGGTGTTGGTGGAGAAGAAGTAGATGACAAAATGACTATTTTACCCCTATAATTTGGGTGTTTAACATCCATGTAACGGTGTTACAGTCGTGATCTGCGTCCTGATGATCCGCACAGATGACGGATGAATGATGCCTGCTAAAAACAGATGAACTCTCGGTCAGGGCGGGGCGGCTTGTTGTCGTTCCCGCTACGATGCTTAAACCAAAAAGTTGTCGGGGAGAATTGCTCTGTAGTGAACAGTGTCTGGTGAACATACCTCTCTCCTTGGATATTAGTGAGGTATATATTTATAGAAGGGAACCGGGGCCTGGTCAGTCACATCGCGAGGCTGGGTTGTCTGGAAGATGCTCCTGCTAGGCCAGGTAGGATTCTAGTCTGCGATCGGGTCTAACCCGAATACCATGAGTGCTGAGGGGCCGGGATGAGCCATCCTGGATGGTGAGGCCACACACCATATAAATTATATTTTCAGGGGTCATGAACCATGCATTTTATTTTTAGGGGTCACAAACTATATGTTTTGAATTTTTATGGGGCATATTTTACACTCTAATCTTATTCCGTATGTGTGATTTGGTTTTTTGAAAATTTGCTTTAATTAGTCAATGAATTTAGTCCAAGCGGAATAAGTAGGTTTTTTTTGATATTTTTACGAAGGTCTCATATTAAGTTTTATGAAACTTTTCTTTATTTCATACATGATAATTTTTGTTCGTTTAGTAAAAAGAAAAAAAAAACAAGGACATGTTTTACTTAAATGTTGCAAGATTTGTCAAAAAATATTAAAATATGTTAATTACTATTGAAGAAAATAAAATAAAACATCCATGTGAGAAAGAATGATGTAGTAAAGTTATATATATATATATATATATATATATATATTCTTTTTTCACTTACAGGTTATATATTTTCTCTATCGTAATTGCTTGTGTGTTTCAGTGTTCCTGGTTTCATGAAATTGATGATGACATTTGTGTTAATTAATAGTTCTGAATAAGTTTGGATCATCAATTTTATCCATTCCCTCCATTTTTCTTGTCTCTAATCAAACATAGGCATTAGAGAAAAACACTCTCACCTCACTAATCCATTGACAAATTCACTATAAATTTCCAACATATATACCATCCTTAAATATTCACTCAAATATTTTCAGAAAAAAAAAACAAAAATGGCAAGCTCGAAGCACATCTTCGCAACCCTAGCGTCGCTCGTGATCTTTCTCTCGCTTCTCCACGTGTCCACGGCTCAACAGAAGGGCGGCGCCCTATACCCCTCCGATCCAAAAATAGTGGCCCTCGGGAAGTTCGCCGTCGATGAAAACAACAGGAAGACGAAGCAAGGTCTCGCATTCTGGCATGTGGCTAATATTGATGGTGCCGGAAAAGTCGATAATTCAAAAATGACATACATGTTGAATGTTATGGTTTATGATAATGCAACTCCGACTGAGTTTTATGCAGTTGTTGACGACTATGCAACTGGTGCCAAGGAGCTTGTATCTTTTTCCAAAGTCAAAGCCTAATTTCAAGCACAAAATTTTGTTTATATTGTTGTTGAGTTGTTGAAAGTTACTCATCGCAATAATTAATAGATTTATGGTTTAGAATGTTTTGTTGAAATTTTTGAAAGAGATAATTAATTCCTCTTTGATGTTATATACATTTAAATTGGGTGTTTGACAAATGAAAATTGTGCATGAAATGGGTTTGTTGAAATTTTTAGAAGTTGTAAAATTGACTAAATGTTTTAAAATTTTGAATATGGACCTTCAGCTTTCATGCAACATAAACCAGGGATACAAATCAAGCCGCATACTATTCTAAAACCCATATAATATGTAGTTAATTAAATTTATTAATATATGTGATAAAGGTTACTATTCGTAATTAATAATTACGAACACCATGCATCGCATGGCGCAGCCATCTTAGAATAAATAGTATGATTGTTCGTAGTTTTAGTTGAATATATATAGTTATTATTTTAATTGTTTGTTTATCATTAAGCCGCCGCACAAGGTTGTTTTAGTTCACATAATTTGTACTTTAATATTGTATTTCTTATGCAATGCAGTAGAGAATATAATGAATAATTCCACATGCTTCTCTTCATTTCTCTTATCCTTCTTAATTAATTAGAGCGCTAGCAATAATCATACTTAATTTTGTAAACAAAAGCGGTTCCATCACAAAACGTCATATATTCATCATGATATTGTTACATTCAGAAAAGAAAAGAAAAACATTATATTATATTCCTCCAATTGGTTATAATATATCATCAGATAGCTTACACAAGCTTTATTTATATGGTTTTATTCAGTTCTTAACGTGATCACGATATCATTGATCAACCACATCTTAGTACGGGCGCTGGCCTTTAATGTTACCCGGGGGATCGTAGTTGCAGATAACGTAGACCCAACCATCGGCACACTGAACCTTAGCGCAACCCAAACGAACCGACTTCCTCCACACAACTTGGGTGTAGTGTCCGCAGGCCTTTCCTGCAGCGCACGTGTTGGCCTGGTAGTTATAGTCGGCTTTCTCCCCGACCCACATCGACACCGCCCGCCGCCCGGTCATGTCCCGAAAACCGTAGGCTAGATTTTCTCCGTAACGGCCTCTAGAGTGCACCAGATTGTTACACGAGTTCGCATTTCGAACCCGATTCGCGTAGGCTTGAGCGTACTTTACGAGAGTCTGGTCCCAGGTGAAGCCCGGGAGCCCGGCTCCGACTTGATTACGGGCTTGGTTATGAGCGTCGACGAAGCTGCCTCCGGTAGAGTTTTGGGCAAAGCTGAGATTAATGCATGAAGCAAGGGCTAAACAGATGAAAACAAGATCCAGAGATCTCATCTTGGAAACTCTGGTTTAAGGATGGGTTGATGATTTGGTTCATGCAAAAGGCCTTCTATTTATAGTGTAAGCTGTGGTAAAATTATAGGTAATTAATTAGGTTTATGCTGACGTCATTTCAAAGGTGGCTAATGCATGGTCATTTTTTTCTTTTGTATTCATTATAACCCTAGCTAGTTGTACAATGAGCCATCCATCTCACGAGAAAAATAGATTATTATGTAGATATTTTTTAATTAATAAAGATCTAGAGTTGAGTTATTAATGAAAGAGCAGAATTTGATTATTATTCTATAGAGCGAAACCATCTCCTCCATTCAATATTTTTTATGAAAGTATATTCGGTTTTTTATATGTAAAAAAAATATTTGTATACCTATGAATCTACTTAAGCTACTGTTATAATAAAATACTACGCTATAAAACGTTACATCAGTTCATGATCCTCATTAATTTCCGTTTCAATATGCTATGTTTGGGTTTTTAGTCGATAATAGAAAAGTGGTTAGAAAATTAATAAGAGAAGTGGTTAGAATTAATAAGAGAAGTGAATTAAAATTGAGACATCACATTTAGAAAACTAGCTAGGGTCATGTGTGTTTAAAATTAATAATAGAAGTGAATTAAAATTGATAGAACACGTGTTGAAAACTAGGGAAATGTGTGTTCTAAGAGCAAGTCCAACAGTTTCTTCATTCACATTCTCTATAATAGGCAAGCAAACCTCATATTTCCTATATTTTTTTGCCTCAACTCCAACAGTTTCTCCATTTTTCATTCCCTAAAATTTATTACTAACATTTAATACTACATATTTATCCAATTTTCTTCTATTTTTAAAGTCATATATTTAATAAGTTCAAATAATAATGAACAAACAAATAATGAACGTATAATAAAAGTTATAATAATATTTCATATTTGACATTACTTACTCCATAATATAAAATTATAAAAATATATTTTATAAAAATAACACATTACGAATTACAATAGTATTATGAATAATTAGACTCATCTCTTTTTAATTATTTATTACAAGTTATTTTGTTTCAATCATTAAAATAAAATGTTTGCCAAAAGAAAATTTTAATTTAGACGTTATGATTTATAAACAAACGTCAAAATAAATATATATGAACTTAAAATTTAGTAAATTTATATTGAAAAATAGATTATACTTGAATATTAAATATCAATAGATATGTACATGTAAAAATAGTCATATGAAATCTTATTACAATCGTCTTTATGCATATTTTTAGAATATGCATTTTTGATAAAATTTTATTGTAATTATTTTGAGATGTTATCATTTAAAATTATTGAAGAGAAACAATTAATGAATGAAATAACAAAAAGCAATGCAAGTAACATAGAATTTTGCTTCTCCAAATCTTCTCCCTCATTCTCTAAATTTGGAGAATCAAACCTTCTCTCTCTTTAATTTTCCTATTACGGAGAATGGGATGGAGAATCTGTTGGAGTTCAAAAAAGGCTCAAATTCTCCATATTTGAGAAAACTTGCTATTATAGCAAAGCTGTTGGACTGTCAAGTTCAGTCTGCGATCGGGTCTAACCCGAATACCATGTGTGCTGAGGGGCCGGGATGAGCCATCCTGGATGGTGAGGCCACACACCATACAAATTATATTTTCAAGGGTCATAAACCATGCATTTTATTTTTAGGGGTCACAAACTATATGTTTTGAATTTTTATGGGGCATATTTTACACTTTAATCTTATTCCGTATGTGTGATTTGGTTTTTTGAAAATTTGCTTTAATTAGTTAATGAATTTAGTCCAAGCGGAATAAGTAGGTTTTTTTGATATTTTTACGAAAGTCTCATATTAAGTTTTATGAAACTTTTCTTTATTTCATACATGATAATTTTTTTATTTTTTATGAAAGGAAAATTGTATATCATATTCAAGGTGCTGGAAAACGTCCAGCAACGTTTGAAAAAGGAACTGTGGAGTATAATTCCACTCTACATAATCCGAGCTATTATTTTTCCCTATGCTAGCTACCATATGGGCATCCGTATTTTCGTTTCTTGGTATCCGGCATGGCAAATTAAGGCCTTGTTGCACAAATTCTGCTCGAATCTCCTCAGTGATTGAGTGGCATAATTCTGGGGCATCCAAGTCTTCATGTATGATCTGCATTAGGCTCAACGAGTCTCCCATAATAGCTACATCGGACCATTGGAGATATGCCGCCATTCTCAGTGCTTCTCTCAGTGCTTCTGCTTCCACAAACATGGGGTCTCGTACATCCATTATTTCTCTGCTCACAGCCCGAACAAAAGACCCATCCGTAACCACTGCCACTGCCACTACGATGCTTAAATCAGAAAGTTGTTGGGGAGAATTGCTCTGTAGTGAACAGTGTCTGGTGAACATACCTCTCTCCTTGGATATTAGTGAGGTATATATTTATAGAAAGGAACCGGGGCCTGGTCAGTCACATCGCGAGGCTGGGTTGTCTGGAAGATGCTCCTGCTAGGCCAGGTAGGATTCTAGTCTGCGATCGGGTCTAACCCGAATACCATGAGTGCTGAGGGGCCGGGATGAGCCATCCTGGATGGTGAGGCCACACACCATATAAATTATATTTTCAGGGGTCATGAACCATGCATTTTATTTTTTAGGGGTCACAAACTATATGTTTTGAATTTTTATGGGGCATATTTTACATTTTAATCTTATTCCGTATGTGTGATTTGGTTTTTTGAAAATTTGCTTTAATTAGTCAATGAATTTAGTCCAAGCGGAATAAGTAGGTTTTTTTTGATATTTTTACGAAGGTCTCATATTAAGTTTTATGAAACTTTTCTTTATTTCATACATGATAATTTTTGTTCGTTTAGTAAAAAGAAAAAAAAACAAGGACATGTTTTACTTAAATGTTGCAAGATTTGTCAAAAAATATTAAAATATGTTAATTACTATTGAAGAAAATAAAATAAAACATCCATGTGAGAAAGAATGATGTAGTAAAGTTATATATATATATATATATATATATATTCTTTTTTCACTTACAGGTTATATATTTTCTCTATCGTAATTGCTTGTGTGTTTCAGTGTTCCTGGTTTCATGAAATTGATGATGACATTTGTGTTAATTAATAGTTGTGAATAAGTTTGGATCATCAATTTTATCCATTCCCTCCATTTTTCTTGTCTCTAATCAAACATAGGGATTAGAGAAAAACACTCTCACCTCACTAATCCATTGACAAATTCACTATAAATTTCCAACATATATACCATCCTTAAATATTCACCCAAATATTTTCAGAAAAAAAAAAAAAAAATGGCAAGCTCGAAGCTCATCTTCGCAACCCTAGCGTCGCTCGTGATCTTTCTCTCGCTTCTCCACGTGTCCACGGCTCAACAGAAGGGCGGCGCCCTATACCCCTCCGATCCAAAAATAGTGGCCCTCGGGAAGTTCGCCGTCGATGAAAACAACAGGAAGACGAAGCAAGGTCTCGCATTCTGGCATGTGGCTAATATTGATGGTGCCGGAAAAGTGGATAATTCAAAAATGACATACATGTTGAATGTTATGGTTTATGATAATGCAACTCCGACTGAGTTTTATGCAGTTGTTGACGACTATGCAACTGGTGCCAAGGAGCTTGTATCTTTTTCCAAAGTCAAAGCCTAATTTCAAGCACAAAATTTTGTTTATATTGTTGTTGAGTTGTTGAAAGTTACTCATCGCAATAATTAATAGATTTATGGTTTAGAATGTTTTGTTGAAATTTTTGAAAGAGATAATTAATTCCTCTTTGATGTTATATACATTTAAATTGGGTGTTTGACAAATGAAAATTGTGCATGAAATGGGTTTGTTGAAATTTTTAGAAGTTGTAAAATTGACTAAATGTTTTAAAATTTTGAATATGGACCTTCAGCTTTCATGCAACATAAACCAGGGATACAAATCAAGCCGCATACTATTCTAAAACCCATATAATATGTAGTTAATTAAATTTATTAATATATGTGATAAAGGTTACTATTCGTAATTAATAATTACGAACACCATGCATCGCATGGCGCAGCCATCTTAGAATAAATAGTATGATTGTTCGTAGTTTTAGTTGAATATATATAGTTATTATTTTAATTGTTTGTTTATCATTAAGCCGCCGCACAAGGTTGTTTTAGTTCACATAATTTGTACTTTAATATTGTATTTCTTATGCAATGCAGTAGAGAATATAATGAATAATTCCACATGCTTCTCTTCATTTCTCTTATCCTTCTTAATTAATTAGAGCGCTAGCAATAATCATACTTAATTTTGTAAACAAAAGCGGTTCCATCACAAAACGTCATATATTCATCATGATATTGTTACATTCAGAAAAGAAAAGAAAAACATTATATTATATTCCTCCAATTGGTTATAATATATCATCAGATAGCTTACACAAGCTTTATTTATATGGTTTTATTCAGTTCTTAACGTGATCACGATATCATTGATCAACCACATCTTAGTACGGGCGCTGGCCTTTAATGTTACCCGGGGGATCGTAGTTGCAGATAACGTAGACCCAACCATCGGCACACTGAACCTTAGCGCAACCCAAACGAACCGACTTCCTCCACACAACTTGGGTGTAGTGTCCGCAGGCCTTTCCTGCAGCGCACGTGTTGGCCTGGTAGTTATAGTCGGCTTTCTCCCCGACCCACATCGACACCGCCCGCCGCCCGGTCATGTCCCGAAAACCGTAGGCT
Source organism: Sherardia arvensis (assembly GCA_948330725.1). Taxonomy (NCBI): domain Eukaryota; kingdom Viridiplantae; phylum Streptophyta; class Magnoliopsida; order Gentianales; family Rubiaceae; genus Sherardia; species Sherardia arvensis. The sequence continues at coordinate 3,305,830 of OX415238.1, read as the reverse complement.
AGATTTTCTCCGTAACGGCCTCTAGAGTGCACCAGATTGTTACACGAGTTCGCATTTCGAACCCGATTCGCGTAGGCTTGAGCGTACTTTACGAGAGTCTGGTCCCAGGTGAAGCCCGGGAGCCCGGCTCCGACTTGATTACGGGCTTGGTTATGAGCGTCGACGAAGCTGCCTCCGGTAGAGTTTTGGGTAAAGCTGAGATTAATGCATGAAGCAAGGGCTAAACAGATGAAAACAAGATCCAGAGATCTCATCTTGGAAACTCTGGTTTAAGGATGGGTTGATGATTTGGTTCATGCAAAAGGCCTTCTATTTATAGTGTAAGCTGTGGTAAAATTATAGGTAATTAATTAGGTTTATGCTGACGTCATTTCAAAGGTGGCTAATGCATGGTCATTTTTTTCTTTTGTATTCATTATAACCCTAGCTAGTTGTACAATGAGCCATCCATCTCACGAGAAAAATAGATTATTATGTAGATATTTTTTAATTAATAAAGATCTAGATTTGAGTTATTAATGAAAGAGCAGAATTTGATTATTATTCTATAGAGCGAAACCATCTCCTCCATTCAATATTTTTTATGAAAGTATATTCGGTGTTTTATATATAAAAAAAAAATTTGTATACCTATGAATCTACTTAAACTACTGTTATAATAAAATACTACGCTATAAAACGTTACATCAGTTCATGATCCTCATTAATTTCCGTTTCAATATGCTATGTTTGGGTTTTTAGTCGATAATAGAAAAGTGGTTAGAAAATTAATAAGAGAAGTGGTTAGAATTATTAAGAGAAGTGAATTAAAATTGAGACATCCCATTTAGAAAACTAGCTAGGGTCATGTGTGTTTAAAATTAATAATAGAAGTGAATTAAAATTGATAGAACACGTGTAGAAAACTAGGGAAATGTGTGTTCTAAGAGCAAGTCCAACAGTTTCTTCATTCACATTCTCTATAATAGGCAAGAAAACCTCATATTTCCTATATTTTTTTGCCTCAACTCCAACAGTTTCTCCATTTTTCATTCCCTAAAATTTATTACTAACATTTAATACTACATATTTATCCAATTTTCTTCTATTTTTAAAGTCATATATTTAATAAGTTCAAATAATAATGAACAAACAAATAATGAACGTATAATAAAAGTTATAATAATATTTCATATTTGACATTACTTACTCCATAATATAAAATTATAAAAATATATTTTATAAAAATAACACATTACGAATTACAATAGTATTATGAATAATTAGACTCATCTCTTTTTAATTATTTATTACAAGTTATTTTGTTTCAATCATTAAAATAAAATGTTTGCCAAAAGAAAATTTTAGTTTAGACGTTATGACTTATAAACAAACGTCAAAATAAATATATATGAACTTAAAATTTAGTAAATTTATATTGAAAAATAGATTATACTTGAATATTAAATATCAATAGATATGTACATGTAAAAATAGTCATATGAAATCTTATTACAATCGTCTTTATGCATATTTTTAGAATATGTATTTTTGATTAAATTTTATTGTAATTATTTTGAGATATTATCATTTAAAATTATTGAAGAGAAACAATTAATGAATGAAATAACAAAAAGCAATGCAAGTAAAATAGAATTTTGCTTCTCCAAATCTTCTCCCTCATTCTCTAAATTTGGAGAATCAAACCTTCTCTCTCTTTAATTTTCCTATTACGGAGAATGGGATGGAGAATCTGTTGGAGTTCAAAAAAGGCTCAAATTCTCCATATTTGAGAAAACTTGCTATTATAGCAAAGCTGTTGGACTGTCAAGTTCAGTCTGCGATCGGGTCTAACCCGAATACCATGTGTGCTGAGGGGCCGGGATGAGCCATCCTGGATGGTGAGGCCACACACCATACAAATTATATTTTCAAGGGTCATAAACCATGCATTTTATTTTTAGGGGTCACAAACTATATGTTTTGATTTTTTATGGGGCATATTTTACACTTTAATCTTATTCCGTATGTGTGATTTGGTTTTTTGAAAATTTGCTTTAATTAGTTAATGAATTTAGTCCAAGCGGAATAAGTAGGTTTTTTTGATATTTTTACGAAAGTCTCATATTAAGTTTTATGAAACTTTTCTTTATTTCATACATGATAATTTTTTTATTTTTTATGAAAGGAAAATTGTATATCATATTCAAGGTGCTGGAAAACGTCCAGCAACGTTTGAAAAAAGGAACTGTGGAGTATAATTCCACTCTACATAATCCGAGCTATTATTTTTCCCTATGCTAGCTACCATATGGGCATCCGTATTTTCGTTTCTTGGTATCCAGCATGGCAAATTAAGGCCTTGTTGCACAAATTCTGCTCGAATCTCCTCAGTGATTGAGTGGCATAATTCTGGGGCATCCAAGTCTTCATGTATGATCTGCATTAGGCTCAACGAGTCTCCCATAATAGCTACATCGGACCATTGGAGATATGCCGCAATTCTCAGTGCTTCTCTCAGTGCTTCTGCTTCCACAAACATGGGGTCTCGTACATCCATTATTTCTCTGCTCACAGCCCGAACAAAAGACCCATCCGTAACCACTGACACTGCCACTACGATGCTTAAATCAGAAAGTTGTTGGGGAGAATTGCTCTGTAGTGAACAGTGTCTGGTGAACATACCTCTCTCCTTGGATATTAGTGAGGTATATATTTATAGAAAGGAACCGGGGCCTGGTCAGTCACATCGCGAGGCTGGGTTGTCTGGAAGATGCTCTTGCTAGGCCAGGTAGGATTCTAGTCTGCGATCGGGTCTAACCCGAATACCATGAGTGCTGAGGGGCCGGGATGAGCCATCCTGGATGGTGAGGCCACACACCATATAAATTATATTTTCAGGGGTCATGAACCATGCATTTTATTTTTTAGGGGTCACAAACTATATGTTTTGAATTTTTATGGGGCATATTTTACATTTTAATCTTATTCCGTATGTGTGATTTGGTTTTTTGAAAATTTGCTTTAATTAGTCAATGAATTTAGTCCAAGCGGAATAAGTAGGTTTTTTTTGATATTTTTACGAAGGTCTCATATTAAGTTTTATGAAACTTTTCTTTATTTCATACATGATAATTTTTGTTCGTTTAGTAAAAAGAAAAAAAAACAAGGACATGTTTTACTTAAATGTTGCAAGATTTGTCAAAAAATATTAAAATATGTTAATTACTATTGAAGAAAATAAAATAAAACATCCATGTGAGAAAGAATGATGTAGTAAAGTTATATATATATATATATATATATTCTTTTTTCACTTACAGGTTATATATTTTCTCTATCGTAATTGCTTGTGTGTTTCAGTGTTCCTGGTTTCATGAAATTGATGATGACATTTGTGTTAATTAATAGTTGTGAATAAGTTTGGATCATCAATTTTATCCATTCCCTCCATTTTTCTTGTCTCTAATCAAACATAGGGATTAGAGAAAAACACTCTCACCTCACTAATCCATTGACAAATTCACTATAAATTTCCAACATATATACCATCCTTAAATATTCACCCAAATATTTTCAGAAAAAAAAATAAAAAATGGCAAGCTCGAAGCTCATCTTCGCAACCCTAGCGTCGCTCGTGATCTTTCTCTCGCTTCTCCACGTGTCCACGGCTCAACAGAAGGGCGGCGCCCTATACCCCTCCGATCCAAAAATAGTGGCCCTCGGGAAGTTCGCCGTCGATGAAAACAACAGGAAGACGAAGCAAGGTCTCGCATTCTGGCATGTGGCTAATATTGATGGTGCCGGAAAAGTGGATAATTCAAAAATGACATACATGTTGAATGTTATGGTTTATGATAATGCAACTCCGACTGAGTTTTATGCAGTTGTTGACGACTATGCAACTGGTGCCAAGGAGCTTGTATCTTTTTCCAAAGTCAAAGCCTAATTTCAAGCACAAAATTTTGTTTATATTGTTGTTGAGTTGTTGAAAGTTACTCATCGCAATAATTAATAGATTTATGGTTTAGAATGTTTTGTTGAAATTTTTGAAAGAGATAATTAATTCCTCTTTGATGTTATATACATTTAAATTGGGTGTTTGACAAATGAAAATTGTGCATGAAATGGGTTTGTTGAAATTTTTAGAAGTTGTAAAATTGACTAAATGTTTTAAAATTTTGAATATGGACCTTCAGCTTTCATGCAACATAAACCAGGGATACAAATCAAGCCGCATACTATTCTAAAACCCATATAATATGTAGTTAATTAAATTTATTAATATATGTGATAAAGGTTACTATTCGTAATTAATAATTACGAACACCATGCATCGCATGGCGCAGCCATCTTAGAATAAATAGTATGATTGTTCGTAGTTTTAGTTGAATATATATAGTTATTATTTTAATTGTTTGTTTATCATTAAGCCGCCGCACAAGGTTGTTTTAGTTCACATAATTTGTACTTTAATATTGTATTTCTTATGCAATGCAGTAGAGAATATAATGAATAATTCCACATGCTTCTCTTCATTTCTCTTATCCTTCTTAATTAATTAGAGCGCTAGCAATAATCATACTTAATTTTGTAAACAAAAGCGGTTCCATCACAAAACGTCATATATTCATCATGATATTGTTACATTCAGAAAAGAAAAGAAAAACATTATATTATATTCCTCCAATTGGTTATAATATATCATCAGATAGCTTACACAAGCTTTATTTATATGGTTTTATTCAGTTCTTAACGTCTCACGATATCATTGATCAACCACATCTTAGTACGGGCGCTGGCCTTTAATGTTACCCGGGGGATCGTAGTTGCAGATAACGTAGACCCAACCATCGGCACACTGAACCTTAGCGCAACCCAAACGAACCGACTTCCTCCACACAACTTGGGTGTAGTGTCTGCAGGCCTTTCCTGCAGCGCACGTGTTGGCCTGGTAGTTATAGTCGGCTTTCTCCCCGACCCACATCGACACCGCCCGCCGCCCGGTCATGTCCCGAAAACCGTAGGCTAGATTTTCTCCGTAACGGCCTCTAGAGTGCACCAGATTGTTACACGAGTTCGCATTTCAAACCCGATTCGCGTAGGCTTGAGCGTATTTTACGAGAGTCTGGTCCCAGGTGAAGCCCGTCTTCTCACCGTCGCGGGGCGACAGCGAAATTGGCGTCCGGAAGTCGCCTCCGACCGGTCGCAGGTCCAGCGTCGTTAGGCGTGGATCTGGTCCACTTGTAGTGGTTGGGTCCGCTTTGACGGAGCACGGTTTCGGGCAGTTCGATTGGGAGCGGCGGCGACCCGCTCCCGGATCTGTGCATGCCGTCCGGCGGGCTGGCAGGGCGGATCTGGTCGGCCGGATTGTGGCCGTTGACCTAGCAAGTCTCGGGTTCTAGAACTGTAGTTTTGCAAAAGAGAGAGATGGTTTCGGGTATAAGTGAGGGAGGGGAGGTTTCAAACGAAAAGGAAGGTGTCGAGGGAGACCGCTAGCCGGTGAAAGCACCGGCGGTCTCAACTGTATAAAGTGGATATGGCTTTTCTTTGGGAGAGAAAAAGGGCGTTAAGATGTATTTGAAAAACACACACATACACGCACTCAAGGTGTATTTGAGAAACACACATGTACACACACTCAAGGTGTTTTTGAAAAATACACATATACACGCACTCAAAGTGTATTTTAAAAAACACACACGTACACGCACTCAAGGTGTATTTGAAAAACACACACATACACGCACTCAAGGTGTAGTTGAAAAACACACATATACACGCACTCAACGTATATTTGAAAAACACACACATACACGTATATAAGGTGTATTTGAAAAACACACATCCACGTATATAAGGTGTATTTGAAAAACACACACATACACGCACTCAAGGTGTATTTGAAAAACACACACATTGATACGAGTATAAATGGATAACTAGGTTAATTAGGAATTATTCTCTTACCACGAATTTTCTTATAAATATGTGTATTAATTTTAGTAAGATTTTAATTATTTTCCATAATAGTCATAGAATTAGAATTATTATTATTTCCAAATTAATGTTAGAATTCTGATTTTATTTGAGGATTTGAATATAAGCCCCAGCCTTGTAATTTGGGGGAGATTTATTATAAAGAAAAAGGAGGTTTTCCGGATTAATTGACAGTTGTTCAATTTCAAGATTCAGTTGAGTCGCCCATGACAGGTGTTCGTGGTTTTTAGTTAATTGGCTAACAGCAGTTCAAGCGATTTTCATATCCCAAAAGAAATTTATATATATTCCGCTGCAGCAAAGTAAATTACTGAGAAAATACGCATCACACATACACGCACTCAAAGTGTATTTGAAAAACACACAAACACATTCAAGGTGTATTTAAAAAACACACACACATTCGAAGTGTATTTCTAACACACACATATACACAAACTCAAGGTGTATTTAAAAATACACACACTCAAGGTGTATTTAAAAAACACACACATACATGCACTCAAGGTGTATTTGAAAAACACACACATACATGCACTCAAGGTGTATTTGAAAAACACACAAATACTCGCACTCAAGGTGTATTTGAAAAACACAATAACACATTCAAGGTATATTTGAAAAACACACACATACACGCACTCAAGGTGTATTTAAAAAACACACATGTACACACACTCAATGTAGTTTTAAAACACAAACAAATACACACATTCAAGGTGTATTTTTAAAAACAAACACGTATATACACAATCAAGGTGTATATAAAAAACACGCACATACACACACCCGAGGTATATTTAAAAACACACACACATACGTACACACACTTGAGGTGTCTTTAAAAAACACACACTCAATGTGTATTTCCAAAACACACAATACATACAATACAGGCACTCAAGGTGTATTTAAAAAACACACATACACGAACTTAAGGTGTATTTGAAAAACACACACATACACGCACTCAAGGTGTATTTGAAAAACACACACAGACACGCACTCAATGTGTATTTGAAAAACACACACATACACGCACTCAAGATGTATTTGAAAAACACACACATACACGCACTCAAGGTGTATTTGAAACACACACACATATACGCACTCAAGGTGTATTTGAAAAACACACATACACGCACTCAAGATGTATTTTTTTTTGAAAAGCAGTGGGACTCATCTCATTAATAAATTTGGGAAGTACATCAATATCTCAGGATCTAACTGCATAACGGGTAGTCTCGATGGACTATTAAGAAGAAACCTAGCTAATATACTACCTAATCAATAAGACTCGCTGCTAGACTCACACAAGGAGGTGAGCCTCCCACAATTCAAGTAGACTCATACACAACAAGTAAGTCTGTCCATGATCCAATCGCTCCGGGTTGTGAATTGACGGTCACATGCCATACGGCACCCTGCTATTCGACCCATCTTGGAACAAAATGGTGTTGTGTCGCATCCGGACTGCTACACCCGCTGTACGTCTCGCTGTTGTGAGTCCGCTGATGGATGTCGTGTGTCGATGGAGAAGTGTCAAGTGCAAGCCTTTCCGTTCTGTTTTATAGCAGCCCGGTACTGCGTATCCGTTTTGTTTTGTAACTGCACCGATACTGTGTCGCCGTTTTGATAAGCAGCACGAGACTGCATCGTCGTTTTGTTTGTGCAGCATGATACTGCGTCGCCTCCATATTTATTCAGTCCGCCTTTATTCAAAGACCATCTCCACTGGATTACCTCAACTCCACAATTCCATTAGGGAACGCATTGGAGGTTGAGACTGGATTTCTCCACACGTCAGTTGGGAATGGTCTGACCCGCTGAAGGCACGGGCTCGGACCCAGCAGTGTTGTCTGGCGCGTGACTGGTGTAACCTACAAACAAAAAGAACAGAAGCCATCGCAACAACATCAACACCAGCTGTTCTTGCTCCTTTTTATCACTTTGCCCTCATTCTACAACCCCACCGTAGATACTACCAAGAGATTCTAGGATAGATGCAGTCTACCTAGAGTTCTACCCCTCATAGGAGGGTTTATGGGCAGTGATTGGCAAAGCTTTAGATTCAGTTGAAAGGACTTGAAACAAGAAAAGGTTGGGTGGATCTAGAGGAAGACAAGGAAAAACTAACAAAAAACTGGCTAAAAGAAACAGCTAGGTAAATAGGCAATCCATGTCAGGCATAACCCTCTCCCTATTTATTTTATTCTGTGTTTTAGGTATACTCAGCAAGCAACCACCGCTCCATATTTCATAAGAAACTCTAGGAGGTAATGACCGGATTTCTCCACTCAACAGTCAGTAACACCTAATCCCATATGGGAGGTTCCGGGTTTAGACACATAAAGTAAAGGAAAAGAAAAAAGAAATAAAACCACCTCCTCGGTCTAAATGTGCCAATTTCAGTAGAAACTTGCAAGTCTGCCCGACCCGACCCGAGCCGACCCAAGCCGGCCGAACCGACGAGCCGCTCAGCAGCCCAAGGTCCGGATACGCGTCCCCAGGTTGTCCGCACCATGGATCTGGACCGAGCAATCCCCCGTGCTGGCCGCCCTTGATACCCCTCTTTTCGCCACTGTGTCGGATCGGAGGGCGCGTCTCCGGCTTCTGCTGGAAGCGTCGGTGTTCGCCGTCTTCTCGCCGTCGCCGTCTTCTCAACTGTATTTGAAAAACTCACACATACACGCACTCAAGGTGTATTTGAAACACACATACACGCACTCAAGGTGTATTTGAAAAACACACACATACACGCACTCAAGGTGTATTTGAAAAACACACACATACACGCACTCAAGGTGTATTTGAAAAATACACACATACACGCACTCAAGGTGTATTTGAAAAACACACAAATACACGCACTCAAGGTGTATTTGATAAACACACACAAACACACACTCAAGGTGTATTTGAAAAACACACAAATACACGCACTCAAGGTGTATTTTAAAAACACAGACTTACTCGATACACGCAATCAAGGTGTATTTGAAAAACACACTTACTCGATACACGCACTCAAGGTGTATTTGAAAAACACACACATATACACGCATTCAAGGTGTATTTGTAAAATACACATACACGCACTCAAGGTGTATTTGTGAAACACACACTTAATCAATACACGCACTCAAGGTGTATTTGAAAAACACACACATACACGCACTGAAGGTGTATTTGAAAACACACACACGCACTCAAGGTGTATTTGAAAAACACACATACACGCACTCAAGGTGTATTTAAAAAACACACACATACACGCACTCAACGTGTATTTGAAAAAGACACACATATATTCACTCAAGGTGTATTTGAAAAACACATACATACACCTACTCAGGGTGTATGTGAAAAACACACATACACACACTCATGGTGTATTTGAAAAACACACATGTACGCACTCAAGGTGTATTTGAAAAACACACACATATACACGCACTCAAGGTGTATTTGAAAAACACACATATATATATTCAAGGTGTATTTAAAAAAAACACACACACATAGTCGAGGTGTATTTAAAAAACACACATATACACGCCTTCAAGGTGTATTTGAAAAACACACATATACACACACTCAAGGTGTATTTATAAAACACATACAAATACACACACTCAATGTGTATTTCTAAAACACACACATATACACACATTCGAGGTGTATTTAAAAAATACACACTTACACACACTCGAGGTGTATTTCTAAAAAACATACATATAGACACACTCGAGGTGTATTTCTAAAACACACACACACACACTCAAGGTGTATATAAAAGACACATACACACACAATCAATGTGTATTTCCAAAACACACATATACACACACACTCAATGTATACCGAACCCAGCCAGATCCTTCCCTTTTTTACTAATGCGAGTCTGGATTAGGTAGGGGGGTAAATGAGTCGAGTCGAGACCGAACAGGGGTATGCTCAAACTCGACTCGTTAAATATTTTTCGAGTTCAAGCTCGAGACCGAGCTCTTTTGAACATAAAAAATTGTGCTCATAACTCGACTCATTAACTTTTTGTGAGCTCGAGTCCGACTCACAAGCTTATCGAAATTCGAGTTCGAATTCGAGCCAATTGAGCTCGTTTAACTCAAAAAGCTCGTTTTACCGGAATCCGCAAATGGAAGAAGAGGAAGAGGAAGAGTTAGAGTTGGACTTGGATATGGGGTAAAATTGAAAGTTTAGCGTGTATACAGATTATACACAAACTGTATTCTAGTCATACATACCCTAATACTTAATTTAGATTTTATATTTTTTAATTATTTCCAAAGGAACCCCAATATTAGCTATATATCTAATTATATATATTTGCTCAATAAGCTCATCGAGCTTATCGAAATAAAATTTAAAAGCTCAGACTCGACTCATTACATATTCGAACGAGTTCGAGTTTGGTCAACCCGAGCTCGAGCTCGAGCTTTGACCGAGCTTCTCGAGATTTTCTCACGAACGACTCGACTCATTTACACCCCTAGAAAAAATGCTCAAACATTTTAGTTAGGGCTGGAAAAATTTACCAAAAATACAGTACCAACCATATATGTCCAACCGAAACCATACCAAGTTATACCGTACCAATTCATTACCGAAATTGGTGGTATGGTATACCGTACCATAATCTATTATTGGTACGGCATTGGTATCAAATTTTCATTACCACGGTATTACCGTACCGTACCGAAATCATAATATTAATTAATTAAAATATATTAATTAAATTAAAATATTCATAATTTTAATTTATTAAATAAAAAAGTCTTTGGCTCTTTTTTAAATTCTTGACTAGCCTGTACAATAGGTCTTTTAGTTTCAGTATCCTACAAAACTCTGAGACTTTCAATTTTCTTTATTAAACATATTTTAAATGGAATTTTAAGGTCATGTTCTAGACTTCTAGTTGCTATTATATTTTTCATCCCATGACTTGGCTATTTTGCTTTATATGAATTATTGATGAATTTTGTGAATTCTATACATTACAATATTTCTATTTATTTTGTATGTGAATATTATTTTTTCTCTATATTTGTTTCATCGTGCTATCATAAAGTTGTAGAAAAGATCGATGAAATTATTTTTGGTATGTACGGTATATACCGAATACCAACCAAACTTATTGGTAATAAATATATGAATATAATGGTATACCGACTTGTTTGGTTGGCATTGGTATTTAAAAAGTGTGTACCAAAGTATTTGGTATGATACATGGTATTGTCTAAAAAGGATGGTATTCGTACCGATTCCACCCCTAATTTTAGTCACAACAATATCAGGTCATGTCAAATCATACTATGAACAAAGAAACTGAGTATATATATGAATTTATATAAATTGAAATTTTTTACTTTCATACCATTGGAGGAATATAATACATCAAAATCAGACTCATCATACTCAAGATCTGACTAGTTAACGATCCGCGGGTGATTTTCCCATTTCAAGTGCGACCATCGAGTTGAGCGTGCAGTTGGAGCTAAGAAAAAAAGAAGGAGGCGCTGGAATAGAAGTGTCGAGAAGCAGACACTAGTGGAGAGCCAACCCTAAGTAGTTTCAGTCATTATCGGATATGCCCATATTTAGAATAAAAAGTAGGATAAGATTTGATTATTCTATTAGCTTTTTTATTACTATTTAAGCCGTTCAATTTGAGAAACGAAAAGAGAAATTTCGCTAGAATAAGTGTCTTTTTCTGCACGCACGACGATTATTCAGTTAGTGGATATAATTTATTATAATTAATATATTACTTAGAAAATAAAGGAGGAGACGCAGTATTTTTTAACCCTCCCGCGACATCTATGGCGAGAAAGAAAAACTCAAGGAGCCAATTGTTTTTTTGAACACATGCACAGACATACCTGCAAAATAACGATTTAGTCGACATCAAGTATATGTTCATTATTGAATGAATTATTCTTACAAATCCTTACAAACCAAAACTTTAGTGAGAATTGCAGAAGTTTACAATAAACAGTAGCATAAATGATCCAGATTAAGTTAATTAGAACAAATGTTAATTCAAAAGTATAAAAATAAAAATAAAAACTACATTCAATTTCATATATGGTTGCTCCAAAATCTGTTGATCCTCATTCAAATCAGGCCACCACACCTCCACCGAACCCAGCCAGATCCTTCCCTTTTTACTCTCTTGCTACTGCGAGTATGAATTTAGGGAAAAAATGCTCAAACATTATAGTCAGAATAATATCATGTCATGTGAAATCATATGATGAACAAAAAAATTGACTAAACATATGAATTTATATAAATTTAATTGCTTACTTTCATATCATTGGAGGAATATATTCATCAGAATTAGACTCATTATACTCGAGATCTGACCAGTTAACGATCCGCGGGTCTTCCCATTTCCAGTGCGACCATCAAGCTAAGCGTGCAGCTGGCGCGGACTAAGAGCCTGATGGAAGTTAAGAAAAAAAAGGAGTCGCTGGAGAAGAAGTGCCGTGAAGCAGCATGGTAAAAACACTGGTGGAGAGCGGACCCTATGGAGTTTCAGTCATTATCGGATATGCCAAGATTTAGAATTATGAAGTATGATAAAATTTGATTACTCTATTAGCTTTATAATTACTATTTAAGCATTTCAATTTGAGAAACAAAAGGAGGGCTTTTTCTAGAGGTAGTGTCTTGTTCCGCACGCACGACGATTATTCAGTTAGTAGAAATTATTTATTATAATGATAATATTTACTAATTTCGGTGTATGATTTTTTTTCATTCATCTTGTGGTTGGAATGAAAGACACCGACATTAATGATTCCATCTTAGGTTTAGAGCCAATTTGAAGCTGGGAAAATAACGGAGGAGGCGCAGTACTTTTTAACCCTCCCGCGACATCTATGGGCGAGAAAGCAAAACTTAAGGAGGTGATTGTTTCAACTGGAGAAAACAAAAAATTTGAATCACTTGAGCATGACTTTTTCAAAGAGAAGATGAAGGCTTTTCAAGAAGCTCCATAAACTCAGCACCATGAAAGTGCTTAGGTGGCCTTGTGTGTTTCTCTTCAACCGGCAAGGTGTTCACGTATGGCATCCCGAATTTCACCCATGTGATGAATCGGTTTGAGCATGTCGGTGTTGCAGGTCTTCTAATTTCTAGTGCGACCATCGAGATGGGCGTGCAGCTAGAGCGGACTAAGAGCCTGTTGGAAGCTAAGAAAACAAAAAGAGGCGTTGTACAAGAAGTGTCGTGAAGCAGCGGAGTAAAAACACTGGTGGAGAGCCAATCCTTAGGAGTTTCGGTCATTATCGGATATGCCCATATTTAGAATTATAAAGTATGATAAGACTTGATTACTCTAATATCTTTTTATTACTATTTCAACCGTTCAATTTGAGAAACAAAAGGAGAGTTTTTGCTAGAAGAAGTGTCTTCTAGCTAATTTTGATGTATGGTTTTTTCGCATTCATCTTGTGGTAGGAATGAAAAACACTAACAGCAATGCTTACCTCTTAGGTTTAGAGCCAATTTGAAGATTAGAAAATAAAGAAGGAGGCGCAATATATTTTAACCCTCCCGCGACAGCTATGGCGAGAAAGCAAAATTTAAGGAGGCAAAATACTCAAAAGGAGAAAATAAAAACTTCGACAGCATTACTTTTTCCAAGAGAAGAGGAGGGATTTTCATGAAGTCCCACGGACTCAGCACCATGTGCGGTGCTTAGGTGGCCTTATGTGTTTCTCTCCAACATGCAAGGTGATCACTTATAACAGCCCAAGTTTCACCCATGTGATGAATCTAGGATACTATAATTTTCCTCTTTATCAAGACATGTGGTATCGAACGGGTGGACGCTGAGAGCGAGCGAATCACCTTTTTCTCCATGATAAAGGGAACAGGGAGACAATACATGCATGCGGGTACTATGGCGCAAATCTGCCAGGTTTAGTGCCGCGATCAATTGTTATTTCATCACAGTAAAGCAATTAAATTCTAATATGTGTGAAACTTTCGATCAAAATTGGATCACATTACATATTTTCATCCATTTTCAAAAGATCTGATCTCAACTTTTTCACTTTCTATCTTCATTGACATAGAAAGCACAACGTGAGCTACCCCAGTTAATTATTAGATTGGTTTCTTATTTTCCATCGTTTAATTTAAGTTTTAAGCTAGGCTTGAAAATCAAACTATTTAACCGAAGTCTTTTCTCAGCGACTTGATTTGGTCGGTCTGTTATACCTTTACGCATCGAGGCTTGACTTAACTAAGCAGCATTTTTATGAATAAATATTAACGATCAGCGTATTTAGTGTAAGTACGGCAAATCTAGACATGCTTGGTTTTTTGACCATCCAAATTCGCTAGTTTTGTTGATTAATTCATAAACAAAGTGCATAAGATTGGTCAATATGTTGATGCTTCATCGATTTCATCTTAATCCGCACGGTTAACTTTTCACACTTTTCAATGCACATATTAGATTAATAATACCTATTTACTTATATCATGGGAAAATAAAATTTTGGTATTTAAATATTATATGTTACGATTATTCTAAACGATATCAGTATGATAATATTAATGATTATATCTATTTATATATGATAAATTTTAATAATAAATATAATTAAAAAATCGGAGTACATAAAAACACTCCAATATGCATGCATGCAAGCACCTCATGCACATGCCTTCAGCGAATTCCAAGTTTGTAAAAGTCACTCGAACGTTATAAAATGAAAGTTTAAATGATTGTCAACGGTGGAATGGAAAATAGATCAAAATTAATAAATTAGTTCGATTTAATTAATTCAGTTAATTTTACATCATAAAAATTCATCATAAACTTTTATATATTAATTTTATTTTTCATTTAAATTCGGTTCGACAAAAAAAATCACCCTATTTGATAGAAGTGGCGATATGCAAACAGGGCCGGCCTGATGCAGTGCGGGCCGAAATTTTAAGGGGCCCTAAAAAATATTTAGGGGTATTATATATATATATATATATTTTTTATTGTTTAAAAATATATTGATTATTAATATTCTGAAGGGCCATTTTCTTTTTAAATTTGAGTCTTCTAATTTTTTTTGAAGGGATTTTTCTTTTTGGAGTTTGAGTTTTTGAAAAAAATATATCCCAAAAAAGGTCCTAGAATTACATTCAGGGCCTAAAAATACGTTGCACGCCTGTATGCAAAAATTCCTCTAATTCCAATCCGGAAAAACATATGTAAATTAAACTTGATTAATTCTAACAATAAAAAGTCAAAGCTCATATTATACATACACTAAAAGTGTATGAATGTGAAAAGGTACATATCAACTTAGATCTACTATATATAAATAGATCTCCCTAAGCATACACAAATCATCAATATTCATAATCCTTAAACCAGCAAAAGATCAAAGAATTAATCATGAGGTCCTTCAATCTCTCTCTGGCTCTTATCTTCCTCTGCTACATGGTCCTCGCTTCATACATTAATCCCGCATTTGCCCAAAACACTCCCCAAAACTTCACCGACGCCCACAACTACGACCGCACACTGGTCGCTGCTGGGCTCCCGCTGATGGTGTGGAACCAGACTCTCCAAACCTACGCTCAGAACTACGCCAACTCAGTTCGTAATGCCAACACCTGTAACATTATGAAGCATTCCAACGGACCTTACGGGGAGAATCTCGCCGCCGGTTATCCGGACATGACCGGACAGAAGGCGGTGCAGTTGTGGGTGGCGGAGAAGGTCGATTATAACTATGCAGCCAACACCTGCGCCACCGGAAAAGTGTGCGGACACTACACTCAGGTTGTGTGGAGGAACACGGTTCGATTCGGGTGTGCTAGGGTTCAGTGTGCCAATGGTTGGGTTTACGTTATTTGCAGCTACGATCCTCCGGGTAACTATATCGGCCAATGCCCTTACTGAGTAATCATGATCGTGTTAGAATCATGAGCTGAATAAAACCAAGAAAATAAAGCTTAATTATGAAGCTATATATCTATGATAGTATATAAATCGGAGGAATGAATAATATTGTTTTGTATATTCGATCCTGATAAATGAGAATGAATGATATTTGTGATGGAAGTGTATTTATTTATTTTTACAGAATAATGATTATTACTCTATAGAGTAATCCATCTCGTCTCAAGGAATTTTAGTGCTCATATGTATATATATATATATATACACTCTTACACCTTTGAACTGACTTAAAATATCATTACTTTTATAGTCCATATTTGTATTTAACGTACCTGATATATTGACTTTTGAATGAGGGTATTATTGTCACCTCGTGAATAAATACGGACTATATAAATGAATAAGAAACTGTATATAACAAGGCCTACCAAAAAACTGCTCTTTAAAACGTGAGATCAGTTCATGATCATCATTAATTTCCGTTTCAATATGCAATGTTTGGGTTTTTATAGTTGATAATAGAGAATTGGTTAGAATTAATAAGAGGAGTTGTTAGAATTAATTAAGGGGAGAAGTGAATTAACGAATTGATAGACCACATGTAGAAAACTAGAACTCTTAGCGTATTTAGTGTAAATACGGAATATCTAGACATGCTTGGTTACGTGACTATATCCAAATTAGCAAGTTGTGTTGATTAAGCGCATAAGATTGGTCACTATTTTGACTAAGTTTGGATTAGTGCAAGTACTTTGACATTGCTAAACTCCAATATTAGAGCAATTCAAACTTTAGAGAAGATTATTTTGGAGGATTTTGACTAAATAATTATGACATTTAGGGAATTTTGGTGACATAGATAGTTTGGTGGTTTAATTTTTTCGATTAATCAAGATCTCTTCAGATTTGGACTTGAATTTAATCTAGTCTGATTTGGTCGATCGGAAATAGAGATGTCATGTTGAACTGCTAGATAAGAGGCGGGCTGGGGTGGTGAGGAGCGGCGGGGTTAGGGTGGTGATGATGATTTACTTTTTTTTATTATACTTACAAAATTTACCAAAATACCCCTAACATATTGTATTATTTAGCAGATGATGGTCAAGAGGCCATGAATAATATATTTTATAATTTTAGAGATTATGAATATGACACCTTTATTTTAGGAGGCGTAAATGATACTTTTTAAATTTTAAAGGGTTATAATATAAACTTTATTCAAGAGATCAAATTGAATCCTATCACTAGTTGCACTGGTGTCTTATTTGGGAAGGGATTGGTATCCAAACCTCATTTTAATTATTCAAATAAGTGGAAGTGTTATACATCGTCTTATCTGATATTTTATTCATTATAGTTTAAAATAGAGTAGTTTCATGTGCAAGAACTGTTTAGTTTACCTGGTTTCAAATGTGGGTTTGTTGATATGACTACATGAGTAAACTTGGCATTGCTTCTGTTGCTGTTGATGTGATTTGGATGGTAACTCAAGGGATTAACGCTTTATCAGCTGAAATCTATCATACAAGCAACATTTATTTGGATAACTAGGCGTTATAAATTTTTATGATGAAAAATGCATGAAATTTTTTTACGGTGATATGTTCTCAGACCCATAAGCCGAGCCGTGCAGAAGGTTGGGCCAGACAATCCATATGTGGTCCTCCCTATTAAATCAGCTATCTTGGCATCGCCCAGGGACAGAAAAGATATGATAATGACCCTTTCCACCAAGGACGCGACAAAAGAATGACCACTCGACTGAGCCTTTGGAGCACGCTCCCACTATAAATAGGAGAGGGCTCAACCGTTAAAATGTATGTTCTATCAGACTTAAATACTCTCTATTCATTCATATACTCTCTCCTCTGTAAAGAGGCGAATCTTCATCATCATGCCGGTGCGTCTACCCCCGGGTGATCCCGGGGCTCTATTTTACAGGACCCAGGTGAGAGACCGATCGCGGGTTAGGATACCAGCTTACCCCGGACCAAACTTATCTCGGAGCTGGTCATCCCAGAGCAGACTAGTAGCATCAAGCTTAACTCTAAGGGACTAATATCTTTGTACTTGTTGAATTAATGATTTTTAAATATTCTTCTCTGTAGTTATGAGTTATTTCTCTTTGCATAGGAATTGTTTTTAAGAGACGCTTCTTGCATAGACTAAATGCAGAATCATGTATCATCTATATGAGTTGTTAATGGAACAATACTTGCAGTATTGTGGACAGCCCGCACGTAGCGAGAGTAGAAAGTACTAGTAAGGCCCTGTCAAGTTTAACTTATTTTTTGCACCTTACAGTTAAGTTAAACTATCTTCATCTAATTTCAGCTACTTGCAGCAAGATTCAGCTACCTGCAGCATGCTTCAGCAAATTTCAGCTAGCTGCAGCGTGTTTAGCTAATTTTAGCTGGCTTTAAATTATTATTTTTCAGTAATATTTTTGAAATAAAGTTGATTTATATCAAATGTCAATGATATATTTTTGTTTTGATTTATCAAATAAAATTACTTTATAATATGTTTAGTTTAGTAATCGAGAATATATCAAATCAATTTATACTTGAAAGTTACCATTTGAGCAACTATACCCAAAATGCATATCGGTTTACATCCAATACTAATCACTATCATCTGATGGTTCAATTTCACTAGTATCACCATCTACCAAATTCCAAATATGTTCAGCTATATTTTCACGTACTTCTGTCATAGCTCTTTTTCGATGTTCATCAAACATTTAGTGAAATCACTAGTTCTTTGTGTAGACTTGTGATCTAAAATAGGAATGCAAATCTCTTGCATTCGAATGAAGTTATGAAACGTGAAACATACAACAATAATTGACCTTTGATGACAATCTTCAATTTGAGGCATTCTTTTTAGCACCGTCCAAGTACTTATCAACTGTCTAAATGAACCTTAGATATTCATTCTCAACGAATACTGTCGTTTGTTAAAATACTCCACCTTACCTCTAGGTGGTGCATGTCTAAACCTTGATACATGTATTCTCGCTCTTGTATCGGAAAATGGAGCCAGGTACCCAAGAACAAAAAAAATCAGGTCATGTCAAATCATACGATGAACAAAAAAATTGAGTAAATATATGAATTTATATAAATTGAAATGTTTATAGCTTTTTAAACAATTTTTTGACATGATAGATAATGACCGAAACTCCTTAGGGTCGGCTCTCTACCAGTACTTTTACCCTGCTGCTTCACGACACTTCTTCTCCAGCGCCTCCTATTTTTTTCTTAACTTCCAATCGGCTCTTAGTCTGTGCCAGCTGCACGCTCAGCTCGATGGTCGCACTGGAAATGGGAAGACCCGCAGATCGTTAACTGGCCAGATCTGGAGTATGATGAGTCTGATTCTGATTAATATATTCCTCCAATGATATGAAAGTAAACAATTAAATTTATATAACTTCATATATTTACTCAATTTTTTTGTTCATCGTATGATTTATCATGACATCATATCATTGTGACTAAAATATTTGAGCATTTTTTCCCTAAATCCATACTCGCAGTAGCAAGAGAGTAAAAAGGGAAAGATCTGGCTGGGTTCGGTGGTGGTGTGGTGGCCTAATTTGAATGAGGATCAACAAATTTTGGAGCAACCATATATGCAACTGAATGCAGTTTTTAGTTTTATTTTTATATTTTGGAGTTAAACTTTGTTCTAAGTAACTTAATCTGGATCATTTATGCTACTGTTATGGTAAACTTTCTGTAATTCTCACTAAAGTTTTGGTTTGTAAGAATTTTTCATTCAGATAACGAACATAGTTGATGTCGACTGAATCGTTATTTTGCAGGTATGTCTATGCATGTATTCAAAAAAAAACAACCGCCTCCTTAAGTTTTGCTTTCTCCCCATAGATGTCGCGGGAGGGTTAAAAAATACTGTGTCTCCTCCTTTATTTTCTAAATTTCAAACTGGCTCTAAATCTAAGAGGTAAGCATTGATGTTAGTGTTTTTCATTCCTATCACAAGAAGAATGCAAAAAAAATCATATAATTTGAAATATTAGATATAATAATTATAATAAATTATATCTACTAACTGAATAATCGTCGTGTGTGCGGAACAAGACACTTTTCTAGCAAAATTTCTCTTTTCGTTTCTCAAATTGAACGGCTTAAATAGTAATAAAAAATCTAATAGAGTAATCAAATCTTATCCTACTTTTTGTTCTAAATATGAGCATATCCGATAATGACCGAAACTCCTTAGGGTTGGCGTCATGATATGGGCGTCATGATCACCCTAGTTATTATTACAGTAACCTTCAACAACTCAAAAATAACAATTTATTACAAAAACCCTCAGAGTCGCTCAGAGGAGGACGCTCAGAGTCGGTCTGGGAAGGGTCGATCTGGGCGAGGGCCTGGCACGGAGGAGCGTGAGCGCCATAACTCTAGGATCGGAGGCAGTATCATGAGAACAAACATGGCGGAGTATCAACAGTTCCAAGCGTGGAAGGCGGCTCGCACGTAGTTCCAAACTTGCATTGGCTTCCTCCTTTTCCGACTCGGTTAACCTCAGCTGGGCTTCCCCGGATCGAGCGTCCTTGATGGCTGTCAGCATGCAACTACGTGCAGTCTGCTGATGGCGGAATTAAAAGATCCTTGTATCCGAAGCGGAATTGGAAGCTGCTAGCATCAATAAACATATATTTTGCCTATATTGGTTTTCATTTTTAATTGAATATTCGCGTTATTTAGTTCAATGAATAATAAAATATTTGG
The DNA here is from genome assembly GCA_948330725.1 of Sherardia arvensis. Lineage (NCBI taxonomy): Eukaryota > Viridiplantae > Streptophyta > Magnoliopsida > Gentianales > Rubiaceae > Sherardia > Sherardia arvensis. The sequence goes on along the minus strand of OX415238.1, from coordinate 3,285,142 downwards.
CTACGGTCGTCACAAATATTATGTTTTAATTAGGATTCTTAATCATATTTTATATTTTTGCCTAAATTGAAATGGTTCTCGGTTTTAATGCACACTTTAACATAATTGTTAATCATAATAGCCTATTATCGAATATTATTATTGCGGTAGTTTAGACAATGAAAATCTGCAAGTACAATTAAATCCTTAATTTATGTAATTAAATCCGCAAGTACAATTAATCTCCAAGTAGTTTAGCCTATTATCATGTGAATTTTCTTCAATTTTAATTTTTGATTGAGGTCTGAAATCAATATCAAGTCATTTATTTATTAAGTCATGTGGATAAAATTAAATGATGCGCGTCATGACCTCCCTAGTCCACAAGGGAATTAGAAAACTTATTGCTCCGGTCAATAAATAAATTAATAAAAAGCATTAAAAAGAATGAAACTACGTAGTTTTGACTAAAACCACCACATAACCACTGCAAGTTCACCATATTCCGACGCCTGCCATTTTTATATATTCCTTGTTTTGTTTATTTTAATTTTATTGTTTCATTCTTCATCATGCTAACTAATTAACACGTCTGCGAAAGGAAAACATGAATATGTGATATATGAAATATGCATGGAAATATTCGGTATCAATACAGAATAATGACACCGCCTCAATTATACATAATTAATTAAGTATGAAAATATTACATCACACACATGCATATGATGATCGAAATTAACATGGTAATTTCGGTCCATCATGCTAATTAACAAGGTGAAAACCGATCTGGGTTTGAGTTATTATTGGTACACAGTGATCACCATATTCCGGCGCCCACCCTAGATATATATATATATATTCCTTTTTAGTTTCTTTCATTCAATAAATATATATGGTTAAGTTTTTTTTTATGAACAAATTTTATACGGTTATATATGTGCCTTCTATATGAACACAAATTCCTGCACCATAATACTTTTTTCTCAAATTTAATTACAGTTTAATATATATCAGGATCATCCTGATATTGGAAATATCAGGCACCAATTAAATAACGACACATCATCTTTAACTAATTTATGATTGGGCCACGTGTTCAATCATTACCCAGACGGGTTTAGGAAAACATGAATATGTGATATATGAAATATGCATGGAAATATTCGGTATCAATACAGAATAATGACACCGCCTCAATTATACATGATTAATTAAGTATGAAAATATTACATCACACACATGCATATGATGATCGAAATTAACATGGTAATTTCGGTTCATCATGCTAATTAACAAGGTGAAAACCGATCTGGGTTTGAGTTATTATTGGTACACAGTGATCACCATATTCCGGCGCCCACCCTAGATATAGATATATATTCCTTTTTAGTTTCTTTCATTCAATAAATATATATGGTTAAGTTTTTTTTTATGAACAAATTTTATACGGTTATATATGTGCCTTCTATATGAACACAAATTCCTGCACCATAATACTTTTTTCTCAAATTTAATTACAGTTTAATATATATCAGGATCATCCTGATATTGGCAATATCAGGCACCAATTAAATAACGACACATCATCTTTAACTAATTTATGATTGGGCCACGTGTTCAATCATTACCCAGACGGGTTTAGGCATTCTAAATTAGGATTTTAGAATTTTACTAAAAATATCTTAACCAATTAAAACATTACGATTGTACACGTGTCATTATCTTATTGGTGTCTGATAAGGCCTATATCAGGATCATCCGGACGAATGTTATTCTCATTTAATTATCTTAAAAGTTATCAAAACCGCACAACGTGCGGTACTATCACGCTAGTTATTACAGTAACCTTCAACAACTCAAAAATAACAATTTATTACAAAAACAAAAAGAAAAAAAAAGCTATAAACAAAATTTTGTGTATCATGGCTTGAAATTTAGGCTTTGACTTTGGAAAAAGATACAAGCTCCTTGGCACCAGTTGCATAGTCCTCAACAACTGCATAAAACTCAGCTGGAGTTGCATAATCATAAACCATAACATTCAACATGTATGTCATTTTTGAATTATCGACAGCTGTGGCATCATCAACCTTAGCCACATGCCAGAATGTGAGACCTTGCTTCGTCTTCCTGTTGTTTTCATTGACGGCGAACTTCCCGAGGGCCACTATTTTTGGATTAGAGGGGTAAAAGGCAGGGTCATTTATTTGAGCCGTGGACACATTGAAAAGCGAAAGAAAGATCCCGAGCGACACTAGGGTTGCGAAGATGAGCTTCGAGCTTGCCATTTTTGGTTCTTGTTTTTCTGAAAATATTTGATGTTTTTTCTTCTCTTTTCTGATAATGAATGTGTTTGAGTGAGTTAAGGATGGTATGTTGGAATTTTATAGTGAACTTGTCAATGGATTAGTGAGCTGAGAGTGTTTTTCTCTAATCCGTAGGTTTGATTAGAGGCAAGAAATTATGAGTGGTTCTGAGCAAAAGTTATGATTTTATAGGGGATGTATTTTAAGTTAGAATTTTTTTCTTACATTTGATGTTGATTCACCAATGTTTTTGTTAGTCGCCTTGCAGAAAAGTTTTATATACTGCCAATATCATCACTGCTGAGACGGCTCCTTAGGACTCTAGATTTCATGATCGTCATTAATTTCCATTTCAATATGCAATGTTTGAGTTTTTAGTCGATTATAGAGAAGTGGTTAGAATTAATAAGAGAAATTGTTTGAATTAACAAGAGAAGTGAATTAACGAATTGATAGATCACATGTAGAAAACTAGAACTCTTAAGCGTATTTAGTGTAAGCGCGGAATATCTAGACATGCTTGGTTATGTGACACTACAAGAAATTACAGCTTTGTGACAAATAAATTTTGGTCACCGCCAGCCTCCTTAAATTAGGGCAACCACTAGCTAAATTCCTCAACCCGGAATCAACTTCGTCAAAACAAAGTATAAATCGTTCACAATTAAGAGCCTCTTTGGTCTCATCATCAGTATCAACACAAAATGCAACGAGCTTGTGGGAGCACACGATCCACCCGGGTAATATTCCGGAACCGGAAGAACAATCGCCCGGAGACAAGAAAGTCCCAATCGTGAAGCTTCACCGATCTAACAAGCCGGCCCTGCAGATTAAGCCAGCGCTTGGAGACTAGCGCATTTGAGTTCCTCTTAGAATTAGGGAGCTTGTAGAGGATCCTGAGGAGGATTTCATCGGAAAGGAGGGAGATTTAATCAGAAATAGCTTCTAGGAAATCGAAAATTGGGGTTTTGGCTGGCTTTTGGGATGAATCGAGAGAAGAGGTTTTGATGGGGGAGGATGATGATTCTTGGTCGGGGTTTTGAGGCGCATGGTGAAGAGGATTTTGTTGCAGCGTTTCCGGGAATAGGATGACTCTGGGCTGGGGCGTCTTCAGAATGGTGGCAGAGATCGACCGGGCTGGGGCTTCTTTGGAATGGTGGCGGCGGGGAGGTGTTGGTGGAGAAGAAGTAGATGACAAAATGACTATTTTACCCCTATAATTTGGGTGTTTAACATCCATGTAACGGTGTTACAGTCGTGATCTGCGTCCTGATGATCCGCACAGATGACGGATGAATGATGCCTGCTAAAAACAGATGAACTCTCGGTCAGGGCGGGGCGGCTTGTTGTCGTTCCCGCTACGATGCTTAAACCAAAAAGTTGTCGGGGAGAATTGCTCTGTAGTGAACAGTGTCTGGTGAACATACCTCTCTCCTTGGATATTAGTGAGGTATATATTTATAGAAGGGAACCGGGGCCTGGTCAGTCACATCGCGAGGCTGGGTTGTCTGGAAGATGCTCCTGCTAGGCCAGGTAGGATTCTAGTCTGCGATCGGGTCTAACCCGAATACCATGAGTGCTGAGGGGCCGGGATGAGCCATCCTGGATGGTGAGGCCACACACCATATAAATTATATTTTCAGGGGTCATGAACCATGCATTTTATTTTTAGGGGTCACAAACTATATGTTTTGAATTTTTATGGGGCATATTTTACACTCTAATCTTATTCCGTATGTGTGATTTGGTTTTTTGAAAATTTGCTTTAATTAGTCAATGAATTTAGTCCAAGCGGAATAAGTAGGTTTTTTTTGATATTTTTACGAAGGTCTCATATTAAGTTTTATGAAACTTTTCTTTATTTCATACATGATAATTTTTGTTCGTTTAGTAAAAAGAAAAAAAAAACAAGGACATGTTTTACTTAAATGTTGCAAGATTTGTCAAAAAATATTAAAATATGTTAATTACTATTGAAGAAAATAAAATAAAACATCCATGTGAGAAAGAATGATGTAGTAAAGTTATATATATATATATATATATATATATATATTCTTTTTTCACTTACAGGTTATATATTTTCTCTATCGTAATTGCTTGTGTGTTTCAGTGTTCCTGGTTTCATGAAATTGATGATGACATTTGTGTTAATTAATAGTTCTGAATAAGTTTGGATCATCAATTTTATCCATTCCCTCCATTTTTCTTGTCTCTAATCAAACATAGGCATTAGAGAAAAACACTCTCACCTCACTAATCCATTGACAAATTCACTATAAATTTCCAACATATATACCATCCTTAAATATTCACTCAAATATTTTCAGAAAAAAAAAACAAAAATGGCAAGCTCGAAGCACATCTTCGCAACCCTAGCGTCGCTCGTGATCTTTCTCTCGCTTCTCCACGTGTCCACGGCTCAACAGAAGGGCGGCGCCCTATACCCCTCCGATCCAAAAATAGTGGCCCTCGGGAAGTTCGCCGTCGATGAAAACAACAGGAAGACGAAGCAAGGTCTCGCATTCTGGCATGTGGCTAATATTGATGGTGCCGGAAAAGTGGATAATTCAAAAATGACATACATGTTGAATGTTATGGTTTATGATAATGCAACTCCGACTGAGTTTTATGCAGTTGTTGACGACTATGCAACTGGTGCCAAGGAGCTTGTATCTTTTTCCAAAGTCAAAGCCTAATTTCAAGCACAAAATTTTGTTTATATTGTTGTTGAGTTGTTGAAAGTTACTCATCGCAATAATTAATAGATTTATGGTTTAGAATGTTTTGTTGAAATTTTTGAAAGAGATAATTAATTCCTCTTTGATGTTATATACATTTAAATTGGGTGTTTGACAAATGAAAATTGTGCATGAAATGGGTTTGTTGAAATTTTTAGAAGTTGTAAAATTGACTAAATGTTTTAAAATTTTGAATATGGACCTTCAGCTTTCATGCAACATAAACCAGGGATACAAATCAAGCCGCATACTATTCTAAAACCCATATAATATGTAGTTAATTAAATTTATTAATATATGTGATAAAGGTTACTATTCGTAATTAATAATTACGAACACCATGCATCGCATGGCGCAGCCATCTTAGAATAAATAGTATGATTGTTCGTAGTTTTAGTTGAATATATATAGTTATTATTTTAATTGTTTGTTTATCATTAAGCCGCCGCACAAGGTTGTTTTAGTTCACATAATTTGTACTTTAATATTGTATTTCTTATGCAATGCAGTAGAGAATATAATGAATAATTCCACATGCTTCTCTTCATTTCTCTTATCCTTCTTAATTAATTAGAGCGCTAGCAATAATCATACTTAATTTTGTAAACAAAAGCGGTTCCATCACAAAACGTCATATATTCATCATGATATTGTTACATTCAGAAAAGAAAAGAAAAACATTATATTATATTCCTCCAATTGGTTATAATATATCATCAGATAGCTTACACAAGCTTTATTTATATGGTTTTATTCAGTTCTTAACGTGATCACGATATCATTGATCAACCACATCTTAGTACGGGCGCTGGCCTTTAATGTTACCCGGGGGATCGTAGTTGCAGATAACGTAGACCCAACCATCGGCACACTGAACCTTAGCGCAACCCAAACGAACCGACTTCCTCCACACAACTTGGGTGTAGTGTCCGCAGGCCTTTCCTGCAGCGCACGTGTTGGCCTGGTAGTTATAGTCGGCTTTCTCCCCGACCCACATCGACACCGCCCGCCGCCCGGTCATGTCCCGAAAACCGTAGGCTAGATTTTCTCCGTAACGGCCTCTAGAGTGCACCAGATTGTTACACGAGTTCGCATTTCGAACCCGATTCGCGTAGGCTTGAGCGTACTTTACGAGAGTCTGGTCCCAGGTGAAGCCCGGGAGCCCGGCTCCGACTTGATTACGGGCTTGGTTATGAGCGTCGACGAAGCTGCCTCCGGTAGAGTTTTGGGCAAAGCTGAGATTAATGCATGAAGCAAGGGCTAAACAGATGAAAACAAGATCCAGAGATCTCATCTTGGAAACTCTGGTTTAAGGATGGGTTGATGATTTGGTTCATGCAAAAGGCCTTCTATTTATAGTGTAAGCTGTGGTAAAATTATAGGTAATTAATTAGGTTTATGCTGACGTCATTTCAAAGGTGGCTAATGCATGGTCATTTTTTTCTTTTGTATTCATTATAACCCTAGCTAGTTGTACAATGAGCCATCCATCTCACGAGAAAAATAGATTATTATGTAGATATTTTTTAATTAATAAAGATCTAGAGTTGAGTTATTAATGAAAGAGCAGAATTTGATTATTATTCTATAGAGCGAAACCATCTCCTCCATTCAATATTTTTTATGAAAGTATATTCGGTTTTTTATATATAAAAAAAATATTTGTATACCTATGAATCTACTTAAGCTACTGTTATAATAAAATACTACGCTATAAAACGTTACATCAGTTCATGATCCTCATTAATTTCCGTTTCAATATGCTATGTTTGGGTTTTTAGTCGATAATAGAAAAGTGGTTAGAAAATTAATAAGAGAAGTGGTTAGAATTAATAAGAGAAGTGAATTAAAATTGAGACATCACATTTAGAAAACTAGCTAGGGTCATGTGTGTTTAAAATTAATAATAGAAGTGAATTAAAATTGATAGAACACGTGTTGAAAACTAGGGAAATGTGTGTTCTAAGAGCAAGTCCAACAGTTTCTTCATTCACATTCTCTATAATAGGCAAGCAAACCTCATATTTCCTATATTTTTTTGCCTCAACTCCAACAGTTTCTCCATTTTTCATTCCCTAAAATTTATTACTAACATTTAATACTACATATTTATCCAATTTTCTTCTATTTTTAAAGTCATATATTTAATAAGTTCAAATAATAATGAACAAACAAATAATGAACGTATAATAAAAGTTATAATAATATTTCATATTTGACATTACTTACTCCATAATATAAAATTATAAAAATATATTTTATAAAAATAACACATTACGAATTACAATAGTATTATGAATAATTAGACTCATCTCTTTTTAATTATTTATTACAAGTTATTTTGTTTCAATCATTAAAATAAAATGTTTGCCAAAAGAAAATTTTAATTTAGACGTTATGATTTATAAACAAACGTCAAAATAAATATATATGAACTTAAAATTTAGTAAATTTATATTGAAAAATAGATTATACTTGAATATTAAATATCAATAGATATGTACATGTAAAAATAGTCATATGAAATCTTATTACAATCGTCTTTATGCATATTTTTAGAATATGCATTTTTGATAAAATTTTATTGTAATTATTTTGAGATGTTATCATTTAAAATTATTGAAGAGAAACAATTAATGAATGAAATAACAAAAAGCAATGCAAGTAACATAGAATTTTGCTTCTCCAAATCTTCTCCCTCATTCTCTAAATTTGGAGAATCAAACCTTCTCTCTCTTTAATTTTCCTATTACGGAGAATGGGATGGAGAATCTGTTGGAGTTCAAAAAAGGCCCAAATTCTCCATATTTGAGAAAACTTGCTATTATAGCAAAGCTGTTGGACTGTCAAGTTCAGTCTGCGATCGGGTCTAACCCGAATACCATGTGTGCTGAGGGGCCGGGATGAGCCATCCTGGATGGTGAGGCCACACACCATACAAATTATATTTTCAAGGGTCATAAACCATGCATTTTATTTTTAGGGGTCACAAACTATATGTTTTGAATTTTTATGGGGCATATTTTACACTTTAATCTTATTCCGTATGTGTGATTTGGTTTTTTGAAAATTTGCTTTAATTAGTTAATGAATTTAGTCCAAGCGGAATAAGTAGGTTTTTTTGATATTTTTACGAAAGTCTCATATTAAGTTTTATGAAACTTTTCTTTATTTCATACATGATAATTTTTTTATTTTTTATGAAAGGAAAATTGTATATCATATTCAAGGTGCTGGAAAACGTCCAGCAACGTTTGAAAAAGGAACTGTGGAGTATAATTCCACTCTATATAATCCGAGCTATTATTTTTCCCTATGCTAGCTACCATATGGGCATCCGTATTTTCGTTTCTTGGTATCCGGCATGGCAAATTAAGGCCTTGTTGCACAAATTCTGCTCGAATCTCCTCAGTGATTGAGTGGCATAATTCTGGGGCATCCAAGTCTTCATGTATGATCTGCATTAGGCTCAACGAGTCTCCCATAATAGCTACATCGGACCATTGGAGATATGCCGCCATTCTCAGTGCTTCTCTCAGTGCTTCTGCTTCCACAAACATGGGGTCTCGTACATCCATTATTTCTCTGCTCACAGCCCGAACAAAAGACCCATCTTTAACCACTGCCACTGCCACTACGATGCTTAAATCAGAAAGTTGTTGGGGAGAATTGCTCTGTAGTGAACAGTGTCTGGTGAACATACCTCTCTCCTTGGATATTAGTGAGGTATATATTTATAGAAAGGAACCGGGGCCTGGTCAGTCACATCGCGAGGCTGGGTTGTCTGGAAGATGCTCCTGCTAGGCCAGGTAGGATTCTAGTCTGCGATCGTGTCTAACCCGAATACCATGAGTGCTGAGGGGCCGGGATGAGCCATCCTGGATGGTGAGGCCACACACCATATAAATTATATTTTCAGGGGTCATGAACCATGCATTTTATTTTTTAGGGGTCACAAACTATATGTTTTGAATATTTATGGGGCATATTTTACATTTTAATCTTATTCCGTATGTGTGATTTGGTTTTTTGAAAATTTGCTTTAATTAGTCAATGAATTTAGTCCAAGCGGAATAAGTAGGGTTTTTTTGATATTTTTACGAAGGTCTCATATTAAGTTTTATGAAACTTTTCTTTATTTCATACATGATAATTTTTGTTCGTTTAGTAAAAAGAAAAAAAAACAAGGACATGTTTTACTTAAATGTTGCAAGATTTGTCAAAAAATATTAAAATATGTTAATTACTATTGAAGAAAATAAAATAAAACATCCATGTGAGAAAGAATGATGTAGTAAAGTTATATATATATATATATATATATATATTCTTTTTTCACTTACAGGTTATATATTTTCTCTATCGTAATTGCTTGTGTGTTTCAGTGTTCCTGGTTTCATGAAATTGATGATGACATTTGTGTTAATTAATAGTTCTGAATAAGTTTGGATCATCAATTTTATCCATTCCCTCCATTTTTCTTGTCTCTAATCAAACATAGGGATTAGAGAAAAACACTCTCACCTCACTAATCCATTGACAAATTCACTATAAATTTCCAACATATATACCATCCTTAAATATTCACCTAAATATTTTCAGAAAAAAAAAACAAAAATGGCAAGCTCGAAGCTCATCTTCGCAACCCTAGCGTCGCTCGTGATCATTCTCTCGCTTCTCCACGTGTCCACGGCTCAACAGAAGGGCGGCGCCCTATACCCCTCCGATCCAAAAATAGTGGCCCTCGGGAAGTTCGCCGTCGATGAAAACAACAGGAAGACGAAGCAAGGTCTCGCATTCTGGCATGTGGCTAATATTGATGGTGCCGGAAAAGTCGATAATTCAAAAATGACATACATGTTGAATGTTATGGTTTATGATAATGCAACTCCGACTGAGTTTTATGCAGTTGTTGACGACTATGCAACTGGTGCCAAGGAGCTTGTATCTTTTTCCAAAGTCAAAGCCTAATTTCAAGCACAAAATTTTATTTATATTGTTGTTGAATTGTTGAAAGTTACTCATCGCAATAATTAATAGATTTATGGTTTAGAATGTTTTGTTGAAATTTTTGAAAGAGATAATTAATTCCTCTTTGATGTTATATACATTTAAATTGGGTGTTTGACAAATGAAAATTGTGCATGAAATGGGTTTGTTGAAATTTTTAGAAGTTGTAAAATTGACTAAATGTTTTAAAATTTTGAATATGGACCTTCAGCTTTCATGCAACATAAACCAGGGATACAAATCAAGCCGCATACTATTCTAAAACCCATATAATATGTAGTTAATTAAATTTATTAATATATGTGATAAAGGTTACTATTCGTAATTAATAATTACGAACACCATGCATCGCATGGCGCAGCCATCTTAGAATAAATAGTATGATTGTTCGTAGTTTTAGTTGAATATATATAGTTATTATTTTAATTGTTTGTTTATCATTAAGCCGCCGCACAAGGTTGTTTTAGTTCACATAATTTGTACTTTAATATTGTATTTCTTATGCAATGCAGTAGAGAATATAATGAATAATTCCACATGCTTCTCTTCATTTCTCTTATCCTTCTTAATTAATTAGAGCGCTAGCAATAATCATACTTAATTTTGTAAACAAAAGCGGTTCCATCACAAAACGTCATATATTCATCATGATATTGTTACATTCAGAAAAGAAAAGAAAAACATTATATTATATTCCTCCAATTGGTTATAATATATCATCAGATAGCTTACACAAGCTTTATTTATATGGTTTTATTCAGTTCTTAACGTGATCACGATATCATTGATCAACCACATCTTAGTACGGGCGCTGGCCTTTAATGTTACCCGGGGGATCGTAGTTGCAGATAACGTAGACCCAACCATCGGCACACTGAACCTTAGCGCAACCCAAACGAACCGACTTCCTCCACACAACTTGGGTGTAGTGTCCGCAGGCCTTTCCTGCAGCGCACGTGTTGGCCTGGTAGTTATAGTCGGCTTTCTCCCCGACCCACATCGACACCGCCCGCCGCCCGGTCATGTCCCGAAAACCGTAGGCTAGATTTTCTCCGTAACGGCCTCTAGAGTGCACCAGATTGTTACACGAGTTCGCATTTCGAACCCGATTCGCGTAGGCTTGAGCGTACTTTACGAGAGTCTGGTCCCAGGTGAAGCCCGGGAGCCCGGCTCCGACTTGATTACGGGCTTGGTTATGAGCGTCGACGAAGCTGCCTCCGGTAGAGTTTTGGGTAAAGCTGAGATTAATGCATGAAGCAAGGGCTAAACAGATGAAAACAAGATCCAGAGATCTCATCTTGGAAACTCTGGTTTAAGGATGGGTTGATGATTTGGTTCATGCAAAAGGCCTTCTATTTATAGTGTAAGCTGTGGTAAAATTATAGGTAATTAATTAGGTTTATGCTGACGTCATTTCAAAGGTGGCTAATGCATGGTCATTTTTTTCTTTTGTATTCATTATAACCCTAGCTAGTTGTACAATGAGCCATCCATCTCACGAGAAAAATAGATTATTATGTAGATATTTTTTAATTAATAAAGATCTAGAGTTGAGTTATTAATGAAAGAGCAGAATTTGATTATTATTCTATAGAGCGAAACCATCTCCTCCATTCAATATTTTTTATGAAAGTATATTCGGTTTTTTATATATAAAAAAAATATTTGTATACCTATGAATCTACTTAAGCTACTGTTATAATAAAATACTACGCTATAAAACGTTACATCAGTTCATGATCCTCATTAATTTCCGTTTCAATATGCTATGTTTGGGTTTTTAGTCGATAATAGAAAAGTGGTTAGAAAATTAATAAGAGAAGTGGTTAGAATTAATAAGAGAAGTGAATTAAAATTGAGACATCCCATTTAGAAAACTAGCTAGGGTCATGTGTGTTTAAAATTAATAATAGAAGTGAATTAAAATTGATAGAACACGTGTAGAAAACTAGGGAAATGTGTGTTCTAAGAGCAAGTCCAACAGTTTCTTCATTCACATTCTCTATAATAGGCAAGAAAACCTCATATTTCCTATATTTTTTTGCCTCAACTCCAACAGTTTCTCCATTTTTCATTCCCTAAAATTTATTACTAACATTTAATACTACATATTTATCCAATTTTCTTCTATTTTTAAAGTCATATATTTAATAAGTTCAAATAATAATGAACAAACAAATAATGAACGTATAATAAAAGTTATAATAATATTTCATATTTGACATTACTTACTCCATAATATAAAATTATAAAAATATATTTTATAAAAATAACACATTACGAATTACAATAGTATTATGAATAATTAGACTCATCTCTTTTTAATTATTTATTACAAGTTATTTTGTTTCAATCATTAAAATAAAATGTTTGCCAAAAGAAAATTTTAGTTTAGACGTTATGATTTATAAACAAACGTCAAAATAAATATATATGAACTTAAAATTTAGTAAATTTATATTGAAAAATAGATTATACTTGAATATTAAATATCAATAGATATGTACATGTAAAAATAGTCATATGAAATCTTATTACAATCGTCTTTATGCATATTTTTAGAATATGTATTTTTGATTAAATTTTATTGTAATTATTTTGAGATATTATCATTTAAAATTATTGAAGAGAAAAAATTAATGAATGAAATAACAAAAAGCAATGCAAGTAACATAGAATTTTGCTTCTCCAAATCTTCTCCCTCATTCTCTAAATTTGGAGAATCAAACCTTCTCTCTCTTTAATTTTCCTATTACGGAGAATGGGATGGAGAATCTGTTGGAGTTCAAAAAAGGCTCAAATTCTCCATATTTGAGAAAACTTGCTATTATAGCAAAGCTGTTGGACTGTCAAGTTCAGTCTGCGATCGGGTCTAACCCGAATACCATGTGTGCTGAGGGGCCGGGATGAGCCATCCTGGATGGTGAGGCCACACACCATACAAATTATATTTTCAAGGGTCATAAACCATGCATTTTATTTTTAGGGGTCACAAACTATATGTTTTGAATTTTTATGGGGCATATTTTACACTTTAATCTTATTCCGTATGTGTGATTTGGTTTTTTGAAAATTTGCTTTAATTAGTTAATGAATTTAGTCCAAGCGGAATAAGTAGGTTTTTTTGATATTTTTACGAAAGTCTCATATTAAGTTTTATGAAACTTTTCTTTATTTCATACATGATAATTTTTTTATTTTTTATGAAAGGAAAATTGTATATCATATTCAAGGTGCTGGAAAACGTCCAGCAACGTTTGAAAAAGGAACTGTGGAGTATAATTCCACTCTACATAATCCGAGCTATTATTTTTCCCTATGCTAGCTACCATATGGGCATCCGTATTTTCGTTTCTTGGTATCCGGCATGGCAAATTAAGGCCTTGTTGCACAAATTCTGCTCGAATCTCCTCAGTGATTGAGTGGCATAATTCTGGGGCATCCAAGTCTTCATGTATGATCTGCATTAGGCTCAACGAGTCTCCCATAATAGCTACATCGGACCATTGGAGATATGCCGCCATTCTCAGTGCTTCTCTCAGTGCTTCTGCTTCCACAAACATGGGGTCTCGTACATCCATTATTTCTCTGCTCACAGCCCGAACAAAAGACCCATCTGTAACCACTGCCACTGCCACTACGATGCTTAAATCAGAAAGTTGTTGGGGAGAATTGCTCTGTAGTGAATAGTGTCTGGTGAACATACCTCTCTCCTTGGATATTAGTGAGGTATATATTTATAGAAAGGAACCGGGGCCTGGTCAGTCACATCGCGAGGCTGGGTTGTCTGGAAGATGCTCCTGCTAGGCCAGGTAGGATTCTAGTCTGCGATCGGGTCTAACCCGAATACCATGAGTGCTGAGGGGCCGGGATGAGCCATCCTGGATGGTGAGGCCACACACCATATAAATTATATTTTCAGGGGTCATGAACCATGCATTTTATTTTTTAGGGGTCACAAACTATATGTTTTGAATATTTATGGGGCATATTTTACATTTTAATCTTATTCCGTATGTGTGATTTGGTTTTTTGAAAATTTGCTTTAATTAGTCAATGAATTTAGTCCAAGCGGAATAAGTAGGGTTTTTTTGATATTTTTACGAAGGTCTCATATTAAGTTTTATGAAACTTTTCTTTATTTCATACATGATAATTTTTGTTCGTTTAGTAAAAAGAAAAAAAAACAAGGACATGTTTTACTTAAATGTTGCAAGATTTGTCAAAAAATATTAAAATATGTTAATTACTATTGAAGAAAATAAAATAAAACATCCATGTGAGAAAGAATGATGTAGTAAAGTTATATATATATATATATATATATATATATTCTTTTTTCACTTACAGGTTATATATTTTCTCTATCGTAATTGCTTGTGTGTTTCAGTGTTCCTGGTTTCATGAAATTGATGATGACATTTGTGTTAATTAATAGTTCTGAATAAGTTTGGATCATCAATTTTATCCATTCCCTCCATTTTTCTTGTCTCTAATCAAACATAGGGATTAGAGAAAAACACTCTCACCTCACTAATCCATTGACAAATTCACTATAAATTTCCAACATATATACCATCCTTAAATATTCACCTAAATATTTTCAGAAAAAAAAAACAAAAATGGCAAGCTCGAAGCTCATCTTCGCAACCCTAGCGTCGCTCGTGATCATTCTCTCGCTTCTCCACGTGTCCACGGCTCAACAGAAGGGCGGCGCCCTATACCCCTCCGATCCAAAAATAGTGGCCCTCGGGAAGTTCGCCGTCGATGAAAACAACAGGAAGACGAAGCAAGGTCTCGCATTCTGGCATGTGGCTAATATTGATGGTGCCGGAAAAGTCGATAATTCAAAAATGACATACATGTTGAATGTTATGGTTTATGATAATGCAACTCCGACTGAGTTTTATGCAGTTGTTGACGACTATGCAACTGGTGCCAAGGAGCTTGTATCTTTTTCCAAAGTCAAAGCCTAATTTCAAGCACAAAATTTTATTTATATTGTTGTTGAATTGTTGAAAGTTACTCATCGCAATAATTAATAGATTTATGGTTTAGAATGTTTTGTTGAAATTTTTGAAAGAGATAATTAATTCCTCTTTGATGTTATATACATTTAAATTGGGTGTTTGACAAATGAAAATTGTGCATGAAATGGGTTTGTTGAAATTTTTAGAAGTTGTAAAATTGACTAAATGTTTTAAAATTTTGAATATGGACCTTCAGCTTTCATGCAACATAAACCAGGGATACAAATCAAGCCGCATACTATTCTAAAACCCATATAATATGTAGTTAATTAAATTTATTAATATATGTGATAAAGGTTACTATTCGTAATTAATAATTACGAACACCATGCATCGCATGGCGCAGCCATCTTAGAATAAATAGTATGATTGTTCGTAGTTTTAGTTGAATATATATAGTTATTATTTTAATTGTTTGTTTATCATTAAGCCGCCGCACAAGGTTGTTTTAGTTCACATAATTTGTACTTTAATATTGTATTTCTTATGCAATGCAGTAGAGAATATAATGAATAATTCCACATGCTTCTCTTCATTTCTCTTATCCTTCTTAATTAATTAGAGCGCTAGCAATAATCATACTTAATTTTGTAAACAAAAGCGGTTCCATCACAAAACGTCATATATTCATCATGATATTGTTACATTCAGAAAAGAAAAGAAAAACATTATATTATATTCCTCCAATTGGTTATAATATATCATCAGATAGCTTACACAAGCTTTATTTATATGGTTTTATTCAGTTCTTAACGTGATCACGATATCATTGATCAACCACATCTTAGTACGGGCGCTGGCCTTTAATGTTACCCGGGGGATCGTAGTTGCAGATAACGTAGACCCAACCATCGGCACACTGAACCTTAGCGCAACCCAAACGAACCGACTTCCTCCACACAACTTGGGTGTAGTGTCCGCAGGCCTTTCCTGCAGCGCACGTGTTGGCCTGGTAGTTATAGTCGGCTTTCTCCCCGACCCACATCGACACCGCCCGCCGCCCGGTCATGTCCCGAA
Source organism: Sherardia arvensis (assembly GCA_948330725.1). Classification (NCBI taxonomy): domain Eukaryota; kingdom Viridiplantae; phylum Streptophyta; class Magnoliopsida; order Gentianales; family Rubiaceae; genus Sherardia; species Sherardia arvensis. Next base: position 3,269,056 of record OX415238.1, on the reverse strand, counting down.
AACCGTAGGCTAGATTTTCTCCGTAACGGCCTCTAGAGTGCACCAGATTGTTACACGAGTTCGCATTTCGAACCCGATTCGCGTAGGCTTGAGCGTACTTTACGAGAGTCTGGTCCCAGGTGAAGCCCGGGAGCCCGGCTCCGACTTGATTACGGGCTTGGTTATGAGCGTCGACGAAGCTGCCTCCGGTAGAGTTTTGGGTAAAGCTGAGATTAATGCATGAAGCAAGGGCTAAACAGATGAAAACAAGATCCAGAGATCTCATCTTGGAAACTCTGGTTTAAGGATGGGTTGATGATTTGGTTCATGCAAAAGGCCTTCTATTTATAGTGTAAGCTGTGGTAAAATTATAGGTAATTAATTAGGTTTATGCTGACGTCATTTCAAAGGTGGCTAATGCATGGTCATTTTTTTCTTTTGTATTCATTATAACCCTAGCTAGTTGTACAATGAGCCATCCATCTCACGAGAAAAATAGATTATTATGTAGATATTTTTTAATTAATAAAGATCTAGAGTTGAGTTATTAATGAAAGAGCAGAATTTGATTATTATTCTATAGAGCGAAACCATCTCCTCCATTCAATATTTTTTATGAAAGTATATTCGGTTTTTTATATATAAAAAAAATATTTGTATACCTATGAATCTACTTAAGCTACTGTTATAATAAAATACTACGCTATAAAACGTTACATCAGTTCATGATCCTCATTAATTTCCGTTTCAATATGCTATGTTTGGGTTTTTAGTCGATAATAGAAAAGTGGTTAGAAAATTAATAAGAGAAGTGGTTAGAATTAATAAGAGAAGTGAATTAAAATTGAGACATCCCATTTAGAAAACTAGCTAGGGTCATGTGTGTTTAAAATTAATAATAGAAGTGAATTTAAATTGATAGAACACGTGTAGAAAACTAGGGAAATGTGTGTTCTAAGAGCAAGTCCAACAGTTTCTTCATTCACATTCTCTATAATAGGCAAGAAAACCTCATATTTCCTATATTTTTTTGCCTCAACTCCAACAGTTTCTCCATTTTTCATTCCCTAAAATTTATTACTAACATTTAATACTACATATTTATCCAATTTTCTTCTATTTTTAAAGTCATATATTTAATAAGTTCAAATAATAATGAACAAACAAATAATGAACGTATAATAAAAGTTATAATAATATTTCATATTTGACATTACTTACTCCATAATATAAAATTATAAAAATATATTTTATAAAAATAACACATTACGAATTACAATAGTATTATGAATAATTAGACTCATCTCTTTTTAATTATTTATTACAAGTTATTTTGTTTCAATCATTAAAATAAAATGTTTGCCAAAAGAAAATTTTAGTTTAGACGTTATGACTTATAAACAAACGTCAAAATAAATATATATGAACTTAAAATTTAGTAAATTTATATTGAAAAATAGATTATACTTGAATATTAAATATCAATAGATATGTACATGTAAAAATAGTCATATGAAATCTTATTACAATCGTCTTTATGCATATTTTTAGAATATGTATTTTTGATTAAATTTTATTGTAATTATTTTGAGATATTATCATTTAAAATTATTGAAGAGAAACAATTAATGAATGAAATAACAAAAAGCAATGCAAGTAACATAGAATTTTGCTTCTCCAAATCTTCTCCCTCATTCTCTAAATTTGGAGAATCAAACCTTCTCTCTCTTTAATTTTCCTATTACGGAGAATGGGATGGAGAATCTGTTGGAGTTCAAAAAAGGCTCAAATTCTCCATATTTGAGAAAACTTGCTATTATAGCAAAGCTGTTGGACTGTCAAGTTCAGTCTGCGATCGGGTCTAACCCGAATACCATGTGTGCTGAGGGGCCGGGATGAGCCATCCTGGATGGTGAGGCCACACACCATACAAATTATATTTTCAAGGGTCATAAACCATGCATTTTATTTTTAGGGGTCACAAACTATATGTTTTGAATTTTTATGGGGCATATTTTACACTTTAATCTTATTCCGTATGTGTGATTTGGTTTTTTGAAAATTTGCTTTAATTAGTTAATGAATTTAGTCCAAGCGGAATAAGTAGGTTTTTTTGATATTTTTACGAAAGTCTCATATTAAGTTTTATGAAACTTTTCTTTATTTCATACATGATAATTTTTTTATTTTTTATGAAAGGAAAATTGTATATCATATTCAAGGTGCTGGAAAACGTCCAGCAACGTTTGAAAAAGTAACTGTGGAGTATAATTCCACTCTACATAATCCGAGCTATTATTTTTCCCTATGCTAGCTACCATATGGGCATCCGTATTTTCGTTTCTTGGTATCCGGCATGGCAAATTAAGGCCTTGTTGCACAAATTCTGCTCGAATCTCCTCAGTGATTGAGTGGCATAATTCTGGGGCATCCAAGTCTTCATGTATGATCTGCATTAGGCTCAACGAGTCTCCCATAATAGCTACATCGGACCATTGGAGATATGCCGCCATTCTCAGTGCATCTCTCAGTGCTTCTGCTTCCACAAACATGGGGTCTCGTACATCCATTATTTCTCTGCTCACAGCCCGAACAAAAGACCCATCCGTAACCACTGCCACTGCCACTACGATGCTTAAATCAGAAAGTTGTTGGGGAGAATTGCTCTGTAGTGAACAGTGTCTGGTGAACATACCTCTCTCCTTGGATATTAGTGAGGTATATATTTATAGAAAGGAACCGGGGCCTGGTCAGTCACATCGCGAGGCTGGGTTGTCTGGAAGATGCTCCTGCTAGGCCAGGTAGGATTCTAGTCTGCGATCGGGTCTAACCCGAATACCATGAGTGCTGAGGGGCCGGGATGAGCCATCCTGGATGGTGAGGCCACACACCATATAAATTATATTTTCAGGGGTCATGAACCATGCATTTTATTTTTTAGGGGTCACAAACTATATGTTTTGAATTTTTATGGGGCATATTTTACATTTTAATCTTATTCCGTATGTGTGATTTGGTTTTTTGAAAATTTGCTTTAATTAGTCAATGAATTTAGTCCAAGCGGAATAAGTAGGTTTTTTTTGATATTTTTACGAAGGTCTCATATTAAGTTTTATGAAACTTTTCTTTATTTCATACATGATAATTTTTTAATTTTTTATGAAAGGAAAATTGTATATCATATTCAAGGTGCTGGAAAACGTCCAGCAACGTTTGAAAAAGTAACTGTGGAGTATAATTCCACTCTACATAATCTGAGCTATTATTTTTCCCTATGCTAGCTACCATATGGGCATCCGTATTTTCGTTTCTTGGTATCCGGCATGGCAAATTAAGGCCTTGTTGCACAAATTCTGCTCGAATCTCCTCAGTGATTGAGTGGCATAATTCTGGGGCATCCAAGTCTTCATGTATGATCTGCATTAGGCTCAACGAGTCTCCCATAATAGCTACATCGGACCATTGGAGATATGCCGCAATTCTCAGTGCATCTCTCAGTGCTTCTGCTTCCACAAACATGGGGTCTCGTACATCCATTATTTCTCTGCTCACAGCCCGAACAAAAGACCCATCCGTAACCACTGCCACTGCCACTACGATGCTTAAATCAGAAAGTTGTTGGGGAGAATTGCTCTGTAGTGAACAGTGTCTGGTGAACATACCTCTCTCCTTGGATATTAGTGAGGTATATATTTATAGAAAGGAACCGGGGCCTGGTCAGTCACATCGCGAGGCTGGGTTGTCTGGAAGATGCTCCTGCTAGGCCAGGTAGGATTCTAGTCTGCGATCGGGTCTAACCCGAATACCATGAGTGCTGAGGGGCCGGGATGAGCCATCCTGGATGGTGAGGCCACACACCATATAAATTATATTTTCAGGGGTCATGAACCATGCATTTTATTTTTTAGGGGTCACAAACTATATGTTTTGAATTTTTATGGGGCATATTTTACATTTTAATCTTATTCCGTATGTGTGATTTGGTTTTTTGAAAATTTGCTTTAATTAGTCAATGAATTTAGTCCAAGCGGAATAAGTAGGTTTTTTTTGATATTTTTACGAAGGTCTCATATTAAGTTTTATGAAACTTTTCTTTATTTCATACATGATAATTTTTGTTCGTTTAGTAAAAAGAAAAAAAAACAAGGACATGTTTTACTTAAATGTTGCAAGATTTGTCAAAAAATATTAAAATATGTTAATTACTATTGAAGAAAATAAAATAAAACATCCATGTGAGAAAGAATGATGTAGTAAAGTTATATATATATATATATATATATTCTTTTTTCACTTACAGGTTATATATTTTCTCTATCGTAATTGCTTGTGTGTTTCAGTGTTCCTGGTTTCATGAAATTGATGATGACATTTGTGTTAATTAATAGTTGTGAATATGTTTGGATCATCAATTTTATCCATTCCCTCCATTTTTCTTGTCTCTAATCAAACATAGGGATTAGAGAAAAACACTCTCACCTCACTAATCCATTGACAAATTCACTATAAATTTCCAACATATATACCATCCTTAAATATTCACCCAAATATTTTCAGAAAAAAAAAAAAAATGGCAAGCTCGAAGCTCATCTTCGCAACCCTAGCGTCGCTCGTGATCTTTCTCTCGCTTCTCCACGTGTCCACGGCTCAACAGAAGGGCGGCGCCCTATACCCCTCCGATCCAAAAATAGTGGCCCTCGGGAAGTTCGCCGTCGATGAAAACAACAGGAAGACGAAGCAAGGTCTCGCATTCTGGCATGTGGCTAATATTGATGGTGCCGGAAAAGTGGATAATTCAAAAATGACATACATGTTGAATGTTATGGTTTATGATAATGCAACTCCGACTGAGTTTTATGCAGTTGTTGACGACTATGCAACTGGTGCCAAGGAGCTTGTATCTTTTTCCAAAGTCAAAGCCTAATTTCAAGCACAAAATTTTGTTTATATTGTTGTTGAGTTGTTGAAAGTTACTCATCGCAATAATTAATAGATTTATGGTTTAGAATGTTTTGTTGAAATTTTTGAAAGAGATAATTAATTCCTCTTTGATGTTATATACATTTAAATTGGGTGTTTGACAAATGAAAATTGTGCATGAAATGGGTTTGTTGAAATTTTTAGAAGTTGTAAAATTGACTAAATGTTTTAAAATTTTGAATATGGACCTTCAGCTTTCATGCAACATAAACCAGGGATACAAATCAAGCCGCATACTATTCTAAAACCCATATAATATGTAGTTAATTAAATTTATTAATATATGTGATAAAGGTTACTATTCGTAATTAATAATTACGAACACCATGCATCGCATGGCGCAGCCATCTTAGAATAAATAGTATGATTCTTCGTAGTTTTAGTTGAATATATATAGTTATTATTTTAATTGTTTGTTTATCATTAAGCCGCCGCACAAGGTTGTTTTAGTTCACATAATTTGTACTTTAATATTGTATTTCTTATGCAATGCAGTAGAGAATATAATGAATAATTCCACATGCTTCTCTTCATTTCTCTTATCCTTCTTAATTAATTAGAGCGCTAGCAATAATCATACTTAATTTTGTAAACAAAAGCGGTTCCATCACAAAACGTCATATATTCATCATGATATTGTTACATTCAGAAAAGAAAAGAAAAACATTATATTATATTCCTCCAATTGGTTATAATATATCATCAGATAGCTTACACAAGCTTTATTTATATGGTTTTATTCAGTTCTTAACGTGATCACGATATCATTGATCAACCACATCTTAGTACGGGCGCTGGCCTTTAATGTTACCCGGGGGATCGTAGTTGCAGATAACGTAGACCCAACCATCGGCACACTGAACCTTAGCGCAACCCAAACGAACCGACTTCCTCCACACAACTTGGGTGTAGTGTCCGCAGGCCTTTCCTGCAGCGCACGTGTTGGCCTGGTAGTTATAGTCGGCTTTCTCCCCGACCCACATCGACACCGCCCGCCGCCCGGTCATGTCCCGAAAACCGTAGGCTAGATTTTCTCCGTAACGGCCTCTAGAGTGCACCAGATTGTTACACGAGTTCGCATTTCGAACCCGATTCGCGTAGGCTTGAGCGTACTTTACGAGAGTCTGGTCCCAGGTGAAGCCCGGGAGCCCGGCTCCGACTTGATTACGGGCTTGGTTATGAGCGTCGACGAAGCTGCCTCCGGTAGAGTTTTGGGCAAAGCTGAGATTAATGCATGAAGCAAGGGCTAAACAGATGAAAACAAGATCCAGAGATCTCATCTTGGAAACTCTGGTTTAAGGATGGGTTGATGATTTGGTTCATGCAAAAGGCCTTCTATTTATAGTGTAAGCTGTGGTAAAATTATAGGTAATTAATTAGGTTTATGCTGACGTCATTTCAAAGGTGGCTAATGCATGGTCATTTTTTTCTTTTGTATTCATTATAACCCTAGCTAGTTGTACAATGAGCCATCCATCTCACGAGAAAAATAGATTATTATGTAGATATTTTTTAATTAATAAAGATCTAGAGTTGAGTTATTAATGAAAGAGCAGAATTTGATTATTATTCTATAGAGCGAAACCATCTCCTCCATTCAATATTTTTTATGAAAGTATATTCGGTTTTTTATATATAAAAAAAATATTTGTATACCTATGAATCTACTTAAGCTACTGTTATAATAAAATACTACGCTATAAAACGTTACATCAGTTCATGATCCTCATTAATTTCCGTTTCAATATGCTATGTTTGGGTTTTTAGTCGATAATAGAAAAGTGGTTAGAAAATTAATAAGAGAAGTGGTTAGAATTAATAAGAGAAGTGAATTAAAATTGAGACATCCCATTTAGAAAACTAGCTAGGGTCATGTGTGTTTAAAATTAATAATAGAAGTGAATTAAAATTGATAGAACACGTGTAGAAAACTAGGGAAATGTGTGTTCTAAGAGCAAGTCCAACAGTTTCTTCATTCACATTCTCTATAATAGGCAAGAAAACCTCATATTTCCTATATTTTTTTGCCTCAACTCCAACAGTTTCTCCATTTTTCATTCCCTAAAATTTATTACTAACATTTAATACTACATATTTATCCAATTTTCTTCTATTTTTAAATTCATATATTTAATAAGTTCAAATAATAATGAACAAACAAATAATGAACGTATAATAAAAGTTATAATAATATTTCATATTTGACATTACTTACTCCATAATATAAAATTATAAAAATATATTTTATAAAAATAACACATTACGAATTACAATAGTATTATGAATAATTAGACTCATCTCTTTTTAATTATTTATTACAAGTTATTTTGTTTCAATCATTAAAATAAAATGTTTGCCAAAAGAAAATTTTAGTTTAGACGTTATGACTTATAAACAAACGTCAAAATAAATATATATGAACTTAAAATTTAGTAAATTTATATTGAAAAATAGATTATACTTGAATATTAAATATCAATAGATATGTACATGTAAAAATAGTCATATGAAATCTTATTACAATCGTCTTTATGCATATTTTTAGAATATGTATTTTTGATAAAATTTTATTGTAATTATTTTGAGATATTATCATTTAAAATTATTGAAGAGAAACAATTAATGAATGAAATAACAAAAAGCAATGCAAGTAACATAGAATTTTGCTTCTCCAAATCTTCTCCCTCATTCTCTAAATTTGGAGAATCAAACCTTCTCTCTCTTTAATTTTCCTATTACGGAGAATGGGATGGAGAATCTGTTGGAGTTCAAAAAAGGCTCAAATTCTCCATATTTGAGAAAACTTGCTATTATAGCAAAGCTGTTGGACTGTCAAGTTCAGTCTGCGATCGGGTCTAACCCGAATACCATGTGTGCTGAGGGGCCGGGATGAGCCATCCTGGATGGTGAGGCCACACACCATACAAATTATATTTTCAAGGGTCATAAACCATGCATTTTATTTTTAGGGGTCACAAACTATATGTTTTGAATTTTTATGGGGCATATTTTACACTTTAATCTTATTCCGTATGTGTGATTTGGTTTTTTGAAAATTTGCTTTAATTAGTTAATGAATTTAGTCCAAGCGGAATAAGTAGGTTTTTTTGATATTTTTACGAAAGTCTCATATTAAGTTTTATGAAACTTTTCTTTATTTCATACATGATAATTTTTTTATTTTTTATGAAAGGAAAATTGTATATCATATTCAAGGTGCTGGAAAACGTCCAGCAACGTTTGAAAAAGTAACTGTGGAGTATAATTCCACTCTACATAATCCGAGCTATTATTTTTCCCTATGCTAGCTACCATATGGGCATCCGTATTTTCGTTTCTTGGTATCCGGCATGGCAAATTAAGGCCTTGTTGCACAAATTCTGCTCGAATCTCCTCAGTGATTGAGTGGCATAATTCTGGGGCATCCAAGTCTTCATGTATGATCTGCATTAGGCTCAACGAGTCTCCCATAATAGCTACATCGGACCATTGGAGATATGCCGCCATTCTCAGTGCATCTCTCAGTGCTTCTGCTTCCACAAACATGGGGTCTCGTACATCCATTATTTCTCTGCTCACAGCCCGAACAAAAGACCCATCCGTAACCACTGCCACTGCCACTACGATGCTTAAATCAGAAAGTTGTTGGGGAGAATTGCTCTGTAGTGAACAGTGTCTGGTGAACATACCTCTCTCCTTGGATATTAGTGAGGTATATATTTATAGAAAGGAACCGGGGCCTGGTCAGTCACATCGCGAGGCTGGGTTGTCTGGAAGATGCTCCTGCTAGGCCAGGTAGGATTCTAGTCTGCGATCGGGTCTAACCCGAATACCATGAGTGCTGAGGGGCCGGGATGAGCCATCCTGGATGGTGAGGCCACACACCATATAAATTATATTTTCAGGGGTCATGAACCATGCATTTTATTTTTTAGGGGTCACAAACTATATGTTTTGAATTTTTATGGGGCATATTTTACATTTTAATCTTATTCCGTATGTGTGATTTGGTTTTTTGAAAATTTGCTTTAATTAGTCAATGAATTTAGTCCAAGCGGAATAAGTAGGTTTTTTTTGATATTTTTACGAAGGTCTCATATTAAGTTTTATGAAACTTTTCTTTATTTCATACATGATAATTTTTGTTCGTTTAGTAAAAAGAAAAAAAAACAAGGACATGTTTTACTTAAATGTTGCAAGATTTGTCAAAAAATATTAAAATATGTTAATTACTATTGAAGAAAATAAAATAAAACATCCATGTGAGAAAGAATGATGTAGTAAAGTTATATATATATATATATATATATTCTTTTTTCACTTACAGGTTATATATTTTCTCTATCGTAATTGCTTGTGTGTTTCAGTGTTCCTGGTTTCATGAAATTGATGATGACATTTGTGTTAATTAATAGTTGTGAATATGTTTGGATCATCAATTTTATCCATTCCCTCCATTTTTCTTGTCTCTAATCAAACATAGGGATTAGAGAAAAACACTCTCACCTCACTAATCCATTGACAAATTCACTATAAATTTCCAACATATATACCATCCTTAAATATTCACCCAAATATTTTCAGAAAAAAAAAAAAAATGGCAAGCTCGAAGCTCATCTTCGCAACCCTAGCGTCGCTCGTGATCTTTCTCTCGCTTCTCCACGTGTCCACGGCTCAACAGAAGGGCGGCGCCCTATACCCCTCCGATCCAAAAATAGTGGCCCTCGGGAAGTTCGCCGTCGATGAAAACAACAGGAAGACGAAGCAAGGTCTCGCATTCTGGCATGTGGCTAATATTGATGGTGCCGGAAAAGTGGATAATTCAAAAATGACATACATGTTGAATGTTATGGTTTATGATAATGCAACTCCGACTGAGTTTTATGCAGTTGTTGACGACTATGCAACTGGTGCCAAGGAGCTTGTATCTTTTTCCAAAGTCAAAGCCTAATTTCAAGCACAAAATTTTGTTTATATTGTTGTTGAGTTGTTGAAAGTTACTCATCGCAATAATTAATAGATTTATGGTTTAGAATGTTTTGTTGAAATTTTTGAAAGAGATAATTAATTCCTCTTTGATGTTATATACATTTAAATTGGGTGTTTGACAAATGAAAATTGTGCATGAAATGGGTTTGTTGAAATTTTTAGAAGTTGTAAAATTGACTAAATGTTTTAAAATTTTGAATATGGACCTTCAGCTTTCATGCAACATAAACCAGGGATACAAATCAAGCCGCATACTATTCTAAAACCCATATAATATGTAGTTAATTAAATTTATTAATATATGTGATAAAGGTTACTATTCGTAATTAATAATTACGAACACCATGCATCGCATGGCGCAGCCATCTTAGAATAAATAGTATGATTCTTCGTAGTTTTAGTTGAATATATATAGTTATTATTTTAATTGTTTGTTTATCATTAAGCCGCCGCACAAGGTTGTTTTAGTTCACATAATTTGTACTTTAATATTGTATTTCTTATGCAATGCAGTAGAGAATATAATGAATAATTCCACATGCTTCTCTTCATTTCTCTTATCCTTCTTAATTAATTAGAGCGCTAGCAATAATCATACTTAATTTTGTAAACAAAAGCGGTTCCATCACAAAACGTCATATATTCATCATGATATTGTTACATTCAGAAAAGAAAAGAAAAACATTATATTATATTCCTCCAATTGGTTATAATATATCATCAGATAGCTTACACAAGCTTTATTTATATGGTTTTATTCAGTTCTTAACGTGATCACGATATCATTGATCAACCACATCTTAGTACGGGCGCTGGCCTTTAATGTTACCCGGGGGATCGTAGTTGCAGATAACGTAGACCCAACCATCGGCACACTGAACCTTAGCGCAACCCAAACGAACCGACTTCCTCCACACAACTTGGGTGTAGTGTCCGCAGGCCTTTCCTGCAGCGCACGTGTTGGCCTGGTAGTTATAGTCGGCTTTCTCCCCGACCCACATCGACACCGCCCGCCGCCCGGTCATGTCCCGAAAACCGTAGGCTAGATTTTCTCCGTAACGGCCTCTAGAGTGCACCAGATTGTTACACGAGTTCGCATTTCGAACCCGATTCGCGTAGGCTTGAGCGTACTTTACGAGAGTCTGGTCCCAGGTGAAGCCCGGGAGCCCGGCTCCGACTTGATTACGGGCTTGGTTATGAGCGTCGACGAAGCTGCCTCCGGTAGAGTTTTGGGTAAAGCTGAGATTAATGCATGAAGCAAGGGCTAAACAGATGAAAACAAGATCCAGAGATCTCATCTTGGAAACTCTGGTTTAAGGATGGGTTGATGATTTGGTTCATGCAAAAGGCCTTCTATTTATAGTGTAAGCTGTGGTAAAATTATAGGTAATTAATTAGGTTTATGCTGACGTCATTTCAAAGGTGGCTAATGCATGGTCATTTTTTTCTTTTGTATTCATTATAACCCTAGCTAGTTGTACAATGAGCCATCCATCTCACGAGAAAAATAGATTATTATGTAGATATTTTTTAATTAATAAAGATCTAGAATTGAGTTATTAATGAAAGAGCAGAATTTGACAAATAGGCTTATTCCTACTGCTGATGTTTTAGAGGATTTGAGTATACATCAACCATCCATATGTTGCTTCTGTTTATCATATTGGGATGAAATTCATCACAGCTTTAATAGCTGTTCACAGGTTCAATGGATATGGAAGTCAGTTAGTGATCATTGTGATATCACTTTCCATAGTTCACAGTCACTATGGGATTTGATCTATTATTATTGGAATATAAAGGGTCTGACACCTATTCAAATGAAAATTGCCAGGCTCTTGCCAGTTACAGTTCTGTGGTTTCTTTGGTGTGCAAGAGTATCTTATATATTTGACAATATTGCACCACAGAAACATTTGATAGTCAAACAGGTGATGGATATGTTGGTTGATATTAAGAGAGTTCAGGGTAAATCCTGGATTAAAACCAGAATAAGAATGGCTGATGGGCACAGGATAGTAAACTGGAAGCTTCCTGAGGAAAATTTTATAAAAATTAACACTGATGGATCATTTTTAAAGAGTGGCAAAGGTGGAGCTGGTGTTGTGTGCAGGGATCATACAGGGAAGGTTCTATATGCTAAGGCATGTTCCCTGCAAGTTATGGATTGCTTAGAGGCAGAAGCTGTGGCAATGGCCTTGGGAATGGAAGCTGCTTTCTTTCAAGGATATCGGAGGATTAATATGGAAACTGATTCATTGATACTGCTGAAGATTGTCCGCAGGGAGTATAAAATTCCATGGAAGCTACTGAATATAATCAGAAACATATGGACATTAGCAGGTGATTTCTCAGTCTCTTATAATCATATTTTAAGAGAGTCTAATGTTGTTGCAGATTCACTGTCTAAATTAGTTACTGAACCTGCTCAAGTCTTGAATTTTAATGATCAAAACTTACCATTACATATTAAAGGACTTGTTGCTATGGATAGAAATGAATATCCTTATATTATTGCTAGATGATATTTTTCTTCTAGGACCTGGATACTGCTGGTTTCTCTTGTTGTAATTTGCAGGTTTATTGGATGGATCACATCATCAAACTATGGGCTGTTATATATATATATATATATATATTCTTTTTTCACTTACAGGTTATATATTTTCTCTATCGTAATTGCTTGTGTGTTTCAGTGTTCCTGGTTTCATGAAATTGATGATGACATTTGTGTTAATTAATAGTTGTGAATAAGTTTGGATCATCAATTTTATCCATTCCCTCCATTTTTCTTGTCTCTAATCAAACATAGGGATTAGAGAAAAACACTCTCACCTCACTAATCCATTGACAAATTCACTATAAATTTCCAACATATATACCATCCTTAAATATTCACCCAAATATTTTCAGAAAAAAAAAAAAATGGCAAGCTCGAAGCTCATCTTCGCAACCCTAGCGTCGCTCGTGATCTTTCTCTCGCTTCTCCTCGTGTCCACGGCTCAACAGAAGGGCGGCGCCCTATACCCCTCCGATCCAAAAATAGTGGCCCTCGGGAAGTTCGCCGTCGATGAAAACAACAGGAAGACGAAGCAAGGTCTCGCATTCTGGCATGTGGCTAATATTGATGGTGCCGGAAAAGTGGATAATTCAAAAATGACATACATGTTGAATGTTATGGTTTATGATAATGCAACTCCGACTGAGTTTTATGCAGTTGTTGACGACTATGCAACTGGTGCCAAGGAGCTTGTATCTTTTTCCAAAGTCAAAGCCTAATTTCAAGCACAAAATTTTGTTTATATTGTTGTTGAGTTGTTGAAAGTTACTCATCGCAATAATTAATAGATTTATGGTTTAGAATGTTTTGTTGAAATTTTTGAAAGAGATAATTAATTCCTCTTTGATGTTATATACATTTAAATTGGGTGTTTGACAAATGAAAATTGTGCATGAAATGGGTTTGTTGAAATTTTTAGAAGTTGTAAAATTGACTAAATGTTTTAAAATTTTGAATATGGACCTTCAGCTTTCATGCAACATAAACCAGGGATACAAATCAAGCCGCATACTATTCTAAAACCCATATAATATGTAGTTAATTAAATTTATTAATATATGTGATAAAGGTTACTATTCGTAATTAATAATTACGAACACCATGCATCGCATGGCGCAGCCATCTTAGAATAAATAGTATGATTCTTCGTAGTTTTAGTTGAATATATATAGTTATTATTTTAATTGTTTGTTTATCATTAAGCCGCCGCACAAGGTTGTTTTAGTTCACATAATGTGTACTTTAATATTATATTTCTTATGCAATGCAGTAGAGAATATAATGAATAATTCCACATGCTTCTCTTCATTTCTCTTATCCTTCTTAATTAATTAGAGCGCTAGCAATAATCATACTTAATTTTGTAAACAAAAGCGGTTCCATCACAAAACGTCATATATTCATCATGATATTGTTACATTCAGAAAAGAAAAGAAAAACATTATATTATATTCCTCCAATTGGTTATAATATATCATCAGATAGCTTACACAAGCTTTATTTATATGGTTTTATTCAGTTCTTAACGTGATCACGATATCATTGATCAACCACATCTTAGTACGGGCGCTGGCCTTTAATGTTACCCGGGGGATCGTAGTTGCAGATAACGTAGACCCAACCATCGGCACACTGAACCTTAGCGCAACCCAAACGAACCGACTTCCTCCACACAACTTGCAGATTCACTGTCTAAATTAGTTACTGAACCTGCTCAAGTCTTGAATTTTAATGATCAAAACTTACCATTACATATTAAAGGACTTGTTGCTATGGATAGAAATGAATATCCTTATATTATTGCTAGATGATATTTTTCTTCTAGGACCTGGATACTGCTGGTTTCTCTTGTTGTAATTTGCAGGTTTATTGGATGGATCACATCATCAAACTATGGGCTGTTGGCTGGAGTACTGAAGCTAGGGTTGGATTTGGACCTGAGACCTGGAAGATGGAGAATCATGAATTTAGAGGTTGGAAACCTTACAAGTGAAGATGAGAAGTCATTTATTCTGATTTGCTAAGTGTCAAATTAATGTTATCTAAATTGTAATAGCATAGACTATCATTCTCTTTGTTAAAATGCTTTAGAGAACTCATCCCTTAACTTTTCCCCGTATTTGTCGGCAGAGTTGGGCATCGCTTAGCGAGCCCTAATATGCTTGCAAATTATGAGTTTTTTCATCGGCAGAATTGGATACCGCCTTGGCGTGACCTAAATTGCTTGTGAAAATTGACATGGGAAGAGTATAAGGGAGGGGATCCTTCTCTCAAGCCCCGTACTTGTCGGCAGAGTTGGGTATTGCGTAGCAAACCCTAATATGCTTGCAGGTATTGAGTCATTTCATCGGCAGATTTGGGTATCGCTTTTGCGTGACCTAACATGCTTGTGAAATTTGACATGGGTAAGGTTAGGGATCCTTTCTAGTGGTTTACAATTTCAATTGTAGAATTGTAACGGACTTGCCTATATAGGCTTTTTACGGTATAGTGAGCCGAATAAATTTCACTCCACTTATTTAAGTGGTTTAAAATTAAAAAAAAAAAGAAAGAGCAGAATTTGATTATTATTCTATAGAGCGAAACCATCTCCTCCATTCAATATTTTTTATGAAAGTATATTCGGTTTTTTATATATAAAAAAAATATTTGTATACCTATGAATCTACTTAAGCTACTGTTATAATAAAATACTACGCTATAAAACGTTACATCAGTTCATGATCCTCATTAATTTCCGTTTCAATATGCTATGTTTGGGTTTTTAGTCGATAATAGAAAAGTGGTTAGAAAATTAATAAGAGAAGTGGTTAGAATTATTAAGAGAAGTGAATTAAAATTGAGACATCCCATTTAGAAAACTAGCTAGGGTCATGTGTGTTTAAAATTAATAATAGAAGTGAATTAAAATTGATAGAACACGTGTAGAAAACTAGGGAAATGTGTGTTCTAAGAGCAAGTCCAACAGTTTCTTCATTCACATTCTCTATAATAGGCAAGAAAACCTCATATTTCCTATATTTTTTTGCCTCAACTCCAACAGTTTCTCCATTTTTCATTCCCTAAAATTTATTACTAACATTTAATACTACATATTTATCCAATTTTCTTCTATTTTTAAAGTCATATATTTAATAAGTTCAAATAATAATGAACAAACAAATAATGAACGTATAATAAAAGTTATAATAATATTTCATATTTGACATTACTTACTCCATAATATAAAATTATAAAAATATATTTTATAAAAATAACACATTACGAATTACAATAGTATTATGAATAATTAGACTCATCTCTTTTTAATTATTTATTACAAGTTATTTTGTTTCAATCATTAAAATAAAATGTTTGCCAAAAGAAAATTTTAGTTTAGACGTTATGACTTATAAACAAACGTCAAAATAAATATATATGAACTTAAAATTTAGTAAATTTATATTGAAAAATAGATTATACTTGAATATTAAATATCAATAGATATGTACATGTAAAATTAGTCATATGAAATCTTATTACAATCGTCTTTATGCATATTTTTAGAATATGTATTTTTGATTAAATTTTATTGTAATTATTTTGAGATATTATCATTTAAAATTATTGAAGAGAAACAATTAATGAATGAAATAACAAAAAGCAATGCAAGTAACATAGAATTTTGCTTCTCCAAATCTTCTCCCTCATTCTCTAAATTTGGAGAATCAAACCTTCTCTCTCTTTAATTTTCCTATTACGGAGAATGGGATGGAGAATCTGTTGGAGTTCAAAAAAGGCTCAAATTCTCCATATTTGAGAAAACTTGCTATTATAGCAAAGCTGTTGGACTGTCAAGTTCAGTCTGCGATCGGGTCTAACCCGAATACCATGTGTGCTGAGGGGCCGGGATGAGCCATCCTGGATGGTGAGGCCACACAACATACAAATTATATTTTCAAGGGTCATAAACCATGCATTTTATTTTTAGGGGTCACAAACTATATGTTTTGAATTTTTATGGGGCATATTTTACACTTTAATCTTATTCCGTATGTGTGATTTGGTTTTTTGAAAATTTGCTTTAATTAGTTAATGAATTTAGTCCAAGCGGAATAAGTAGGTTTTTTTGATATTTTTACGAAAGTCTCATATTAAGTTTTATGAAACTTTTCTTTATTTCATACATGATAATTTTTTTATTTTTTATGAAAGGAAAATTGTATATCATATTCAAGGTGCTGGAAAACGTCCAGCAACGTTTGAAAAAAGGAACTGTGGAGTATAATTCCACTCTACATAATCCGAGCTATTATTTTTCCCTATGCTAGCTACCATATGGGCATCCGTATTTTCGTTTCTTGGTATCCAGCATGGAAAATTAAGGCCTTGTTGCACAAATTCTGCTCGAATCTCCTCAGTGATTGAGTGGCATAATTCTGGGGCATCCAAGTCTTCATGTATGATCTGCATTAGGCTCAACGAGTCTCCCATAATAGCTACATCGGACCATTGGAGATATGCCGCCATTCTCAGTGCTTCTCTCAGTGCTTCTGCTTCCACAAACATGGGGTCTCTTACATCCATTATTTCTCTGCTCACAGCCCGAACAAAAGACCCATCCGTAACCACTGCCACTGGTGATATGGGCTCTGGCCCATATCTAGGCTACGGCCCAGAGTGTAGTCCGGTCCATATGACGTCAGCTAGAATGGCGTTATCCGGTCCACTGCCTCTGGGCTTGAGGCTGACCACTCACACCTATAAATACAGCTTTGGACTTGTGGAGAAAGGTATGTTCTATCAGATAAAAACTCTCTCAATATATCTTTATTCTCTCTCCTATTCAAAGGCCCCTCTTTCATCATCACGCCGGAGTAGCTATCCTCGGGATACTCCGGGGCGTTGTTTTGCAGGGCTTTAGGTGAGAGCGCGCGTAGCACGGACAGAAGTATCATCCGGACCGGAGACTCACTATTGATCCGAACCGGGACTGGAAGCTGGTAGCATCAGTTGGCACGCCCAGTGGGATCTTAAAAATTCCAGTTGCAGGTTACGTTCATGCCGCCGCGCGGACGACCAAGAAAGAACCCTGTCCCGGCGGAGGAGGAAGCGGGAGGAGGGCCAAAAACCAGAAAAGCCGCTACAGTTAGAGCTCAGAAGATAGCGGCTGAGAAGGAACGGATTCTCCAAGCCAAACAGGCGGCAGCAGAGAAGAAGGCCGCAGCTGAGGAGCGTCGGCGACAACGCTTAGCAGCTGAAAAGGCAAAAGGGAAGAGGCCGGCTTCTGAACGAACTCTGGCTGATATACAACGCGAGGCTAGAGAGCGTCAGCGAGCGGCACGAGAGGCGCGGAATCAGAATCAGGATGATGACCAGGAGTCGTCGGAAGGGGATGAGACGCCCGATCCGGATCGTCCTGAGAGATCCGGTTCTGAGGAAGCTGAGGATTATGAACCTGAGGAATCTCCAGAGGGGTATAGCACGGAAGACGATGCTCAGAGCCGGTCGATCAGACCCCGAGTTGGGCGGAAGGCCGGACGGGAGGAGCGTAAGCGTCATGATTCCGGATTGGGAGGCAACATCCTGAGGACCAACATGGCGGAGTATCAGCAGTTCCAAGAGTGGAAGGCCGCTCAACGAGGTGAGGCGGACAAGCCGCCTCCGAACCAACCAAGAGCACCAAATCTAAACCCTTACCCGGGCGGACATCAACAGCAGACGGCTGGTTTGAATCCGAACGCACCGCCTTACTGGGGAGCACAAACCCAGCAGGGATACGGTACCCAGCAGGGCTATGTGAGGGGTGCACCCGGGGGACAACCGCAGATGATGTTTGGGATGCAACCTGCCGGAGGACCCGGGGGTCAGCAGCAGATGATGTATGGGATGCAGCCTGCCGGAGGAGGATTCCCTGGAGGTTTTGGTTTTCAAACACCTTTCTGTCCGGATTCCATTGAAGACCGACTCAATCGCCTAATCGGACGGAATGGGATCGGGCCACAGTCACCTTGGGTTCCGGAGGTGTTAAGTTTTAAGTGGCCAGCCGGAACCAAGGCTCCGGACGGACTACCTACCTACAACGGAGAAGGTGATCCGGAGGAGTTCGTTCATACTTATGCAAGTATCATGATTGCTAGGGATATTCCGGAAGAGCTACAGTGTAAGATGGTACCTTCATACTTACGGGGCAACTGCTTAACATGGTTCAAGGGTCTGCCGAACGGTACACTCCGACATTTTTGGGATTTCGCCATAGCCCTGGTCCGGCGCTATTCCGCTATGAAGCACACATTTGTAAACCTCGCCACGGTCCTGGCAATGAGGCAGCTGGAGACGGAGACTACCTGGGAATTCTACACCCGGTACATAGCTGCGACAATGAAGGTGGTGGACCGGCATTTGCAGGAGAAGGCCATTATCCATAACTTCGTCAACGGACTGAGGGACAACGCTTTCTACATCGAGCTCATGAAGAATATGCCTACGTCATATTACCACCTCCAGTTGGTAGTAGAGATGCATTGTACGGTGCATGATGCCAACCAAGTCCGGATGACAACAGTGGGCTTTTTCGAGCAAAGGTCTCTCACGGTGACAGGGACCCAAACCACTGCTGCAAGGGCTCCGGCCCGGACGGATCAAGTCAGACGAGTACCCGCACCGGCGACAGCCGCACCAGCACCAGCAGCCGCTGTTCGTCCGACCTACACCCCTCTCTCAAAGACTCGTACGGAGATCCTTGCAGTTCACCGAGGTTTGTTTACGGATCCGCAGCCCATTGTTGGCGTGCCGGCACCAGCAAATGCGGATAAGTGGTGTGAGTTTCATAAGTCACATGGACATACCACGGAGGGATACAGGGCGCTTCGTTGGGATATTGAAAGGTTAATCGGAGCAGGCCAGCTAAGAGATTGCCTGGCGGGAGAAGGACCCGGACGCCCGGCCCAAGCCCCGGCAGCTGCAGCCGGACAGGGTCGTAAAAGGAATAGGAACAATCGCCCCCGAGGGGGGAATCAAGCTAATCCGGCAAACCCGGCACCAAGACAGGCTGCACCAGCTCCGCCCCCAGCTCAGCCTCGGGTGATCAATGTGATAAACGGAATCGTCGGCGACGGACTTTGTTCCATGACGGCAATCAAAGCCAAAAGCAGATACGTGCCTCCGGGCGAGATACAAGAAAAGAGGTTCAAGCCAAACGAGACTATCACCTTCTCGGATGAGGATCCGGTACCCCCACAGGTTCCCCATTCGGATCCGATGGTGGTAATGGCGGATGTCGAAGGCGTGCTGATCAAACGAGTGTTCGTAGATGACGGTAGCAGTGTGGAGATCATGTTCGCGGCATGCTTTGATCAGCTCGGGATCGGACGACAAAACCTAAAACCGTGTCAGACCCCCCTTTCAGGGTTCACCGGACGGACTGTCCATCCGCTCGGAGTCATCCCTTTGAAAGTCACCCTGACGGATTTCGAGGACCCGACAAAGCGGGCTACGGTGGAATGTAACTTCGCCGTCATTGATGCTGTTTCCCCTTACAACATGATCATCGGAAGACCTTGGCTGTCACAGGCACGGGCTATATGTTCACCTTTCCACTTGATCATGAAGTTCCCCACGGAAAACGGTATCGCATCCGTCCGGGGCCACCAGCAAACCGCTCGAAGTTGCATGCTGACCGCCATCAAGGATGCTCGATCCGGGGAGGGCCAACCCAAACTGTCCGCCTCGGACAAGGGAAAAGCCAAAGCGGACTTGGTAGGAGCTATCCATGGAGAAGCACCATCCTATGAAGTGGAGGATATGATGGTCGGACAGAAGGGGGTAGTCAGTGTGGGGAAGAACATGCCGGATGACGTTAAGATAGAGTTGCGAAGCCTGTTGGCGGAGTACGAGGATGTGTTTTCCTGGGGGACGGAGGACTTGACTGGCGTCCCGGAGGAGATCGCAGTCCACAAGCTCAATGTCTTTCCGGAGCTGAAACCAATCAGGCAGAAGAAGAGGCCCCTCGCCCCGGAACGCGTGGAGGAGATCCGGGCGGAGGTGGGTAGACTATTGAATGCCGGAATCGTGGAGGAGATATCATACCCGGAGTGGATAGCGAACCCAGTTCTAGTGAAGAAGCACGATGGCTCGTGGAGAATGTGTATTGACTTCACAGATCTAAACAAATGCTGTCCGAAAGATAGCTATCCGCTCCCCTCCATCGATCAGCTGGTCGAGGCTATTACTGGTTACCAAGTGTTGGCATTCTTTGATGCGCACCGAGAGTACCACCAGATTACGATGGCCAAGGATGACCGCCCCAAAACATCTTTTATCACTGACTTTGGTACTTTTTGTTACAAGAAAATGCCTTTCGGACTGAAAAACGCAGGTGCAACATACCAAAGGATGGCGGACAAGCTGTTTCGGAACCAGATGGGACGGAACCTGGAGGTCTATGTGGATGACATGGTGGTTAAGAGCCGGACGTACGAATCTTTTTTGTTCGACCTCCGGGAGATGTTCGACGTGCTCCGGATGGCGAATCTCAAGCTCAGCCCAGGAAAAAGTACCATTGGAGTAGGAGCAGGGAAATTTCTTGGCTACATGGTATCGGCTCGAGGAATCGACGTCAACCCGGAGAAGATATCGGCCCTTATGGAGATGCCTCCTCCGAGAGGGGTGAAGGACGTACAAAAACTGACCGGGTCGCTAGCCGCTTTGAGCCGATTTCTCGCTCGGGGGGCTGAGAAGCAGCTCCCGTTCTTTAACATACTCCGAAGAGCCAAGCCGTTCGAGTGGACCGAGGCATGTGACCAAGCGTTCACGGATCTCAAGGCTCATCTAGCAAGCCTCCCTACCCTTTCCAAGCCGTTGCCCGGAGAAGAGCTTTTCCTCTACATAGCAGCAACGGAACACGCTATAAGTTCTGCTCTGGTCCGAGAAGATGGAAAGGTACAGCGTCCGGTTTACTTTGTGAGCAGGGCACTCCAAGGTCCGGAAACAAGGTATACCGCTTTGGAAAGGCTGATATTGGCATTGGTCCATGCTTCTCGGCGCCTCCGACCATATTTCCAAGGCCACCCGATCACGGTACTGACGAATCATCCGTTGAGACAGATCATGCTGAAACCGGAAGCCTCGGGACGGATGATGAAGTGGGCAGTTGAGCTTGGAGAGCACGAGATCAAGTACCATCCCCGGAAGGCTATTAAGGGACAAGCCCTGGCGGACTTTTTGGTAGAAATGACTGAACCTTCAGGAGAGCCGTCCGGATCGGAACCACCCTCTAACAAATGGAAGTTGCATGTGGACGGATCGTCGCATGCTAACGGGGGCGGGGCTGGTGTCCTGCTTACTAGCCCACAAGGAATGGAGTACAGGTATGCTATCCAGTTCGCTTTCCGGGCAACTAACAATGAGGCAGAGTATGAGGCACTTCTGGCCGGACTCCGACTGGCGTTGGAGATAGGGGTCACGGACGTTGCGGTGTACAGCGATTCTCAGATTGTGGTTCAGCAGGTGAATGGAGAATATGAGGCAAAGGAGCGGAGTTTGCAGAAGTACCTTGAGGCGGTTAAGCCAGTACTGGCCAAGTTCCGTGGCGTTACCATAACACAGATCCCTCGCGAGGACAACGGTAAGGCGGACGCTTTGAGCAAACTTGCTTCTTCTGAGATCAAGCCAGACGCGGAGAGCAACCTAATGATGGAGACCCTATCCGCCCGGAGTTACGACGTCCCGCTAGTGGCAGCAGTGGAGGTGCAAAAGGAGTCATGGATGGCCCCCTTCTTCGACTATTTGCAGCACGGAAATCTCCCGGAAGACAAGGCACTGGCACGGAAAATCCGACAGAAGGCACCGCACTACGCCATAGTTGATGGAACCCTGCTCAGACAAGGATATCTCCAACCATGGTTAAGGTGCGTAGACTCGGATGAGGCAGCGCGGATTGTGAAGGAGATGCACGAAGGACCGAACGGTAGCCACCAAGGAGCCCGGACTATAGCGAGAAAGATAATGTGCACAGGCTACTACTGGCCGACCCTGTTCGAAGAGGCACAGAAGTACGTCCGCTCCTGTGTGCAGTGCCAAAGGTTTGCTCCGCTCATTCATGTTCCGCAAGAAGAAAGGGTCGGGATCACCGGCTCGTGGCCTTTTGATAGATGGGGCATCGATCTGGTCGGACCCTTCCCCTCCGCTCCGGGAGGATTCAAGTACCTGATAGTAGCAATCGACTACTTCAGCAAATGGGTTGAGGCCGAACCTCTCACAAACATCCGTGGCAGCACTTGCGTTAATTTTTGTTGGAAGAACATCATCTGCCGCTACGGAATCCCCAAGTACATCGTCACGGATAACGGAGCTCAGTTTGAGAATGACCCGTTTCGATCTTGGTGTAAGGAGTACGGAATTACGCAGCGACTCACATCGGTTTACCACCCGCAGGCCAACGGTCAAGTAGAAGTTACCAACCGGACAGTGGTGAACGGATTGAAGACTCGTTTGCAGGGGGCACGAGGAAACTGGATCGATGAGCTGCCAAGCGTTCTTTGGGCATACAGGACGACCGAAGGATCCGCCACGGGCCAGTCGCCGTACAGTTTGGTATACGGGGCGGAGGCAGTCATACCAGCTGAAGTGGGAGTCCCCAGTCTCCGGACCCTAACTTGGGATGAAGACCAAGCCGGACGGAGCTCTCCGCTCGGATCAAGCAGGCTGCTGGATTTGGACCTCCTGGAGGAAAAACGAGAGCAGGCAGCGCTGCATGAGGCCAAGGTGAAGGAGCGGATGAAGCGTTACCACGACAAGCGTGTCAGGAAGGAATCATTCGTCCCCGGAGATTGGGTGATGAGGAGGAATGATAAAAGTCTGAAGGAGGCCACTGGCAAACTGGCACCAAACTGGGAAGGTCCGTACCAAGTCACAGCCTCATATCCGGGTGGGAGTTATGAGCTGGCGGATCAGTCCGGACGTGTAATCCCCAGAAGGTGGAACATCACCAACTTGCGAAGGTTTTACGGAGCATCCTGAGTAGGTATGCTTTCCGATAGAGTTCTTTAAACTGTTTTCTTTTCAACAAGTATGTAGTTCCGGGTCCTCTGGCTAGGGTTGAGCCTAGGATTCCGTTCCGATCTATTTACTATGTACTTGTCTCCGGCCGCATTTAGACAAAGGGTATGTCTAGCCGGAGTACGATTATTTGAATGAAGAGTTGTTAAATTTTATACTTGTTCAATTTTACTATGTACTATTTTTCAATTCCGCACAATTAGAATCCTCCGGATCGTTTGGACAAACGGACGGAGTGAGCAAAGTCGAATAAATAAAGTCCTCCGAAGTGTTTGAATAAACCAACGGAGGTGAGCAAAACAAAAGGATAAAATGGTTTGATCAGACAACAAGGAAAAGCGCTTGAATAAGCTATCTCGACATACAAAGAAATTACATTTGAATAAATGATACATTGGTACAATCTGCTACGTCCGGACGGACGCAGAAACAAAAGAAATATAACCTATCTATTCGGCCACGGTATATCCCAATCGATAGGAGGAGAGGTGGGCTCCGGAGTAGGAGGTTCCGGAGTAGGAGGTAACATAGCTCCGTTCTCTGGAGATGGAGGCCTTGCGTCTGGAACCCTTTCCTGATTCAGGGCAGTAGGAGTCTGCTCTGGAGTGTTGTCCTCAAGATCGTGGACCTCATTCTCACTGCTTTGAGCCACTGGTCCTCGATACGGAAAGGGAGGAATGGGCGGAAGTTCCGATGGACCAGCTCCATCCGGATCAGAGCCAAAGATCTCGTCAGAGTCAGACTCGGAGGACTGCATGGTCTCCTTTGTGGCTTTGGCCTTTCCTTTACCCTTGACCGGAGGTCCAGCTCGAGACGGACGGAAGGGGTTCTGGCTCGGATATCGCGAAGGAGAGCGAATCCGAACGGGGACTTGGGGACGGCGAGCTGGTTGGATGCTTCTTCCCCTTCCCCTTGCCGCCTGTTGGGCACCCCTCCCCCTTCCCCGTGCTGACTGCTTCGCCATTCGGTTAAGGACAGAGTTGAGGCCTCGACTGTTCCCGCCACGAGAATTCTGACTCGCCCGGACACGAGTATTCTGTTGCCCCCGGAGACGAGCCTGACGTCGCCTCGCCAACTCGGCTAGTTCCCTAATGATGAAGGGACGAATGACGGAGGCATCTTGACGGAGCCGCTCTACGCGACGGGCAGACTCTTCCGGATCAACAGAAACCTGGATGCCAGTATACCTTTCGAAGGTGAAGTCTATCGCCACCTGGCTCGGAATCAGGGTCAGCGAGGGAGGGAGAGAACTGCCAGCATGCATCCGCTTCCACCACTCAACGGCCTCCTCGAACGCAGGACGATACGGAGACTCCCGATCGTTCCACCCCAACTTGAACATCCGGACGATCAAAGCACTGACGTCACGAGGGAAGTTGCGGTATATGGTCGGAGTGACGAGTCCGAGGCGGAGTCCGGTCAGATGGTATGAGAGCTGCAGGGTCATCAGATTCTCTCGGAGGACCATCACCCGGCCGGCAAGCACTTCATTTTCTTCTTCCAGCTTCAGATAATCTCGTTGAAAATCCGTCCGGCTGGCCAGCCACTTCAACTTCTCGGCATAAAACGGAAGCAAGGACCAGACTAAATCCAACTCGGTTTTCAGCTTGGCCTTGTAGTCTTCATGTTCCGCTTGCAGCATGGAGATCGTCTCGTCTGCATCACTGGTCGCGCTGATCCGCTCGCGAGCAAAATCCCGACACTGGGACAGGGTGCCGAACTCCTCTGATATCTCTCGGAGGCAGGCGGCCAAGGTTGGGATATCCTGAAACTCTTCCATTAGGGACTCCATTCCGGATCGGACGAAGAGCTCGCGGGTTCGCTCCCCATCCATCGTCCATCCGGAAAGTTCCGCCTCCAACTCCGCGCATCTAGGACACGGAGGGCTCGTAGAATGAGAGCTGGCTGGAGAACGATGGTCACGTAAGTCACCAGTCCGGAGAACCGGATTCAGACCTCGGGGCTGCGGACAAGTAAAACACAATGAATACGAGAAAATAAAACAAAAGTATGGGAGGAATCAAAGACTCGTTTTATTAAAAAGGGTAGAAAGATTACATCATCCGGAGGGTTGTCATCCCCATCCGAGTCCTCGCTATTGTCCTTCCTACACTAAACAATAAAAGATCAGACCTATCCGGATGAAAGCTATTACACAGAAATTAAAAGCAGAAATTAAAAGCTAAGGAGTGCGCTCTACATCAGAGTCCTCGCTGCGGTTATTGTCGTCATGACCGCCATCCCCTTCCTCATCGTCCCCGGACCGGGCGTCGTCGCCATCACCCTCATTGGCGTCCGGAGGTCCGTACAGCTGAAGAACTTCCATGTACTTGGCCTTGACAGGAGACTCCGGTTTGGTCCTTTCCGGGACGGGGGGCACCTCGACTTGCAAGTTCACCAACCCATCGTTGAAGGCACGGACTGACTCAGCCGACACCGAGGCTGGGCTCTCTTCCGGGCGGGCTTCAAACACCGATAGCACGGAGGGCTGCATCTTCTCGACCCCTCCGCGGTAAAACCGGTCCAGATCATGGTTGTATCGGGCCTGGGCGTCCGGATGATAGTAGAACTTGGTGAACGCCTCCCTTCGGCCCTCCGGTACCCAACCTCGCATCTTCCGGTAGACTTGGTGGGCTGCAAGCTTGTTGGATTCAAGGCAAAGACCCTGCAGGTTCTTCTCGAACGCTTCGCTTTGGAGTACCTTATCCGCGAAGGCAACACACAGATCACGCTGCGCGCCCGGAGAGGAAAGGTCCTCCAGCTCTCGGACCCGGACCTCCGCTCTGGTCGCCCGGGCCTCGGCCTCAGCTGCCCGGGCCTCGGCCTCAGCTGCCCGGGCCTCTGCAGCAGCCAGCTCACGGCTCAGATTCCCCCTTGTCCGCTCCAGCCCACTTATCTTCTGAGATAATTGGGTATGCATGGCGTGATAAGCCTTGTTGTTGGCCGCAGAAACACCCGGAGCAGCGATAAGATAAGCAGCAAAGTCCTACAAAGAGTTAAGTTAGACAAACCACCCACTATATGGACAAACGATAAACACCAAACAAGGTTCTACCTGGCTGGTCCGGCCAGAAGTGTAGCTACTGTCCGGAGTGTCCTTTTTCGCGGTGAGATCCGGAATCTCCACCTGCTGGACGATCTGCCTCGCGGACGAGTGCTGACCCGTTTCGGTCCGCCCAGTTGTCTCGGTTTCACGGCGCTGGGACGGAATCCTCCTCCTCGGCTTCTTTGACAGCGGGAGGTCATCTTCCTCATCGGTGGACGGAAGATTCTCAAGGATGATGGCAGCGGCTCGATTGACAGCCCCGCCGCCCGAAACGGAGGACTGTTTCACGGAGAACAGAAACTCACAAGAAGTATCCCGGGGAAAGTAGTAGCGGCACTGGGTATAAACGGCCTCCTCAAACGCCATCAGTGGGAAGATGTACTTCCCGTTGATCCAAAACTTGTTCAGATCAATCTGATTGTGGCTCAGTTTGTTGATGTCCGCCACGTCAACCCCGTCCGGACGGAACACCTCCTTGTCTTCCTTCCCCCTCTTGTCATTCCATACGGGGCACGGGTACTTGTCCAGGTTGAAGATGAAGTAGTTCTTCTGCCAGTTTGCATAGTAGTCGTGACGACCCTTGCTGCAGTCCTTCACCCCTTTCCGCTTCTGAAAGGTGAAGACCTTCTCGTCCTTTGTGGCATCCAAATGGTAAAAGGACCGGAACAAGTCGAGGGACGGAGTTATGTCACACCGGTAGCAGTTCAACAGGAAGGCCCGGACGACGGCGATGCAGTTGGGCTGAAGTTGAGCGGGGGAGATCTGATAATGCTCAAAGATGTCCAGAAATAACTGAGGAAGGGGGAAAGTAATCCCATAGAAGAAATGGCTCCGGGGGATGGCCGCGACTGCGGTATGATCCCCGTCGAACGGCGTCAGACGGGAGTCGACAGAAAGGGGAACCACCATAGCTCGAACCAGCTCTTTAACAGTGGGATTAATGTTGACGACCTCGCCGGCCTTTGGATCATCGACCTCCGGCACAGGGTTAATCCCTATCGTGACGTCGACACCCTCAGCAGACATTATGATTGAAGAAAGAAAAGGGATGAGAAAAAAGAAGAAGTATTCTGAAGAAACAATTCACTGAGTAGCAGAGATATCGCAGCAGAGTGAAAAGCAAGAGAAGGAAAAAGTGAAAAACGAAAATGATGGAAACAACTCACTATTTATAGACATAAAACTGATAAAGGAGGGGAGCGAGTCCCGAGGCGACATGATTGCTCTCTGAAAAAAAAAGAGAAGGAATTTATTTGGAAAAGGGAAAGCAAAACTTTTTTGAATTAACAGCGCATTTATGGCGCAGCAAGCACGCATCATTAATACGCCTTAAAGGCATGCGCACAAGAAGTACAAACGGCAAGTGCGTACCCAGACGCGCCTGGGCAGGTATCGGGCTCCCGGGACGGACTGCATACCTCCGCCCGGATCCGACAAAGAAAAGGAAAGCGTTCATGATGAGACACGGGATCCCTCCTCCGGATCGCTCTTTCGGCCGGATCCCATGTCTCGGGGGGCTAGTGGTGATATGGGCTCTGGCCCATATCTAGGCTACGGCCCAGAGTGTAGTCCGGTCCATATGACGTCAGCTAGAATGGCGTTATCCGGTCCACTGCCTCTGGGCTTGAGGCTGACCACTCACACCTATAAATACAGCTTTGGACTTGTGGAGAAAGGTATGTTCTATCAGATAAAAACTCTCTCAATATATCTTTATTCTCTCTCCTATTCAAAGGCCCCTCTTTCATCATCACGCCGGAGTAGCTATCCTCGGGATACTCCGGGGCGTTGTTTTGCAGGGCTTTAGGTGAGAGCGCGCGTAGCACGGACAGAAGTATCATCCGGACCGGAGACTCACTATTGATTCGGACCGGGACTGGAAGCTGGTAGCATCAGCCACTGCCACTACGATGCTTAAATCAGAAAGTTGTTGGGGAGAATTGCTCTGTAGTGAACAGTGTCTGGTGAACATACCTCTCTCCTTGGATATTAATGAGGTATATATTTATAGAAAGGAACCGGGGCCTGGTCAGTCACATCGCGAGGCTGGGTTGTCTGGAAGATGCTCCTGCTAGGCCAGGTAGGATTCTAGTCTGCGATCGGGTCTAACCCGAATACCATGAGTGCTGAGGGGCCGGGATGAGCCATCCTGGATGGTGAGGCCACACACCATATAAATTATATTTTCAGGGGTCATGAACCATGCATTTTATTTTTTAGGGGTCACAAACTATATGTTTTGAATTTTTATGGGGCATATTTTACATTTTAATCTTATTCCGTATGTGTGATTTGGTTTTTTGAAAATTTGCTTTAATTAGTCAATGAATTTAGTACAAGCGGAATAAGTAGGTTTTTTTTGATATTTTTACGAAGGTCTCATATTAAGTTTTATGAAACTTTTCTTTATTTCATACATGATAATTTTTGTTCGTTTAGTAAAAAGAAAAAAAAACAAGGACATGTTTTACTTAAATGTTGCAAGATTTGTCAAAAAATATTAAAATATGTTAATTACTATTGAAGAAAATAAAATAAAACATCCATGTGAGAAAGAATGATGTAGTAAAGTTATATATATATATATATATATTCTTTTTTCACTTACAGGTTATATATTTTCTCTATCGTAATTGCTTGTGTGTTTCAGTGTTCCTGGTTTCATGAAATTGATGATGACATTTGTGTTAATTAATAGTTGTGAATAAGTTTGGTTCATCAATTTTATCCATTCCCTCCATTTTTCTTGTCTCTAATCAAACATAGGGATTAGAGAAAAACACTCCCACCTCACTAATCCATTGACAAATTCACTATAAATTTCCAACATATATACCATCCTTAAATATTCACCCAAATATTTTCAGAAAAAAAAATAAAAATGGCAAGCTCGAAGCTCATCTTCGCAACCCTAGCGTCGCTCGTGATCTTTCTCTCGCTTCTCCACGTGTCCACGGCTCAACAGAAGGGCGGCGCCCTATACCCCTCCGATCCAAAAATAGTGGCCCTCGGGAAGTTCGCCGTCGATGAAAACAACAGGAAGACGAAGCAAGGTCTCGCATTCTGGCATGTGGCTAATATTGATGGTGCCGGAAAAGTGGATAATTCAAAAATGACATACATGTTGAATGTTATGGTTTATGATAATGCAACTCCGACTGAGTTTTATGCAGTTGTTGACGACTATGCAACTGGTGCCAAGGAGCTTGTATCTTTTTCCAAAGTCAAAGCCTAATTTCAAGCACAAAATTTTGTTTATATTGTTGTTGAGTTGTTGAAAGTTACTCATCGCAATAATTAATAGATTTATGGTTTAGAATGTTTTGTTGAAATTTTTGAAAGAGATAATTAATTCCTCTTTGATGTTATATACATTTAAATTGGGTGTTTGAAAAATGAAAATTGTGCATGAAATGGGTTTGTTGAAATTTTTAGAAGTTGTAAAATTGACTAAATGTTTTAAAATTTTGAATATGGACCTTCAGCTTTCATGCAACATAAACCAGGGATACAAATCAAGCCGCATACTATTCTAAAACCCATATAATATGTAGTTAATTAAATTTATTAATATATGTGATAAAGGTTACTATTCGTAATTAATAATTACGAACACCATGCATCGCATGGCGCAGCCATCTTAGAATAAATAGTATGATTGTTCGTAGTTTTAGTTGAATATATATAGTTATTATTTTAATTGTTTGTTTATCATTAAGCCGCCGCACAAGGTTGTTTTAGTTCACATAATTTGTACTTTAATATTGTATTTCTTATGCAATGCAGTAGAGAATATAATGAATAATCCCTATGTTTGATTAGAGACAAGAAAAATGGAGGGAATGGATAAAATTGATGATCCAAACTTATTCAGAACTATTAATTAACACAAATGTCATCATCAATTTCATGAAACCAGGAACACTGAAACACACAAGCAATTACGATAGAGAAAATATATAACCTGTAAGTGAAAAAAGAATATATATATATATATATATATATATATATATAACTTTACTACATCATTCTTTCTCACATGGATGTTTTATTTTATTTTCTTCAATAGTAATTAACATATTTTAATATTTTTTGACAAATCTTGCAACATTTAAGTAAAACATGTCCTTGTTTTTTTTTCTTTTTACTAAACGAACAAAAATATATACCTCACTAATATCCAAGGAGAGAGGTATGTTCACCAGACACTGTTCACTACAGAGCAATTCTCCCCAACAACTTTCTGATTTAAGCATCGTAGTGGCAGTGGCAGTGGTTACGGATGGGTCTTTTGTTCGGGCTGTGAGCAGAGAAATAATGGATGTACGAGACCCCATGTTTGTGGAAGCAGAAGCACTGAGAGAAGCACTGAGAATGGCGGCATATCTCCAATGGTCCGATGTAGCTATTATGGGAGACTCGTTGAGCCTAATGCAGATCATACATGAAGACTTGGATGCCCCAGAATTATGCCACTCAATCACTGAGGAGATTCGAGCAGAATTTGTGCAACAAGGCCTTAATTTGCCATGCTGGATACCAAGAAACGAAAATACGGATGCCCATATGGTAGCTAGCATAGGGAAAAATAATAGCTCGGATTATGTAGAGTGGAATTATACTCCACAGTTCCTTTTTTCAAACGTTGCTGGACGTTTTCCAGCACCTTGAATATGATATACAATTTTCCTTTCATAAAAAATAAAAAAATTATCATGTATGAAATAAAGAAAAGTTTCATAAAACTTAATATGAGACTTTCGTAAAAATATCAAAAAAACCTACTTATTCCGCTTGGACTAAATTCATTAACTAATTAAAGCAAATTTTCAAAAAACCAAATCACACATACGGAATAAGATTAAATTGTAAAATATGCCCCATAAAAATTCAAAACATATAGTTTGTGACCCCTAAAAATAAAATGCATGGTTTATGACCCTTGAAAATATAATTTGTATGGTGTGTGGCCTCACCATCCAGGATGGCTCATCCCGGCCCCTCAGCACACATGGTATTCGGGTTAGACCCGATCGCAGACTGAACTTGACAGTCCAACAGCTTTGCTATAATAGCAAGTTTTCTCAAATATGGAGAATTTGAGCCTTTTTTGAACTCCAACAGATTCTCCATCCCATTCTCCGTAATAGGAAAATTAAAGAGAGAGAAGGTTTGATTCTCCAAATTTAGAGAATGAGGGAGAAGATTTGGAGAAGCAAAATTCTATGTTACTTGCATTGCTTTTTGTTATTTCATTCATTAATTGTTTCTCTTCAATAATTTTAAATGATAATATCTCAAAATAATTACAATTAAATTTAATCAAAAATACATATTCTAAAAATATGCATAAAGACGATTGTAATAAGATTTCATATGACTATTTTTACATGTACATATCTATTGATATTTAATATTCAAGTATAATCTATTTTTCAATATAAATTTACTAAATTTTAAGTTCATATATATTTATTTTGACGTTTGTTTATAAGTCATAACGTCTAAACTAAAATTTTCTTTTGGCAAACATTTTATTTTAATGATTGAAACAAAATAACTTGTAATAAATAATTAAAAAGAGATGAGTCTAATTATTCATAATACTATTGTAATTCGTAATGTGTTATTTTTATAAAATATATTTTTATAATTTTATATTATGGAGTAAGTAATGTCAAATATGAAATATTATTATAACTTTTATTATACGTTCATTATTTGTTTGTTCATTATTATTTGAACTTATTAAATATATGACTTTAAAAATAGAAGAAAATTGGATAAATATGTAGTATTAAATGTTAGTAATAAATTTTAGGGAATGAAAAATGGAGAAACTGTTGGAGTTGAGGCAAAAAAATATAGGAAATATGAGGTTTTCTTGCCTATTATAGAGAATGTGAATGAAGAAACTGTTGGACTTGCTCTTAGAACACACATTTCCCTAGTTTTCTACACGTGTTCTATCAATTTTAATTCACTTCTATTATTAATTTTAAACACACATGACCCTAGCTAGTTTTCTAAATGGGATGTCTCAATTTTAATTCACTTCTCTTATTAATTCTAACCACTTCTCTTATTAATTTTCTAACCACTTTTCTATTATCGACTAAAAACCCAAACATAGCATATTGAAACGGAAATTAATGAGGATCATGAACTGATGTAACGTTTTATAGCGTAGTATTTTATTATAACAGTAGCTTAAGTAGATTCATAGGTATACAAATATTTTTTTTATATATAAAAAACCGAATATACTTTCATAAAAAATATTGAATGGAGGAGATGGTTTCGCTCTATAGAATAATAATCAAATTCTGCTCTTTCATTAATAACTCAACTCTAGATCTTTATTAATTAAAAAATATCTACATAATAATCTATTTTTCTCGTGAGATGGATGGCTCATTGTACAACTAGCTAGGGTTATAATGAATACAAAAGAAAAAAATGACCATGCATTAGCCACCTTTGAAATGACGTCAGCATAAACCTAATTAATTACCTATAATTTTACCACAGCTTACACTATAAATAGAAGGCCTTTTGCATGAACCAAATCATCAACCCATCCTTAAACCAGAGTTTCCAAGATGAGATCTCTGGATCTTGTTTTCATCTGTTTAGCCCTTGCTTCATGCATTAATCTCAGCTTTGCCCAAAACTCTACCGGAGGCAGCTTCGTCGACGCTCATAACCAAGCCCGTAATCAAGTCGGAGCCGGGCTCCCGGGCTTCACCTGGGACCAGACTCTCGTAAAGTACGCTCAAGCCTACGCGAATCGGGTTCGAAATGCGAACTCGTGTAACAATCTGGTGCACTCTAGAGGCCGTTACGGAGAAAATCTAGCCTACGGTTTTCGGGACATGACCGGGCGGCGGGCGGTGTCGATGTGGGTCGGGGAGAAAGCCGACTATAACTACCAGGCCAACACGTGCGCTGCAGGAAAGGCCTGCGGACACTACACCCAAGTTGTGTGGAGGAAGTCGGTTCGTTTGGGTTGCGCTAAGGTTCAGTGTGCCGATGGTTGGGTCTACGTTATCTGCAACTACGATCCCCCGGGTAACATTAAAGGCCAGCGCCCGTACTAAGATGTGGTTGATCAATGATATCGTGATCACGTTAAGAACTGAATAAAACCATATAAATAAAGCTTGTGTAAGCTATCTGATGATATATTATAACCAATTGGAGGAATATAATATAATGTTTTTCTTTTCTTTTCTGAATGTAACAATATCATGATGAATATATGACGTTTTGTGATGGAACCGCTTTTGTTTACAAAATTAAGTATGATTATTGCTAGCGCTCTAATTAATTAAGAAGGATAAGAGAAATGAAGAGAAGCATGTGGAATTATTCATTATATTCTCTACTGCATTGCATAAGAAATACAATATTAAAGTACAAATTATGTGACCTAAAACAACCTTGTGCGGCGGCTTAATGATAAACAAACAATTAAAATAATAACTATATATATTCAACTAAAACTACGAACAATCATACTATTTATTCTAAGATGGCTGCGCCATGCGATTCATGGTGTTCGTAATTATTAATTACGAATAGTAACCTTTATCACATATATTAATAAATTTAATTAACTACATATTATATGGGTTTTAGAATAGTATGCGGCTTGATTTGTATCCCTGGTTTATGTTGCATGAAAGCTGAAGGTCCATATTCAAAATTTTAAAACATTTAGTCAATTTTACAACTTCTAAAAATTTCAACAAACCCATTTCATGCACAATTTTCATTTGTCAAACACCCAATTTAAATGTATATAACATCAAAGAGGAATTAATTATCTCTTTCAAAAATTTCAACAAAACATTCTAAACCATAAATCTATTAATTATTGCGATGAGTAACTTTCAACAACTCAACAACAATATAAACAAAATTTTGTGCTTGAAATTAGGCTTTGACTTTGGAAAAAGATACAAGCTCCTTGGCACCAGTTGCATAGTCGTCAACAACTGCATAAAACTCAGTCGGAGTTGCATTATCATAAACCATAACATTCAACATGTATGTCATTTTTGAATTATCCACTTTTCCGGCACCATCAATATTAGCCACATGCCAGAATGCGAGACCTTGCTTCGTCTTCCTGTTGTTTTCATCGACGGCGAACTTCCCGAGGGCCACTATTTTTGGATCGGAGGGGTATAGGGCGCCGCCCTTCTGTTGAGCCGTGGACACGTGGAGAAGCGAGAGAAAGATCACGAGCGACGCTAGGGTTGCGAAGATGAGCTTCGAGCTTGCCATTTTTGTTTTTTTTTTTCTGAAAATATTTGGGTGAATATTTAAGGATGGTATATATGTTGGAAATTTATAGTGAATTTGTCAATGGATTAGTGAGGTGAGAGTGTTTTTCTCTAATCCCTATGTTTGATTAGAGACAAGAAAAATGGAGGGAATGGATAAAATTGATGATCCAAACTTATTCACAACTATTAATTAACACAAATGTCATCATCAATTTCATGAAACCAGGAACACTGAAACACACAAGCAATTACGATAGAGAAAATATATAACCTGTAAGTGAAAAAAGAATATATATATATATATATAACTTTACTACATCATTCTTTCTCACATGGATGTTTTATTTTATTTTCTTCAATAGTAATTAACATATTTTAATATTTTTTGACAAATCTTGCAATATTTAAGTAAAACATGTCCTTGTTTTTTTTTCTTTTTACTAAACGAACAAAAATTATCATGTATGAAATAAAGAAAAGTTTCATAAAACTTAATATGAGACCTTCGTAAAAATATCAAAAAAAACCTACTTATTCCGCTTGGACTAAATTCATTGACTAATTAAAGCAAATTTTCAAAAAACCAAATCACACATACGGAATAAGATTAAAATGTAAAATATGCCCCATAAAAATTCAAAACATATAGTTTGTGACCCCTAAAAAATAAAATGCATGGTTCATGACCCCTGAAAATATAATTTATATGGTGTGTGGCCTCACCATCCAGGATGGCTCATCCCGGCCCCTCAGCACTCATGGTATTCGGGTTAGACCCGATCGCAGACTAGAATCCTACCTGGCCTAGCAGGAGCATCTTCCAGACAACCCAGCCTCGCGATGTGACTGACCAG
Source organism: Sherardia arvensis (assembly GCA_948330725.1). Classification (NCBI taxonomy): domain Eukaryota; kingdom Viridiplantae; phylum Streptophyta; class Magnoliopsida; order Gentianales; family Rubiaceae; genus Sherardia; species Sherardia arvensis. The sequence continues at coordinate 3,233,317 of OX415238.1, read as the reverse complement.
GCCCCGGTTCCTTTCTATAAATATATACCTCACTAATATCCAAGGAGAGAGGTATGTTCACCAGACACTGTTCACTACAGAGCAATTCTCCCCAACAACTTTCTGATTTAAGCATCGTAGTGGCAGTGGCAGTGGTTACGGATGGGTCTTTTGTTCGGGCTGTGAGCAGAGAAATAATGGATGTACGAGACCCCATGTTTGTGGAAGCAGAAGCACTGAGAGAAGCACTGAGAATGGCGGCATATCTCCAATGGTCCGATGTAGCTATTATGGGAGACTCGTTGAGCCTAATGCAGATCATACATGAAGACTTGGATGCCCCAGAATTATGCCACTCAATCACTGAGGAGATTCGAGCAGAATTTGTGCAACAAGGCCTTAATTTGCCATGCCGGATACCAAGAAACGAAAATACGGATGCCCATATGGTAGCTAGCATAGGGAAAAATAATAGCTCGGATTATGTAGAGTGGAATTATACTCCACAGTTCCTTTTTCAAACGTTGCTGGACGTTTTCCAGCACCTTGAATATGATATACAATTTTCCTTTCATAAAAAATAAAAAAATTATCATGTATGAAATAAAGAAAAGTTTCATAAAACTTAATATGAGACTTTCGTAAAAATATCAAAAAAACCTACTTATTCCGCTTGGACTAAATTCATTAACTAATTAAAGCAAATTTTCAAAAAACCAAATCACACATACGGAATAAGATTAAAGTGTAAAATATGCCCCATAAAAATTCAAAACATATAGTTTGTGACCCCTAAAAATAAAATGCATGGTTTATGACCCTTGAAAATATAATTTGTATGGTGTGTGGCCTCACCATCCAGGATGGCTCATCCCGGCCCCTCAGCACACATGGTATTCGGGTTAGACCCGATCGCAGACTGAACTTGACAGTCCAACAGCTTTGCTATAATAGCAAGTTTTCTCAAATATGGAGAATTTGAGCCTTTTTTGAACTCCAACAGATTCTCCATCCCATTCTCCGTAATAGGAAAATTAAAGAGAGAGAAGGTTTGATTCTCCAAATTTAGAGAATGAGGGAGAAGATTTGGAGAAGCAAAATTCTATGTTACTTGCATTGCTTTTTGTTATTTCATTCATTAATTGTTTCTCTTCAATAATTTTAAATGATAATATCTCAAAATAATTACAATTAAATTTAATCAAAAATACATATTCTAAAAATATGCATAAAGACGATTGTAATAAGATTTCATACGACTATTTTTACATGTACATATCTATTGATATTTAATATTCAAGTATAATCTATTTTTCAATATAAATTTACTAAATTTTAAGTTCATATATATTTATTTTGACGTTTGTTTATAAGTCATAACGTCTAAACTAAAATTTTCTTTTGGCAAACATTTTATTTTAATGATTGAAACAAAATAACTTGTAATAAATAATTAAAAAGAGATGAGTCTAATTATTCATAATACTATTGTAATTCGTAATGTGTTATTTTTATAAAATATATTTTTATAATTTTATATTATGGAGTAAGTAATGTCAAATATGAAATATTATTATAACTTTTATTATACGTTCATTATTTGTTTGTTCATTATTATTTGAACTTATTAAATATATGACTTTAAAAATAGAAGAAAATTGGATAAATATGTAGTATTAAATGTTAGTAATAAATTTTAGGGAATGAAAAATGGAGAAACTGTTGGAGTTGAGGCAAAAAAATATAGGAAATATGAGGTTTTCTTGCCTATTATAGAGAATGTGAATGAAGAAACTGTTGGACTTGCTCTTAGAACACACATTTCCCTAGTTTTCTACACGTGTTCTATCAATTTTAATTCACTTCTATTATTAATTTTAAACACACATGACCCTAGCTAGTTTTCTAAATGGGATGTCTCAATTTTAATTCACTTCTCTTATTAATTCTAACCACTTCTCTTATTAATTTTCTAACCACTTTTCTATTATCGACTAAAAACCCAAACATAGCATATTGAAACGGAAATTAATGAGGATCATGAACTGATGTAACGTTTTATAGCGTAGTATTTTATTATAACAGTAGCTTAAGTAGATTCATAGGTATACAAATATTTTTTTTATATATAAAAAACCGAATATACTTTCATAAAAAATATTGAATGGAGGAGATGGTTTCGCTCTATAGAATAATAATCAAATTCTGCTCTTTCATTAATAACTCAACTCTAGATCTTTATTAATTAAAAAATATCTACATAATAATCTATTTTTCTCGTGAGATGGATGGCTCATTGTACAACTAGCTAGGGTTATAATGAATACAAAAGAAAAAAATGACCATGCATTAGCCACCTTTGAAATGACGTCAGCATAAACCTAATTAATTACCTATAATTTTACCACAGCTTACACTATAAATAGAAGGCCTTTTGCATGAACCAAATCATCAACCCATCCTTAAACCAGAGTTTCCAAGATGAGATCTCTGGATCTTGTTTTCATCTGTTTAGCCCTTGCTTCATGCATTAATCTCAGCTTTGCCCAAAACTCTACCGGAGGCAGCTTCGTCGACGCTCATAACCAAGCCCGTAATCAAGTCGGAGCCGGGCTCCCGGGCTTCACCTGGGACCAGACTCTCGTAAAGTACGCTCAAGCCTACGCGAATCGGGTTCGAAATGCGAACTCGTGTAACAATCTGGTGCACTCTAGAGGCCGTTACGGAGAAAATCTAGCCTACGGTTTTCGGGACATGACCGGGCGGCGGGCGGTGTCGATGTGGGTCGGGGAGAAAGCCGACTATAACTACCAGGCCAACACGTGCGCTGCAGGAAAGGCCTGCGGACACTACACCCAAGTTGTGTGGAGGAAGTCGGTTCGTTTGGGTTGCGCTAAGGTTCAGTGTGCCGATGGTTGGGTCTACGTTATCTGCAACTACGATCCCCCGGGTAACATTAAAGGCCAGCGCCCGTACTAAGATGTGGTTGATCAATGATATCGTGATCACGTTAAGAACTGAATAAAACCATATAAATAAAGCTTGTGTAAGCTATCTGATGATATATTATAACCAATTGGAGGAATATAATATAATGTTTTTCTTTTCTTTTCTGAATGTAACAATATCATGATGAATATATGACGTTTTGTGATGGAACCGCTTTTGTTTACAAAATTAAGTATGATTATTGCTAGCGCTCTAATTAATTAAGAAGGATAAGAGAAATGAAGAGAAGCATGTGGAATTATTCATTATATTCTCTACTGCATTGCATAAGAAATACAATATTAAAGTACAAATTATGTGAACTAAAACAACCTTGTGCGGCGGCTTAATGATAAACAAACAATTAAAATAATAACTATATATATTCAACTAAAACTACGAACAATCATACTATTTATTCTAAGATGGCTGCGCCATGCGATGCATGGTGTTCGTAATTATTAATTACGAATAGTAACCTTTATCACATATATTAATAAATTTAATTAACTACATATTATATGGGTTTTAGAATAGTATGCGGCTTGATTTGTATCCCTGGTTTATGTTGCATGAAAGCTGAAGGTCCATATTCAAAATTTTAAAACATTTAGTCAATTTTACAACTTCTAAAAATTTCAACAAACCCATTTCATGCACAATTTTCATTTGTCAAACACCCAATTTAAATGTATATAACATCAAAGAGGAATTAATTATCTCTTTCAAAAATTTCAACAAAACATTCTAAACCATAAATCTATTAATTATTGCGATGAGTAACTTTCAACAACTCAACAACAATATAAACAAAATTTTGTGCTTGAAATTAGGCTTTGACTTTGGAAAAAGATACAAGCTCCTTGGTACCAGTTGCATAGTCGTCAACAACTGCATAAAACTCAGTCGGAGTTGCATTATCATAAACCATAACATTCAACATGTATGTCATTTTTGAATTATCGACTTTTCCGGCACCATCAATATTAGCCACATGCCAGAATGCGAGACCTTGCTTCGTCTTCCTGTTGTTTTCATCGACGGCGAACTTCCCGAGGGCCACTATTTTTGGATCGGAGGGGTATAGGGCGCCGCCCTTCTGTTGAGCCGTGGACACGTGGAGAAGCGAGAGAAAGATCACGAGCGACGCTAGGGTTGCGAAGATGAGCTTCGAGCTTGCAATTTTTTTTTTTCTGAAAATATTTGGGTGAATATTTAAGGATGGTATATATGTTGGAAATTTATAGTGAATTTGTCAATGGATTAGTGAGGTGAGAGTGTTTTTCTCTAATCCCTATGTTTGATTAGAGACAAGAAAAATGGAGGGAATGGATAAAATTGATGATCCAAACTTATTCACAACTATTAATTAACACAAATGTCATCATCAATTTCATGAAACCAGGAACACTGAAACACACAAGCAATTACGATAGAGAAAATATATAACCTGTAAGTGAAAAAAGAATATATATATATATATATATAACTTTACTACATCATTCTTTCTCACATGGATGTTTTATTTTATTTTCTTCAATAGTAATTAACATATTTTAATATTTTTTGACAAATCTTGCAACATTTAAGTAAAACATGTCCTTGTTTATTTTTCTTTTTACTAAACGAACAAAAATTATCATGTATGAAATAAAGAAAAGTTTCATAAAACTTAATATGAGACCTTCGTAAAAATATCAAAAAAAACCTACTTATTCCGCTTGTACTAAATTCATTGACTAATTAAAGCAAATTTTCAAAAAACCAAATCACACATACGGAATAAGATTAAAATGTAAAATATGCCCCATAAAAATTCAAAACATATAGTTTGTGACCCCTAAAAAATAAAATGCATGGTTCATGACCCCTGAAAATATAATTTATATGGTGTGTGGCCTCACCATCCAGGATGGCTCATCCCGGCCCCTCAGCACTCATGGTATTCGGGTTAGACCCGATCGCAGACTAGAATCCTACCTGGCCTAGCAGGAGCATCTTCCAGACAACCCAGCCTCGCGATGTGACTGACCAGGCCCCGGTTCCTTTCTATAAATATATACCTCACTAATATCCAAGGAGAGAGGTATGTTCACCAGACACTGTTCACTACAGAGCAATTCTCCCCAACAACTTTCTGATTTAAGCATCGTAGTGGCAGTGGCAGTGGTTACGGATGGGTCTTTTGTTCGGGCTGTGAGCAGAGAAATAATGGATGTACGAGACCCCATGTTTGTGGAAGCAGAAGCACTGAGAGAAGCACTGAGAATGGCGGCATATCTCCAATGGTCCGATGTAGCTATTATGGGAGACTCGTTGAGCCTAATGCAGATCATACATGAAGACTTGGATGCCCCAGAATTATGCCACTCAATCACTGAGGAGATTCGAGCAGAATTTGTGCAACAAGGCCTTAATTTGCCATGCTGGATACCAAGAAACGAAAATACGGATGCCCATATGGTAGCTAGCATAGGGAAAAATAATAGCTCGGATTATGTAGAGTGGAATTATACTCCACAGTTCCTTTTTTCAAACGTTGCTGGACGTTTTCCAGCACCTTGAATATGATATACAATTTTCCTTTCATAAAAAATAAAAAAATTATCATGTATGAAATAAAGAAAAGTTTCATAAAACTTAATATGAGACTTTCGTAAAAATATCAAAAAAACCTACTTATTCCGCTTGGACTAAATTCATTAACTAATTAAAGCAAATTTTCAAAAAACCAAATCACACATACGGAATAAGATTAAAGTGTAAAATATGCCCCATAAAAATTCAAAACATATAGTTTGTGACCCCTAAAAATAAAATGCATGGTTTATGACCCTTGAAAATATAATTTGTATGTTGTGTGGCCTCACCATCCAGGATGGCTCATCCCGGCCCCTCAGCACACATGGTATTTGGGTTAGACCCGATCGCAGACTGAACTTGACAGTCCAACAGCTTTGCTATAATAGCAAGTTTTCTCAAATATGGAGAATTTGAGCCTTTTTTGAACTCCAACAGATTCTCCATCCCATTCTCCGTAATAGGAAAATTAAAGAGAGAGAAGGTTTGATTCTCCAAATTTAGAGAATGAGGGAGAAGATTTGGAGAAGCAAAATTCTATGTTACTTGCATTGCTTTTTGTTATTTCATTCATTAATTGTTTCTCTTCAATAATTTTAAATGATAATATCTCAAAATAATTACAATTAAATTTAATCAAAAATACATATTCTAAAAATATGCATAAAGACGATTGTCATAAGATTTCATATGACTATTTTTACATGTACATATCTATTGATATTTAATATTCAAGTATAATCTATTTTTCAATATAAATTTACTAAATTTTAAGTTCATATATATTTATTTTGACGTTTGTTTATAAGTCATAACGTCTAAACTAAAATTTTCTTTTGGCAAACATTTTATTTTAATGATTGAAACAAAATAACTTGTAATAAATAATTAAAAAGAGATGAGTCTAATTATTCATAATACTATTGTAATTCGTAATGTGTTATTTTTATAAAATATATTTTTATAATTTTATATTATGGAGTAAGTAATGTCAAATATGAAATATTATTATAACTTTTATTATACGTTCATTATTTGTTTGTTCATTATTATTTGAACTTATTAAATATATGACTTTAAAAATAGAAGAAAATTGGATAAATATGTAGTATTAAATGTTAGTAATAAATTTTAGGGAATGAAAAATGGAGAAACTGTTGGAGTTGAGGCAAAAAAATATAGGAAATATGAGGTTTTCTTGCCTATTATAGAGAATGTGAATGAAGAAACTGTTGGACTTGCTCTTAGAACACACATTTCCCTAGTTTTCTACACGTGTTCTATCAATTTTAATTCACTTCTATAATTAATTTTAAACACACATGACCCTAGCTAGTTTTCTAAATGGGATGTCTCAATTTTAATTCACTTCTCTTAATAATTCTAACCACTTCTCTTATTAATTTTCTAACCACTTTTCTATTATCGACTAAAAACCCAAACATAGCATATTGAAACGGAAATTAATGAGGATCATGAACTGATGTAACGTTTTATAGCGTAGTATTTTATTATAACAGTAGCTTAAGTAGATTCATAGGTATACAAATATTTTTTTTATATATAAAAAACCGAATATACTTTCATAAAAAATATTGAATGGAGGAGATGGTTTCGCTCTATAGAATAATAATCAAATTCTGCTCTTTCATTAATAACTCAACTCTAGATCTTTATTAATTAAAAAATATCTACATAATAATCTATTTTTCTCGTGAGATGGATGGCTCATTGTACAACTAGCTAGGGTTATAATGAATACAAAAGAAAAAAATGACCATGCATTAGCCACCTTTGAAATGACGTCAGCATAAACCTAATTTATTATCTATAATTTTACCACAGCTTACACTATAAATAGAAGGCCTTTTGCATGAACCAAATCATCAACCCATCCTTAAACCAGAGTTTCCAAGATGAGATCTCTGGATCTTGTTTTCATCTGTTTAGCCCTTGTTTCATGCATTAATCTCAGCTTTGCCCAAAACTCTACCGGAGGCAGCTTCGTCGACGCTCATAACCAAGCCCGTAATCAAGTCGGAGCCGGGCTCCCGGGCTTCACCTGGGACCAGACTCTCGTAAAGTATGCTCAAGCCTACGCGAATCGGGTTCGAAATGCGAACTCGTGTAACAATCTGGTGCACTCTAGAGGCCGTTACGGAGAAAATCTAGCCTACGGTTTTCGGGACATGACCGAGCGGCGGGCGGTGTCGATGTGGGTCGGGGAGAAAGCCGACTATAACTACCAGGCCAACACGTGCGCTGCAGGAAAGGCCTGCGGACACTACACCCAAGTTGTGTGGAGGAAGTCGGTTCGTTTGGGTTGCGCTAAGGTTCAGTGTGCCGATGGTTGGGTCTACGTTATCTGCAACTACGATCCCCCGGGTAACATTAAAGGCCAGCGCCCGTACTAAGATGTGGTTGATCAATGATATCGTGATCACGTTAAGAACTGAATAAAACCATATAAATAAAGCTTGTGTAAGCTATCTGATGATATATTATAACCAATTGGAGGAATATAATATAATGTTTTTCTTTTCTTTTCTGAATGTAACAATATCATGATGAATATATGACGTTTTGTGATGGAACCGCTTTTGTTTACAAAATTAAGTATGATTATTGCTAGCGCTCTAATTAATTAAGAAGGATAAGAGAAATGAAGAGAAGCATGTGGGAATGTGTATTGACTTCACAGATCTAAACAAATGCTGTCCGAAAGATAGCTATCCGCTCCCCTCCATCGATCAGCTGGTCGAGGCTATTACTGGTTACCAAGTGTTGGCATTCTTTGATGCGCACCGAGGGTACCACCAGATTACGATGGCCAAGGATGACCGCCCCAAAACATCTTTTATCACTGACTTTGGTACCTTTTGTTACGGGAAAATGCCTTTCGGACTGAAAAACGCAGGTGCAACATACCAAAGGATGGCGGATAAGCTGTTTCGGAACCAGATGGGACGGAACCTGGAGGTCTATGTGGATGACATGGTGGTCAAGAGCCGGACGTACGAGTCTTTTTTGTCCGACCTCCGGGAGATGTTCGACGTGCTCCGGACGGCGAATCTCAAGCTCAGCCCAGGAAAAAGTACCATCGGAGTAGGAGCAGGGAAGTTTCTTGGCTACATGGTGTCGGCTCGAGGAATCGACGTCAACCCGGAGAAGATATCGGCCCTTATGGAGATGCCTCCTCCGAGGGGGGTGAAGGACGTACAAAAACTGACCGGGTCGCTAGCCGCTTTGAGCCGATTTCTCGCTCGGGGGGCTGAGAAGCAGCTCCCGTTCTTTAACATACTCCGGAGAGCCAAGCCTTTCGAGTGGACCGAGGCATGTGACCAAGCGTTCACGGATCTCAAGGCTCATCTAGCAAGCCTCCCTACCCTTTCCAAGCCGTTGCCCGGAGAAGAGCTTTTCCTCTACATAGCAGCAACGGAACACGCTATAAGTTCTGCTCTGGTCCGAGAAGACGGAAAGGTACAGCGTCCGGTTTACTTTGTGAGCAGGGCACTCCAAGGTCCGGAAACAAGGTATACCGCTTTGGAAAGGCTGATATTGGCATTGGTCCATGCTTCTCGGCGCCTCCGACCATATTTCCAAGGCCACTCGATCACGGTACTGACGAATCATCCGTTGAGACAGATCATGCTGAAGCCGGAAGCCTCGGGACGGATGATGAAGTGGGCAGTTGAGCTTGGAGAGCACGAGATCAAGTACCATCCCCGGAAGGCTATTAAGGGGCAAGCCCTGGCGGACTTTTTGGTAGAAATGACTGAACCTTCAGGAGAGCCGTCCGGATCGGAACCACCCTCTGACAAATGGAAGTTGCATGTGGACGGATCGTCGCATGCTAACGGGGGCGGGGCTGGTGTCCTGCTTACTAGCCCGCAAGGAAGGGAGTACAGGTATGCTATCCAGTTCGCTTTCCGGGCAACTAACAATGAGGCAGAGTATGAGGCACTTCTGGCCGGACTTCGACTGGCGTTGGAGATAGGGGTCACGGACGTTGAGGTGTACAGCGATTCTCAGATTGTGGTTCAGCAGGTGAATGGAGAATATGAGGCAAAGGAGCGGAGTTTGCAGAAGTACCTTGAGGCGGTTAAGCCATTACTGGTCAAGTTCCGTGGCGTTACCATAACACAGATCCCTCGCGAGGACAACGGTAAGGCGGACGCTTTGAGCAAATTTGCTTCTTCTGAGATCAAGCCAGACGCGGAGAGCAACCTAATGATGGAGACCCTATCCGCCCGGAGTTACGACGTCCCGCTAGTGGCAGCAGTGGAGGTGCAAAAGGAGTCATGGATGGCCCCCTTCTTCGACTATTTGCAGCACGGAAAGCTCCCGGAAGACAAGGCACTGGCACGGAAAATCCGACAGAAGGCACCGCACTACACCATAGTTGATGGAACCCTGCTTAGACAAGGATATCTCCAACCGTGGTTAAGATGCGTAGACTCGGATGAGGCAGCCCGGATTGTGAAGGAGATGCATGAAGGACCGAATGGCAGTCACCAAGGAGCCCGGACCATAGCGAGAAAAATAATGTGCACGGGTTACTACTGGCCGACCCTATTTGAGGAAGCGCAGAAGTACGTCCGCTCCTGCGTTCAGTGCCAAAGGTTTGCCCCCCTCATTCATGTTCCGCAAGAAGAAAGGGTCGGGATCACCGGCTCGTGGCCTTTTGATAGATGGGGCATTGATCTGGTCGGGCCTTTCCCCTCCGCCCCGGGAGGATTCAAGTACCTGATAGTAGCAATCGACTACTTCAGCAAGTGGGTGGAGGCTGAACCCCTTACAAACATCCGTGGCAGCACTTGCGTCAAGTTTTGTTGGAAGAACATTATCTGCCGCTACGGAATCCCGAAGTACATTGTCACGGATAACGGAGCTCAGTTTGAAAATGACCCGTTTCGATCTTGGTGCAAGGAGTACGGAATCACGCAGCGGCTCACATCCGTTTACCACCCGCAGGCCAACGGTCAAGTGGAAGTTACCAACCGGACAGTGGTGAATGGGCTGAAGACTCGCTTACAGGGGGCACGAGGTAACTGGGTCGATGAGCTGCCAAGCGTTCTTTGGGCATACAGGACGACCGAAGGATCCGCCACGGGCCAGTCGCCGTACAGTTTGGTATACGGGGCGGAGGCAGTCATACCAGCCGAAGTGGGAGTCCCCAGCCTCCGGACCCTAACTTGGGATGAAGACCAAGCTGGACGGAGCTCTCCGCTCGGATCAAGCAGGCTGCTGGATTTGGACCTCCTGGAGGAAAAACGAGAGCAGGCAGCACTGCATGAGGCCAAGGTGAAGGAGCGGATGAAGCGTTACCACGACAAGCGTGTCAGGAAGGAATCATTCGTCCCCGGAGATTGGGTGATGAGGAGGAATGATAAAAGTCTGAAGGAGGCCACTGGCAAACTGGCACCAAACTGGGAAGGTCCGTACCAAGTCACAGCCTCATATCCGGGTGGGAGTTACGAGCTGGCGGATCAGTCCGGACGTGTAATCCCCAGAAGGTGGAACATCACCAACTTGCGAAGGTTTTACGGAGCATCCTGAGTAGGTATGCTTTCCGATAGAGTTCTTTAAACTGTTTTATTTTCAACAAGTATGTAGTTCCGGGTCCTCTGGCTAGGGTTGAGCCTAGGATTCCGTTCCGATCTATTTACTATGTACTTGTCTCCGGCCGCATTTAGACAAAGGGTATGTCTAGCCGGAGTACGATTATTTGAATGAAGAGTTGTTAAATTTTATTTTACTATGTACTATTTTTCAATTCCGCACAATTAGAATCCTCCGGATCGTTTGGACAAACGGACGGAGTGAGCAAAGTCGAATAAATAAAGTCCTCCGAAGTGTTTGAATAAACCAACGGAGGTGAGCAAAACAAAAGGATAAAAATGGTTTGATCAGACAACAAGGAAAAGCGCTTGAATAAGCTATCTCGACATACAAAGAAATTACATTGGAATAAATGATACATTGGTACAATCTGCTACGTCCGGACGGACGCAGAAACAAAAGAAAAATAAAACCTATCTATTAGGCCACGGTATATCCCAATCGATAGGAGGAGAGGTGGGCTCCGGAGTAGGAGGTTCCGGAGTAGGAGGTAACATAGCTCCGTTCTCTGGAGATGGAGGCCTTGCGTCTGGAACCCTTTCCTGATTCAGGGCAGTAGGAGTCTGCTCTGGAGTGTTGTCCTCAAGATCGTGGACCTCATTCTCACTGCTTTGAGCCACTGGTCCTCGATACGGAAAGGGAGGAATGGGCGGAAGTTCCGATGGACCAGCTCCATCCGGATCAGAGCCAAAGATCTCGTCAGAGTCAGACTCGGAGGACTGCATGGTCTCCTTTGTGGCTTTGGCCTTTCCTTTACCCTTGACCGGAGGTCCAGCTCGAGACGGACGGAAGGGGTTCTGGCTCGGATATCGCGAAGGAGAGCGAATCCGGACGGGGACTTGGGGACGGCGAGCTGGTTGGATGCTTCTTCCCCTTCCCCTTGCCGCCTGTTGGGCACCCCTCCCCCTTCCCCGTGCTGACTGCTTCGCCATTCGGTTAAGGACAGAGTTGAGGCCTCGACTGTTCCCGCCACGAGAATTCTGACTCGCCCGGACACGAGTATTCTGTTGCCCCCGGAGACGAGCCTGACGTCGCCTCGCCAACTCGGCTAGTTCCCTAATGATGAAGGGACGAATGACGGAGGCATCTTGACGGAGCCGCTCTACGCGACGGGCAGACTCTTCCGGATCAACAGAAACCTGGATGCCAGTATACCTTTCGAAGGTGAAGTCTATCGCCACCTGGCTCGGAATCAGGGTCAGCGAGGGAGGGAGAGAACTGCCAGCATGCATCCGCTTCCACCACTCAACGGCCTCCTCGAACGCAGGACGATACGGAGACTCCCGATCGTTCCACCCCAACTTGAACATCCGGACGATCAAAGCACTGACGTCACGAGGGAAGTTGCGGTATATGGTCGGTGTGACGAGTCCGAGGCGGAGTCCGGTCAGATGGTATGAGAGCTGCAGGGTCATCAGATTCTCTCGGAGGACCATCACCCGGCCGGCAAGCACTTCATTTTCTTCTTCCAGCTTCAGATAATCTCGTTGAAAATCCGTCCGGCTGGCCAGCCACTTCAACTTCTCGGCATAGAACGGAAGCAAGGACCAGACTAAATCCAACTCGGTTTTTAGCTTGGCCTTGTAGTCTTCATGCTCCGCTTGCAGCATGGAGATCGTCTCGTCCGCATCACTGGTCGCGCTGATCCGCTCGCGAGCAAAATCCCGGCATTGGGACAGAGTACCGAACTCCTCCGATATCTCCCGGAGGCAAGTGGCCAGAGACGGAATGTCTTTGAACTCTTCTATTAGAGGCCCCATTCCGGAGCGGATAAAAAGTTCACGAGTCCGCTCTCCACCCATCGTCCACCCGAAAAGTTCAGACTCCAACTCCGCGCATCTGGAGCACGGAGGGCTTGTTGAATGAGAACTGGCTGGTGAAGTACGGACATCCGCATCTCTGCTTCGGAGCACCGGACCGGAATCTTTGGGCTGCGGACAAGCACGGACATGAGAAGAATAGACAAACAATATAAAGAAAATAAACACACAAGTAGAAGGAAACTCGTTTTATAAATAGAAGAGAATTACATCGTTCGGAGGGTTGTCATCCCCATCCGAGTCGTCGCTACCATCCTTCCTACACTAAATAAAGCAAAATTAGAACTAGGAAGGAGGTAACTACAAAAGAAAAAGGACTAGGAAGTTATTCTACATCAGTCTCCTCGCTGTCCGTGCCACCGGGCTGACGACCATCCCCGTCTCCTCCACCTTCGCCCTGATCGGTATCTTCGTCAACGGAGGGATACATCTTCAAGACCTCAAGATATTTGGGCTTGGCAGGGGATTCCGGACGGATGCTCTCTTCAGGCGGGGGTACAGCAATACTTAGATCCACCAGCCCCTCGCCATAGGCGCGGATGGCCCCAGCCGACACCGGCTCTTCAACATTCTCCTCGAAGATGCCCAGCACGGAGGGATTCATCTTCTCAACTCCGCCCCGGTAGAATTGATCCACATCGAAGTTGTACTGATGGGCGGCTGTTGGTTTGTAATAGCACTTGGAGAACCGCTCCCTCTTAGGCTCCGGGACCCAACCCTTCATGCTCTGGTAGACTTGATGGGCGGAAATCTGGTTGGAGGAGCGGAGAAGGCCAGTCAGGCTGCTCTCAAAAGCCTGGCTCCGGAGTACCTTATCGGTGAAGGCAACACACATTTCTCGCTGGGCGGACGGAGAGACCAAACTCTCCAGCTCCTTGATCCGGGCATCCGCCTCGGCAGCTCGGATCTCCGACGCCTCGAGCTGGCGACGGAGAACCCCATTGGCCCTCTCAAGTGCGCTCCGCTTCTGAGCTTGCCTTGTTTGCTGAACATGAAAGGCCTTGTTGATGGCCTCGGACACCCCCGGCTGAGCGATTAAATAAGCGGCGAAGTCCTAAAGAAAGAAAACAATGAGACTCTGAACAAAACGAGAAAGCCGAAACGGAAAAGGAAATGTCACTTACCCTGCTAGTATCGCCCCGGCTGCTGCTGTGAGTGTGCTCCGGGTGTGTGCTGTCGGGATCGATCGCCAGTTTCCTCCCATCCCCCTGATGATCACCAGCGCGGGAATGCTCACTTTGCTCTGGGATTCTAGGAGATTTAGGAATCCGGAGCTTTGCGCGCTTGCGGGAACGGGAGGACTCCCCTCCCTCCTCATCGGAAGAAGACGGAACACGGATTTAAGTTCTGCTCTGGTCCGAGAAGACGGAAAGGTACAGCGTCCGGTTTACTTTGTGAGCAGGGCACTCCAAGGTCCGGAAACAAGGTATACCGCTTTGGAAAGGCTGATATTGGCATTGGTCCATGCTTCTCGGCGTTCGGCCCTATTCCCGGCCGAATCCGCGGTGGTGTGAATGGTCGCTCCTCCCGCCTTCTTATCCGCCTTCTTGGGCACGGTTTCATCCTCCCTGTTGGCCGCGGCCTCCCTACCCTTCCGAACCGAGGCTTCCTTTTCCTTGACGGACGCCTCCCCCGCCTTCTTATTCGCGGTCTCCTTCTCTTTGATGAGCGCATCTTCTTGAGCGCGCTTCCTCTTCTTCTCCGTCTCGGATTGCTTGTCTGTCGGTATTTTCATGCCGGTTACCGAACCGGTTGGTGGATTTTCCGCCTTGTTGGTTATCTTGGGTTGGCGTCCGGACGGATCAACGCCATTCCCTATCTCCGGATAAACTAGCAACACCCGAAACGGATTAGAAGAAAGCGAGAAAAGCATAAGGTAAAACAGAAGATACCAAAGCAACTTACTTGATGGATCCCGGGGGACATAGAAGCGACACTTCACGAACACCTCCGGCTCGTATGCCCTCAAAGGAAAAACGTACTTCCCTCCTTTCCAGAACGGATCTAGGTCGATCTGATTGGCGGCCAGTTTGGCGATGTTCTCCTCCTGCACCTCCGGACAGAACACCGTCTTTTCCTCCTTCTTGGCAGTGTGACCCCAGACCGGGCACGGATACTTGTCAAGGTCGAAGATGAAATAATGTTTCTGCCAATTGGAGTAGCTATCGCGCCGACCCTTGCTCGGATCCTTTACCCCCTTCCGCCTCTGGAAAGTGAAAATCCCCTCATCTTTAGTGCCCTCCAAGTGGTAGAAGGCCCGGAACAAATCTAAACATGGCGTCACCCCGCATCTGTAACAATTCAAGAGAAACGCCCGGACTACGGCAACTCCGTTCGGTTGTAGTTGGGCCGGAGAGATGCCGAAATGATGAAAGATGGCGGAGTAAAGGGGGGAAAGTGGGAAGGTTATCCCATAAAGAAAATGGCTCCGGGGGATGGCTGCAACAGTGGTAACGTCGCCCGGAAATGAGCTCAGTTTGGCATCGACGGCGAGCGGAACCACCATCGCCTCCACCAACTCCCTTACCGCCGGGGTGATATCGACATCATCACCCTCATCGGGATCGCCAACCTCCGGCTCCGGATTTAGACCGATCTCCACTTCCCCACCAGACAAACCGGCGAGCTGTTTGTTATCTTCATTTTCCATTGTATGCGAAGGGTGAAGAGCGCTAACGTGCTTGTCCAAAGAAATGAAAAGAGAATATAGCGCAGAGGGGAAAACAGAGAAGAAATGCAAAGAGTGAAAAATTGAGAGTGAAAGGGATGGTCCAGTATTTATAAGAAGAGAAGTCGCATAAAAGCAGGACCGAGTCCCAAGGCAACATGATTGCCTTTTTTGAAAAAAAGGGTGAACAGAGAATTTCTCGATTAGACAGCTCATTTATGACGGTATAACACGCCTCATAAATGCGCCCATAAACACGCGCGCAGGAAACCCAAGCGCCGAGCGCGTGTTCTAACGCACCGCGCACAATCCAGATATAGAGATCCGGGTCGGATCGCATGCCTCCGGGCGGATCCCGATGATTAGATTAGACGTGAAGAGACACGGGACCCCTCTCCCGGACGAGACCTTCGGACGGATCCCATGTCTCGGGGGGCTAGTGGTGATGGGGGCTTTGGCCCATATCTAGGCTCCGGCGCAGAGAGTAGTCCGGTCCACATGACGTCAGCTAGAATGGCGTTATCCGGTCCACTGCCTCTGGGCTTGAGGCTGACCACTCACACCTATAAATACAGCTTTGGACTTGTGGAGAAAGGTATGTTCTATCAGATAAAAACTCTCTCAATATATCTTTATTCTCTCTCCTATTCAAAGGCCCCTCTTTCATCATCACGCCGGAGTAGCTATCCTCGGGATACTCCGGGGCGTTGTTTTGCAGGGTTTTAGGTGAGAGCGCGCGGAGCACGGACAAAAGTCTGATCCGGACCGGGACTGGAAGCTGGTAGCATCATTATATACATTTAAATTGGGTGTTTGACAAATGAAAATTGTGCATGAAATGGGTTTGTTGAAATTTTTAGAAGTTGTAAAATTGACTAAATGTTTTAAAATTTTGAATATGGACCTTCAGCTTTCATGCAACATAAACCAGGGATACAAATCAAGCCGCATACTATTCTAAAACCCATATAATATGTAGTTAATTAAATTTATTAATATATGTGATAAAGGTTACTATTCGTAATTAATAATTACGAACACCATGCATCGCATGGCGCAGCAATCTTAGAATAAATAGTATGATTGTTCGTAGTTTTAGTTGAATATATATAGTTATTATTTTAATTGTTTGTTTATCATTAAGCCGCCGCACAAGGTTGTTTTAGTTCACATAATTTGTACTTTAATATTGTATTTCTTATGCAATGCAGTAGAGAATATAATGAATAATTCCACATGCTTCTCTTCATTTCTCTTATCCTTCTTAATTAATTAGAGCGCTAGCAATAATCATACTTAATTTTGTAAACAAAAGCGGTTCCATCACAAAACGTCATATATTCATCATGATATTGTTACATTCAGAAAAGAAAAGAAAAACATTATATTATATTCCTCCAATTGGTTATAATATATCATCAGATAGCTTACACAAGCTTTATTTATATGGTTTTATTCAGTTCTTAACGTGATCACGATATCATTGATCAACCACATCTTAGTACGGGCGCTGGCCTTTAATGTTACCTGGGGGATCGTAGTTGCAGATAACGTAGACCCAACCATCGGCACACTGAACCTTAGCGCAACCCAAACGAACCGACTTCCTCCACACAACTTGGGTGTAGTGTCCGCAGGCCTTTCCTGCAGCGCACGTGTTGGCCTGGTAGTTATAGTCGGCTTTCTCCCCGACCCACATCGACACCGCCCGCCGCCCGGTCATGTCCCGAAAACTGTAGGCTAGATTTTCTCCGTAACGGCCTCTAGAGTGCACCAGATTGTTACACGAGTTCGCATTTCGAACCCGATTTGCGTAGGCTTGAGCGTACTTTACGAGAGTCTGGTCCCAGGTGAAGCCCGGGAGCCCGGCTCCGACTTGATTACGGGCTTGGTTATGAGCGTCGACGAAGCTGCCTCCGGTAGAGTTTTGGGCAAAGCTGAGATTAATGCATGAAGCAAGGGCTAAACAGATGAAAACAAGATCCAGAGATCTCATCTTGGAAACTCTGGTTTAAGGATGGGTTGATGATTTGGTTCATGCAAAAGGCCTTCTATTTATAGTGTAAGCTGTGGTAAAATTATAGGTAATTAATTAGGTTTATGCTGACGTCATTTCAAAGGTGGCTAATGCATGGTCATTTTTTTCTTTTGTATTCATTATAACCCTAGCTAGTTGTACAATGAGCCATCCATCTCACGAGAAAAATAGATTATTATGTAGATATTTTTTAATTAATAAAGATCTAGAGTTGAGTTATTAATGAAAGAGCAGAATTTGATTATTATTCTATAGAGCGAAACCATCTCCTCCATTCAATATTTTTTATGAAAGTATATTCGGTTTTTTATATATATAAAAAATATTTGTATACCTATGAATCTACTTAAGCTACTGTTATAATAAAATACTACGCTATAAAACGTTACATCAGTTCATGATCCTCATTAATTTCCGTTTCAATATGCTATGTTTGGGTTTTTAGTCGATAATAGAAAAGTGGTTAGAAAATTAATAAGAGAAGTGGTTAGAATTAATAAGAGAAGTGAATTAAAATTGAGACATCCCATTTAGAAAACTAGCTAGGGTCATGTGTGTTTAAAATTAATAATAGAAGTGAATTAAAATTGATAGAACACGTGTAGAAAACTAGGGAAATGTGTGTTCTAAGAGCAAGTCCAACAGTTTCTTCATTCACATTCTCTATAATAGGCAAGAAAACCTCATATTTCCTATATTTTTTTGCCTCAACTCCAACAGTTTCTCCATTTTTCATTCCCTAAAATTTATTACTAACATTTAATACTACATATTTATCCAATTTTCTTCTATTTTTAAAGTCATATATTTAATAAGTTCAAATAATAATGAACAAACAAATAATGAACGTATAATAAAAGTTATAATAATATTTCATATTTGACATTACTTACTCCATAATATAAAATTATAAAAATATATTTTATAAAAATAACACATTACGAATTACAATAGTATTATGAATAATTAGACTCATCTCTTTTTAATTATTTATTACAAGTTATTTTGTTTCAATCATTAAAATAAAATGTTTGCCAAAAGAAAATTTTAGTTTAGACGTTATGACTTATAAACAAACGTCAAAATAAATATATATGAACTTAAAATTTAGTAAATTTATATTGAAAAATAGATTATACTTGAATATTAAATATCAATAGATATGTACATGTAAAAATAGTCATATGAAATCTTATTACAATCGTCTTTATGCATATTTTTAGAATATGTATTTTTGATTAAATTTTATTGTAATTATTTTGAGATATTATCATTTAAAATTATTGAAGAGAAACAATTAATGAATGAAATAACAAAAAGCAATGCAAGTAACATAGAATTTTGCTTCTCCAAATCTTCTCCCTCATTCTCTAAATTTGGAGAATCAAACCTTCTCTCTCTTTAATTTTCCTATTACGGAGAATGGGATGGAGAATCTGTTGGAGTTCAAAAAAGGCTCAAATTCTCCATATTTGAGAAAACTTGCTATTATAGCAAAGCTGTTGGACTGTCAAGTTCAGTCTGCGATCGGGTCTAACCCGAATACCATGTGTGCTGAGGGGCCGGGATGAGCCATCCTGGATGGTGAGGCCACACACCATACAAATTATATTTTCAAGGGTCATAAACCATGCATTTTATTTTTAGGGGTCACAAACTATATGTTTTGAATTTTTATGGGGCATATTTTACACTTTAATCTTATTCCGTATGTGTGATTTGGTTTTTTGAAAATTTGCTTTAATTAGTTAATGAATTTAGTCCAAGCGGAATAAGTAGGTTTTTTTGATATTTTTACGAAAGTCTCATATTAAGTTTTATGAAACTTTTCTTTATTTCATACATGATAATTTTTTTTTTTTTTATGAAAGGAAAATTGTATATCATATTCAAGGTGCTGGAAAACGTCCAGCAACGTTTGAAAAAAGGAACTGTGGAGTATAATTCCACTCTACATAATCCGAGCTATTATTTTTCCCTATGCTAGCTACCATATGGGCATCCGTATTTTCGTTTCTTGGTATCCAGCATGGCAAATTAAGGCCTTGTTGCACAAATTCTGCTCGAATCTCCTCAGTGATTGAGTGGCATAATTCTGGGGCATCCAAGTCTTCATGTATGATCTGCATTAGGCTCAACGAGTCTCCCATAATAGCTACATCGGACCATTGGAGATATGCCGCCATTCTCAGTGCTTCTCTCAGTGCTTCTGCTTCCACAAACATGGGGTCTCGTACATCCATTATTTCTCTGCTCACAGCCCGAACAAAAGACCCATCCGTAACCACTGCCACTGCCACTACGATGCTTAAATCAGAAAGTTGTTGGGGAGAATTGCTCTGTAGTGAACAGTGTCTGGTGAACATACCTCTCTCCTTGGATATTAGTGAGGTATATATTTATAGAAAGGAACCGGGGCCTGGTCAGTCACATCGCGAGGCTGGGTTGTCTGGAAGATGCTCCTGCTAGACCAGGTAGGATTCTAGTCTGCGATCGGGTCTAACCCGAATACCATGAGTGCTGAGGGGCCGGGATGAGCCATCCTGGATGGTGAGGCCACACACCATATAAATTATATTTTCAGGGGTCATGAACCATGCATTTTATTTTTTAGGGGTCACAAACTATATGTTTTGAATTTTTATGGGGCATATTTTACACTTTAATCTTATTCCGTATGTGTGATTTGGTTTTTTGAAAATTTGCTTTAATTAGTCAATGAATTTAGTCCAAGCGGAATAAGTAGGTTTTTTTTGATATTTTTACGAAGGTCTCATATTAAGTTTTATGAAACTTTTCTTTATTTCATACATGATAATTTTTGTTCGTTTAGTAAAAAGAAAAAAAAACAAGGACATGTTTTACTTAAATGTTGCAAGATTTGTCAAAAAATATTAAAATATGTTAATTACTATTGAAGAAAATAAAATAAAACATCCATGTGAGAAAGAATGATGTAGTAAAGTTATATATATATATATATATATTCTTTTTTCACTTACAAGTTATATATTTTCTCTATCGTAATTGCTTGTGTGTTTCAGTGTTCCTGGTTTCATGAAATTGATGATGACATTTGTGTTAATTAATAGTTCTGAATAAGTTTGGATCATTAATTTTATCCATTCCCTCCATTTTTCTTGTGTCTAATCAAACATAGGCATTAGAGAAAAACACTCTCACCTCACTAATCCATTGACAAATTCACTATAAATTTCCAACATATATACCATCCTTAAATATTCACTCAAATATTTTCAGGAAAAAAAAACAAAAATGGCAAGCTCGAAACTCATCTTCGCAACCCTAGCGTCGCTCGTGATCTTTCTCTCGCTTCTCCACGTGTCCACGGCTAAACAGAAGGGCGGCGCCCTATACCCCTCCGATCCAAAAATAGTGGCCCTCGGGAAGTTCGCTGTCGATGAAAACAACAGGAAGACGAAGCAAGGTCTCGCATTCTGGCATGTGGCTAATATTGATGGTGCCGGAAAAGTGGATAATTCAAAAATGACATACATGTTGAATGTTATGGTTTATGATAATGCAACTCCGACTGAGTTTTATGCAGTTGTTGACGACTATGCAACTGGTGCCAAGGAGCTTGTATCTTTTTCCAAAGTCAAAGCCTAATTTCAAGCACAAAATTTTGTTTATATTGTTGTTGAGTTGTTGAAAGTTACTCATCGCAATAATTAATAGATTTATGGTTTAGAATGTTTTGTTGAAATTTTTGAAAGAGATAATTAATTCCTCTTTGATGTTATATACATTTAAATTGGGTGTTTGACAAATGAAAATTGTGCATGAAATGGGTTTTTTGAAATTTTTAGAAGTTGTAAAATTGACTAAATGTTTTAAAATTTTGAATATGGACCTTCAGCTTTCATGCAACATAAACCAGGGATACAAATCAAGCCGCATACTATTCTAAAACCCATATAATATGTAGTTAATTAAATTTATTAATATATGTGATAAAGGTTACTATTCGTAATTAATAATTACGAACACCATGCATCGCATGGCGCAGCCATCTTAGAATAAATAGTATGATTGTTCGTAGTTTTAGTTGAATATATATAGTTATTATTTTAATTGTTTGTTTATCATTAAGCCGCCGCACAAGGTTGTTTTAGTTCACATAATTTGTACTTTAATATTGTATTTCTTATGCAATGCAGTAGAGAATATAATAAATAATTCCACATGCTTCTCTTCATTTCTCTTATCCTTCTTAATTAATTAGAGCGCTAGCAATAATCATACTTAATTTTGTAAACAAAAGCGGTTCCATCACAAAACGTCATATATTCATCATGATATTGTTACATTCAGAAAAGAAAAGAAAAACATTATATTATATTCCTCCAATTGGTTATAATATATCATCAGATAGCTTACACAAGCTTTATTTATATGGTTTTATTCAGTTCTTAACGTGATCACGATATCATTGATCAACCACATCTTAGTACGGGCGCTGGCCTTTAATGTTACCCGGGGGATCGTAGTTGCAGATAACGTAGACCCAACCATCGGCACACTGAACCTTAGCGCAACCCAAACGAACCGACTTCCTCCACACAACTTGGGTGTAGTGTCTGCAGGCCTTTCCTGCAGCGCACGTGTTGGCCTGGTAGTTATAGTCGGCTTTCTCCCCGACCCACATCGACACCGCCCGCCGCCCGGTCATGTCCCGAAAACCGTAGGCTAGATTTTCTCCGTAACGGCCTCTAGAGTGCACCAGATTGTTACACGAGTTCGCATTTCGAACCCGATTCGCGTAGGCTTGAGCGTACTTTACGAGAGTCTGGTCCCAGGTGAAGCCCGGGAGCCCGGCTCCGACTTGATTACGGGCTTGGTTATGAGCGTCGACGAAGCTGCCTCCGGTAGAGTTTTGGGCAAAGCTGAGATTAATGCATGAAGCAAGGGCTAAACAGATGAAAACAAGATCCAGAGATCTCATCTTGGAAACTCTGGTTTAAGGATGGGTTGATGATTTGGTTCATGCATGATGCTTCCAGTAAGCTCCGGGATACCAGCTCCGGTACAAGGTGATCCGGGGGAAAGCTGGAATCCTAGCCCGCGGCCAATCTCTCACCTGAACCCTGCAAAATAAAGCCCCCGGGGTCTCCCGAGGGTAGACGCTCCGGCGTGATGATGAAGGTAGGGCTTTTTACAGAGGAGAGAGAATATGAATAAATACAGAGAGTATTTAAGTCTGATAAAAAACATACCTATTACTGTTGGTCGCTCCTCTATTTATAATGGAGAGGATCAGAGAGGGTTTTAAGCTAAGTGGTCCTTACCCCGGGTGTGTCCAAGATAGCTGATGTCATGAGAGGACCACTGCTAGGCTTAACCCTTTCTTCTCCTTTGCCAGTATATCCGCTGGACCAGGATATGGGCCTTAGCCCATATCACCACTAGCCCCCCGAGACCCTGGCTTCCGGGGCTTGGCCCGGAAGGCTGGGTCTCTGATAGGAAAATAGCGGGTCACGGTTTGTGCGGGCCCGTATCACCACGCGCCGCGCGTGTGCTACAACGCGCGTGCTTCCTCGCTGCCTGCTCCCTAATTAATGCTCATTATTACCTTTTCTTGGATGCTGAGTTTACTTTACCCAACTTCAAGAAATTCTATGTATCCTTCCCTATAAATACCTCTTCAAAATTTTCATTTTCATTTTTCATCCTCTTCGTGCTGTCGCTTTCCTTCTTTTCGTCCTCTTTTCCTCTCGTTTTCCGTTCCCTTTTTCTCCCTCTTTAGCTTTTCGATATGAGTAACAAGGTTCATACCCCGGTGGAGGAGCACTCTCTTGATATCGACGACCTCCCCCTTCCTACTCCATCAGGCGGCAAAGGTCTGATGACGACTAAATCCATAGTGACTTATGGAGCCCCGGAGCCCGCCGATCCGAAAGACCCCGGGATGACCCCGGTTCATGAGGCAGTAGAGGAGGTCGTAAAGAAGATGTACGTGCTTCTGTCATACGACGCGGGGCTGAAGCCATACTTCGGCGACATGAAGGACCGGGCGTGCGTCCCCCGGCACCACCTTCTACATGGGCTCACTTTTCCCCTCCCTCCTCTATACTCCGCCTACCTGAAGTACTATAACATCTCTCCAGCGCAGTTGCATCCCAACGCTGTCAGCGTCATGATAGCCTTTCTTTTGTCCTGCAACCGGGCTGGCATAACCGGGACTGTGGATATATTTCGAAGCTTCTACTATCTCGCCGCGACCTCCGTCCCGGGAGTGTTTAATGCTCTGCGCCGAAACAAGACGGTGATGATCTGCTCCGGGAGGCTCGAGTCAGTGAAGACGAGCGACTGGATGAACAGCTATTTCACCTTCGACGTGGAGAAGTATCCAGTCCCGTCATGGAACCAGCAGAGGAAGGCTGAAACCAAGGCGGCACTACCCCCGGCCCAATTCCGGCAGGTATCTGACAGTTATGACTTAATTGTCAAGCAGTTTGTTAATCTGAAGGATTTCCAGAGGGCGGGGGGCTACGAGTTTCCCCGGGAGGCGTATCCAGCGGAAGTATTCACTTGCCGCCGTTTGTATGCCAAACGGAGCCTTGGTAATTTTCTCAATTTCTTTAGTTAATTTTATTAACTATACTTTTTCTTCTAGTTGTATTTAGCTTATTTTATCTGTTGTCTGGCCTTAGCCATATCTCCCCGACCAGCGATAGCCCCGGGAGGGTCGAAGTCCGGAGAGGGAGAAGGTAAAGGGACTTCCGGGAAGTCCAAGAAGGACCACTCTGAGACCGAGAAGATGGTCAAGGATACCAAAAAAAGAAAATCCGGGGAGGGGAAATCCGGGGAGAAGGGCACCGGGAATTCTGTTGGGTCCACTGTAGTCCCTCCGGCAGAGGGTCGACGATTAGCGTTTGCTATTCCTATTCCCGGGGGGCCTCCCCATAAGAAGAAGAAGTCCGAGCCTCATTCCGAGGGTTCATCCCGCTTTCCCCGGAAGGAGAAGGAGTCGACGGCTGACAGCAGCCTTCAGCGTATCCCGGAAATTCGGGGAGACATCCCTTCCCAGCGCATTTTGCTGGATGACTCTCAGGTATTTGTTCTTTATTCTAACATTTTAACTCTTCGTATTGTAGTTTTATTCTAAGTGTTTTAATTCTTCGTATAGGATCATGCCTCCAAACTACTCGAGTTTCCTGGGCTTCGAGAATTGGTCAACCGGGCATGTGACTCTTTGTCGGAGGATCTTTCCCGGGAAGTTGACCAACTGAGGTCACAAAACGCTTCTCTGTACAAGGAGCTATCCGAAGTGCACAAGGAGCTGTCCCGGGTGAAGAAGGACAGCAAGCGCGGCATGGCCCCGGAGCAAGAGGCTCTTTGCCGGGCTTTCACCGACCGGGTTTTGAAGAGCCGCTCATTCGAGAAAAAGATGATGTCCCTCTGCGACATCTCTAACGAAGCCGCCTTGCATGCCGCGTACTCTGCCGTTCAGGGATTCATCCCCCGGGAAAGCCGGGACGCATTCCGAGACGCCTGGTATCGCCCCAAAGCCAACGATCGCTTTAACTATGCGGCGGATCGGCTAATGAAGGATGGTCTCGACGGGATTGTTCCCGGGGTACTTGAAGTGTTTGAGGGAGCCCGGAGTGTTGATCCCCAAGACGTCATCGCCTATGCCGGCGACGCCGCCAAACTGGCTGAGGACAGGGCGGATCCGGGGCCAGATGACGTGGCCAATCTTGCTGCCATCGAGACCCCGGTGACCTCGGATGGAGAAGATGGGGATTCCGATGAAGAAAATGCTAAGTCCCCGATCCCAGAGCAAGAGTTCGAGCCGGTTCAGGCGAACGAGGAGGGGGAGGAAGAACTGTCCCCGGGGAATGGCAAGGCCCAAGAGGAAGAGCAGTCCCCCGGGAATGAGGATGATGAGGATGAAGTAAACATAGACACTTAGTCTCTTCGTCCTTCTATTGTTTTTTAATTGTTATTTTCTTTTTCTGGTTTCCCCCGAGCACCTTCCCTGAACTGTTCCCTTTTGTAATTCAGGGGAGAGAAAGTGGCTCCGGGGACGAGAGCGATGACTCCAATGACGTAAGAGTCTCTCTCCTTTATTTTGTAAACCTTACATTATCTATTCATTTGATATTTTCGTTCTCTCTTTTACGGGTTGATCATTTTGCTATGACTTGCCCAATCTTTATGATTTGTTTGAGTTTGTGACTTCCACTTTTTTATCTAAGTTATAAACTCAGCCTTGTTTTAATTCTAAGTCTAAAACCGTTGTGTTTTGTTTATAAAGCCCCGGGATAACCCTCCGGGTGCAGTTCCTTCCAGGGCGACCTCGGATGGCGACAAACCATGCCCCCGGTGTGGGGAACTGGAAGAACAGTTGAGTCGCTGGCAACTGGACGGCATTCAGACCCGGTATCTTCTCGTCCATTCCGGGATAGGATCAGTGATCGATGAGTTCCCGGATGTCACTTCTCTAGTAACCAAACTTAGAGAGATATCCAATCAGTTTGGATCCCTTTCCCGGTGTCAATCCCTGGCTCGAGACCGAGTAAACGCTGTTCTGGATGCAGACAAGACTATTTCCATGCTACAAGCCGAACATGACGCTTTCAAATCTCGTCTCAAGGAGGAATTTGACCTTGTGTGGTCTGAACTTCCATTTTACTGCGACAAGCTCAAGTGGTTAGAGAGGCGGGGCGATCCCCTTAGGAGGAATCTGATGTTGGAAAGAGAGAACCGAGAACTGGCGGCCCGGAACCTCACCCTCTGGGAAAATTTAGTAACCCTGCAGCTGACTTATCACCTGACAGGGTTGCGTCTAGGTCGGGTTTCTCCCCCTCTCTACACTAATTTTCCCCGGGAGGTCTCTTCATTGTTAGTGCGCATGTTCCGGATGGGCTGGAACGACCCCGAGTCTCGGTACCGGCCCGCTTTCGAGGAAGCTGCAGCTTGGTGGCAGCGTCAAAGGGAGGGACAATATCTCCCCCCGTCCCTGGTACTTCTGCCGAGCCGGATTTCCCTTGATTTCACCGTTGAAAGGTATCTCGGGTTTCGTGTTTCAGTTGACCTGGAAGAGTCCGCCCGGAGGGTGTCTAGACTCCGTGAGGACGCCGCCAGAATCCGGGCCTACATTGCCCGTGAAGACGCCGCTAAAGAAGAAAGGCGTCTGGCCCGGGAAAGGGGGAAAGGTAAAAGCAAAGTCGTTGCTACAAAAAAGAAAAAATCCCCCCGTGCCCAAGGACCCGTTATCATTGGAGCTCGCCAACGGACGCCATCTCCCGAGGTTTCATCCTCGGACGACGACTTCAAACCGTATGCCGAAGTTACCTCAGGGGGTGGTCCCTCGGGGGCTGGTCCTTCGGGAGCTAGTCCTTCGGGAGCTGGTCCCTCGGGAGCCGGTCCGTCCGGTACTCATCCAGCTGCAACCCCCAATGTCCAGGGGAGCAATGTTCCTAACAACCCAGCGAACCCTCCTGCTGCTAATAATCGGCCAAATCACCCCGGAACCCAAGATGATCCGGACTCTCCTATTAGCTGGGACGGTCCTCCTTCCCTTTGTTAGCTTTGTTTAGGTTTTTCAACTTTCAAAGTTGTAAATGTTGTAATCTTTAATCATAAGTTAATGATTTGATTGTCATATTGCCCTTCCTTTATATTTGTTCAAATATTCGTTTCAGTCGCTTATTCAAGCGTGCCTAGGTCGTCCTCCGGGTGCTTGTTCAAGCATCCCGTATATTCTTGCCCTAGCCCGCCGGGTGCTTATTCAAGCGTTCCCGGATCGACTTGCTCTAGCCCCCCGAGCGCTTGTTCAAGCGGCCGGGGTTAACTGTACTTAAGAGAAAATACTAACTCGAAAGATAATCTTCATAAATAAAATGAGAAAATGCAACTGCGGGCCACGGGACAACCCAGGCTCAATCCTGGCCAGGGGTCCCAGTGCCGCTTCTCTGCCATCGTCCTAGGCATAATCCATGCCAGAGGGATGAATACATAGGAAAATCTAAGCATAGTACCTACGTAGGTTTGCAATATTCCAGTGTCTCGGGACCTTCTTCCCGGCCTTGTCCTGCAGTTCATAACTTCCCCCGGGGTGGGCTGCTACCACCTTGTAAGGCCCCTCCCAGTTGGGGGCTAACTTCCCGCTTGCAACCTGCTGGCTTTTGTCATTCCGGCGCATTACCCACTCCCCCGGGATAAACTGCTCTTTGCGAACCCTTCTGTCATGGTATTTCTTGACCCGTTCCTTCACCCGGGCCTCATGCAGGGCTGCTTTTTCTCGCTTCTCTTCCAGTAAATCTAGATCCAGGAGTCGGTCGTTCTGGTTTGTCTGCTCATCCGGGAGCTTTGATCGGAGGCTGGGAACTCCGATTTCAGCCGGGATGACCGCCTCCGCCCCATAAACCAAGCTATAGGGGGACTCGCCTGTAGCGGAGCTCTCTGTCGTTCTACTTGCCCATAAGACACTTGGGAGTTCATCAACCCAGTTTCCTCTTGCCCCCTGGAGTCGCGTCTTGATCCCGTTAACCAAGGTCCTATTGGTCACTTCAACTTGCCCGTTAGCCTGTGGGTGATAGACCGAGGTCAACTTCTGTTCAATCCCGTACTCCTTGCACCAGGTCTTGAAAGGATCATTCTCGAACTGCGCCCCGTTATCTGTCACTATGAACCGGGGAATTCCGTAGCGACAGATGATGTTCTTCCAGCAGAATTTTACGCACGTACTTCCCTTAATGTTTGTCAGAGGAGCAGCTTCTACCCATTTGCTGAAATAGTCAACTGCCACTATCAAATACTTGAAACCTCCCGGAGCAGTTGGAAAGGGGCCTACCAGGTCCAAACCCCATCGGATGAAGGGCAAAGTTCCTGATATCCCGATCAACTCCCCCTGTGGCACATGGATCAGGGGTGCAAATTTCTGGCACTGCTGACAGGAGCGGACTGCCTTTTGAGCATCCTCAAATAGCGTTGGCCAGTAATACCCCGTGCACATGATCTTCCGAGCTACTGTCCGGGCCCCTTGATGGCTTCCATTAGGGCCCTCGTGAACTTCTTTCAAAAGGTGGCGTGCTTCCTCTCCATCCACACACTTCAACCAAGGTTGGAGATATCCCTTCTGGATTAACTCCCCGTCCAGGACGGCATACCGGGGTGCTTTGACCCGGATTTTCCGGGCCTTCACCTTGTCGTCTGGCAGCGTTCCATTCTCCAAGTACTCCCGGATGGGTGTAATCCAAGATTCGGCTTCACGCACTGCCACAACTTGGCTTGGCTGCTCATATCCCCGGATTGATGCCATCTCCATATACAGATTCCGGTCCTGACTTGGCTTGAGCTCTGAGGAAGCCAACTTGCTTAATGCATCCGCTTGACAGTTTTCCTCCCGGGGGACCTGTGTTAGGTTCACCCGGAGGAAACCCTGTATCATCAACTTCACCGCCTCCAAATATTTCTGCAAACTTCTTTCTTTTGCTTCATACTCCCCATTCACTTGCTGGACCACAATGGCCGAATCGCTGTAAGCCTGTATCACTTTGGCACCTGTCTCCCGGGCTAGGCGTAATCCGGCAAGGAGAGCTTCATATTCAGCTTCATTATTGGTGGTTTTAAACTCAAACTACAACGCATACCGATACTCCTTGCCACCAGGACTGACCAGCACTACCCCGGCACCGCTCCCCCCGGCATGGGAGGAACCATCCACGTGTAACTTCCATTCCGGTTCCGTTTCTCCCGGGTCCTCCACTGTGTTTTCCGCCATCTCAACCAAGAAATCAGCCAAAGCCTGGCCCTTGATAGACTTCCTGGCTTGATAAGTAATTTCGTGCTCTCCCAACTCTATCGCCCACTTCATCATTCGGCCAGATGCCTCTGGTTTCAGCATGACTTGCTTAAGTGGGTGATTTGTGAGAACTGTGATAGGATGACCCTGAAAGTATGGGCGAAGTCTCCGGGACGCGTGCACCAATGCCAGCAGCAAACGTTCTAGTGAAGAATAACGCGTCTCCGGTCCTTGAAGAGCCCTACTTACAAAATACACCGGGCTCTGCGCTCTCCCAGACCCTCGAACCAAGGCCGCACTTATAGCCTGATCCGTGGCTGCCAGATACAAAAACAATTCTTCCCCCGGGACCGGTTTGGACAAAGTAGGGAGTTTACCCAGGTGCTCCTTCAACTCCTTGAAAGCTCGCTCGCACTCGGGAGTCCATTCGAACTTCTTTGCTCGCCTCAAAATGTTGAAAAAAGGCAACTGCTTCTCTGCTCCCCGGGACAAGAATCTGCTTAACGCCGCCAGGGACCCGGTTAAGCGCTGTACATCTTTCACCTTGCTCGGGGAGGGCATGCTCAGGATCGCTTCAACCTTTTCCGGGTTCACGTCAATTCCTCGGTTTGACACCATATATCCCAAAAACTTGCCTGCCGCCACCCCGATGGTACTCTTCTCCGGGCTTAGCTTCAAATTTACCTCTCTCAACACGACGAAAAGCTCCCGGAGATCGTCCAAAAAAGCGTCATGAGTCCTGCTTTTGATCACTAGTTGGTAGCCTGTTATAGCTTCCACTAGTTGGTCAATGGAGGGCAACGGGTAACTGTCTTTTGGGCAGCACTTGTTTAAATCTGTAAAATCGATACACATCCTCCATGACCCGTCATGCTTTTTCACTAGGACCGGGTTGGCGATCCATTCAGGATAAGTAATTTCTTCTACCATTCCTGCATCCAGCATCCTTCTCACCTCCGCCCGGACGAATTCTACCCGATCTGCTGCCAAGGCTCTTTCCTTTTGCCTTATGGGCTTTAAATCCGGGTAGACATTCAACCGGTGGATGGCGAACTCCTCTGGTATCCCTGTTAAATCTTCCGTTCCCCACGAGAACACATCCTCATATTCCTTTAACAGCTTCCGGAGCTCGTCCTTCACCCTCTCCGGGAGGTGCTTTCCGATACTCACCCTCCCCCGGGATCCCACTTCCATGTCCTCCACTTCAAAAGAGGCCGGGTCCCCATGCACGGCTCCCACCGTGCTATCCTTCCCAGAACACTCCCCGGCTCCCACCGTTCTTTCTGATCCTCCATTCTTGGCTTCCTTCATTGCGGTGAGCATGCAGCTGCGGGCGGTCGTTTGATTGCCAATGACCGATGCAATTCCTTGGTCCGTTGGGAACTTCATGGTTAGATGGTAGGGCGAACATATCGCCCGGGCCTGCGTCAACCAGGGGCGACCTATGATCATGTTGTACGGGGAAGAGGCGTTGATGACCGCGAAGTTACATAGGACAGTGCACCTCTTGTTAATATCCAGATGATCAACAAGGGTCACCCGTAGCGCTATGACACCCAGCGGGTGAACTGTGCGCCCCGTAAAGCCTGACAACGGGGACAAGCATGGCTTCAAATTCTGTCGACCAATGTTCAATTGATCGAAGCAATCAGCAAACATAACTTCTACACTGCTCCCATCGTCCACAAAGACTCGCTTTATCACCACCCCTTCTACTTCAGCTGAGATCACCATCGGGTCCGAGTGAGGTACTTGGGCCGGAACTGCATCCTTTTCTGAGAACGTGATTGTCTCATCATGTTTAAACCTTTTTCCCTGGATCTCCCCCGGGGGGACATATCTACTCTTGGCCTTTACCGCCGACAGGGTTCGTGCTCCATCCCCCACTATCCCGTTGATCACGTTTATCATCCGAGGTGCTCCGGGTCCCGGAACTCCTGGTCTGGGTGCTTGTGGGGCGGGGTTAGGAGCAACGTTGGTTTCCGCGGGGCGGTTGCCACCCTGGCCCTGGCCTCGGTTGTTCCTCCAGTTACGTTTCCTTCCTTGACCTGCCGGGGCAGCCGCCGGGTGTGCTTCACCTGCTACACAGTCCCGAAGCTGACCCCGCTCCACCAACTTCTGAATATCCGTCCGCAAGACACGGCAGCCTTCTGTCGTGTGACCATAAGACTTGTGGAACTCACACCATTTCTGGGCATTTGCCGGGGCCGGGACCCCTTGTATAACTGGGGGATCCGTGAAAAGGCCCCGGTGAATGGCCAAAATCTCCGTTTTGGTCTTGGAGAGTGGAGTATATGTTGGCCTGACCACTAACGTCTGTCCTCCCGGCGCAGGTGCTGCACCCTGGGCCGGGGGGCGTCTTGCTGCCTCCGGGCGGGGCTCCTGGTGAGGAGTGGCCCGGAGTGTAGTTGCTTGGGTCGCTGTGGCCGTAATCACCCGCTGCTCAAAGAAACCGACTGTGTTCATCCGAGTGTGGTTAGCTTCATGCACAGTGCAATGCATCTCAACTGTCAACTGGAGATGGTAGAAAGTTCCTGGCATGTTCTTCATCAACTCAATGTAGAACATCTCGTCTCTCAGCCCATTGACAAAGTTTCCAATCAGGGCCTTCTCATGCAAGTGCCTATCCTGGACCTTCATGGACTCAGCAATATACCGGACATAATATTGCCAAGTAGACTCCGTCTCCAGCTGCCGCATGGCCAAGACCGTGGCCAGGTTGACAAAGTTGGTTTTCATTGCTGCATATCTGTGGACCAGGACCGTGGCAAAGTCCCAGAAAGTCTTCAATGAGCCCTGCGGAAGGCTTTTGATCCAACTCAAGCAGTTGCCCCGGAGGTAAGAAGGCAACAACTTGCACTGCAACGGCTCCTCAATGTCCCGGGCCCCCATGACACTGAGGTAGGTGTGAACAAACTCCTCTGGATCCCCGTCCCCGTTGTACGTCGGAACCCCATCAGGCGCTTTAGTGCCCACCGGCCACTTATAGTTCAACACCTCTGGAACCCACGGGGAGTGAGGAATCATGCCCCGCCTACCAATAAGCCTCGTCAAACGATCTTCAATGGACCCGTTGTTAAACGGGGTGTTGTATCCACCATAAAATGGTTGTGCCTGCGGGTTCAGACCTCCTGGAAACTGCTGCTGCCCTGGAAACATCTGCTGAACGAGAGGCATCTGCTGCCCTGGAGGCATCTGCTGACCCGGGGGCATCTGCTGACCCGGGGGCATCTGCTGATATCCAGGACCACCTCTCCCATTCTTCTCCAGGTCCACTACTTCGGGCACCTTGTTGGGTGCTGCTGCCTTAGCTGCCTTCCATGCCCGAAACTCCCCAAATTCCTCCGCATTGGTATGAATCGTCTCCGGGTCTCGGCGCTCCGGGTCTTCTTCTCCGGAATCGAAATACTCCGGTTCGGATTCACAGCCTTCTCCGAACGTCTCCTGGTCCTGCCTTTCCTTTTCTTGCCGGGCCTTCTCCCTATGCTCCTTCTGCATCTCCCTGAGAGTACGCTCCGGCACCTTCTTCTTCCCTTGGCGCTTCTCAGCGGCCGCGCGGGCGATCTCCTTGCGTGCCCGCTCCTTCTCCTCAGCCGCCTTCCGCGTCGCCTGGGCAGCCGCGGCCCTTTTAGTTTTAGGACCGCCTTCTGCCTGATTGGCTTTGGAAGAGGGTTCTTCCACCGTCTTTTTAGGTCTACCGCGGGGCATGACGAAGCCGATCCCACTGGGCGTGCCAACTGATGCTTCCAGTAAGCTCCGGGATACCAGCTCCGGTACAAGGTGATCCGGGGGAAAGCTGGAATCCTAGCCCGCGGCCAATCTCTCACCTGAACCCTGCAAAACAAAGCCCCCGGGGTCTCCCGAGGGTAGACGCTCCGGCGTGATGATGAAGGTAGGGCTTTTTACAGAGGAGAGAGAATATGAATAAATACAGAGAGTATTTAAGTCTGATAAAAAACATACCTATTACTGTTGGTCGCTCCTCTATTTATAATGGAGAGGATCAGAGAGGGTTTTAAGCTAAGTGGTCCTTACCCCGGGTGTGTCCAAGATAGCTGATGTCATGAGAGGACCACTGCTAGGCTTAACCCTTTCTTCTCCTTTGCCAGTATATCCGCTGGACCAGGATATGGGCCTTAGCCCATATCACCAATGCAAAAGGCCTTCTATTTATAGTGTAAGCTGTGGTAAAATTATAGGTAATTAATTAGGTTTATGCTGACGTCATTTCAAAGGTGGCTAATGCATGGTCATTTTTTTCTTTTGTATTCATTATAACCCTAGCTAGTTGTACAATGAGCCATCCATCTCACGAGAAAAATAGATTATTATGTAGATATTTTTTAATTAATAAAGATCTGGAGTTGAGTTATTAATGAAAGATCAAAATTTGATTATTATTCTATAGAGCGAAACCATCTCCTCAGTTCAATATTTTTTATGAAAGTATATTCGGTTTTTTATATATAAAAAAAATATTTGTATACCTATGAATCTACTTAAGCTACTGTTATAATAAAATACTACGCTATAAAACGTTACATCAGTTCATGATCCTCATTAATTTCCGTTTCAATATGCTATGTTTGGGTTTTTAGTCGATAATAGAAAAGTGGTTAGAATTAATAAGAGAAGTGGTTAGAATTAATAAGAGAAGTGAATTAAAATTGAGACGTCACATTTAGAAAACTAGCTAGGGTCATGTGTTTTTAAAATTAATAATAGAAGTGAATTAAAATTGATAGAACACGTGTAGAAAACTAGGGAAATGTGTGTTCTAAGAGCAAGTCCAACAGTTTCTTCATTCACATTCTCTATAATAGGCAAGCAAACCTCATATTTCCTATATTTTTTTGCCTCAACTCCAACAGTTTCTCCATTTTTCATTCCCTAAAATTTATTACTAACATTTAATACTACATATTTATCCAATTTTCTTCTATTTTTAAAGTCATATATTTAATAAGTTCAAATAATAATGAACAAACAAATAATGAACGTATAATAAAAGTTATAATAATATTTCATATTTGACATTACTTACTCCATAATATAAAATTATAAAAATATATTTTATAAAAATAACACATTACGAATTACAATAGTATTATGAATAATTAGACTCATCTCTTTTTAATTATTTATTACAAGTTATTTTGTTTCAATCATTAAAATAAAATGTTTGCCAAAAGAAAATTTTAGTTTAGACGTTATGACTTATAAACAAACGTCAAAATAAATATATATGAACTTAAAATTTAGTAAATTTATATTGAAAAATAGATTATACTTGAATATTAAATATCAATAGATATGTACATGTAAAAATAGTCATATGAAATCTTATTACAATCGTCTTTATGCATATTTTTAGAATATGTATTTTTTATAAAATTTTATTGTAATTATTTTGAGATATTATCATTTAAAATTATTGAAGAGAAACAATTAATGAATGAAATAACAAAAAGCAATGCAAGTAACATAGAATTTTGCTTCTCCAAATCTTCTCCCTCATTCTCTAAATTTGGAGAATCAAACCTTCTCTCTCTTTAATTTTCCTATTACGGAGAATGGGATGGAAAATCTGTTGGAGTTCAAAAAAGGCTCAAATTCTCCATATTTGAGAAAACTTGCTATTATAGCAAAGCTGTTGGACTGTCAAGTTCAGTCTGCGATCGGGTCTAACCCGAATACCATGTGTGCTGAGGGGCCGGGATGAGCCATCCTGGATGGTGAGGCCACACACACCATACAAATTATATTTTCAAGGCTCATAAACCATGCATTTTATTTTTAGGGGTCACAAACTATATGTTTTGAATTTTTATGGGGCATATTTTACACTTTAATCTTATTCCGTATGTGTGATTTGGTTTTTCTAAAATTTGCTTTAATTAGTTAATGAATTTAGTCCAAGCGGAATAAGTAGGTTTTTTTGATATTTTTACGAAAGTCTCATATTAAGTTTTATGAAACTTTTCTTTATTTCATACATGATAATTTTTTTATTTTTTATGAAAGGAAAATTGTATATCATATTCAAGGTGCTGGAAAACGTCAAGCAACGTTTGAAAAAAGGAACTGTGGAGTATAATTCCACTCTACATAATCCGAGCTATTATTTTTCCCTATGCTAGCTACCATATGGGCATCCGTATTTTCGTTTCTTGGTATC
Source organism: Sherardia arvensis (assembly GCA_948330725.1). Classification (NCBI taxonomy): domain Eukaryota; kingdom Viridiplantae; phylum Streptophyta; class Magnoliopsida; order Gentianales; family Rubiaceae; genus Sherardia; species Sherardia arvensis. The sequence continues at coordinate 3,197,671 of OX415238.1, read as the reverse complement.
CAGCATGGCAAATTAAGGCCTTGTTGCACAAATTCTGCTCGAATCTCCTCAGTGATTGAGTGGCATAATTCTGGGGCATCCAAGTCTTCATGTATGATCTGCATTAGGCTCAACGAGTCTCCCATAATAGCTACATCGGACCATTGGAGATATGCCGCCATTCTCAGTGCTTCTCTCAGTGCTTCTGCTTCCACAAACATGGGGTCTCGTACATCCATTATTTCTCTGCTCACAGCCCGAACAAAAGACCCATCCGTAACCACTGCCACTGCCACTACGATGCTTAAATCAGAAAGTTGTTGGGGAGAATTGCTCTGTAGTGAACAGTGTCTGGTGAACATACCTCTCTCCTTGGATATTAGTGAGGTATATATTTATAGAAAGGAACCGGGGCCTGGTCAGTCACATCGCGAGGCTGGGTTGTCTGGAAGATGCTCCTGCTAGACCAGGTAGGATTCTAGTCTGCGATCGGGTCTAACCCGAATACCATGAGTGCTGAGGGGCCGGGATGAGCCATCCTGGATGGTGAGGCCACACACCATATAAATTATATTTTCAGGGGTCATGAACCATGCATTTTATTTTTTAGGGGTCACAAACTATATGTTTTGAATTTTTATGGGGCATATTTTACACTTTAATCTTATTCCGTATGTGTGATTTGGTTTTTTGAAAATTTGCTTTAATTAATCAATGAATTTAGTCCAAGCGGAATAAGTAGGTTTTTTTTGATATTTTTACGAAGGTCTCATATTAAGTTTTATGAAACTTTTCTTTATTTCATACATGATAATTTTTGTTCGTTTAGTAAAAAGAAAAAAAAACAAGGACATGTTTTACTTAAATGTTGCAAGATTTGTCAAAAAATATTAAAATATGTTAATTACTATTGAAGAAAATAAAATAAAACATCCATGTGAGAAAGAATGATGTAGTAAAGTTATATATATATATATATATATTCTTTTTTCAATTACAGGTTATATATTTTCTCTATCGTAATTGCTTGTGTGTTTCAGTGTTCCTGGTTTCATGAAATTGATGATGACATTTGTGTTAATTAATAGTTCTGAATAAGTTTGGATCATCAATTTTATCCATTCCCTCCATTTTTCTTGTCTCTAATCAAACATAGGGATTAGAGAAAAACACTCACCTCACTAATCCATTGACAAATTCACTATAAATTTCCAACATATATACCATCCTTAAATATTCACTCAAATATTTTCAGAAAAAAAAAAAACAAAAATGGCAAGCTCGAAGCTCATCTTCGCAACCCTAGCGTCGCTCGTGATCTTTCTCTCGCTTCTCCACGTGTCCACGGCTCAACAGAAGGGCGGCGCCCTATACCCCTCCGATCCAAAAATAGTGGCCCTCGGGAAGTTCGCCGTCGATGAAAACAACAGGAAGACGAAGCAAGGTCTCGCATTCTGGCATGTGGCTAATATTGATGGTGCCGGAAAAGTCGATAATTCAAAAATGACATACATGTTGAATGTTATGGTTTATGATAATGCAACTCCGACTGAGTTTTATGCAGTTGTTGACGACTATGCAACTGGTGCCAAGGAGCTTGTATCTTTTTCCAAAGTCAAAGCCTAATTTCAAGCACAAAATTTTGTTTATATTGTTGTTGAGTTGTTGAAAGTTACTCATCGCAATAATTAATAGATTTATGGTTTAGAATGTTTTGTTGAAATTTTTGAAAGAGATAATTAATTCCTCTTTGATGTTATATACATTTAAATTGGGTGTTTTGAAAATTTTTAGAAATTGTGCATGAAATGGGTTTGTTGAAATTTTTAGAAGTTGTAAAATTGACTAAATGTTTTAAAATTTTGAATATGGACCTTCAGCTTTCATGCAACATAAACCAGGGATACAAATCAAGCCGCATACTATTCTAAAACCCATACAATATGTAGTTAATTAAATTTATTAATATATGTGATAAAGGTTACTATTCGTAATTAATAATTACGAACACCATGCATCGCATGGCGCAGCCATCTTAGAATAAATAGTATGATTGTTCGTAGTTTTAGTTGAATATATATAGTTATTATTTTAATTGTTTGTTTATCATTAAGCCGCCGCACAAGGTTGTTTTAGTTCACATAATTTGTACTTTAATATTGTATTTCTTATGCAATGCAGTAGAGAATATAATAAATAATTCCACATGCTTCTCTTCATTTCTCTTATCCTTCTTAATTAATTAGAGCGCTAGCAATAATCATACTTAATTTTGTAAACAAAAGCGGTTCCATCACAAAACGTCATATATTCATCATGATATTGTTACATTCAGAAAAGAAAAGAAAAACATTATATTATATTCCTCCAATTGGTTATAATATATCATCAGATAGCTTACACAAGCTTTATTTATATGGTTTTATTCAGTTCTTAACGTGATCACGATATCATTGATCAACCACATCTTAGTACGGGCGCTGGCCTTTAATGTTACCCGGGGGATCGTAGTTGCAGATAACGTAGACCCAACCATCGGCACACTGAACCTTAGCGCAACCCAAACGAACCGACTTCCTCCACACAACTTGGGTGTAGTGTCTGCAGGCCTTTCCTGCAGCGCACGTGTTGGCCTGGTAGTTATAGTCGGCTTTCTCCCCGACCCACATCGACACCGCCCGCCGCCCGGTCATGTCCCGAAAACCGTAGGCTAGATTTTCTCCGTAACGGCCTCTAGAGTGCACCAGATTGTTACATGAGTTCGCATTTCGAACCCGATTCGCGTAGGCTTGAGCGTACTTTACGAGAGTCTGGTCCCAGGTGAAGCCCGGGAGCCCGGCTCCGACTTGATTACGGGCTTGGTTATGAGCGTCGACGAAGCTGCCTCCGGTAGAGTTTTGGGCAAAGCTGAGATTAATGCATGAAGCAAGGGCTAAACAGATGAAAACAAGATCCAGAGATCTCATCTTGGAAACTCTGGCTTAAGGATGGGTTGATGATTTGGTTCATGCAAAAGGCCTTCTATTTATAGTGTAAGCTGTGGTAAAATTATAGGTAATTAATTAGGTTTATGCTGACGTCATTTCAAAGGTGGCTAATGCATTGTCATTTTTTTCTTTTGTATTCATTATAACCCTAGCTAGTTGTACAATGAGCCATCCATCTCACGAGAAAAATAGATTATTATGTAGATATTTTTTAATTAATAAAGATCTAGAGTTGAGTTATTAATGAAAGAGCAGAATTTGATTATTATTCTATAGAGCGAAACCATCTCCTCCATTCAATATTTTTTATGAAAGTATATTCGGTTTTTTATATATAAAAAAAATATTTGTATACCTATGAATCTACTTAAGCTACTGTTATAATAAAATACTACGCTATAAAACGTTACATCAGTTCATGATCCTCATTAATTTCAGTTTCAATATGCTATGTTTGGGTTTTTAGTCGATAATAGAAAAGTGGTTAGAAAATTAATAAGAGAAGTGGTTAGAATTAATAAGAGAAGTGAATTAAAATTGAGACGTCACATTTAGAAAACTAGCTAGGGTCATGTGTGTTTAAAATTAATAATAGAAGTGAATTAAAATTGATAGAACACGTGTAGAAAACTAGGGAAATGTGTGTTCTAAGAGCAAGTCCAACAGTTTCTTCATTCACATTCTCTATAATAGGCAAGCAAACCTCATATTTCCTATATTTTTTTGCCTCAACTCCAACAGTTTCTCCATTTTTCATTCCCTAAAATTTATTACTAACATTTAATACTACATATTTATCCAATTTTCTTCTATTTTTAAAGTCATATATTTAATAAGTTCAAATAATAATGAACAAACAAATAATGAACGTATAATAAAAGTTATAATAATATTTCATATTTGACATTACTTACTCCATAATATAAAATTATAAAAATATATTTTATAAAAATAACACATTACGAATTACAATAGTATTATGAATAATTAGACTCATCTCTTTTTAATTATTTATTACAAGTTATTTTGTTTCAATCATTAAAATAAAATGTTTGCCAAAAGAAAATTTTAGTTTAGACGTTATGACTTATAAACAAACGTCAAAATAAATATATATGAACTTAAAATTTAGTAAATTTATATTGAAAAATAGATTATACTTGAATATTAAATATCAATAGATATGTACATGTAAAAATAGTCATATGAAATCTTATTACAATCGTCTTTATGCATATTTTTAGAATATGTATTTTTGATAAAATTTTATTGTAATTATTTTGAGATATTATCATTTAAAATTATTGAAGAGAAATAATTAATGAATGAAATAACAAAAAGCAATGCAAGTAACATAGAATTTTGCTTCTCCAAATCTTCTCCCTCATTCTCTAAATTTGGAGAATCAAACCTTCTCTCTCTTTAATTTTCCTATTACGGAGAATGGGATGGAGAATCTGTTGGAGTTCAAAAAAGGCTCAAATTCTCCATATTTGAGAAAACTTGCTATTATAGCAAAGCTGTTGGACTGTCAAGTTCAGTCTGCGATCGGGTCTAACCCGAATACCATGTGTGCTGAGGGGCCGGGATGAGCCATCCTGGATGGTGAGGCCACACACCATACAAATTATATTTTCAAGGGTCATAAACCATGCATTTTATTTTTAGGGGTCACAAACTATATGTTTTGAATTTTTATGGGGCATATTTTACACTTTAATCTTATTCCGTATGTGTGATTTGGTTTTTTGAAAATTTGCTTTAATTAGTTAATGAATTTAGTCCAAGCGGAATAAGTAGGTTTTTTTGATATTTTTACGAAAGTCTCATATTAAGTTTTATGAAACTTTTCTTTATTTCATACATGATAATTTTTTTATTTTTTATGAAAGGAAAATTGTATATCATATTCAAGGTGCTGGAAAACGTCCAGCAACGTTTGAAAAAAGAAACTGTGGAGTATAATTCCACTCTACATAATCCAAACTATTATTTTTACCTATGCTAGCTACCATATGGGCATCCGTATTTTCGTTTCTTGGTATCCAGCATGGCAAATTAAGGCCTTGTTGCACAAATTCTGCTCGAATCTCCTCAGTGATTGAGTGGCATAATTCTGGGGCATCCAAGTCTTCATGTATGATCTGCATTAGGCTCAACGAGTCTCCCATAATAGCTACATCGGACCATTGGAGATATGCTGCCATTCTCAGTGCTTCTCTCAGTGCTTCTGCTTCCACAAACATGGGGTCTCGTACATCCATTATTTCTCTGCTCACAGCCCGAACAAAAGACCCATCCGTAACCACTGCCACTGCCACTACGATGCTTAAATCAGAAAGTTGTTGGGGAGAATTGCTCTGTAGTGAACAGTGTCTGGTGAACATACCTCTCTCCTTGGATATTAGTGAGGTATATATTTAAAGAAAGGAACCGGGGCCTGGTCAGTCACATCGCGAGGCTGGGTTGTCTGGAAGATGCTCCTGCTAGGGCCAGGTAGGATTCTAGTCTGCGATCGGGTCTAACCCGAATACCATGAGTGCTGAGGGGCCGGGATGAGCCATCCTGGATGGTGAGGCCACACACCATATAAATTATATTTTCAGGGGTCATGAACCATGCATTTTATTTTTTAGGGGTCACAAACTATATGTTTTGAATTTTTATGGCGCATATTTTACACTTTAATCTTATTCCGTATGTGTGATTTGGTTTTTTGAAAATATGCTTTAATTAGTCAATGAATTTAGTCCAAGCGGAATAAGTAGGTTTTTTTTGATATTTTTACGAATGTCTCATATTAAGTTTTATGAAACTTTTCTTTATTTCATACATGATAATTTTTGTTCGTTTAGTAAAAAGAAAAAAAAACAAGGACATGTTTTACTTAAATGTTGCAAGATTTGTCAAAAAATATTAAAATATGTTAATTACTATTGAAGAAAATAAAATAAAACATCCATGTGAGAAAGAATGATGTAGTAAAGTTATATATATATATATATATATATATATATATATATATTCTTTTTTCAATTACAGGTTATATATTTTCTCTATCGTAATTGCTTGTGTGTTTCAGTGTTCCTGGTTTCATGAAATTGATGATGACATTTGTGTTAATTAATAATTCTGAATAAGTTTGGATCATCAATTTTATCCATTCCCTCCATTTTTCTTGTCTCTAATCAAACATAGGGATTAGAGAAAAACACTCTCACCTCACTAATCCATTGACAAATTCACTATAAATTTCCAACATATATACCATCCTTAAATATTCACTCAAATATTTTCAGAAAAAAAAAACAAAAATGGCAAGCTCGAAGCTCATCTTCGCAACCCTAGCGTCACTCGTGATCTTTCTCTCGCTTCTCCACGTGTCCACGGCTCAACAGAAGGGCGGCGCCCTATACCCCTCCGATCCAAAAATAGTGGCCCTCGGGAAGTTCGCCGTCGATGAAAACAACAGGAAGACGAAGCAAGGTCTCGCATTCTGGCATGTGGCTAATATTGATGGTGCCGGAAAAGTCGATAATTCAAAAATGACATACATGTTGAATGTTATGGTTTATGATAATGCAACTCCGACTGAGTTTTATGCAGTTGTTGACGACTATGCAACTGGTGCCAAGGAGCTTGTATCTTTTTCCAAAGTCAAAGCCTAATTTCAAGCACAAAATTTTGTTTATATTGTTGTTGAGTTGTTGAAAGTTACTCATCGCAATAATTAATAGATTTATGGTTTAGAATGTTTTGTTGAAATTTTTGAAAGAGATAATTAATTCCTCTTTGATGTTATATACATTTAAATTGGGTGTTTGACAAATGAAAATTGTGCATGAAATGGGTTTGTTGAAATTTTTAGAAGTTGTAAAATTGACTAAATGTTTTAAAATTTTGAATATGGACCTTCAGCTTTCATGCAACATAAACCAGGGATACAAATCAAGCCGCATACTATTCTAAAACCCATATAATATGTAGTTAATTAAATTTATTAATATATGTGATAAAGGTTACTATTTGTAATTAATAATTACGAACACCATGCATCGCATGGCGCAGCCATCTTAGAATAAATAGTATGATTGTTCGTAGTTTTAGTTGAATATATATAGTTATTATTTTAATTGTTTGTTTATCATTAAGCCGCCGCACAAGGTTGTTTTAGTTCACATAATTTGTACTTTAATATTGTATTTCTTATGCAATGCAGTAAAGAATATAATAAATAATTCCACATGCTTCTCTTCATTTCTCTTATCCTTCTTAATTAATTAGAGCGCTAGCAATAATCATACTTAATTTTGTAAACAAAAGCGGTTCCATCACAAAACGTCATATATTCATCATGATATTGTTACATTCAGAAAAGAAAAGAAAAACATTATATTATATTCCTCCAATTGGTTATAATATATCATCAGATAGCTTACACAAGCTTTATTTATATGGTTTTATTCAGTTCTTAACGTGATCACGATATCATTGATCAACCACATTTTAGTACGGGCGCTGGCCTTTAATGTTACCCGGGGGATCGTAGTTGCAGATAACGTAGACCCAACCATCGGCACACTGAACCTTAGCGCAACCCAAACGAACCGACTTCCTCCACACAACTTGGGTGTAGTGTCTGCAGGCCTTTCCTGCAGCGCACGTGTTGGCCTGGTAGTTATAGTCGGCTTTCTCCCCGACCCACATCGACACCGCCCGCCGCCCGGTCATGTCCCGAAAACCGTAGGCTAGATTTTCTCTGTAACGGCCTCTAGAGTGCACCAGATTGTTACACGAGTTCGCATTTCGAACCCGATTCGCGTAGGCTTGAGCGTACTTTACGAGAGTCTGGTCCCAGGTGAAGCCCGGGAGCCCGGCTCCGACTTGATTACGGGCTTGGTTATGAGCGTCGACGAAGCTGCCTCCGGTAGAGTTTTGGGCAAAGCTGAGATTAATGCATGAAGCAAGGGCTAAACAGATGAAAACAAGATCCAGAGATCTCATCTTGGAAACTCTGGCTTAAGGATGGGTTGATGATTTGGTTCATGCAAAAGGCCTTCTATTTATAGTGTAAGTTGTGGTAAAATTATAGGTAATTAATTAGGTTTATGCTGACGTCATTTCAAAGGTGGCTAATGCATTGTCATTTTTTTCTTTTGTATTCATTATAACCCTAGCTAGTTGTACAATGAGCCATCCATCTCACGAGAAAAATAGATTATTATGTAGATATTTTTTAATTAATAAAGATCTAGAGTTGAGTTATTAATGAAAGAGCAGAATTTGATTATTATTCTATAGAGCGAAACCACCTCCTCCATTCAATATTTTTTATGAAAGTATATTCGGTTTTTTATATATAAAAAAAATATTTGTATACCTATGAATCTACTTAAGCTACTGTTATAATAAAATACTACGCTATAAAACGTTACATCAGTTCATGATCCTCATTAATTTCAGTTTCAATATGCTATGTTTGGGTTTTTAGTCGATAATAGAAAAGTGGTTAGAAAATTAATAAGAGAAGTGGTTAGAATTAATAAGAGAAGTGAATTAAAATTGAGACGTCACATTTAGAAAACTAGCTAGGGTCATGTGTGTTTAAAATTAATAATAGAAGTGAATTAAAATTGATAGAACACGTGTAGAAAACTAGGGAAATGTGTGTTCTAAGAGCAAGTCCAACAGTTTCTTCATTCACATTCTCTATAATAGGCAAGCAAACCTCATATTTCCTATATTTTTTTGCCTCAACTCCAACAGTTTCTCCATTTTTCATTCCCTAAAATTTATTACTAACATTTAATACTACATATTTATCCAATTTTCTTCTATTTTTAAAGTCATATATTTAATAAGTTCAAATAATAATGAACAAACAAATAATGAACGTATAATAAAATTTATAATAATATTTCATATTTGACATTACTTACTCCATAATATAAAATTATAAAAATATATTTTATAAAAATAACACATTACGAATTACAATAGTATTATGAATAATTAGACCCTTCTCTTTTTAATTATTTATTACAAGTTATTTTGTTTCAATCATTAAAATAAAATGTTTGCCAAAAGAAAATTTTAGTTTAGACGTTATGACTTATAAACAAACGTCAAAATAAATATATATGAACTTAAAATTTAGTAAATTTATATTGAAAAATAGATTATACTTGAATATTAAATATCAATAGATATGTACATGTAAAAATAGTCATATGAAATCTTATTACAATCGTCTTTATGCATATTTTTAGAATATGTATTTTTGATAAAATTTTATTGTAATTATTTTGAGATATTATCATTTAAAATTATTGAAGAGAAACAATTAATGAATGAAATAACAAAAAGCAATGCAAGTAACATAGAATTTTGCTTCTCCAAATCTTCTCCCTCATTCTCTAAATTTGGAGAATCAAACCTTCTCTCTCTTTAATTTTCCTATTACGGAGAATGGGATGGAGAATCTGTTGGAGTTCAAAAAAGGCTCAAATTCTCCATATCTGAGAAAACTTGCTATTATAGCAAAGCTGTTGGACTGTCAAGTTCAGTCTGCGATCGGGTCTAACCCGAATACCATGTGTGCTGAGGGGCCGGGATGAGCCATCCTGGATGGTGAGGCCACACACCATACAAATTATATTTTCAAGGGTCATAAACCATGCATTTTATTTTTAGGGGTCACAAACTATATGTTTTGAAATTTTTATCGGGCATATTTTACACTTTAATCTTATTCCGTATGTGTGATTTGGTTTTTTGAAAATTTGCTTTAATTAGTTAATGAATTTAGTCCAAGCGGAATAAGTAGGTTTTTTTGATATTTTTACGAAAGTCTCATATTAAGTTTTATGAAACTTTTCTTTATTTCATACATGATAATTTTTTTATTTTTTAGGAAAGGAAAATTGTATATCATATTCAAGGTGCTGGAAAACGTCCAGCAACGTTTGAAAAAAGGAACTGTGGAGTATAATTCCACTCTACATAATCCGAGCTATTATTTTTCCCTATGCTAGCTACCATATGGGCATCCGTATTTTCGTTTCTTGGTATCCAGCATGGCAAATTAAGGCCTTGTTGCACAAATTCTGCTCGAATCTCCTCAGTGATTGAGTGGCATAATTCTGGGGCATCCAAGTCTTCATGTATGATCTGCATTAGGCTCAACGAGTCTCCCATAATAGCTACATCGGACCATTGGAGATATGCCGCCATTCTCAGTGCTTCTCTCAGTGCTTCTGCTTCCACAAACATGGGGTCTCGTACATCCATTATTTCTCTGCTCACAGCCCGAACAAAAGACCCATCTGTAACCACTGCCACTGCCACTACGATGCTTAAATCAGAAAGTTGTTGGGGAGAATTGCTCTGTAGTGAACAGTGTCAGGTGAACATACCTCTCTCCTTGGATATTAGTGAGGTATATATTTATAGAAAGGAACCGGGGCCTGGTCAGTCACATCGCGAGGCTGGGTTGTCTGGAAGATGCTCCTGCTAGGCCAGGTAGGATTCTAGTCTGCGATCGGGTCTAACCCGAATACCATGAGTGCTGAGGGGCCGGGATGAGCCATCCTGGATGGTGAGGCCACACACCATATAAATTATATTTTCAGGGGTCATGAACCATGCATTTTATTTTTTAGGGGTCACAAACTATATGTTTTGAATTTTTATGGGGCATATTTTACACTTTAATCTTATTCCGTATGTGTGATTTGGTTTTTTGAAAATTTGCTTTAATTAGTCAATGAATTTAGTCAAAGCGGAATAAGTAGGTTTTTTTTTATATTTTTACGAAGGTCTCATATTAAGTTTTATGAAACTTTTCTTTATTTCATACATGATAATTTTTGTTCGTTTAGTAAAAAGAAAAAAAAACAAGGACATGTTTTACTTAAATGTTGCAAGATTTGTCAAAAAATATTAAAATATGTTAATTACTATTGAAGAAAATAAAATAAAACATCCATGTGAGAAAGAATGATGTAGTAAAGTTATATATATATATATATATTCTTTTTTCACTTACAGGTTATATATTTTCTCTATCGTAATTGCTTGTGTGTTTCAGTGTTCCTGGTTTCATGAAATTGATGATGACATTTGTGTTAATTAATAGTTCTGAATAAGTTTGGATCATCAATTTTATCCATTCCCTCCATTTTTCTTGTCTCTAATCAAACATAGGGATTAGAGAAAAACACTCTCACCTCACTAATCCATTGACAAATTCACTATAAATTTCCAACATATATACCATCCTTAAATATTCACTCAAATATTTTCAGAAAAAAAAAACAAAAATGGCAAGCTCGAAGCTCATCTTCGCAACCCTAGCGTCGCTCGTGATCTTTCTCTCGCTTCTCCACGTGTCCACGGCTCAACAGAAGGGCGGCGCCCTATACCCCTCCGATCCAAAAATAGTGGCCCTCGGGAAGTTCGCCGTCGATGAAAACAACAGGAAGACGAAGCAAGGTCTCGCATTCTGGCATGTGGCTAATATTGATGGTGCCGGAAAAGTGGATAATTCAAAAATGACATACATGTTGAATGTTATGGTTTATGATAATGCAACTCCGACTGAGTTTTATGCAGTTGTTGACGACTATGCAACTGGTGCCAAGGAGCTTGTATCTTTTTCCAAAGTCAAAGCCTAATTTCAAGCACAAAATTTTGTTTATATTGTTGTTGAGTTGTTGAAAGTTACTCATCGCAATAATTAATAGATTTATGGTTTAGAATGTTTTGTTGAAATTTTTGAAAGAGATAATTAATTCCTCTTTGATGTTATATACATTTAAATTGGGTGTTTGACAAATGAAAATTGTGCATGAAATGGGTTTGTTGAAATTTTTAGAAGTTGTAAAATTGACTAAATGTTTTAAAATTTTGAATATGGACCTTCAGCTTTCATGCAACATAAACCAGGGATACAAATCAAGCCGCATACTATTCTAAAACCCATATAATATGTAGTTAATTAAATTTATTAATATATGTGATAAAGGTTACTATTCGTAATTAATAATTACGAACACCATGCATCGCATGGCGCAGCCATCTTAGAATAAATAGTATGATTGTTCGTAGTTTTAGTTGAATATATATAGTTATTATTTTAATTGTTTGTTTATCATTAAGCCGCCGCACAAGGTTGTTTTAGTTCACATAATTTGTACTTTAATATTGTATTTCTTATGCAATGCAGTAGAGAATATAATAAATAATTCCACATGCTTCTCTTCATTTCTCTTATCCTTCTTAATTAATTAGAGCGCTAGCAATAATCATACTTAATTTTGTAAACAAAAGCGGTTCCATCACAAAACGTCATATATTCATCATGATATTGTTACATTCAGAAAAGAAAAGAAAAACATTATATTATATTCCTCCAATTGGTTATAATATATCATCAGATAGCTTACACAAGCTTTACTTATATGGTTTTATTCAGTTCTTAACGTGATCACGATATCATTGATCAACCACATCTTAGTACGGGCGCTGGCCTTTAATGTTACCCGGGGGATCGTAGTTGCAGATAACGTAGACCCAACCATCGGCACACTGAACCTTAGCGCAACCCAAACGAACCGACTTCCTCCACACAACTTGGGTGTAGTGTCTGCAGGCCTTTCCTGCAGCGCACGTGTTGGCCTGGTAGTTATAGTCGGCTTTCTCCCCGACCCACATCGACACCGCCCGCCGCCCGGTCATGTCCCGAAAACCGTAGGCTAGATTTTCTCCGTAACGGCCTCTAGAGTGCACCAGATTGTTACACGAGTTCGCATTTCAAACCCGATTCGCGTAGGCTTGAGCGTACTTTACGAGAGTCTGGTCCCAGGTGAAGCCCGTCTTCTCACCGTCGCGGGGCGACAGCGAAATTGGCGTCCGGAAGTCGCCTCCGACCGGTCGCAGGTCCAGCGTCGTTAGGCGTGGATCTGGTCCACTTGTAGTGGTTGGGTCCGCTTTGACGGAGCACGGTTTCGGGCAGTTCGATTGGGAGCGGCGGCGACCCGCTCCCGGATCTGTGCATGCCGTCCGGCGGGCTGGCAGGGCGGATCTGGTCGGCCGGATTGTGGCCGTTGACCTAGCAAGTCTCGGGTTCTAGAACTGTAGTTTTGCAAAAGAGAGAGATGGTTTCGGGTATAAGTGAGGGAGGGGAGGTTTCAAACGAAAAGGAAGGTGTCGAGGGAGACCGCTAGCCGGTGAAAGCACCGGCGGTCTCAACTGTATAAAGTGGATATGGCTTTTCTTTGGGAGAGAAAAAGGGCGTTAAGATGTATTTGAAAAACACACACATACACGCACTCAAGGTGTATTTGAGAAACACACATGTACACACACTCAAGGTGTTTTTGAAAAATACACATATATACGCACTCAAAGTGTATTTTAAAAAACACACACGTACACGCACTCAAGGTGTATTTGAAAAACACACACATACACGCACTCAAGGTGTAGTTGAAAAACACACATATACACGCACTCAACGTATATTTGAAAAACACACACATACACGTATATAAGGTGTATTTGAAAAACACACATCCACGTATATAAGGTGTATTTGAAAAACACACACATACACGCACTCAAGGTGTATTTGAAAAACACACACATTGATACGAGTATAAATGGATAACTAGGTTAATTAGGAATTATTCTCTTACCACGAATTTTCTTATAAATATGTGTATTAATTTTAGTAAGATTTTAATTATTTTCCATAATAGTCATAGAATTAGAATTATTATTATTTCCAAATTAATGTTAGAATTGTGGTTTTATTTGAGGTTTTGAATATAAGCCCCAGCCTTGTAATTTGGGGGAGATTTATTATAAAGAAAAAAGAGGTTTTCCGGATTAATTGACAGTTGTTCAATTTCAAGATTCAGTTGAGTCGCCCATGACAGGTGTTCGTGGTTTTTAGTTAATTGGCTAACAGCAGTTCAAGCGATTTTCATATCCCAAAAGAAATTTATATATATTCCGCTGCAGCAAAGTAAATTACTGAGAAAATACGCATCACACATACACGCACTCAAAGTGTATTTGAAAAACACACAAACACATTCAAGGTGTATTTAAAAAACACACACACATTCGAAGTGTATTTCTAACACACACATATACACAAACTCAAGGTGTATTTAAAAATACACACACTCAAGGTGTATTTAAAAAACACACACATACATGCACTCAAGGTGTATTTGAAAAACACACACATACATGCACTCAAGGTGTATTTGAAAAACACACAAATACTCGCACTCAAGGTGTATTTGAAAAACACAATAACACATTCAAGGTATATTTGAAAAACACACACATACACGCACTCAAGGTGTATTTAAAAAACACACATGTACACACACTCAATGTAGTTTTAAAACACAAACAAATACACACATTCAAGGTGTATTTTTAAAAACAAACACGTATATACACAATCAAGGTGTATATAAAAAACACGCACATACACACACCCGAGGTATATTTAAAAACACACACACACACGTACACACACTTGAGGTGTCTTTAAAAAACACACACTCAATGTGTATTTCCAAAACACACAATACATACAATACAGGCACTCAAGGTGTATTTAAAAAACACACATACACGAACTTAAGGTGTATTTGAAAAACACACACATACACGCACTCAAGGTGTATTTGAAAAACACACACAGACACGCACTCAATGTGTATTTGAAAAACACACACATACACGCACTCAAGGTGTATTTGAAAAACACACACATACACGCACTCAAGGTGTATTTGAAACACACACACATATACGCACTCAAGGTGTATTTGAAAAACACACATACACGCACTCAAGATGTATTTTTTTTTGAAAAGCAGTGGGACTCATCTCATTAATAAATTTGGGAAGTACATCAATATCTCAGGATCTAACTGCATAACGGGTAGTCTCGATGGACTATTAAGAAGAAACCTAGCTAATATACTACCTAATCAATAAGACTCGCTGCTAGACTCACACAAGGAGGTGAGCCTCCCACAATTCAAGTAGACTCATACACAACAAGTAAGTCTGTCCATGATCCAATCGCTCCGGGTTGTGAATTGACGGTCACATGCCATACGGCACCCTGCTATTCGACCCATCTTGGAACAAAATGGTGTTGTGTCGCATCCGGACTGCTACACACGCTGTACGTCTCGCTGTTGTGAGTCCGCTGATGGATGTCGTGTGTCGATGGAGAAGTGTCAAGTGCAAGCCTTTCCGTTCTGTTTTATAGCAGCCCGGTACTGCGTATCCGTTTTGTTTTGTAACTGCACCGATACTGTGTCGCCGTTTTGATAAGCAGCACGAGACTGCATCGTCGTTTTGTTTGTGCAGCATGATACTGCGTCGCCTCCATATTTATTCAGTCCGCCTTTATTCAAAGACCATCTCCACTGGATTACCTCAACTCCACAATTCCATTAGGGAACGCATTGGAGGTTGAGACTGGATTTCTCCACACGTCAGTTGGGAATGGTCTGACCCGCTGAAGGCACGGGCTCGGACCCAGCAGTGTTGTCTGGCGTGTGACTGGTGTAACCTACAAACAAAAAGAACAGAAGCCATCGCAACAACATCAACACCAGCTGTTCTTGCTCCTTTTTATCACTTTGCCCTCATTCTACAACCCCACCGTAGATACTACCAAGAGATTCTAGGATAGCTGCAGTCTACCTAGAGTTCTACCCCTCATAGGAGGGTTTATGGGCAGTGATTGGCAAAGCTTTAGATTCAGTTGAAAGGACTTGAAACAAGAAAAGGTTGGGTGGATCTAGAGGAAGACAAGGAAAAACTAACAAAAAACTGGCTAAAAGAAACAGCTAGGTAAATAGGCAATCCATGTCAGGCATAACCCTCTCCCTATTTATTTTATTCTGTGTTTTAGGTATACTCAGCAAGCAACCACCGCTCCATATTTCATAAGAAACTCTAGGAGGTAATGACCGGATTTCTCCACTCAACAGTCAGTAACACCTAATCCCATATGGGAGGTTCCGGGTTTAGACACATAAAGTAAAGGAAAAGAAAAAAGAAATAAAACCACCTCCTCGGTCTAAATGTGCCAATTTCAGTAGAAACTTGCAAGTCTGCCCGACCCGACCCGAGCCGACCCAAGCCGGCCGAACCGACGAGCCGCTCAGCAGCCCAAGGTCCGGATACGCGTCCCCAGGTTGTCCGCACCATGGATCTGGACCGAGCAATCCCCCGTGCTGGCCGCCCTTGATACCCCTCTTTTCGCCACTGTGTCGGATCGGAGGGCGCGTCTCCGGCTTCTGCTGGAAGCGTCGGTGTTCGCCGTCGCGGGGCGACAGCGGCGTTGGCGTCCGGAAGTCGCCTCCGACCAGTCGCAGGTGCAGCGTCGTTGGGCATGGATCTGGTCCACCTGTAGTGGTTGGGTCCGCTTTGACCGAGCACGGCTTCAGGCAGTTCGGTTGGGAGCGGTGGCGACCCGCTCCCGGATCTGTGCATGCCGTCCGGCGGGCTGGCTGGGCGGATCTGGTCGGCCAGATTGTGGCCGTTGACCTAGCAAGTCTCGGGTTCTAGAACTGTAGTTTTGCGGAAGAGAGAGATGGTTTCGAGTATAAGTGATGGAGGGGAGGTTACAAACGGAAAGGAAGGTGTCGGGGGAGACTGCCAGCCGGTGAAAGCACCGGCGGTCTCAACTGTATAAAGTGGATATGGCTTTTCTTTGGGAGAGAAAAAGGGCGTTAAGATGTATTTGAAAAACACACACATACACGCACTCAAGGTGTATTTGAAAAACACACATATACACGCACTCAAGGTGTTTTTGAAAAATACACATATACATGCACTCAAGGTGTATTTTAAAAAACACACACGTACACGCGCTCAAGGTGTATTTTAAAAAACACACACATACATTCATTCAAGGTGTATTTGAAAAACACACACGTACACGCACTCAAGGTGTATTTGAAAAAACACACACATACACGCACTCAAGGTGTAGTTGAAAAACACACATATACACGCACTCAACGTATATTTGAAAAACACACACATACACGCATATAAGGTATATTTGAAAAACACACACATATACACGCACTCAAGGTTTATTTGAAAAATACACACATACACGCACTCAAGGTGTATTTGAAAAACACACACATATACACGCACTCAAGGTGTATTTGAAAAACACACACATTGATACGAGTATAAATGGATAACTAGGTTAATTAGGAATTATTCTCTTACTAAGAATTTTCTTATAAATATGTGTTTTAATTCTAGTAATTAAGATTTTAATTATTTTCCATAATAGTAATAGAATTAGAATTATTATTTCAAGATTAATGTTAGGATTGTGATTTTATTTGAGGTTATGAATATAAGCCGCAGCCTTGTAATTTGGGGGAGATTTGTTATAAAGAAAAAGGAGGTTTTCCGGATTAATTGACAGTTGTTCAATTTCAAGATTCAGTTGAGTCGCCCATGACAGGTGTTCGTGGTTTTTAGTTAATTGGCTAACAGCAGTTCAAGCGATTTTCATATCCCAAAAGCAATTTATATATATTCCGCTGCAACAAAGTAAATTACTGAGAAAATACGCATCACACATACACGCACTCAAAGTGTATTTGAAAAACACACAAACACATTCAAGGTGTATTTAAAAAACACACACACTCGAGGTGTATTTCTAACACACACATACACACAAACTCAAGGTGTATTTAAAAATACACACACTCAATGTGTATTTTAAAAAACACACACATACACGCACTCAAGGTGTATTTGAAAAACACACACATACACGCACTCAAGGTTTATTGGAAAAACACACAAATACTAGCACTCAAGGTGTATTTAAAAAACACACACATACACGCACTCAAGGTGTATTTGAAAAATACACACATACACGCACACATGGTGTATTCGAAAAACACACAAATACATGCACTCAAAGTGTATTTGAAAAACACACAATACACACTCAAGGTGTATTTGAAAAACACACATACACGCACTCAAGGTGTATTTGAAAAACACACACTTACTCGATACACGCAATCAAGGTGTATTTGAAAAACACACACTTACTTGATACACGCACTCAAGGTGTATTTGAAAAACACACACATACACGCACTCAACTGTATTTGAAAAACTCACACATACACGCACTCAAGGTGTATTTGAAACACACATACACGCACTCAAGGTGTATTTGAAAAACACACACATACACGCACTCAAGGTGTATTTGAAAAACACACACATACACGCACTCAAGGTGTATTTGAAAAATACACACATACACGCACTCAAGGTGTATTTGGAAAACACACAAATACACGCACTCAAGGTGTATTTGATAAACACACACAAACACGCACTCAAGGTGTATTTGAAAAACACACAAATACACGCACTCAAGGTGTATTTTAAAAACACAGACTTACTCGATACACGCAATCAAGGTGTATTTGAAAAACACACTTACTCGATACACGCACTCAAGGTGTATTTGAAAAACACACACATATACACGCATTCAAGGTGTATTTGTAAAATACACATACACGCACTCAAGGTGTATTTGTGAAACACACACTTAATCAATACACGCACTCAAGGTGTATTTGAAAAACACACACATACACGCACTCAAGGTGTATTTGAAAACACACACACGCACTCAAGGTGTATTTGAAAAACACACATACACGCACTCAAGGTGTATTTAAAAAACACACACATACACGCACTCAACGTGTATTTGAAAAAGACACACATATATTCACTCAAGGTGTATTTGAAAAACACATACATACACCTACTCAGGGTGTATGTGAAAAACACACATACACACACTCATGGTGTATTTGAAAAACACACATGTACGCACTCAAGGTGTATTTGAAAAACACACACATATACACGCACTCAAGGTGTATTTGAAAAACACACATATATATATTCAAGGTGTATTTAAAAAAAACACACACACATAGTCGAGGTGTATTTAAAAAACACACATATACACGCCTTCAAGGTGTATTTGAAAAACACACATATACACACACTCAAGGTGTATTTATAAAACACATACAAATACACACACTCAATGTGTATTTCTAAAACACACACATATACACACATTCGAGGTGTATTTAAAAAATACACACTTACACACACTCGAGGTGTATTTCTAAAAAACATACATATAGACACACTCGAGGTGTATTTCTAAAACACACACACACACACTCAAGGTGTATATAAAAGACACATACACACACAATCAATGTGTATTTCCAAAACACACATATACACACACACTCAATGTATACCGAACCCAGCCAGATCCTTCCCTTTTTTACTAATGCGAGTCTGGATTAGGTAGGGGGGTAAATGAGTCGAGTCGAGACCGAACAGGGGTATGCTCAAACTCGACTCGTTAAATATTTTTCGAGTTCAAGCTCGAGACCGAGCTCTTTTGAACATAAAAAATTGTGCTCATAACTCGACTCATTAACTTTTTGTGAGCTCGAGTCCGACTCACAAGCTTATCGAAATTCGAGTTCGAATTCGAGCCAATTGAGCTCGTTTAACTCAAAAAGCTCGTTTTACCGGAATCCGCAAATGGAAGAAGAGGAAGAGGAAGAGTTAGAGTTGGACTTGGATATGGGGTAAAATTGAAAGTTTAGCGTGTATACAGATTATACACAAACTGTATTCTAGTCATACATACCCTAATACTTAATTTAGATTTTATATTTTTTAATTATTTCCAAAGGAACCCCAATATTAGCTATATATCTAATTATATATATTTGCTCAATAAGCTCATCGAGCTTATCGAAATAAAATTTAAAAGCTCAGACTCGACTCATTACATATTCGAACGAGTTCGAGTTTGGTCAACCCGAGCTCGAGCTCGAGCTTTGACCGAGCTTCTCGAGATTTTCTCACGAACGACTCGACTCATTTACACCCCTAGAAAAAATGCTCAAACATTTTAGTTAGGGCTGGAAAAATTTACCAAAAATACAGTACCAACCATATACGTCCAACCGAAACCATACCAAGTTATACCGTACCAATTCATTACCGAAATTGGTGGTATGGTATACCGTACCATAATCTATTATTGGTACGGCATTGGTATCAAATTTTCATTACCACGGTATTACCGTACCGTACCGAAATCATAATATTAATTAATTAAAATATATTAATTAAATTAAAATATTCATAATTTTAATTTATTAAATAAAAAAGTCTTTGGCTCTTTTTTAAATTCTTGACTAGCCTGTACAATAGGTCTTTTAGTTTCAGTATCCTACAAAACTCTGAGACTTTCAATTTTCTTTATTAAACATATTTTAAATGGAATTTTAAGGTCATGTTCTAGACTTCTAGTTGCTATTATATTTTTCATCCCATGACTTGGCTATTTTGCTTTATATGAATTATTGATGAATTTTGTGAATTCTATACATTACAATATTTCTATTTATTTTGTATGTGAATATTATTTTTTCTCTATATTTGTTTCATCGTGCTATCATAAAGTTGTAGAAAAGATCGATGAAATTATTTTTGGTATGTACGGTATATACCGAATACCAACCAAACTTATTGGTAATAAATATATGAATATAATGGTATACCGACTTGTTTGGTTGGCATTGGTATTTAAAAAGTGTGTACCAAAGTATTTGGTATGATACATGGTATTGTCTAAAAAGGATGGTATTCGTACCGATTCCACCCCTAATTTTAGTCACAACAATATCAGGTCATGTCAAATCATACTATGAACAAAGAAACTGAGTATATATATGAATTTATATAAATTGAAATTTTTTACTTTCATACCATTGGAGGAATATAATACATCAAAATCAGACTCATCATACTCAAGATCTGACTAGTTAACGATCCACGGGTGATTTTCCCATTTCAAGTGCGACCATTGAGTTGACCGTGCAGTTGGAGCTAAGAAAAAAAGAAGGAGGCGCTGGAATAGAAGTGTCGAGAAGCAGACACTAGTGGAGAGCCAACCCTAAGTAGTTTCAGTCATTATCGGATATGCCCATATTTAGAATAAAAAGTAGGATAAGATTTGATTATTCTATTAGCTTTTTTATTACTATTTAAGCCGTTCAATTTGAGAAACGAAAAGAGAAATTTCGCTAGAATAAGTGTCTTTTTCTGCACGCACGACGATTATTCAGTTAGTGGATATAATTTATTATAATTAATATATTACTTAGAAAATAAAGGAGGAGACGCAGTATTTTTTAACCCTCCCGCGACATCTATGGCGAGAAAGAAAAACTCAAGGAGCCAATTGTTTTTTTGAACACATGCACAGACATACCTGCAAAATAACGATTTAGTCGACATCAAGTATATGTTCATTATTGAATGAATTATTCTTACAAATCCTTACAAACCAAAACTTTAGTGAGAATTGCAGAAAGTTTACAATAAACAGTAGCATAAATGATCCAGATTAAGTTAGTTAGAACAAATGTTAATTCAAAAGTATAAAAATAAAAATAAAAACTACATTCAATTGCATATATGGTTGCTCCAAAATCTGTTGATCCTCATTCAAATCAGGCCACCACACCTCCACCGAACCCAGCCAGATCCTTCCCTTTTTACTCTCTTGCTACTGCGAGTATGAATTTAGGGAAAAAATGCTCAAACATTATAGTCAGAATAATATCATGTCATGTGAAATCATATGATGAACAAAAAAATTGACTAAACATATGAATTTATATAAATTTAATTGCTTACTTTCATATCATTGGAGGAATATATTCATCAGAATTAGACTCATTATACTCGAGATCTGACCAGTTAACGATCCGCGGGTCTTCCCATTTCCAGTGCGACCATCAAGCTAAGCGTGCAGCTGGCGCGGACTAAGAGCTTGATGGAAGTTAAGAAAAAAAAGGAGTCGCTGGAGAAGAAGTGCCGTGAAGCAGCATGGTAAAAACACTGGTGGAGAGCGGACCCTGTGGAGTTTCAGTCATTATCGGATATGCCAAGATTTAGAATTATGAAGTATGATAAAATTTGATTACTCTATTAGCTTTATAATTACTATTTAAGCATTTCAATTTGAGAAACAAAAGGAGGGCTTTTTCTAGAGGTAGTGTCTTGTTCCGCACGCACGACGATTATTCAGTTAGTAGAAATTATTTATTATAATGATAATATTTACTAATTTCGGTGTATGATTTTTTTTCATTCATCTTGTGGTTGGAATGAAAGACACCGACATTAATGATTCCATCTTAGGTTTAGAGCCAATTTGAAGCTGGGAAAATAACGGAGGAGGCGCAGTACTTTTTAACCCTCCCGCGACATCTATGGGCGAGAAAGCAAAACTTAAGGAGGTGATTGTTTCAACTGGAGAAAACAAAAAATTTGAATCACTTGAGCATGACTTTTTCAAAGAGAAGATGAAGGCTTTTCAAGAAGCTCCATAAACTCAGCACCATGAAAGTGCTTAGGTGGCCTTGTGTGTTTCTCTTCAACCGGCAAGGTGTTCACGTATGGCATCCCGAATTTCACCCATGTGATGAATCGGTTTGAGCATGTCGGTGTTGCAGGTCTTCTAATTTCTAGTGCGACCATCGAGATGGGCGTGCAGCTAGAGCGGACTAAGAGCCTGTTGGAAGCTAAGAAAACAAAAAGAGGCGTTGTACAAGAAGTGTCGTGAAGCAGCGGAGTAAAAACACTGGTGGAGAGCCAATCCTTAGGAGTTTCGGTCATTATCGGATATGCCCAAATTTAGAATTATAAAGTATGATAAGACTTGATTACTCTAATATCTTTTTATTACTATTTCAACCGTTCAATTTGAGAAACAAAAGGAGAGTTTTTGCTAGAAGAAGTGTCTTCTAGCTAATTTTGATGTATGGTTTTTTCGCATTCATCTTGTGGTAGGAATGAAAAACACTAACAGCAATGCTTACCTCTTAGGTTTAGAGCCAATTTGAAGATTAGAAAATAAAGAAGGAGGCGCAATATATTTTAACCCTCCCGCGACAGCTATGGCGAGAAAGCAAAATTTAAGGAGGCAAAATACTCAAAAGGAGAAAATAAAAACTTCGACAGCATTACTTTTTCCAAGAGAAGAGGAGGGATTTTCATGAAGTCCCACGGACTCAGCACCATGTGCGGTGCTTAGGTGGCCTTATGTGTTTCTCTCCAACATGCAAGGTGATCACTTATAACAGCCCAAGTTTCACCCATGTGATGAATCTAGGATACTATAATTTTCCTCTTTATCAAGACATGTGGTATCGAACGGGTGGACGCTGAGAGCGAGCGAATCACCTTTTTCTCCATGATAAAGGGAACAGGGAGACAATACATGCATGCGGGTACTATGGCGCAAATCTGCCAGGTTTAGTGCCGCGATCAATTGTTATTTCATCACAGTAAAGCAATTAAATTCTAATATGTGTGAAACTTTCGATCAAAATTGGATCACATTACATATTTTCATCCATTTTCAAAAGATCTGATCTCAACTTTTTCACTTTCTATCTTCATTGACATAGAAAGCACAACGTGAGCTACCCCAGTTAATTATTAGATTGGTTTCTTATTTTCCATCGTTTAATTTAAGTTTTAAGCTAGGCTTGAAAATCAAACTATTTAACCGAAGTCTTTTCTCAGCGACTTGATTTGGTCGGTCTGTTATACCTTTACGCATCGAGGCTTGACTTAACTAAGCAGCATTTTTATGAATAAATATTAACGATCAGCGTATTTAGTGTAAGTACGGCAAATCTAGACATGCTTGGTTTTTTGACCATCCAAATTCGCTAGTTTTGTTGATTAATTCATAAACAAAGTGCATAAGATTGGTCAATATGTTGATGCTTCATCGATTTCATCTTAATCCGCACGGTTAACTTTTCACACTTTTCAATGCACATATTAGATTAATAATACCTATTTACTTATATCATGGGAAAATAAAATTTTGGTATTTAAATATTATATGTTACGATTATTCTAAACGATATCAGTATGATAATATTAATGATTATATCTATTTATATATGATAAATTTTAATAATAAATATAATTAAAAAATCGGAGTACATAAAAACACTCCAATATGCATGCATGCAAGCACCTCATGCACATGCCTTCAGCGAATTCCAAGTTTGTAAAAGTCACTCGAACGTTATAAAATGAAAGTTTAAATGATTGTCAACGGTGGAATGGAAAATAGATCAAAATTAATAAATTAGTTCGATTTAATTAATTCAGTTAATTTTACATCATAAAAATTCATCATAAACTTTTATATATTAATTTTATTTTTCATTTAAATTCGGTTCGACAAAAAAAATCACCCTATTTGATAGAAGTGGCGATATGCAAACAGGGCCGGCCTGATGCAGTGCGGGCCGAAATTTTAAGGGGCCCTAAAAAATATTTAGGGGTATTATTTATATATATATATATATATATTTTATTGTTTAAAAATATATTGATTATTAATATTCTGAAAGGCCATTTTCTTTTTAAATTTGAGTCTTCTAATTTTTTTGAAGGGATTTTTCTTTTTGGAGTTTGAGTTTTTGAAAAAAATATATCCCAAAAAAGGTCCTAGAATTACATTCAGGGCCTAAAAATACGTTGCACGCCTGTATGCAAAAATTCCTCTAATTCCAATCCGGAAAAACATATGTAAATTAAACTTGATTAATTCTAACAATAAAAAGTCAAAGCTCATATTATACATACACTAAAAGTGTATGAATGTGAAAAGGTACATATCAACTTAGATCTACTATATATAAATAGATCTCCCTAAGCATACACAAATCATCAATATTCATAATCCTTAAACCAGCAAAAGATCAAAGAATTAATCATGAGGTCCTTCAATCTCTCTCTGGCTCTTATCTTCCTCTGCTACATGGTCCTCGCTTCATACATTAATCCCGCATTTGCCCAAAACACTCCCCAAAACTTCACCGACGCCCACAACTACGACCGCACACTGGTCGCTGCTGGGCTCCCGCTGATGGTGTGGAACCAGACTCTCCAAACCTACGCTCAGAACTACGCCAACTCAGTTCGTAATGCCAACACCTGTAACATTATGAAGCATTCCAACGGACCTTACGGGGAGAATCTCGCCGCCGGTTATCCGGACATGACCGGACAGAAGGCGGTGCAGTTGTGGGTGGCGGAGAAGGTCGATTATAACTATGCAGCCAACACCTGCGCCACCGGAAAAGTGTGCGGACACTACACTCAGGTTGTGTGGAGGAACACGGTTCGATTCGGGTGTGCTAGGGTTCAGTGTGCCAATGGTTGGGTTTACGTTATTTGCAGCTACGATCCTCCGGGTAACTATATCGGCCAACGCCCTTACTGAGTAATCATGATCGTGTTAGAATCATGAGCTGAATAAAACCAAGAAAATAAAGCTTAATTATGAAGCTATATATCTATGATAGTATATAAATCGGAGGAATGAATAATATTGTTTTGTATATTCGATCCTGATAAATGAGAATGAATGATATTTGGGATGGAAGTGTATTTATTTATTTTTACAGAATAATGATTATTACTCTATAGAGTAATCCATCTCGTCTCAAGGAATTTTAGTGCTCATATGTATATATATATATATACACTCTTACACCTTTGAACTGACTTAAAATATCATTACTTTTATAGTCCATATTTGTATTTAACGTACCTGATATATTGACTTTTGAATGAGGGTATTATTGTCACCTCGTGAATAAATACGGACTATATAAATGAATAAGAAACTGCATATAACAAGGCCTACCAAAAAACTGCTCTTTAAAACGTGAGATCAGTTCATGATCATCATTAATTTCCGTTTCAATGTGCAATGTTTGGGTTTTTATAGTTGATAATAGAGAATTGGTTAGAATTAATAAGAGGAGTTGTTAGAATTAATTAAGGGGAGAAGTGAATTAACGAATTGATAGACCACATGTAGAAAACTAGAACTCTTAGCGTATTTAGTGTAAATACGGAATATCTAGACATGCTTGGTTACGTGACTATATCCAAATTAGCAAGTTGTGTTGATTAAGCGCATAAGATTGGTCACTATTTTGACTAAGTTTGGATTAGTGCAAGTACTTTGACATTGATAAACTCCAATATTAGAGCAATTCAAACTTTAGAGAAGATTATTTTGGAGGATTTTGACTAAATAATTATGACATTTAGGGAATTTTGGTGACATAGATAGTTTGGTGGTTTAATTTTTTCGATTAATCAAGATCTCTTCAGATTTGGACTTGAATTTAATCTAGTCTGATTTGGTCGATCGAAAATAGAGATGTCATGTTGAACTGCTAGATAAGAGGCGGGCTGGGGTGGTGAGGAGCGGCGGGGTTAGGGTGGTGATGATGATTTACTTTTTTTTATTATACTTACAAAATTTACCAAAATACCCCTAACATATTGTATTATTTAGCAGATGATGGTCAAGAGGCCATGAATAATATATTTTATAATTTTAGAGACTATGAATATGACACCTTTATTTTAGGAGGCGTAAATGATACTTTTTAAATTTTAAAGGGTTATAATATAAACTTTATTCAAGAGATCAAATTGAGTCCTATCACTAGTTGCACTGGTGTCTTATTTGGGAAGGGATTGGTATCCAAACCTCATTTTAATTATTCAAATAAGTGGAAGTGTTATACATCGTCTTATCTGATATTTTATTCATTATAGTTTAAAATAGAGTAGTTTCATGTGCAAGAACTGTTTAGTTTACCTGGTTTCAAATGTGGGTTTGTTGATATGACTACATGAGTAAACTTGGCATTGCTTCTGTTGCTGTTGATGTGATTTGGATGGTAACTCAAGGGATTAACGCTTTATCAGCTGAAATCTATCATACAAGCAACATTTATTTGGATAACTAGGCGTTATAAATTTTTATGATGAAAAATGCATGAATTTTTTTTACGGTGATATGTTCTCAGACCCATAAGCCGAGCCGTGCAGAAGGTTGGGCCAGACAATCCATATGTGGTCCTCCCTATTAAATCAGCTATCTTGGCATCGCCCAGGGACAGAAAAGATATGATAATGACCCTTTCCACCAAGGACGCGACAAAAGAATGACCACTCGACTGAGCCTTTGGAGCACGCTCCCACTATAAATAGGAGAGGGCTCAACCGTTAAAATGTATGTTCTATCAGACTTAGATACTCTCTATTCATTCATATTCTCTCTCCTCTGTAAAGAGGCGAATCTTCATCATCATGCCGGTGCGTCTACCCCCGGGTGATCCCGGGGCTCTATTTTACAGGACCCAGGTGAGAGACCGATCGCGGGTTAGGATACCAGCTTACCCCGGACCAAACTTATCTCGGAGCTGGTCATCCCAGAGCAGACTAGTAGCATCAAGCTTAACTCTAAGGGACTAATATCTTTGTACTTGTTGAATTAATGATTTTTAAATATTCTTCTCTGTAGTTATGAGTTATTTCTCTTTGCATAGGAATTGTTTTTAAGAGACGCTTCTTGCATAGACTAAATGCAGAATCATGTATCATCTATATGAGTTGTTAATGGAACAATACTTGCAGTATTGTGGACAGCCCGCACGTAGCGAGAGTAGAAAGTACTAGTAAGGCCCTGTCAAGTTTAACTTATTTTTTGCACCTTACAGTTAAGTTAAACTATCTTCATCTAATTTCAGCTACTTGCAGCAAGATTCAGCTACCTGCAGCATGCTTCAGCAAATTTCAGCTAGCTGCAGCGTGTTTAGCTAATTTTAGCTGGCTTTAAATTATTATTTTTCAGTAATATTTTTGAAATAAAGTTGATTTATATCAAATGTCAATGATATATTTTTGTTTTGATTTATCAAATAAAATTACTTTATAATATGTTTAGTTTAGTAATCGAGAATATATCAAATCAATTTATACTTGAAAGTTACCATTTGAGCAACTATACCCAAAATGCATATCGGTTTACATCCAATACTAATCACTATCATCTGATGGTTCAATTTCACTAGTATCACCATCTACCAAATTCCAAATATGTTCAGCTATATTTTCACGTACTTCTGTCATAGCTCTTTTTCGATGTTCATCAAACATTTAGTGAAATCACTAGTTCTTTGTGTAGACTTGTGATCTAAAATAGGAATGCAAATCTCTTGCATTCGAATGAAGTTATGAAACGTGAAACATACAACAATAATTGACCTTTGATGACAATCTTCAATTTGAGGCATTCTTTTTAGCACCGTCCAAGTACTTATCAACTGTCTAAATGAACCTTAGATATTCATTCTCAACGAATACTGTCGTTTGTTAAAATACTCCACCTTACCTCTAGGTGGTGCATGTCTAAACCTTGATACATGTATTCTCGCTCTTGTATCGGAAAATGGAGCCAGGTACCCAAGAACAAAAAAAATCAGGTCATGTCAAATCATACGATGAACAAAAAAATTGAGTAAATATATGAATTTATATAAATTGAAATGTTTATAGCTTTTTAAACAATTTTTTGACATGATAGATAATGACCGAAACTCCTTAGGGTCGGCTCTCTACAAGTACTTTTACCCTGCTGCTTCACGACACTTCTTCTCCAGCGCCTCCTATTTTTTTCTTAACTTCCAATCGGCTCTTAGTCTGTGCCAGCTGCACGCTCAGCTCGATGGTCGCACTGGAAATGGGAAGACCCGCAGATCGTTAACTGGCCAGATCTGGAGTATGATGAGTCTGATTCTGATTAATATATTCCTCCAATGATATGAAAGTAAACAATTAAATTTATATAACTTCATATATTTACTCAATTTTTTTGTTCATCGTATGATTTATCATGACATCATATCATTGTGACTAAAATATTTGAGCATTTTTTCCCTAAATCCATACTCGCAGTAGCAAGAGAGTAAAAAGGGAAAGATCTGGCTGGGTTCGGTGGTGGTGTGGTGGCCTAATTTGAATGAGGATCAACAAATTTTGGAGCAACCATATATGCAACTGAATGCAGTTTTTAGTTTTATTTTTATATTTTGGAGTTAAACTTTGTTCTAAGTAACTTAATCTGGATCATTTATGCTACTGTTATGGTAAACTTTCTGTAATTCTCACTAAAGTTTTGGTTTGTAAGAATTTTTCATTCAGATAACGAACATAGTTGATGTCGACTGAATCGTTATTTTGCAGGTATGTCTATGCATGTATTCAAAAAAAACAACCGCCTCCTTAAGTTTTGCTTTCTCCCCATAGATGTCGCGGGAGGGTTAAAAAATACTGTCTCCTCCTTTATTTTCTAAATTTCAAACTGGCTCTAAATCTAAGAGGTAAGCATTGATGTTAGTGTTTTTCATTCCTATCACAAGAAGAATGCAAAAAAAATCATATAATTTGAAATATTAGATATAATAATTATAATAAATTATATCTACTAACTGAATAATCGTCGTGTGTGCGGAACAAGACACTTTTCTAGCAAAATTTCTCTTTTCGTTTCTCAAATTGAACGGCTTAAATAGTAATAAAAAATCTAATAGAGTAATCAAATCTTATCCTACTTTTTGTTCTAAATATGAGCATATCCGATAATGACCGAAACTCCTTAGGGTTGGCGTCATGATATGGGCGTCATGATCACCCTAGTTATTATTACAGTAACCTTCAACAACTCAAAAATAACAATTTATTACAAAAACCCTCAGAGTCGCTCAGAGGAGGACGCTCAGAGTCGGTCTGGGAAGGGTCGATCTGGGCGAGGGCCTGGCACGGAGGAGCGTGAGCGCCATAACTCTAGGATCGGAGGCAGTATCATGAGAACAAACATGGCGGAGTATCAACAGTTCCAAGCGTGGAAGGCGGCTCGCACGTAGTTCCAAACTTGCATTGGCTTCCTCCTTTTCCGACTCGGTTAACCTCAGCTGGGCTTCCCCGGATCGAGCGTCCTTGATGGCTGTCAGCATGCAACTACGTGCAGTCTGCTGATGGCGGAATTAAAAGATCCTTGTATCCGAAGCGGAATTGGAAGCTGCTAGCATCAATAAACATATATTTTGCCTATATTGGTTTTCATTTTTAATTGAATATTCGCGTTATTTAGTTCAATGAATAATAAAATATTTGGCTACGGTCGTCACAAATATTATGTTTTAATTAGGATTCTTAATCATATTTTATATTTTTGCCTAAATTGAAATGGTTCTCGGTTTTAATGCACACTTTAACATAATTGTTAATCATAATAGCCTATTATCGAATATTATTATTGCGGTAGTTTAGACAATGAAAATCTGCAAGTACAATTAAATCCTTAATTTATGTAATTAAATCCGCAAGTACAATTAATCTCCAAGTAGTTTAGCCTATTATCATGTGAATTTTCTTCAATTTTAATTTTTGATTGAGGTCTGAAATCAATATCAAGTCATTTATTTATTAAGTCATGTGGATAAAATTAAATGATGCGCGTCATGACCTCCCTAGTCCACAAGGGAATTAGAAAACTTATTGCTCCGGTCAATAAATAAATTAATAAAAAGCATTAAAAAGAATGAAACTACGTAGTTTTGACTAAAACCACCACATAACCACTGCAAGTTCACCATATTCCGACGCCTGCCATTTTTATATATTCCTTGTTTTGTTTATTTTAATTTTATTGTTTCATTCTTCATCATGCTAACTAATTAACACGTCTGCGAAAGGAAAACATGAATATGTGATATATGAAATATGCATGGAAATATTCGGTATCAATACAGAATAATGACACCGCCTCAATTATACATAATTAATTAAGTATGAAAATATTACATCACACACATGCATATGATGATCGAAATTAACATGGTAATTTCGGTCCATCATGCTAATTAACAAGGTGAAAACCGATCTGGGTTTGAGTTATTATTGGTACACAGTGATCACCATATTCCGGCGCCCACCCTAGATATATATATATATATATTCCTTTTTAGTTTCTTTCATTCAATAAATATATATGGTTAAGTTTTTTTTTATGAACAAATTTTATACGGTTATATATGTGCCTTCTATATGAACACAAATTCCTGCACCATAATACTTTTTTCTCAAATTTAATTACAGTTTAATATATATCAGGATCATCCTGATATTGGCAATATCAGGCACCAATTAAATAACGACACATCATCTTTAACTAATTTATGATTGGGCCACGTGTTCAATCATTACCCAGACGGGTTTAGGAAAACATGAATATGTGATATATGAAATATGCATGGAAATATTCGGTATCAATACAGAATAATGACACCGCCTCAATTATACATGATTAATTAAGTATGAAAATATTACATCACACACATGCATATGATGATCGAAATTAACATGGTAATTTCGGTTCATCATGCTAATTAACAAGGTGAAAACCGATCTGGGTTTGAGTTATTATTGGTACACAGTGATCACCATATTCCGGCGCCCACCCTAGATATAGATATATATTCCTTTTTAGTTTCTTTCATTCAATAAATATATATGGTTAAGTTTTTTTTTATGAACAAATTTTATACGGTTATATATGTGCCTTCTATATGAACACAAATTCCTGCACCATAATACTTTTTTCTCAAATTTAATTACAGTTTAATATATATCAGGATCATCCTGATATTGGCAATATCAGGCACCAATTAAATAACGACACATCATCTTTAACTAATTTATGATTGGGCCACGTGTTCAATCATTACCCAGACGGGTTTAGGCATTCTAAATTAGGATTTTAGAATTTTACTAAAAATATCTTAACCAATTAAAACATTACGATTGTACACGTGTCATTATCTTATTGGTGTCTGATAAGGCCTATATCAGGATCATCCGGACGAATGTTATTCTCATTTAATTATCTTAAAAGTTATCAAAACCGCACAACGTGCGGTACTATCACGCTAGTTATTACAGTAACCTTCAACAACTCAAAAATAACAATTTATTACAAAAACAAAAAGAAAAAAAAAGCTATAAACAAAATTTTGTGTATCATGGCTTGAAATTTAGGCTTTGACTTTGGAAAAAGATACAAGCTCCTTGGCACCAGTTGCATAGTCCTCAACAACTGCATAAAACTCAGCTGGAGTTGCATAATCATAAACCATAACATTCAACATGTATGTCATTTTTGAATTATCGACAGCTGTGGCATCATCAACCTTAGCCACATGCCAGAATGTGAGACCTTGCTTCGTCTTCCTGTTGTTTTCATTGACGGCGAACTTCCCGAGGGCCACTATTTTTGGATTAGAGGGGTAAAAGGCAGGGTCATTTATTTGAGCCGTGGACACATTGAGAAGCGAAAGAAAGATCCCGAGCGACACTAGGGTTGCGAAGATGAGCTTCGAGCTTGCCATTTTTGGTTCTTGTTTTTCTGAAAATATTTGATGTTTTTTCTTCTCTTTTCTGATAATGAATGTGTTTGAGTGAGTTAAGGATGGTATGTTGGAATTTTATAGTGAACTTGTCAATGGATTAGTGAGCTGAGAGTGTTTTTCTCTAATCCGTAGGTTTGATTAGAGGCAAGAAATTATGAGTGGTTCTGAGCAAAAGTTATGATTTTATAGGGGATGTATTTTAAGTTAGAATTTTTTTCTTACATTTGATGTTGATTCACCAATGTTTTTGTTAGTCGCCTTGCAGAAAAGTTTTATATACTGCCAATATCATCACTGCTGAGACGGCTCCTTAGGACTCTAGATTTCATGATCGTCATTAATTTCCATTTCAATATGCAATGTTTGAGTTTTTAGTCGATTATAGAGAAGTGGTTAGAATTAATAAGAGAAATTGTTTGAATTAACAAGAGAAGTGAATTAACGAATTGATAGATCACATGTAGAAAACTAGAACTCTTAAGCGTATTTAGTGTGAGCGCGGAATATCTAGACATGCTTGGTTATGTGACACTACAAGAAATTATGCTTGGTTATCTAGGCCTTTCCTGCCGCGCACGTGTTGGCCTGGTAGTTATAGTCGGCTTTCTCCCCGACCCACATCGACACCGCCCGCCGCCCGGTCATGTCCCGAAAACCGTAGGCTAGATTTTCTCCGTAACGGCCTCTAGAGTGCACCAGATTGTTACACGAGTTCGCATTTCGAACCCGATTCGCGTAGGCTTGAGCGTACTTTACGAGAGTCTGGTCCCAGGTGAAGCCCGGGAGCCCGGCTCCGACTTGATTACGGGCTTGGTTATGAGCGTCGACGAAGCTGCCTCCGGTAGAGTTTTGGGCAAAGCTGAGATTAATGCATGAAGCAAGGGCTAAACAGATGAAAACAAGATCCAGAGATCTCATCTTGGAAACTCTGGTTTAAGGATGGGTTGATGATTTGGTTCATGCAAAAGGCCTTCTATTTATAGTGTAAGCTGTGGTAAAATTATAGGTAATTAATTAGGTTTATGCTGACGTCATTTCAAAGGTGGCTAATGCATGGTCATTTTTTTCTTTTGTATTCATTATAACCCTAGCTAGTTGTACAATGAGCCATCCATCTCACGAGAAAAATAGATTATTATGTAGATATTTTTTAATTAATAAAGATCTAGAGTTGAGTTATTAATGAAAGAGCAGAATTTGATTATTATTCTATAGAGCGAAACCATCTCCTCCATTCAATATTTTTTATGAAAGTATATTCGGTTTTTTATATATAAAAAAAATATTTGTATACCTATGAATCTACTTAAGCTACTGTTATAATAAAATACTACGCTATAAAACGTTACATCAGTTCATGATCCTCATTAATTTCCGTTTCAATATGCTATGTTTGGGTTTTTAGTCGATAATAGAAAAGTGGTTAGAAAATTAATAAGAGAAGTGGTTAGAATTAATAAGAGAAGTGAATTAAAATTGAGACATCCCATTTAGAAAACTAGCTAGGGTCATGTGTGTTTAAAATTAATAATAGAAGTGAATTAAAATTGATAGAACACGTGTAGAAAACTAGGGAAATGTGTGTTCTAAGAGCAAGTCCAACAGTTTCTTCATTCACATTCTCTATAATAGGCAAGAAAACCTCATATTTCCTATATTTTTTTGCCTCAACTCCAACAGTTTCTCCATTTTTCATTCCCTAAAATTTATTACTAACATTTAATACTACATATTTATCCAATTTTCTTTTATTTTTAAAGTCATATATTTAATAAGTTCAAATAATAATGAACAAACAAATAATGAACGTATAATAAAAGTTATAATAATATTTCATATTTGACATTACTTACTCCATAATATAAAATTATAAAAATATATTTTATAAAAATAACACATTACGAATTACAATAGTATTATGAATAATTAGACTCATCTCTTTTTAATTATTTATTACAAGTTATTTTGTTTCAATCATTAAAATAAAATGTTTGCCAAAAGAAAATTTTAGTTTAGACGTTATGACTTATAAACAAACGTCAAAATAAATATATATGAACTTAAAATTTAGTAAATTTATATTGAAAAATAGATTATACTTGAATATTAAATATCAATAGATATGTACATGTAAAAATAGTCATATGAAATCTTATTACAATCGTCTTTATGCATATTTTTAGTTTTGATTAAATTTTATTGTAATTATTTTGAGATATTATCATTTAAAATTATTGAAGAGAAACAATTAATGAATGAAATAACAAAAAGCAATGCAAGTAACATAGAATTTTGCTTCTCCAAATCTTCTCCCTCATTCTCTAAATTTGGAGAATCAAACCTTCTCTCTCTTTAATTTTCCTATTACGGAGAATGGGATGGAGAATCTGTTGGAGTTAAAAAAAGGCTCAAATTCTCCATATTTGAGAAAACTTGCTATTATAGCAAAGCTGTTGGACTGTCAAGTTCAGTCTGCGATCGGGTCTAACCCGAATACCATGTGTGCTGAGGGGCCGGGATGAGCCATCCTGGATGGTGAGGCCACACACCATACAAATTATATTTTCAAGGGTCATAAACCATGCATTTTATTTTTAGGGGTCACAAACTATATGTTTTGAATTTTTATGGGGCATATTTTACACTTTAATCTTATTCCGTATGTGTGATTTGGTTTTTTGAAAATTTGCTTTAATTAGTTAATGAATTTAGTCCAAGCGGAATAAGTAGGTTTTTTTGATATTTTTACGAAAGTCTCATATTAAGTTTTATGAAACTTTTCTTTATTTCATACATGATAATTTTTTTATTTTTTATGAAAGGAAAATTGTATATCATATTCAAGGTGCTGGAAAACGTCCAGCAACGTTTGAAAAAGGAACTGTGGAGTATAATTCCACTCTACATAATCCGAGCTATTATTTTTCCCTATGCTAGCTACCATATGGGCATCCGTATTTTCGTTTCTTGGTATCCGGCATGGCAAATTAAGGCCTTGTTGCACAAATTCTGCTCGAATCTCCTCAGTGATTGAGTGGCATAATTCTGGGGCATCCAAGTCTTCATGTATGATCTGCATTAGGCTCAACGAGTCTCCCATAATAGCTACATCGGACCATTGGAGATATGCCGCCATTCTCAGTGCTTCTCTCAGTGCTTCTGCTTCCACAAACATGGGGTCTCGTACATCCATTATTTCTCTGCTCACAGCCCGAACAAAAGACCCATCTGTAACCACTGCCACTGCCACTACGATGCTTAAATCAGAAAGTTGTTGGGGAGAATTGCTCTGTAGTGAACAGTGTCTGGTGAACATACCTCTCTCCTTGGATATTAGTGATGTATATATTTATAGAAAGGAACCGGGGCCTGGTCAGTCACATCGCGAGGCTGGGTTGTCTGGAAGATGCTCCTGCTAGGCCAGGTAGGATTCTAGTCTGCGATCGGGTCTAACCCGAATACCATGAGTGCTGAGGGGCCGGGATGAGCCATCCTGGATGGTGAGGCCACACACCATATAAATTATATTTTCAGGGGTCATGAACCATGCATTTTATTTTTTAGGGGTCACAAACTATATGTTTTGAATATTTATGGGGCATATTTTACATTTTAATCTTATTCCGTATGTGTGATTTGGTTTTTTGAAAATTTGCTTTAATTAGTCAATAAATTTAGTCCAAGCGGAATAAGTAGGTTTTTTTTGATATTTTTACGAAGGTCTCATATTAAGTTTTATGAAACTTTTCTTTATTTCATACATGATAATTTTTGTTCGTTTAGTAAAAAGAAAAAAAAACAAGGACATGTTTTACTTAAATGTTGCAAGATTTGTCAAAAAATATTAAAATATGTTAATTACTATTGAAGAAAATAAAATAAAACATCCATGTGAGAAAGAATGATGTAGTAAAGTTATATATATATATATATATATATATATATATATATATATTCTTTTTTCACTTACAGGTTATATATTTTCTCTATCGTAATTGCTTGTGTGTTTCAGTGTTCCTGGTTTCATGAAATTGATGATGACATTTGTGTTAATTAATAGTTCTGAATAAGTTTGGATCATCAATTTTATCCATTCCCTCCATTTTTCTTGTCTCTAATCAAACATAGGGATTAGAGAAAAACACTCTCACCTCACTAATCCATTGACAAATTCACTATAAATTTCCAACATATATACCATCCTTAAATATTCACCCAAATATTTTCAGAAAAAAAAAACAAAAATGGCAAGCTCGAAGCTCATCTTCGCAACCCTAGCGTCGCTCGTGATCATTCTCTCGCTTCTCCACGTGTCCACGGCTCAACAGAAGGGCGGCGCCCTATACCCCTCCGATCCAAAAATAGTGGCCCTCGGGAAGTTCGCCGTCGATGAAAACAACAGGAAGACGAAGCAAGGTCTCGCATTCTGGCATGTGGCTAATATTGATGGTGCCAGAAAAGTGGATAATTCAAAAATGACATACATGTTGAATGTTATGGTTTATGATAATGCAACTCCGACTGAGTTTTATGCAGTTGTTGACGACTATGCAACTGGTGCCAAGGAGCTTGTATCTTTTTCCAAAGTCAAAGCCTAATTTCAAGCACAAAATTTTGTTTATATTGTTGTTGAGTTGTTGAAAGTTACTCATCGCAATAATTAATAGATTTATGGTTTAGAATGTTTTGTTGAAATTTTTGAAAGAGATAATTAATTCCTCTTTGATGTTATATACATTTAAATTGGGTGTTTGACAAATGAAAATTGTGCATGAAATGGGTTTGTTGAAATTTTTAGAAGTTGTAAAATTGACTAAATGTTTTAAAATTTTGAATATGGACCTTCAGCTTTCATGCAACATAAACCAGGGATACAAATCAAGCCGCATACTATTCTAAAACCCATATAATATGTAGTTAATTAAATTTATTAATATATGTGATAAAGGTTACTATTCGTAATTAATAATTACGAACACCATGCATCGCATGGCGCAGCCATCTTAGAATAAATAGTATGATTGTTCGTAGTTTTAGTTGAATATATATAGTTATAATTTTAATTGTTTGTTTATCATTAAGCCGCCGCACAAGGTTGTTTTAGTTCACATAATTTGTACTTTAATATTGTATTTCTTATGCAATGCAGTAGAGAATATAATGAATAATTCCACATGCTTCTCTTCATTTCTCTTATCCTTCTTAATTAATTAGAGCGCTAGCAATAATCATACTTAATTTTGTAAACAAAAGCGGTTCCATCACAAAACGTCATATATTCATCATGATATTGTTACATTCAGAAAAGAAAAGAAAAACATTATATTATATTCCTCCAATTGGTTATAATATATCATCAGATAGCTTACACAAGCTTTATTTATATGGTTTTATTCAGTTCTTAACGTGATCACGATATCATTGATCAACCACATCTTAGTACGGGCGCTGGCCGTTAATGTTACCCGGGGGATCGTAGTTGCAGATAACGTAGACCCAACCATCGGCACACTGAACCTTAGCGCAACCCAAACGAACCGACTTCCTCCACACAACTTGGGTGTAGTGTCCGCAGGCCTTTCCTGCAGCGCACGTGTTGGCCTGGTAGTTATAGTCGGCTTTCTCCCCGACCCACATCGACACCGCCCGCCGCCCGGTCATGTCCCGAAAACCGTAGGCTAGATTTTCTCCGTAACGGCCTCTAGAGTGCACCAGATTGTTACACGAGTTCGCATTTCGAACCCGATTCGCGTAGGCTTGAGCGTACTTTACGAGAGTCTGGTCCCAGGTGAAGCCCGGGAGCCCGGCTCCGACTTGATTACGGGCTTGGTTATGAGCGTCGACGAAGCTGCCTCCGGTAGAGTTTTGGGCAAAGCTGAGATTAATGCATGAAGCAAGGGCTAAACAGATGAAAACAAGATCCAGAGATCTCATCTTGGAAACTCTGGTTTAAGGATGGGTTGATGATTTGGTTCATGCAAAAGGCCTTCTATTTATAGTGTAAGCTGTGGTAAAATTATAGGTAATTAATTAGGTTTATGCTGACGTCATTTCAAAGGTGGCTAATGCATGGTCATTTTTTTCTTTTGTATTCATTATAACCCTAGCTAGTTGTACAATGAGCCATCCATCTCACGAGAAAAATAGATTATTATGTAGATATTTTTTAATTAATAAAGATCTAGAGTTGAGTTATTAATGAAAGAGCAGAATTTGATTATTATTCTATAGAGCGAAACCATCTCCTCCATTCAATATTTTTTATGAAAGTATATTCGGTTTTTTATATATAAAAAAAATATTTGTATACCTATGAATCTACTTAAGCTACTGTTATAATAAAATACTACGCTATAAAACGTTACATCAGTTCATGATCCTCATTAATTTCCGTTTCAATATGCTATGTTTGGGTTTTTAGTCGATAATAGAAAAGTGGTTAGAAAATTAATAAGAGAAGTGGTTAGAATTAATAAGAGAAGTGAATTAAAATTGAGACATCCCATTTAGAAAACTAGCTAGGGTCATGTGTGTTTAAAATTAATAATAGAAGTGAATTAAAATTGATAGAACACGTGTAGAAAACTAGGGAAATGTGTGTTCTAAGAGCAAGTCCAACAGTTTCTTCATTCACATTCTCTATAATAGGCAAGAAAACCTCATATTTCCTATATTTTTTTGCCTCAACTCCAACAGTTTCTCCATTTTTCATTCCCTAAAATTTATTACTAACATTTAATACTACATATTTATCCAATTTTCTTTTATTTTTAAAGTCATATATTTAATAAGTTCAAATAATAATGAACAAACAAATAATGAACGTATAATAAAAGTTATAATAATATTTCATATTTGACATTACTTACTCCATAATATAAAATTATAAAAATATATTTTATAAAAATAACACATTACGAATTACAATAGTATTATGAATAATTAGACTCATCTCTTTTTAATTATTTATTACAAGTTATTTTGTTTCAATCATTAAAATAAAATCTTTGCCAAAAGAAAATTTTAGTTTAGACGTTATGACTTATAAACAAACGTCAAAATAAATATATATGAACTTAAAATTTAGTAAATTTATATTGAAAAATAGATTATACTTGAATATTAAATATCAATAGATATGTACATGTAAAAGTAGTCATATGAAATCTTATTACAATCGTCTTTATGCATATTTTTAGAATATGTATTTTTGATAAAATTTTATTGTAATTATTTTGAGATATTATCATTTAAAATTATTGAAGAGAAACAATTAATGAATGAAATAACAAAAAGCAATGCAAGTAACATAGAATTTTGCTTCTCCAAATCTTCTCCCTCATTCTCTAAATTTGGAGAATCAAACCTTCTCTCTCTTTAATTTTCCTATTACGGAGAATGGGATGGAGAATCTGTTGGAGTTCAAAAAAGGCTCAAATTCTCCATATTTGAGAAAACTTGCTATTATAGCAAAGCTGTTGGACTGTCAAGTTCAGTCTGCGATCGGGTCTAACCCGAATACCATGTGTGCTGAGGGGCCGGGATGAGCCATCCTGGATGGTGAGGCCACACACCATACAAATTATATTTTCAAGGGTCATAAACCATGCATTTTATTTTTAGGGGTCACAAACTATATGTTTTGAATTTTTATGGGGCATATTTTACACTTTAATCTTATTCCGTATGTGTGATTTGGTTTTTTGAAAATTTGCTTTAATTAGTTAATGAATTTAGTCCAAGCGGAATAAGTAGGTTTTTTTGATATTTTTACGAAAGTCTCATATTAAGTTTTATGAAACTTTTCTTTATTTCATACATGATAATTTTTTTATTTTTTATGAAAGGAAAATTGTATATCATATTCAAGGTGCTGGAAAACGTCCAGCAACGTTTGAAAAAGTAACTGTGGAGTATAATTCCACTCTACATAATCCGAGCTATTATTTTTCCCTATGCTAGCTACCATATGGGCATCCGTATTTTCGTTTCTTGGTATCCGGCATGGCAAATTAAGGCCTTGTTGCACAAATTCTGCTCGAATCTCCTCAGTGATTGAGTGGCATAATTCTGGGGCATCCAAGTCTTCATGTATGATCTGCATTAGGCTCAACGAGTCTCCCATAATAGCTACATCGGACCATTGGAGATATGCCGCCATTCTCAGTGCTTCTCTCAGTGCTTCTGCTTCCACAAACATGGGGTCTCGTACATCCATTATTTCTCTGCTCACAGCCCGAACAAAAGACCCATCTGTAACCACTGCCACTGCCACTACGATGCTTAAATCAGAAAGTTGTTGGGGAGAATTGCTCTGTAGTGAACAGTGTCTGGTGAACATACCTCTCTCCTTGGATATTAGTGATGTATATATTTATAGAAAGGAACCGGGGCCTGGTCAGTCACATCGCGAGGCTGGGTTGTCTGGAAGATGCTCCTGCTAGGCCAGGTAGGATTCTAGTCTGCGATCGGGTCTAACCCGAATACCATGAGTGCTGAGGGGCCGGGATGAGCCATCCTGGATGGTGAGGCCACACACCATATAAATTATATTTTCAGGGGTCATGAACCATGCATTTTATTTTTTAGGGGTCACAAACTATATGTTTTGAATTTTTATGGGGCATATTTTACATTTTAATCTTATTCCGTATGTGTGATTTGGTTTTTTGAAAATTTGCTTTAATTAGTCAATGAATTTAGTCCAAGCGGAATAAGTAGGTTTTTTTTGATATTTTTACGAAGGTCTCATATTAAGTTTTATGAAACTTTTCTTTATTTCATACATGATAATTTTTGTTCTTTTAGTAAAAAGAAAAAAAAACAAGGACATGTTTTACTTAAATGTTGCAAGATTTGTCAAAAAATATTAAAATATGTTAATTACTATTGAAGAAAATAAAATAAAACATCCATGTGAGAAAGAATGATGTAGTAAAGTTATATATATATATATATATATTCTTTTTTCACTTACAGGTTATATATTTTCTCTATCGTAATTGCTTGTGTGTTTCAGTGTTCCTGGTTTCATGAAATTGATGATGACATTTGTGTTAATTAATAGTTGTGAATAAGTTTGGATCATCAATTTTATCCATTCCCTCCATTTTTCTTGTCTCTAATCAAACATAGGGATTAGAGAAAAACACTCTCACCTCACTAATCCATTGACAAATTCACTATAAATTTCCAACATATATACCATCCTTAAATATTCACCCAAATATTTTCAGAAAAAAAAAAAACAAAAATGGCAAGCTCGAAGCTCATCTTCGCAACCCTAGCGTCGCTCGTGATCTTTCTCTCGCTTCTCCACGTGTCCACGGCTCAACAGAAGGGCGGCGCCCTATACCCCTCCGATCCAAAAATAGTGGCCCTCGGGAAGTTCGCCGTCGATGAAAACAACAGGAAGACGAAGCAAGGTCTCGCATTCTGGCATGTGGCTAATATTGATGGTGCCGGAAAAGTCGATAATTCAAAAATGACATACATGTTGAATGTTATGGTTTATGATAATGCAACTCCGACTGAGTTTTATGCAGTTGTTGACGACTATGCAACTGGTGCCAAGGAGCTTGTATCTTTTTCCAAAGTCAAAGCCTAATTTCAAGCACAAAATTTTGTTTATATTGTTGTTGAGTTGTTGAAAGTTACTCATCGCAATAATTAATAGATTTATGGTTTAGAATGTTTTGTTGAAATTTTTGAAAGAGATAATTAATTCCTCTTTGATGTTATATACATTTAAATTGGGTGTTTGACAAATGAAAATTGTGCATGAAATGGGTTTGTTGAAATTTTTAGAAGTTGTAAAATTGACTAAATGTTTTAAAATTTTGAATATGGACCTTCAGCTTTCATGCAACATAAACCAGGGATACAAATCAAGCCGCATACTATTCTAAAACCCATATAATATGTAGTTAATTAAATTTATTAATATATGTGATAAAGGTTACTATTCGTAATTAATAATTACGAACACCATGCATCGCATGGCGCAGCCATCTTAGAATAAATAGTATGATTGTTCGTAGTTTTAGTTGAATATATATAGTTATAATTTTAATTGTTTGTTTATCATTAAGCCGCCGCACAAGGTTGTTTTAGTTCACATAATTTGTACTTTAAT
Organism: Sherardia arvensis; assembly: GCA_948330725.1. NCBI lineage: Eukaryota > Viridiplantae > Streptophyta > Magnoliopsida > Gentianales > Rubiaceae > Sherardia > Sherardia arvensis. The sequence continues at coordinate 3,155,036 of OX415238.1, read as the reverse complement.
ATTGTATTTCTTATGCAATGCAGTAGAGAATATAATGAATAATTCCACATGCTTCTCTTCATTTCTCTTATCCTTCTTAATTAATTAGAGCGCTAGCAATAATCATACTTAATTTTGTAAACAAAAGCGGTTCCATCACAAAACGTCATATATTCATCATGATATTGTTACATTCAGAAAAGAAAAGAAAAACATTATATTATATTCCTCCAATTGGTTATAATATATCATCAGATAGCTTACACAAGCTTTATTTATATGGTTTTATTCAGTTCTTAACGTGATCACGATATCATTGATCAACCACATCTTAGTACGGGCGCTGGCCTTTAATGTTACCCGGGGGATCGTAGTTGCAGATAACGTAGACCCAACCATCGGCACACTGAACCTTAGCGCAACCCAAACGAACCGACTTCCTCCACACAACTTGGGTGTAGTGTCCGCAGGCCTTTCCTGCAGCGCACGTGTTGGCCTGGTAGTTATAGTCGGCTTTCTCCCCGACCCACATCGACACCGCCCGCCGCCCGGTCATGTCCCGAAAACCGTAGGCTAGATTTTCTCCGTAACGGCCTCTAGAGTGCACCAGATTGTTACACGAGTTCGCATTTCGAACCCGATTCGCGTAGGCTTGAGCGTACTTTACGAGAGTCTGGTCCCAGGTGAAGCCCGGGAGCCCGGCTCCGACTTGATTACGGGCTTGGTTATGAGCGTCGACGAAGCTGCCTCCGGTAGAGTTTTGGGCAAAGCTGAGATTAATGCATGAAGCAAGGGCTAAACAGATGAAAACAAGATCCAGAGATCTCATCTTGGAAACTCTGGTTTAAGGATGGGTTGATGATTTGGTTCATGCAAAAGGCCTTCTATTTATAGTGTAAGCTGTGGTAAAATTATAGGTAATTAATTAGGTTTATGCTGACGTCATTTCAAAGGTGGCTAATGCATGGTCATTTTTTTCTTTTGTATTCATTATAACCCTAGCTAGTTGTACAATGAGCCATCCATCTCACGAGAAAAATAGATTATTATGTAGATATTTTTTAATTAATAAAGATCTAGAGTTGAGTTATTAATGAAAGAGCAGAATTTGATTATTATTCTATAGAGCGAAACCATCTCCTCCATTCAATATTTTTTATGAAAGTATATTCGGTTTTTTATATATAAAAAAAATATTTGTATACCTATGAATCTACTTAAGCTACTGTTATAATAAAATACTACGCTATAAAACGTTACATCAGTTCATGATCCTCATTAATTTCCGTTTCAATATGCTATGTTTGGGTTTTTAGTCGATAATAGAAAAGTGGTTAGAAAATTAATAAGAGAAGTGGTTAGAATTATTAAGAGAAGTGAATTAAAATTGAGACATCCCATTTAGAAAACTAGCTAGGGTCATGTGTGTTTAAAATTAATAATAGAAGTGAATTAAAATTGATAGAACACGTGTAGAAAACTAGGGAAATGTGTGTTCTAAGAGCAAGTCCAACAGTTTCTTCATTCACATTCTCTATAATAGGCAAGAAAACCTCATATTTCCTATATTTTTTTGCCTCAACTCCAACAGTTTCTCCATTTTTCATTCCCTAAAATTTATTACTAACATTTAATACTACATATTTATCCAATTTTCTTCTATTTTTAAAGTCATATATTTAATAAGTTCAAATAATAATGAACAAACAAATAATGAACGTATAATAAAAGTTATAATAATATTTCATATTTGACATTACTTACTCCATAATATAAAATTATAAAAATATATTTTATAAAAATAACACATTACGAATTACAATAGTATTATGAATAATTAGACTCATCTCTTTTTAATTATTTATTACAAGTTATTTTGTTTCAATCATTAAAATAAAATGTTTGCCAAAAGAAAATTTTAGTTTAGACGTTATGACTTATAAACAAACGTCAAAATAAATATATATGAACTTAAAATTTAGTAAATTTATATTGAAAAATAGATTATACTTGAATATTAAATATCAATAGATATGTACATGTAAAAATAGTCATATGAAATCTTATTACAATCGTCTTTATGCATATTTTTAGAATATGTATTTTTGATTAAATTTTATTGTAATTATTTTGAGATATTATCATTTAAAATTATTGAAGAGAAACAATTAATGAATGAAATAACAAAAAGCAATGCAAGTAACATAGAATTTTGCTTCTCCAAATCTTCTCCCTCATTCTCTAAATTTGGAGAATCAAACCTTCTCTCTCTTTAATTTTCCTATTACGGAGAATGGGATGGAGAATCTGTTGGAGTTCAAAAAAGGCTCAAATTCTCCATATTTGAGAAAACTTGCTATTATAGCAAAGCTGTTGGACTGTCAAGTTCAGTCTGCGATCGGGTCTAACCCGAATACCATGTGTGCTGAGGGGCCGGGATGAGCCATCCTGGATGGTGAGGCCACACACCATACAAATTATATTTTCAAGGGTCATAAACCATGCATTTTATTTTTAGGGGTCACAAACTATATGTTTTGAATTTTTATGGGGCATATTTTACACTTTAATCTTATTCCGTATGTGTGATTTGGTTTTTTGAAAATTTGCTTTAATTAGTTAATGAATTTAGTCCAAGCGGAATAAGTAGGTTTTTTTGATATTTTTACGAAAGTCTCATATTAAGTTTTATGAAACTTTTCTTTATTTCATACATGATAATTTTTTTATTTTTTATGAAAGGAAAATTGTATATCATATTCAAGGTGCTGGAAAACGTCCAGCAACGTTTGAAAAAAGGAACTGTGGAGTATAATTCCACTCTACATAATCCGAGCTATTATTTTTCCCTATGCTAGCTACCATATGGGCATCCGTATTTTCGTTTCTTGGTATCCAGCATGGCAAATTAAGGCCTTGTTGCACAAATTCTGCTCGAATCTCCTCAGTGATTGAGTGGCATAATTCTGGGGCATCCAAGTCTTCATGTATGATCTGCATTAGGCTCAACGAGTCTCCCATAATAGCTACATCGGACCATTGGAGATATGCCGCCATTCTCAGTGCTTCTCTCAGTGCTTCTGCTTCCACAAACATGGGGTCTCGTACATCCATTATTTCTCTGCTCACAGCCCGAACAAAAGACCCATCCGTAACCACTGCCACTGGTGATATGGGCTCTGGCCCATATCTAGGCTACGGCCCAGAGTGTAGTCCGGTCCATATGACGTCAGCTAGAATGGCGTTATCCGGTCCACTGCCTCTGGGCTTGAGGCTGACCACTCACACCTATAAATACAGCTTTGGACTTGTGGAGAAAGGTATGTTCTATCAGATAAAAACTCTCTCAATATATCTTTATTCTCTCTCCTATTCAAAGGCCCCTCTTTCATCATCACGCCGGAGTAGCTATCCTCGGGATACTCCGGGGCGTTGTTTTGCAGGGCTTTAGGTGAGAGCGCGCGTAGCACGGACAGAAGTATCATCCGGACCGGAGACTCACTATTGATCCGGACCGGGACTGGAAGCTGGTAGCATCAGTTGGCACGCCCAGTGGGATCTTAAAAATTCCAGTTGCAGGTTACGTTCATGCCGCCGCGCGGACGACCAAGAAAGAACCCTGTCCCGGCGGAGGAGGAAGCGGGAGGAGGGCCAAAAACCAGAAAAGCCGCTACAGTTAGAGCTCAGAAGATAGCGGCTGAGAAGGAACGGATTATCCAAGCCAAACAGGCGGCAGCAGAGAAGAAGGCCGCAGCTGAGGAGCGTCGGCGACAACGCTTAGCAGCTGAAAAGGCAAAAGGGAAGAGGCCGGCTTCTGAACGAACTCTGGCTGATATACAACGCGAGGCTAGAGAGCGTCAGCGAGCGGCACGAGAGGCGCGGAATCAGAATCAGGATGATGACCAGGAGTCGTCGGAAGGGGATGAGACGCCCGATCCGGATCGTCCTGAGAGATCCGGTTCTGAGGAAGCTGAGGATTATGAACCTGAGGAATCTCCAGAGGGGTATAGCACGGAAGACGATGCTCAGAGCCGGTCGATCAGACCCCGAGTTGGGCGGAAGGCCGGACGGGAGGAGCGTAAGCGTCATGATTCCGGATTGGGAGGCAACATCCTGAGGACCAACATGGCGGAGTATCAGCAGTTCCAAGAGTGGAAGGCCGCTCAACGAGGTGAGGCGGACAAGCCGCCTCCGGACCAACCAAGAGCACCAAATCTAAACCCTTACCCGGGCGGACATCAACAGCAGACGGCTGGTTTGAATCCGAACGCACCGCCTTACTGGGGAGCACAAACCCAGCAGGGATACGGTACCCAGCAGGGCTATGTGAGGGGTGCACCCGGGGGACAACCGCAGATGATGTTTGGGATGCAACCTGCCGGAGGACCCGGGGGTCAGCAGCAGATGATGTATGGGATGCAGCCTGCCGGAGGAGGATTCCCTGGAGGTTTTGGTTTTCAAACACCTTTCTGTCCGGATTCCATTGAAGACCGACTCAATCGCCTAATCGGACGGAATGGGATCGGGCCACAGTCACCTTGGGTTCCGGAGGTGTTAAGTTTTAAGTGGCCAGCCGGAACCAAGGCTCCGGACGGACTACCTACCTACAACGGAGAAGGTGATCCGGAGGAGTTCGTTCATACTTATGCAAGTATCATGATTGCTAGGGATATTCCGGAAGAGCTACAGTGTAAGATGGTACCTTCATACTTACGGGGCAACTGCTTAACATGGTTCAAGGGTCTGCCGAACGGTACACTCCGACATTTTTGGGATTTCGCCATAGCCCTGGTCCGGCGCTATTCCGCTATGAAGCACACATTTGTAAACCTCGCCACGGTCCTGGCAATGAGGCAGCTGGAGACGGAGACTACCTGGGAATTCTACACCCGGTACATAGCTGCGACAATGAAGGTGGTGGACCGGCATTTGCAGGAGAAGGCCATTATCCATAACTTCGTCAACGGACTGAGGGACAACGCTTTCTACATCGAGCTCATGAAGAATATGCCTACGTCATATTACCACCTCCAGTTGGTAGTAGAGATGCATTGTACGGTGCATGATGCCAACCAAGTCCGGATGACAACAGTGGGCTTTTTCGAGCAAAGGTCTCTCACGGTGACAGGGACCCAAACCACTGCTGCAAGGGCTCCGGCCCGGACGGATCAAGTCAGACGAGTACCCGCACCGGCGACAGCCGCACCAGCACCAGCAGCCGCTGTTCGTCCGACCTACACCCCTCTCTCAAAGACTCGTACGGAGATCCTTGCAGTTCACCGAGGTTTGTTTACGGATCCGCAGCCCATTGTTGGCGTGCCGGCACCAGCAAATGCGGATAAGTGGTGTGAGTTTCATAAGTCACATGGACATACCACGGAGGGATGCAGGGCGCTTCGTTGGGATATTGAAAGGTTAATCGGAGCAGGCCAGCTAAGAGATTGCGTGGCGGGAGAAGGACCCGGACGCCCGGCCCAAGCCCCGGCAGCTGCAGCCGGACAGGGTCGTAAAAGGAATAGGAACAATCGCCCCCGAGGGGGGAATCAAGCTAATCCGGCAAACCCGGCACCAAGACAGGCTGCACCAGCTCCGCCCCCAGCTCAGCCTCGGGTGATCAATGTGATAAACGGAATCGTCGGCGACGGACTTTGTTCCATGACGGCGATCAAAGCCAAAAGCAGATACGTGCCTCCGGGCGAGATACAAGAAAAGAGGTTCAAGCCAAACGAGACTATCACCTTCTCGGATGAGGATCCGGTACCCCCACAGGTTCCCCATTCGGATCCGATGGTGGTAATGGCGGATGTCGAAGGCGTGCTGATCAAACGAGTGTTCGTAGATGACGGTAGCAGTGTGGAGATCATGTTCGCGGCATGCTTTGATCAGCTCGGGATCGGACGACAAAACCTAAAACCGTGTCAGACCCCCCTTTCAGGGTTCACCGGACGGACTGTCCATCCGCTCGGAGTCATCCCTTTGAAAGTCACCCTGACGGATTTCGAGGACCCGACAAAGCGGGCTACGGTGGAATGTAACTTCGCCGTCATTGATGCTGTTTCCCCTTACAACATGATCATCGGAAGACCTTGGCTGTCACAGGCACGGGCTATATGTTCACCTTTCCACTTGATCATGAAGTTCCCCACGGAAAACGGTATCGCATCCGTCCGTGGCCACCAGCAAACCGCTCGAAGTTGCATGCTGACCGCCATCAAGGATGCTCGATCCGGGGAGGGCCAACCCAAGCTGTCCGCCTCGGACAAGGGAAAAGCCAAAGCGGACTTGGTAGGAGCTATCCATGGAGAAGCACCATCCTATGAAGTGGAGGATATGATGGTCGGACAGAAGGGGGTAGTCAGTGTGGGGAAGAACATGCCGGATGACGTTAAGATAGAGTTGCGAAGCCTGTTGGCGGAGTACGAGGATGTGTTTTCCTGGGGGACGGAGGACTTGACTGGCGTCCCGGAGGAGATCGCAGTCCACAAGCTCAATGTATTTCCGGAGCTGAAACCAATCAGGCAGAAGAAGAGGCCCCTCGCCCCGGAACGCGTGGAGGAGATCCGGGCGGAGGTGGGTAGACTATTGAATGCCGGAATCGTGGAGGAGATATCATACCCGGAGTGGATAGCGAACCCAGTTCTGGTGAAGAAGCACGATGGCTCGTGGAGAATGTGTATTGACTTCACAGATCTAAACAAATGCTGTCCGAAAGATAGCTATCCGCTCCCCTCCATCGATCAGCTGGTCGAGGCTATTACTGGTTACCAAGTGTTGGCATTCTTTGATGCGCACCGAGGGTACCACCAGATTACGATGGCCAAGGATGACCGCCCCAAAACATCTTTTATCACTGACTTTGGTACTTTTTGTTACAAGAAAATGCCTTTCGGACTGAAAAACGCAGGTGCAACATACCAAAGGATGGCGGACAAGCTGTTTCGGAACCAGATGGGACGGAACCTGGAGGTCTATGTGGATGACATGGTGGTTAAGAGCCGGACGTACGAATCTTTTTTGTTCGACCTCCGGGAGATGTTCGACGTGCTCCGGATGGCGAATCTCAAGCTCAGCCCAGGAAAAAGTACCATTGGAGTAGGAGCAGGGAAATTTCTTGGCTACATGGTATCGGCTCGAGGAATCGACGTCAACCCGGAGAAGATATCGGCCCTTATGGAGATGCCTCCTCCGAGAGGGGTGAAGGACGTACAAAAACTGACCGGGTCGCTAGCCGCTTTGAGCCGATTTCTCGCTCGGGGGGCTGAGAAGCAGCTCCCGTTCTTTAACATACTCCGAAGAGCCAAGCCGTTCGAGTGGACCGAGGCATGTGACCAAGCGTTCACGGATCTCAAGGCTCATCTAGCAAGCCTCCCTACCCTTTCCAAGCCGTTGCCCGGAGAAGAGCTTTTCCTCTACATAGCAGCAACGGAACACGCTATAAGTTCTGCTCTGGTCCGAGAAGATGGAAAGGTACAGCGTCCGGTTTACTTTGTGAGCAGGGCACTCCAAGGTCCGGAAACAAGGTATACCGCTTTGGAAAGGCTGATATTGGCATTGGTCCATGCTTCTCGGCGCCTCCGACCATATTTCCAAGGCCACCCGATCACGGTACTGACGAATCATCCGTTGAGACAGATCATGCTGAAACCGGAAGCCTCGGGACGGATGATGAAGTGGGCGGTTGAGCTTGGAGAGCACGAGATCAAGTACCATCCCCGGAAGGCTATTAAGGGACAAGCCCTGGCGGACTTTTTGGTAGAAATGACTGAACCTTCAGGAGAGCCGTCCGGATCGGAACCACCCTCTGACAAATGGAAGTTGCATGTGGACGGATCGTCGCATGCTAACGGGGGCGGGGCTGGTGTCCTGCTTACTAGCCCACAAGGAATGGAGTACAGGTATGCTATCCAGTTCGCTTTCCGGGCAACTAACAATGAGGCAGAGTATGAGGCACTTCTGGCCGGACTCCGACTGGCGTTGGAGATAGGGGTCACGGACGTTGCGGTGTACAGCGATTCTCAGATTGTGGTTCAGCAGGTGAATGGAGAATATGAGGCAAAGGAGCGGAGTTTGCAGAAGTACCTTGAGGCGGTTAAGCCAGTACTGGCCAAGTTCCGTGGCGTTACCATAACACAGATCCCTCGCGAGGACAACGGTAAGGCGGACGCTTTGAGCAAACTTGCTTCTTCTGAGATCAAGCCGGACGCGGAGAGCAACCTAATGATGGAGACCCTATCCGCCCGGAGTTACGACGTCCCGCTAGTGGCAGCAGTGGAGGTGCAAAAGGAGTCATGGATGGCCCCCTTCTTCGACTATTTGCAGCACGGAAAGCTCCCGGAAGACAAGGCACTGGCACGGAAAATCCGACAGAAGGCACCGCACTACGCCATAGTTGATGGAACCCTGCTCAGACAAGGATATCTCCAACCATGGTTAAGGTGCGTAGACTCGGATGAGGCAGCGCGGATTGTGAAGGAGATGCACGAAGGACCGAACGGTAGCCACCAAGGAGCCCGGACTATAGCGAGAAAGATAATGTGCACAGGCTACTACTGGCCGACCCTGTTCGAAGAGGCACAGAAGTACGTCCGCTCCTGTGTGCAGTGCCAAAGGTTTGCTCCGCTCATTCATGTTCCGCAAGAAGAAAGGGTCGGGATCACCGGCTCGTGGCCTTTTGATAGATGGGGCATCGATCTGGTCGGACCCTTCCCCTCCGCTCCGGGAGGATTCAAGTACCTGATAGTAGCAATCGACTACTTCAGCAAATGGGTTGAGGCCGAACCTCTCACAAACATCCGTGGCAGCACTTGCGTTAAGTTTTGTTGGAAGAACATCATCTGCCGCTACGGAATCCCCAAGTACATCGTCACGGATAACGGAGCTCAGTTTGAGAATGACCCGTTTCGATCTTGGTGTAAGGAGTACGGAATTACGCAGCGACTCACATCGGTTTACCACCCGCAGGCCAACGGTCAAGTAGAAGTTACCAACCGGACAGTGGTGAACGGATTGAAGACTCGTTTGCAGGGGGCACGAGGAAACTGGATCGATGAGCTGCCAAGCGTTCTTTGGGCATACAGGACGACCGAAGGATCCGCCACGGGCCAGTCGCCGTACAGTTTGGTATACGGGGCGGAGGCAGTCATACCAGCTGAAGTGGGAGTCCCCAGTCTCCGGACCCTAACTTGGGATGAAGACCAAGCCGGACGGAGCTCTCCGCTCGGATCAAGCAGGCTGCTGGATTTGGACCTCCTGGAGGAAAAACGAGAGCAGGCAGCGCTGCATGAGGCCAAGGTGAAGGAGCGGATGAAGCGTTACCACGACAAGCGTGTCAGGAAGGAATCATTCGTCCCCGGAGATTGGGTGATGAGGAGGAATGATAAAAGTCTGAAGGAGGCCACTGGCAAACTGGCACCAAACTGGGAAGGTCCGTACCAAGTCACAGCCTCATATCCGGGTGGGAGTTATGAGCTGGCGGATCAGTCCGGACGTGTAATCCCCAGAAGGTGGAACATCACCAACTTGCGAAGGTTTTACGGAGCATCCTGAGTAGGTATGCTTTCCGATAGAGTTCTTTAAACTGTTTTCTTTTCAACAAGTATGTAGTTCCGGGTCCTCTGGCTAGGGTTGAGCCTAGGATTCCGTTCCGATCTATTTACTATGTACTTGACTCCGGCCGCATTTAGACAAAGGGTATGTCTAGCCGGAGTACGATTATTTGAATGAAGAGTTGTTAAATTTTATACTTGTTCAATTTTACTATGTACTATTTTTCAATTCCGCACAATTAGAATCCTCCGGATCGTTTGGACAAACGGACGGAGTGAGCAAAGTCGAATAAATAAAGTCCTCCGAAGTGTTTGAATAAACCAACGGAGGTGAGCAAAACAAAAGGATAAAATGGTTTGATCAGACAACAAGGAAAAGCGCTTGAATAAGCTATCTCGACATACAAAGAAATTACATTTGAATAAATGATACATTGGTACAATCTGCTACGTCCGGACGGACGCAGAAACAAAAGAAATATAACCTATCTATTCGGCCACGGTATATCCCAATCGATAGGAGGAGAGGTGGGCTCCGGAGTAGGAGGTAACATAGCTCCGTTCTCTGGAGATGGAGGCCTTGCGTCTGGAACCCTTTCCTGATTCAGGGCAGTAGGAGTCTGCTCTGGAGTGTTGTCCTCAAGATCGTGGACCTCATTCTCACTGCTTTGAGCCACTGGTCCTCGATACGGAAAGGGAGGAATGGGCGGAAGTTCCGATGGACCAGCTCCATCCGGATCAGAGCCAAAGATCTCGTCAGAGTCAGACTCGGAGGACTGCATGGTCTCCTTTGTGGCTTTGGCCTTTCCTTTACCCTTGACCGGAGGTCCAGCTCGAGACGGACGGAAGGGGTTCTGGCTCGGATATCGCGAAGGAGAGCGAATCCGAACGGGGACTTGGGGACGGCGAGCTGGTTGGATGCTTCTTCCCCTTCCCCTTGCCGCCTGTTGGGCACCCCTCCCCCTTCCCCGTGCTGACTGCTTCGCCATTCGGTTAAGGACAGAGTTGAGGCCTCGACTGTTCCCGCCACGAGAATTCTGACTCGCCCGGACACGAGTATTCTGTTGCCCCCGGAGACGAGCCTGACGTCGCCTCGCCAACTCGGCTAGTTCCCTAATGATGAAGGGACGAATGACGGAGGCATCTTGACGGAGCCGCTCTACGCGACGGGCAGACTCTTCCGGATCAACAGAAACCTGGATGCCAGTATACCTTTCGAAGGTGAAGTCTATCGCCACCTGGCTCGGAATCAGGGTCAGCGAGGGAGGGAGAGAACTGCCAGCATGCATCCGCTTCCACCACTCAACGGCCTCCTCGAACGCAGGACGATACGGAGACTCCCGATCGTTCCACCCCAACTTGAACATCCGGACGATCAAAGCACTGACGTCACGAGGGAAGTTGCGGTATATGGTCGGAGTGACGAGTCCGAGGCGGAGTCCGGTCAGATGGTATGAGAGCTGCAGGGTCATCAGATTCTCTCGGAGGACCATCACCCGGCCGGCAAGCACTTCATTTTCTTCTTCCAGCTTCAGATAATCTCGTTGAAAATCCGTCCGGCTGGCCAGCCACTTCAACTTCTCGGCATAAAACGGAAGCAAGGACCAGACTAAATCCAACTCGGTTTTCAGCTTGGCCTTGTAGTCTTCATGTTCCGCTTGCAGCATGGAGATCGTCTCGTCTGCATCACTGGTCGCGCTGATCCGCTCGCGAGCAAAATCCCGACACTGGGACAGGGTGCCGAACTCCTCTGATATCTCTCGGAGGCAGGCGGCCAAGGTTGGGATATCCTGAAACTCTTCCATTAGGGACTCCATTCCGGATCGGACGAAGAGCTCGCGGGTTCGCTCCCCATCCATCGTCCATCCGGAAAGTTCCGCCTCCAACTCCGCGCATCTAGGACACGGAGGGCTCGTAGAATGAGAGCTGGCTGGAGAACGATGGTCACGTAAGTCACCAGTCCGGAGAACCGGATTCAGACCTCGGGGCTGCGGACAAGTAAAACACAATGAATACGAGAAAATAAAACAAAAGTATGGGAGGAATCAAAGACTCGTTTTATTAAAAAGGGTAGAAAGATTACATCATCCGGAGGGTTGTCATCCCCATCCGAGTCCTCGCTATTGTCCTTCCTACACTAAACAATAAAAGATCAGACCTATCCGGATGAAAGCTATTACACAGAAATTAAAAGCAGAAATTAAAAGCTAAGGAGTGCGCTCTACATCAGAGTCCTCGCTGCGGTTATTGTCGTCATGACCGCCATCCCCTTCCTCATCGTCCCCGGACCGGGCGTCGTCGCCATCACCCTCATTGGCGTCCGGAGGTCCGTACAGCTGAAGAACTTCCATGTACTTGGCCTTGACAGGAGACTCCGGTTTGGTCCTTTCCGGGACGGGGGGCACCTCGACTTGCAAGTTCACCAACCCATCGTTGAAGGCACGGACTGACTCAGCCGACACCGAGGCTGGGCTCTCTTCCGGGCGGGCTTCAAACACCGATAGCACGGAGGGCTGCATCTTCTCGACCCCTCCGCGGTAAAACCGGTCCAGATCATGGTTGTATCGGGCCTGGGCGTCCGGATGATAGTAGAACTTGGTGAACGCCTCCCTTCGGCCCTCCGGTACCCAACCTCGCATCTTCCGGTAGACTTGGTGGGCTGCAAGCTTGTTGGATTCGAGGCAAAGACCCTGCAGGTTCTTCTCGAACGCTTCGCTTTGGAGTACCTTATCCGCGAAGGCAACACACAGATCACGCTGCGCGCCCGGAGAGGAAAGGTCCTCCAGCTCTCGGACCCGGACCTCCGCTCTGGTCGCCCGGGCCTCGGCCTCAGCTGCCCGGGCCTCTGCAGCAGCCAGCTCACGGCTCAGATTCCCCCTTGTCCGCTCCAGCCCACTTATCTTCTGAGATAACTGGGTATGCATGGCGTGATAAGCCTTGTTGATGGCCGCAGAAACACCCGGAGCAGCGATAAGATAAGCAGCAAAGTCCTACAAAGAGTTAAGTTAGACAAACCACCCACTATATGGACAAACGATAAACACCAAACAAGGTTCTACCTGGCTGGTCCGGCCAGAAGTGTAGCTACTGTCCGGAGTGTCCTTTTTCGCGGTGAGATCCGGAATCTCCACCTGCTGGACGATCTGCCTCGCGGACGAGTGCTGACCCGTTTCGGTCCGCCCAGTTGTCTCGGTTTCACGGCGCTGGGACGGAATCCTCCTCCTCGGCTTCTTTGACAGCGGGAGGTCATCTTCCTCATCGGTGGACGGAGGATCCTCAAGGATGATGGCAGCGGCTCGATTGACAGCCCCGCCGCCCGAAACGGAGGACTGTTTCACGGAGAACAGAAACTCACAAGAAGTATCCCGGGGAAAGTAGTAGCGGCACTGGGTATAAACGGCCTCCTCAAACGCCATCAGTGGGAAGATGTACTTCCCGTTGATCCGAAACTTGTTCAGATCAATCTGATTGTGGCTCAGTTTGTTGATGTCCGCCACGTCAACCCCGTCCGGACGGAACACCTCCTTGTCTTCCTTCCCCCTCTTGTCATTCCATACGGGGCACGGGTACTTGTCCAAGTTGAAGATGAAGTAGTTCTTCTGCCAGTTTGCATAGTAGTCGTGACGACCCTTGCTGCAGTCCTTCACCCCTTTCCGCTTCTGAAAGGTGAAGACCTTCTCGTCCTTTGTGGCATCCAAATGGTAAAAGGACCGGAACAAGTCGAGGGACGGAGTTATGTCACACCGGTAGCAGTTCAACAGGAAGGCCCGGACGACGGCGATGCAGTTGGGCTGAAATTGAGCGGGGGAGATCTGATAATGCTCAAAGATGTCCAGAAATAACTGAGGAAGGGGGAAAGTAATCCCATAGAAGAAATGGCTCCGGGGGATGGCCGCGACTGCGGTATGATCCCCATCGAACGGCGTCAGACGGGAGTCGACAGAAAGGGGAACCACCATAGCTCGAACCAGCTCTTTAACAGTGGGATTAATGTTGACGACCTCGCCGGCCTTTGGATCATCGACCTCCGGCACAGGGTTAATCCCTATCGTGACGTCGACACCCTCAGCAGACATTATGATTGAAGAAAGAAAAGGGATGAGAAAAAAGAAGAAGTATTCTGAAGAAACAATTCACTGAGTAGCAGAGATATCGCAGCAGAGTGAAAAGCAAGAGAAGGAAAAAGTGAAAAACGAAAATGATGGAAACAACTCACTATTTATAGACATAAAACTGATAAAGGAGGGGAGCGAGTCCCGAGGCGACATGATTGCTCTCTGAAAAAAAAGAGAAGGAATTTATTTGGAAAAGGGAAAGCAAAACTTTTTTGAATTAACAGCGCATTTATGGCGCAGCAAGCACGCATCATTAATACGCCTTAAAGGCATGCGCACAAGAAGTACAAACGGCAAGTGCGTACCCAGACGCGCCTGGGCAGGTATCGGGCTCCCGGGACGGACTGCATACCTCCGCCCGGATCCGACAAAGAAAAGGAAAGCGTTCATGATGAGACACGGGATCCCTCCTCCGGATCGCTCTTGATGCTACCAGCTTCCAGTCCCGGTCCGGATCAGACTTTTGTCCGTGCTCCGCGCGCTCTCACCTAAAGCCCTGCAAAACAACGCCCCGGAGTATCCCGAGGATAGCTACTCCGGCGTGATGATGAAAGAGGGGCCTTTGAATAGGAGAGAGAATAAAGATATATTGAGAGAGTTTTTATCTGATAGAACATACCTTTCTCCACAAGTCCAAAACTGTATTTATAGGTGTGAGTGGTCAGCCTCAAGCCCAGAGGCAGTGGACCGGATAACGCCATTCTAGCTGACGTCATGTGGACCGGACTACTCTCTGGGCCGGAGCCTAGATATGGGCCAAAGCCCCTATCACCACTAGCCCCCCGAGACATGGGATCCGTCCGAAGGTCTCGTCCGGGAGAGGGGTCCCGTGTCTCTTCACGTCTAATCTAATCATCGGGATCCGCCCGGAGGCATGCGATCCGACCCGGATCTCTATATCTGGATTGTGCGCGGTGCGTTAGAACACGCGCTCGGCGCTTGGGTTTCCTGCGCGCGTGTTTATGGGCGCATTTATGAGGCGTGTTATACCGTCATAAATGAGCTGTCTAATCGAGAAATTCTCTGTTCACCCTTTTTTTCAAAAAAGGCAATCATGTTGCCTTGGGACTCGGTCCTGCTTTTATGCGACTTCTCTTCTTATAAATACTGGACCATCCCTTTCACTCTCAATTTTTCACTCTTTGCATTTCTTCTCTGTTTTCCCCTCTGCGCTATATTCTCTTTTCATTTCTTTGGACAAGCACGTTAGCGCTCTTCACCCTTCGCATACAATGGAAAATGAAGATAACAAACAGCTCGCCGGTTTGTCTGGTGGGGAAGTGCAGATCGGTCTAAATCCGGAGCCGGAGGTTGGCGATCCTGATGAGGGTGATGATGTCGATATCACCCCGGCGGTAAGGGAGTTGGTGGAGGCGATGGTGGTTCCGCTCGCCGTCGATGCCAAACTGAGCTCATTTCCGGGCGACGTTACCACTGTTGCAGCCATCCCCCGGAGCCATTTTCTTTATGGGATAACCTTCCCACTTTCCCCCCTTTACTCCGCCATCTTTCATCATTTCGGCATCTCTCCGGCCCAACTACAACCGAACGGAGTTGCCGTAGTCCGGGCGTTTCTCTTGAATTGTTACAGATGCGGGGTGACGCCATGTTTAGATTTGTTCCGGGCCTTCTACCACTTGGAGGGCACTAAAGATGAGGGGATTTTCACTTTCCAGAGGCGGAAGGGGGTAAAGGATCCGAGCAAGGGTCGGCGCGATAGCTACTCCAATTGGCAGAAACATTATTTCATCTTCGACCTTGACAAGTATCCGTGCCCGGTCTGGGGTCACACTGCCAAGAAGGAGGAAAAGACGGTGTTCTGTCCGGAGGGGCAGGAGGAGAACATCGCCAAACTGGCCGCCAATCAGATCGACCTAGATCCGTTCTGGAAAGGAGGGAAGTACGTTTTTCCTTTGAGGGCATACGAGCCGGAGGTGTTCGTGAAGTGTCGCTTCTATGTCCCCCGGGATCCATCAAGTAAGTTGCTTTGGTATCTTCTGTTTTACCTTATGCTTTTCTCGCTTTCTTCTAATCCGTTTCGGGTGTTGCTAGTTTATCCGGAGATAGGGAATGGCGTTGATCCGTCCGGACGCCAACCCAAGATAACCAACAAGGCGGAAAATCCACCAACCGGTTCGGTAACCGGCATGAAAATACCGACAGACAAGCAATCCGAGACGGAGAAGAAGAGGAAGCGCGCTCAAGAAGATGCGCTCATCAAAGAGAAGGAGACCGCGAATAAGAAGGCGGGGGAGGCGTCCGTCAAGGAAAAGGAAGCCTCGGTTCGGAAGGGTAGGGAGGCCGCGGCCAACAGGGAGGATGAAACCGTGCCCAAGAAGGCGGATAAGAAGGCGGGAGGAGCGACCATTCACACCACCGCGGATTCGGCCGGGAATAGGGCCGAACTCCTTCAAATCCGTGTTCCGTCTTCTTCCGATGAGGAGGGAGGGGAGTCCTCCCGTTCCCGCAAGCGCGCAAAGCTCCGGATTCCTAAATCTCCTAGAATCCCAGAGCAAAGTGAGCATTCCCGCGCTGGTGATCATCAGGGGGATGGGAGGAAACTGGCGATCGATCCCGACAGCACACACCCGGAGCACACTCACAGCAGCAGCCGGGGCGATACTAGCAGGGTAAGTGACATTTCCTTTTCCGTTTCGGCTTTCTCGTTTTGTTCAGAGTCTCATTGTTTTCTTTCTTTAGGACTTCGCCGCTTATTTAATCGCTCAGCCGGGGGTGTCCGAGGCCATCAACAAGGCCTTTCATGTTCAGCAAACAAGGCAAGCTCAGAAGCGGAGCGCACTTGAGAGGGCCAATGGGGTTCTCCGTCGCCAGCTCGAGGCGTCGGAGATCCGAGCTGCCGAGGCGGATGCCTGGATCAAGGAGCTGGAGAGTTTGGTCTCTCCGTCCGCCCAGCGAGAAATGTGTGTTGCCTTCACCGATAAGGTACTCCGGAGCCAGGCTTTTGAGAGCAGCCTGACTGGCCTTCTCCGCTCCTCCAACCAGATTTCCGCCCATCAAGTCTACCAGAGCATGAAGGGTTGGGTCCCGGAGCCTAAGAGGGAGCGGTTCTCCAAGTGCTATTACAAACCAACAGCCGCCCATCAGTACAACTTCGATGTGGATCAATTCTACCGGGGCGGAGTTGAGAAGATGAATCCCTCCGTGCTGGGCATCTTCGAGGAGAATGTTGAAGAGCCGGTGTCGGCTGGGGCCATCCGCGCCTATGGCGAGGGGCTGGTGGATCTAAGTATTGCTGTACCCCCGCCTGAAGAGAGCATCCGTCCGGAATCCCCTGCCAAGCCCAAATATCTTGAGGTCTTGAAGATGTATCCCTCCGTTGACGAAGATACCGATCAGGGCGAAGGTGGAGGAGACGGGGATGGTCGTCAGCCCGGTGGCACGGACAGCGAGGAGACTGATGTAGAATAACTTCCTAGTCCTTTTTCTTTTGTAGTTACCTCCGTCCTAGTTCTAATTTTGCTTTATTTAGTGTAGGAAGGATGGTAGCGACGACTCGGATGGGGATGACAACCCTCCGAACGATGTAATTCTCTTCTATTTATAAAACGAGTTTCCTTCTACTTGTGTGTTTATTTTCTTTATATTGTTTGTCTATTCTTCTCATGTCCGTGCTTGTCCGCAGCCCAAAGATTCCGGTCCGGTGCTCCGAAGCAGAGATGCGGATGTCCGTACTTCACCAGCCAGTTCTCATTCAACAAGCCCTCCGTGCTCCAGATGCACGGAGTTGGAGTCTGAACTTTTCGGGTGGACGATGGGTGGAGAGCGGACTCGTGAACTTTTTATCCGCTCCGGAATGGGGCCTCTAATAGAAGAGTTCAAAGACATTCCGTCTCTGGCCACTTGCCTCCGGGAGATATCGGAGGAGTTCGGTACTCTGTCCCAATGCCGGGATTTTGCTCGCGAGCGGATCAGCGCGACCAGTGATGCGGACGAGACGATCTCCATGCTGCAAGCGGAGCATGAAGACTACAAGGCCAAGCTAAAAACCGAGTTGGATTTAGTCTGGTCCTTGCTTCCGTTCTATGCCGAGAAGTTGAAGTGGCTGGCCAGCCGGACGGATTTTCAACGAGATTATCTGAAGCTGGAAGAAGAAAATGAAGTGCTTGCCGGCCGGGTGATGGTCCTCCGAGAGAATCTGATGACCCTGCAGCTCTCATACCATCTGACCGGACTCCGCCTCGGACTCGTCACACCGACCATATACCGCAACTTCCCTCGTGACGTCAGTGCTTTGATCGTCCGGATGTTCAAGTTGGGGTGGAACGATCGGGAGTCTCCGTATCGTCCTGCGTTCGAGGAGGCCGTTGAGTGGTGGAAGCGGATGCATGCTGGCAGTTCTCTCCCTCCCTCGCTGACCCTGATTCCGAGCCAGGTGGCGATAGACTTCACCTTCGAAAGGTATACTGGCATCCAGGTTTCTGTTGATCCGGAAGAGTCTGCCCGTCGCGTAGAGCGGCTCCGTCAAGATGCCTCCGTCATTCGTCCCTTCATCATTAGGGAACTAGCCGAGTTGGCGAGGCGACGTCAGGCTCGTCTCCGGGGGCAACAGAATACTCGTGTCCGGGCGAGTCAGAATTCTCGTGGCGGGAACAGTCGAGGCCTCAACTCTGTCCTTAACCGAATGGCGAAGCAGTCAGCACGGGGAAGGGGGAGGGGTGCCCAACAGGCGGCAAGGGGAAGGGGAAGAAGCATCCAACCAGCTCGCCGTCCCCAAGTCCCCGTCCGGATTCGCTCTCCTTCGCGATATCCGAGCCAGAACCCCTTCCGTCCGTCTCGAGCTGGACCTCCGGTCAAGGGTAAAGGAAAGGCCAAAGCCACAAAGGAGACCATGCAGTCCTCCGAGTCTGACTCTGACGAGATCTTTGGCTCTGATCCGGATGGAGCTGGTCCATCGAAACTTCCGCCCATTCCTCCCTTTCCGTATCGAGGACCAGTGGCTCAAAGCAGTGAGAATGAGGTCCACGATCTTGAGGACAACACTCCAGAGCAGACTCCTACTGCCCTGAATCAGGAAAGGGTTCCAGACGCAAGGCCTCCATCTCCAGAGAACGGAGCTATGTTACCTCCTACTCCGGAACCTCCTACTCCGGAGCCCACCTCTCCTCCTATCGATTGGGATATACCGTGGCCTAATAGATAGGTTTTATTTTTCTTTTGTTTCTGCGTCCGTCCGGACGTAGCAGATTGTACCAATGTATCATTTATTCCAATGTAATTTCTTTGTATGTCGAGATAGCTTATTCAAGCGCTTTTCCTTGTTGTCTGATCAAACCATTTTTATCCTTTTGTTTTGCTCACCTCCGTTGGTTTATTCAAACACTTCGGAGGACTTTATTTATTCGACTTTGCTCACTCCGTCCGTTTGTCCAAACGATCCGGAGGATTCTAATTGTGCGGAATTGAAAAATAGTACATAGTAAAATAAAATTTAACAACTCTTCATTCAAATAATCGTACTCCGGCTAGACATACCCTTTGTCTAAATGCGGCCGGAGACAAGTACATAGTAAATAGATCGGAACGGAATCCTAGGCTCAACCCTAGCCAGAGGACCCGGAACTACATACTTGTTGAAAATAAAACAGTTTAAAGAACTCTATCGGAAAGCATACCTACTCAGGATGCTCCGTAAAACCTTCGCAAGTTGGTGATGTTCCACCTTCTGGGGATTACACGTCCGGACTGATCCGCCAGCTCGTAACTCCCACCCGGATATGAGGCTGTGACTTGGTACGGACCTTCCCAGTTTGGTGCCAGTTTGCCAGTGGCCTCCTTCAGACTTTTATCATTCCTCCTCATCACCCAATCTCCGGGGACGAATGATTCCTTCCTGACACGCTTGTCGTGGTAACGCTTCATCCGCTCCTTCACCTTGGCCTCATGCAGTGCTGCCTGCTCTCGTTTTTCCTCCAGGAGGTCCAAATCCAGCAGCCTGCTTGATCCGAGCGGAGAGCTCCGTCCAGCTTGGTCTTCATCCCAAGTTAGGGTCCGGAGGCTGGGGACTCCCACTTCGGCTGGTATGACTGCCTCCGCCCCGTATACCAAACTGTACGGCGACTGGCCCGTGGCGGATCCTTCGGTCGTCCTGTATGCCCAAAGAACGCTTGGCAGCTCATCGACCCAGTTACCTCGTGCCCCCTGTAAGCGAGTCTTCAGCCCATTCACCACTGTCCGGTTGGTAACTTCCACTTGACCGTTGGCCTGCGGGTGGTAAACGGATGTGAGCCGCTGCGTGATTCCGTACTCCTTGCACCAAGATCGAAACGGGTCATTTTCAAACTGAGCTCCGTTATCCGTGACAATGTACTTCGGGATTCCGTAGCGGCAGATAATGTTCTTCCAACAAAACTTGACGCAAGTGCTGCCACGGATGTTTGTAAGGGGTTCAGCCTCCACCCACTTGCTGAAGTAGTCGATTGCTACTATCAGGTACTTGAATCCTCCCGGGGCGGAGGGGAAAGGCCCGACCAGATCAATGCCCCATCTATCAAAAGGCCACGAGCCGGTGATCCCGACCCTTTCTTCTTGCGGAACATGAATGAGGGGGGCAAACCTTTGGCACTGAACGCAGGAGCGGACGTACTTCTGCGCTTCCTCAAATAGGGTCGGCCAGTAGTAACCCGTGCACATTATTTTTCTCGCTATGGTCCGGGCTCCTTGGTGACTGCCATTCGGTCCTTCATGCATCTCCTTCACAATCCGGGCTGCCTCATCCGAGTCTACGCATCTTAACCACGGTTGGAGATATCCTTGTCTAAGCAGGGTTCCATCAACTATGGTGTAGTGCGGTGCCTTCTGTCGGATTTTCCGTGCCAGTGCCTTGTCTTCCGGGAGCTTTCCGTGCTGCAAATAGTCGAAGAAGGGGGCCATCCATGACTCCTTTTGCACCTCCACTGCTGCCACTAGCGGGACGTCGTAACTCCGGGCGGATAGGGTCTCCATCATTAGGTTGCTCTCCGCGTCTGGCTTGATCTCAGAAGAAGCAAATTTGCTCAAAGCGTCCGCCTTACCGTTGTCCTCGCGAGGGATCTGTGTTATGGTAACGCCACGGAACTTGACCAGTAATGGCTTAACCGCCTCAAGGTACTTCTGCAAACTCCGCTCCTTTGCCTCATATTCTCCATTCACCTGCTGAACCACAATCTGAGAATCGCTGTACACCTCAACGTCCGTGACCCCTATCTCCAACGCCAGTCGAAGTCCGGCCAGAAGTGCCTCATACTCTGCCTCATTGTTAGTTGCCCGGAAAGCGAACTGGATAGCATACCTGTACTCCCTTCCTTGCGGGCTAGTAAGCAGGACACCAGCCCCGCCCCCGTTAGCATGCGACGATCCGTCCACATGCAACTTCCATTTGTCAGAGGGTGGTTCCGATCCGGACGGCTCTCCTGAAGGTTCAGTCATTTCTACCAAAAAGTCCGCCAGGGCTTGCCCCTTAATAGCCTTCCGGGGATGGTACTTGATCTCGTGCTCTCCAAGCTCAACTGCCCACTTCATCATCCGTCCCGAGGCTTCCGGCTTCAGCATGATCTGTCTCAACGGATGATTCGTCAGTACCGTGATCGAGTGGCCTTGGAAATATGGTCGGAGGCGCCGAGAAGCATGGACCAATGCCAATATCAGCCTTTCCAAAGCGGTATACCTTGTTTCCGGACCTTGGAGTGCCCTGCTCACAAAGTAAACCGGACGCTGTACCTTTCCGTCTTCTCGGACCAGAGCAGAACTTATAGCGTGTTCCGTTGCTGCTATGTAGAGGAAAAGCTCTTCTCCGGGCAACGGCTTGGAAAGGGTAGGGAGGCTTGCTAGATGAGCCTTGAGATCCGTGAACGCTTGGTCACATGCCTCGGTCCACTCGAAAGGCTTGGCTCTCCGGAGTATGTTAAAGAACGGGAGCTGCTTCTCAGCCCCCCGAGCGAGAAATCGGCTCAAAGCGGCTAGCGACCCGGTCAGTTTTTGTACGTCCTTCACCCCCCTCGGAGGAGGCATCTCCATAAGGGCCGATATCTTCTCCGGGTTGACATCGATTCCTCGAGCCGACACCATGTAGCCAAGAAACTTCCCTGCTCCTACTCCGATGGTACTTTTTCCTGGGCTGAGCTTGAGATTCGCCGTCCGGAGCACGTCGAACATCTCCCGGAGGTCGGACAAAAAAGACTCGTACGTCCGGCTCTTGACCACCATGTCATCCACATAGACCTCCAGGTTCCGTCCCATCTGGTTCCGAAACAGCTTATCCGCCATCCTTTGGTATGTTGCACCTGCGTTTTTCAGTCCGAAAGGCATTTTCCTGTAACAAAAGGTACCAAAGTCAGTGATAAAAGATGTTTTGGGGCGGTCATCCTTGGCCATCGTAATCTGGTGGTACCCTCGGTGCGCATCAAAGAATGCCAACACTTGGTAACCAGTAATAGCCTCGACCAGCTGATCGATGGAGGGGAGCGGATAGCTATCTTTCGGACAGCATTTGTTTAGATCTGTGAAGTCAATACACATTCTCCACGAGCCATCGTGCTTCTTCACCAGAACTGGGTTTGCTATCCACTCCGGGTATGATATTTCCTCCACGATTCCGGCATTCAACAGTCTACCCACCTCCGCCCGGACCTCCTCCACGCGTTCCGGGGCGAGGGGCCTCTTCTTCTGCCTGATTGGTTTCAGCTCCGGAAAGACATTGAGCTTGTGGACTGCGATCTCCTCCGGAACGCCAGTCAAGTCCTCCGTCCCCCAGGAAAACACATCCTCGTACTCTGCCAACAGGCTTCGCAACTCCATCTTAACGTTATCCGGCATGTTCTTCCCCACACTGACTACCCCTTTCTGTCCGACCATCATGTCCTCCACTTCATAAGATGGTGCTTCTCCATGGATAGCTCCTACCAAGTCCGCTCTGGCTTTTCCCTTGTCCGAGGCGGACAGCTTGGGTTGGCCCTCCCCGGATCGGGCATCCTTGATGGCGGTCAGCATGCAACTCCGAGCGGTTTGCTGGTGGCCCCGGATGGATGCGATACCGTTATCCGTGGGGAACTTCATGATCAAGTGGAAAGGTGAACATATAGCCCGTGCCTGTGACAGCCAAGGTCTTCCAATGATCATGTTGTAAGGGGAAACAGCATCAATGACGGCGAAGTTACACTCCACCGTAGCCCGCTTCGTCGGGTCCCCGAAATCCGCCAGGGTGACTTTCAAAGGGATGACTCCGAGCGGATGGACAGTCCGTCCGGTGAACCCTGAAAGGGGGGTCTGACACGGTTTTAGGTTTTGTCGTCCGATCCCGAGCTGATCAAAGCATGCCGCGAACATGATCTCTACACTGCTACCGTCATCTACGAACACTCGTTTGATCAGTACTCCTTCGACATCCGCCATTACCACCATCGGATCCGAATGGGGAACCTGTGGGGGTACCGGATCCTCATCCGAGAAGGTGATAGTCTCGCTTGGCTTGAACCTCTTTTCTTGTATCTCACCCGGAGGCACGTATCTGCTTTTGGCCTTGATCGCCGTCATGGAACAAAGTCCGTCACCGACGATTCCGTTTATCACATTGATCATCCGAGGCTGGGCTGGGGGCGGAGCTGGTGCAGCCTGTCTTGGTGCCGGGTTTGCCGGATTAGCTTGATTCCCCCCTCGGGGGCGATTGTTCCTATTCCTTTTTCGACCAATCCGGCTGCAGCTGCCGGGGCTTGGGCCGGGCGTCCGGGTCCTTCTCCCGCCACGCAATCTCTTAGCTGGCCTGCTCCGATTAACCTTTCAATATCCCAACGAAGCGCCCTGCATCCCTCCGTGGTATGTCCATGTGACTTATGAAACTCACACCACTTATCCGCATTTGCTGGTGCCGGCACGCCAACAATGGGCTGCGGATCCGTAAACAAACCTCGGTGAACTGCAAGGATCTCCGTACGAGTCTTTGAGAGAGGGGTGTAGGTCGGACGAACAGCGGCTGCTGGTGCTGGTGCGGCTGTCGCCGGTGCGGGTACTCGTCTGACTTGATCCGTCCGGGCCGGAGCCCTTGCAGCAGTGGTTTGGGTCCCTGTCACCGTGAGAGACCTTTGCTCAAAAAAGCCCACTGTGGTCATCCGGACTTGGTTGGCATCATGCACCGTACAATGCATCTCTACTACCAACTGGAGGTGGTAATATGACGTAGGCATATTCTTCATGAGCTCGATGTAGAAAGCGTTGTCCCTCAGTCCGTTGACGAAGTTATGGATAATGGCCTTCTCCTGCAAATGCCGGTCCACCACCTTCATCGTCGCAGCTATGTACCGGGTGTAGAATTCCCAGGTAGTCTCCGTCTCCAGCTGCCTCATTGCCAGGACCGTGGCGAGGTTTACAAATGTGTGCTTCATAGCGGAATAGCGCCGGACCAGGGCTATGGCGAAATCCCAAAAATGTCGGAGTGTACCGTTCGGCAGACCCTTGAACCATGTTAAGCAGTTGCCCCGTAAGTACGAAGGTACCATCTTACACTGTAGCTCTTCCGGAATATCCCTAGCAATCATGATACTTGCATAAGTATGAACGAACTCCTCCGGATCACCTTCTCCGTTGTAGGTAGGTAGTCCGTCCGGAGCCTTGGTTCCGGCTGGCCACTTAAAACTTAACACCTCCGGAACCCAAGGTGACTGTGGCCCGATCCCATTCCGTCCGATTAGGCGATTGAGTCGGTCTTCAATGGAATCCGGACAGAAAGGTGTTTGAAAACCAAAACCTCCAGGGAACCCTCCTCCGGCAG
Source organism: Sherardia arvensis (assembly GCA_948330725.1). Taxonomy (NCBI): domain Eukaryota; kingdom Viridiplantae; phylum Streptophyta; class Magnoliopsida; order Gentianales; family Rubiaceae; genus Sherardia; species Sherardia arvensis. The sequence continues at coordinate 3,130,638 of OX415238.1, read as the reverse complement.
GCTGCATCCCATACATCATCTGCTGCTGACCCCCGGGTCCTCCGGCAGGTTGCATCCCAAACATCATCTGCGGTTGTCCCCCGGGTGCACCCCTCGCATAGCCCTGCTGGGTACCGTATCCCTGCTGGGTTTGTGCTCCCCAGTAAGGCGGTGCGTTCGGATTCAAACCATCCGTCTGCTGTTGATGTCCGCCCGGGTAAGGGTTTAGGTTTGGTGCTCTTGGTTGGTCCGGAGGCGGCTTGTCCGCCTCACCTCGTTGAGCGGCCTTCCACTCTTGGAACTGCTGATACTCCGCCATGTTGGTCCTCAGGATGTTGCCTCCCAATCCGGAATCATGACGCTTACGCTCCTCCCGTCCGGCCTTCCGCCCAACTCGGGGTCTGATCGACCGGCTCTGAGCATCGTCTTCCGTGCTATACCCCTCTGGAGATTCCTCAGGTTCATAATCCTCAGCTTCCTCAGAACCGGATCTCTCAGGACGATCCGGATCGGGCGTCTCATCCCCTTCCGACGACTCCTGGTTATCATCCTGATTCTGATTCCGCGCCTCTCGTGCCGCTCGCTGACGCTCTCTAGCCTCGCGTTGTATATCAGCCAGAGTTCGTTCAGAAGCTGGCCTCTTCCCTTTTGCCTTTTCAGCTGCTAGGCGCTGTCGCCGACGCTCCTCAGCTGCGGCCTTCTTCTCTGCTGCCGCCTGTTTGGCTTGGAGAATCCGTTCCTTCTCAGCCGCTATCTTCTGAGCTCTAACTGTAGCGGTTTTTCTGGTTTTTGGCCCCCCTCCCGCTTCCTCCTCCGCCGGGAGAGGGTTCTTTCTTGGTCGTCCGCGCGGCGGCATGAACGTAACCTGCAACTGGAATTTTTAAGGTCCCACTGGGCGTGCCAACTGATGCTACCAGCTTCCAGTCCCGGTCCGGATCAGACTTTTGTCCGTGCTCCGCGCGCTCTCACCTAAAGCCCTGCAAAACAACGCCCCGGAGTATCCCGAGGATAGCTACTCCGGCGTGATGATGAAAGAGGGGCCTTTGAATAGGAGAGAGAATAAAGATATATTGAGAGAGTTTTTATCTGATAGAACATACCTTTCTCCACAAGTCCAAAGCTGTATCCAAAGAGGGGCATCCAAGTCTTCATGTATGATCTGCATTAGGCTCAACGAGTCTCCCATAATAGCTACATCGGACCATTGGAGATATGCCGCCATTCTCAGTGCTTCTCTCAGTGCTTCTGCTTCCACAAACATGGGGTCTCGTACATCCATTATTTCTCTGCTCACAGCCCGAACAAAAGACCCATCCGTAACCACTGCCACTGCCACTACGATGCTTAAATCAGAAAGTTGTTGGGGAGAATTGCTCTGTAGTGAACAGTGTCTGGTGAACATACCTCTCTCCTTGGATATTAGTGAGGTATATATTTATAGAAAGGAACCGGGGCCTGGTCAGTCACATCGCGAGGCTGGGTTGTCTGGAAGATGCTCCTGCTAGGCCAGGTAGGATTCTAGTCTGCGATCGGGTCTAACCCGAATACCATGAGTGCTGAGGGGCCGGGATGAGCCATCCTGGATGGTGAGGCCACACACCATATAAATTATATTTTCAGGGGTCATGAACCATGCATTTTATTTTTTAGGGGTCACAAACTATATGTTTTGAATTTTTATGGGGCATATTTTACATTTTAATCTTATTCCGTATGTGTGATTTGGTTTTTTGAAAATTTGCTTTAATTAGTCAATGAATTTAGTACAAGCGGAATAAGTAGGTTTTTTTGATATTTTTACGAAGGTCTCATATTAAGTTTTATGAAACTTTTCTTTATTTCATACATGATAATTTTTGTTCGTTTAGTAAAAAGAAAAAAAAACAAGGACATGTTTTACTTAAATGTTGCAAGATTTGTCAAAAAATATTAAAATATGTTAATTACTATTGAAGAAAATAAAATAAAACATCCATGTGAGAAAGAATGATGTAGTAAAGTTATATATATATATATATATATATATATATATATATTCTTTTTTCACTTACAGGTTATATATTTTCTCTATCGTAATTGCTTGTGTGTTTCAGTGTTCCTGGTTTCATGAAATTGATGATGACATTTGTGTTAATTAATAGTTGTGAATAAGTTTGGATCATCAATTTTATCCATTCCCTCCATTTTTCTTGTCTCTAATCAAACATAGGGATTAGAGAAAAACACTCTCACCTCACTAATCCATTGACAAATTCACTATAAATTTCCAACATATATACCATCCTTAAATATTCACCCAAATATTTTCAGAAAAAAAATAAAAATGGCAAGCTCGAAGCTCATCTTCGCAACCCTAGCGTCGCTCGTGATCTTTCTCTCGCTTCTCCACGTGTCCACGGCTCAACAGAAGGGCGGCGCCCTATACCCCTCCGATCCAAAAATAGTGGCCCTCGGGAAGTTCGCCGTCGATGAAAACAACAGGAAGACGAAGCAAGGTCTCGCATTCTGGCATGTGGCTAATATTGATGGTGCCGGAAAAGTCGATAATTCAAAAATGACATACATGTTGAATGTTATGGTTTATGATAATGCAACTCCGACTGAGTTTTATGCAGTTGTTGACGACTATGCAACTGGTGCCAAGGAGCTTGTATCTTTTTCCAAAGTCAAAGCCTAATTTCAAGCACAAAATTTTGTTTATATTGTTGTTGAGTTGTTGAAAGTTACTCATCGCAATAATTAATAGATTTATTGTTTAGAATGTTTTGTTGAAATTTTTGAAAGAGATAATTAATTCCTCTTTGATGTTATATACATTTAAATTGGGTGTTTGACAAATGAAAATTGTGCATGAAATGGGTTTGTTGAAATTTTTAGAAGTTGTAAAATTGACTAAATGTTTTAAAATTTTGAATATGGACCTTCAGCTTTCATGCAACATAAACCAGGGATACAAATCAAGCCGCATACTATTCTAAAACCCATATAATATGTAGTTAATTAAATTTATTAATATATGTGATAAAGGTTACTATTCGTAATTAATAATTACGAACACCATGCATCGCATGGCGCAGCCATCTTAGAATAAATAGTATGATTGTTCGTAGTTTTAGTTGAATATATATAGTTATTATTTTAATTGTTTGTTTATCATTAAGCCGCTGCACAAGGTTGTTTTAGTTCACATAATTTGTACTTTAATATTGTATTTCTTATGCAATGCAGTAGAGAATATAATGAATAATTCCACATGCTTCTCTTCATTTCTCTTATCCTTCTTAATTAATTAGAGCGCTAGCAATAATCATACTTAATTTTGTAAACAAAAGCGGTTCCATCACAAAACGTCATATATTCATCATGATATTGTTACATTCAGAAAAGAAAAGAAAAACATTATATTATATTCCTCCAATTGGTTATAATATATCATCAGATAGCTTACACAAGCTTTATTTATATGGTTTTATTCAGTTCTTAACGTGATCACGATATCATTGATCAACCACATCTTAGTACGGGCGCTGGCCTTTAATGTTACCCGGGGGATCGTAGTTGCAGATAACGTAGACCCAACCATCGGCACACTGAACCTTAGCGCAACCCAAACGAACCGACTTCCTCCACACAACTTGGGTGTAGTGTCCGCAGGCCTTTCCTGCAGCGCACGTGTTGGCCTGGTAGTTATAGTCGGCTTTCTCCCCGACCCACATCGACACCGCCCGCCGCCCGGTCATGTCCCGAAAACCGTAGGCTAGATTTTCTCCGTAACGGCCTCTAGAGTGCACCAGATTGTTACACGAGTTCGCATTTCGAACCCGATTCGCGTAGGCTTGAGCGTACTTTACGAGAGTCTGGTCCCAGGTGAAGCCCGGGAGCCCGGCTCCGACTTGATTACGGGCTTGGTTATGAGCGTCGACGAAGCTGCCTCCGGTAGAGTTTTGGGCAAAGCTGAGATTAATGCATGAAGCAAGGGCTAAACAGATGAAAACAAGATCCAGAGATCTCATCTTGGAAACTCTGGTTTAAGGATGGGTTGATGATTTGGTTCATGCAAAAGGCCTTCTATTTATAGTGTAAGCTGTGGTAAAATTATAGGTAATAAATTAGGTTTATGCTGACGTCATTTCAAAGGTGGCTAATGCATGGTCATTTTTTTCTTTTGTATTCATTATAACCCTAGCTAGTTGTACAATGAGCCATCCATCTCACGAGAAAAATAGATTATTATGTAGATATTTTTTAATTAATAAAGATCTAGAGTTGAGTTATTAATGAAAGAGCAGAATTTGATTATTATTCTATAGAGCGAAACCATCTCCTCCATTCAATATTTTTTATGAAAGTATATTCGGTTTTTTATATATAAAAAAAATATTTGTATACCTATGAATCTACTTAAGCTACTGTTATAATAAAATACTACGCTATAAAACGTTACATCAGTTCATGATCCTCATTAATTTCCGTTTCAATATGCTATGTTTGGGTTTTTAGTCGATAATAGAAAAGTGGTTAGAAAATTAATAAGAGAAGTGGTTAGAATTAATAAGAGAAGTGAATTAAAATTGAGACATCCCATTTAGAAAACTAGCTAGGGTCATGTGTGTTTAAAATTAATAATAGAAGTGAATTAAAATTGATAGAACACGTGTAGAAAACTAGGGAAATGTGTGTTCTAAGAGCAAGTCCAACAGTTTCTTCATTCACATTCTCTATAATAGGCAAGAAAACCTCATATTTCCTATATTTTTTTGCCTCAACTCCAACAGTTTCTCCATTTTTCATTCCCTAAAATTTATTACTAACATTTAATACTACATATTTATCCAATTTTCTTCTATTTTTAAAAGTCATATATTTAATAAGTTCAAATAATAATGAACAAACAAATAATGAACGTATAATAAAAGTTATAATAATATTTCATATTTGACATTACTTACTCCATAATATAAAATTATAAAAATATATTTTATAAAAATAACACATTACGAATTACAATAGTATTATGAATAATTAGACTCATCTCTTTTTAATTATTTATTACAAGTTATTTTGTTTCAATCATTAAAATAAAATGTCTGCCAAAAGAAAATTTTAGTTTAGACGTTATGACTTATAAACAAACGTCAAAATAAATAAATATGAACTTAAAATTTAGTAAATTTATATTGAAAAATAGATTATACTTGAATATTAAATATCAATAGATATGTACATGTAAAAATAGTCATATGAAATCTTATTACAATCGTCTTTATGCATATTTTTAGAATATGTATTTTTGATTAAATTTTATTGTAATTATTTTGAGATATTATCATTTAAAATTATTGAAGAGAAACAATTAATGAATGAAATAACAAAAAGCAATGCAAGTAACATAGAATTTTGCTTCTCCAAATCTTCTCCCTCATTCTCTAAATTTGGAGAATCAAACCTTCTCTCTCTTTAATTTTCCTATTACGGAGAATGGGATGGAGAATCTGTTGGAGTTCAAAAAAGGCTCAAATTCTCCATATTTGAGAAAACTTGCTATTATAGCAAAGCTGTTGGACTGTCAAGTTCAGTCTGCGATCGGGTCTAACCCGAATACCATGTGTGCTGAGGGGCCGGGATGAGCCATCCTGGATGGTGAGGCCACACACCATACAAATTATATTTTCAAGGGTCATAAACCATGCATTTTATTTTTAGGGGTCACAAACTATATGTTTTGAATTTTTATGGGGCATATTTTACACTTTAATCTTATTCCGTATGTGTGATTTGGTTTTTTGAAAATTTGCTTTAATTAGTTAATGAATTTAGTCCAAGCGGAATAAGTAGGTTTTTTTGATATTTTTACGAAAGTCTCATATTAAGTTTTATGAAACTTTTCTTTATTTCATACATGATAATTTTTTTATTTTTTATGAAAGGAAAATTGTATATCATATTCAAGGTGCTGGAAAACGTCCAGCAACGTTTGAAAAAGGAACTGTGGAGTATAATTCCACTCTACATAATCCGAGCTATTATTTTTCCCTATGCTAGCTACCATATGGGCATCCGTATTTTCGTTTCTTGGTATCCGGCATGGCAAATTAAGGCCTTGTTGCACAAATTCTGCTCGAATCTCCTCAGTGATTGAGTGGCATAATTCTGGGGCATCCAAGTCTTCATGTATGATCTGCATTAGGCTCAACGAGTCTCCCATAATAGCTACATCGGACCATTGGAGATATGCCGCCATTCTCAGTGCTTCTCTCAGTGCTTCTGCTTCCACAAACATGGGGTCTCGTACATCCATTATTTCTCTGCTCACAGCCCGAACAAAAGACCCATCCGTAACCACTGCCACTGCCACTACGATGCTTAAATCAGAAAGTTGTTGGGGAGAATTGCTCTGTAGTGAACAGTGTCTGGTGAACATACCTCTCTCCTTGGATATTAGTGAGGTATATATTTATAGAAAGGAACCGGGGCCTGGTCAGTCACATCGCGAGGCTGGGTTGTCTGGAAGATGCTCCTGCTAGGCCAGGTAGGATTCTAGTCTGCGATCGGCTCTAACCCGAATACCATGAGTGCTGAGGGGCCGGGATGAGCCATCCTGGATGGTGAGGCCACACACCATATAAATTATATTTTCAGGGGTCATGAACCATGCATTTTATTTTTTAGGGGTCACAAACTATATGTTTTGAATTTTTATGGGGCATATTTTACATTTTAATCTTATTCCGTATGTGTGATTTGGTTTTTTGAAAATTTGCTTTAATTAGTCAATGAATTTAGTACAAGCGGAATAAGTAGGTTTTTTTTGATATTTTTACGAAGGTCTCATATTAAGTTTTATGAAACTTTTCTTTATTTCATACATGATAATTTTTGTTCGTTTAGTAAAAAGAAAAAAAAACAAGGACATGTTTTACTTAAATGTTGCAAGATTTGTCAAAAAATATTAAAATATGTTAATTACTATTGAAGAAAATAAAATAAAACATCCATGTGAGAAAGAATGATGTAGTAAAGTTATATATATATATATATATATATATATATATATATTCTTTTTTCACTTACAGGTTATATATTTTCTCTATCGTAATTGCTTGTGTGTTTCAGTGTTCCTGGTTTCATGAAATTGATGATGACATTTGTGTTAATTAATAGTTGTGAATAAGTTTGGATCATCAATTTTATCCATTCCCTCCATTTTTCTTGTCTCTAATCAAACATAGGGATTAGAGAAAAACACTCTCACCTCACTAATCCATTGACAAATTCACTATAAATTTCCAACATATATACCATCCTTAAATATTCACCCAAATATTTTCAGAAAAAAAAAAAAAATGGCAAGCTCGAAGCTCATCTTCGCAACCCTAGCGTCGCTCGTGATCTTTCTCTCGCTTCTCCACGTGTCCACGGCTCAACAGAAGGGCGGCGCCCTATACCCCTCCGATCCAAAAATAGTGGCCCTCGGGAAGTTCGCCGTCGATGAAAACAACAGGAAGACGAAGCAAGGTCTCGCATTCTGGCATGTGGCTAATATTGATGGTGCCGGAAAAGTCGATAATTCAAAAATGACATACATGTTGAATGTTATGGTTTATGATAATGCAACTCCGACTGAGTTTTATGCAGTTGTTGACGACTATGCAACTGGTGCCAAGGAGCTTGTATCTTTTTCCAAAGTCAAAGCCTAATTTCAAGCACAAAATTTTGTTTATATTGTTGTTGAGTTGTTGAAAGTTACTCATCGCAATAATTAATAGATTTATGGTTTAGAATGTTTTGTTGAAATTTTTGAAAGAGATAATTAATTCCTCTTTGATGTTATATACATTTAAATTGGGTGTTTGACAAATGAAAATTGTGCATGAAATGGGTTTGTTGAAATTTTTAGAAGTTGTAAAATTGACTAAATGTTTTAAAATTTTGAATATGGACCTTCAGCTTTCATGCAACATAAACCAGGGATACAAATCAAGCCGCATACTATTCTAAAACCCATATAATATGTAGTTAATCAAATTTATTAATATATGTGATAAAGGTTACTATTCGTAATTAATAATTACGAACACCATGCATCGCATGGCGCAGCCATCTTAGAATAAATAGTATGATTGTTCGTAGTTTTAGTTGAATATATATAGTTATTATTTTAATTGTTTGTTTATCATTAAGCCGCCGCACAAGGTTGTTTTAGTTCACATAATTTGTACTTTAATATTGTATTTCTTATGCAATGCAGTAGAGAATATAATGAATAATTCCACATGCTTCTCTTCATTTCTCTTATCCTTCTTAATTAATTAGAGCGCTAGCAATAATCATACTTAATTTTGTAAACAAAAGCGGTTCCATCACAAAACGTCATATATTCATCATGATATTGTTACATTCAGAAAAGAAAAGAAAAACATTATATTATATTCCTCCAATTGGTTATAATATATCATCAGATAGCTTACACAAGCTTTATTTATATGGTTTTATTCAGTTCTTAACGTGATCACGATATCATTGATCAACCACATCTTAGTACGGGCGCTGGCCTTTAATGTTACCCGGGGGATCGTAGTTGCAGATAACGTAGACCCAACCATCGGCACACTGAACCTTAGCGCAACCCAAACGAACCGACTTCCTCCACACAACTTGGGTGTAGTGTCCGCAGGCCTTTCCTGCAGCGCACGTGTTGGCCTGGTAGTTATAGTCGGCTTTCTCCCCGACCCACATCGACACCGCCCGCCGCCCGGTCATGTCCCGAAAACCGTAGGCTAGATTTTCTCCGTAACGGCCTCTAGAGTGCACCAGATTGTTACACGAGTTCGCATTTCGAACCCGATTCGCGTAGGCTTGAGCGTACTTTACGAGAGTCTGGTCCCAGGTGAAGCCCGGGAGCCCGGCTCCGACTTGATTACGGGCTTGGTTATGAGCGTCGACGAAGCTGCCTCCGGTAGAGTTTTGGGCAAAGCTGAGATTAATGCATGAAGCAAGGGCTAAACAGATGAAAACAAGATCCAGAGATCTCATCTTGGAAACTCTGGTTTAAGGATGGGTTGATGATTTGGTTCATGCAAAAGGCCTTCTATTTATAGTGTAAGCTGTGGTAAAATTATAGGTAATTAATTAGGTTTATGCTGACGTCATTTCAAAGGTGGCTAATGCATGGTCATTTTTTTCTTTTGTATTCATTATAACCCTAGCTAGTTGTACAATGAGCCATCCATCTCACGAGAAAAATAGATTATTATGTAGATATTTTTTAATTAATAAAGATCTAGAGTTGAGTTATTAATGAAAGAGCAGAATTTGATTATTATTCTATAGAGCGAAACCATCTCCTCCATTCAATATTTTTTATGAAAGTATATTCGGTTTTTTATATATATAAAAAATATTTGTATACCTATGAATCTACTTAAGCTACTGTTATAATAAAATACTACGCTATAAAACGTTACATCAGTTCATGATCCTCATTAATTTCCGTTTCAATATGCTATGTTTGGGTTTTTAGTCGATAATAGAAAAGTGGTTAGAAAATTAATAAGAGAAGTGGTTAGAATTAATAAGAGAAGTGAATTAAAATTGAGACATCCCATTTAGAAAACTAGCTAGGGTCATGGGTGTTTAAAATTAATAATAGAAGTGAATTAAAATTGATAGAACACGTGTAGAAAACTAGGGAAATGTGTGTTCTAAGAGCAAGTCCAACAGTTTCTTCATTCACATTCTCTATAATAGGCAAGAAAACCTCATATTTCCTATATTTTTTTGCCTCAACTCCAACAGTTTCTCCATTTTTCATTCCCTAAAATTTATTACTAACATTTAATACTACATATTTATCCAATTTTCTTCTATTTTAAAGTCATATATTTAATAAGTTCAAATAATAATGAACAAACAAATAATGAACGTATAATAAAAGTTATAATAATATTTCATATTTGACATTACTTACTCCATAATATAAAATTATAAAAATATATTTTATAAAAATAACACATTACGAATTACAATAGTATTATGAATAATTAGACTCATCTCTTTTTAATTATTTATTACAAGTTATTTTGTTTCAATCATTAAAATAAAATGTCTGCCAAAAGAAAATTTTAGTTTAGACGTTATGACTTATAAACAAACGTCAAAATAAATAAATATGAACTTAAAATTTAGTAAATTTATATTGAAAAATAGATTATACTTGAATATTAAATATCAATAGATATGTACATGTAAAAATAGTCATATGAAATCTTATTACAATCGTCTTTATGCATATTTTTAGAATATGTATTTTTGATTAAATTTTATTGTAATTATTTTGAGATATTATCATTTAAAATTATTGAAGAGAAACAATTAATGAATGAAATAACAAAAAGCAATGCAAGTAACATAGAATTTTGCTTCTCCAAATCTTCTCCCTCATTCTCTAAATTTGGAGAATCAAACCTTCTCTCTCTTTAATTTTCCTATTACGGAGAATGGGATGGAGAATCTGTTGGAGTTCAAAAAAGGCTCAAATTCTCCATATTTGAGAAAACTTGCTATTATAGCAAAGCTGTTGGACTGTCAAGTTCAGTCTGCGATCGGGTCTAACCCGAATACCATGTGTGCTGAGGGGCCGGGATGAGCCATCCTGGATGGTGAGGCCACACACCATACAAATTATATTTTCAAGGGTCATAAACCATGCATTTTATTTTTAGGGGTCACAAACTATATGTTTTGAATTTTTATGGGGCATATTTTACACTTTAATCTTATTCCGTATGTGTGATTTGGTTTTTTGAAAATTTGCTTTAATTAGTTAATGAATTTAGTCCAAGCGGAATAAGTAGGTTTTTTTGATATTTTTACGAAAGTCTCATATTAAGTTTTATGAAACTTTTCTTTATTTCATACATGATAATTTTTTTATTTTTTATGAAAGGAAAATTGTATATCATATTCAAGGTGCTGGAAAACGTCCAGCAACGTTTGAAAAAGGAACTGTGGAGTATAATTCCACTCTACATAATCCGAGCTATTATTTTTCCCTATGCTAGCTACCATATGGGCATCCGTATTTTCGTTTCTTGGTATCCGGCATGGCAAATTAAGGCCTTGTTGCACAAATTCTGCTCGAATCTCCTCAGTGATTGAGTGGCATAATTCTGGGGCATCCAAGTCTTCATGTATGATCTGCATTAGGCTCAACGAGTCTCCCATAATAGCTACATCGGACCATTGGAGATATGCCGCCATTCTCAGTGCTTCTCTCAGTGCTTCTGCTTCCACAAACATGGGGTCTCGTACATCCATTATTTCTCTGCTCACAGCCCGAACAAAAGACCCATCCGTAACCACTGCCACTGCCACTACGATGCTTAAATCAGAAAGTTGTTGGGGAGAATTGCTCTGTAGTGAACAGTGTCTGGTGAACATACCTCTCTCCTTGGATATTAGTGAGGTATATATTTATAGAAAGGAACCGGGGCCTGGTCAGTCACATCGCGAGGCTGGGTTGTCTGGAAGATGCTCCTGCTAGGCCAGGTAGGATTCTAGTCTGCGATCGGCTCTAACCCGAATACCATGAGTGCTGAGGGGCCGGGATGAGCCATCCTGGATGGTGAGGCCACACACCATATAAATTATATTTTCAGGGGTCATGAACCATGCATTTTATTTTTTAGGGGTCACAAACTATATGTTTTGAATTTTTATGGGGCATATTTTACATTTTAATCTTATTCCGTATGTGTGATTTGGTTTTTTGAAAATTTGCTTTAATTAGTCAATGAATTTAGTCCAAGCGGAATAAGTAGGTTTTTTTTGATATTTTTACGAAGGTCTCATATTAAGTTTTATGAAACTTTTCTTTATTTCATACATGATAATTTTTGTTCGTTTAGTAAAAAGAAAAAAAAACAAGGACATGTTTTAATTAAATGTTGCAAGATTTGTCAAAAAATATTAAAATATGTTAATTACTATTGAAGAAAATAAAATAAAACATCCATGTGAGAAAGAATGATGTAGTAAAGTTATATATATATATATATATATATTCTTTTTTCACTTACAGGTTATATATTTTCTCTATCGTAATTGCTTGTGTGTTTCAGTGTTCCTGGTTTCATGAAATTGATGATGACATTTGTGTTAATTAATAGTTGTGAATAAGTTTGGATCATCAATTTTATCCATTCCCTCCATTTTTCTTGTCTCTAATCAAACATAGGGATTAGAGAAAAACACTCTCACCTCACTAATCCGTTGACAAATTCACTATAAATTTCCAACATATATACCATCCTTAAATATTCACCCAAATATTTTCAGAAAAAAAAAACAAAAATGGCAAGCTCGAAGCTCATCTTCGCAACCCTAGCGTCGCTCGTGATCTTTCTCTCGCTTCTCCACGTGTCCACGGCTCAACAGAAGGGCGGCGCCCTATACCCCTCCGATCCAAAAATAGTGGCCCTCGGGAAGTTCGCCGTCGATGAAAACAACAGGAAGACGAAGCAAGGTCTCGCATTCTGGCATGTGGCTAATATTGATGGTGCCGGAAAAGTCGATAATTCAAAAATGACATACATGTTGAATGTTATGGTTTATGATAATGCAACTCCGACTGAGTTTTATGCAGTTGTTGACGACTATGCAACTGGTGCCAAGGAGCTTGTATCTTTTTCCAAAGTCAAAGCCTAATTTCAAGCACAAAATTTTGTTTATATTGTTGTTGAGTTGTTGAAAGTTACTCATCGCAATAATTAATAGATTTATGGTTTAGAATGTTTTGTTGAAATTTTTGAAAGAGATAATTAATTCCTCTTTGATGTTATATACATTTAAATTGGGTGTTTGACAAATGAAAATTGTGCATGAAATGGGTTTGTTGAAATTTTTAGAAGTTGTAAAATTGACTAAATGTTTTAAAATTTTGAATATGGACCTTCAGCTTTCATGCAACATAAACCAGGGATACAAATCAAGCCGCATACTATTCTAAAACCCATATAATATGTAGTTAATTAAATTTATTAATATATGTGATAAAGGTTACTATTTGTAATTAATAATTACGAACACCATGCATCGCATGGCGCAGCCATCTTAGAATAAATAGTATGATTGTTCATAGTTTTAGTTGAATATATATAGTTATTATTTTAATTGTTTGTTTATCATTAAGCCGCCGCACAAGGTTGTTTTAGTTCACATAATTTGTACTTTAATATTGTATTTCTTATGCAATGCAGTAGAGAATATAATAAATAATTCCACATGCTTCTCTTCATTTCTCTTATCCTTCTTAATTAATTAGAGCGCTAGCAATAATCATACTTAATTTTGTAAACAAAAGCGGTTCCATCACAAAACGTCATATATTCATCATGATATTGTTACATTCAGAAAAGAAAAGAAAAACATTATATTATATTCCTCCAATTGGTTATAATATATCATCAGATAGCTTACACAAGCTTTATTTATATGGTTTTATTCAGTTCTTAACGTGATCACGATATCATATCAACCACATCTTAGTACGGGCGCTGGCCTTTAATGTTACCCGGGGGATCGTAGTTGCAGATAACGTAGACCCAACCATCGGCACACTGAACCTTAGCGCAACCCAAACGAACCGACTTCCTCCACACAACTTGGGTGTAGTGTCCGCAGGCCTTTCCTGCAGCGCACGTGTTGGCCTGGTAGTTATAGTCGGCTTTCTCCCCGACCCACATCGACACCGCCCGCCGCCCGGTCATGTCCCGAAAACCGTAGGCTAGATTTTCTCCGTAACGGCCTCTAGAGTGCACCAGATTGTTACACGAGTTCGCATTTCGAACCCGATTCGCGTAGGCTTGAGCGTACTTTACGAGAGTCTGGTCCCAGGTGAAGCCCGGGAGCCCGGCTCCGACTTGATTACGGGCTTGGTTATGAGCGTCGACGAAGCTGCCTCCGGTAGAGTTTTGGGCAAAGCTGAGATTAATGCATGAAGCAAGGGCTAAACAGATGAAAACAAGATCCAGAGATCTCATCTTGGAAACTCTGGTTTAAGGATGGGTTGATGATTTGGTTCATGCAAAAGGCCTTCTATTTATAGTGTAAGCTGTTGTAAAATTATAGGTAATTAATTAGGTTTATGCTGACGTCATTTCAAAGGTGGCTAATGCATGGTCATTTTTTTCTTTTGTATTCATTATAACCCTAGCTAGTTGTACAATGAGCCATCCATCTCACGAGAAAAATAGATTATTATGTAGATATTTTTTAATTAATAAAGATCTAGAGTTGAGTTATTAATGAAAGAGCAGAATTTGATTATTATTCTATAGAGCGAAACCATCTCCTCCATTCAATATTTTTTATGAAAGTATATTCGGTTTTTTATATATAAAAAAAATATTTGTATACCTATGAATCTACTTAAGCTACTGTTATAATAAAATACTATGCTATAAAACGTTACATCAGTTCATGATCCTCATTAATTTCCGTTTCAATATGCTATGTTTGGGTTTTTAGTCGATAATAGAAAAGTGGTTAGAAAATTAACAAGAGAAGTGGTTAGAATTAATAAGAGAAGTGAATTAAAATTGAGACGTCACATTTAGAAAACTAGCTAGGGTCATGTGTGTTTAAAATTAATAATAGAAGTGAATTAAAATTGATAGAACACGTGTAGAAAACTAGGGAAATGTGTGTTCTAAGAGCAAGTCCAACAGTTTCTTCATTCACATTCTCTATAATAGGCAAGCAAACCTCATATTTCCTATATTTTTTTGCCTCAACTCCAACAGTTTCTCCTTTTTTCATTCCCTAAAATTTATTACTAACATTTAATACTACATATTTATCCAATTTTCGTCTATTTTTAAAATCATATATTTAATAAGTTCAAATAATAATGAACAAACAAATAATGAACGTATAATAAAAGTTATAATAATATTTCATATTTGACATTACTTACTCCATAATATAAAATTATAAAAATATATTTTATAAAAATAACACATTACGAATTACAATAGTATTATGAATAATTAGACTCATCTCTTTTTAATTATTTATTACAAATTATTTTGTTTCAATCATTAAAATAAAATGTTTGCCAAAAGAAAATTTTAGTTTAGACGTTATGACTTATAAACAAACGTCAAAATAAATATATATGAACTTAAAATTTAGTAAATTTATATTGAAAAATAGATTATATTTGAATATTAAATATCAATAGATATGTACATGTAAAAATAGTCATATGAAATCTTATTACAATCGTCTTTATGTATATTTTTAGAATATGTATTTTTGATAAAATTTTATTGTAATTATTTTGAGATATTATCATTTAAAATTATTGAAGAGAAACAATTAATGAATGAATTTATTTTTAAGACTCGCTGCTAGACTCACACAAGGAGGTGAGCCTCCCACAATTCAAGTAGACTCATACACAACAAGTAAGTCTGTCCATGATCCAATCGCTCCGGGTTGTGAATTGACGGTCACATGCCATACGGCACCCTGCTATTCGACCCATCTTGGAACAAAATGGTGTTGTGTCGCATCCGGACTGCTACACCCGCTGTACGTCTCGCTGTTGTGAGTCCGCTGATGGATGTCGTGTGTCGATGGAGAAGTGTCAAGTGCAAGCCTTTCCGTTCTGTTTTATAGCAGCCCGGTACTGCGTATCCGTTTTGTTTTGTAACTGCACCGATACTGTGTCGCCGTTTTGATAAGCAGCACGAGACTGCATCGTCGTTTTGTTTGTGCAGCATGATACTGCGTCGCCTCCATATTTATTCAGTCCGCCTTTATTCAAAGACCATTTCCACTGGATTACCTCAACTCCACAATTCCATTAGGGAACGCATTGGAGGTTGAGACTGGATTTCTCCACACGTCAGTTGGGAATGGTCTGACCCGCTGAAGGCACGGGCTCGGACCCAGCAGTGTTGTCTGGCGCGTGACTGGTGTAACCTACAAACAAAAAGAACAGAAGCCATCGCAACAACATCAACACCAGCTGTTCTTGCTCCTTTTTATCACTTTGCCCTCATTCTACAACCCCACCGTAGATACTACCAAGAGATTCTAGGATAGCTGCGGTCTACCTAGAGTTCTACCCCTCATAGGAGGGTTTATGGGCAGTGATTTGCAAAGCTTTAGATTCAGTTGAAAGGACTTGAAACAAGAAAAGGTTGGGTGGATCTAGAGGAAGACAAGGAAAAACTAACAAAAAACTGGCTAAAAGAAACAGCTAGGTAAATAGGCAATCCATGTCAGGCATAACCCTCTCCCTATTTATTTTATTCTGTGTTTTAGGTATACTCAGCAAGCAACCACCGCTCCATATTTCATAAGAAACTCTAGGAGGTAATGACCGGATTTCTCCACTCAACAGTCAGTAACACCTAATCCCATATGGGAGGTTCCGGGTTTAGACACATAAAGTAAAGGAAAAGAAAAAAGAAATAAAACCACCTCCTCGGTCTAAATGTGCCAATTTCAGTAGAAACTTGCAAGTCTGCCCGACCCGACCCGAGCCGACCCAAGCCGGCCGAACCGACGAGCCGCTCAGCAGCCCAAGGTCCGGATCCGCGTCCCCAGGTTGTCCGCACCATGGATCTGGACCGAGCAATCCCCCGTGCTGGCCGCCCTTGATACCCCTCTTTTCGCCACTGTGTCGGATCGGAGGGCGCGTCTCCGGCTTCTGCTGGAAGCGTCGGTGTTCGCCGTCTTCTCGCCGTCGCGGGGCGACAGCGGCGTTGGCGTCCGGAAGTCGCCTCCGACCAGTCGCAGGTGCAGCGTCGTTGGGCATGGATCTGGTCCACCTGTAGTGGTTGGGTCCGCTTTGACCGAGCACGGCTTCAGGCAGTTCGGTTGGGAGCGGTGGCGACCCGCTCCCGGATCTGTGCATGCCGTCCGGCGGGCTGGCTGGGCGGATCTGGTCGGCCAGATTGTGGCCGTTGACCTAGCAAGTCTCGGGCTCTAGAACTGTAGTTTTGCGGAAGAGAGAGATGGTTTCGAGTATAAGTGATGGAGGGGAGGTTACAAACGGAAAGGAAGGTGTCGGGGGAGACCGCCAGCCGGTGAAAGCACCGGCGGTCTCAACTGTATAAAGTGGATATGGCTTTTCTTTGGGAGAGAAAAAGGGCGTTAAGATGTATTTGAAAAACACACACATACACGCACTCAAGGTGTATTTGAAAAACACACATATACACGCACTCAAGGTGTTTTTGAAAAATACACATATACACGCACTCAAGGTGTATTTTAAAAAACACACACGTACACGCACTCAAGGTGTATTTTAAAAAACACACACATACATTCATTCAAGGTGTATTTGAAAAACACACACGTACACGCACTCAAGGTGTATTTGAAAAAACACACACATACACGCACTCAAGGTGTAGTTGAAAAACACACATATACACGCACTCAACGTATATTTGAAAAACACACACATACACGCATATAAGGTATATTTGAAAAACACACACATATACACGCACTCAAGGTTTATTTGAAAAATACACACATACACGCACTCAAGGTGTATTTGAAAAACACACACATATACACGCACTCAAGGTGTATTTGAAAAACACACACATTGATACGAGTATAAATGGATAACTAGGTTAATTAGGAATTATTCTCTTACTAAGAATTTTCTTATAAATATGTGTTTTAATTCTAGTAATTAAGATTTTAATTATTTTCCATAATAGTAATAGAATTAGAATTATTATTTCAAGATTAATGTTAGGATTGTGATTTTATTTGAGGTTATGAATATAAGCCGCAGCCTTGTAATTTGGGGGAGATTTATTATAAAGAAAAAGGAGGTTTTCCGGATTAATTGACAGTTGTTCAATTTCAAGATTCAGTTGAGTCGCCCATGACAGGTGTTCGTGGTTTTTAGTTAATTGGCTAACAACAGTTCAAGCGATTTTCATATCCCAAAAGCAATTTATATATATTCCGCTGCAACAAAGTAAATTACTGAGAAAATACGCATCACACATACACGCACTCAAAGTGTATTTGAAAAACACACAAACACATTCAAGGTGTATTTAAAAAACACACACACACTCGAGGTGTATTTCTAACACACACATACACACAAACTCAAGGTGTATTTAAAAATACACACACTCAATGTGTATTTTAAAAAACACACACATACACGCACTCAAGGTGTATTTGAAAAACACACACATACACGCACTCAAGGTTTATTGGAAAAACACACAAATACTAGCACTCAAGGTGTATTTAAAAAACACACACATACACGCACTCAAGGTGTATTTGAAAAATACACACATACACGCACACATGGTGTATTCGAAAAACACACAAATACATGCACTCAAAGTGTATTTGAAAAACACACAATACACACTCAAGGTGTATTTGAAAAACACACATACACGCACTCAAGGTGTATTTGAAAAACACACACTTACTCGATACACGCAATCAAGGTGTATTTGAAAAACACACACTTACTTGATACACGCACTCAAGGTGTATTTGAAAAACACACACATACACGCACTCAACTGTATTTGAAAAACACACAAATACACGCACTCAAGGTGTATTTGAAAAACACACACATACACGCACTCAAGGTGTATTTGAAACACACATACACGCACTCAAGGTGTATTTGAAAAACACACACATACACGCACTCAAGGTGTATTTGAAAAACACACACATACACGCACTCAAGGTGTATTTGAAAAACACACAAATACACGCACTCAAGGTGTATTTGATAAACACACACAAACACGCACTCAAGGTGTATTTGAAAAACACACAAATACACGCACTCAAGGTGTATTTTAAAAACACAGACTTACTCGATACACGCACTCAAGGTGTATTTGAAAAACACACACTTACTCGATACACGCAATCAAGGTGTATTTGAAAAACACACACTTACTTGATACACGCACTCAAGGTGTATTTGTAAAATACACACATACACGCACTCAAGGTGTATTTGTGAAACACACACTTAATCAATACACGCACTCAAGGTGTATTTGAAAAACACACACATACACGCACTCAAGGTGTATTTGAAAACACACACACGCACTCAAGGTGTATTTGAAAAACACACATACACGCACTCAAGGTGTATTTAAAAAACACACACATACACGCACTCAACGTGTATTTGAAAAAGACACACATATATTCACTCAAGGTGTATTTGAAAAACACATACATACACCTACTCAGGGTGTATGTGAAAAACACACATACACACACTCATGGGGTATTTGAAAAACACACATGTACGCACTCAAGGTGTATTTGAAAAACACACACATATACACGCACTCAAGGTGTATTTGAAAAACACACATATATATATTCAAGGTGTATTTAAAAAAAACACACACATATAGTCGAGGTGTATTTAAAAAACACACATATACACGCCTTCAAGGTGTTTTTGAAAAACACACACATATACACACACTCAAGGTGTATTTATAAAACACATACAAATACACACATTCAATGTGTATTTCTAAAACACACACATATACACACATTCGAGGTGTATTTATAAAATACACACTTACACACACTCGAGGTGTATTTCTAAAAAACATACATATAGACACACTCGAGGTGTATTTCTAAAACACACACACACACACTCAAGGTGTATATAAAAGACACATACACACACAATCAATGTGTATTTCCAAAACACACATATACACACACACTCAATGTATACCGAACCCAGCCAGATCCTTCCCTTTTTTACTAATGCGAGTCTGGATTAGGTAGGGGGGTAAATGAGTCGAGTCGAGACCGAACAGGGGTATGCTCAAACTCGACTCGTTAAATATTTTTCGAGTTCAAGCTCGAGACCGAGCTCTTTTGAACATAAAAAATTGTGCTCATAACTCGACTCATTAACTTTTTGTGAGCTCGAGTCCGACTCACAAGCTTATCGAAATTCGAGTTCGAATTCGAGCCAATTGAGCTCGTTTAACTCAAAAAGCTCGTTTTACCGGAATCCGCAAATGGAAGAAGAGGAAGAGGAAGAGTTAGAGTTGGACTTGGATATGGGGTAAAATTGAAAGTTTAGCGTGTATACAGATTATACACAAACTGTATTCTAGTCATACATACCCTAATACTTAATTTAGATTTTATATTTTTTAATTATTTCCAAAGGAACCCCAATATTAGCTATATATCTAATTATATATATTTGCTCAATAAGCTCATCGAGCTTATCGAAATAAAATTTAAAAGCTCAGACTCGACTCATTACATATTCGAACGAGTTCGAGTTTGGTCAACCCGAGCTCGAGCTCGAGCTTTGACCGAGCTTCTCGAGATTTTCTCACGAACGACTCGACTCATTTACACCCCTAGAAAAAATGCTCAAACATTTTAGTTAGGGCTGGAAAAATTTACCAAAAATACAGTACCAACCATATACGTCCAACCGAAACCATACCAAGTTATACCGTACCAATTCATTACCGAAATTGGTGGTATGGTATACCGTACCATAATCTATTATTGGTACGGCATTGGTATCAAATTTTCATTACCACGGTATTACCGTACCGTACCGAAATCATAATATTAATTAATTAAAATATATTAATTAAATTAAAATATTCATAATTTTAATTTATTAAATAAAAAAGTCTTTGGCTCTTTTTTAAATTCTTGACTAGCCTGTACAATAGGTCTTTTAGTTTCAGTATCCTACAAAACTCTGAGACTTTCAATTTTCTTTATTAAACATATTTTAAATGGAATTTTAAGGTCATGTTCTAGACTTCTAGTTGCTATTATATTTTTCATCCCATGACTTGGCTATTTTGCTTTATATGAATTATTGATGAATTTTGTGAATTCTATACATTACAATATTTCTATTTATTTTGTATGTGAATATTATTTTTTCTCTATATTTGTTTCATCGTGCTATCATAAAGTTGTAGAAAAGATCGATGAAATTATTTTTGGTATGTACGGTATATACCGAATACCAACCAAACTTATTGGTAATAAATATATGAATATAATGGTATACCGACTTGTTTGGTTGGCATTGGTATTTAAAAAGTGTGTACCAAAGTATTTGGTATGATACATGGTATTGTCTAAAAAGGATGGTATTCGTACCGATTCCACCCCTAATTTTAGTCACAACAATATCAGGTCATGTCAAATCATACTATGAACAAAGAAACTGAGTATATATATGAATTTATATAAATTGAAATTTTTTACTTTCATACCATTGGAGGAATATAATACATCAAAATCAGACTCATCATACTCAAGATCTGACTAGTTAACGATCCGCGGGTGATTTTCCCATTTCAAGTGCGACCATCGAGTTGAGCGTGCAGTTGGAGCTAAGAAAAAAAGAAGGAGGCGCTGGAATAGAAGTGTCGAGAAGCAGACACTAGTGGAGAGCCAACCCTAAGTAGTTTCAGTCATTATCGGATATGCCCATATTTAGAATAAAAAGTAGGATAAGATTTGATTATTCTATTAGCTTTTTTATTACTATTTAAGCCGTTCAATTTGAGAAACGAAAAGAGAAATTTCGCTAGAATAAGTGTCTTTTTCTGCACGCACGACGATTATTCAGTTAGTGGATATAATTTATTATAATTAATATATTACTTAGAAAATAAAGGAGGAGACGCAGTATTTTTTAACCCTCCCGCGACATCTATGGCGAGAAAGAAAAACTCAAGGAGCCAATTGTTTTTTTGAACACATGCACAGACATACCTGCAAAATAACGATTTAGTCGACATCAAGTATATGTTCATTATTGAATGAATTATTCTTACAAATCCTTACAAACCAAAACTTTAGTGAGAATTGCAGAAAGTTTACAATAAACAGTAGCATAAATGATCCAGATTAAGTTAATTAGAACAAATGTTAATTCAAAAGTATAAAAATAAAAATAAAAACTACATTCAATTGCATATATGGTTGCTCCAAAATCTGTTGATCCTCATTCAAATCAGGCCACCACACCTCCACCGAACCCAGCCAGATCCTTCCCTTTTTACTCTCTTGCTACTGCGAGTATGAATTTAGGGAAAAAATGCTCAAACATTATAGTCAGAATAATATCATGTCATGTGAAATCATATGATGAACAAAAAAATTGACTAAACATATGAATTTATATAAATTTAATTGCTTACTTTCATATTATTGGAGGAATATATTCATCAGAATTAGACTCATTATACTCGAGATCTGACCAGTTAACGATCCGCGGGTCTTCCCATTTCCAGTGCGACCATCAAGCTAAGCGTGCAGCTGGCGCGGACTAAGAGCCTGATGGAAGTTAAGAAAAAAAAGGAGTCGCTGGAGAAGAAGTGCCGTGAAGCAGCATGGTAAAAACACTGGTGGAGAGCGGACCCTGTGGAGTTTCAGTCATTATCGGATATGCCAAGATTTAGAATTATGAAGTATGATAAAATTTGATTACTCTATTAGCTTTATAATTACTATTTAAGCATTTCAATTTGAGAAACAAAAGGAGGGCTTTTTCTAGAGGTAGTGTCTTGTTCCGCACGCACGACGATTATTCAGTTAGTAGAAATTATTTATTATAATGATAATATTTACTAATTTCGGTGTATGATTTTTTTTCATTCATCTTGTGGTTGGAATGAAAGACACCGACATTAATGATTCCATCTTAGGTTTAGAGCCAATTTGAAGCTGGGAAAATAACGGAGGAGGCGCAGTACTTTTTAACCCTCCCGCGACATCTATGGGCGAGAAAGCAAAACTTAAGGAGGTGATTGTTTCAACTGGAGAAAACAAAAAATTTGAATCACTTGAGCATGACTTTTTCAAAGAGAAGATGAAGGCTTTTCAAGAAGCTCCATAAACTCAGCACCATGAAAGTGCTTAGGTGGCCTTGTGTGTTTCTCTTCAACCGGCAAGGTGTTCACGTATGGCATCCCGAATTTCACCCATGTGATGAATCGGTTTGAGCATGTCGGTGTTGCAGGTCTTCTAATTTCTAGTGCGACCATCGAGATGGGCGTGCAGCTAGAGCGGACTAAGAGCCTGTTGGAAGCTAAGAAAACAAAAAGAGGCGTTGTACAAGAAGTGTCGTGAAGCAGCGGAGTAAAAACACTGGTGGAGAGCCAATCCTTAGGAGTTTCGGTCATTATCGGATATGCCCATATTTAGAATTATAAAGTATGATAAGACTTGATTACTCTAATATCTTTTTATTACTATTTCAACCGTTCAATTTGAGAAACAAAAGGAGAGTTTTTGCTAGAAGAAGTGTCTTCTAGCTAATTTTGATGTATGGTTTTTTCGCATTCATCTTGTGGTAGGAATGAAAAACACTAACAGCAATGCTTACCTCTTAGGTTTAGAGCCAATTTGAAGATTAGAAAATAAAGAAGGAGGCGCAATATATTTTAACCCTCCCGCGACAGCTATGGCGAGAAAGCAAAATTTAAGGAGGCAAAATACTCAAAAGGAGAAAATAAAAACTTCGAGAGCATTACTGTTTCCAAGAGAAGAGGAGGGATTTTCATGAAGTCCCACGGACTCAGCACCATGTGCGGTGCTTAGGTGGCCTTATGTGTTTCTCTCCAACATGCAAGGTGATCACTTATAACAGCCCAAGTTTCACCCATGTGATGAATCTAGGATACTATAATTTTCCTCTTTATCAAGACATGTGGTATCGAACGGGTGGACGCTGAGAGCGAGCGAATCACCTTTTTCTCCATGATAAAGGGAACAGGGAGACAATACATGCATGCGGGTACTATGGCGCAAATCTGCCAGGTTTAGTGCCGCGATCAATTGTTATTTCATCACAGTAAAGCAATTAAATTCTAATATGTGTGAAACTTTCGATCAAAATTGGATCACATTACATATTTTCATCCATTTTCAAAAGATCTGATCTCAACTTTTTCACTTTCTATCTTCATTGACATAGAAAGCACAACGTGAGCTACCCCAGTTAATTATTAGATTGGTTTCTTATTTTCCATCGTTTAATTTAAGTTTTAAGCTAGGCTTGAAAATCAAACTATTTAACCGAAGTCTTTTCTCAGCGACTTGATTTGGTCGGTCTGTTATACCTTTACGCATCGAGGCTTGACTTAACTAAGCAGCATTTTTATGAATAAATATTAACGATCAGCGTATTTAGTGTAAGTACGGCAAATCTAGACATGCTTGGTTTTTTGACCATCCAAATTCGCTAGTTTTGTTGATTAATTCATAAACAAAGTGCATAAGATTGGTCAGTATGTTGATGCTTCATCGATTTCATCTTAATCCGCACGGTTAACTTTTCACACTTTTCAATGCACATATTAGATTAATAATACCTATTTACTTATATCATGGGAAAATAAAATTTTGGTATTTAAATATTATATGTTACGATTATTCTAAACGATATCAGTATGATAATATTAATGATTATATCTATTTATATATGATAAATTTTAATAATAAATATAATTAAAAAATCGGAGTACATAAAAACACTCCAATATGCATGCATGCAAGCACCTCATGCACATGCCTTCAGCGAATTCCAAGTTTGTAAAAGTCACTCGAACGTTATAAAATGAAAGTTTAAATGATTGTCAACGGTGGAATGGAAAATAGATCAAAATTAATAAATTAGTTCGATTTAATTAATTCAGTTAATTTTACATCATAAAAATTCATCATAAACTTTTATATATTAATTTTATTTTTCATTTAAATTCGGTTCGACAAAAAAAATCACCCTATTTGATAGAAGTGGCGATATGCAAACAGGGCCGGCCTGATGCAGTGCGGGCCGAAATTTTAAGGGGCCCTAAAAAATATTTAGGGGTATTATATATATATATATATATATATATATATATATATATATATATTATTGTTTAAAAATATATTGATTATTAATATTCTGAAGGGCCATTTTCTTTTTAAATTTGAGTCTTCTAATTTTTTTGAAGGGATTTTTCTTTTTGGAGTTTGAGTTTTTGAAAAAAATTTATCCCAAAAAAGGTCCTAGAATTACATTCAGGGCCTAAAAATACGTTGCACGCCTGTATGCAAAAATTCCTCTAATTTCAATCCGGAAAAACATATGTAAATTAAACTTGATTAATTCTAACAATAAAAAGTCAAAGCTCATATTATACATACACTAAAAGTGTATGAATGTGAAAAGGTACATATCAACTTAGATCTACTATATATAAATAGATCTCCCTAAGCATACACAAATCATCAATATTCATAATCCTTAAACCAGCAAAAGATCAAAGAATTAATCATGAGGTCCTTCAATCTCTCTCTGGCTCTTATCTTCCTCTGCTACATGGTCCTCGCTTCATACATTAATCCCGCATTTGCCCAAAACACTCCCCAAAACTTCACCGACGCCCACAACTACGACCGCACACTGGTCGCTGCTGGGCTCCCGCTGATGGTGTGGAACCAGACTCTCCAAACCTACGCTCAGAACTACGCCAACTCAGTTCATAATGCCAACACCTGTAACATTATGAAGCATTCCAACGGACCTTACGGGGAGAATCTCGCCGCCGGTTATCCGGACATGACCGGACAGAAGGCGGTGCAGTTGTGGGTGGCGGAGAAGGTCGATTATAACTATGCAGCCAACACCTGCGCCACCGGAAAAGTGTGCGGACACTACACTCAGGTTGTGTGGAGGAACACGGTTCGATTCGGGTGTGCTAGGGTTCAGTGTGCCAATGGTTGGGTTTACGTTATTTGCAGCTACGATCCTCCGGGTAACTATATCGGCCAACGCCCTTACTGAGTAATCATGATCGTGTTAGAATCATGAGCTGAATAAAACCAAGAAAATAAAGCTTAATTATGAAGCTATATATCTATGATAGTATATAAATCGGAGGAATGAATAATATTGTTTTGTATATTCGATCCTGATAAATGAGAATGAATGATATTTGTGATGGAAGTGTATTTATTTATTTTTACAGAATAATGATTATTACTCTATAGAGTAATCCATCTCGTCTCAAGGAATTTTAGTGCTCATATGTATATATATATATATATACACTCTTACACCTTTGAACTGACTTAAAATATCATTACTTTTATAGTCCATATTTGTATTTAACGTACCTGATATATTGACTTTTGAATGAGGGTATTATTGTCACCTCGTGAATAAATACGGACTATATAAATGAATAAGAAACTGCATATAACAAGGCCTACCAAAAAACTACTCTTTAAAACGTGAGATCAGTTCATGATCATCATTAATTTCCGTTTCAATATGCAATGTTTGGGTTTTTATAGTTGATAATAGAGAATTGGTTAGAATTAATAAGAGGAGTTGTTAGAATTAATTAAGGGGAGAAGTGAATTAAGGAATTGATAGACCACATGTAGAAAACTAGAACTCTTAGCGTATTTAGTGTAAATACGGAATATCTAGACATGCTTGGTTACGTGACTATATCCAAATTAGCAAGTTGTGTTGATTAAGCGCATAAGATTGGTCACTATTTTGACTAAGTTTGGATTAGTGCAAGTACTTTGACATTGCTAAACTCCAATATTAGAGCAATTCAAACTTTAGAGAAGATTATTTTGGAGGATTTTGACTAAATAATTATGACATTTAGGGAATTTTGGTGACATAGATAGTTTGGTGGTTTAATTTTTTCGATTAATCAAGATCTCTTCAGATTTGGACTTGAATTTAATCTAGTCTGATTTGGTCGATCGGAAATAGAGATGTCATGTTGAACTGCTAGATAAGAGGCGGGCTGGGGTGGTGAGGAGCGGCGGGGTTAGGGTGGTGATGATGATTTACTTTTTTTTATATACTTACAAAATTTACCAAAATACCCCTAACATATTGTATTATTTAGCAGATGATGGTCAAGAGGCCATGAATAATATATTTTATAATTTTAGAGATTATGAATATGACACCTTTATTTTAGGAGGCGTAAATGATACTTTTTAAATTTTAAAGGGTTATAATATAAACTTTATTCAAGAGATCAAATTGAGTCCTATCACTAGTTGCACTGGTGTCTTATTTGGGAAGGGATTGGTATCCAAACCTCATTTTAATTATTCAAATAAGTGGAAGTGTTATACATCGTCTTATCTGATATTTTATTCATTATAGTTTAAAATAGAGTAGTTTCATGTGCAAGAACTGTTTAGTTTACCTGGTTTCAAATGTGGGTTTGTTGATATGACTACATGAGTAAACTTGGCATTGCTTCTGTTGCTGTTGATGTGATTTGGATGGTAACTCAAGGGATTAACGCTTTATCAGCTGAAATCTATCATACAAGCAACATTTATTTGGATAACTAGGCGTTATAAATTTTTATGATGAAAAATGCATGAAATTTTTTTACGGTGATATGTTCTCAGACCCATAAGCCGAGCCGTGCAGAAGGTTGGGCCAGACAATCCATATGTGGTCCTCCCTATTAAATCAGCTATCTTGGCATCGCCCAGGGACAGAAAAGATATGATAATGACCCTTTCCACCAAGGACGCGACAAAAGAATGACCACTCGACTGAGCCTTTGGAGCACGCTCCCACTATAAATAGGAGAGGGCTCAACCGTTAAAATGTATGTTCTATCAGACTTAGATACTCTCTATTCATTCATATTCTCTCTCCTCTGTAAAGAGGCGAATCTTCATCATCATGCCGGTGCGTTTACCCCCGGGTGATCCCGGGGCTCTATTTTACAGGACCCAGGTGAGAGACCGATCGCGGGTTAGGATACCAGCTTACCCCGGACCAAACTTATCTCGGAGCTGGTCATCCCAGAGCAGACTAGTAGCATCAAGCTTAACTCTAAGGGACTAATATCTTTGTACTTGTTGAATTAATGATTTTTAAATATTCTTCTCTGTAGTTATGAGTTATTTCTCTTTGCATAGGAATTGTTTTTAAGAGACGCTTCTTGCATAGACTAAATGCAGAATCATGTATCATCTATATGAGTTGTTAATGGAACAATACTTGCAGTATTGTGGACAGCCCGCACGTAGCGAGAGTAGAAAGTACTAGTAAGGCCCTGTCAAGTTTAACTTATTTTTTGCACCTTACAGTTAAGTTAAACTATCTTCATCTAATTTCAGCTACTTGCAGCAAGATTCAGCTACCTGCAGCATGCTTCAGCAAATTTCAGCTAGCTGCAGCGTGTTTAGCTAATTTTAGCTGGCTTTAAATTATTATTTTTCAGTAATATTTTTGAAATAAAGTTGATTTATATCAAATGTCAATGATATATTTTTGTTTTGATTTATCAAATAAAATTACTTTATAATATGTTTAGTTTAGTAATCGAGAATATATCAAATCAATTTATACTTGAAAGTTACCATTTGAGCAACTATACCCAAAATGCATATCGGTTTACATCCAATACTAATCACTATCATCTGATGGTTCAATTTCACTAGTATCACCATCTACCAAATTCCAAATATGTTCAGCTATATTTTCACGTACTTCTGTCATAGCTCTTTTTCGATGTTCATCAAACATTTAGTGAAATCACTAGTTCTTTGTGTAGACTTGTGATCTAAAATAGGAATGCAAATCTCTTGCATTCGAATGAAGTTATGAAACGTGAAACATACAACAATAATTGACCTTTGATGACAATCTTCAATTTGAGGCATTCTTTTTAGCACCGTCCAAGTACTTATCAACTGTCTAAATGAACCTTAGATATTCATTCTCAACGAATACTGTCGTTTGTTAAAATACTCCACCTTACCTCTAGGTGGTGCATGTCTAAACCTTGATACATGTATTCTCGCTCTTGTATCGGAAAATGGAGCCAGGTACCCAAGAACAAAAAAAATCAGGTCATGTCAAATCATACGATGAACAAAAAAATTGAGTAAATATATGAATTTATATAAATTGAAATGTTTATAGCTTTTTAAACAATTTTTTGACATGATAGATAATGACCGAAACTCCTTAGGGTCGGCTCTCTACCAGTACTTTTACCCTGCTGCTTCACGACACTTCTTCTCCAGCGCCTCCTATTTTTTTCTTAACTTCCAATCGGCTCTTAGTCTGTGCCAGCTGCACGCTCAGCTCGATGGTCGCACTGGAAATGGGAAGACCCGCAGATCGTTAACTGGTCAGATCTGGAGTATGATGAGTCTGATTCTGATTAATATATTCCTCCAATGATATGAAAGTAAACAATTAAATTTATATAACTTCATATATTTACTCAATTTTTTTGTTCATCGTATGATTTATCATGACATCATATCATTGTGACTAAAATATTTGAGCATTTTTTCCCTAAATCCATACTCGCAGTAGCAAGAGAGTAAAAAGGGAAAGATCTGGCTGGGTTCGGTGGTGGTGTGGTGGCCTAATTTGAATGAGGATCAACAAATTTTGGAGCAACCATATATGCAACTGAATGCAGTTTTTAGTTTTATTTTTATATTTTGGAGTTAAACTTTGTTCTAAGTAACTTAATCTGGATCATTTATGCTACTGTTATGGTAAACTTTCTGTAATTCTCACTAAAGTTTTGGTTTGTAAGAATTTTTCATTCAGATAACGAACATAGTTGATGTCGACTGAATCGTTATTTTGCAGGTATGTCTATGCATGTATTCAAAAAAAAACAACCGCCTCCTTAAGTTTTGCTTTCTCCCCATAGATGTCGCGGGAGGGTTAAAAAATACTGTGTCTCCTCCTTTATTTTCTAAATTTCAAACTGGCTCTAAATCTAAGAGGTAAGCATTGATGTTAGTGTTTTTCATTCCTATCACAAGAAGAATGCAAAAAAAATCATATAATTTGAAATATTAGATATAATAATTATAATAAATTATATCTACTAACTGAATAATCGTCGTGTGTGCGGAACAAGACACTTTTCTAGCAAAATTTCTCTTTTCGTTTCTCAAATTGAACGGCTTAAATAGTAATAAAAAATCTAATAGAGTAATCAAATCTTATCCTACTTTTTGTTCTAAATATGAGCATATCCGATAATGACCGAAACTCCTTAGGGTTGGCGTCATGATATGGGCGTCATGATCACCCTAGTTATTATTACAGTAACCTTCAACAACTCAAAAATAACAATTTATTACAAAAACCCTCAGAGTCGCTCAGAGGAGGACGCTCAGAGTCGGTCTGGGAAGGGTCGATCTGGGCGAGGGCCTGGCACGGAGGAGCGTGAGCGCCATAACTCTAGGATCGGAGGCAGTATCATGAGAACAAACATGGCGGAGTATCAACAGTTCCAAGCGTGGAAGGCGGCTCGCACGTAGTTCCAAACTTGCATTGGCTTCCTCCTTTTCCGACTCGGTTAACCTCAGCTGGGCTTCCCCGGATCGAGCGTCCTTGATGGCTGTCAGCATGCAACTACGTGCAGTCTGCTGATGGCGGAATTAAAAGATCCTTGTATCCGAAGCGGAATTGGAAGCTGCTAGCATCAATAAACATATATTTTGCCTATATTGGTTTTCATTTTTAATTGAATATTCGCGTTATTTAGTTCAATGAATAATAAAATATTTGGCTACGGTCGTCACAAATATTATGTTTTAATTAGGATTCTTAATCATATTTTATATTTTTGCCTAAATTGAAATGGTTCTCGGTTTTAATGCACACTTTAACATAATTGTTAATCATAATAGCCTATTATCGAATATTATTATTGCGGTAGTTTAGACAATGAAAATCTGCAAGTACAATTAAATCCTTAATTTATGTAATTAAATCCGCAAGTACAATTAATCTCCAAGTAGTTTAGCCTATTATCATGTGAATTTTCTTCAATTTTAATTTTTGATTGAGGTCTGAAATCAATATCAAGTCATTTATTTATTAAGTCATGTGGATAAAATTAAATGATGCGCGTCATGACCTCCCTAGTCCACAAGGGAATTAGAAAACTTATTGCTCCGGTCAATAAATAAATTAATAAAAAGCATTAAAAAGAATGAAACTACGTAGTTTTGACTAAAACCACCACATAACCACTGCAAGTTCACCATATTCCGACGCCTGCCATTTTTATATATTCCTTGTTTTGTTTATTTTAATTTTATTGTTTCATTCTTCATCATGCTAACTAATTAACACGTCTGCGAAAGGAAAACATGAATATGTGATATATGAAATATGCATGGAAATATTCGGTATCAATACAGAATAATGACACCGCCTCAATTATACATAATTAATTAAGTATGAAAATATTACATCACACACATGCATATGATGATCGAAATTAACATGGTAATTTCGGTCCATCATGCTAATTAACAAGGTGAAAACCGATCTGGGTTTGAGTTATTATTGGTACACAGTGATCACCATATTCCGGCGCCCACCCTAGATATATATATATATATATTCCTTTTTAGTTTCTTTCATTCAATAAATATATATGGTTAAGTTTTTTTTTATGAACAAATTTTATACGGTTATATATGTGCCTTCTATATGAACACAAATTCCTGCACCATAATACTTTTTTCTCAAATTTAATTACAGTTTAATATATATCAGGATCATCCTGATATTGGCAATATCAGGCACCAATTAAATAACGACACATCATCTTTAACTAATTTATGATTGGGCCACGTGTTCAATCATTACCCAGACGGGTTTAGGCATTCTAAATTAGGATTTTAGAATTTTACTAAAAATATCTTAACCAATTAAAACATTACGATTGTACACGTGTCATTATCTTATTGGTGTCTGATAAGGCCTATATCAGGATCATCCGGACGAATGTTATTCTCATTTAATTATCTTAAAAGTTATCAAAACCGCACAACGTGCGGTACTATCACGCTAGTTATTACAGTAACCTTCAACAACTCAAAAATAACAATTTATTACAAAAACAAAAAGAAAAAAAAAGCTATAAACAAAATTTTGTGTATCATGGCTTGAAATTTAGGCTTTGACTTTGGAAAAAGATACAAGCTCCTTGGCACCAGTTGCATAGTCCTCAACAACTGCATAAAACTCAGCTGGAGTTGCATAATCATAAACCATAACATTCAACATGTATGTCATTTTTGAATTATCGACAGCTGTGGCATCATCAACCTTAGCCACATGCCAGAATGTGAGACCTTGCTTCGTCTTCCTGTTGTTTTCATTGACGGCGAACTTCCCGAGGGCCACTATTTTTGGATTAGAGGGGTAAAAGGCAGGGTCATTTATTTGAGCCGTGGACACATTGAGAAGCGAAAGAAAGATCCCGAGCGACACTAGGGTTGCGAAGATGAGCTTCGAGCTTGCCATTTTTGGTTCTTGTTTTTCTGAAAATATTTGATGTTTTTTCTTCTCTTTTCTGATAATGAATGTGTTTGAGTGAGTTAAGGATGGTATGTTGGAATTTTATAGTGAACTTGTCAATGGATTAGTGAGCTGAGAGTGTTTTTCTCTAATCCGTAGGTTTGATTAGAGGCAAGAAATTATGAGTGGTTCTGAGCAAAAGTTATGATTTTATAGGGGATGTATTTTAAGTTAGAATTTTTTTCTTACATTTGATGTTGATTCACCAATGTTTTTGTTAGTCGCCTTGCAGAAAAGTTTTATATACTGCCAATATCATCACTGCTGAGACGGCTCCTTAGGACTCTAGATTTCATGATCGTCATTAATTTCCATTTCAATATGCAATGTTTGAGTTTTTAGTCGATTATAGAGAAGTGGTTAGAATTAATAAGAGAAATTGTTTGAATTAACAAGAGAAGTGAATTAACGAATTGATAGATCACATGTAGAAAACTAGAACTCTTAAGCGTATTTAGTGTAAGCGCGGAATATCTAGACATGCTTGAAGATAGCTGGAAGATGCTTTATTTATATGGTTTTATTCAGTTCTTAACGTGATCACGATATCATTGATCAACCACATCTTAGTACGGGCGCTGGCCTTTAATGTTACCCGGGGGATCGTAGTTGCAGATAACGTAGACCCAACCATCGGCACACTGAACCTTAGCGCAACCCAAACGAACCGACTTCCTCCACACAACTTGGGTGTAGTGTCTGCAGGCCTTTCCTGCAGCGCACGTGTTGGCCTGGTAGTTATAGTCGGCTTTCTCCCCGACCCACATCGACACCGCCCGCCGCCCGGTCATGTCCCGAAAACCGTAGGCTAGATTTTCTCCGTAACGGCCTCTAGAGTGCACCAGATTGTTACACGAGTTCGCATTTCGAACCCGATTCGCGTAGGCTTGAGCGTACTTTACGAGAGTCTGGTCCCAGGTGAAGCCCGTCTTCTCACCGTCGCGGGGCGACAGCGACATTGGCGTCCGGAAGTCGCCTCCGACCGGTCGCAGGTCCAGCGTCGTTAGGCGTGGATCTGGTCCACTTGTAGTGGTTGGGTCCGCTTTTACGGAGCACGGTTTCGGGCAGTTCGATTGGGAGCGGCGGCGACCCGCTCCCGGATCTGTGCATGCCGTCCGGCGGGCTGGCTGGGCGGATCTGGTCGGCCGGATTGTGGCCGTTGACCTAGCAAGTCTCGGGTTCTAGAACTGTAGTTTTGCAAAAGAGAGAGATGGTTTCGGGTATAAGTGAGGGAGGGGAGGTTTCAAACGAAAAGGAAGGTGTCGAGGGAGACCGCTAGCCGGTGAAAGCACCGGCGGTCTCAACTGTATAAAGTGGATATGGCTTTTCTTTGGGAGAGAAAAAGGGCGTTAAGATGTATTTGAAAAACACACACATACACGCACTCAAGGTGTATTTGAAAAACAAACATGTACACACACTCAAGGTGTTTTTGAAAAATACACATATACACGCACTCAAAGTGTATTTTAAAAAACACACACGTACACGCACTCAAGGTGTATTTGAAAAACACACACATACACGCACTCAAGGTGTAGTTGAAAAATACACATATACACGCACTCAACGTATATTTGAAAAACACACATCCACGTATATAAGGTGTATTTGAAAAACACACACATACACGCACTCAAGGTGTATTTGAAAAACACACACATTGATACGAGTATATAAATGGATAACTAGGTTAATTAGGAATTATTCTCTTACCACTAATTTTCTTATAAATATGTTTATTAATTTTAGTAAGATTTTAATTATTTTCCATAATAGTCATAGAATTAGAATTATTATTATTTCCAAATTAATGTTAGAATTGTGATTTTATTTGAGGTTATGAATATAAGCCCCAGCCTTGTAATTTGGGGGAGATTTATTATAAAGAAAAATGAGGTTTTCCGGATTAATTGACAGTTGTTCAATTTCAAGATTCAGTTGAGTCGCCCATGACAGGTGTTCGTGGTTTTTAGTTAATTGGCTAACAGCAGTTCAAGCGATTTTCATATCCCAAAAGCAATTTATATATATTCCGCTGCAACAAAGTAAATTACTTAGAAAATACGCATCACACATACACGCACTCAAAGTGTATTTGAAAAACACACAAACACATTCAAGGTGTATTTAAAAAACACACACACATTCGAAGTGTATTTCTAACACACACATATACACAAACTCAAGGTGTATTTAAAAATACACACACTCAAGGTGTATTTAAAAAACACACACATACACACACTCAAGTTGTATTTGAAAAACACACACATACATGCACTCAAGGTGTATTTGAAAAACACACAAATACTCGCACTCAAGGTGTATTTGAAAAACACAATAACACATTCAAGGTATATTTGAAAAACACACACATACACGCACTCAAGGTGTATTTAAAAAACACACATGTACACACACACTCAATGTAGTTTTAAAACACAAACAAATACACACATTCAAGGTGTATTTTTAAAAACAAACACGTATATACACAATCAAGGTGTATATAAAAAACACGCACATACACACACCCGAGGTATATTTAAAAACACACACACACACGTACACACACTTGAGGTGTCTTTAAAAAACACACACTCAATGTGTATTTCCAAAACACACAATACATACAATACAGGCACTCAAGGTGTATTTAAAAAACACACATACACGAACTTAAGGTGTATTTGAAAAACACACACATACACGCACTCAAGGTGTATTTGAAAAACACACACAGACACGCACTCAATGTGTATTTGAAAAACACACACATACACGCACTCAAGGTGTATTTGAAAAACACACACATACACGCACTCAAGGTGTATTTGAAACACACACACATATACGCACTCAAGGTGTATTTGAAAAACACACATACACGCACTCAAGATGTATTTTTTTTTTGAAAAGCAGTGGGACTCATCTCATTAATAAATTTGGGAAGTACATCAATATCTCAGGATCTAACTGCATAACGGGTAGTCTCGATGGACTATTAAGAAGAAACCTAGCTAATATACTACCTAATCAATAAGACTCGCTGCTAGACTCACACAAGGAGGTGAGCCTCCCACAATTCAAGTAGACTCATACACAACAAGTAAGTCTATCCATGATCCAATCGCTCCGGGTTGTGAATTGACGGTCACATGCCATACGGCACCCTGCTATTCGACCCATCTTGGAACAAAATGGTGTTGTGTCGCATCCGGACTGCTACACCCGCTGTACGTCTCGCTGTTGTGAGTCCGCTGATGGATGTCGTGTGTCGATGGAAAAGTGTCAAGTGCAAGCCTTTCCGTTCTGTTTTATAGCAGCCCGGTACTGCGTATCCGTTTTGTTTTGTAACTGCACCGATACTGTGTCGCCGTTTTGATAAGCAGCACGAGACTGCATCGTCGTTTTGTTTGTGCAGCATGATACTGCGTCGCCTCCATATTTATTCAGTCCGCCTTTATTCAAAGACCATCTCCACTGGATTACCTCAACTCCACAATTCCATTAGGGAACGCATTGGAGGTTGAGACTGGATTTCTCCACACGTCAGTTGGGAATGGTCTGACCCGCTGAAGGCACGGGCTCGGACCCAGCAGTGTTGTCTGGCGCGTGACTGGTGTAACCTACAAACAAAAAGAACAGAAGCCATCGCAACAACATCAACACCAGCTGTTCTTGCTCCTTTTTATCACTTTGCCCTCATTCTACAACCCCACCGTAGATACTACCAAGAGATTCTAGGATAGCTGCAGTCTACCTAGAGTTCTACCCCTCATAGGAGGGTTTATGGGCAGTGATTGGCAAAGCTTTAGATTCAGTTGAAAGGACTTGAAACAAGAAAAGGTTGGGTGGATCTAGAGGAAGACAAGGAAAAACTAACAAAAAACTGGCTAAAAGAAACAGCTAGGTAAATAGGCAATCCATGTCAGGCATAACCCTCTCCCTATTTATTTTATTCTGTGTTTTAGGTATACTCAGCAAGCAACCACCGCTCCATATTTCATAAGAAACTCTAGGAGGTAATGACCGGATTTCTCCACTCAACAGTCAGTAACACCTAATCCCATATTGGAGGTTCCGGGTTTAGACACATAAAGTAAAGGAAAAGAAAAAAGAAATAAAACCACCTCCTCGGTCTAAATGTGCCAATTTCAGTAGAAACTTGCAAGTCTGCCCGACCCGACCCGAGCCGACCCAAGCCGGCCGAACCGACGAGCCGCTCAGCAGCCCAAGGTCCGGATACGCGTCCCCAGGTTGTCCGCACCATGGATCTGGACCGAGCAATCCCCCGTGCTGGCCGCCCTTGATACCCCACTTTTCGCCACTGTGTCGGATCGGAGGGCGCGTCTCCGGCTTCTGCTGGAAGCGTCGGTGTTCGCCGTCTTCTCGCCGTCGCGGGGCGACAGCGGCGTTGGCGTCCGGAAGTCGCCTCCGACCAGTCGCAGGTGCAGCGTCGTTGGGCATGGATCTGGTCCACCTGTAGTGGTTGGGTCCGCTTTGACCGAGCACGGCTTCAGGCAGTTCGGTTGGGAGCGGTGGCGACCCGCTCCCGGATCTGTGCATGCCGTCCGGCGGGCTGGCTGGGCGGATCTGGTCGGCCAGATTGTGGCCGTTGACCTAGCAAGTCTCGGGTTCTAGAACTGTAGTTTTGCGGAAGAGAGAGATGGTTTCGAGTATAAGTGATGGAGGGGAGGTTACAAACGGAAAGGAAGGTGTCGGGGGAGACCGCCAGCCGGTGAAAGCACCGGCGGTCTCAACTGTATAAAGTGGATATGGCTTTTCTTTGGGAGAGAAAAAGGGCGTTAAGATGTATTTGAAAAACACACACATACACGCACTCAAGGTGTATTTGAAAAACACACATATACACGCACTCAAGGTGTTTTTGAAAAATACACATATACACGCACTCAAGGTGTATTTTAAAAAACACACACGTACACGCACTCAAGGTGTATTTTAAAAAACACACACATACATTCATTCAAGGTGTATTTGAAAAACACACACGTACACGCACTCAAGGTGTATTTGAAAAAACACACACATACACGCACTCAAGGTGTAGTTGAAAAACACACATATACACGCACTCAACGTATATTTGAAAAACACACACATACACGCATATAAGGTATATTTGAAAAAAACACACATATACACGCACTCAAGGTTTATTTGAAAAATACACACATACACGCACTCAAGGTGTATTTGAAAAACACACACATATACACGCACTCAAGGTG
Organism: Sherardia arvensis; assembly: GCA_948330725.1. Taxonomy (NCBI): domain Eukaryota; kingdom Viridiplantae; phylum Streptophyta; class Magnoliopsida; order Gentianales; family Rubiaceae; genus Sherardia; species Sherardia arvensis. The sequence continues at coordinate 3,092,934 of OX415238.1, read as the reverse complement.
TATTTGAAAAACACACACATTGATACGAGTATAAATGGATAACTAGGTTAATTAGGAATTATTCTCTTACTAAGAATTTTCTTATAAATATGTGTTTTAATTCTAGTAATTAAGATTTTAATTATTTTCCATAATAGTAATAGAATTAGAATTATTATTTCAAGATTAATGTTAGGATTGTGATTTTATTTGAGGTTATGAATATAAGCCGCAGCCTTGTAATTTGGGGGAGATTTATTATAAAGAAAAAGGAGGTTTTCCGGATTAATTGACAGTTGTTCAATTTCAAGATTCAGTTGAGTCGCCCATGAAAGGTGTTCGTGGTTTTTAGTTAATTGGCTAACAGCAGTTCAAGCGATTTTCATATCCCAAAAGCAATTTATATATATTCCGCTGCAACAAAGTAAATTACTGAGAAAATACGCATCACACATACACGCACTCAAAGTGTATTTGAAAAACACACAAACACATTCAAGGTGTATTTAAAAAACACACACACTCGAGGTGTATTTCTAACACACACATACACACAAACTCAAGGTGTATTTAAAAATACACACACTCAATGTGTATTTTAAAAAACACACACATACACGCACTCAAGGTGTATTTGAAAAACACACACATACACGCACTCAAGGTTTATTGGAAAAACACACAAATACTAGCACTCAAGGTGTATTTAAAAAACACACACATACATGCACTCAAGGTGTATTTGAAAAATACACACATACACGCACACATGGTGTATTCGAAAAACACACAAATACATGCACTCAAAGTGTATTTGAAAAACACACAATACACACTCAAGGTGTATTTGAAAAACACACATACACGCACTCAAGGTGTATTTGAAAAACACACACTTACTCGATACACGCAATCAAGGTGTATTTGAAAAACACACACTTACTTGATACACGCACTCAAGGTGTATTTGAAAAACACACACATACACGCACTCAACTGTATTTGAAAAACACACAAATACACGCACTCAAGGTGTATTTGAAAAACACACACATACACGCACTCAAGGTGTATTTGAAACACACATACACGCACTCAAGGTGTATTTGAAAAACACACACATACACGCACTCAAGGTGTATTTGAAAAACACACAAATACACGCACTCAAGGTGTATTTGATAAACACACACAAACACGCACTCAAGGTGTATTTGAAAAACACACAAATACACGCACTCAAGGTGTATTTTAAAAACACAGACTTCCTCGATACACGCAATCAAGGTGTATTTGAAAAACACACACTTACTCGATACACGCACTCAAGGTGTATTTTAAAAACACACACATATACACGCATTCAAGGTGTATTTGTAAAATACACACATACACGCACCCAAGGTGTATTTGTGAAACACACACTTAATCAATACACGCACTCAAGGTGTATTTGAAAAACACACACATACACGCACTCAAGGTGTATTTGAAAACACACACACGCACTCAAGGTGTATTTGAAAAACACACATACACGCACTCAAGGTGTATTTAAAAAACACACACATACACGCACTCAACGTGTATTTGAAAAAGACACACATATATTCACTCAAGGTGTATTTGAAAAACACATACATACACCTACTCAGGGTGTATGTGAAAAACACACATACACACACTCATGGTGTATTTGAAAAACACACATGTACGCACTCAAGGTGTATTTGAAAAACACACAAATATACACGCACTCAAGGTGTATTTGAAAAACACACATATATATATTCAAGGTGTATTTAAAAAAAACACACACATAGTCGAGGTGTATTTAAAAAACACACATATACACGCCTTCAAGGTGTATTTGAAAAACACACATATACACACACTCAAGGTGTATTTATAAAACACATACAAATACACACACTCAATGTGTATTTCTAAAACACACACATATACACACATTCGAGGTGTATTTAAAAAATACACACTTACACACACTCGAGGTGTATTTCTAAAAAACATACATATAGACACACTCGAGGTGTATTTCTAAAACACACACACACACACTCAAGGTGTATATAAAAGACACATACACACACAATCAATGTGTATTTCCAAAACACACATATACACACACACTCAATGTATACCGAACCCAGCCAGATCCTTCCCTTTTTTACTAATGCGAGTCTGGATTAGGTAGGGGGGTAAATGAGTCGAGTCGAGACCGAACAGGGGTATGCTCAAACTCGACTCGTTAAATATTTTTCGAGTTCAAGCTCGAGACCGAGCTCTTTTGAACATAAAAAATTGTGCTCATAACTCGACTCATTAACTTTTTTTGAGCTCGAGTCCGACTCGCAAGCTTATCGAAATTCGAGTTCGAATTCGAGCCAATTGAGCTCGTTTAACTCAAAAAGCTCGTTTTACCGGAATCCGCAAATGGAAGAAGAGGAAGAGGAAGAGTTAGAGTTGGACTTGGATATGGGGTAAAATTGAAAGTTTAGCGTGTATACAGATTATACACAAACTGTATTCTAGTCATACATACCCTAATACTTAATTTATATTTTATATTTTTTAATTATTTCCAAAGGAACCCCAATATTAGCTATATATCTAATTATATATATTTGCTCAATAAGCTCATCGAGCTTATCGAAATAAAATTTAAAAGCTCAGACTCGACTCATTACATATTCGAACGAGTTCGAGTTTGGTCAACCCGAGCTCGAGCTCGAGCTTTGACCGAGCTTCTCGAGATTTTCTCACGAACGACTCGACTCATTTACACCCCTAGAAAAAATGCTCAAACATTTTAGTTAGGGCTGGAAAAATTTACCAAAAATACAGTACCAACCATATACGTCCAACCGAAACCATACCAAGTTATACCGTACCAATTCATTACCGAAATTGGTGGTATGGTATACCGTACCATAATCTATTATTGGTACGGCATTGGTATCAAATTTTCATTACCACGGTATTACCGTACCGTACCGAAATCATAATATTAATTAATTAAAATATATTAATTAAATTAAAATATTCATAATTTTAATTTATTAAATAAAAAAGTCTTTGGCTCTTTTTTAAATTCTTGACTAGCCTGTACAATAGGTCTTTTAGTTTCAGTATCCTACAAAACTCTGAGACTTTCAATTTTCTTTATTAAACATATTTTAAATGGAATTTTAAGGTCATGTTCTAGACTTCTAGTTGCTATTATATTTTTCATCCCATGACTTGGCTATTTTGCTTTATATGAATTATTGATGAATTTTGTGAATTCTATACATTACAATATTTCTATTTATTTTGTATGTGAATATTATTTTTTCTCTATATTTGTTTCATCGTGCTATCATAAAGTTGTAGAAAAGATCGATGAAATTATTTTTGGTATGTACGGTATATACCGAATACCAACCAAACTTATTGGTAATAAATATATGAATATAATGGTATACCGACTTGTTTGGTTGGCATTGGTATTTAAAAAGTGTGTACCAAAGTATTTGGTATGATACATGGTATTGTCTAAAAAGGATGGTATTCGTACCGATTCCACCCCTAATTTTAGTCACAACAATATCAGGTCATGTCAAATCATACTATGAACAAAGAAACTGAGTATATATATGAATTTATATAAATTGAAATTTTTTACTTTCATACCATTGGAGGAATATAATACATCAAAATCAGACTCATCATACTCAAGATCTGACTAGTTAACGATCCGCGGGTGATTTTCCCATTTCAAGTGCGACCATTGAGTTGACCGTGCAGTTGGAGCTAAGAAAAAAAGAAGGAGGCGCTGGAATAGAAGTGTCGAGAAGCAGACACTAGTGGAGAGCCAACCCTAAGTAGTTTCAGTCATTATCGGATATGCCCATATTTAGAATAAAAAGTAGGATAAGATTTGATTATTCTATTAGCTTTTTTATTACTATTTAAGCCGTTCAATTTGAGAAACGAAAAGAGAAATTTCGCTAGAATAAGTGTCTTTTTCTGCACGCACGACGATTATTCAGTTAGTGGATATAATTTATTATAATTAATATATTACTTAGAAAATAAAGGAGGAGACGCAGTATTTTTTAACCCTCCCGCGACATCTATGGCGAGAAAGAAAAACTCAAGGAGCCAATTGTTTTTTTGAACACATGCACAGACATACCTGCAAAATAACGATTTAGTCGACATCAAGTATATGTTCATTATTGAATGAATTATTCTTACAAATCCTTACAAACCAAAACTTTAGTGAGAATTGCAGAAAGTTTACAATAAACAGTAGCATAAATGATCCAGATTAAGTTAGTTAGAACAAATGTTAATTCAAAAGTATAAAAATAAAAATAAAAACTACATTCAATTGCATATATGGTTGCTCCAAAATCTGTTGATCCTCATTCAAATCAGGCCACCACACCTCCACCGAACCCAGCCAGATCCTTCCCTTTTTACTCTCTTGCTACTGCGAGTATGAATTTAGGGAAAAAATGCTCAAACATTATAGTCAGAATAATATCATGTCATGTGAAATCATATGATGAACAAAAAAATTGACTAAACATATGAATTTATATAAATTTAATTGCTTACTTTCATATCATTGGAGGAATATATTCATCAGAATTAGACTCATTATACTCGAGATCTGACCAGTTAACGATCCGCGGGTCTTCCCATTTCCAGTGCGACCATCAAGCTAAGCGTGCAGCTGGCGCGGACTAAGAGCTTGATGGAAGTTAAGAAAAAAAAGGAGTCGCTGGAGAAGAAGTGCCGTGAAGCAGCATGGTAAAAACACTGGTGGAGAGCGGACCCTGTGGAGTTTCAGTCATTATCGGATATGCCAAGATTTAGAATTATGAAGTATGATAAAATTTGATTACTCTATTAGCTTTATAATTACTATTTAAGCATTTCAATTTGAGAAACAAAAGGAGGGCTTTTTCTAGAGGTAGTGTCTTGTTCCGCACGCACGACGATTATTCAGTTAGTAGAAATTATTTATTATAATGATAATATTTACTAATTTCGGTGTATGATTTTTTTTCATTCATCTTGTGGTTGGAATGAAAGACACCGACATTAATGATTCCATCTTAGGTTTAGAGCCAATTTGAAGCTGGGAAAATAACGGAGGAGGCGCAGTACTTTTTAACCCTCCCGCGACATCTATGGGCGAGAAAGCAAAACTTAAGGAGGTGATTGTTTCAACTGGAGAAAACAAAAAATTTGAATCACTTGAGCATGACTTTTTCAAAGAGAAGATGAAGGCTTTTCAAGAAGCTCCATAAACTCAGCACCATGAAAGTGCTTAGGTGGCCTTGTGTGTTTCTCTTCAACCGGCAAGGTGTTCACGTATGGCATCCCGAATTTCACCCATGTGATGAATCGGTTTGAGCATGTCGGTGTTGCAGGTCTTCTAATTTCTAGTGCGACCATCGAGATGGGCGTGCAGCTAGAGCGGACTAAGAGCCTGTTGGAAGCTAAGAAAACAAAAAGAGGCGTTGTACAAGAAGTGTCGTGAAGCAGCGGAGTAAAAACACTGGTGGAGAGCCAATCCTTAGGAGTTTCGGTCATTATCGGATATGCCCATATTTAGAATTATAAAGTATGATAAGACTTGATTACTCTAATATCTTTTTATTACTATTTCAACCGTTCAATTTGAGAAACAAAAGGAGAGTTTTTGCTAGAAGAAGTGTCTTCTAGCTAATTTTGATGTATGGTTTTTTCGCATTCATCTTGTGGTAGGAATGAAAAACACTAACAGCAATGCTTACCTCTTAGGTTTAGAGCCAATTTGAAGATTAGAAAATAAAGAAGGAGGCGCAATATATTTTAACCCTCCCGCGACAGCTATGGCGAGAAAGCAAAATTTAAGGAGGCAAAATACTCAAAAGGAGAAAATAAAAACTTCGACAGCATTACTTTTTCCAAGAGAAGAGGAGGGATTTTCATGAAGTCCCACGGACTCAGCACCATGTGCGGTGCTTAGGTGGCCTTATGTGTTTCTCTCCAACATGCAAGGTGATCACTTATAACAGCCCAAGTTTCACCCATGTGATGAATCTAGGATACTATAATTTTCCTCTTTATCAAGACATGTGGTATCGAACGGGTGGACGCTGAGAGCGAGCGAATCACCTTTTTCTCCATGATAAAGGGAACAGGGAGACAATACATGCATGCGGGTACTATGGCGCAAATCTGCCAGGTTTAGTGCCGCGATCAATTGTTATTTCATCACAGTAAAGCAATTAAATTCTAATATGTGTGAAACTTTCGATCAAAATTGGATCACATTACATATTTTCATCCATTTTCAAAAGATCTGATCTCAACTTTTTCACTTTCTATCTTCATTGACAAAAAAAGCACAACGTGAGCTACCCCAGTTAATTATTAGATTGGTTTCTTATTTTCCATCGTTTAATTTAAGTTTTAAGCTAGGCTTGAAAATCAAACTATTTAACCGAAGTCTTTTCTCAGCGACTTGATTTGGTCGGTCTGTTATACCTTTACGCATCGAGGCTTGACTTAACTAAGCAGCATTTTTATGAATAAATATTAACGATCAGCGTATTTAGTGTAAGTACGGCAAATCTAGACATGCTTGGTTTTTTGACCATCCAAATTCGCTAGTTTTGTTGATTAATTCATAAACAAAGTGCATAAGATTGGTCAATATGTTGATGCTTCATCGATTTCATCTTAATCCGCACGGTTAACTTTTCACACTTTTCAATGCACATATTAGATTAACAATACCTATTTACTTATATCATGGGAAAATAAAATTTTGGTATTTAAATATTATATGTTACGATTATTCTAAACGATATCAGTATGATAATATTAATGATTATATCTATTTATATATGATAAATTTTAATAATAAATATAATTAAAAAATCGGAGTACATAAAAACACTCCAATATGCATGCATGCAAGCACCTCATGCACATGCCTTCAGCGAATTCCAAGTTTGTAAAAGTCACTCGAACGTTATAAAATGAAAGTTTAAATGATTGTCAACGGTGGAATGGAAAATAGATCAAAATTAATAAATTAGTTCGATTTAATTAATTCAGTTAATTTTACATCATAAAAATTCATCATAAACTTTTATATATTAATTTAATTTTTCATTTCAATTCGGTTCGACAAAAAAAATCACCCTATTTGATAGAAGTGGCGATATGCAAACAGGGCCGGCCTGATGCAGTGCGGGCCGAAATTTTAAGGGGCCCTAAAAAATATTTAGGGGTATTATATATATATATATATATATATATATATATATTTTATTGTTTAAAAATATATTGATTATAAATATTCTGAAGGGCCATTTTCTTTTTAAATTTGAGTCTTCTAATTTTTTTGAAGGGATTTTTCTTTTTGGAGTTTGAGTTTTTGAAAATAATATATACCAAAAAAGGTCCTAGAATTACATTCAGGGCCTAAAAATACGTTGCACGCCTGTATGCAAAAATTCCTCTAATTCCAATCCGGAAAAACATATGTAAATTAAACTTGATTAATTCTAACAATAAAAAGTCAAAGCTCATATTATACATACACTAAAAGTGTATGAATGTGAAAAGGTACATATCAACTTAGATCTACTATATATAAATAGATCTCCCTAAGCATACACAAATCATCAATATTCATAATCCTTAAACCAGCAAAAGATCAAAGAATTAATCATGAGGTCCTTCAATCTCTCTCTGGCTCTTATCTTCCTCTGCTACATGGTCCTCGCTTCATACATTAATCCCGCATTTGCCCAAAACACTCCCCAAAACTTCACCGACGCCCACAACTACGACCGCACACTGGTTGCTGCTGGGCTCCCGCTGATGGTGTGGAACCAGACTCTCCAAACCTACGCTCAGAACTACGCCAACTCAGTTCGTAATGCCAACACCTGTAACATTATGAAGCATTCCAACGGACCTTACGGGGAGAATCTCGCCGCCGGTTATCCGGACATGACCGGACAGAAGGCGGTGCAGTTGTGGGTGGCGGAGAAGGTCGATTATAACTATGCAGCCAACACCTGCGCCACCGGAAAAGTGTGCGGACACTACACTCAGGTTGTGTGGAGGAACACGGTTCGATTCGGGTGTGCTAGGGTTCAGTGTGCCAATGGTTGGGTTTACGTTATTTGCAGCTACGATCCTCCGGGTAACTATATCGGCCAACGCCCTTACTGAGTAATCATGATCGTGTTAGAATCATGAGCTGAATAAAACCAAGAAAATAAAGCTTAATTATGAAGCTATATATCTATGATAGTATATAAATCGGAGGAATGAATAATATTGTTTTGTATATTCGATCCTGATAAATGAGAATGAATGATATTTGTGATGGAAGTGTATTTATTTATTTTTACAGAATAATGATTATTACTCTATAGAGTAATCCATCTCGTCTCAAGGAATTTTAGTGCTCATATGTATATATATATATATATACACTCTTACACCTTTGAACTGACTTAAAATATCATTACTTTTATAGTCCATATTTGTATTTAACGTACCTGATATATTGACTTTTGAATGAGGGTATTATTGTCACCTCGTGAATAAATACGGACTATATAAATGAATAAGAAACTGCATATAACAAGGCCTACCAAAAAACTACTCTTTAAAACGTGAGATCAGTTCATGATCATCATTAATTTCCGTTTCAATATGCAATGTTTGGGTTTTTATAGTTGATAATAGAGAATTGGTTAGAATTAATAAGAGGAGTTGTTAGAATTAATTAAGGGGAGAAGTGAATTAACGAATTGATAGACCACATGTAGAAAACTAGAACTCTTAGCGTATTTAGTGTAAATACGGAATATCTAGACATGCTTGGTTACGTGACTATATCCAAATTAGCAAGTTGTGTTGATTAAGCGCATAAGATTGGTCACTATTTTGACTAAGTTTGGATTAGTGCAAGTACTTTGACATTGCTAAACTCCAATATTAGAGCAATTCAAACTTTAGAGAAGATTATTTTGGAGGATTTTGACTAAATAATTATGACATTTAGGGAATTTTGGTGACATAGATAGTTTGGTGGTTTAATTTTTTCGATTAATCAAGATCTCTTCAGATTTGGACTTGAATTTAATCTAGTCTGATTTGGTCGATCGGAAATAGAGATGTCATGTTGAACTGCTAGATAAGAGGCGGGCTGGGGTGGTGAGGAGCGGCGGGGTTAGGGTGGTGATGATGATTTACTTTTTTTTTTATACTTACAAAATTTACCAAAATACCCCTAACATATTGTATTATTTAGCAGATGATGGTCAAGAGGCCATGAATAATATATTTTATAATTTTAGAGATTATGAATATGACACCTTTATTTTAGGAGGCGTAAATGATACTTTTTAAATTTTAAAGGGTTATAATATAAACTTTATTCAAGAGATCAAATTGAGTCCTATCACTAGTTGCACTGGTGTCTTATTTGGGAAGGGATTGGTATCCAAACCTCATTTTAATTATTCAAATAAGTGGAAGTGTTATACATCGTCTTATCTGATATTTTATTCATTATAGTTTAAAATAGAGTAGTTTCATGTGCAAGAACTGTTTAGTTTACCTGGTTTCAAATGTGGGTTTGTTGATATGACTACATGAGTAAACTTGGCATTGCTTCTGTTGCTGTTGATGTGATTTGGATGGTAACTCAAGGGATTAACGCTTTATCAGCTGAAATCTATCATACAAGCAACATTTATTTGGATAACTAGGCGTTATAAATTTTTATGATGAAAAATGCATGAAATTTTTTTACGGTGATATGTTCTCAGACCCATAAGCCGAGCCGTGCAGAAGGTTGGGCCAGACAATCCATATGTGGTCCTCCCTATTAAATCAGCTATCTTGGCATCGCCCAGGGACAGAAAAGATATGATAATGACCCTTTCCACCAAGGACGTGACAAAAGAATGACCACTCGACTGAGCCTTTGGAGCACGCTCCCACTATAAATAGGAGAGGGCTCAACCGTTAAAATGTATGTTCTATCAGACTTAGATACTCTCTATTCATTCATATTCTCTCTCCTCTGTAAAGAGGCGAATCTTCATCATCATGCCGGTGCGTCTACCCCCGGGTGATCCCGGGGCTCTATTTTACAGGACCCAGGTGAGAGACCGATCGCGGGTTAGGATACCAGCTTACCCCGGACCAAACTTATCTCGGAGCTGGTCATCCCAGAGCAGACTAGTAGCATCAAGCTTAACTCTAAGGGACTAATATCTTTGTACTTGTTGAATTAATGATTTTTAAATATTCTTCTCTGTAGTTATGAGTTATTTCTCTTTGCATAGGAATTGTTTTTAAGAGACGCTTCTTGCATAGACTAAATGCAGAATCATGTATCATCTATATGAGTTGTTAATGGAACAATACTTGCAGTATTGTGGACAGCCCGCACGTAGCGAGAGTAGAAAGTACTAGTAAGGCCCTGTCAAGTTTAACTTATTTTTTGCACCTTACAGTTAAGTTAAACTATCTTCATCTAATTTCAGCTACTTGCAGCAAGATTCAGCTACCTGCAGCATGCTTCAGCAAATTTCAGCTAGCTGCAGCGTGTTTAGCTAATTTTAGCTGGCTTTAAATTATTATTTTTCAGTAATATTTTTGAAATAAAGTTGATTTATATCAAATGTCAATGATATATTTTTGTTTTGATTTATCAAATAAAATTACTTTATAATATGTTTAGTTTAGTAATCGAGAATATATCAAATCAATTTATACTTGAAAGTTACCATTTGAGCAACTATACCCAAAATGCATATCGGTTTACATCCAATACTAATCACTATCATCTGATGGTTCAATTTCACTAGTATCACCATCTACCAAATTCCAAATATGTTCAGCTATATTTTCACGTACTTCTGTCATAGCTCTTTTTCGATGTTCATCAAACATTTAGTGAAATCACTAGTTCTTTGTGTAGACTTGTGATCTAAAATAGGAATGCAAATCTCTTGCATTCGAATGAAGTTATGAAACGTGAAACATACAACAATAATTGACCTTTGATGACAATCTTCAATTTGAGGCATTCTTTTTAGCACCGTCCAAGTACTTATCAACTGTCTAAATGAACCTTAGATATTCATTCTCAACGAATACTGTCGTTTGTTAAAATACTCCACCTTACCTCTAGGTGGTGCATGTCTAAACCTTGATACATGTATTCTCGCTCTTGTATCGGAAAATGGAGCCAGGTACCCAAGAACAAAAAAAATCAGGTCATGTCAAATCATACGATGAACAAAAAAATTGAGTAAATATATGAATTTATATAAATTGAAATGTTTATAGCTTTTTAAACAATTTTTTGACATGATAGATAATGACCGAAACTCCTTAGGGTCGGCTCTCTACCAGTACTTTTACCCTGCTGCTTCACGACACTTCTTCTCCAGCGCCTCCTATTTTTTTCTTAACTTCCAATCGGCTCTTAGTCTGTGCCAGCTGCACGCTCAGCTCGATGGTCGCACTGGAAATGGGAAGACCCGCAGATCGTTAACTGGTCAGATCTGGAGTATGATGAGTCTGATTCTGATTAATATATTCCTCCAATGATATGAAAGTAAACAATTAAATTTATATAACTTCATATATTTACTCAATTTTTTTGTTCATCGTATGATTTATCATGACATCATATCATTGTGACTAAAATATTTGAGCATTTTTTCCCTAAATCCATACTCGCAGTAGCAAGAGAGTAAAAAGGGAAAGATCTGGCTGGGTTCGGTGGTGGTGTGGTGGCCTAATTTGAATGAGGATCAACAAATTTTGGAGCAACCATATATGCAACTGAATGCAGTTTTTAGTTTTATTTTTATATTTTGGAGTTAAACTTTGTTCTAAGTAACTTAATCTGGATCATTTATGCTACTGTTATGGTAAACTTTCTGTAATTCTCACTAAAGTTTTGGTTTGTAAGAATTTTTCATTCAGATAACGAACATAGTTGATGTCGACTGAATCGTTATTTTGCAGGTATGTCTATGCATGTATTCAAAAAAAAACAACCGCCTCCTTAAGTTTTGCTTTCTCCCCATAGATGTCGCGGGAGGGTTAAAAAATACTGTGTCTCCTCCTTTATTTTCTAAATTTCAAACTGGCTCTAAATCTAAGAGGTAAGCATTGATGTTAGTGTTTTTCATTCCTATCACAAGAAGAATGCAAAAAAAATCATATAATTTGAAATATTAGATATAATAATTATAATAAATTATATCTACTAACTGAATAATCGTCGTGTGTGCGGAACAAGACACTTTTCTAGCAAAATTTCTCTTTTCGTTTCTCAAATTGAACGGCTTAAATAGTAATAAAAAATCTAATAGAGTAATCAAATCTTATCCTACTTTTTGTTCTAAATATGAGCATATCCGATAATGACCGAAACTCCTTAGGGTTGGCGTCATGATATGGGCGTCATGATCACCCTAGTTATTATTACAGTAACCTTCAACAACTCAAAAATAACAATTTATTACAAAAACCCTCAGAGTCGCTCAGAGGAGGACGCTCAGAGTCGGTCTGGGAAGGGTCGATCTGGGCGAGGGCCTGGCACGGAGGAGCGTGAGCGCCATAACTCTAGGATCGGAGGCAGTATCATGAGAACAAACATGGCGGAGTATCAACAGTTCCAAGCGTGGAAGGCGGCTCGCACGTAGTTCCAAACTTGCATTGGCTTCCTCCTTTTCCGACTCGGTTAACCTCAGCTGGGCTTCCCCGGATCGAGCGTCCTTGATGGCTGTCAGCATGCAACTACGTGCAGTCTGCTGATGGCGGAATTAAAAGATCCTTGTATCCGAAGCGGAATTGGAAGCTGCTAGCATCAATAAACATATATTTTGCCTATATTGGTTTTCATTTTTAATTGAATATTCGCGTTATTTAGTTCAATGAATAATAAAATATTTGGCTACGGTCGTCACAAATATTATGTTTTAATTAGGATTCTTAATCATATTTTATATTTTTGCCTAAATTGAAATGGTTCTCGGTTTTAATGCACACTTTAACATAATTGTTAATCATAATAGCCTATTATCGAATATTATTATTGCGGTAGTTTAGACAATGAAAATCTGCAAGTACAATTAAATCCTTAATTTATGTAATTAAATCCGCAAGTACAATTAATCTCCAAGTAGTTTAGCCTATTATCATGTGAATTTTCTTCAATTTTAATTTTTGATTGAGGTCTGAAATCAATATCAAGTCATTTATTTATTAAGTCATGTGGATAAAATTAAATGATGCGCGTCATGACCTCCCTAGTCCACAAGGGAATTAGAAAACTTATTGCTCCGGTCAATAAATAAATTAATAAAAAGCATTAAAAAGAATGAAACTACGTAGTTTTGACTAAAACCACCACATAACCACTGCAAGTTCACCATATTCCGACGCCTGCCATTTTTATATATTCCTTGTTTTGTTTATTTTAATTTTATTGTTTCATTCTTCATCATGCTAACTAATTAACACGTCTGCGAAAGGAAAACATGAATATGTGATATATGAAATATGCATGGAAATATTCGGTATCAATACAGAATAATGACACCGCCTCAATTATACATAATTAATTAAGTATGAAAATATTACATCACACACATGCATATGATGATCGAAATTAACATGGTAATTTCGGTCCATCATGCTAATTAACAAGGTGAAAACCGATCTGGGTTTGAGTTATTATTGGTACACAGTGATCACCATATTCCGGCGCCCACCCTAGATATATATATATATTCCTTTTTAGTTTCTTTCATTCAATAAATATATATGGTTAAGTTTTTTTTTATGAACAAATTTTATACGGTTATATATGTGCCTTCTATATGAACACAAATTCCTGCACCATAATACTTTTTTCTCAAATTTAATTACAGTTTAATATATATCAGGATCATCCTGATATTGGCAATATCAGGCACCAATTAAATAACGACACATCATCTTTAACTAATTTATGATTGGGCCACGTGTTCAATCATTACCCAGACGGGTTTAGGAAAACATGAATATGTGATATATGAAATATGCATGGAAATATTCGGTATCAATACAGAATAATGACACCGCCTCAATTATACATGATTAATTAAGTATGAAAATATTACATCACACACATGCATATGATGATCGAAATTAACATGGTAATTTCGGTCCATCATGCTAATTAACAAGGTGAAAACCGATCTGGGTTTGAGTTATTATTGGTACACAGTGATCACCATATTCCGGCGCCCACCCTAGATATAGATATATATTCCTTTTTAGTTTCTTTCATTCAATAAATATATATGGTTAAGTTTTTTTTTATGAACAAATTTTATACGGTTATATATGTGCCTTCTATATGAACACAAATTCCTGCACCATAATACTTTTTTCTCAAATTTAATTACAGTTTAATATATATCAGGATCATCCTGATATTGGCAATATCAGGCACCAATTAAATAACGACACATCATCTTTAACTAATTTATGATTGGGCCACGTGTTCAATCATTACCCAGACGGGTTTAGGCATTCTAAATTAGGATTTTAGAATTTTACTAAAAATATCTTAACCAATTAAAACATTACGATTGTACACGTGTCATTATCTTATTGGTGTCTGATAAGGCCTATATCAGGATCATCCGGACGAATGTTATTCTCATTTAATTATCTTAAAAGTTATCAAAACCGCACAACGTGCGGTACTATCACGCTAGTTATTACAGTAACCTTCAACAACTCAAAAATAACAATTTATTACAAAAACAAAAAGAAAAAAAAAGCTATAAACAAAATTTTGTGTATCATGGCTTGAAATTTAGGCTTTGACTTTGGAAAAAGATACAAGCTCCTTGGCACCAGTTGCATAGTCCTCAACAACTGCATAAAACTCAGCTGGAGTTGCATAATCATAAACCATAACATTCAACATGTATGTCATTTTTGAATTATCGACAGCTGTGGCATCATCAACCTTAGCCACATGCCAGAATGTGAGACCTTGCTTCGTCTTCCTGTTGTTTTCATTGACGGCGAACTTCCCGAGGGCCACTATTTTTGGATTAGAGGGGTAAAAGGCAGGGTCATTTATTTGAGCCGTGGACACATTGAGAAGCGAAAGAAAGATCCCGAGCGACACTAGGGTTGCGAAGATGAGCTTCGAGCTTGCCATTTTTGGTTCTTGTTTTTCTGAAAATATTTGATGTTTTTTCTTCTCTTTTCTGATAATGAATGTGTTTGAGTGAGTTAAGGATGGTATGTTGGAATTTTATAGTGAACTTGTCAATGGATTAGTGAGCTGAGAGTGTTTTTCTCTAATCCGTAGGTTTGATTAGAGGCAAGAAATTATGAGTGGTTCTGAGCAAAAGTTATGATTTTATAGGGGATGTATTTTAAGTTAGAATTTTTTTCTTACATTTGATGTTGATTCACCAATGTTTTTGTTAGTCGCCTTGCAGAAAAGTTTTATATACTGCCAATATCATCACTGCTGAGACGGCTCCTTAGGACTCTAGATTTCATGATCGTCATTAATTTCCATTTCAATATGCAATGTTTGAGTTTTTAGTCGATTATAGAGAAGTGGTTAGAATTAATAAGAGAAATTGTTTGAATTAACAAGAGAAGTGAATTAACGAATTGATAGATCACATGTAGAAAACTAGAACTCTTAAGCGTATTTAGTGTAAGCGCGGAATATCTAGACATGCTTGGTTATGTGACACTACAAGAAATTACAGCTTTGTGACAAATAAATTTTGGTCACCGCCAGCCTCCTTAAATTAGGGCAACCACTAGCTAAATTCCTCAACCCGGAATCAACTTCGTCAAAACAAAGTATAAATCGTTCACAATTAAGAGCCTCTTTGGTCTCATCATCGGTATCAACACAAAATGCAACGAGCTTGTGGGAGCACACGATCCACCCGGGTAATATTCCGGAACCGGAAGAACAATCGCCCGGAGACAAGAAAGTCCCAATCGTGAAGCTTCACCGATCTAACAAGCCGGCCCTGCAGATTAAGCCAGCGCTTGGAGACTAGCGCATTTGAGTTCCTCTTAGAATTAGGGAGCTTGTAGAGGATCCTGAGGAGGATTTCATCGGAAAGGAGGGAGATTTAATCAGAAATAGCTTCTAGGAAATCGAAAATTGGGGTTTTGGCTGGCTTTTGGGATGAATCGAGAGAAGAGGTTTTGATGGGGGAGGATGATGATTCTTGGTCGGGGTTTTGAGGCGCATGGTGAAGAGGATTTTGTTGCAGCGTTTCCGGGAATAGGATGACTCTGGGCTGGGGCGTCTTCAGAATGGTGGCAGAGATCGACCGGGCTGGGGCTTCTTTGGAATGGTGGCGGCGGGGAGGTGTTGGTGGAGAAGAAGTAGATGAAAAATGACTATTTTACCCCTATAATTTGGGTGTTTAACATCCATGTAACGGTGTTACAGTCGTGATCTGCGTCCTGATGATCCGCACAGATGACGGATGAATGATGCCTGCTAAAAACAGATGAACTCTCGGTCAGGGCGGGGCGGCTTGTTGTCGTTCCCGCTACGATGCTTAAACCAAAAAGTTGTCGGGGAGAATTGCTCTGTAGTGAACAGTGTCTGGTGAACATACCTCTCTCCTTGGATATTAGTGAGGTATATATTTATAGAAGGGAACCGGGGCCTGGTCAGTCACATCGCGAGGCTGGGTTGTCTGGAAGATGCTCCTGCTAGGCCAGGTAGGATTCTAGTCTGCGATCGGGTCTAACCCGAATACCATGAGTGCTGAGGGGCCGGGATGAGCCATCCTGGATGGTGAGGCCACACACCATATAAATTATATTTTCAGGGGTCATGAACCATGCATTTTATTTTTAGGGGTCACAAACTATATGTTTTGAATTTTTATGGGGCATATTTTACACTCTAATCTTATTCCGTATGTGTGATTTGGTTTTTTGAAAATTTGCTTTAATTAGTCAATGAATTTAGTCCAAGCGGAATAAGTAGGTTTTTTTTGATATTTTTACGAAGGTCTCATATTAAGTTTTATGAAACTTTTCTTTATTTCATACATGATAATTTTTGTTCGTTTAGTAAAAAGAAAAAAAAAACAAGGACATGTTTTACTTAAATGTTGCAAGATTTGTCAAAAAATATTAAAATATGTTAATTACTATTGAAGAAAATAAAATAAAACATCCATGTGAGAAAGAATGATGTAGTAAAGTTATATATATATATATATTCTTTTTTCACTTACAGGTTATATATTTTCTCTATCGTAATTGCTTGTGTGTTTCAGTGTTCCTGGTTTCATGAAATTGATGATGACATTTGTGTTAATTAATAGTTCTGAATAAGTTTGGATCATCAATTTTATCCATTCCCTCCATTTTTCTTGTCTCTAATCAAACATAGGCATTAGAGAAAAACACTCTCACCTCACTAATCCATTGACAAATTCACTATAAATTTCCAACATATATACCATCCTTAAATATTCACTCAAATATTTTCAGAAAAAAAAAAACAAAAATGGCAAGCTCGAAGCTCATCTTCGCAACCCTAGCGTCGCTCGTGATCTTTCTCTCGCTTCTCCACGTGTCCACGGCTCAACAGAAGGGCGGCGCCCTATACCCCTCCGATCCAAAAATAGTGGCCCTCGGGAAGTTCGCCGTCGATGAAAACAACAGGAAGACGAAGCAAGGTCTCGCATTCTGGCATGTGGCTAATATTGATGGTGCCGGAAAAGTCGATAATTCAAAAATGACATACATGTTGAATGTTATGGTTTATGATAATGCAACTCCGACTGAGTTTTATGCAGTTGTTGACGACTATGCAACTGGTACCAAGGAGCTTGTATCTTTTTCCAAAGTCAAAGCCTAATTTCAAGCACAAAATTTTGTTTATATTGTTGTTGAGTTGTTGAAAGTTACTCATCGCAATAATTAATAGATTTATGGTTTAGAATGTTTTGTTGAAATTTTTGAAAGAGATAATTAATTCCTCTTTGATGTTATATACATTTAAATTGGGTGTTTGACAAATGAAAATTGTGCATGAAATGGGTTTGTTGAAATTTTTAGAAGTTGTAAAATTGACTAAATGTTTTAAAATTTTGAATATGGACCTTCAGCTTTCATGCAACATAAACCAGGGATACAAATCAAGCCGCGTACTATTCTAAAACCCATATAATATGTAGTTAATTAAATTTATTAATATATGTGATAAAGGTTACTATTCGTAATTAATAATTACGAACACCATGCATCGCATGGCGCAGCCATCTTAGAATAAATAGTATGATTGTTCGTAGTTTTAGTTGAATATATATAGTTATTATTTTAATTGTTTGTTTATCATTAAGCCGCCGCACAAGGTTGTTTTAGTTCACATAATTTGTACTTTAATATTGTATTTCTTATGCAATGCAGTAGAGAATATAATAAATAATTCCACATGCTTCTCTTCATTTCTCTTATCCTTCTTAATTAATTAGAGCGCTAGCAATAATCATACTTAATTTTGTAAACAAAAGCGGTTCCATCACAAAACGTCATATATTCATCATGATATTGTTACATTCAGAAAAGAAAAGAAAAACATTATATTATATTCCTCCAATTGGTTATAATATATCATCAGATAGCTTACACAAGCTTTATTTATATGGTTTTATTCAGTTCTTAACGTGATCACGATATCATTGATCAACCACATCTTAGTACGGGCGCTGGCCTTTAATGTTACCCGGGGGATCGTAGTTGCAGATAACGTAGACCCAACCATCGGCACACTGAACCTTAGCGCAACCCAAACGAACCGACTTCCTCCACACAACTTGGGTGTAGTGTCTGCAGGCCTTTCCCGCAGCGCACGTGTTGGCCTGGTAGTTATAGTCGGCTTTCTCCCCGACCCACATCTACACCGCCCGCCGCCCGGTCATGTCCCGAAAACCGTAGGCTAGATTTTCTCCGTAACGGCCTCTAGAGTGCACCAGATTGTTACACGAGTTCGCATTTCGAACCCGATTCGCGTAGGCTTGAGCGTACTTTACGAGAGTCTGGTCCCAGGTGAAGCCCGGGAGCCCGGCTCCGACTTGATTACGGGCTTGGTTATGAGCGTCGACGAAGCTGCCTCCGGTAGAGTTTTGGGCAAAGCTGAGATTAATGCATGAAGCAAGGGCTAAACAGATGAAAACAAGATCCAGAGATCTCATCTTGGAAACTCTGGTTTAAGGATGGGTTGATGATTTGGTTCATGCAAAAGGCCTTCTATTTATAGTGTAAGCTGTGGTAAAATTATAGGTAATTAATTAGGTTTATGCTGACGTCATTTCAAAGGTGGCTAATGCATGGTCATTTTTTTCTTTTGTATTCATTATAACCCTAGCTAGTTGTACAATGAGCCATCCATCTCACGAGAAAAATAGATTATTATGTAGATATTTTTTAATTAATAAAGATCTAGAGTTGAGTTATTAATGAAAGAGCAGAATTTGATTATTATTCTATAGAGCGAAACCATCTCCTCCATTCAATATTTTTTATGAAAGTATATTCGGTTTTTTATATATAAAAAAAATATTTGTATACCTATGAATCTACTTAAGCTACTGTTATAATAAAATACTACGCTATAAAACGTTACATCAGTTCATGATCCTCATTAATTTCCGTTTCAATATGCTATGTTTGGGTTTTTAGTCGATAATAGAAAAGTGGTTAGAAAATTAATAAGAGAAGTGGTTAGAATTAATAAGAGAAGTGAATTAAAATTGAGACATCACATTTAGAAAACTAGCTAGGGTCATGTGTGTTTAAAATTAATAATAGAAGTGAATTAAAATTGATAGAACACGTGTAGAAAACTAGGGAAATGTGTGTTCTAAGAGCAAGTCCAACAGTTTCTTCATTCACATTCTCTATAATAGGCAAGCAAACCTCATATTTCCTATATTTTTTTGCCTCAACTCCAACAGTTTCTCCATTTTTCATTCCCTAAAATTTATTACTAACATTTAATACTACATATTTATCCAATTTTCTTCTATTTTTAAAGTCATATATTTAATAAGTTCAAATAATAATGAACAAACAAATAATGAACGTATAATAAAAGTTATAATAATATTTCATATTTGACATTACTTACTCCATAATATAAAATTATAAAAATATATTTTATAAAAATAACACATTACGAATTACAATAGTATTATGAATAATTAGACTCATCTCTTTTTAATTATTTATTACAAGTTATTTTGTTTCAATCATTAAAATAAAATGTTTGCCGAAAGAAAATTTTAGTTTAGACGTTATGACTTATAAACAAACGTCAAAATAAATATATATGAACTTAAAATTTAGTAAATTTATATTGAAAAATAGATTATACTTGAATATTAAATATCAATAGATATGTACATGTAAAAATAGTCATATGAAATCTTATTACAATCGTCTTTATGCATATTTTTAGAATATGTATTTTTGATAAAATTTTATTGTAATTATTTTGAGATATTATCATTTAAAATTATTGAAGAGAAACAATTAATGAATGAAATAACAAAAAGCAATGCAAGTAACATAGAATTTTGCTTCTCCAAATCTTCTCCCTCATTCTCTAAATTTGGAGAATCAAACCTTCTCTCTCTTTAATTTTCCTATTACGGAGAATGGGATGGAGAATCTGTTGGAGTTCAAAAAAGGCTCAAATTCTCCATATTTGAGAAAACTTGCTATTATAGCAAAGCTGTTGGACTGTCAAGTTCAGTCTGCGATCGGGTCTAACCCGAATACCATGTGTGCTGAGGGGCCGGGATGAGCCATCCTGGATGGTGAGGCCACACACCATACAAATTATATTTTCAAGGGTCATAAACCATGCATTTTATTTTTAGGGGTCACAAACTATATGTTTTGAATTTTTATGGGGCATATTTTACACTTTAATCTTATTCCGTATGTGTGATTTGGTTTTTTGAAAATTTGCTTTAATTAGTTAATGAATTTAGTCCAAGCGGAATAAGTAGGTTTTTTTGATATTTTTACGAAAGTCTCATATTAAGTTTTATGAAACTTTTCTTTATTTCATACATGATAATTTTTTTATTTTTTAGGAAAGGAAAATTGTATATCATATTCAAGGTGCTGGAAAACGTCCAGCAACGTTTGAAAAAAGGAACTGTGGAGTATAATTCCACTCTACATAATCCGAGCTATTATTTTTCCCTATGCTAGCTACCATATGGGCATCCGTATTTTCGTTTCTTGGTATCCAGCATGGCAAATTAAGGCCTTGTTGCACAAATTCTGCTCGAATCTCCTCAGTGATTGAGTGGCATAATTCTGGGGCATCCAAGTCTTCATGTATGATCTGCATTAGGCTCAACGAGTCTCCCATAATAGCTACATCGGACCATTGGAGATATGCCGCCATTCTCAGTGCTTCTCTCAGTGCTTCTGCTTCCACAAACATGGGGTCTCGTACATCCATTATTTCTCTGCTCACAGCCCGAACAAAAGACCCATCCGTAACCACTGCCACTGCCACTACGATGCTTAAATCAGAAAGTTGTTGGGGAGAATTGCTCTGTAGTGAACAGTGTCAGGTGAACATACCTCTCTCCTTGGATATTAGTGAGGTATATATTTATAGAAAGGAACCGGGGCCTGGTCAGTCACATCGCGAGGCTGGGTTGTCTGGAAGATGCTCCTGCTAGGCCAGGTAGGATTCTAGTCTGCGATCGGGTCTAACCCGAATACCATGAGTGCTGAGGGGCCGGGATGAGCCATCCTGGATGGTGAGGCCACACACCATATAAATTATATTTTCAGGGGTCATGAACCATGCATTTTATTTTTTAGGGGTCACAAACTATATGTTTTGAATTTTTATGGGGCATATTTTACACTTTAATCTTATTCCGTATGTGTGATTTGGTTTTTTGAAAATTTGCTTTAATTAGTCAATGAATTTAGTCAAAGCGGAATAAGTAGGTTTTTTTTTATATTTTTACGAAGGTCTCATATTAAGTTTTATGAAACTTTTCTTTATTTCATACATGATAATTTTTGTTCGTTTTGTAAAAAGAAAAAAAAACAAGGACATGTTTTACTTAAATGTTGCAAGATTTGTCAAAAAATATTAAAATATGTTAATTACTATTGAAGAAAATAAAATAAAACATCCATGTGAGAAAGAATGATGTAGTAAAGTTATATATATATATATATATATATATATTCTTTTTTCACTTACAGGTTATATATTTTCTCTATCGTAATTGCTTGTATGTTTCAGTGTTCCTGGTTTCATGAAATTGATGATGACATTTGTGTTAATTAATAGTTCTGAATAAGTTTGGATCATCAATTTTATCCATTCCCTCCATTTTTCTTGTCTCTAATCAAACATAGGGATTAGAGAAAAACACTCTCACCTCACTAATCCATTGACAAATTCACTATAAATTTCCAACATATATACCATCCTTAAATATTCACTCAAATATTTTCAGAAAAAAAAAACAAAAATGGCAAGCTCGAAGCTCATCTTCGCAACCCTAGCGTCGCTCGTGATCTTTCTCTCGCTTCTCCACGTGTCCACGGCTCAACAGAAGGGCGGCGCCCTATACCCCTCCGATCCAAAAATAGTGGCCCTCGGGAAGTTCGCCGTCGATTAAAACAACAGGAAGACGAAGCAAGGTCTCGCATTCTGGCATGTGGCTAATATTGATGGTGCCGGAAAAGTCGATAATTCAAAAATGACATACATGTTGAATGTTATGGTTTATGATAATGCAACTCCGACTGAGTTTTATGCAGTTGTTGACGACTATGCAACTGGTGCCAAGGAGCTTGTATCTTTTTCCAAAGTCAAAGCCTAATTTCAAGCACAAAATTTTGTTTATATTGTTGTTGAGTTGTTGAAAGTTACTCATCGCAATAATTAATAGATTTATGGTTTAGAATGTTTTGTTGAAATTTTTGAAAGAGATAATTAATTCCTCTTTGATGTTATATACATTTAAATTGGGTGTTTGACAAATGAAAATTGTGCATGAAATGGGTTTGTTGAAATTTTTAGAAGTTGTAAAATTGACTAAATGTTTTAAAATTTTGAATATGGACCTTCAGCTTTCATGCAACATAAACCAGGGATACAAATCAAGCCGCATACTATTCTAAAACCCATATAATATGTAGTTAATTAAATTTATTAATATATGTGATAAAGGTTACTATTCGTAATTAATAATTACGAACACCATGCATCGCATGGCGCAGCCATCTTAGAATAAATAGTATGATTGTTCGTAGTTTTAGTTGAATATATATAGTTATTATTTTAAATGTTTGTTTATCATTAAGCCGCCGCACAAGGTTGTTTTAGTTCACATAATTTGTACTTTAATATTGTATTTCTTATGCAATGCAGTAGAGAATATAATAAATAATTCCACATGCTTCTCTTCATTTCTCTTATCCTTCTTAATTAATTAGAGCGCTAGCAATAATCATACTTAATTTTGTAAACAAAAGCGGTCCCATCACAAAACGTCATATATTCATCATGATATTGTTACATTCAGAAAAGAAAAGAAAAACATTATATTATATTCCTCCAATTGGTTATAATATATCATCAGATAGCTTACACAAGCTTTATTTATATTGTTTTATTCAGTTCTTAACGTGATCACGATATCATTGATCAACCACATCTTAGTACGGGCGCTGGCCTTTAATGTTACCCGGGGGATCGTAGTTGCAGATAACGTAGACCCAACCATCGGCACACTGAACCTTAGCGCAACCCAAACGAACCGACTTCCTCCACACAACTTGGGTGTAGTGTCTGCAGGCCTTTCCTGCAGCGCACGTGTTGGCCTGGTAGTTATAGTCGGCTTTCTCCCCGACCCACATCGACACCGCCCGCCGCCCGGTCATATCCCGAAAACCGTAGGCTAGATTTTCTCCGTAACGGCCTCTAGAGTGCACCAGATTGTTACACGAGTTCGCATTTCGAACCCGATTCGCGTAGGCTTGAGCGTACTTTACGAGAGTCTGGTCCCAGGTGAAGCCCGGGAGCCCGGCTCCGACTTGATTACGGGCTTGGTTATGAGCGTCGACGAAGCTGCCTCCGGTAGAGTTTTGGGCAAAGCTGAGATTAATGCATGAAGCAAGGGCTAAACAGATGAAAACAAGATCCAGAGATCTCATCTTGGAAACTCTGGTTTAAGGATGGGTTGATGATTTGGTTCATGCAAAAGGCCTTCTATTTATAGTGTAAGCTGTGGTAAAATTATAGGTAATTAATTAGGTTTATGCTGACGTCATTTCAAAGGTGGCTAATGCATGGTCATTTTTTTCTTTTGTATTCATTATAACCCTAGCTAGTTGTACAATGAGCCATCCATCTCACGAGAAAAATAGATTATTATGTAGATATTTTTTAATTAATAAAGATCTAGAGTTGAGTTATTAATGAAAGAGCAGAATTTGATTATTATTCTATAGAGCGAAACCATCTCCTCCATTCAATATTTTTTATGAAAGTATATTCGGTTTTTTATATATAAAAAAAATATTTGTATACCTATGAATCTACTTAAGCTACTGTTATAATAAAATACTACGCTATAAAACGTTACATCAGTTCATGATCCTCATTAATTTCCGTTTCAATATGCTATGTTTGGGTTTTTAGTCGATAATAGAAAAGTGGTTAGAATTAATAAGAGAAGTGAATTAAAATTGAGACGTCACATTTAGAAAACTAGCTAGGGTCATGTGTGTTTAAAATTAATAGGAGAAGTGAATTAAAATTGATAGAACACGTGTAGAAAACTAGGGAAATGTGTTTTCTAAGATGACGTGATAACCCGTTTATCACTTTACCCGTTTATCATCGGGAAAAGTGATAACCCGGTCATATATAGTTTATAAATCAGAGGGATGAATAATATTGTTTTGTATGTATATTCAATCCTGATAATGAATGATATTTGTGATGGAAGGACATTTATTTACAGAATTTTGATTATTACTCTATAGAGCTAAACAATGCCGTCTCCTGAAATTTTTTTATAAAAGTGCTCGTATATATAGTTTTTTTAAAAAAAAAACTCTTATATTTTTGAATCAACTTAAAATATTCTTATAACAAGACAATTGCGCTATAAAAATGTGACATCAGTTCATGATTATCATTAATCTCTGTTATAATATGCAATTTTTGGGTTTTTAGTCAATAATAGAGAAGTGGTTAGAATTAATAAGAGAAATGGTTAGAATTAATATGAAATGTGAATTAAAATTGATAGACCACATGTAGAAAACTAGGGTCATGTGTGTTTAGAATTAATTAGGGAAATGAATTAGAATTGATGGACCACATGTAGAAAACTAGGGTGATGTGTAGTGTTCTAAGACGACGTGGTAACCCGTTTATCATCAGGTAAAGTGATAACCCGGTGATATATGGTATATAAATCGGAGGGTTGGATAATATTGTTCTGTATGTATATTCAATACTGATAATGAATGATATTATTGATGGAAGAACAGTTATTTACAGAATTTTGATCTCTATTTATTTACAGATAAGGTCTTGGATAATGAAACCCTATTAAGTAAACTGGAATGCAAAATTGTTTGAGTCCCTAGTCCAGGTCATTGAGAGTGGACACTAATGTCTAAAGAAGACTAGTTTGCAAGGTGATTCATAGCGCTGTTTCTTGGGCTCAAGGACATGAGATGTCTGAATCAATTGCATGGATACAAGTTGGGAACTTGTATTGGACAGACCCACCATGAGGATACTTTAAGATATATGGAATGTTATAAGTATATCTCATTGATTTTGGGAACATATTTCTCAGACCTGATTAATTCATTGTTTACTTACTTGTGGATCGGACATTTTAATTTCTGTCAAACGCCTTGCCGTGAAAGGGGGTTATAAAGATAGTTATTGGATTGCCATGAATCAAGTAGAGAAAACTTGAATGTACAAGATTGGGATTGTCCTCTCATTAACATGAGATTGTTATCTTATAGGCCTCTCGGAGAGTTGAGACTGTAAAATGCATGGCCATGCTCAGATGGATTAGAGTTTAATCATCTGTCTTTAACAGTTCACTCAGGAATTCGAGAAATGCATTTGAACTTGATAAGAATAACATGTTATCTTACCTTATGTTCGAATGAAGGACATTAAGTGACAAAGGAATATGAGTGCATACTTGTCTAAAAGGACAAGTGGGAGATTGTTGGAATTATGTCCTTTAATCAATGTGCACTTTCCTTATATAGTTGGAGGTTCCGTTAATTACGGAGATAATTAATTCAGTCATTTAAGTGATTAGAATGTTTAGCTGGAAACCGCTTCTATCAGCTAAAAGCAGCTTATTATGATTGAACCTGTAGGGTCACACACAAGCCATGAAATTGGAAAAACTAATTATCAATTAGTATTAGAGTCTAATTGTAATTATATGAGATAAGTCATGAAATCCAATCGGGTTAGAATTATCTAATCTAGTAGGATTGAGATTATCTAATCCAACAGGATTGAGATTATCTAATCCAACAGGATTGGGATTACATGGACTAATTCAGGTTGGAAACTAATTCAGTTTAACCGGTATAAATAGAATGGTACTGGGTTAAACAGAATATATAATTTATTCTTTAGTTCATGTGTTGAACAAACAGAACAAATAAACCCTGAAATTCTCATAAAACAACCTCATCGTAAATCGGAAGAAGGAAGACGGGCGCCGGTCCTGCTTGCTGATCTGTTCTAAGCTAACAATGATGTAGGCGTTCTGATCGTGCTGTGTGGATACTTATAGCGGAATCACACTTGAGGTTCTTGTCTCCAGAGTGGATTGCACCTGAAGGAAGAACACGGTTGAAGAAAGTCCTTTGCTCCGCACAGATTTATTTTGTTCTATAAGATAATTCTAAACACTCACTCAGATTCATATTAATGACATGCATGCGATCTTTGGTTTGGTAATTGATATTCCGGTAAATTAGATTTAATCAATTCCATCAGTGTGGAGGAACACGGTTCGATTTGGGTGTGCTAGGGTTCAGTGTGCCAATGGTTGGGCCTACGTTATTCGCAGCTATGATCCACCGGGTAACTAAAACGGTCAACTTTCGTACTGATTAACATAAATCGTGATCGTGTTATGATCATGAGCTGAATAAAACCGTATTAGACGCCGCCGACCAGATTCTGCTTCTGTAAGCTTTCAAACTTATAGCACGTACTGTAATGGAGTAGTTATCATCGTCAACAATACATCATGACTTATCCGTCTGAAATAAAACTAATTATCTGAACTGATATATATGATTCGATGAAAATCATCTTAATTTTGTCAAACAATTACTATTTTCAAGATATTATTCTCTCTAATTCTGATTAATTTGTACTCTGGACTAAAAAAATATTTGACGTCATGTTTGACTTTCAATAATTTTGGTTCTGATTAACAATAGAGTGCTAATTAATCAAAACCAGAATGAAATTCTTTTGTGCACACTTAGACAGGAATACAATTTTATGACATGTTTGACCATCGATAATTTTAATTATGATGAACAGTAGTAGAGTGTCGCTTAATCAAATTTTACGGTTTTGATTGATTGGTACCCTTAGGACATATTTTCTACATTTTATCTTAATATTTTTAATTCAATTCAGTGTAATTTAATTTGGTTCAGTTCAACAAAAATCAATGATAGAAAACAAACTGTTAGTCTAAACATAATTCGAATGCAAATATATTCATTAACTATTAATAATTTTAATTAGAGAATTGTTATTGCCATAGCTATTATTAGCTTCCAGAGCAAAAATACTCCTCCTTCCCTAAACTACCCTTATGTCAAACACTAATAACATTTATTTACCCAATTTAACTTCCTATCATTTATCTACAAATATTCCTTTTTATCTCTTCTTTCAAATTTTACCTCCTCTCCCGTATGTATGTTACTTCTTTTATTCAGTTCCTACAAAATTTCTACCTTTCTGCATCTTTATCTTTTGTTTAAACGAATTTTTCTGTTTTACATCACAAACCAAATAAGTAACATACTATAATGTAACAATGTCAACAAATATTATAAATCCTGAAAGTTGAACAGGAGAAAATTAACAACAAGAGTGACAAAATGTATAAAAAAACAAGATATCCATGACGAGGTATCTACATAAAACTACTTATTCTTCTCATCTTCTCCTATATCCCTAAAGCAACAACTGAGTACGTAAGGAATTGTCTTGAACAAAAAGGGTTGGATGTAGTTTTAGTCTTCAACGTACTTCTTTATGTTCAACGTCATCATGTTCAACACAAAAGTGTTAACACCATGTACCTTAAACAGAAGAAATCATCTAAAATCAACTTCATGACAGCTAAAAGAATGAACTGAACCGGAAAGAGACCCTGCTGACCAGTGTTCAAAAAACCATCATAACATTTATCTGGTTTCCTACCTTGAACTAAACAGACCATAACTTTCTTCTCCGAATTTCAAAAATCATGATTTTAACACCATTAAAATGTAGACTGAAATAGCCCTCATTAGCAATTTTAAATTTTAAATTTCATAATCACTTGGCGTTCAACTGATCACTCAAAGAGCACTGCAGATTGAAGGACTGGAACATAACACTTTTCTGGTTTCCTACCTTGAACTGAACAGGCCATAACTTTCTACTCCGAATTTCAAAAATCATGATTTTAACACCATTAAAATGTAGACTGAATAGCTCTTATTAGAAATATAAATTTAAAATTTCATAATCATTTGGCAGTTCAACTGATCACTCAAAAAGCACTGCAGATTGAAGGACTAGAACATAACACTTTTCTGGTTTTCTACCTTGAACTAAACAGACCATAACTTTCTTCTCCGAATTTCAAAAATCATGATTTTAACACCATTAAAATGTAGACTGGAATAACTTTCATTAGAAATTTAAAATTTAAAATTTCATAATCATTTGGCAGTTCAACTGATCACTCAAAGAGCACTGCAGATTGAAGCACTAGAACATAACACTTTTCTGGTTTCCTGCCTTGAACTAAACAGACCATAACTTTCTTCTCCGAATTTCAAAAATCATGATTTTAACACCATTAAAATGCAGACTGAAATAGCTTTCATTAGAAATTTGAAATTTAAAATTTCATAATCATTTGGGAGTTCAACTGATCACTCAAAGAGCACTGCAGATTGATCACTCAAGTAGTTTTATGCAGATACCTCATCATGGATATCTTGTTTTTTTATATATTTTGTCACTCTTATTGTAAATTTTCTCTTGTTCAACTTTCAGGATTTACAATATTTGTTGACATTGTTACATTATGGTATGTTACTTTTTTGATTTGTGATGTAGAACAGAAAAATTCGTTTAAAGAAAAGATAAAGATGCAGAAAGAAAGAAATTTTGCAGTAAGAGAATAAAAGAAGTAACATACGTACGGGAGAGGAGGTAAATTTTGAAAGAAGAGATAATAAAGAATATTTTATACATAAATGATAGGAAGTTAAATTGGGTAAATAAAAATTATTAGTGTTTGACTAAATAAGGGTAGTTTAGGGAAGGAGGAGTATTTTTGCTCTGGAAACTAATAATAACTCTGGTAATAACAGCTCCCTTTTAATTATGATGAATGTTAGAGAGTCAATTAATCAATTATAGCTAATTAAGCCGAAGTAAATATACCATAATCTTGATCATGGGCTAAAAGATCCACTAAATATATTAGCATTGGCGTTGGCATTAATTTATGAGTTGTATATATTTTTTTGTATGCCTAAAAGTCCACTTTTAGCATTAGCAATCACTTAGAGTTGGGTAAAAATACTGTGCATGCTAGATGCAGTCCGTATTTTATTTATTTTGCAGTCCAAAATGAAAATACGTTTTCGATATATATGTTATGGTCAATAATTATGTATACCAAACATATGCATCATATATATTACTTCTACTGTATACACTTGCAAATCAGTTACATGTCATACTAATTGTATATATAATTATATAACAAAAACACGGACTGCAAATAAGTAAAATACGGATTGCATCTAGTAAGCCTGAAAACAAAAGGAGGTGTTATTTCAAGTTTCTTATGATGTATCATATTTAGACAAACTAAATACAAATGTATCATACATATGAGTTATCAATGGAACAATACTTGTAGTATTGCGGACAACATGCAAGTAGCGAGAGTAGAAAGTACTAGTAAATAAATTTGTTTGTGAATTGCACATTGTTTTAATATTTGGGAAGGGAACATTCTTTGGGTAGATTGTTCTGAAATCTTGGGCCATCTTGACAGTAGTCATATATGAGATGGAACTTTCTGACCCATCTAAAAAGCCTCCTCTGAGCCCAATTTAAAGAGCTTGAATTATCACTGTTCCACCAATTGTTGGGCCCATTAGCCCTACAATATCTTGCATTTCCCTTCCAAATGCATGCATCAATTTTGTGGTTCTGAAATGATGCTATGAATGGGGCCTTGGCCCAATCAATCTTGTCCTTTCCACCATTTGTGGCCCAGCCACTCCCATCCCACAGGCTTAGCTGAAGTGCCATTGGCTGCCTTATTGGGTATGCCACCCCTTTCTCTAAATGGTTTCTGTATGTTCTGATTGGGACCCAATCTACCAAGAAACTACAAAATGTAGACAAACATTAGTGAACAATTTATAAGACTAAAGTTCATTTTTCGTACCTAACATTAATCAAAATGTTAGTTTTTGTACTTAATATTCAAAGTGTTCAGATTTTGTACCTAAAATTCCAATATTGTTCCATTTTTGTACCTAATATTCAAAGTATTCAGAACGTGTACCTAACATTCCAATATTGTTTAATTTTTGTACGTTACGTTAATTTGAAATAGTAAAATAGTATTAAATAGTGAAACTTTTAGAATAGTTTTATGCATTAAAGGTATTTAAAATGAAGGGATAGCTTACACAATTTGGTGAATATTCCACAAAATGGAATAAGTGTGGAAGTCCTTGGTAGGATCAAACCACAGCTTGATCCTTTCCTCTCTATCATCGAAGCCATCAGCATACACATTTGTTTGAACAATATATGGCTCTCCTTCTACATTTCCAAGGAACTCAAAATCTAGCTCGTCCCGATTTGGCTGACTTGAACTTAACTACACAGAATTGAATATAAAATATATCAAAAAGTATTTTCATTCGAATTTTAAATAATCAAATACATTATATCGATTTCTTACATAGAAGGCTACAACGGTTCCAGCAGAATTTCCAGGTATCAATTTTATTCGCATATCGAACTGGCCGTATAAAAACATGTCGTTTGAAGCGAAACCAGAACCTATATTAATTTAGAGTTACAAAAAACGTTCATTATTAGTGTAAAAGTTGATATTCAACTCGATATAAATTAACGAATATAATACATCATCAGTTTTACCTGATTCCGGGTCGAGTTTTAGGGTTCTTTCCCGGCCATCGGCAGAAGTATTGACATGGCTAGGCGACCATGTCACAAAGAAATCTTTGTTAAAATCTCCGGTCGAAACCACGGAAGCTAGAGAAATTTGGATAAAGTTGACGGAAATGATTCCGATGAGGACGAGCATGCCGGATATTTTCATTTTCCGGTGATTGTTGAAGATATTGCGTATTGGTGGCTGATCGGTGCAGATTTATATGTACTGGTGGCTGCATGGAAAGGAAAGGATAAGAGGAAGTGTTTAGCTTAAGCAAAGAGTTTCTTTACCAATAAGTAAAGGAATAGCATCGAGCTGTTAGATGAATGAGTGCAATTAGATGTGTACAAATATATAATGATTAGTGATTACATTAGTTACAAACCATGGTCTTTTTTATTCGCATTGCATCATAATTGAATAAAACTGAAATAAATTGAGATAAATTTCATCAATCTTAATAGTTAATACAATTTACTAGCATGTTAATAGAAAGCCAAGCTTATATATTTGATATGTCATTAAATTTATATAACATGACCTGATTTATTTTAAAATTCGTTAAACACATTATGTTATAAAAATCAGAAATTATATTAGTGTAAACACGTTGATTTGGTTAGCTAACTTTTGTAGCATGATCTGGTTTTACATATATTCCTATCTTCATATGGACACCATACCCTAGACCTTTTTGAGCTAACACAGCTCGATGTTTTGGAAAGCTAAGTGCAGACCTGAAGCAATCTGCAGGCGGCCGGGAAAGACATAACTTACCACCCTCTTACTTGTAAGCCTGAACTAAAATTCATCGAAAAAATGTCCGCGTGTTCCATGCCCGGAGGTAAAACGGGTAATTTATTTTTTTATTCATGTGAATACTGGTAAAATACAGGTATGGATATAAAATGAGTAATTTAAATTATACGGGTATAACCAGCGGGTTTACCCGTTTCATATAACTTTTACATGTTTACCTGCTGGTTATACCCGACCTGTATTTTACCGATCCGTTTTTAAACGGGTAAAAAATGGGTCGTGCCCATATTTTCATATTATCTCGTTTACTCGACTCAAATTTTACCCGTTTGCCAGTCCAAAATGATCAAAAATATTTTGTATTTAAATAAAATGTAACAAATCATTTTTTTAGTAAATATTATAACAAATATTCAATGAGCTAAATGTAAATTTTTTTAAGATGAGAGCTGAAATTTTCCAAAAAAGGTGGGCATGGTTCGGGCACTCAAACATCGCCCGAGTAAAGTGCCTTTTCCCATTTATACTTTGCCCATCAAATTGAGCTAGATTAAGAGTTAGTTTGAATCCATAAAGGAAAAGGGAGATAAGTTGGAGAATAAACATCTGAATCGGTGGAAGGCCGGCGCGGGAGAGACTTGCTTTATAAATGGCTTGCTCCCTACGCACGTCGACTAAATTATTTTCAAAAATGCTAATGAGGTGGGCATGGTTCGTGCAAGTCAACAGTTGCGCAAGTGATGGTTCCGTTTGAAAATAACGTGCGCGGCTTTTTCCACTTTTGCATTGCCCATTAAGTTGAGCTAAATTGAGAGTTAGTTTAAAATTCAAAAAGCAAAAGGAAAAAGCGTTGGAAAATAAATATCGGGAAACATCGGAAGGCTCGCGTTGGAGAAATCAAAGGAGGAGGTGTTGGAGAAAAACCGTCGTAAAGCAGCGGGGCAGAAAAATTGGTGGATGGCCGATTTTAAAGAAGTAGGGTTAGTGGAGTTAAAGACATTTTGGTTACCATTGGGGTGACCAATCATTGGTTTCTTTTGAGTCTATTAATTTTCCTTGTTTGTTTACATTTTAAACAAATTTTTAATTGATTATACTTTTTCTCCAAATGATCCATGAATAAAGTTAGTTATTTTAATCAGTTTCATTGAAAATTTACACTTTATTCTATTTTTCACAATTAACATCGCCATATCTAACATCGTGAATGCACATGATTTGTATATTCAGATTATAACTTTATATATATGCATAAGGATATATATATATATATATATATATATAAACGGTAAGTAGCGTGTGCACGTGTGACCTAGCAAAACATAAATACAATATTTATATTAAAATATTCAATTATTTGAATGTAAATTTCTCTAAGATGAGAGCTAGAATTTCAAAAAACTCCGATGAGGTGGGCATGGTTCGGGCACTTAAATATCGCCCAAGTTGCGTGCGCAAATTTTTCCACTTATACTTTGGCCATCAAGTTGAGTTATATGAAGAGTTAGTTTGAATCCATAAAGGAAAAGGTTGAAGCGTTGGAGATCAAGCATCTTGTTGTCCGGAATATGAGAAAACAACAAATAAACGTAAATGGAAAAACAAGAACACAGACATTTACGTGGTTCACCAATGATTGGCTACAACCACGGGAATAAGACAAATTGCATTAGACAGGTACCCAAATTACTAGATGTTCCTATCGTCTAATGCCCAGAAAACAGAATAATTTAGATCATAGTAAGAATGATAGTTGTGTTGAAGACTTTCGTGATTCTTAATGTAATCCATGACATGAAAATTGCCAGTGAGATTATTTTTTTCTTTAAAAGAAAAGTATTATCACGCAAATTTATATCCGGTAAATATTAGTTAATATATACTAATCTCAAATGTAAGTCTTATATTTGTATCAATTCTACATAGAATTATCACATAAAATTAATATTGATCTACCATGTGCGGAGAATAATATTATGATAAGTAACGTCCAAATGCAGTGTATATAATCGACATTGTAGATTCACTATTCGAATACACGCTCAATATGTGACCGTTCTTTAAATCGTTATCCACATCATCTAGTTAAACTTGTTTGTGGCACATTATACTTGTTTGTGTAGGGTGATCGGATAAAGATAGTGATAATAACATCACAATAGGTTCAACACCACATGATCACAATAGGACAGTGGTAGTAACAATTATAGAACAAACATGCTTAAACACAGTTGTCCAGATTTTCTAAATAAAGAAAGTCCAGTGTGACAAAAATAACATGAAATTGAACCCAGAAGAAAAAAAATGATACTCGGCCCAAGTTCATAATCAGACTGTATTTTGCTGTGAGCCCACGCGCCACAATCAGCCTTAAATGCGCCCAGTTTTAGATCCATTTATGATGATTAGAGGAAGGGCCGGTGAGTCATTATTACTGGAAATAGTCAGTCGGCTTTCAACCATCTTTCTCCTTTTGTGGTGTACTGGTGCGTGATTGTGTGCACTCTCAAGCTATCAAAACCCAGCTCAATCCATCAATTTTTCCAGGTAATTCATGGCTTCCTCCACTGTTTTAACTGATTTCATGTTTGTTAAGATATGGATTTTGCTGTAAGAAGACAGATCTGTTGAATTTAGTTGAAATTTGCAGGTTCTAAATTGCTTGTGAACTTAGCTGCTTTGTTTTGCGCGTGTAATTTGTTTTTGCCGCTTAAATTGGAGAAACTGGAGAAAGGGGAAACCTAAATGAGTTTGGAATTTTTTTGATATGTTTAGATGTGGGTTGAGACATTGAGCTAGTTAAATTAGTTGTCGTTGATGTTGATTTGTAAGCTCGAGTACATGTCGATTACCAGGATAGGTGGGAATTGCGTGTTGTGTATATGTTTATGATAGCGTTTTATGTTTTGTAGCATTAGTGCTGGTTAGCAGATGCTAGTAAAGTTTGGATGATGATTATAAACTATAGAGCATTTTGCTTAGTTTGTGAACAAATTGCTAGAAAGTTTAATGAAAATTGTTCGCTTTAGTTGGAGGTGATTTGTCTCACATACACTTACTTGTATAAAATGTTCGCAATCCTGTTTCAGGGCATCAACAACTGTAGTTAAGAACAGCTATGAATTTCAGATTCCGGTTGCACTACTTCTATGACACGTCTTTTCAATGTTTGCAGTCGCTTTTAACTTGCATGTTCTTCCCTGGCTTGCTTTGAATGACTGTATCTGGATGGCATAGATATTCATTAATTATTATGGTCTAATGAGAATGCACGATTTTAGTCTAGAACTTAATAGTAGCCAAGCTTTGTCAAGTTATTACTTTAGGATCTAATTAGGGCTATATAGACATGTTTTCTTTTGGGGTTTTTTGAGATGAATAGCAAGAACCATTTTGTGATCTACTATTTGTTAATGTGGTGATGTATTTATGAGCAACTGAGTTTACTCTGCTTTTTCATTTCAATTGTGTATTTGTTTAGTTCCTGCTTCTGTCTCATTTATGCGTCTTTTACTTGAACTTAGCACCTAAGAAGAAGGAGAAGGCCAGAGCGATACTGAAGAAGCCTTTACAATATAGTCATGATCAGGCACTCGCCTAGCAGGAATCAGAGATCTAAAGGAATTAAAGTTAAACATGTTCTACAAATTTGTTTCCTGGGCGCTATTTGCCTTTGGTTACTGTACCAAGTCAAGCATTCACATGATAAGAAGAAGGAATTTGATGATGGCGATGTAAAGACATCTCAACTAACACAGGATGGAGCAGAGATCGTGAAACTTGGCAGAAAGGACCTTAACCCTAAAGTGGAGGACGGTGTTACTGGTACGAAAAATCAAGAAGAAGAAGAAGCCGAAGATGAAAATGCTGGTGAGGAAGAGGATGCTAAGATTGAAGAAGAAATTGCAGAGGACAAGACTAAGCCTGAGGAGAAAGGTGAAGATATAGATGAACATGCAGAAGAAGATAAATCTGATGCAGAGGTTGATCGGGAAGAGGATGTGGTTGATGAAGACAAGGAAATCGTTGAAAACGACTCTGAAGAGAAAGGTAACAGTCAGTCGGGCAATGAAAACTCCACAGAGGAGCATGATGATGATGAACAGACACACGAGGCGAGAGAGGAACACTACAAAGCTGATGATGCTTCTAGCGCAGTGACGCATGAAACTGAGAATGGGAATGCTACCGTGTCAAACAACCTAGGTGGAACAAACATTGTTGCAGACGAGCAGGCTGTTAATACTACTGGCGGTGATCAAACCCATGATTCCAGGGTTGAAGAGCGTGAAATGATTGAAGAAACCAATCTTACAAAGACTGTGGGTAATAAGGAGACAGAGAATAGTTCTGAATCTGGAAGTCAGTCAATCTCAGCTAATAGCACTATGGAAGTGAGCTTTGATAATAGTACAAGTTTGTCATCCTTGAACGTGACAGAGATTCAGGTAGAGAATGCCACGACAGAAGGTGCAACTCCTGAAGTTACTAATCTTGGTCTGAATAGTGGCAACACTAGTCTGATTTCATCCAAAAATCAAACTGATTCAAGTTTAACAACTTCCACACAAGTGTTGGACACTGTTTTGAAATACGGGGAGGCTTCAAAGACTGATAATGGGACACAGTCAGGTACCATCCCTGAGCACTTAGTGAAATCAGCTAATGAGACCGAGGAAGCTACATATGAAGACAGTGCAGCTGAAGAAACAAAGTCCAGCGATGAAGAAAATGCAGCTGAAGAAACAAGGTCCAATGATGAAGAAAATGCAGCTGAAGAAACAAGGTCCAGTGATGGAGATAACGATGCTTCCAACAATGGAAGTGAGGAAGAAAGTGAGGCTGAGGATTCAACTGGGCACGACCTTATCGACGCTTCTGACTCTGCAATCGGCGGGTTGGAAGAGAAGGATGTTCGGACGGACCTGGAGACTCTCCCGGAGATACAGACAGAAGGGAGCAACGATGAAGATGGCGCTGCAGCTGAATGAGAAGGTCGGTTTCATTTTTGTTTTTGTAAGGAAGTGTTGGTGATAGTGTGCAAAATGAGGTATCTGTCACTTCCTACAGTACATGTTTATGTGATGCTGTTAAATTATCTCCTACTCATCTTTCAGGTTATATGTCTTTAGGTAAAAACTGTATAATTAGATGGATTTCTGTACCTTTTGGGATCTCATTAAATTTGTCAAGAAATATTCCTGGAGTAGGCTTTTAGTTTCTCTGAGAAATCTTCCTCGGACTATCCACTTTGTTGTCGGTTCTTTCCTCCTTGTAGATTATCTTTTGAAATTAAATTCTTGAATAAACTTCTTAATATTGGTTCGAATTCAATTAACTTGTATCCATTTCGATTTCCGAGTCCAACTTTCAGGGTTGAAGCAAACACTGCCTAACTTTTGAAGTAAACAAAATAATTTTCAAAGATTAGTGCTTTTGTAAAGGTGATACCAGATCCACATTACTGGCATTAGTGTTTCCTTAACTGTACATTTTATTGCTGCAGAATCAACGTTTTAGTAGTCAAATTGCATCTGGACAAGAAGTTAGACAAACGACCACATCTACTGAACCCCCTTTCAAGTCAAAATTGATAAAATATAGTATCCAACATCAACAACAAAGATCACAACAAAAGCTTAGCCCCATAATAAGGAGTATGAAATAAGATAACTGTTAACATGCATTCATCTCAATTAACTATTGTGAAAGATTGCAATTCAATATACGTCATTTCGATTAAGAAAGAAGATAATTTGATGAATGAGTACATTAATCTTCAATTTAGATCAGTAAAGATCTCAAGAAATATGTACTGCTTTAACATCATTAACGGGTGTATTCAAGCGGTTGGGATATCGGATTCATTCTTTCACGATTCAAGGTTCGAGTCTCGGATTCTCGGCAGCGGCAGTGTTGGAATTTCTTACTGGCAATGTTCTTATACACACTGAGATAAATGACGATCAATGGATCCACCGAAATCTGTAGTATCGAGCGGGTGGAACAACGAGGGCGAGTGAATTGTTTTATGCACGCAGGATTCAAAACTAGCTTTACACTATTTCAAATTTAACATAGTAAATCCATAGAAATGACATGTGAGGACCAGTCAGCAGAGCAAACCATGTCAGACAAATGAATGGAAAGGCAAGAATTAGGCATAATAATCTCCAGCATTAAGCCAGCAGACAAGCGGGAAAGGAAGGCACCATGAGCATAATAATTCCCCTGTATCCAGCCTTAAACAACTAAGCAAATCAGATCTCTATACTTATCTTGGAGCG
Source organism: Sherardia arvensis (assembly GCA_948330725.1). Lineage (NCBI taxonomy): Eukaryota > Viridiplantae > Streptophyta > Magnoliopsida > Gentianales > Rubiaceae > Sherardia > Sherardia arvensis. The sequence goes on along the minus strand of OX415238.1, from coordinate 3,054,272 downwards.
TGTAAACTAAGGACTCCATTAATTCATTCTTCATCAATCTCACTCCAGTAGGTCAGGTGCCAGATCCTTTCCTCATGTCAAACAACTGGAATGCATAGGATACTCACACCCAATGATTAAACCAGTTTTTTATTCCTGTGATTCTAAGTTTTATCTCACTTCAGTTCAGATTAGTTGAAAAAGAATGCGGTTATACTACTGTCGGATTCTAAATTTTATCATCATATCATATTATAGTTAATTCAGTTCGATTCAGATTAGTCAAAAATAAAGATCCTAACTCGATACTAAATTATATCACATGAATCACGATAATTTCAATTTCAATAATATGAGCGATCCTAATTTCAATTTAAACTCAATTCAGATGATCAGATAAGGCAGATAATCAAACAAGACTTATCTGATTATCTGAATAACCCTTTAATCAGCCAGGATCAATCAAATTAAGGTCCTTAAGCTATGATCAAAACACAGAATTGGAATTTGTAAGAACCTAAAGTGATCCCATATGATGATAATGAAGAAGGGTTTCATTCAAAGTTGAAACTAAAATCTCAAACAAAATTGTAAGATCCCAGAGAAAATTGCAAAGTACAAATGAAAGAAACTACTAATTCAGCACAAGCTGAAAAAAACCAGCATCCAAATCTTATGTACAATGTCTAACAGCAGAAGATAATCCAAAATAATAAAACTAAAATGGATCAAAGTTTTCAAGTTAGTAATGTTAGTCTTCTTGGAGGAAAAACAAAACCCTTCACTCAGTCTGCCTCAGCTCTTTCCTGAGCTTCTGAGAGAAGGACCTGCAAGCATCAATGCTCAGGTCCAGCGCCGCCGCGAGTGCCACGAACGCCGCCGCGTCCTCCGTGCAGGAAACGTGCGGCACCCCGATCTCCACCTCCGGCTTGCTGCACTTTCCGTCGCCGTTCAGAGTCGACGACATCACAAACCCTCTGTACAGTAAATGTGCCCACGAGCCTGACCCGGAGCCGGATCCCATGTCGAAGCCGGAGCCGGAGCTTGAAGCCGAGCTGAGATCGAAGCTGCTGTTGGGGCTGGTCATCGGCGTCATTCCGGTAGCAACGTCGATGGCGAACTTCCCGCCGTTCTTGCAGCTGATGCTTGAGTTTGCTAGGGTGATTGTATCGATGCTGCCGTCTGGGATGAGCTCGAATCTGTAGCCGATGTGGTCATGGTGGCTGCTTTCTCTCCAGGCTTCGAGCCGGCCCCATGGCTTCCAGGTTCCCTGACCCGGCCGGAGGATCAGCCAGGCGCCCGGGTTCGATTTGCTGACCTTATCCGACCCGGGAGAAGGCACAAACGGCGTCACCATTGATGCTGCTGCAACTGGAGAACCAGAGAGATCGTGGATGGTGATTGACCATCCCTTCCTCTCGCTGATACTCTGCTGCTGCCCTTTCTCCGCCATTGATGAAGCTCCGAAGCAGCAAGCATTTGCAGCGTTCGATTCAGAAATCGACGATCTGGAAAACAAAAGCACAAATCCAATTAAGCAAAACTGAATCCCTAAAATCAAAATCAAAATCAAGTTATTGCTACAGAGTAGTGAGTACTGACCTTGTTCTCATGTTGTTCCTCTCGGCGGAGTTTCTGAAGGCGAATTTGCAGGAGAAGACAGGCTGCCGGACATTGCCATTGACCTGGAAGACCTGTGGGCTGCACTCGGGCTCGCCGTCGAACTGGAACACGAATCGGGGATCGGGCTCGGCCCGGACATTAGCGTGGAGCTCCGATCCTTTAAGCCCGCCGCTCTCAATCTTCATCCAGCCGTTCTGAACCAGAAACCCCTTGTTACCCCCAATCACACAACTCTCCACCGCCTTCAAATCCACCGCCACGCAAACACTCCCCACAAGCTTCCCACTCGAATTCCAGCTCTTCTTCTTCCCGGCGAAAACCTCAATCTTCACCCCGCACACCGCCACAGACTTGGACTTCGATTTCGATTTCTCGATCAGCTTCTCAAACTCCAGCTTCGTGAAACTGAACCCGGCGTGAATCCTGCTCTCCGCCGCCTCGCTCCACGCCACGGTGGAGAATTGGGCCGGAAAACCCTTCAGCCTGACCTTGCAGTAGCACGAAGAATTAACAGAATCACCGCCCGATTCCGGCCGCCGCAGGGCTAAACCTCCGACCACAATCCGAACAAAGGGACAGGGATCCATCCTTGTTCTTCGAGTGAGGGTTTCGCTTTTTGCTCTGCTTCAATTGGGGCTTTTGTTTGAGTGTGTGCAGTGAATGGGTGGATGAATATAAGGGGGTTTTGTCTTCGGGGCGCCATAAAAGTCCAAAATATTTACAGGCTGGAAAATGGAGGGAGGAGAGAGAAAGTTTTTAGAGAGAGAGTGCATGGACATGCGTGCGGGATGAGCTGTGTGCACGTACGAGTGACAGACGGGAGGCGCCAGCACATTGGGGCATCTTTCTCCAAATAACTCCATTTATTCTTTATTTGCTCAATCCATCCTCCAACTTTGTCTAAATTCCTCTAATCGGGATGGAAAATTGTTTAAATTCATTGACATTAGACAGCTGGTCTCATCAGCCCAAATAAAATATATATAAGGGGGTAAACTCGGTTATACATAAAATCATAAAATCGTTTTTGTGGCTAATTGATTGATTTTTAATAATGTCTTATACAAGGACGGTAATATATAGTAATTAGAAAATACGGATATATCTTTATCTATTTGATTTCTTTTAATTTGAAATTTTTTTATACAGATCAAATTGACTTTGGAAAAAATCAAATTGTAACATAATAAAGGATCAAATGAGTAGCTGAGTTATATCAATTATAAAAGTATCAATGATATACTTATGTTAACACATATTATGCACACTCCCACGCACTCTAATGATGTAAATATTCAATTATCTCAATGTAAATATCTCTAAGATGAGTTATATTTTAAAAAAAATGTCGATGACGTGGTCATGGTTTGGGCACTCAATTAACATTGCCCAAGTAGCGTGCGCAACTTTTTCCACTTATACTTTGGGCATTAAATTGAGCTAGATAAAGATCTAGTTTGAATCTATGAAGGAAACGGGAAAAGAGTTGGAGAATAAGCATCTGAATCGACAGAAAGTTGGCACGAGAGAGACTTCGCTTTAGAAGCGGTTTGCTCCATACGCACGGCGGCTAGTTAGGGCGCTAGTATTTTTTTAAAAATTCCTAAGAGGTGGGCATGGTTGGTGCGAGTCAAACGTTGCCAAGTGATGGTTCCATTTGAAAGTAGGGTGCATGACATTTTCCACTTATGCATCGACCATCAAGTTGACATAGATTGAGAGTTAGTTTGAAATTCAAGAAGCAAAAGGGAGAAGCGTTCAAAAATTAAGCATCGGAAGGCTGGCGCGGGAGAAACAAAGGAGGAGGTATTGTAGAAGAACCGTCATGAAGCAGCGGGACAGAAAAATTGGTGGACGACCGATATTAAAGAGCTTGGTTTAGTGGAGCTAAAGATACTTAGGTTACCATTGGGGTGACCAATTTATTGATTTCTTTTGAATATGTTAGTTTTCCTTGTTTGTGTTTCTCCAAATGATCCATAAACAAAGTTAGCTATTTTAATCAATTTCATTGAAAATTTTACACCTTAACCCATTTTCCACAATTAACATCGCCATATCTAGTGTCGTGAATACACACTATTTGTACATACGGATTATAACTTTATATATGTAAACTGTAAGCAGCGTGTGCACGTGCGACCTAGCAAAATAAATTTATATTCATTTTACATTTTTACCTATTTGATTTGGAGATATGTTATCATACACAGTCACATACTCACATTGACTATGCACGCTCACACAAAATTCTCACACTCCCCGTGCAAATTAGTAATTTTGAAAATTTTCATCTGTGATTAAAAAATTTAAATATCATCATATCACTTTGTTAGTATTTTTATTAAATTAAATTTTACAAAAAATTAAGGATATATTTCTTTATAGAGTGTGAGAAGATTCGAAATCATTAGGAGAGACAAAATTTATTGTTATGATATGCTAACCATTTTAATAATTATTTTATCTCAAGAAGATAATGACATCTCTAACCTTTTTAACTCACTTTAATTGTTCAAAAATTAGATTATGGGTGCGTTCTCTCAACTCATACAAAAACAATTCGTTTGAAATTAATTTAATATAGTTCATTTAAGTTCAATTATTGATAACAGTTGTTCTCCCTAATTTTTTTTGTTCGATACAAATGAAACGTGATTTTATAAAAACGGAAAACTTATGCATCGATGATGTACTTATGCTCACACAAACTATGCACGCTCCACGTAGTTTAAACGCAAATATAAATGCATATTATATTTTTTGTTAGTGTGAAAATGATGCAAATATACAAGAAGAACGATTTTGTACATAATACAGAGTATATCTTTGATTAAGTGAAAAATATTAAATGATCAAAAGTATTTTGTATTGACATAAAAGGTAACAAATAATTTGTTTTTAGTAAATATTTTACTTTTCGACATACATAAATACAGCATATACATATATATTAAAATATTCAATTATCTCAGTTTAAATTTCTCTAAGATGAGGGTTAGAATTTTCAAAAAATGCCGATAAGGTGGGTATGATTTGGGCACTCGATTAACATCGCCCAAGTAGCGTGCACAGCTTTTCCACTTATACTTAGATTAAGAGTTAGTTTGAGTCTATGAAGGAAATGGTAGAAGAGTTGGAGAATAAACATCCGAATCGACGGAAGGTTGGCCCGAGAGAGAATTCTCTTTAGAAGCTGCTTGCTCCGTACGCATGACGACTAGCTAGCTAGGGAGCTAGTATTTTTTTAATAATTCCGATGAGGTGGACATGGTTCGTGCGAGTCAAACGTTGGCCAAGTGATGGTTCCGTTTGAAAATAATGTGCACGCCTTTTTCCACTCATGCATTGCCTATCAAATTGAGCTAGATTGAGAGTTAGTTTGAAATTAATGAAGCAAAAGGGAGAAGCGTTCCAAAAATAAGCATCGGAAGGCTGGCGTTGGAGAAACAAAGGAGGAGGCATTAGAGAAGAACCGTCGTGAAGCAGCAGGGCAGAAAAATTGGTGGATGACCGATTTTAAAGAGTTTGGGTTAGCGGAGCTAAAGATACTTAGGTTACCATTGGGGTGACCAATCCTTCATTTCTTTTGAATATGTTAGTTTTCCTTGTTTGTTTAAAATTTGAACAAATTTTAACTTGCTATACTTTTTCTCCAAAGGATCCATGGATAAAATTAGCTATTTTAATCAGTTTGATTCAAAATTACACCTTATTATATTTTTCATCATATACATTTTTACCTGTTTGATTTGGAAATATGTTATCATACACAGTCACATTGACTATGCACGCTCAGTCGCTCGCACAAAATTCTCACACCTCCCGTGCAAATTAATAATTTTGAAAATTTTCAACTATGATTAAAAAAATTAAATACCATCATATCACATTGAAAGTATTTTATTAAATTAAATTTAACCAAAATTTAAGGAAATATTTTTTAAAAAAGTGTGGGAAGATTCGAAAACATTAAAAGGGACAAATTATTTAATATTTATAGTTATCAATATTGTTAGTATATTTTTATATTACAAATAAGTAACCAATGATTGATCCAACACCACTACAAAACTACATAATTTAGTCACATATTTATTAATAAATATTATTTTAGACTGACATTATCTGCTATTCAATATAACCACAGTAAAATATTATTATTTGGTGATTTAGTAATTTTCTAAAGTCTAAAGAGCTGGTGATATATAACGAAACTCCGAGGGGCGTTGGTGTAAATAAAGGCGGAGATAACGGATTAAGAATTAAAATCAGGGAAATTAAAACCGGTCCTAATTCCAGTCAAGCTTTCCTAACTTACCCTTTTGTCGTTTAGGGAATTGAATAATGGGTGCAAACTGTGGTGTGTGGTAAATTGGTAATACGCCAAGAAAGTATGAGTAGGGGCAAATTATATTTGGGATATGGTTGAAGAATGTTGTTGTGATTGGGTCTACCTGTGAAGAGGCGTGAGTTGGATTACGCTCGACAGCTGTAGACCGGAGGCTTCGCATAATGACACTATTTATTATTATTATTTATATTTATCTCGGTGTGTGGGTCCCGCTACCTCTTATTCTTCTCTCTGTTTTGCTTAAGTACGTCCACGGTTTTTTGTTTAGGTCCAGGTTTGGTAGGTTTGAGTTTTTTCTTTTTTTTAAAAAAATATTCTTTAATGAGAAATATATTATTCCCACCGTTGGCAATTTATGTTAGTTTTTAAGATTAAGGTCGTATTTGATTGAGGTTATGGGTGGAGTGATTTAATTTAGTTTAATTTAATTCAAATCGGTTTGTTCTGTTTTGTTTAGTTTATCTTAATTTAATTTAGTTTAGCAAAAACATTGTTTTATCAAATTCAAGTAAAAGATACAAACTAACTTGAAACTAAATCGAACTAATCTATAAATTCAAGTTGCCCAGAGGCAATTTTCTGTTGTTTTAGTGATTTATAAACAAGTCAAATGTATATATCACGCGGTAAGAATTCAATATTGAGAAGTGGAATATGTTAATAAATAGATAAAATTATATGATACTATCATCATAAAATACATATTAGATACAGTCAATGTTATACATAATAGTTAGTTGGTTATACTCGATTCCTCAAAAAAAAAAAAAAGTTGGTTATACTCGATTAATTAAAATTGACTTGTAATATAAAGCTTTACTAGAACATTTAAAAAACATAAAATTGTGGTTTTGACTTTTTTTGAGCAGTAAATAGATAAAATAAATAATTATTATCAACACTTAATTATCGATATTGATTTTTTTTACATTCACATTTTATGCTTCAAGTGTAGTTAACTTTCGTCGCCTATTATACGCACACTGCACGTGCTACATACAACTTTAGATTTCGTATAATCCTATATCAAGTTTCACTAGTCTAAACTATTTTGGATCAATCCTCGCTGATGCAATATGCCACACATAGTAAGTCTTGGTCATATATTTTATAAGTTCACCGGACATACGAGATTTAGAATAGCTTAACAAGTGTTCTTTTAATAGTTCTTGCACGATCTTTTATAGATGTAATTGTTGTTTCTTGTGATAAACTTTGGACAACATGTTCATAATTGGCTTAGCAAGTGTTACTTATTTATCTTTCTGTAAGGTAACCAAATAATAGGATACACCAATACCCTCCACTAGTAATGTCGGTTTTACTTCGTCGCTTCATGATGCTCCTTCATCAGCACTGCTTTGAGGAACCAATGTTTACGCACTTGATCTCATACATGTATACACACTTGATCTCATACATGTATACATAAAACAACTCAGTGCTTTCACAACTCTCTTTCCCAGATAGAATCATTAAGGGCACATTTAGGGTGCCAGAGAGAAACAAACCAGTCACATGATATTGAGCTCATGGGTTTCAGAGAAAAAGTCACATTTAGGTGATTGAAAATATTTATGTCAGAGATTGATATATCCTATTTTTTACTTGAATATTAATCTTATTTTCTTTTATTTAAATACACTTTTTAATAATTCAATTTTTTTGTATTGATCATAATACAATTAAATTGTGTAAATTTGCAACCTTTTTAAGTAACATAAAAAACTTACATGTGACGTTTATGTTTATGTGTGTCGTGCGTGAGAATGTGTGGAGTCTGTATATGATAACTTGTAGAGTGTGTACAAAGTTCTTATAGAGTGAATTGAGCAATTTTATAGGAAGGTGATAGAATAGATGATGCACAATCAATTAAAAAAATCAATATTTACAAATTGCCTTACATATCTTCCTTGTATTTTGAAAATTTATGTTAGTTTAAATTAAAATAATGGTGAAAAATTAATATATCAGTCATGTTTATGTGTGCAGTGCGTGAGAACGTGCAGTCTGTATGTGTAGTATCTTGTAAAGTGCGTACACAATTCGTACAAGGTGAATTGAGCAATTTTATAGAAAGTCATAGGGTAAATACACAATCAACAAATAGTCAATATGTTCAACTACTTTACATATACATTTGTTAGATTTTGAATTTGATAAAATTGAACGCAGATTTGCGATAGAGTTGACAAATGTGTAACGATTATGACGATGGCCGTAAAAATTAGAGTAGAGCTGGTTAAATGATGAAAGATAGATGTGATATTTGACATAAGGCAGATTTGGAGTGGGTAAATTCCAATTTATAAAGAAGTATGAACAATTATGAATGAATATAGGGCATATTTGAATTTAAAGCATATTGAAAATAGATTATTATTGAAGAGTTGGTCTCTTGAGTGACGGTCACTATATAGTGAAGAAGGACTATATTTAAATATGGAAGGAATGAGATCCTTATTTGCAATTTTGACAAAAATGCACTATTCACTCACGCGCACTATTCACTCACGCGCATTATTCACTCATTCTAAAAAAATAAACATTTTAGTCTAAAATTAGATGTTAGGAAACATATCCACACATTCTAAAAAACAAGCATTTTATTTTAAAAAACAACCCGTTTAGCGTGAAATACAAGCATGTTCTAAAAAATTACCTGTTTGGTCTAAAAAACAAGCATTCAAGGGTGAAATTCAAGCATGCTCTATAAAACCATCTTTTTTTGTTTCAAAATACATGAACTCTAAAAAGCAATCTGTTAACTGTGAAATGCAAGCATTCTCTTAAAAACTACCTGTTAAGTGTGAAATACAAGTATGTTCTAAAAAACAACATGTTTTGTCTAAAAAACAAGCATTCAAGTGTGAAATTCAAGCATGCTGAATGCAATTTGCATAAATTGCAGAAAAATCCCCGTCCCAAACTTCTTTGCATATAAACTCCTTCACTTCCAAAACTAATTAATTATTGAACTGAACTATACTAAACTAATCGAAATTAAAAAAAAAATATATTGAAAACTGTATATGTAAACTAAGTCTAATTTTCCTTTCAAAAAAAACTAAGTCTAATTTTAACAAAATATATTTTATGAAAATTAACTACACTAAAATAAATAAAAAATATTCGGATAAAACCTAAATCACGTATCGTATGTTTGTATTCTTGGATTACAAAGTCTCTAGAAAGTCCGACTTTCCTAAGTGTTTTGGAACTACCACTATATATTTAAGGTCAAGTAATACTATTTTGTGTTAAAACATTGATAGTATCAAAGTGTACATATAATAAAACATGTTTTAATGCAAAAATTCATGAATTTATATTAAAATATTAATAAAATTCAAATAACAAATTTTACGGTTCAAATTAAAAGTACACTGTATAAGTTAAAACGTATAAAGATTTTTATGAAAAGTCAGGAAAGTTGGACTTTCTGGAGAGTTTCTCTTGTTGGATTTGGATCGACGACAATGATCATATCCAATAATTTTCAAATACATCACTTAATTAAGCTTAACGGTTTTAATAATCTATCTAGTCAAAATATAATTTGGAAGTATTTTTTTAAGGCAAAAAATTGTATTAATTTGGATGGAAGTATGAACTAGAAACTTCCAAGAATATATATCTAATGTCAATTCCAGATTGAAAGGGACTTTTAATTGATTGCCCACTTGACCTAAGATACATCAAACATCATACAGCAATGCGAAGCGAATTTATGATTAATTGGCCAAAAATATATCTAATTGGCCAATTTGCATGCATGTCTCATAAAATCAGGCCAGCGACTGTACTACGAGGACATCATTTGGTTGAATCCAATTAAATTTAGAATCTCATCCCAGTTTTTATGATTTTAGATCAGGTTCATTAAGTTCTCAGTTCAACTAAATACTTGTACATTTTGAATTGCAATATTTAAAATTTCAGTGTATTTCTTTAATTCATTACTACAAAAAAAAAGTACAATGCACCTATAATTTATGTTAGCATATGTGGGTCGGGCAAGGTATGACCGTTGCCCAATCACATCATATTGTTGCCAATGCCGGTTTACGCTGATGCATGGACATACTCCGCGTATGTAGACATATCTTGACTATGAATGCAAGTACATATGTTAAATTCACAAGATATTTTGTTTTCTGTATATTTTATACAAAACAATCTAATGTTACAAAGCTGATTTTGTTTCCATTACCTCTTTAACCGAAACCTTCTGCAAGAATAGAATTCATCTTTGAAGTGACAACATCGCATCTATGCAGGAATCACTATTTTTCTGCCATGTGTCTGGGTCAAATTAAAAACATATATTCAAATTATGCAGTTCCACACATATCAAGTATAAAATCAAGAGAATGATGGTTGTTAACATATTGGACAGATAAAGAAGTCATAAAATTATTATACATCCCCTAGTCGTCGGAACATCTAACTACTTCCAACAGTTTTTCTGACATCTTTTTTTTTTTACAATTTTTACTTTGACAAATTTGTGTCAAAAATTATGAAGAAGAAGAAGGGATTAAAATTAATGAAAGGATTAATAAAACATGGAGTCACGCGAATTGAAGGGAGTGGAGGAGGGTGAGGAGGTGGTACAATTAGAAAATTGAAAAGTATTTTCATCATTATTAAAGACTTTACGCACACATGTATATAATGCTCTGCTAATTTTAAACAGTAGAAGAGGTGATTAATGGAGTTGAATAAAAAACAAGATCAATGAAAGAAGAGGAAGAGGCTGAGGAGGTTTGAAAGAAGTTGAAAGGAATTGTGGTAAAAAAAGAATAAGGCTAATAAATTAGAGGGTGGGGTCAAATAACTGAAGTGGAGATGAGATGACGCATAGATGACATGACATGTGACAAGAGAAGAATGTATGTTTGTTAAAAACAATTGTCTTTTTATATAAGATAGACATAATGCACATTCTCATAAAATTTACCCTCTCATAATTGAGAGGTTTCAGGTTCAAGTCACACCCCTAACAATAATTTGCGGATTTTAGAGCAATTATTGAAAGGGCATATACCCAGTGTTAATTGACCATGGATAGCCCAATGGACCGTGTTGTTGGTCCCCACTGTGGTATCTCATACTGCAGTGGTTCAAGGTGGTACGATTGGTGGTTCCGGTTTCGTTTGTTTGGTGGTTCGTTGGTAAAGCAGTCATGAGTCTTCTTAGGAGGGCGTCCCAAAACTAGTCACTGGTTGGAGTGCAAATTTCACTGTACTTAACAAAATTTAATGGTGGTGTCTCCTAATATAGTCCTAGATTACGATTTGTATTTATGTAATAGATAAGTGAGTTAAAAAAAAAGATAAAATGCACATTCATCGTATCTCATTACCTCCATGTGGAAAAAAAACGGTGAGCTTAAATATGTAGTGGTTTTCTCATGTATAGAAGGCAAAAGTTTACGGAAAGTTTAGTTTTTCTAGGCCTTGTTTTACCGCACTTAATTTTTACAGAACTAAACTAAATTATAACATGTTGAACACATAAATTTTTTTTATCTTTATAACATCTAATGAAAAATATAAATATATATATATATATAACTGAATTGAACTAACATAGTTTTAATTTTTTATGTGGTAGAAACATAATAATTATATATAATAATAATAAAGAGTGTATCTTTGATTAATAAAAAAATTTAATGATAAAAGTATTCCGTATTTAAATAAAGAGAAACTTTCTGATAAGACAACCTTATGGTAAGACATGGGTGTTAGAATTAGAACAAGTGGCAAAATAACTTTAGGGCTGGAATATAAATATTTTTATTTGGTGTCATCACTGAAAATGTTTAAAAAATCCAGGGATCATTTTGCAATAAGAAACATATAGCACATTTAATCTCCATATTAATCCTCATTCCTCATTATCATCAAAATCATCATCAACCATCAAATTATCATAAAATCATCATCAATAAAAAATTATTAATCGTCAAAACATTATAACCGACATCAATCACCAACAAAAAGTTAATAATCATTCACCAATATCAAATCATCAAATCCACTGTCATCATCAATCATGTCATAACCATCATCAACCATAAACATCAAATCATCAACTAAAATACACATAAATCGTCAAGTCGTGAAACTAGTTTCTCGTAGAAACGTAACTCGTCATCAAATCGAACTCGTTTTCATTAAATATATAATATATATATATATATATATATATATATATATATTATGTTTGATCATCAATAAAAAATCATCAATCATGTCATAACCATCAACAATCATATGCATCAAATCATCAACTAAAATATACACATAAATAGTCAAGGCGTGAAACTAGTTTCTCGTAGAAACTTAACTCGGGTCATTAAATTGACCTCGTTTTCATTATTATATATATATATATATATATATATATATTATTATGTTTGATCATCAATAAAAAATCACCAGTCATGTCATAACCATCAACAATCATATGCATCAAATCATCAACTAAAATATACACATTACCAAATCGTAAAATTAGATTCTCGTACAAACGTTCTAAAAAAATCCCGTGGAAACGTAGCTCGGATAATCAAATTGACCTCGTTTCATCATCCTCTCATATACGAATCCGTTCGATCATCAATAAACGTTCGTCAATCATCAAATCATCATAACCGACATTAGTCATCAATCATCAACATCAAATCATCAAATCCACCATCACCGTCATCATCAATCAGAAAACTCAAATCATCATATGAAAAAAAGGACATAATCAAATCGTCAAATTGGATTCCCGTTAATACGTAAATCATCAATCATCAAATCATCATTACCAACATTAATCATTAATTTTTATTGTCAATCATCAAAACATCATAAACTACATCAATTATCGTCATAATTTTACCAATTATCATCGATATTATCAAAATCATTATCATCATCATTAGAACTTAGATCATCAAGTCATCATCGTTATCATCATCATCATCACAAATCATAATTGTGAAGTTATTCACGGCGTCGCCGGTTGAAAATGGAGTGGGATAGGACAATTATATCCAGTCTCACCCAACCTAGAACTTCCCCGTCTCCAAGAAAACCTCTCCAAAGAACCCAACCCAGAACTTTTCCGTTCGGAGGCCGCCGGTGCTTCCACCGGCCGGCGGCCTCCCCACACTGTTTTTTTCTTCTGTCTCTTCCCTCCCCCTTTCATCTCACACCCTAATCCCTCTTTTTTTTTTCTGTCGCAAAACTACAGCCCAAAAACTATCCGACAGAAACTTTTCAGATCCGGCCAAATTGGTGGTGGGTGCGAGTGGATCGCAACCACTCGCGACCCGACACTTCCGTTTCCATCCGGTTTTGCTCCGGGACGGTTCTTTGGGTCAACGGCCATTGGATCGGAAAGTCAATGGCTTTCTAGATCCGGCCGATCGCTGCAATCGACGGTCGAACGTCGATCTGTCTCCGACGAAGGATGACGAAGAACAGGCGAGCCCAGACACCCTGAGACGGGATCCTTCGACTCGACGACGAACAGGATGCTAAGGGAAACGGATCGACAACAGGCCCAGAAAGTAGGCCCGGTCGACGGGTCTCTGCTTGCTCGGTTGGTTTAGGCCGGCTCGGGTCGGCTCGGTTGGACAGGTTCGGTTTGGTTATTGGACTGGCTCAACTAGAATGAGAAGATAGGTTTTGGTCTGATCTGCCAACGGTTGACCTCACACGTCCTTCGGGTACTCCACGTGCCGCCACAGATACTCCACGCGTCGCTGTCATGCATACCAGTGTGTTCTTCACCGGTTGCCCCACACGGATGCTAGTACGCTGTGCCGGAGCTTCTTTTGAGTGCCGTCAGGTTTATTCTGGTGATGTCTTTCGTTACTTTCAGATTAGACAGGAGTGTGGGTTGATTCTTTTTTCTTTTTATCTGTTTTCTTAGAGTTTTTAGATTTTAAGAGATGGATGATTGAAACTATGACTTTTTGCAAAATTGCTTTGACAAATTTATTGAGTATCCATGCCCATCTGTTTGTCGCCTCCCTTTTACTTTGGGGAGACCCCTTGGGTTTCGCTGTGTGCGGTTACAGTAGAGGAGAAATCCAAATCGTGGTAATTTCTTTAAATTACTACCGGCGTCTCTGTGCATACACTTGTAGATTTGAGCATTTAGTGCAAACTTTATGTTTCAAATTAGGGATATTATACCTGTCAAAGTCGTTTGACTCTTTTGTGTCGGTCTTTAGGAATCTTTCGATTCATCTCTTTTTTAGGTAGCACAATCGAAGCAGATAGTAATTGCTTCATCAGATACAGAGAAGGTTTAGAATTGTTATATTTTTAGAAATCTCTCTGCAATCTTACAAATTGCCTCCCATAGAGGAGATCATTGTATTTTATTTATAGTCTATTTTATGGTTTGGGGATGCCTAATATAATATCCCTCCACCAATGATGGTTTGCCCAAAAAAAAAGAAAGATGGAGTGGGATAGGAACAAATCCAGATCGGAATAGATTCTGATATTGTTATTTGTGGATAAAGTTTTGGAATTTGCAATTTAGTCCCAGAACTTACGCACGTTTTACACTACGGCACCTAGAAAAAATATTAAGTGTTTTGCCCCAAAACTTATTAAAATGGAGTTTCTCAACCCCTTTGCCTTATGATAAGACTGCCTTATCTAATTATTGGCCCTAAATAAAAGGTAACAAATCATTTGATTTAGTAAATATTTTGATTTTCGACATACATAAATACAATATTTATATTAAAATATTCAGTTATTTGAATGTAAATTTTTCTAAGATGAGAGCTAGAATTTTAAAAAAATGCCAATGATGTGGGCATTGTTCGGGCAACTCAAACGTCACCCAAGTAGCGTGCACAACTTTTTCTACTTGTCCATGGGCTATCAAGTTGAGCTAAATTACGAGTTAGTTTGAATACGCGAAGGAAAAGGGAGAAGCGTAGGAGAATAAGCGTCTGAATCGGCGGAAAGGATGGCCCGAGAGAGATTTCGCTTGAGAAGCGGCTTGCTCCGCACGCACGGCGACTAGCTATGGTGCAAGAACTTTAAAAAATTTCCGATGAGGTGGGCATGGTTTATGCAAGTCAAATGTCGCCCAAGTGATAGTTCGGTTTAAAAATAGCGTACAAGGCTTTTCCCACTTATGTGTTGGCCATCAAGTTGAGCTAGATTGAGAGATTTTAAAATTCAAGAAGAAAAAGGGAGAATGGTTAGAATATAATCATCGTGAAACAAAAGGAGGAGGCGCTGGAGAAGAAGCGTCGTGAAGCAGTGGGACAGAAACACTGGTGGAGAGCCGATCCTAATCAATTTCATTGAAAAAATTACACTTTACTATATTTTCCACAATTAACATTGACATATCTAGTGAAATTAAGTAATCCCAACCACAACCAAGATGAGAAATGTATTCACCAGCTCAAAATGAAAAAAAGAATCAAATATTGTTGAAAATTGACTAAAGTTACATAAATGGGAGTTTTTGAAATAAAAATATTTTTTCAGGGATGTGATAAAGAATTTTACCATCTATAGTAATCATCAAGTGTGACACAATTTTATCTTCACATAAATTGTAATATTTTATAATTAAATTTATAAAATTCGATCATTTTTTAATTTACACATATTTAGAATTATAAAATTTCTTTAGAATGTTATCATAAAGCATAATGATATTAACATTTTTATTACTATTTAAACCATTCAATTTGAGAAACAAAAGGAGAGATTTCCAAGTAGCAAAAAAACTTACATATAACAGTCATGTTTATGTGTGCAGTGTGTGAGAACGCGCAGTCTGCACGTATAGTATCTTGTAGAGTGCGTACGAAATTGGTGTAATTGAGCAATTTCATAAAAAGTAATAGAGTAGATATACAATCAATAAAAAAAAAATAGCCAATCTGTGCAACTACTTTACATATTTGTTAGATTTTGAATTTGATAAAATTAAACACATATTTGTGATAGAATTGAAAAAATAATATATTATTATTTATCTTTCACAAACGTGCATAATCATTTAATGCAATTTATAATTTGGTATGAACTAGAGACTTCTAAGAATATATATCTAATGTTAATTCCAGATTGAATCAAACATCATACAGGCGGGAAAATATTTTGACAAATAAATCACTCTCGTATTCCGACAAAAAATAGAGTTGGTCCCTGAAGTGACCGTCTATATTATAGCATAATATAGATCAATGACTAAATTACAATATGGAAGGAATGAGGTTCTTATTTGCAAAATTTGGGAAAAGTACTATTCACCGCACTGTTCACGCGCACTGTTCACCGCACTGTTCACGCAAAGATAAGTACACAAATCAGTTATCTAATTTCTGGATTTTAAACACTTGTAAACACAAAAGAATTCAGGTTAGAAACACAAGTTTCCATATTATAAATATCAGATTTTAGGTACATAAAAACTAGGGTGTTTAGGTTAAATATTGTTGTGTCAAGTATAGTCAAGTTTCACCAAAGTTTCAGCCTAAAAATTCACAATCATCACAGTTTTCAACTTAAACAATCAAGTTTCACAAAAATCACTGTTTTCACAATACACAATCAAGTTTCGCAAACACCAAAGTTTTCAACCTAAACAATCGAGTTTTCACAATAAAAACAGTTTTCAACTAAACAATCAAGTTTTACAAACACCACAGTTTTCAGCCTAAAAAATATAGTTTCTACAATCACTGTAGTTTTCAACCTTAATAACCAAGTTTTCACAATCACAGTTTTCACATTAAAAAATCAAGTTTTACAAACACCACAGTTTTCACAATAAATAATCAAGTTTCAACACAAATCAAGAAACCTAGTTTTCAAGTTAAACACATAAAATTTCATATGCAAACAAAAACCACATTAAGCAGTCTAGTTTTCAAGCTAAACACATAACTTTCATAACAAGACAGAATCCACATTAAAAAGTCCAGTTTCCAAGATAAACACATAAAATTTTAAAAGCAGAAACACATCACATTAAACAGTCTCGTTTTCATAGTAAAACACATAAATTTCATTGAAGAAATTTGCATAACAGTCATAAAGTACAAAAAAACAACAAAAAAGTACTATCACCTCGCTTATTAACCACCTCCTATGGATTTAGACATATTCATTGTTTTTAGATCTGCAGAATACAAAGCAGTACATGAAAAACAGCACAAAACAACAGAATCATGAAAACATTAAGCTAAAAATAGTTGGATTAATACCTGAATCTCTGATTTTGGCACGACGGCGTGAAGGAGGAGGAGGTGAGCTCCGGTTCGGAGACGGTGAAGAAGGAGCTGAAGAAGCAGAGGAGATTCCGGGGAGTTCGGAGACGGCCGTGGGGGAAGTACGCCGCCGAGCTTCGGGATTCGACCGGGAATGAAATCCGGGTCTGATTGGGGACGTTCGACACGGCGGAGGAGGCAGCGCTGGCTTACGACCAGGCGGCATTCTCGATGCGGGGAGCCATGCCGATTGGATTGCGCAGATTGGGAACAACGATTGAAAGAGGGTTTGGGGATGGGAAATTGGGAACGGCGAATGATTTCAGAAGGTTTTGTAAAATTAAAAAATAGAAATAAGGTATATATATTTATGGAGGAGGGTGTATGATGCAATTTCCCTATATTGCTAAAAAGGGCCTACGTAAAAATTATTTGTTAAAGAGGAGCCGCTTCCTATTTTAATTTCAGAAATAGACCGTCTATATTATTGTTATAATATAGACGGTCTATTCCAAAACTAATATAAAAATATATATATTTGACCTTGTATATTACATTGTTGTATTTTGGTCCATCAGTTCTTCTTTAAATTTAGTTAGTAAACAGTCAAATTTAAAAGATTCGAGTTTAACTGAATATAATATTCGCTGGATTGGTCATATACTCTATCTTAAAAAAATTAGCCATTAAAATAAAAATAAACATAATGCTGATTCTATTTGACAAATTTTATCATACTATATAATTTTGTTCTAATTATATATGATAGTAGTCAAATTTTATCATTACAATTCTAAAATTTTATAATTTAATACTTTCTTTGTTCGGATCAAAACAATTTAGTTGATTTTGACTCGTATTTTTAGGAGATGATTTCTATATTATGTTTTAGATTTTAGAGGGTAAAAGGGGAATATTACTAATAGTTATGGTTATACGTAGAAACTTATTAAGGGTAAATGAGTCTTTTCATGATAATTTTCTTTGCCAAAAGAAGAAAATATCAAAGCAAGAAACTTTGATTGGCATAAACCAAAAAGAAAAGTAAGAAATTTTTATTGGAACGGAATAAGTATGTGAAGATGCGGATCCTTCTGTCTTATACTAATATATCAATGTCCTATTAGAGGGCCACTTCAGGATATTAATATAAATTGAATTAATGAAAAATAATGTATTAAAATGTAATAATATGATTACGTTAAGCTGAATTAAACTAGATTGAAATGAAATAAACTAAAATTTTCTTTATTCCTTATAAATTGACCAAATTCTAATTCTAACTAAAACTATAATTTATGATAAAGATAAAATAATATTTGATAAAGTAAATAGTTACTTTTAGTCATTATTTTTTAATATTTGATTGAATCAAATAAAAAAATTAACTGTTACCTACCAAATACTATAAATAATGATTGTATTGGTCACATATCTTATCTTTGTCAACATTAACCGTTTAAATACTCATAAACAAAATGTTACAGATACTAGTAGACAAAATCTAATCTTACCAAATTTTATAATTTTATTCGAATAAAAATTTGTGATTCTAAATCATTGGAGATTCGATACTAATCAACTTTTATGGTTTCAATTCCAAAATTTTATAATTTAGGTGAAGATGAAATTCCTTATATCACATGCCAATAACATCACAATGTTAGAATTTTTTTAATGCCTCCATAGAAAATGCTACATTTATTTCAAAAACACCATTTATGTTATTCCAAACTATTTTCAACATTGTTTTTTTTTTTTTTTGAGTTGGTGAATACATTCTCATATTGCATGTGGTTGCAAAGATTTTAATATTGTTAGAAATGGTAACTTTCATTCTGATAAATATAATAAAGCATAACTTTTCAGTGAAACTAATTTTTTAAAAAGCTAACTTTTATTTATTTATTAAATTTTTAACTAATTTTAAGAAATTCACATTGTTTCAAACCTCAAATTGACAAAAGAAAAACTAATCGACTCAAAATAAACCAAATGGTTCGCCCCACAAAATAACAACTTAAAGAAAAAAAACCGACCAACCCAAATAAAACATGTTTTTGAAAATAAACTTTAATTTAGGGTTTTCAAAATGGGCCCCGAGGCCCAAATTCAATGGCACCGCCGCCGCCATAAGGCCCAAATTCAATGGCGCCGCCGCCGCCGCCACCAACCTGATTAGACGCACGCCACTTGAGCACCTCCATGGAATACTTCAACCTCTCAAGCTCCAACAACCCAAGCGTTGTAGGATCTGTCTTCCACAAACAGTGACGGTTCTGGCCCGCCGTTTCACGGCGCTTCTTCTCCATCGCCTCCCCCTTCTTTTTTTCAACTTCCAGCTGGCTCTTAACATGCTCTAGTTGTGTGGTTTGCTCGGTGGCTGCACTGGAAATGGGAAGAGTCGCGCTAGCGCCATGCTCAAATCGGTTCATCAAATGGGTCACGTTTGGGCTGCCATAGGTGAACACCTTGCCCGATGGAGAGAAGCATACAAGGCCTACCTCAGCCCCACACATGGTGCTGAGTTCATGGGCCTTTTTGTAAAGGCCGGCTCGCCTCTTGGAAAACGTCACGTTTAAGTGTGTCGGATTCTGTATCTTTTCCATCCTAATCTTTCTCCTCCCTAAGTTCTTTTTGGCCATAGTTGTTGCCGGAAAGTTGGAAAAGTTTGTGTTTGTGTGTGATAATGATCGATGATGAAGAAAAAATGTGTTTGTAATGAGAATGAACGAGAAAGTCATGTTTATATAACCATGCGGTTTCACGCTAAAATAGAAAGGATTTACTAATATTGATTTTAGAGCATATCTTCTTTTTTCAGAAACAAAACATAAGGTATATTATTCCTAATACGTTATTGTACAAAGTCAAATATATGATTTGGGGATTTAATACTATGGTTGATAAAATTAGCCGAATTAAAATCCAATAATCACCAACAACTAATTACCAAATATTATCATTGCAGTTGAACAGCTGATATGGATAGTTGTAATACAATTGCTATTAAAATTAATTAAATTAACAATCGGTGATTGCCACCATATGTTATTATTGTAATCAAATAAATTAAATTGTGGTACAAAATAGTTGATCAAATCAGATAAAAAAATTTACTTCATGACCATTGTAATCAGACCCGACCCACTAGTAAATAGTAATTAGAGTGAGGCCTGCGGTTCATACCAAAAAACAGATTAAAATATGACTCCATTAAAAAATTTAGTATAATATATTTTTTTTGGGTTTGAGTTCGTTTGAATAATATAAATTTGGGTTGGAATTTGAAAGGGTCACGTCATCTGCTTTGAGTCAAGTCTACACAATTTTGAACCCATAAGAATTTGCATTAGTATTACATTATGCGCTTGAACCGGCCCAAATGTGCATGGTTTTGTTATTTGATCTATTCCCCGAAAAGACCATTTACTAATCAAAAACACAAGTATAATACATTCAAGCATCATACTAACTATTGTTAGGCCATATTCCCTCCGTCCCAATTAAAGTGTCCGCGGGACGGATGCTCAATTTTTAAGAAAAATAATGTGGATGTAGGACACATGGTCAAAAGAATGATAAAAAATTATTTTAACCCTCATAAGTATGTGATTCAAAAAATGTATAGAGATTCATTAAGGGTAAAATAGGCAATAGTCTAAATGATACAATTACAATGAATCTAGACTAATCTAAATAAGGTATACTAATATATACAAATCAATCACAATAATATAAATATTGTTGTGATATTCTATCAGAGTCTATTTTTTTTTTTTGCCAAATGAGAAAATATTGAAAGTGACTCTTTAATTATTACATTTCAAAATAGAAAGTACGCCTCAACCACAATGGTTCCGCTTATATAATATAATTAGGGGTCAAAGAGTATGTCAAAATTAACATTAATCAATATGATACCACCTATTTTTGGCTAGACTTGCACGATTTTTTTTTTGGTCGATTTAAAAAATGTCTTAAACTAGTAGATTGAAGATTACATTATATTCAACTTAATTTGCAACATAATTTATCATCCATAACATTGTTGTGCACGAGATAAAAAGATTTACAACCTTTTTAAAAGACTAAATTTCAAAGAATAACTCTAACATTGGTTCAAATGTTAATATTAGGACTCAACATTTAAAATGGTCAATATTTGGTACCCAATATTCTGAAAATGTATAATTTTTGGATTTTCATTAAGTTTAGTTGTTAAATCTATTAATTTCCAGGGCATATTTGTAAGTTTCTCGTGCGGAATATTCAGGCAAATAACAATGTACAAAATGTTCACCACTACCGGCGCATTTTATAATCACACGAGACTTGAATTTATAGATTTGAATTTATGGCAAATTTTTTGTCTCCTTCTTGATGAATATTATAAAGATGTGGGTAAAAATGGTGGTGTTGCTAGACTCTTATAGTGACGAGGTAATGCGAACACATGGCTAGTGGTGGAGTTACAAAGAGATTTAGCCAAAGTGGATTTGGGATTTTTGGGGAAGATGAGATGAGGTGATTTTGGTGGATTTATAAATTAATCTTTTATTTATTATGAATATTACAAAAATGCCTTTGAAATTAATAGATTTAACACCTGAATTTAACGAAAGTCCAAAAATTATACATTTTTAAAATGTTGGATACCAAATATTGACTATTTTGAATATTGGGTTATAAAATTAACATTTCAACCAATGTTAAGATATTTTTTTAATTTAGTCTTTTTAAAACAAACAAGCTCCATTTAAGAGTTTTTTTGTGAAAATTAACCTTTTTTTTTCAATAGAGCTTATAATCCAGTTTTTTTATTGAACAAAGAGATCCTGATGGATTACTTTTCTGGGAATTTCAAATTTTGCTATTTGGTCACATTTTTGTATGTTGAATATTCACATACAATTTTATGAGAAGTTATATATATTGGATATTAAATGAGTTTTTTTGCTAAGTTATAATGGTATATGTAGTAATTCATGATATAGCTAGTTAGAGGAAGATACAATATCTCAGCATGTCTTTCTACGATTTCAAAGAGACGCATATAAAAAAGGTTTGAACAGTATTAATTTATTAAAATCCTTAAAATTATTAAAAAGAAATAAACAAATAAAAAAGTGGGTGTACATATTACTGTATTGTGCATTTTTGATGGTGAAAAATTTGGAATTAATAAAAGCTTCGACCTCCGTATCCATGAGGGAACCCATGAGGAGCCATAGTAAGACCAAGAGCAGTCGGAACCTTAGTGTCAATCCCCATATTATTGTTTCCTCCTCCGGCAGCTTTCGAGCTCGACGGCGCCGCCGTCAGAAACGACGACGACGACGCTGCATTGGACGCCTCAACGATCAGCTTCTCCGCCTGCTTTCCAAGGCTCTTCTTCAGCTCTTCCATGGCGGCCTTGAGCTGCTCCAGCTCCGCCACCCCCATCTGCCCCGGCGGCGCCTCCCACCAGCACCGCCCCTGGCTCGCCTTCCTCATCCTCGTCATCTCCTCGCCGCTCTTCCGCTCGATCTCCAGCGTGTTCACAATCTCCGTCAGCTGCGAGTTCAGCTCCCGGATGCTCGCGCTCCGGTGAGCCTCCACCAGCTGCTGGCTGCCGGAGCTCGGTACCGCAGCCTTTCCGTTGAGGTACCGGTCGATCAAGGTGTAGAGGCAAGGGTGTCCGTAGGAAAACACCTTCTTTCCCGGCGAGAAAACGATGATTCCGATCTCTGCACCGCAGAGCGTGTGGAGCTCGTACGCCTTCTTGAAGAGCCCTGATCGGCGCTTGGAGAAGGTTACGAGCAAGTTACTCTCTTTCGACATCCTCGTCATCTCGATCTTTTGCCTGCCTTTGCTCTTCCTCACCATTTCTGCAACTTAGAAGAACGATGGAGAAAGTGTTGTGTGGTGTGGTTTATATATATTGGAAGGAATGATTTTGTGCCATTTTCGTCGTGATTGTTAGCTTGTTCTTGCCTTGTTTGTGTAGATTTATGGCATTAAAATATGCATTTCTTGTGTGTTTATCATGTTTGATTTCTAGGCTGCCATGAATGGATGAAGTTTGAAACTGATGCATTATTTGTGTGATATTTGTGAAGTTATTTTGGCACAATATCGATTGATTTTCTTAGTATGGAGTTAGCATGTAACTGAAAAAATCTTCAAATCATTATAATGGTTTTAAGATAGGCAATGTTGATGATGAGAGATGACGGTGAATGTGATTAACTGATTTCTATGAAAAGGGGTAAAATAACTAGATTAATTATTATGCGTCTGAAAATCGCGACAGTTAATTTTCTGGGAAGCCCATATTATTGAGCGAGTTTAAATTTGTGTGCAGGTAACAAATCAAGCTCAATAATGCAAAATATGAAGTAAATTTGTTCAAATAAATTATAATTTACTGCACTAATTATGAAACCGTTATGTAACTCATGTTTATTGACACTAAATCTGGTGGGAATATAACGTACGTATAAATGATACGTGATAACTTTCTTTTAATTAATCTTTGCTTTTCCAAACTACATATTTCAATAGTGTAATTATTTATGTGAGAATAAACTCAAAAAATTGTTTTCATCATACTTTGATAGTATACTATGCAGCCTAAATTCAAAATATACTGAGCCTAATCCGTCTGGTGTTTGGACTACACACTGCTTCGGAAAGAAAGGTCTTTGAGCTGCTGAGGATCCACCTCTGAGGGTGCATGAGTCAAAGCACATTGTGCAGTTGTAGTTTTTGGAAAGGCGATCACATCCCTGATGGAAGGAGCGTTTGCCAGCAGCATCACCAGTCGATCCAACCCGTACGCTATCCCTCCTGCAGGTCGAACGACAAATAGGAATCACAGTCTATGGTTTTAAAAAAATGTACGTGGGCGTGATAAAATAAAGTTAGGGCCAAGAAAACAGCTCCATACCATGTGGAGGAGCACCCATGTCCAGAGCTTCCAACAAATAACCAAACTTTGCTTCGGCCTGCACATTATAGGATAATGAATTTTGCTTAGTGATGAGAAAAATGAAGTGAAATGATCATAAGAAACTTGAAAAGAAACTCCTACCTCCTGCTTAGTGATGCCGATAGTTTCCAAAACTTTTTCTTGAATTTCACGCTTGAAAATTCTCAGACTTCCCCCGCCAATCTGCCAGATAATGAGTAAGGCAGTGTGGTAAGCATTTATTAATTTGATGCACTATGCCATACTGCAGAAAATTTACACTTTACATACCTCAACACCATTGTAAACCATGTCATAAGCCAGTGCACGGGCAGTGGATAAATTGTTCACATCCTCAGGGTTAGGGGCCGTGAAAGGATGATGCAAAGCCTAAAAGATACAAAAAAATCTCCATGAGCTGTACAAAAGCTTGAACATTCTCCCTAAAACTCCCGCCAGTTATTTTTCCACTTAAAATTCAAAATGTTGTGTAACTTATACAGTGGGAAATTAAACAGATTTGCAAAACTTAGCATAAAATGCATAGAGTTCGTAGCAAACTGACAAAGCTCTTGTATTGAAACGAACCTCAAGCCTCTGTTCTGCATCATTCCACTCGAACATGGGAAAATCAGTTATCCACAAAATTGAGTGTCTGGACTACATAACATTAAAGTGCTAGAGTTAGATAAGACCTGATATGCTTAATACGAAACAATATAAGCACTGCAAGCTTACTGGATCAATTAGTTGTAACTGATTAGCAACAAAGACTCTCAAACGGTCTAATGTCTTGTTTACTGATGATGGATGGCCAACTGCAAATAACACAAGATCACCAGATCCTGCACCTAAGAGTTTGAGAAATTGGTCCCTTTGGACCTCATCCAAGCTTGATACCAGCGGGGGAATCCCTTCAATGACACCTGAAAAAGAAAGATGCCAAAAGTTTAGCCAGTATTCCTCTAAAATAAAATAAATGAAACTATCTTGGGGTAAGAAGCAAATTTCCTACCATTTTCTAGCACCTTTACAAAAGGTAAGCCCTTTGCTCCAGATTTCATTGCCTCGCTGTATATGTCACCTTTCTTTAAAGCACTATTTGAATAAACTTTTGCTCCTGAAGGCACACACAAGGCCTTAATAACTCCCCCATCTTCTAGGGCATCTGTAAACACCTTGAATGAGGAGTTTGAAAAAAATTGTGATACCTGCAAGGCCAAATAATACACAATGATTATATAAGTTGGTATATATATTAAGCAACTTAATTCAAACTCATCTTATAAAGAAGACTTGGAACTAAAATGATATAACCACAATCATCATCAGTTCTCTACAATGTCCACGGCTATAATACCCGAGAAACGATCAATGTTTCACTTATGACAGAATTTATTTAAATGGTCGTTCCATACTATGATGTAATATCACTGGTACTTGAGGGTTTATAAAGAGAAAATTCGATAGAGTTAAAGGAGTGAAATTCCTACATACGAAGTAATTATAAACAAGAAATATTACGTCTTTTAATAGAAGATCAAATCGAGTATCTGGCCTGTCTGAACCATATTGTTCCATAGCTTCCGCATATGTAAGCCTCGGGAAAGGGTCTGGCAGCTGGATTCCTTTGATCTCAAGGAAAACCTGAAGTAGAAAATAGATCATGTATTGTCAATTGATGAGTTTAATCTTCAGAAAAGTTGGAGCAGATATAGTTTAACCAACCTTCCTAATTAAATCTTCATTTAGCTTTAACATGTCCTCCAGTGGAGTGAAGGCCATTTCCATATCCAGTTGGGTGAACTCAGGCTGTCTATCTGCTCTTAGATCTTCGTCCCTGAAACATCTGCAGAGCAACATAAAAATTTTATATCAAATTACATGACCTTAGTAGGGTAGTCAGAAAATCATTTAGGAAGATAAAGATAGATTTACCTGGCTACTTGGTAGTATCTGTCAAAACCAGATACCATCAACATTTGTTTGAACAGCTGAGGACTTTGGGGTAAGGCATAATATGTTCCTGTCTTTAGTGGAGAAATTGCAAATTCAGCCATTAGTTTAGATTAGACAAAATATGTCCATAAAAAACGAGTACCGGAGCTACAAACAAACGGTAAACAGTACAAGAGCATTCCATTCAACAGATGCAGCATTTTATAAGCTCTAAATGTATAAAGTAGTCTTGAGATTTCAGCTTTTTTATAGAGAGCAGTAGATTGTTAAGGCTAATAAGTATTTGTATGGAAAAAATAATCCCTTTACGTAAATAATAAGTGCCAGTAAAATTCTAGACCAAAAACAAAACTTTAGATTGTAGTTGGTTCTTATCTTTACACTCCCATTAGGCAGAGAAAACAACAAGATGAATAAACACTGACTGGAAAAGTAAAATAACAGTTACAATTGTAGTTTAAATGGCACCTGAATCCTTGATGGCACTAGATAATCTCGAGCACCCTCTGGTGTTGACCTCGACAGAACAGGAGTTTCAATCTACCTTACAAAAATAAAAAATCAGGATCAACACATGGGATGACAGAAGAAAAAATTGCAATAGTTAAGCTGTAAACAACTTAACACACATACCTCCACAAAATCATGAGCATCCTCAAGATACCTCCTGATGAGTTTCACCACTTGATGACGCAACATCATGTTAGATTGCATTTGCTGCCGCCTCAAGTCAAGGTATCGGTACCTGGAAACAAGTATCGACCTTTAATTAACTAGAGGTTCCAAAACTGCGAATAGGTAACGAAAATTAAACATCTAACTCTAAAGCTACTCCAAGTAAAACTTCCCGCAAAAAATCACCTCAGGCGGATCTCCTCCTTCACTGAATCTTTCACATCATCACTAGTAGTAACTAAGAAAGGCAGCTTGAGTCTAACAGCATTCAAGACATCTACGTGCTCGGCAGCCACCTAAAACCAAAAGCACCAACAATTTACACTGTCAACGGTCAATTAAAATCCAACCTGCTGCTTAAAGCTCATTAGTCATTGATCCTCACCTCTACCGCACCTGTCTTCATCTTCTTGTTAACTGCCTCACTCGGCCTGGCACGAACAACCCCCTCGACAGCAACCACATACTCAAGCCTCAAGTCACTAACTATGGAATGAGCTTCGGGAAACTTTTCCGGAAGCGTAGTAATCTACAAATCATCATAAATAACCAAATGTAACACAAAAATAACATCTCAAAACTTTTGGTCAATGACAATGTCTCTACCAAGAAGTAAAAGATTGAT
Source organism: Sherardia arvensis (assembly GCA_948330725.1). NCBI lineage: Eukaryota > Viridiplantae > Streptophyta > Magnoliopsida > Gentianales > Rubiaceae > Sherardia > Sherardia arvensis. Next base: position 3,026,839 of record OX415238.1, on the reverse strand, counting down.
ACTTTGTGATCAAAAAACACTTACTCGTACCTGAACAATACCAGTATGGTCACGGAGATTGACGAAAGTGAGGCTTCCGTGAATACGATGAAGGGCAACCCAGCCGCAAAGCCTGACCCTGGTGCCCACGTCATTTTCCGACAGTTCCCCGCAGAAAGCAGTCCGGTTCACCCAATCAAGTGCGGGGACCGACACTGCAGGCTGCTTAGCAGAAACAACTAAAGTTTCTGTCGAAGAAGACGAAGCGCAAACGGATAAGGTTGAAACACTGCGATCAGGAGGTTGTCTAGTTACTTTCAAAGGGTTGCGGAAGTTAAGGTACAGTATGGGAGCTCGTCGGAAAGCGAAGGGTTTGCTCCGGCAGGCTATAGCTGGTAGCGAGCGGAGGAGCACGGCCATCTCCGGTGGCGGTTCACGGCGGAGCTAAAAGAAGGACAGTGCTCCTTATCTGCGTCGTGGAGAAATTCTTTTCAGATTTGCTACGGCGTCGTTCCAAAGGCTGATGAAAAAGCAGAGAATCAAAAAATAATAATAAGAGCATCTCCAATGTGATAGTCAATTTGATAAATATTGATTGACATGTCACTATAGTAGACTTTCTATATAAAATCATACCTCCAATGCAATCAATATAGTCAATCCTACGTGTTTAAATTTTATAGAGACAATGTCAATGAGAACTTCTACTTCTTGAGGCTCAACTTGACATTGTCTTGTATTAAATTCAGGCATTAATAATCAAAAACCTTCCTTTTCTTTTAAATTATCCAAATTTAAATTATTCAAAAACCAACATGATTCTAATATAATGAGATTTATTATAAACATTTTAATATATTTTATGTCATAAAATATAGTTAGTATAAATTTCAATTTTTATGTATATATTACTTGAATATTTTGAGATTTTAAATTTATTATAAATAAAATTATAGTAATGACTTCTCGTTATACTTTTTTTATAAAATTTTAAGTTTTGTTGACATTAGATTTCAAATGCTAAATTTTAAAATTAATTGGATTTTAATAACATAGTATATATTGTTTTGTAATAATTGTTGATTAGAATTATGAACATATCTCATTACTTTCAATTATTTTTGAAATGAGTGTTTTTAATAAATATAAGTTTAATGATTAAAATATTAATTAACATGTCCAGAGAGAAGTTTGCATTGGGAGATCACAAATTTTAGAATGTCAACATTCAAAAGTTACATACTTATGTCATCTTAAAGTTTTATAATATCATGACATGTGTCACCTAAAATTATGGATGACATCCATAGCATTGGAGATGCTCTAATATTTTTGATATATTTCCATTAAAAATAACTACCGTGATGGACCGCGCGTTGCGCGGTTTGTTAGAAGCAGTTTGAATAATGTAAAATGTACTATTCTATCTAAATCAAAGTTGCCTAACTTTTTTAGATGGTTCAAACTATTTTTTATCAATTAATTTATTTATTTATGTGTAATCGTGTATGATGAAGTGTAGATATTGTGAAAATAAACATTAGAATGAACCCTATGTGATAATATTTTATTGATAATGCTAATAAAATTGAAACATTGAAAATTAATTTATTTGACTAAATAAATAGAAACTTGTGCATGATTTAGCATCTATCTATAGATATATTTAAAAAAGATTGATGATTCTTGTCTTTTTTTTAGAACTATAGAATTTATTTTCGCTTCACCACAAAATGACACGTCATCTTCTTCTGCTTCCTAATTTTACTAACTAATTTAATTTAATTATTTATATAACACACATTATTCAAGGTGATCATGACAATATATTTGACTGAGCTACATTAAACTGAAAAGTATAATGAATTTAATTGAATTGAAATGAACTAAAACTAAATTGAATTGATGAACGACGATGGTTTGATGATGAACAGTGATAATTTGATGAACAACGATGATTTGATGATGAACGTCGATAATTTGGTAAAGAATTGATGAATTGATGATTTGAGATGTGTTTACGCTATGGGGAATTCTGCAGCTACTGATGATAATGGAAATAATGAATAAGGAGATTAAATGTGTTATGTATTCTTATTGCAAAATGATCCCTGTGTTTGATTAACATTTTAAGTACTGGCACCAAAAATTAAATATTTATATTTTAACCTCAAAAGTATTTTGCTCCTAAACCTAATACACCTTACATTATCATAAGGATGTCTTATCAAAAACTTGCTACTTTAAATATGGTAATAATTAAGATTTAGTGAGAATATAAATGGTTATAGTTTGATACCCTAAATATTTAAAGTTGACCATTGAAATATTTGAGTATATTCATAAATGTTTTGCCTTAACTTAATTGAGTTTCTTACATAGAATATTATATGTATATTGTATAATTTTTAAAGTATGGTAATACTTCATAATTAGTGGGTTAAAATAGTTATAATTATTTGAAATTCACCTAAATATTATAATTGAATATATTCATCCATTTTTGCCTTAATTTAGTTACTTTTTTTAACGTGAGATATTATATGTATATAATATATTTCTTTAAATATGGTAATAATTCATAATTAGTGAGGTAAAATGGTTATAATTATTTGAAGTTGACCATTAAAATATTCATAATTGATGAGTAAATTCATTAATTTGTAACCCTAAATATTTAGTGGGAATATAAATGATTATAATTTGTTACCCTAAATATTTGAAGTTGACCATTAAAATATTTATAATTGAGTATATTCATAAATATTTTGCCTTAATTTAATTAATTTTCTTACGTAGTATATTATATGTATATTGTATAATTTTTTTAAGAAAAAAGTGCTGTTGTACCCCCAAGTATTCAAAAAAGTGCTAATGTACCCCTAAGTTTTTCAAAAGTGCCAATATACCCTCAAATGTATAATTTGGGCAGATTTTTCTTTTGCCAAATGTAAAATGACAAGAATACCCTCACTATTATTTAATGGTAAAAAAGAAAAAATTTATGACGAATATGCCCCAACCAAATCAATGAATAATCCTCCCCTACCTAATTATTTATCTAATTCTCGCTTCTCTTTTTACATTCAACCCAGTTAAGAAAGGCAATCCAAATCCTTACCACCAGTCACCGTTACTTTATCGGATGAAAGCGTTTGAAGTCGAGGGGACCAAAACCACTGTAACCAGAAATTAGTGTGAGCCGGGGGACCGAAACCGCCACACTCAGTAATAATTAGCGTGACTAACTCAAGGTGGCGAGATTATGGTAATTTCACCAATGTTGTCAGTTTGTTGAATTTTTGGATAAAAATGTTAATTTTTTTTAATACTAGCCTGCTAGATTTAGTCCGATTTTTGCTTATTTGCAGTCCGTATTTTTGTTATATAATCATATATACAATAATTATGATATATAACTGATTTGCAAGTGTATGCAATAGAAGTAATATATATATATATATATATGATGCATGTGTCTGACATTTTTAATTATTCATCATATCATATATATCAAAGACGTATTTTTTTGGACTATAAAATAAGCAAAATATGGACTGCGTCTAGAATTGCCCCTTTCAATAATATTGTGCATTTATTTTGTAATTCAGTGGTATTAATTTCTTGAATTTTTTATCGTGCCCATGAGCATTTGGGTCAAGGGAAAAAAAAAATCCAACAAGTGAGGGTAAATTTGTCTTTTAATTTAAAATGGTGTTGAAAATGGGCTTTAGAGGTACACTTCTTTATTCAATATAATAATAGGGGTACATCAGCACTTTTAAATTACTCGGGGGTACATTGACACTTTCTTATAAACTTGGGGGTACATGAGCTTTTAACCCTTTTTTTAATTATGGCAATACTTCATAATTAGTGGGTTAAAATGGTTACAATTATTTGAAGTTGACCTAAATATTTATAATTGAATATATTCATCAATTTTAAAAACCCATTATTAAATAAGGATTTGTTACGCTCGATATGCCGACGACTTACTACTGGGAATCGCGGGTGCCGTAGAGCTTCTCATAGAAATACAAAAACGTATCGCCCACTTCCTACAAGACGCCCACTTCCTACAAGACGGCAAAAGAGGCGAAAAAAGTAATCCATACAAACATTTGGCGCCGCTCACTAAATTATGTGGTTGCCTTAATTTAGTTACTTTTTTTTAACGTAGGATATTATATGTATATTAACCATACTCTGGCATATATGAACACTGTGATAAAATGTGAAGATGTTACAATAATTCATTAACGTAGTTTGAAAAATTATGTTTGTATTTATGGAAAATTAACTACTATGTTAATTATTTCAATGACATAATTAACTACTATGTATATTTGATATGCTGTTGACTTTGATTTTGTGCTCAACTATTCATGGGAACTTTGTCATTGTATACTTTTTTTCAGAATATTTTTTTAAAAAAAGAACATTGTTACTCAATATCTGAAAAGAAATATTAATTTGTAAAAATTTTGCTGAATATATTACAATGAAAAATTATGTGGTAACTTAACACATAATATATTACAATGAAAAATTACAATGAATATATTACAATGAATATATACAATGAGATTGTATATATTATGTTTATATATAATATGGAATAATATGGTGTGGGGTGGTGAAAATAAATAAAGGAAAGAAGGAGCCGGCAGCCGTAGTCCGTACTTCGTAGATGGCAACACAATATTGATAAGAGAGAAAACAAAACAAAAAACAAAAAAAGGAAACACGTACGTTTATTTAGGCAAAAGAAACATGTATATTATGGTAAACACAATATTACAAAAGTGGCTTCGTCAATATCACACGAAGAATGAAATTTTTTTAAAAAAAGAAAAAGAAAACTGTAGCCGCCGGAATATGGCGATCATGCAGTGGTTTTGTGGTGGTTTTAGTCAAAACTACATAGTTTCGTACTTTTTAATGCTTTTAATTAGTTTATTTATTGACCGGAGGAAATAATAAATTTGATGATGATAAAGGATTTATTATGGTAGTATTAAAATTGAGTAGGTCTATTTTTAGACATGATTTGCACTTCTCTTATCTCAAATCACACTAACAATATACATAATTTGAGGTCATTTTAGTTTGTTTTATTTACATTTTAGGTTTATGTTTTCTACATTTTAAAATATATATTTCTCTTCCTTCATGGTGTTATTGTTGACCATCTTTTTTTAAAATCTCAATTGCGTATTTGGTTCTTCCTTGCTCCTTTTTTTTATCAAAAACATGAAACTAAATTGTAATGGTTTTGTTTTGTTAAGCTGCTTTTTACTTGTTAATAAAGAAGCTTTGATATGCCTTTTATGGGATTATTTAAAAAAAAAAACATACATTAGGTCATGATCTTTTGAATAGATCATTAAATCCCAAGGTCTTAAAAATGAAACAGACACTAATTGATGTAGCAAAACACTACAGAACCACACCACAACTCTACTAAATCAACTCCCAGTGTTAACAGACACACTTGATCATCTTCCAGCACTATGAACTGATGCAATCCTGCTCGATCTCCGAACCGGGGTCAAGATTTCACCTTCTCCACTTGCCTTCTAAAACACAACAAAAAAAAGAGAGTTAGAAACTGATGTAAACTACAAAATATGAAGCAGGTTATTCGAAAAAACTCACATTCTTCTTGGTGGGAATCTTCTCATAGGTGGTGAAGCTTCCGAAGGAGTACATAGAGAATTCTGATGAAGATGATGCCATTGAGTCCCTCCTCTTAGACTCATCATCACCACTGTGCTTCCTTGCCCTTCTGTAGTTGTTCACTTCACTCCTGAAGCTGCTGCTCATTTCTGAAGAACCAGACCCCTCTTCTTCAAAAACCTTGGTCTTGGACACTAATGGCTCGGGGTTGCTTCGCTTCCAGAAAAAGAAGGTTGCAGCAGCTGATACTATAGCAGCAATCATTCCCCACAGTGGTGCAATGATCTTAAAAACTGAATCTTGGAGCTTCTCAGAACTTACAGTCTGATGATCTAAGATATCTGTGGCGATTTCAGGTTCTTCATCTGCTGATGAGAGCTCCACTGGGATTTCTGGAAGAACAATGCTGGCAGAACTTGGTTCCTCTACAGCTGAATCAACAGTTTCTGAGGTGAGATTCATCTCAGCTTCAAAGGTAGGATGATCAACATTCATCTCAGCTTCAATGATGGGATGAATATCAACATTCATCTCAGCTTCAATGATGGGATGATGATCAACATTCATCTCAGCTTCTTCAATAATGGCAGGAGGATCAGTGACTAATGGTTCATCACTGGATTCTTCTGATTCCCACTCTTCGCTATCGTCTGAGTCGATCATTTCTGGCTCCTCAATCTGTGTTCCTGAGTCTGACTGTTCATCTTCCTCCTCATCTTCAAAGTCATCCATGATGTGCTGTTCTGGCATCTTTTGCTCATCCTTCAAGCACATGGAGAAGACCCCTTTATGATCCTCTGAATCAACAGTCAGATTCAGGCTCACAAACTGCACATCACCAGCAAAATGACCTCTTTCTCCACTGAATTTGTTCATCAGCAAAGACAGGCTCGAAATAGAATCCAATGAAAGCTTTTGAAGCCTTGAACCAAGCTCATCCATATTCAAAGCACCAATCTTGGGAGATTCCAATGTACTCATGAAAGGAGATACATCAGCCCAGATTGAAGCACCTGCCAAGAGCAGCACCAACAGCATGACAACAGGCTTCCAAAAGCTCTTCTTCTGCCTTGCACCATTGGCTTCCTTAGCCTCTTCAACATGAGCCTCAGAAACAACTTCACTCTCAGTTTCATCAGCCATTGGCTCAGGAACATAAAGATCATCTTCTTCAGCTCCTTCTGGGAGCATATCATCATCAGAACCCTTTTGGGAATCCACTCCAGAAATAGACTCCTCAGTTCCATCACTATCCGAAAAGCTGTCGGACAAAACCTCAAGAAGGTTGTCCTCTAGACTCCTAGGAATCCCCAATTCATCACCAATTTCTTGATCCAAAAGGGCCTCTACTCTAGGGATAGGTTTATAGTGCAAAAACTGAGGCCTTGGGGAAAGAAAGTTGGTTTTGGGATCATAAGGTGGAACAAAAGGATTGGCATCAAGAGGGGCTATAATGGGTGAAGAAACTGAAACCTTGGAAACACAGTCATCGGAAAAAGTCACCTTTCTGGAGCTTTTGGAGGTGGAAACGTCGTCTCGGTCTCCGACCGGCGAGTCCAAACTGGAGAAAAATGTTGCCTTTCCGTCGGTAAGTGTGATTGAGGTCCGCACAGGATCGTTCCGCTCCACCAACACCTTCTTGCGCGGCGAAGGAGTGAACTTCGAGGCGGCGGATATGGTCGGAGCCATGAATCCCTTCGTCCCAGTCATCGCCGCCGGCAACGACTTCGCCGGAGCAAGATCTTTCTCGTTCTCTTTCTCGTCGTGAACCAGAGAAGTTTTCCGGCCAAACCCTGAACAAATCAAGAATCAGTAAACCATGTATCACAATCAAAGAAATGCTAATCAGCTTTCAATAAATCAAAATAGCCACCTGATGCCGGAGAGTTCGCCGGAGTGACGGAACTGAAGCTGTGCCTCGGGTTGCTGAGAGGCGGCGGCCTGGTGAAGCTCCGCCGTGGTGCAGAAACGGGATCCGAGTTCCTTGATTGGTGAGTGCGGTTTGAGGAAATTGGGGAAGCGGATCGGTTCGATGGAATCACCATCTTGTGCGTGTTTGTGTGTGCGAAAATGGTAACTTTTGGGAGCAGTAATTGCAGAGATTGTGTGAGGATCTTGGTTTGATTCGATGGAGAGGAAGATGGAGGTGATTACGAAATGAGGCGAATTTGGTAACGACTAGATTTCCGTAAAAGGGTGGGGAGCTTTAAATGGGGCTACTGGTACGTTTTTCCGACCGTTGCAGTATGAGGCTGAAGAACGGGTAAAAGCAGGAAAGAGGAGAGCCGTTTGAATGCGTTTTAAATTACTACTTGGTTGTCAGCTTTTGTATTTTGTATTTCTAAAGTTAGTGGGAATTTTTATGTTCAAAATTGGAGATTAGTTTGGTTGAGTTTTGGTCAAGTCCAATTGATTCTATGACATTGCAAGGATAGAGAAAAAGTTGTCATATTCTTTACATTTTATTCGACTTTCATCGCCTATATAATAATATATCATTATATGAAGTCAATCATACATGATTTATTCAAATGAGAGACGAAGAGTAATAATTCAGAGATATTTAATAAATTTTCTCTAGATATGTAGAATCTCCGAATCTAAATTATGAAAGGGAAAAGAGATACGAAGAGTGGTCTACTCAATTGCATTATTAATAAGTTCGGATCGCAGAAATTAATTACTAACTCATTATAATATTGGATAATATTCTATATATTGCATTTGCTTATGTCTTCAATTCATAAATCCACTAAAGGTTCACAAGGAGGCCCAACCCAAATAGTGAAATGGATGATTACACCGCTTTATATCCTCAATTTAGAGTCGGAAAAAAGTCTCGTTTTTAATAAATTATGTGTATAATTAATATGTATTTAGACTGTAAGTAATAATAATTAAATACAATGAGTCAAAAAATAATTAAGAAAATGACTCAAAATATAGGTCTCTTGTCATTTTTACTTCAGTCCATGAAACCTTAGGATCGGCCCTATTCATAAGAGACAACGGTCGAAAATTTTCACTACATAAACCCCGATGCGTTTTTACCCCACAAAATTTAATCTATTCAAGTTTTTACTAATATCATGTTATAGTAAATGCTAAGCTACGAAATAGAACTTTCAAATAGAACTAGCAAACTTATAGTTTTGCAAAAATCCACGCGAACTGAACTTGCAAAATTTCTAGGACTACTAGGTAGGGTGTTTTTTTTTTAACCGAAACCATTTAAAGATGAGAGTATTAGTCATACCCCCTTAACCCATAATTTGCTCATATGCTTACATCATGTTGCCCGAACACTTTTTCCGATCTAAATCGAAAGCAAAGTGAGATATTAGAGAAGCATCCAAACAATTATAACAAATAAGTATCCTTCGTAGCATATGTTGATAACTAGGGGTGTTCAAACATCGGGTACCCGTACATGCGGGTAGTTGAATGTCAATATAATTATAATTATAATTAATTAAATAAATAAATATTATACCGGGTTTCCGGGTACCCGGAAAATGACACATATGTGACCCGGACCCGGTAATTTACAAAATTAACGGGTCGGGTACCCGTCCGTAAAATATAAGAAAGTACCCGGTTAATTTATTCCGGGTCAACGGGACGGGTAGGTCGGGCCGGGTATTTTTGAACACCCCTACTGATAACATCATATCTAAGCCTAACTAATCTAAATATGGATATGGATTTTCTTCTCTCTTCTGAGTATAGACTTCACCAAAGTACAATATTATAGATCTCCAAATCATTCAACCTCCCACATTTTCACTACCAAAACAGAGAACCCGATTCCATTAAAATGAAAACTCTCCACTTGAACCTCAGCCTGAAACACATTGAGCCCGGCGGTCTCCTGACCACGGGAAGATAGCCGGTCTTTGAAAGGTTGGACAATATAGTAGTTTGTAAAACATACCGAATTATTCTATCTTGACAACTAGAGGTGAGAAAGTATCATCTAAAACCTTTATTTAAGATTTTACTCTAAAAATCTCTTTCAAGATGATAGAATCCATATTTCATAATCAAGAAAAAGTATCAAATGTACTAAACTCGGGTATACTAGGTGGGTGGGTTTGCACTTTGTTCAACACTGGCCCGGATTTAATGAAAGTAATAGGTGGATTGTTTTATGACTTTAAGATTACTTGAGTTTTATGGTGAATAAAATTGGAACACAACATAATAACCAGACTGACATAAAATATTAAATAAAAATTATATTTATATAACGGAAAATTTGTGAATCTTCAAAAGTGCATAACACGTTATTGTGTAGGTAAACAATAGAAAGTGAAAAAATATTACATATATAATATTCACATGAAATGTTCTTAGCTTCTTTGTATTACTATGGGGGTGTTTGGTAAACAGTTTTTTGAAGCACATTAAATATTTGACCAATACAAAAGGCTGATTAGAGGTGTTTGGTGTTAAACTTATTGAAAGAGATGATTTGGTCCAAAAAGTTAATTTTCAAAAAAGCTAGAAAATATAGTTTTTTGAAAGAGATGATTGTACTTATAATGTTATATCACATATTCACCCATATTTTACTTGTCTTACTCAACTCTTATAACCTAACTCTATTTGTTTTCATTAATGTTTTTTTTCATTTGTTTTCATTGATGTGAACATGCATTTCACAAAATTTATTTTGATTCTACTAATACTTTAATGGTCAATTAATTATTTTAGTCAAGTATTTTATAAATAAATAATAGTTTTTTAAATGAAATTTAGCAAAAGAAAAATTTAAATTTTTTTCAAAATCTACATTAATTTTTTTAATACATGAGAAATGTTATAAATAATGTGAATTAAAACTATTATATAAAGTTATTAGTCGATAAAGTATGTCAAGTCCTTGTATATCATGTTACTATGTAGATATTATTAGCTATCAACTTATTTTACCAAATATTTTTGTACAGTCAGTTAGTCAAATCAACTATACAATCAGTTAGTCAAATCAGCCAATGCAATCAGTTAACAGCCAACATACAACATCCAACATCTAACTCCCAAACACCCCTTAACATCTATTACACAAAAGACTGGATGGATGATTCTCAGGCTCTCAGCTACAATTTCTTGTGGAATTCACACAGATGTGATTCTTCTAGAGATGTTTTATATGTGTTGCTTTTGAAAAGGTATTTTTGGTGATTCAGATAGTAACCAATGTCAACGAATTAACTGCAAACACATGTATACAACTATTAGTAAAAGCTGAGAACCAATGATGAAATATGTTTCATGTGAGAATTTGGGAAAATTTGGGAAAATTTGTAACATGTACCTTTAATTAGTCTTTTGTATCATCATTCTTCCCTTTTGGTTCGACTAAACCAGCATAACCGATTTAGAAGTATCAGCTTTGATTCCACATGCAGCGCTTTATTCAATGTGGAAACCCACAAATTATTTCATGAAAGCGTTCCATAAGCTGAGTGATTTCCTTTTGAAATGTGTAACTGTAGTAGCATGGGGTACAATATGTGCGTGTACAATAGGTATTGTAAGATGTGTTCACCATTAGAGTATAGTTATAAGGAAATATGATGATTATATGGGTTGAGATAGAGTTTACTATTTGTGGAGATGTGATTGAGTGATTTGGGTATGTATGTTTCAATTTTCAAAAGGATAGTATTAAGAAGTGGTATGGACAATATATGTTGTATGTAAAGTATAGATAAGTATGAGTTGATTTGAAAAACCTAGATAAAAATGAAGGAAGTGCTATAATTTATTAATGATTCTATTTTTGTAAAATGCAAACGTGACAAAGGTAGTACAAATGTACAAGTTGTTTGTTGGATGTTTTTGTAAGAGATAATAATGGTAGAAGTACCCGGGAGTATTTTTGATAATCCTTTTTTTGTACCATTGATAAAGGTTATGAAATGTAGATGATGATGAATTAAAGGAAAAATATTTAAATTTTGTGGGAATGACACTCATTTGAAGATGTTTGTGGATTGTTTTGAATGAATAATATTATGATATTATCCTCTGTTGTGCACATTTCAACGTGCAATAATTTTTGAAATTACGTATTCCAACAAAGAATAAGCTGAAAACTACAATTGTTGCAGGTTTGATGATGTTGACATCAAGCAAATCAAGCAAAGATGTGGTTCACAGAGATAAGAATGAAGGAAGTGCTATAATTTATTATTGATTTTTTTTGTAAAGTACAAATGTGACAAAGGTAGTACAAATGTACAAGTTGTTTGTTGGAAGTTTTTGTAAGAGATAATCACAGTAGAAGTACCCGGAAGTATTTTGATATTCCTTTTCTGTGCCATTGATAAAGATTATGAAATGTAGATAATGATGAATTAAAGGAAAGAGATTTAAATTTTGTGGTAAGAATTATAGATCCTCCTCAAACAAAATTATAGATCCTCCAGTGTTGCAGGTTTCAAAAATATATTTGAAATGCGATTATGACATATAATTTTGGGAACCAAAGAAATGGTGGAAGAGATTGAGGAGCATATGTAATATAAATTGTAATTAGTGATATATGCACGTGTGTAAGTGTAAGGATGGTAAGGGACTTGAATTTTGGAAAAGCAACCAAGTTCAAATCTTGGTTGTAGTTCTCATTTTGTTTCTACAAGAAATTTAAATATATTGGGGTCAATTTCATATTTAGTTAACTTTTTGGGTAGTTGCCTAATTATGATAAAATTTGACCAAATGAAACAAAAATATTTTATGGTACAAACTAAAACCAAACACAACTTATATATTGATTTTTAAAAGTGTAAGAATATCTCTTTACTTCTCGCATGAGTTGCATCTGCTTGATTTTTTTTTGAAAAAAAATATAAATTAAAAATATTAAAATATAAATAAGTTGCAAACAATAAATAGGAGATATTGAAAAAAGGAAATTTGGAACAGATGCCGAACGACGAGATGGGCAGGGGAATTGACAAGACTCCCAAGAAAATGGTATTCAAATCCACCGTCGAAATTGATGTCTCCCCGATGGACGGCAATAGGAGATTTGCTTGTGGCTACTGTCTGCGGATGTTGTATGGACGCAACACTTTAAATTAAGGTTTTTGGATTGTCATTGAGGTTTTTACCGGCCTTAAAGTCATGAGATTGAAAGACCATCGGATTTTCGTTCACCAATAGAAACAACATGCAATTTAAGAAGAGAATGGCAAGGTTTTTACTATCTGTTTGACTTACTATTAACTGGAATATGGTCTCTTTGCCATATAAACAAACACACACCATCAGATTTTGCTAAATGTTTTACCTCTTTTCTTACAAATCAACAACGTAGACCTGTTAGAATGGACTAATTGATTTATTTGTTTATTGAGCTTTGTAAGATAGCATATAAGAGAGATGCAGCTTGTTGCATAATTTTTCCCCTAAATTTATTATGTTTGTTGGATTATTGTGTGCTATTTATGATGCATTTGGTATGACAACATTAGTGAGAAAATACGTTTGCTCAAATTTGCTTTCATGAGTTTCAGGGACATCAAATGCAACGACGACATTGAAATTATGCAAAGGGTGAATGGATTTACAAGGAGATATGAACAAATATTATCCAGAGTGTGTCTATTGAAATTGTTATACTCACCGAGAAGGGTGGACTTTTTATATGGTTATTGATTGGTTTAAAGGCAAAAGTAGTCATTTGAAGATAAATATAAATGAAGTTGCGTGAGTAAGCATTGTTTGCTCTCAGTCAAACAAATTTCCGTTTTGCACCAAGTATAATATTTGATAATGAAAATTATGTTTGTTACAAATCAACTATAAATGCAATTATAGTCCAGGTTGCTTAAAGTGTAACAACCACCATCCAGTCTAAATTTAAATTAAGTAGTAATAAACACTAATCAAATTCAACAAATATATTTGATGACAACAAATTGAACCTACAAATCTATTCAATTTCAAAAAAAATGTCACCTACCATGATAGGTGGTGATCATAACATGAGTCGATAGTTACAGCTGACCCAACTCATAAGCAGTTGAGACATTTGCATCATGCTCAAATTGTGGGCTATTTTATGGGCTCAAATTTGTCAAAATATATTGATATGGACTAGTTTGGAGAAAATGGCCTTAACCACCGCAATAATAGTTGATAGTTTTCTTTTTGACTAAATTATAGTCAAAATATTAATTTTTTAAAGATGTTTACTTGGAATTTCAAAGAATTCTCAATTTTTATAGTTCGCGTTAATTTTAACGTTAAAATTGTTGCTTTTATTGTTTTATCAAGGGTATTTCTGCAATTTCAGTTTTATTGAGGTAAAATAAATGCTACAATTATAAATTTCAATTTAAAAGATTCTTTTTTTTTTAAGGAAAATTTAAAAGATTCTTAGTTTCTTACTACATTCAACATTTAAAAGATATAGTTATGTATTATACTCCACGCATGATTGTAAGAATACAAAGGTGCTTTCTCTCATAAAGTCGCTAATACAAGCTATACCATATTACTCAATGAGTTGTTTAATTTAAAATATCTGGCAAGGTTCTTGATGATATTGTATCAATGATGAAGAGCTTCTGGTGGGGAGACACAGAGACGAGAGGAAGATCCATTGAGTAGATTGGAAAAAACTGACGAGAGGAAACAATAGTGGAGGACTGAGCTTCAAGGATCTTAAAGCGACAACTCTGGTCCACACTCTCTCTTAACACGAGTATTCTGAGATAAATATTACCAAGGATTGAGTATCATGGAGGCGTTTCCATCCACTGACATCTCATGAGCTTGGAGGAGTATCTAAATATGAGTGGAGGTGATCCAAAGGGGTGCGTGAAAACAAATCCGGCCCGATTTGAATACCCGTGTTTGCTGTGATCCATGGCTTCCGTCGAGGGGGGACTTTAGGATCCAAGACCCGGATAAGATCCATGTCCATATCAACTTGGTAGCCAATTTAATCGATCAGATACACAATGGTGGAGAATGGACCTTTTAAATTAGTTTTTTGACCAACGAGACGCGAAAAACATCCTATCTTTGAAGTTAGCAAATCGAAATGGCCCGGATAATGGTAAATATCCGGTTCAAACTACTTATCACATGCTGACGGAGGAGGGGAATACTGAAACGCAGCAACAGTTAGAATCGAGGGAACGAGATCGAATCTTTTGGTCTAGGTTTTGGATACTTAGGTTACACAAAACGCAAAACACTTTGCATTGAGGTTTGTGACAAATTTGTTGCCAACAAGCCCGAATTTAAGGGCAAAAACATTGAATGTTCCTATAACATGCCCAATCTGCCAGATTGAGGACGACTCTTTAAATCACCCGTTTTTTGAATGCGAGTTCGCAAGTAGGTCGTGGGTTGCGACGGTATTGACAAGGGTGGTCAAAAATGTGCCTTGAAGTTAGAGAGCACAGTGAATCAAGAAGTTGTTATCGGATTCTACCGCGACGATAGCGGAATTGATACTAATGATCTGCGACACGCTATGGCTACATCGGAATATTAGAACTTTTATGAACCATAAATTTGAGGCATAGTTCATAGTTGTGTTGGCAAGTTCAAACCCGCGTCGGTTCTATGAGGCTAACAGCTGTTCGAAACACACGTTGGAGGAGCTAGCAGAGGATTCTTTGCTCAATCCACGTGGAGAAGGTGCACGTATAACTTTCGACTCCATAATTAGAGACGGTAATGCCAGCGTAGCTGCCGTGACCTTGGTTGGAAATGGAACGTTCATTCGGCCGAAGACTTTGAAACACACAGGAGTCATAATCCGGACGTATGCAGAAGCTTTGGCGTTGAGTTTAGCACTAAAATTGGCAGATGAGATGCAACTGGATAGGGTCACTATTGCAGAAGACTGCCTGAGTTTGATACGCGCATTAAGGGAACTAGAACCACCGTCGACATTGTGCGAGGAGATAGTGCAAGCAGTCAGAGGAAAATTTAGCTCAACAGATACTAGTCTTCCATGTTGGATATCATAAAATAGTAATGTCTTGGCACATCAGTTAGCCGCACATGCAAAGAATATTATAGAGCTAGAGAGAGTATGGTCTTGTGTACCAACTTTCTTTTTATCAAACGATTATGGACGTTATGTAAGGCAATGAATGAGATTTATTTACTTAAAAAAGATTTAATTGTGTAACTAAATTAGGGCGGTAAACGAGCTTAGCCAAACACAAAAGGAATGTTCGAGCTCGAGCTCAACACTATTTGTGCGTTCGTGATCGAGCTTCGAATTAGTTCATGCTCGAATGATTAAATATTTAATTTTTATTCTATAATATGCAAAATATTCGGTGTATATAATTGTACTCTTTTGATTCGAGCAACTCGACAAGACTATCGAACTACCTTTAATATGTTCGAGCTCGATATATATGAACGGGTTTGAGTTCGGTTAACTCAAACACGAGTTCAAGTTTTGACCGACTTGTACACAAGCCGTTCGAACAACTCAACTCATTTACACTCTATTAATTATTTAAATTGAAATGTAAATTTTTTTTAATTTAATTTACCTCAATTTAAGCTGAAGTTACATTTGTGCAACCCGGAATGGCGCCCACCCCTACGGTTCAGGGATAAAAATTAAAATGGCTGCTGCATGGTCCTCGAACAACCAGTCACTCTTTCCGACTAGAATTAACAAAAAGCAAGCTGTTGATGATCAATTGATGCAAATAACAAGTTCTAGGACACCTTTAAAATCTCAGTTAATGTTTAATTACTTACTTTGATAGAGCTAAATTAGTATACTTCACAAACACATTTACTAATTATATTTTAGTTCAGTTTGTTTAAAATTAATACAGTTCATTGACACATATTAACATGTTAAGTTTAGATTATTTATCAACTATTTCAGTTAGTTTAAATTAACTTAATTTTAGTCCAGTTAATTTAATTTAATTTCACGGTTTAACTGAAATGATTTGAGTTTAATTTAGTTCAGTTAAATAAATTAAATCTCAGTTAAATAAGAATAAATTTAATCAAGTTTATTCCGGACTAACTTAACAAGGCCATTCTAACTAGTAGTAAATTCATGCTAAATTAATGCAGTTGACGTGCATTCTAATTTTTTGTTATGAAATTCTAATCTAAATTTCTTTGTCAAACGATTCTAGTGTGTTCACTAATTTGAAATGAGTTATTTTATAAAGTAGTAAAAATATGAGGCACTTTTTATTTAAATTTTTTATAAACTATAAAAAATGCGCACGTTTAATTAAGGTAAAACAGCACGTTTTTTAATTAAAATAAAAATACACGTAAGCATATAAATACTAGTATCCTGAAAAAATAATTCAGCGCACAAATATTGCACGCGAACGCGATTCATAGACTCGCTCCAAAAATACTGCTGGGTTTTCGAACCTCTGTAAATTCGAACCGAGGCAACGAAAAGATGTCAGTCCACTAGACTGTAGTTAGGGCAATGGGTGTGTGATTTTGGCTAAGAGAGGAGGGAGAGAGTTTTCGTAAATAATTAGGAACTGGTTTAGTAGCTGCGCTGTCTGAAACTGCCGAATTGGCCAGATTCTGGGAATCAGATTTCCTGAATCCCGTGGAGCGTTAATGGTTAGTGGTTAGTGGTTGGTTGTTAGTTGTTAGTCTGAGGGGGAGTATATATATATGTGTAGGGTTTAGGGGAGGGGTACATTTCACCCGTGGATTCGAGGATGGCGACTGCACCGCCAATCAGGTTCGCCGGCGCCTCTCCGTCGACCGGCGTAGGCAACGTGGAAGCCCTCCACAGAGTTCTGGCCGACCTCTGCAGCCGCGGGAGCGCTAAGGTACGCCGTTTTTCCTAATTTCTGTGTTTTTTCTTCTGATTTTTTGATTGTTTGTCGGATTTTTAGTTTGATCGTTTTGTATGTTTTATACGTGCGTTTGCGGCTTAATTTCGATTGTTTTGGGTTTGATTGAACGGCCGTTCTAGTGAATTAGAGGAATTACGGCTAGGTTTTTAGTGTTTTTACAAATTTGAGGTAGGGTTTCATTTGGTCTCGTGATTTGATGTTTTGAATTGGGATTTGCTAGGGTTTTCAATCTAGATGCTTAGAACAACAAAATGGGGTTTTGTGCTAAGAATGGATGTGGGCTGTTGAATTGGTGTAAAAAGATTATCTGTTTGTCTTCATAACCTAACATACGTGCTTGTTTTGTGCTTGTTTACATGTTTCAATAATTCTCTATGGTTTCATTACTTTTCACGCGTGCTTGTCTGGTGATTCCTTGCACCTACTAAATTTTTTGTAGTTTCAGCATCATATGTATGTGTGATGCTTCATTACTTTTTGTGCCTGCAAATTCTTTTTGCTCAAGATCGCATATGATTATGATAATTTTATGTGATGCAAATAGCCAATACTTCAGAGATATTCATTCACTATTTATTTGTTTCGGGCGTTCACCTCTATTGGCACGTTACTTGAACTAATTTAATAAATATGGTTGTTCAAAGGAGAGTCCGATGAGCTGATGAGAGAATTTACATTTCACTCCTTTTCCCCTTCTGATTTTGCTTTCGGATCTAAGGGATTCAAATGTAAAGTCCCAAAGTCGGTTCATTTTCCCGTAATGGTGTTGATTTGGCCACGTCCGCATTATTTAAATTTCGCTAATGTGTACTTTTACTATGTTTGGAAAAGGAATGAATGCGCCGAGTATTTTTTGCTTTTAATAAGGTTTTAAAACATTGACCTGTATATCATTGTGGTCATTAAAAATGATAACAACAAGATTTAATCATAACTAGAAGGTCCTTTGTCTAATATTTACTATCTTATCATTGCTATCTTATCATTGCTATCTTATTTATTGACAGGAGGGGATCCCATTAGCATTAAAAAGGCTTGTCGAGGAAGAAGCTCGGGATCTTAGTGGGGAGGCATTTAATCGCTTTATGGATCATGTATATGAGCGCATTAATAGTCTCTTGGAGAGCAATGAAGTTGCCGACAACTTGGGGGCTTTAAGAGCTATTGATGAATTAATTGATGTGACATTAGGGGAGAATGCTACGAAGGTTCCAAGGTTTTCCAATTACATGCGAATCGTGTTCGAGACTAAGCGCGATCGTGAAGTTCTGATTCTTTCTAGTAAGGTGCTGGGGCATCTAGCTAGGGCTGGTGGGGCAATGACTGCTGATGAAGTTGAGCGCCAGGTTTGCTGGACATTCATTCTGTTTCCTGCAGAATAAATTTGCTTTTTTCACAAATCTGAATTGATTAATCTATGTGTTTGTAACAGATAAAAAATGCGCTGGAGTGGCTTCGTGGTGACAGAATTGAACACCGTCGATTTGCTGCTGTTTTAATATTAAAAGTAAGTTTTTATTGGTTATGACATGTTTATGTGTCCGAGATCTTAAAATTTCATTGACAGAAATTAAGGATGTTGTAAATTGTTGCTGATCTTTGCCTTTAATCAGTATGTTGCTCTACCTACTACTGGGCCGTGACAAGTCATGTAGCTAATCATGCATCTGACTACTTGCCTAATTCTCGTTTCTTATTACAATCTTTTGATTCATGTTATTCAGAAAGTTTAGTTAATTCTTGTACTTGAAGAGGACTTCTCTTACCCAGAAATATCTGTTTTATATCAACTTTAACATATATAGTAGTTTTGATTACTATTTATTGCACATACGGCCTTGTGAGTCTTTAACCTCAATTTCTCTGAATGTAGGAGATGGCAGAGAATGCTTCCACAGTATTTAATGTTCACGTACCAGAATTTGTGGATGCTATATGGGTTGCTCTTCGTGATCAATCAGTTGATGTCCGGGAACGGGCTGTGGAAGCTTTGCGTGCTTGCCTGCGTGTAATTGAAAAGCGCGAGACGAGATGGCGTGTTCAGTGGTAAGTGCAGATGTAATCTTCAGGCCAGATGATTTTTAAAATCCTTTACTGATAGTTGCTGATAGACTTAAATGAGATCCCTTATAACATGATTTGGGAGATGAAATAAGGGTAGTCTTTTAACATGATTTGTTTAAGTTGGAATATTGGTTTTATATGGTTGATCTTAATTACTGCTGTTTTGGGAGGGATATATCAGCTTTGGGCTTTAGAGTTCTACCACAGAACGTGTTAAATGAAGTGGAGAGTTGTGGCTATTGGATCTAAAGATTGGAAAAGTTAAATAGGTACTAGATTTCAATGGTAACTAAGACTTAAATAAAGGAAAGAGACATACACTACATATTTTTCTCAAGATCTAGTAAAATATTGAAAAAGTTCTGTACTTTCAGATGCCAGCTTTTACTGCAAACATATTGAAAGAACTTTCCTAGTACCTGAATCTGTAGGTCCAGTTGAATTGGTAGTTGAAAATTGTGTAATGTAGAGCTTGTTGGACTTAAAGTTGTGCGTTAGATTAGCCTCTGATACTATCAACAATGATATTGAGCTTAATTTTGTACGTGGCAGGTACTATCGCATGTTTGAGGCTACACAAGATGGACTGGGTAGAAATGCTCCCGTTCATAGCATACATGGCTCTCTACTTGCAGTTGGGGAGCTCTTGAGGTTGGTTTTATTGCTTACTCTCTGTGCATTTGAACATCTCATACAGGCAGTTGATGAAAGGGTTAAAGAAATATTTTATGGGATCTCATTTCCCACTGCTACTTTCTTGGTCCTTTTGGAAAAGTGAATATGCATGTTTGCTATATTATTTTCTAATGTGGGTTGAGATTTGGCTGTAATGTAGTTTATTCTGGCTTGAGCATTTTGCCTTGGACTTCATTACATGAAGGTCCATATTGAAATATATCTCCATCCTAAGTGCATTTGCTATTCAGTTTTATTAGTTCACTTTTCAAAAGTGGCGTAGGCTCTGGGCTAAAGATCAACATTTGCAAACAGCATGCATGATCTTTGAGCCCTTGGTTTATAATTTTTCAGAGTAGTCGGCCTCATTTCCGGGTTACAGAATGGTCCACTGTGCATACTGCTGAAGAATTTATTGTGCAATCTCTGTTATTTTGAATGTGCATCTGTTTTGGCACCTAAATTTGTATTAATTGGGTGTTCTGTTCCTCTAGTCTCCTTTTATGGTTTGAACTTCTAATGCTATGTTCATGAATTTGTTGATAATTTTATTTGGTGAGCTTGGTTCTGATAGGCTATTCGACCATGGATCCCTTTATAAGTGCTTGTATTTGGTGACTAAATATTTTGTTCATCCCACTGAACAGGAATACGGGTGAGTTTATGATGTCAAGATATAGAGAAGTAGCTGAGATTGTGCTCAGATACTTGGAGCATCGAGATAGGCTTGTTCGTCTTAGCATCACATCTCTCCTTCCTCGTATAGCCCATTTCTTGCGTGATCGTTTTGTATCAAATTATTTAACGGTATGTGCAACTACTTTCCAGTGCTTTATGCATTTATAGTTTTGAAGAAAAACATCGTTTGTAATTTAAACTACTAGACCTTCAGAGTCTCAATGTTTTTTTTTTGGGTCCAGATATGCATGAATCATATACTTCATGTCCTCAAGATACCCGCAGAGCGTGCTAGTGGGTTTATTGCGTTAGGGGAGATGGCTGGTGCTTTGGATGGGGAGCTCATTGACTATTTGTCGACAATAACGACTCACTTACGTGAAGCGGTATGCTTCTTATCTTGTTTTATGTCTTGTTTAAGAGATCTTAGTTTGTTGATGGTTTTCGAATCTGTATTCCTCCATCTTTTCTCATTTTGCTTGCTCTGATCCTATGTGAACTATGCACTGAATGGTTGCGTTTATGTTTATAGATTGCTCCTCGAAGAGGCAGGCCATTACCCGAGGCCTTAACTTGTCTTGGGAATTTAGCAAAAGCAATGGGCGCTAAGATGGAACCTCATATTCGAGGTCTCTTAGATGCCATGTTCTCTGCCGGTCTTTCTGTTACCTTGATAGAAGCACTTGATCAAATATCTATCAGGTACACAAAAAACAGAAATGAAGATATAATGAATGGGAATAATGAAACTTTTGACTTACATTTTGCATGTTTGATGTTTGCAGCATTCCTTCTTTGTTACCAACTATTCAAGACCGCCTGCTTGAATGTATTTTATCTGTTCTCGCAAGATCCCATCCCACTCAGGCAAGAGCATCTGTAGCTGCGAGTCGAGGGAATATTACAAATGCTACACAACTAGTGGCAGAGCCAAGTGGATCTGCTCTTGTTCAACTCGCTTTGCAAACTCTTGCTCAGTTCAATTTCAAGGTTGTTACTTATCATATTTATGTTTGAGCACTTTAGTGTCTTGTGCTGTTTTTTTTTTTTCTGTTTTTGACGGGTATTAATTCTTAGGGCCATGATCTTCTTGAGTTTGCTCGGGAGTTTGTTGTGATGTATCTGGAAGATGATGATGGAGGGACTAGGAAAGATGCTGCATTGTGTTGTTGTAAGCTGATTGCCAATTCCTTCACTGGCACTCCCACTCAGTTTAGTACTAGTAGAACTAGTCGTGCAAGTGGCAGGCGTCGTCGTCTTGTTGAAGAGGTTTGTTTTTTGATAGTTACTAGTTTTGCTGGTGCATTACTCTCATATTTGGAGTTTCTAAAGCTTAATAGATGGTCATACTGAAGTACCTCTAAATGGTAGGGCTTGGCCTGATGCAATTGCTGTCTATTGTTTCTTGGCAGTGGAAGTTGTCTTTTCGGGAGTTGTCTTTTCTCACAAAGATTAAGTTATAACGATAGTGCGCATATGTGTTTAGTTTTCAAATTTTATGGTGCATTGCGATCCTTTGAAAGTTATAACTCAAATTAAGTTTGCTGTATCATTTTCTTCCTTTACACGAGCTTGTGTTTTCTTGGTCTCACTCTTGTGCTGTGGTTGTCATTATGCAGATTGTGGAAAAGCTACTTATTGCAGCCGTGGCAGATGCTGATGTCACTGTTAGAAACTCTATTTTTGTCTCTTTACATGGAAATAGAGGATTTGACGAATTTTTAGCACAAGCTGATAGCTTGACTGCTATATTTGCTGCTCTAAATGATGAGGTGATTATCATACAGATGAATTAGTTCATAATCCATTAATATTCCAATTTGTTTACACGTTCTCGTTTTTTATTGTTATGGTTGTGAAAGAAGCCTTAAAGTTTGATTGAACAGTTGTAATCCTAGAATCTACATTTCCAGTTTGTTGATAATGTTTTTATCGTCATATTTCTAGTAGTGATAGGAAGGCAGTATATCTATCTTATCCTGAATTTTATACATTTTGATTTAATTCTTACTTCTACTTGATCCATTTTTATGATATTGTCAAATCATTGTCCTTCCTTTTTATTTGCCTCTCACACTTATTAATATTTACTTTTTAGGATTTCAATGTACGTGAACTGGCAATTTCACTTGCTGGAAGATTATCTGAGAAGAATCCTGCATACGTTCTCCCTGCACTCCGTCGCCATCTTATTCAGTTGTTGACATATCTTGAACAAAGGTGCTATTTCAAGTTTATCTACCTTGTTAGCTGCACACTGTATAAGTT
Source organism: Sherardia arvensis (assembly GCA_948330725.1). Taxonomy (NCBI): domain Eukaryota; kingdom Viridiplantae; phylum Streptophyta; class Magnoliopsida; order Gentianales; family Rubiaceae; genus Sherardia; species Sherardia arvensis. The sequence goes on along the minus strand of OX415238.1, from coordinate 3,003,644 downwards.
ATCCAATCTGTGTGGAATTGTTTGTTAGTGAAGATTCTGCTATATAACTTGTAAGGCTCAGTTGACAAAGATGACTTTCAAATTTTTTGGCCTACTATTATGTATGGAATTCAATAATTCCAGGGCTGAAATTGTTGATCTGCTGCTGGAGCAAATTTTCTATTCTTTGTGCAGCATTTTTAACTCTTTATGCAATTTTTGTCAGCAGTGCAGATATTAAATGTAGAGAAGAAAGTGCTAGATTGTTGGGGTGCTTAATTCGTAATTGTGAGCGGTTGATACTCCCATATATTGCCGCTATACACAAGGTTCAGTCTTCATTCCTCTTAATTTGCAATCTATTTCATTTCTTCTTTAGTTATTTCTGACTTTAGTATGTTTCATATTTTGCAGGCTCTTGTAGCTAAACTGTGTGAGGGAACTGGTGCAAACACTAATAATGGAATGATAAGTGGAGTTCTAGTGACTGTTGGGGATCTTGCAAGAGTGGTGAGTTTTTCTCTGTTACTGATAGAGAATTGTTAAAATCAACAGAAAATACGGGGACTATTCTTTTGATTCTAGAACTATACTTTGACATATAGCCGACTGTAACTATGCCTCAGGCCTTTACCCATAGTAGGGGTTAGGTTGGCTATTGTACTATATGCTTTGACTCCTCACTTACAGTATTAGGGGTTTGTTTTTGTACTATGCTCTGACACCTCACATAGTCCAACAACTAACCCCTATATACTACCACAAGTATGTTGAATGCACATCTACTACTTTTCTGCTAATGTAATATTTGGTGGTATTATCTGGACCTGGATATAGCCTACTAGAATGCAATCTCTTGTAGTATTTGAACTCTCTTTATGCTCTTAATCCAGGGTGGCTTTGTGATGAGACAGTATATTTCAGAACTCATGCCTCTTATTGTTGAAGCCTTACTGGATGGAGCTGCAGCTACAAAACGTGAAGTAGCTGTTGCTACTCTCGGTCAGGTGGTACAAAGCACAGGGTATGTATGCCTCCTCCCATTTCTCTTTTTAATCAATAACTTTTTGTGCTCTTAGATGTTACTTGAAAATTTAGAAACATACTTCGTGAAACTTGAATGACTATACTTTGTCCTCTCAATCAGTAATTTTTAAATCTTATCTTAATGAAGGAAAATCCTATTGATTTGTGTTTGCCGCTACCCTGCAAGTTAATGTTTTGCTCCTCTAATATTTACTTATTGAAAATTTTATTTGGCTGCAAACATTCTGGTTTTGACTCTTAGCTTTACACTGCAGCTATGTTGTAGCCCCATACAACGATTACCCACAGTTACTTGGATTACTTCTGAAGTTGCTTAATGGTGAGCTTGCATGGTCAACCAGAAGAGAAGTTTTAAAGGTACCTGCAGGTCACATTACTGCATCTTCATTCTGGTGTTTTAATGCTAAATATTTTCTGGTTATATATCAGGTTCTCGGAATAATGGGGGCTTTGGATCCCCATGCTCATAAGCGCAACCAGTTAAGCTTGGCCGGCTCTCATGGTGAAGTTGGCCGTGCAGCCAATGACCCTGGTCAGCACATACGTTCAATGGATGAATTACCAATGGATCTTTGGCCATCTTTTGCAACATCTGATGATTATTATTCTACTGTAAGTTTTAGAATAGAGGTGTTAATTTCCCTTTTTATATCCTTCTTCTAACAAATCCTCTAACTTTCTCAGGTTGCAATCAATTCCCTTATGCGTATTCTCAGGGATCCTTCTTTGTCCAGCTATCACCAAAAAGTTGTTGGGTCACTAATGTTTATATTCAAGGTCTGACCACACATTCAGTTATTATGTACTTCTCTTCTGTCCACTATATATTTTGCAATTCTTATAGCTAACTGTGCATCTTCTCGTGTGGAAAATAGTCAATGGGTCTTGGCTGTGTCCCTTACTTACCCAAGGTTAGTTCTGTAATTTTGCACTTGATTGATTTCTTTGCTTTACATGTACATGAGCGAAAATTATCTAAATTAATATATGGTTATTTACAACATGAATTTTTAAAAATGATAGTTATGGATCGAAACTTAAAACTTAAAAAAAGAAGAAGAAATGATATATGGATCGAGATTTGATAACCTGCCATTTTATAGTCGAGCCTCATGAGGTAGAACAGCGAATTGTGACGACTGAGGCAAGAGTTAACACATTGGCTGTGATGTTAAAACAGCAACAATATAATGGTGCAAAACTCTTGCACAATTTTCTCCAGATGCTTGAGGAAAACATGTCTTTCCTTAATTAATGGGATCTAAATTGAATTTAGAAGGATATTTAAATTGAAGGAAAGTCTGTAAATTTAGTATGAATGTTGATAGAAAGTTGACTCCCACTGGTTTGAATGATAGGTTTTGCCGGATCTTTTTCATATTGTCCGAACCTGTGAAGATAATTTGAAGGAGTTCATAACCTGGAAACTGGGAACACTGGTCTCAATAGTTCGCCAGGTAATTTTCACCTATGGGATTACTTCTATGCTTATTACCAGCTGTCGAATGTTATACTAATTGCTTGTATGCAGCATGTACGCAAATACCTGCCAGAGTTGCTTTCTCTAATATCAGAGTTGTGGTCATCATTCAGTCTTCCTATTGCTAATCGCCCAGCACATGGATTTCCGGTAAACATGTCTTTGTTTTCTCTACTGTCATGTATTTCTGAGTGGAGGAATGTTGCTCATGGATTGCATAAATTATTATTAGTATAAATAATAAATAATTATTTGCTTTCATTTCATCTCGTGACACTTGGATTGTAGGTTCTTCATTTGGTTGAGCAACTTAGCTTGGCGCTAAATGATGAATTCAGAACATACCTCCCTGTCATTCTTCCCTGCTGTATTCAAGTCCTTAGTGATGCTGAGCGGTGTAATGACTATACATATGTCCTGGATATTCTGCACACAATTGAAGTTTTTGGTGGTTAGTGATCTGGTAGACTTAGGTATTCTTTCTAGCTTATCATGTGAAGCTACATGAACTTGTGCTACAGGTACATTGGATGAGCATATGCACCTTCTATTGCCTGCACTTATTAGATTGTTTAAAGTTGACGCATCAGTTGATGTGAGACGCGCTGCCATCAAGACTCTAGCGAGATTAATCCCTTGCGTGCAGGTATTTGACGTTCTTCCGACTTTCGAGGGTTTTGGTATCTGCTAATTAAAAAAGTATATTGATTTCCTTTCTTGGCATGTAATTTTTGTGACCAGGTCACTGGGCACGTTTCAACTCTTGTTCATCACTTGAAGCTTGTCTTGGATGGGTATGTTACTCGATAACTTGTCCTTTGTCTCATAGGAAATGATTAAAGGCAGTAGATAGTGCAGGTGTATGGTTGACTTGTGGGTAAGTGTTGTTGGCTGCTGAATTCAGGCCGATGAATCATAAAACACCATATGTTTTTGCATGTTATTCAGTTTTTTCTGGGTTCATTGTTGCACCTGAATTTCCTGGTTTTAGAAGACTTCAATTAAGTGCCTTATTTTTCTCATTGGTTACTGGTCATTTTCTCTTTTAATGCAACTGAAATCAGGCCGATGCATCAGAAAATGTTTCTGGGCGCATTATTGCACCTGAATTTCCTGAATTTGAAAGGTTTTAATGAAGTGCCTTATTTTTCATTTCTTTTTTAATGTGATAACATATTTACACTTAATGTAGAAATAATGATGATCTGAGAAAGGATGCAGTTGATGCACTCTGTTGTTTAGCTCATGCTGTCGGGGAATACTTCACCATGTTTATGCTCTCCATTCATAAGCTTATGCTAAAACATCGATTAAGGGTACGTTCTAAATTCTAATAGAATAAAGTGCTCGCATACCCTGAGTACTTACTTATGTACCCCTGAGTTTTGAGAAAGTGCTCGCGACCCTTGACCGATGTTGACTTGTTAATTCATATCATCAAGAATGTCCAAAAAGTACTCCAGTTGAAAAATTGAATGACATGCAAATATTAAACCGGAGTAATTTTGGACATTTTGATGGAATGAATTAAGAAGTCAACTTCAGTCAAGGGGTATACATGCACTTTTTCAAAACTCTGGGTACATGGGTACATAGGTAAATACTTAGGGGTACGCTAGCATTTTACTCATTCTAATAACGTGAATAATTATTCACGAGGTCCCCTTGCTTCAGATTTAGACCATTGATTTCTGAATTGTTTGTGAGTACAGCATAGGGAATTTGAGGAAATTAAAGGTCGACTAGAAAAACGCGAGCCTTTGATAATGGGAGGTGCAGCTGGCCAAAGGCCGACTCGGCGTGTTCCAGTTGATGTTATCAGTGACCCATTGAGTGAATCAGAGAATGACTGTGAAGATGGAGCTGATGCAAATCGCCAGCTTAGAACCCATCAGGTATTCTATTTATAATATTTCTGTATGAGATAAGTAGATGATTATCATATCAATGGGGGTTTAGAGAATTTTCGATTGTGAGCATTGATTGGCTAAATATATATCTGGGTTAGGAAAATAGCCAAGAAAGTGTTGGTTGTCTAAAAAAGCCTTTTCCAATGTCAACATATGTCAAGACCAACATTTACAATGTGCCCTTGGAACGATGCTTATGATTATAGTAACCATACGATCCCTTTATATCTATATTCAGGTGAATGACGGACGATTACGGACTGCTGGTGAGGCCTCTCAGCGCAGTACTAAGGAAGATTGGGCGGAATGGATGAGGCATTTTAGCATTGAGCTTCTTAAGGAGTCTCCCTTTCCCGCACTCAGAACTTGTGCTAGACTGGCACAGCTTCAGGTAATATTTCATTCGATAATCAAAATTTTCTCCACACGCATGTACCATCCTGAGAATTGCTCAAGGTGGAACCCATACACTGGAATTGGCAATCAAAGAACACATTCTTTTGTATCTTTGCAGCCTTTTGTTGGGAGGGAACTTTTTGCAGCTGGTTTTGTTAGTTGCTGGTCACAACTGAATGATACTAGTCAAAGGCAACTGGTGCGAAGTCTGGAAATGGCTTTTTCCTCTCCAAATATTCCTCCAGAGATTCTTGCAACACTTCTGAATTTGGTATTTCCTGTCTGTCGTTTTTTATTTTACTCGTAATCTGCTTGATATAACTTAATCCAAAGTTGAGCTATTTTTGTTGATGAAAGTCAATTATAAACAAATCTTGTGAGGCTTCATATAACATTATATGAAACAGCAGCTTTCTTTTTTCACCCATAGGATGAATCGTTTCCTTTTCAGTATGGTCAGTAAACAAGACAAATTTGTGCATCCAATATCCCCATCCTCTTAATGATATACTATCTAATCAGCTCTCTTTCGATAAGTTTCACACTTCTTTTTTATGGCAAAAGAGATCGTTTTCATCTACCCATGAATTTCTCTGCACTCTCCACTCAATTCCTCTGCACCTCCACTTGCATAAAAAAAGTTCCACATAAGAGTATAGGTAGTATCCACAGAACTGCTTGAAACAAACTTGTTACACTTGTGCAAGCTGTAATGATATGATTATGCTGAATGTTGTTGCTCTTAAGACTATTGGGATTAATATTTGGATGCTTGATCTTGGCAGGCAGAGTTCATGGAACATGATGAGAGACCCCTACCTATTGATATCCGCCTCCTGGGTGCTCTTGCTGAAAAAGTATGTTCTTCTGCTTAAATTCTCTTCAATATCTGATGCTGTATGATGATTTTTACTACCAAATTACTGTAGTGTCGAGCATTTGCCAAGGCTTTACATTACAAAGAGATGGAGTTCGAAGGGGCACGCTCTAATAGAACAGACCCCATTGCTGTGGTTGAAGCACTCATTCATATAAACAATCAGCTACATCAGCATGAGGTGATAGCTCTTTATTGTTCATCATTTGATGTTAACTGTGTTAAAATAGAATTTAAGTCGTGTAATTTGAGGTACCATTTGATTTTTAGGCTGCTGTTGGAATCTTGACTTATGCACAACAAAATCTGGGCGTTAAACTTAAAGAGTCATGGTACACTTCCGTCTCTTCTTATGGCACTTTAATTTCATTTTGGTACTCATGTTATCGTTTCCTCTAATTTTCTTAGGTATGAGAAATTGCAACGGTGGGATGATGCTTTGAAGGCATACACTGCCAAAGCTTCACAGGCATCTAATACGAACTCTGTTTTTGAGGCTACTTTAGGTTTGTATGCTCTTCACCCCTTGCAAATTATGCATATTGTGTTTGTTTGATATGAAATGAGCTCTTACTATCTGTTTTCTGCTACATTTTACATTTCTTCTTTTAAGTATCCTTTTTACCAAGTTGTCATATATCAATTTCCTTATTACATTAAGCCTTGCCTTAATGTATTGGTTGGATTTGTTCTGCATACATCACATTTTCAGCTCTACGTGATTGATATATGTGATGGTTTTGAATTTAGTTATAAAAGGTTGAATCTGATTGTTGCCAGTAATTCTGCCTACTCTAATGACATTTATTCTTCCATAATTCTTCCTGTTATTCAAGGACGGATGCGATGCCTTGCTGCATTAGCTCGATGGGAAGAGCTTAATAATCTCTGCAAGGAATTCTGGACACCTGCTGAGCCTGCTGCCCGGTTGGAGATGGCACCAATGGTTTGTTTTTGTTTATTTATATGTATTTTAAAATCAGCTTAATTAGATGGGTTCTGGGAAGTGAAAAATCAATATATATATATGAATGTTGGTTTGTGGTACAGGCAGCGAATGCTGCATGGAACATGGGTGAGTGGGATCAGATGGCAGAATATGTAAATCGCCTAGATGATGGCGATGAAAGCAAACTTCGTATTTTGGGAAATACTGCCGCCACTGGTGACGGTAGCAGTAATGGAACATTCTACAGAGCTGTTTTATTAGTCCGCCGTGGAAAAGTATTGTTTCGTGTTGTTCCTCTCTACTCATTCTCTTGCCTTGCGGATAATTAGTTTGTGTCTCAGTGTTTGATTGATATCCTGCAGTATGATGAAGCACGTGACTATGTTGAAAGAGCTAGAAGATGTTTGGCTACAGAGCTTGCTGCTTTGGTAAGTTTCACCCCTCACCCCACTCCTCTCTGTTGGAGTCACTGCTTTGATCGGATCCTTGAGTAATGCATGGTTAGATTATTTTTCTTACTACCATATGCTTACCAGCTCACAGCCATTAAAAAGGCTACATGTTCTCAAATTTTCTGCGGACGAATGCATTAAGGTCTTGCTGTCCTCACTCTCTGCTGCATACTTAGGAATTTTTACCCAATAAGACGTGTTCTTACAGCCAACCAAGGTTTCTTTGGTAGAGTAACTTGCGTTGTGTACACTATTATTAGTTTCAAGTAGAGATCAAACTGTGTGCTAAGAGAACTACATGGTGGCCTCTCCAAAGTATTACCTGAGCTGCTGTTGTGTTTATTCAATTTAAATCTATGAGGCTGGGGGTTGTGATTGCTTTTGTTGTCATTGTTGATAGTGCTTAAATATACTAGCTTAGGAGCATCTCGTGATAACACATTTCATCATTTCATACCTTGGATTTGTCTTTTTCTTTGTGTCCAGGTTCTTGAGAGCTATGACCGTGCTTATAGTAATTTGGTCCGTGTTCAGCAGCTATCAGAGTTGGAAGAAGTATGATTTTGTTCGGTTTAAGATTTGTCTGCACTCTTATTGCTTGTGCTGACTTTGGTTTTCCATCCCCATAACTACTATTTGTTGCATCAACATAGGTGATCGAATACTGTACTCTTCCCGTGGGAAATTCTGTTGCTGAGGGGCGAAAGTCCCTCATTCGCAATATGTGGAATGAGAGGATAAAGGGCACAAAGCGTAATGTTGAGGTATATTACCTTATAAACTGAGAATGTAAGAACAATTGGTTTATTTTTTTCTCCTTCTCACGTGTTCTCTCTTGGTAGAGATTATTGGGGAGGGGTGGCAAGGGTGAGGGTTAATGATATGATGTAATTTCAGGATAAGGTTTAGTTTTGGTCTAAAATTTAAAATATGCTTTGTGTATTCCGTTGTGTAAATTTTGGCAAAATGATGATTTGAAAGGATAATACTTCATTATTCCCTCTTCCGGTGATCGCTTTTTAACTTGCAGTGTTGTGGTCAATCTATTTCTATATGTTTTCGCTCTTTAATATGTCCATCTTCTATTGTTCGAATGCTGAGTTTGGTGACCTTCAGGTTTGGCAAGCCTTGCTGGCTGTCAGAGCTCTTGTGCTACCTCCTACCGAGGATTGCGAGACATGGGTAAAGTTTGCTTCTCTCTGCCGTAAGAGTGGCAGAATAAGTCAAGCAAAATCTACTTTAAACAAACTTTTGCAGGTTGGTAATGTCTACTTTTTGGAAATGACGTCTTTCTTTCTTCATATTTTGTTCTGAGAAACTTGGTCTCTGGTTCCTGTAGTTTGATCCTGAAACAACTCCTGACATTGCACGTGTGCATGGACCTCCTCAAGTGGTTTTAGCTTACTTAAAATACCAATGGTCACTTGGTGAAGATCATAAACGCCGAGAAGCCTTTGCAAGACTGCAGGCAAGTGAAGTTTGGGAATTGAACTTGTCGTGCTCATCTATAAAAATATCTTATATTTTTTGGTAATTGTGGCATCAATGTAGGATTTGGGAGCAGAGCTTACACAAATGCCCAATTTTCATCCTGCCATTCAAACTAGCTCAATTAGTAACTCCAATGTGCCACTCCTTGCACGTGTATATTTGACACTTGGAAGCTGGCAGTGGGCACTTTCTCCTGGCTTGGATGATGATTCTACTATACAAGGTGTTAGCTTGCTCTCTTTCTCCCTCTGGACATCTCATATGTCCCTAAAGATTCAACTTAATTTTCCAAATTATTAAACATAATTTAATAGATCCATTACGATGAACGCCTATGGCTGTGGTCTAATTAGGCTATCTTTTCTGGCTGCCCCTATTCAACACTAATATTGGTTTGTGATTAATTCAGAAATTTTGATTACTTGGACCATTAGCTGTGCAGTAGCTCTATGTTTATCCTTTTGGGGTTTATAACTCTTCCTTTCAGAAATTCTGATTTCTTTGTGGGTTTATAATATCTCCAGTGTTTGTTTTTCTGATTGGCTAAGTTAAGAACCAACAATGGTTTCTAATTCACGTGTCAAGGTGTAAAGAGTACCTGAGGTCTGGCCTTTCTTCACCTGTCTAAGTTGCCCTGTTTAGTCATCTATATGCCTATTCTAACAAGGCGCTCTTTTTGGAAGAGTTTAAACTGCTACTATCTCTGGCATGTCTATGTTTATACAGTATTCTTCCCTCCAATATTTTGTCCTCAATTGGAAAAGAAAGGATCAGCGAGGAAAGGGGGAAAAAGAGGTTTTACTGTTGGAGCTGTGAATGGAAGAAATAACTATCTGTGAAAAAATGGCACTGCTATGAGTATTGTTATCTGTAGCTGTCAATACTTACGTTATTTATAGACCTATTTATATACTGATAAATTGAAATAAATTCTGATGTCTAGAAATCCTGGATGCATTTCGAAATGCTACTCATTTTGCTACAAATTGGGCAAAGGCATGGCATACATGGGCACTCTACAATACAGCAGTGATGTCCCATTTTACTCTAAAAGGCTCTCCTGGCACAGCTTCCCAGTATGTTGTTGCCGCAGTGAATGGATATTTTCACTCCATAGCTTGTGGAGCACATGCTAAAGGAGTGGATGATAGTCTACAGGTAATATTCATTGTCATAACTTCATAGCATAAGCATTCCTGTGATAATGTACTCATGCCAGCTGGATGTCAGTTTTTCGTGGTTTAGTTGTTATGGCCTTTTCAAACCAGGCTTTTGATATTGCTATTTGCAAAAATGTTTTGTGGACATGTTACTGGATCTTAAGATCTCTTTGCTTATTATAAGCAGATACTGGAGTTATGCTTCCTGTCCCCTCGACCTGTAGATGTCTTTTGTAGATATTGTGTAGAATACTATTTTACCATCTCTATGTACTTTGAGGCTCTAAGCTCTTTATGCTGTCTAGTTCCTAGATGTAAAGTGTAGCCTCTGAATGAAGTTATGTTTATCTGTCTCACTTTCTTGAATGCTTCCAGGATATTCTGCGACTCCTCACTTTGTGGTTCAACCATGGAGCAACTTCAAATGTTCAAACGGCTTTGCAGATTGGATTTACACATGTTAATATCAACACTTGGTTGGTTGTGTTGCCCCAGATAATTGCCAGGATACATTCTAATAACCATGCTGTCCGTGAACTGATACAATCCCTGTTAGTACGTATTGGGCAGACCCATCCTCAGGTTTGTACTAAGTATTACTTTCTGTTACTCCCGTATACAAAATATTGGAATCATACTCATGCATGCTGATTTCAATTGGTTGCTATGCCCTTCTTGACAAACTGTGGTAGTGCGATGTGATAGTCTATTGATTGCTTATGTTTCCCTACTGAGGAAAATTCACACATCTATATAACATATGCAGGCTCTGATGTATCCCCTTCTTGTTGCGTGCAAATCAATTAGCATTTTACGTAGAGCTGCTGCTGAAGAAGTTGTAGAGAAAGTTCGGCAGCACAGTGGTGCATTGGTGGACCAGGTGAGAGTTATGACCACTTTTTTATTCTCCTTTTGCTGCTTCTTTATGGCTCTGACTGTTATGATTTCTTTGAAGGCACAACTCGTCTCAAAAGAGTTGATTAGGGTAGCAATACTTTGGCAAGAAATGTGGCACGAAGGACTTGAAGAGGCTAGTCGTTTGTACTTTGGTGAACATAACATTGAGGGGATGTTAAAGGTGTTGGAACCATTGCATGACATGCTCGAGGAAGGGGCAGCAAGAAATGACACCACTGCAAAAGAAAAAGCTTTTATTCAGGTGATGTATTGCAGGGGACTCTAGATCAGATGGTCCCTTTGTAAAACTATATTTAGGAGGACATTCTTGCTCTTTCCCCTGGACTAAGATGGGTGTTCCATTGGTTTGCAGGCATACCATCATGAACTCCAGGAGGCTTATGAATGTTGCAGGAAGTATAAGAGAACTGGAAAAGATGCTGAACTTACCCAGGTACCAGCTGATTTATACTGATTACTTGAGAGATTTCTATTTATACTGTATTTATGTGTGTAAAATAAAACTCAAGTTCAATTGGTTATGGAATGGTGTTTTCTTCCTTACTTCATTACTCCTGGTTCCAACCATCCATATAATTGTTTTTGCACTGATTTAAGCAATATTTATTTTTGTTTCAATAAACTTATTCTCAGTGAAGATACATATCTCAAAACGTCTCGTTTGGTTGTATTTTATAATGTTATTATAATCAAGCCAGGGTGTTGAATGGATGACCTTTACTGTAAATAAATTCAACTTTTAACCCATTCCTTACATGTCAGGCTTGGGATCTATATTATCATGTATTTCGGAGAATAGACAAACAACTAGGGTCTCTCACAACCTTGGATTTGCAGGTAAGTACTGACATGTTAAATGCTACACAATTTCTAATATTTTGCCTTCTAGTACTGAATCCATGTTCATTTGGAAACCCAGTCTGTTTCTCCTGAATTATTGGAATGCCGAAATCTAGAGCTAGCTGTTCCTGGAACCTATCGAGCAGGTAAACTTTGTTTAGCACTTTGATATTTTATAGAAATATCATCTTGTTTTTTTTCTTTATCTACGCTATGTCCTCACACCATTCTACTACCTCAGATTTCCCAGTGGTCACCATAGGATCATTTGTTGATCAGCTTGTTGTCATTACATCCAAACAACGACCTCGCAAGTTGACTATACACGGCAGTGATGGTGAAGTTTATGCTTTTCTACTAAAGGGACATGAAGATTTACGCCAAGATGAACGTGTCATGCAGGTTATAAATTGCTTGAAATATTTGTGCTTTCTGTTATTGATTTCTTGGATTCTTATGAGTGTGACTTCACTGTTCTTTCGGTTACTTGCAAATTCTAAACTTTGCATGTTTGCCAGCTCTTCGGTTTGGTGAATACACTCCTGGAAAATTCTAGAAAGACTGCTGAGAAAGATCTTTCCATTCAACGATATTCAGTCATCCCTTTATCCCCAAATAGTGGGTTGATCGGTTGGGTTCCAAATTGTGACACTTTGCACCATCTTATTCGAGAGTATAGAGATGTTCGCAAGGTTTGTGCACGTTACATGCATCTATACCCCTCTCCCTCCAAAGTTATATACTATATATTTACTCTTTCTTTTAACTTTGTAGATGACTCTAAACCATGAGCACAAACTGATGCTTAGTTTTGCCCCGGACTATGAGCATCTGCCTCTTATGTCTAAAGTGGAAGTGTTTGACTATGCTTTAGAGAACACTGATGGAAATGATCTATCGAGAGTAAGTAAACCCCCCCCCCCCCCCCCCCCTCTCTCTCTCTCTCTCTCCAGATATAATATAATAATTATATATATATATATATATAGTATTTTAACTAAGTGCACTCTATTTGTACAGATATTGTGGTTGAAAAGTCGCACATCTGAGATTTGGCTAGATCGAAGGACTAATTACACAAGAAGTTTAGCTGTGATGAGCATGGTGCGTGTTCTGACTTTAAGAAACTCTTGTTCTGGGCATGCTGATAATGCATTTGAACATGTTTTCACTTTTGTTTTTTTATCTAATGAAGACAGATGGTTAATGTTTACTTTTCTATTTCAGGTCGGTTATCTTCTTGGCCTAGGTGACCGGCATCCCAGTAATCTTATGCTGGATCGGTTCAGGTGTGTTGATGCTTACATTAACTCATTGTAAGTTTTGATCTAGATTTTTTACTTTTTTGTGATGCATCTTGTATGTCAGTGGGAAGATTCTACACATTGATTTTGGAGATTGCTTTGAAGCTTCAATGAATAGAGAGAAATTCCCTGAAAAGGTTGGTTACCTGCCTTGCTCTTTACTCTGAGTTAAAAAGTTGCATTGGCTCTTACAAAAAGCTTTGATATAGGTTCCTTTCCGCCTGACAAGAATGCTTGTTAAAGCAATGGAAGTTAGTGGTATTGAGGGCAACTTTCGGTCAACTTGTGAAAATGTCATGCAAGTTCTCCGAACTAATAAAGATAGTGTTATGGCAATGATGGAGGTAACTGAATCTTATTTTTGCCAATGGTCTATTTTCCTCCTCTTAACCGTGATGCCGTTTGTTTGGCCTTGATCTTGATTGTAATGGAAGCTTGAATTCATACTCCACAGTGTTTTTCCCTCCTGTACTTTATTGGGAGAAATATGATTAATTTTGGAATCTAAAATTTCTCTGCTTTCCCAGGCCTTTGTTCACGATCCACTCATAAACTGGCGTCTATTCAATTTCAATGAGGTCCCTCAAATGTCAGCTCTGACAATTCCTCAACAGCCTCAACTACTCCCTGCTGGCGTAAACAGTGAAGAAGTTACCCCCAACAGGGAGCTCCTACAACCTCAACGAGGTGTTCGTGAGAGAGAAACCCTTCAGGTGCTTTCACTGATCAATCAGAAATGTTTACAGAGTGTTAAAGCAGTGTATTTGTGCTCAGTAAATGGATTTGTTTTCTGCAGGCCGTTAGTCAACTGGGAGATGCAAACGAGGTTTTGAACGAGAGGGCCGTTGTGGTTATGGCTCGAATGAGTCACAAGCTCACTGGGCGTGATTTCGCCCCCGGTTCTTCTCAAGTACCAAACGGTTATGCCCAAACAGACCTCGACTGCACTCCTCCATTTTCCGGTGGAACTCGTGAACCTGAACATGGCTTGTCGGTAAAGCTGCAGGTGCAGAAGCTTATTCTACAGGCGACATCACATGAAAATTTGTGCCAGAATTATGTTGGGTATGGCCTCAAAATCCACATCCACATTGAATCTACAAAGTGTTCATTCCATATCGTCTGACTTGAGTCTGTGTTTGACCATTTTTCAGGTGGTGTCCTTTCTGGTAGACAAAGGGTGATCGCTGGTGATATATACAGTTATGTAAATAGATAGCAACTCATGAAAAAAGATAGCAACTCATCTGTATTTCATGTACTGCAGTATATAAACTGTAATAAGGCGGTCATGGCTGGAGTTCAAGACATTCATGCATATTTAGCCTACACCCATCATTCCCGGATGTTGTATGTACTTGTGGTCTGAAAGCTTGTACTTATATCTTGTACTCAAAAGTTTTTCTTCTAAAAGGATGCCTTTCAAAGTATTGATACTACATACCATTGTGTTTAAATGCAAGTTTTTCTGATCAAGAATATTTTAGACCTTAACTAGTAATCCCCCCAACAAATTCAGCTAATGTCTAAAATAAAAGTTGCTAAGGTAGTGCCGTGCAGAAATATGGTGCAGGTATTGTTTTTCCCAAAAAGTCTTGAAATTTTCTGTGGTGTTCAATAGATCGAATTTAGATATGAACATTTCACGAATGATTTATATTGGTCAGTATCTCAGTTTGAGTGCTATTCCGTTGCTCAGTCTAGGTGTACTAACAGATTTCAGGTGGTAAAATATACAATCTGAAATAACAAATGGTAAGTGAAATATTCACATTACAAATATACAATGTGATTCCCTGCTAGCAAAAATGTTAGGCAAATGAAAGCGCAGTTATGCCTCGCATTCTTCTGGACATGAGTAATTTCCCCCCAACAAGTGGTAGAGTTTTTCAGAGAAGCACAGCCCCTAAAGTTCAACTTCTATGCAAGTACCTTTGTGTATTTCTTTTCCTCGAGGGCAAGAAGAAAATTTATGAATATCTGCTCATATCCAGGCATTTTCCCATATCCTGCAGTAAGTAAAAATGCTCGTTTAGAGATGAGCATTTACAAGCAATGATTAATTTTAAATATTCAGGACACGTTGATTACCAGGGAAGTAGTTGATGTCGATTACATAGTAAAGGTTTTCTGATCCATATTCTCGAATTATATCTATATTGAATAGCTGGAGACCCTGTAAGATCACAGAATCAGAAATAATTCTCGATTTGCTACGTCAATTCTGCAGAAATGAAAGAACTAAAATGTGCACATACCAGTCGTGTGCGAAGCTCTCTTGCAAGCATCTCCAACAACGGTGTAGGAGGTAGTTCTGGAGAATGAAGTAATGCGAAGTTAGTCAAGAAAAAAAGAAGAAGAAAGGGCAATACTTACAAATCAAAACATACCAATCAAGATAACACAAAGCAAGCAGTATTTATCCGGTCTAGTGTTTCTTATCAGCTAAAGAGAGCCTAAAAGCAGGGATGAGAGGCAACTTCTGTCTATTTGCTCCAAGGAGTCAGCTAAGCAAAGATACCAGACAGCAGCTGCCTTATTTCATAGGTCTCAGAATGAGCAGGTTAGGAAAATAAATTTGTTCAATGGGTGAGAATAAATCAGGATTCATCTTCAAGCAATTTTCAATAAACATGAATGCTAAGCCACCAAATTCCACTATGCCTTTTTTAACTTCTTAAACCGTCGTGTGTAAATTTCATTACGTAATGGAGTTGTCTTCTAAATCATGTAAGCAACTCACCAGCAACAGAGGGGTCTAAATCAGCCCCATCTGTCGAAGCTGAAGCCCCCGAAACCCTTGGAAAAGGAAATACCCCAGCAATTTTTGTGAGCTCGCGTTTACAAACATCAGGTAGTGAAAAACGCCTGACCACTGTTATGGAGTCTCCAACAATATACACTTTAAAGAGAACACCACCTTCATTTAATTCAGGAAGTTGTGAAAGAGAAGTTAGATGCAAATACATAAGGACAATAAGTAAAGGTTACACACTTGAGAAGTGACTTACCATGGTTGACAAATTCTTGCAATACTAAAGGAGGCTCAAGTTTAGCAAGGGAAAGTTTGTCATATGCAAGATACATTTCATGCGATTTTGCACTTCCATCAACTACCAATGGTTTGGCAACTGAAATAAGAAAAGTTTCCATCAAGTTTGAGGGAGTAAGATTTTTTTATTAAAATAAGAGAGACAAGACACCTCTCTGAGAAGAAAAACTCTTACACGAACCCAACTAACACAAGGAAGGAATAAAACAGAACAGTCATTACCAAGTGGAAGTCTAAGACCAGCTTTTGTAACTTCATCTGGAATGGACAATGGATCTTCTGTGAAAACCAACTGTCTTGGAACGGAGATGGTACCTTTTAAGATTTATAGCCAAGCAGTCAAAACTTTAGAGAACTGGAAATACCCAAATGCTTCACGATTGATAGCTAAACGGAAAGTTAAGATCAGGAAGTGAAGGGAAGTACCATAACAGTCAGGCAACTTAAGATCAGCAACATCCTCAAGCATAGACTGACGATTGCTTACATGTTTTATAGCATCAGGAGGATCAAGGACAGTGACATTTGGATTATTTTGCCTGTAATCCTTTAGGATGAAAACAAGCAAGATATAACAATTAGGAAATATGGTGAGACTTGCTTCGATGATGTAAAGAGCCTTCAGAATAATGGGGCAGAGGTTGAGTCAATAATCTGAAAAGGTTTAAACAGCTATATCTTAAACCTCAAAATGCTAACTAGCTTACTCATCTATCTGAAAGAGTGTCAAACCGAAGTAGCACAGACCATGAAACACAAGTCCCGTACTTAAAAATCTCCAAATAAAATGAAAAGCATTTGATGCAAGATTTCATGCATAAAATTAACTTTGTAACCAGTTCAGCAGTTTACTGTATGGCTAAAAGAGATTTTATTATTAAAAAAGTCAATCGTTTGATTTTCAGGTATCTGGTCGCTTGTCACTACTTCTTAGAAAAATAAGCAATTCAGAAACTAGCATAACAAGAAGCCTAAGCTGATACACAAACCATAGTACCACTCCACTTTGGCCACATTAGAAAGACTGCGAAGTATACAGGACACTATAGATTTAAAAAAAATCACACAGAAGCTATTACAAAGAATAATTATTCAAAATTTACATGCAGTCAGGGATACGGACCTCAATTATCTGGCACCAATCCTTTCCCGCCAACTACATATAAGAAAGAAAAAATACATGAGACACATCAACCAAACAAAGAAACAACCCTGCCTACAGATATTTTCACAATACATGTTTCGTTCCCCTAAGTTTTAATTTCAATTATTAAGGAACGCAACAATCAGCATGCTATTACACCATATAGAATAATATTCCAAGTACTATATGATTTTCAAATTCTGGATACAAGTTTGTAACTGAACATTTACTAAAACCACTTCACCAATGAGGTGGGGTAATTTTCTTAAGACGATAAATTAGGAATAAAGACACAAATTGAAACAAACACTTTTCACCATGACTATGAGTCTGTATAACCTGGTCATAATTACATAGATTCCAATATGAATAAGGGAAGAGGTGCACCTAAAGATGCAAATTAGCCATAAAAGTTTGCAGCAAGTAACTTTGCACTGACCTTGTGCAGAATAATGTCAAAAGGACCTTGTTCTGTCAATGGCTGCTTCGCATCGATAGCAGAAAATATTATTCCTTCATTACTGCAACAAGAGAAGTAGCAGGTTTAAAGCTTAGAGTTCCGGCATCATATCAACTTTGAGAAAACTCGGCAAAAATGAATATGGAATTGCCTATGCTTCAAAACTCAAAATACTTTCACAAAACAAGTACCAGGAGCTAGAAGAGGTTTACAGGGAAGATATACTGAGACATATCACATATCATTAACTTATGAATGCAACAAGGCACTAAGATGAACAAATGAAAAGTCCATATCATTTGAATGTACTGAGTACTAAAATTTGACAAAACTGATGGCAAGTTCAGGTCAATACGCAAGAACATTCAATCAAGATTTTCAAAAAATTTAAACACAGCCTGCACATGTGCAAGAGAAGGATTAGATCGAGGTACACAGTACAAAGGAAAATTAAACGGGAGGACAAGGGTGGAAATATTAATACTACTAATAAGACAGTGGGGACGGGCTTTGAATTAATAGCCTCTTGATAGCTAGGCATAAAACATAGCATATTGACTAAGGCAGCTGTACTAACTCATTGAGTATCACATTCAATCATAACAGCATATTATCAGGAATATTCCCCCCCAAACCAAACAATTACAGATAATATTCCTGATTCCTTTATTCCTCTAATTTTCGCGTCCAACCGTCATCACACTCCACTGTTTAACCACAAAACTATTCTTCTAGTAGAAGTTTATCATCACGGTGATATCACGGCACAAAAAACAATAGTAAATAACTGAATCTCATACCGTCAACCTAACAATGTTTCAAAAACTGAATACAGAACAGTTTTCTAATCATATATACACGGAAAGGATAATCACAGCCTAAGCACACGAGAGCAATACAATATTCACAGAAATGGCAGAAATGCATTTGAACTGGAAAATCACAAATAAATAAATGAAAGCGAGAAATATAACAGCAATCAGTGTTGACATACCGAGCTAATTCGAGAAGCTTCGGCTGCAGGAAGCTCTGGCGCTTCTTAGACGTCAGCGCGTAGCCGACGACGAGCCTCGCAGGCGTCGGCGGCGGAGAATTGACCAAGCTCTGGCTGGCGCCTTCGCCGTCGCCTTCCTCATCATCACCGGCGAATGCAGTTGAAATCTCTCCCTTAAACTTCATCGATGAAGACGGCACTCACAGCAGCAAACAAGCAGAATCTCCGGCGAGATTTCAGAAGGAGAAGAAAAGCTCCGATGAAATTAAATCTCTGGAGCAGCGTGGTTGGAATGACTTTTGAGATGAAAAATCTGAGAGCGGCGAAGCATAATATTTGTGTGCAGTGATTAATCGGATTAATGGCGACTTAATTGAAAAGCGAAGGAATGGCGGAAAAAGAAAGGATTGAAAGTGGTCGCATATAAAAAGAGTGTGAGAGTTTTGGGATTAGAAAGAAAGATACACTTGCTTAGTGAGAAACTGTAAATAATGACGACAATATACAAAGAAATTGCGAAAATGACACTTTTGTCTTTTAATTGCTTATTTTTTTCCCATAATATTTTTCATTTAATATACCTACATTTTTCTTTTTCTTTTTTTTTCTTTTTTAATCCCCCAATTACACTACCCCCACCGCATATTATATTATGGTTATAACTCTCTAAAGACTTGTCATATTTTTCTTAAAACTTTTTTGAGTTCTTTCAATTTTCAAAATGAAACAGCTTATTTTGATATTTAGTAGCTATTGAAGGTTTATTTTATACCGTTTTGATTTTTACTGAATTGAATTGAACTGAATTGAAATATATAAATGAACCAAAATAAAGTGAATGTAGAGAAAAAAATAACTATAAATGCAGTTCGATATTTTACTCGTATAATTCAAATTACAGTATGACTTTACGAAATCATCCTAAATACAAACAAGGGCTAGCAAAGTATAGAAGATAAGGGTGTTTCTGTACGATGTTCGTTCGGTATTTTGTTCTTTTAATTCAAAAAACGGTATGCATTTATAAAAATATCCTTATTTATTATGTTCATTGAGAAATTTAACAATGTTTAAGGTACAGTCGAGTTATTTTTGATATTCTGAACCATTCTAAGTAAATAATATCGGACTATATATAGCACTTCAGAAAAAATAACTCCAATCTCCCGTTTCTTTGAAACAACTACTTTAGTACCTTGTAACTATATATCTCATATAAATCATGAGTTAATTAGTTTATACATATCCAGCGGAAATCTGGGTTATTACCAAGCACTTGAAAAGGGAATGGCGATAACATGGTAATGCACCGATCTTCTAGGTCATAACCGTATATGGTGCATAACTCCCCTTCATCACCTTCCAGGTCTACGTAATAAATACAGTTCCCTTTAACTCCATTTCCGGCTACTACCGGAGCACAGAACCCTCTGCGAGCATCGATGAAAATGGCATGATCACCTCCAACAGTCTACTTCTTCCCAGCACTTGTTTTCCATGTCTGCTCGGAAGATCTGAAAGTCAACGGTGATATTTTCTGACAATCGCTTCTACCATCCTCTACGCAACCTATACTTCCAATCCCAAACCATGAATCCCATTCCAAAAGGGGCACTTATTGCACAAAACTATGGATGGTTGTTAATATCGCTAGGAGGTTATTCCTTCTTCTTCAATCCATCCACCAACCAAAGAATAAGTCTTCGTTATTTTCCAGTATTTCCAGTTGAAACTCTAACCTTTTCTAGTCCACCAACATCCAAAGACTGTGAAATAGCCACATTCCGGTATAATTATATCACAAATGATGGTGAACTAGCTATTGTTGTTAAGATCATAAAACAAGGAGAGTTTCATAAAGAATACACAATCAAAACCTTTGATGAGTTCTTGTGCCACTGTACAACTATTTTCTACAAAGAGGAATACTATTGCATGGGAAAAAGAGGAAATATGGTCATTTACAATTCAAAGACAGATGAGCATCATATAATGAGTTCTCCCAAAAATTTATGGGAGCATTTCTCAGCATCTGATTGTTCTCATTTTATGTTTGAAGGCGAAGGAGATATGTGGGCTATCTTTATTGCACGAAGGGGAAAAGAAGTGTGTGTTTTAAAACTAAACCGCACAGATATGATGTGGGAGAAAGTGCATGATTTGGAGGATAGAATGATCTTCGTAGGCCATAAAATGTCCTTTATGCAGAGGACTAAGTTTAGAGAAACCGGCAACAAAATTTATTTTCCAAGATTTCAAGGTAAATGTTGCATCTTTTACTGTCTGACCACCAAGAGGTACTTCACTCACGAGGGATCAAATATTTCTTATGAGAACTTCCTTGAATCTAAAGAGGAGGTCCGATGTACTTGGATTAAAATGAATACTAATCCATCACCTCCTAAAACGTGATTATATAGTTAGGATTCAACAATAAAAATAATAGGTTAGATGTCATGGACTGGGCTTTTTAAAACCAATAAAAACAGCCTACACCGTCGTAGCTGAATCTGCACACTTTTTTGTCAATTTTTTAGAGCATGTTTGAACATTGATAACTTTATTTACATATATTAACAACGTCTAAAAATTCAACACTTCAAAAATAAAGTGCATTGTGTATCCAACAATATCTTACATGATAATAGTAGTACTAATGTACTTATTGAAATTTATGGTCAAACTTGGTCCGAAATATCTGTAAAAAAAATACATATTCAACTGGGACGGAGGGAGTATGTGTCTTGGCAAACAACCAAGGTTAAAAGGGCAAGCGACATATGCTTCCACACCTGTAATTCAAGCCGTTAAATCAATTGGCCGCTGCCCGCTTGCCCATTCCTTTTGATTTCTCATATTTCATTAACTTTGTAACTGATAAATAGATTGAAACTCTCTGATCTTACTATGGAAGTCATAGAAATATTTAAGTGTTCTCTAAAATTCTCTCAACCCAGTTATTCATATTCTCTCATATTCTTCATCCTCTTTCTTTTTTTTTGAAATAGCAATAGCAAGTTATCTGGTCTCGAAACAAATAGACCTACCTAGAGTACTAGTAGAAATCATCCTCATCAAAATCATCCTTCACCCTTAGACTTGGACTCAGTCCTAGCTCGTCCAACTCCTTAACCCTAAATGAGCGTCGAGCTCTCTCTCTCATCTCATTTTTCATCTCATTCAGGATGTCTTCCCCAGCTTCCGCCAAGTCTGCTAACTGAGAAATGTAATCATCATTTTCCTCTATCATATCTTACAATTCGCTTTTCAGTTGTGCAGAAGAAGTTTCAATACCTCTCACAGTGTGAAAATGATACTTTTCACACATCTCAACACTTAGGCGTTCAATGGCTTCAGAGAAAACTAAACTTGACTGGATGGGTTCTTCAACATCAAAAACAACGTTGGGCATGAACTCATATATGGTTTTAATGATCACATCCGCATCCTTGTAGAGGGCTTGAATCATAGGTGGGTAATGCAGAACACCATACTTCATCTTGCAGGCAACCAAAGAGTTTCTTCTCAATTAAAACCTTCTTGGTAGTCATCTGCTCCAGCAATCCTTCATGTTCAGAACTTCAGACAAAAGATTTCGGCCCTCCTCCGCTAATTCCTCATAGCGATTCAAATTAGAAGAAGAAGACGCCATATGGAATTCGAACCCTGCTGCAGAGGTGGCTGGCAAGAGGGTTTAAGGGAGTTGGAGATCCTGGAGGCGGATCTCTTCATCCTCTTTCATTATTATGCAAATTATTTTGTTTTCTCATTTATCATGGTAATAGATATACATGTTGAAACTCTTTGAAAATAGTATGAAAGTCATATCAATATTCAAATTTTCTCCAAAATTCACGTTCTTCATATTCTCTCTCATGTTTTTCATCATCTTTCATTGTTAATCTTCAAATCTCTTGATCATCAACCATAATTTCTATATGGTATCAAGAACATCGATCTTTAGAATCCTCTTATCCGCTGCATTCTAATTGATGGATCATCCACGAACTCTTCATATTCCATTTCTCATTCTCGGATCTACTCATTTTGTTAGATCATTCATAAAATTGTTTATTACCCTTCTACTCATTTGATAAAACGGTCATAAACCCATATCATTCATAAACCCATAAAACCCTCAATGGAGTCTCTTCAAGGAACCACTATGGTACCATCTTCCTCTGCTCCTAAGGAGGACACATCACTCTTGCTGCTCTCATGGATCCAACTCCAAAACAAAGGTATAACCTTCGTTTGACTAAATGAATTCAACTACTATCATGGTCACTTTGGCTCTTGGATGTCGTTCTAAACTTATCTTTATTGATGAGGGTAATGGTATGCCTTTGAAATCATCCCCGGAATACAAGTCTTGGTTGTCTCGGGATCAGTTAATTATGTCTTGGTTATTGAATTCCATGGACCATAACTGTCAGAGATTTTCAGTTATTCCAGTGTCTGCTCTTAATTTGTGGAAACGTGTTAAGGATATGTATGGTGATCTCAACATTCTCGTGTCTTCCAACATAAGACAGAACTCAATGTTATACAACAAGGAAGCTCTTCCTTTCTTGAAGTACTTGGTCAGCTTAAATGCACCACATGGGTGGTGGAAACAATTGCGCGATCCATCTCATTGTAATGTGCTTGGAAGTGGTGGTGCACGGCGTCGACAACAGTGGAGAGGAACACCACTCATATAATGACGGAGCTGGGGATGATGTTTTTCTCGAGGGTGACCATCTACTTCGTGCGATAGTGATTCAAATTCAAATCACCGGCAATAGTGGAAAAGAAAATGATGATGATTAAGTTCAATGTTTTTCTGTAAAAAATAGAATAGTAAATTATTGAAACCTTTAAAATTTATCATTTTTAACAGATTCGGTCAGGGATCATGAATCATATATTTTAAATATTAAAATAAAATAAACTTGGAATATTTTTCCAAAATCATAAAATATTTATTTTGAACATTTGAGAGCCATACGAATCCCTTTATTCAAAGTTTCTATGTTGAAGTTTTCAAAAAGAAAAAAACAAGTTTCTATGTTGAAACAACATGCCCTCTTAATAGGGTCCATATGTATATATAAAAACTTGAACATAACATCGGCAATCACCAAGGGAACAAAATTTAGAAGTAAAGGAAGCATATGCAATTGTCAAAAACCATACCCAAAATTGCATTCAATTGTTTTATTTATGTTTTGCCCAAAATTACATGTTACATTCTAAGTAACTGTTTTCACCTGAATAGATTGAAAGAATTTTTGGGCAGAGGATGATGGGATAATATCTGATATAGTCAGAATGATATCCCCCTCCTTTACAAGCCCCTTTGCTTTTATAAGCTGTGTAGTTTTCTCTGTATTGACCTCCATGTCATCGCAAAGATCGACAAGGAGAGGAGTCACTCCCCACTGCAAATTCAGTGCCATTCGCGTGGCGGCATCACTTGTAAACGCGAATATTGGAGGGTTTGGACGGTTTCTGGAGAGCAGTGTTGCCATTTGTCCATGTCTCGTGTATACAAATATCGCATCTATCCCTAGATTATTGGCTAAACAAATAACAAAACAAGTTAAAAGGAATGGTTTTTGACAATGCTATACAAATGTACTAAGAAAATATGGTTAAAAACTTACCCATTTCAGCAGCAGAATTGCAGATTTGCTCAGCGACATGGTCTGAGAGAGATGACCTGAGTTTCGAGTTGTTTAGGAGAGCCTGCATGTTTTCCTCGCGGCTCCATGATTCCATTCTGCAACTCGTCGTCCTCAGCACAAAAAGAGCCTTGTGTCCATGCGAGCCGATTGCAGACTCACCAGAAAGCATCAAAGCATCAGCATACTGCCTCACCGCTTCAGAAACATCAGCCACCTTTGTGCAAAACATATATACATTACATTGTGAGTAAGCTCAAACTCATCATCAGTTAGTAACAAATAATGAATACCTCGGCTCGTGTTGGGGTGGGAAACTCGATCATCGACTCCAGCAGCTGAGAAGCCACGATGACGGGCTTGTTCAGCTGCCGACAAGCCTCAATGATCTTCTGCTGCACTGATGGGATCTGCTCAAGAGGGATTTCAACTCCGAGGTCTCCTCTAGCTATCATGATCCCATCTGACGCCTCGATGATATCTTCCAGGTTTTGGAGTGCTTCCACGCACTCAATCTTCGCTAAAACTTTAGGCGAACTGCAATTTAAACATTAGAAGATTGCTTATGAATCCAACAAAAGAAGTTGAAATCATCACTAAATTGCTTATGAAGATTGCTTATGATTTAATTTAAACATTAAATCATCTCACTTGGAAGATTTGGTTGAGAGGTGATCCTTGAGATGCCTAATGGCTTCACCATTTTTCACAAATGATATGGCTATGAAATCTACTCCTTCAGAAATCCCAAACTCTATGTCTGACCAATCCTGCAAATAATTGACTTCAACATTCAGAACAAAATGCTAACATAAAAGTTAATCTGTTTATAAACTAATTATTTATTTTCAAAAAAGAAAATGATGTTACCTTGGTGGATAAAGTGGGGAGGTCATAATTTCTAGGCACAAGCCTCCCATCTCTCCAAAAGCTGAGTTTAGCAGAGGGGAGCATTAGGCCAGAATCAGTGCATTTACATCTCAAATCACTTCCAATCTTTTCTATAACCTCAAAACTAGCCATTCCTCCATCAATAACAACTTCATCCCCTGCTTTAATCCCTGAAAAATACCATAATACACAAATAAATATACAAAACATCACAAATATATCTTGCAAATGTAACCGATTTCTCGCATACCTTCTGAAAATCCTTCATGGCTAGCTTTAACAGTCAGCGGCCGATAACCCTCAAACTCCTCAGTAGTAAAGTGCCACACTGATCCCTCCTATACAATTCAAACATTCATCAAGAAACCAGAAACCAACCTTAATTTCTCCAAAAAAATTTCAAAAAAAAGAAACAGATTTTCTTCATACCTCAGCTTTGACAGAGGAGGGTGATCCATGATCAACAACATTAATCTGGCTGCCCTGCGTGTCGATCATCACCGCCAAACAGAACCCCTTTTCATTCATCTTCCTGATCTTCCTGATCACATCCAGGTGCCATTCCCTTGTGTTGTGGCACAGGTTGAGCCTGGCCACATTCATGCCTTCCCTGGCCAGCTTCTCCAGCTCATCCATGGAGGAGCAGGATGGGCCTATGGTGCACACCAGCTTGGTCTTCCTCAGGCCCATAAACCCGCTGCTCCTCAGCTCCCCTTCGGAGACCAAGTCAAACCCTAGCCCATCTTCTCCGACAAAGCCCTGCAAATTATCCACCTTTCTGGTGGTCCCCACCTCCACCTGCGCAACAGCTTTTATCACCATCATTTTCTGTTGCTGTCCGGGCCTGGCCAGATTCCATGAACAAGATCTCCGGTGACCGACGACCGGAGAAGCCGGTTTTCTCAGCGTAATCAGTTTGCTGGGCGTGAAAGAAGCGACCGCCATTGTTGCTCTGTGTTTTTTTCTGTGGATTTGGAGATTGCAGGATCAAAAGGTTGATGAGAGCATCGGAAAACAGCTGGAAAAGGTTGGTATGCCCGTCAAGAAATCAACGTTAAATTGGAAATGATATTATAATTAAGGTTGGAATTGGACAAGGATTATGGGGTTTTGAATATTATTTATGGAAGGACCTGTGTGTTTTGTGTACAAGTGAGTATGAGACCAAACTCGTGTTGCTTGCTTGTGCCGAGGGTTTATTAAGCTGTGGAGTTAGGAACGGTGAAGGGCGGCTCGTGAGTGAGGGTTTATTAAAAGAATTAAACGGTCAGCTACATTTTTCTGCTCAAGGTCCCACCGACTTGTTATACTACCAACTGGCAATTTGTTCAACGAATTTGAACCAACCTGAAATTTTCTCAACCGTTATTTTTTGTTGAATGAACGGAATGAAACTGAAAAATACTGAATTAAACTAAAATGTATTCAGATAGATGTTAGATAAATTATAGAGAACATACACTAAATAATCTTTTTATGTAACATTCGTTGGATAACTTTCTAGCCAGATTAAAGGTGTACATACAACATTTTGATCATCTATAACTTTCACCATAGTTGTCGGAATTTTGTGCATGAGATCAGATCATCTACCAGAAAATTTAGAAAAAAATGATACTCTCTCTGTCATACTAAAAGCACAGCAGAGAGAGAAAATGAAAGTTGAAGTTTGAACTGTGAGGTGTATGATGGAGATCGAATTTAAGAAGAAAGTGTGTGAAATGAATGGGTGAAAATTAAGTAGATGTAAAAGAAAAATGTGCACGTTCGAATGGGACGGAGGGAGCATGTGTATCTATACATTAAGAAAAGTATAATACTAATCAGAGGCGGATTCATTCACAGGTTGGCGTCTGCCTTCAAATTCGCCGGATTACTGTAACACCACCGTCAGTCTACACTACCGTCTACCCTAATATAATTTCCAATCCGCCTCAAATGCTAACTACTGTACAATATGTTAACAGGACCATATGCTCTTGCCAAACCTGTAGACAAGTAACGAATCGAAAACCCAAAATCATGATTTTGTCTTGAGGGAAACGGACCTGCTTGTTGCCTGCGTTCGGCATGCGTTGAATACACTCTGCACTGGGCAACTTTGTCATGTATCCACAACGACAACGTTCCAAAAAGGAACAACATATCACATGAACTCAAAATTTTAAAATATCTTCATAGTTACATTTAAAAAAAATTATATTCCATTGCGCACTTACTTACATGTGTTATTTACCGTTTTAATTTTACAGTCAACTCTAGTAATTTTATTACGGCCTACATATTCCTTCTAATTTTGTTTAATTGACGTTTTATTACTAGTTTAAGTTATTTTCATTCACCGACCTTATTTTTTACTTTATCAATTTAACCTCGTTCAAGCAATAATTTCTTTTTAAAAGTTCAACCAATAATCAAAACTACACATTTATGAATTTATTTTTCAGTCATTACCAGATATCCTGATCGTTATTCTACTAAAACTACAAAAGTATTACAAGTTTGTGGCTGTTATCGAGGTGCTGTCACCCATGATTATTCTTTTACTGAAAAGTACTATTTATGACATATTTAATCATCAATAATTTTGGTTACATACATTAATTAAATTTAAAAATTTAATATTTAAAAAATACATGTAAAAAACCTTCTAAAAAAATATGTCAAAAAATGATATTGTTATTTATTTCCTGCAGTAACTCCCGTTACGTTAGAATATGATGGTCGTAATTTAATAACCGTGGTTGTCCCTTGGATATTGTAAAAAGCCAGTCTCTGAAGATTATTTACAGCCAAAAAGAATCTCGTAGTAAAAAAAACTAGCCAATGAAACAGATTCTTTATTTCCTTTCCTGGCAAAAACACAGCCACGTAGCAACCCCGCGCAAAGTAGCAGCACCAAACCACCTAATCCTAAAGTGCGCCCCCATCAACCCCGCCGTCTTCGTCACCACTTGCCCAGTCTTCCCTCCTTCTCTCCTTTCTCTGCAGCTCGCGAAATTATGTAAGGTAGCAGAAGTCACAGTCGAGTAAAACACCACGCATCAGAAGAATCCTTTCCTTAAATAACTTCCCAAATCAATTATATTACTGTAGAGTTTCTATTTCTGGTAGGGAATTCATGGCGGCGTCTCTCCACGTGCCTTTCAAATCCAGTATTACTCCGTTCCTGAGCCCGCAGTCGCAGTTTTCTGCTCCAAGATGGAGTTTTTTCAGCTCTGAGCTCAGATCAAGAAGGTTTAGGATTTCTTGCCGCAGCTCTAAGGAATCCCAGAAGCCAAGCAACGGTAGTTTATTCCATCTGCCTTTTTGTTGGAGTAATTTTGTGTTTTTATGGAGTTTTTGTTGTTTTTAGATATGGTTAACTCTGTAGTATGTATGATGGCTAGCTGTTTTAAAAATCATTTCTTGAAAATGGTGGAATTTGGTGTTTGCTTAAGCCTTCTGTTGTGTTTGAAGCTCTCTACATTATAAGGACATGATATGAATGATGGGAATTTGTGTTGTTTGAAGCTATATGTGTTAACTCTGTATCATGTATGATGGTTTACTGTTTTTAAAAACATTACTTGAAAATGGTGGAGTTTGGTGTCTGTTTGAGCTTTTTTGCTGTGTTTGAAGCTCTTGGATGATTAGGACATGATTTGAATAATAATGGGATTATGTGTTGGTGTTTTCAGGGGATGAGCCTCCTGAATCGTTGTTTATGAAGGAGTTGAAGAAGCGGGGAATGAATCCCAATTCTACTTCGTTGCTCGAGGAGAGCAAGAGCAAGAAAAGTGGCAATGTGGGAGAAGAAACAAAGTACAGGGAGGAGGATGGAGGATTCTCTAAAAGAAACACAGTTTCCACGGATGATGCTGAGATGAAGTTGAAGAACCAGCTGGAGGAATCTAGAGCACTTAACAGTGAAGGCCTTGAGGTTTGTTTGGCCTGATTTCATCTTGTTCTGATGAAGCTTTTTGTCGATATCTTGTTATTGAATTTGTGCGCGGAGAAATGAGGCATTAGCACTATCTTTAATATGTTAAACCTTACAGGGTCTGATCCCACGGGGGAGGCTTTTGATTACCCTTGGAGGAACGTTCTTTCTCGCATTTTGGCCATTGATCCTTGTTACCGTTGCCTTCTTTTCAGGCCTTTACCTGGTGAGTTTCACTATATCTCTATCTGTACTTCAACTTAAGGTTATCATTCTTGAACTGTTCTAAGACATCATAATGTCAAGGGGATGGTGGTACATAGGCTTCATTAGTACTCTCGGACTGTAGTTGAATGTTTACATTATTATGTGTCAACATTTCTTAGGATTTAAGTTCTCGTAGTATGAACTATTGCAGTTTACATTTCAAAGCAAAATGGATTAGAATAAAGAACCAGTAAACGGAGTGAAAATAGGACCTCTTGACCTAATATTCGCTTTTCATTTCTGCTTTCATAATGCTGTTTAGCGAGTACAGCGTAAATACACTTCATCAGATTACTCGCTGTTTAGTGATGTTTTGATGAATGCAGTACTTTGGATCGAGTTTCATCCATGATGGTACAGACTCGCACATGTCTCTACCTAATTACATAGATCCATATCAGCTTCTCGAGCAGGAGAGGATATCAGAAACAGCACCTTCACCATACTGAAGAACGATACGGGTGGCCCTGTGCAGATCAGCCTTTGATTGCACATAAATAGGCTTTTCTGCTGTTTATTCCCTTTAACCTTAGCTATATTCTTCCCTTGTATAAATGTTAAAACTAAAGAAGAAGATGCTCCTTGTTATAAACTATTTATGAAATCTGCAGTTCCGCTTTAGTATAAATCAAGGTGTTTGTAGTCTCTGTTCAGTTTCTTTGTTACTCCTCTGTCCCGACCAAATCATTTTACTTTCAATATTTCTTAATTTGGTAAAAAATAGAGTAAATTGTCCATTTTACTCGTGATGAATCTCTACAAATTAATTGACCAACATATTTATGGGGTGAAAATTATCTCTTGCCATTCTTTTATTCATGTGTCCTACTATTATATCATTTTTCTTAAGAATTAAGTCTCGTTCCTGCCGACCCTTTAATTGAGACGGAGGGAGTGTATACCAAGTCTCTTTATCTCCATTTTAAAATGTAATCATCCTCTAACTAATAATCTTGTAACATGAAAAATATAAGATGGTCAAGCCTTGTAAGTTGTAACTGATCATTATAATAATATTAAATTTTAATTTACTAATTTACAATTCCCCAAGTAAATAATTATAAATGGTCAAACCGATCTTTTAAAATATAGATTATGTCATCAACTCATCATATTACATCAATTACAATTTAAAAAAGTTTAGTGCATACTCAAATTCATCTTTTTTGACATTCAAATGCATGATATAATCAAAATTCATCTGAACTGAAAGCTTTTGATCAGTGGAAAAATCAAACAAAAGTTGAAACAGAAATTGCATTACTTGGAAATTGTCTGCTCTTACTTCACTAGTACATAGGGAGAATACTGAACTTGGAAACTACTTACAAACAAAGAAACCTTCTGGTTATCAAGATTCAACTTATGCTAAACCTCAAAAGCACCATTCATCATCAAACATCACAAACTAGGGCACCAATGTTCATAGCTGGATGGACTTTTCCGACATCGATCTTCCTCAGGACTCGGATTGGAAGGGCTTCAAGGTGGCCAGATTCTGAATCAGGCCTCTAACCGACGCAGCAGCAGCCATGAGCGAGATTAAGAAGCAGACACAGCTCAATAGCCTCAGCCAAATCCAAGAGCAAGAAAACCTGCGAACCTTGGTTCGTGCTAGGTACATTTCAACTGGAAAAAACACGGTGAGAGGCCAGAAAGCAATGGCTCCAAGCAAGCCGACAATGTCGTTGAAGTTGGGGAAGATCATGGCTACCATTGTGGTGAGCACCACAAACGCAGTTCTCCAAACCAGCCTGAAGGAACTCAGACCAAATTCCCCGCCGGTGAAAGGCAAGGAAATGAACATTTCCGTCTGGATAAACTTGTTTTCCGGCCATTTCTTCTTGCACCATTCTTCCACAAATGCGTATATAGGTTGAGCAAATACCTGGTACGCCCCGACAAGATGGACTGCAATGCAAACATTAGCGAAATCAACGAGCCAGAATGGCTCGAAGAAGCCAAACCCTGTCAGGAGATTTCCAGGCGCATCATTCCCGAATGCAGAATATCCCAAAACACCACAGAGAATGTAGAAGAAGGAGGTGATAGATATTGAAACCGACGTGGCTTGTTTCATCACTTTATTCTCCGGAGGACTGGATTTCAGTGTATCCTGCAATTACATCAAGTTAACAGTTTCAGAATTTAGACGAATAAATACACATAAGCACAAATTACACTCGACTTCAGAATCTTTGAAATAGACAAATATCTACACTATGGTTTTTCTTGCCTGAATGTCAATAAGCACCATTGAGAAGCCATAAGCAAATGCAATATTCCCAAGTGCTGAGAAACATCGCCACATTTTGTCTAAACTCGAAACGCCATCTCCAATAGGAACTCCTACCAAACCTGTGTCGGGATGAGATCCTCCTGCATAAACCAGCATTTTGTTTAGTACAAGGTAATCAGAACATCGATGTATATGTGAAACAAAAACCACGCTCCAATTACCGATGATCAGCGCAATGGAGAGGCCGAGGCCGATGAAAGAGTAAGCAAAGGACATGATTGCAGCAATGACAGACAGGCCGGAAATCTCATTGAAGTTGGGGATCTGGCTGAGCAGAACTTGGGTTAACCCGAAGAGCATGATGAAGGGATTGTTTGAGGTGTGACAACCTTCTCGGATATGGAGCTTGTGAAAGCAGTTGGATCTCTTCACAGCCCTGAAACAAAAACAAGAATCAAACCTTAATCCCTACAAATGTAACCATCAGCTTATGACAGACTATATATATATTCAGGTTTGAACTTACACCATGCTAATTGATGCAGTGATTGTATATCCAATGGTGGATCCAACCAGTTGAGTATACTGAATTATTCCACAAAACTTGACTTTTCCTCCTCCTGGAATCCCAAACAGACAAATTAGGTTTTATTTACATGAAATCCGACGCTCAGACTTAAATTACTGTTATTTGGTGAGAATCTAAGGCGAACCAATCCTAAATTTTTTTAGCTACTAAAATAAATTTCTGGTTCTGCCGTAACACTGAATATTCAAATTTAAACGCCTAAATTAACAACTTTAATCCGTGTTAATGGATGAATCTCCTCTGCATGTGGAGATAAAATAAGATAAAAAATTATAAGAACCTGTTTTAAATTGTAATTTTCTCTCTTGGTTAAACTATATTATTTCTTATAAATAAATAAATAGATTGGGTGAAATGATATGTCACCTAAGTTAGCCCGGACGACGTCCATGTAAGTGTGGTTCCGGTGGCCGGTGACGGGATCCGGCGTACGATAACAGTCGGCGAGGAGAAGCGAGGCAAACCAGGTGATGACAGAGAAAGAAAACAGAGCAACGGGTCCAGCAATCCACCCCAACTGCGCCGCCGCCCACGCCAGAGACAGCACGCCGGAGCCAATCACCGCCGTGATGATATGTGCAATCGCCGTCGTCAGAGTACCTTACAAAATTCAAAGAAATATTGTTTTATTACACCAAACAACAGATTCAAAACCAAAAAAAAGGTTTTTTACGAGTTTTACCCGTTCGTTTGGGACGACCATCTTCATCAAACTTGGAAGCATCGCAGCCTGATTCCATAGCTAAACTCATTTCTCACTCAGGCTGTGTTTTTTTTGTTTTATTGGTTTTTTTGTTTGAATGAAAAATGAAGAATATCGGGGAAGAATCTAGGCGAGGAGGTTGAGGGGAAGGAGTGATTAAATACAAATGAATAAAAAGAGCTGGTTTGGCGGTATTTAATGAGTTTGGCTTATTTTTGCAGTTTTTTAGTATTTCAAAAAGACAAATAATTGACTGAATATTATTGATAGTAAAACTATTTGATTGTGTTTTGTAACCTGAAATTTCCCCTTTTTTAATTATAACCTTTCTGGTTTACGTTTTGTACTTGACTTGCAGGGTTTGAATTTTTTTTTGTCAAAATCTATTTAATGAAGACGATTCATTTCATATTGGTTTACTTCTTTGTTATTCAGATTGACTAATATTTGAATATTTTTCTTTTGCTCGGATTCTCGGAAGCGGTTATAAATAGCTCCTAAATATGGTTGGTGCGTGAATCTTTTACTTCTACTCCGTATTAATTTGAATATTTATCTGACCACCTCGAAATTATTTATACTCGAGATACTTTATTATTTATTTTGATTCTGATTTCCTTTAATTCGTAAGAGTAAATTTATTTTATTTTATTATTATTGATAAAAATTATAACATTTTTTTCTAAATAAATAAATAATATGTTACTTTTTTTAATTTTTACTTTGGCTTACCTCTCTGCCTCTGACTTGTGACAGAATAGACAATAAATGTTACATTTCCAATACTTGACTCCGGACTTACGAGGTCTCGAATTGTGGTTCGGTTGACTGACTGACAGCGTATTCTGCGCTATGTCTCCCGCGCTCCTCTCTGTTATTAAATTAAGTTAGCGTTCAACTAGTGACACTCTCTGCATCGGCTAGTCTCACGTTGCTCTACCATCCATTGAATTATGTTAGCGTTCAACAACTACCATCAATTGATTAAATGTTAGCATTTTTAAACCTCATTTTATCAATTTGTATCCGTTAACGTGAATCTGCTGATAATGTCAATACATTTTTCAGTTTTCTAAACGCATGTTAATCTGAACCGGCGAGGCAATCAATTTCTCAATTTTCTAAACAAATTAAAATAAAAGTGAAGGATTTGTAGTTAGGTGCATGGGAGGCATTCAACTTCATCAACTTCCATATCTAAGGTGAGTGACGTTCAATTACTTGAGCAATCGTTGTTAAGAAAAGGTGGAATTAGAATTTTGTTTGGTTCACACACTAGTCAAGCCATATCATCGTGACCAAAATTTGGAGGTTGGATATGTATGCACACTCCATCCCACAATATCATCATTTTTAGGTAGTACATCAGTAATAATATTAAATTTTTATATAATATTAAATTTTCACCTATCAATAGTATGTTATATACATAACATGTTTTTGTAAATCATTTTTTGCTAAAATAAATTGAGTTATACTGAATTAAATTTGATTTTTTTTACATGTACTGAACTGAAAAATATAAATAAAATTAAAGTAGGTTAACCATGGACACAAAACATTTCATCTTGTGATATACTTTAACGGCATTTCAAAATGAGAAAAACATTTATCCGGATGATCCTGATATAGGCCTTATCAGGCACCAATAAGATAATGACACGTGTACAATTGTAATGTTTTAATTGGTTAAGATATTTTTAGTAAAGTTCTAAAACCCTAATTTAGAATGGCTAAACCCGTCTGGGTAATGATTGAACACGTGGCCCAATCATAAATCAGTTAAAGATGACGTGTCGTTATTAAATTGGTGCCTGATATTGCCAATATCAGGATGATCCTGATATATATAAAACTGTTTCAAAATATATATATACTTGACTCTAAGGTTTAATTGTTTTTGGCTGTACCTCATAATGTTAAGTAAACTGTGAAATTAATTGATGTGAAAAATACAATAAGAATATTGTTATTTATGATGAAAGTCATCAATTCTTATTCATACCGAAAATAAAACTTTGAAGATCATATATATAGAGCAATTTTCACTAACATAAGGCAGAATTGCAATTCCACAAATAGCTTCAGAAAAACTTACATTTGTGTGAAAGACTTGAACAAACTTGATCATACTTACATAACCTAGAGGAACATAATCTCAAAGAAAGTTACAACAGTTGTTCAGGACTGGGACTGGAAAGGCTTGATTGTGTGCATACTCTTAATAAGGCCTCTAATCGACGCGGCGCCGGCAACAAGTGTGATGAGCAGGCAAACAAAGCTCAAAAGTCTCAGCCAAATCCAGCCAGGAGAATACTTGCGAACCTTGGCTTGAACTAGGTACATTTCGACCGGGAAGTAGACTGTCAGAGGCCAGAAAGAAGCAGCACCGAGCAACCCGACAACGTCGTTGAAGTTGGGAAAGATCATGGCTATCACTGTAGTGACAACCACATATGATGTCCTCCAAATCAACCTGAAGGGACTCAAGCCGTAAGCTCCACCTCCAAAAGGCAAATTGATGAACAATTCTGATGTTAGAAACTTGTTTTCTGGCCATTTGTTCTTGCATCTTTCTTCCACAAACTCGTATATAGGTTGAGAAAACACCTGAAATTTTAAAATGGTTACTATCCAAGAGGCCTATATAGATATAAACGACAATGAGAAACCAAATGTGGCATGTTATATACCTGATAGGCTCCAACAAGATGCACAACAATGCATACATTGGCGAAACTAACCAGCCAAAACGGCTCGTAGAAACCAAAGCCGGTCAAGAGGTTCCCAGGAGCATTGTTACCGAATGCAGCATATCCCAAGACTCCACATAGAATGTAAAAGAAAGAGGTGATGGAAATAGAAACTGATGTGGCCTGTTTCATCACTTTGTTCTCTGGTGGATTAGGTTTCAGTGTATCCTAAACCATGTAATTGAGTATTAGCAACATGAATTACACAATCAAAAACACAACTACATCAAGGATTCTCTCGAGTTCTTACCTGAATATTTACAAGGACAGTTGAGAAAGCGTAAGCAAATGCAATGTTTCCAAGGGCTGAGAATGAGTTCCACATCTTGTCCAAGCTAGACAAGTTCGGTCCAACAGGCACTCCTGTTAGGCTTGTCTGTGGACGAGCTCCGCCTTCAAAACCGACAACAAAAATCAGGCATGAAGTCACATTTTGTTTCCAATCAGGCGAAATACACATATGAATCGGAAAAAGGGTTCCACATTACCTGCTAGCAGAGCGATGGAGAGGCCAAGGCCGATGAACGAGTAGGCAAATGACATGATTGCAGCAATGATGGAGAGAAACGAAAGCTCGTTGAAGTTAGGAATTTGGCTGAGCAGAACCTGAGACAATCCGAATATGATTATGAACGGATTGTTTGAGGTGTGACAACCAACTCGTGTATGATTATAATGGAAGCAGTTCGATCTCTTCACAGCCCTAAACAACAAGAACAAATCTCAGTTAACATTCATACAAACTATCAAGAATATTATACAAAAACAATTCTGATTGAAAATGAAATAGAGTTTATATTGTACTTACACCATGCTTATAGATGCAGTGATTGTGTATCCGATGGTAATGCCCACCAACTGTGCATACTGAGCTATCCCACACAGCTTGAACTGCCATCCTCCTGAAATCACATAAAACTTAATTTATATCCAATATATTCTATTTTTAATTTATAATAGTTATCAAAAACACATTAAAATAGTGTGCAAAGTGCAAACTACTACGAGAAAATCTTCTGAAAGTCCAACTTTCCTGACTTTCCATAAGAGTCTTTATACGTTTTAACTTATAAAGTGTACCTTTTAATTTGAACTGTAAAATTTGTTATTTGAATTTTATTAATGTTTTAATGTAAATTCATGAATTTTTGCATTAAAACATATTTTACTATATGTTCACTTTGATACTATCAATGTTTTAACACAAAATAGTATCACTTGACCTTAAATATATAGTGGTAGTTCCATAACACTTAGGAAAGTCAGACTTTCTAGAGACTTTGCAAACTACTATATAAATATTCAAATGTTCAAATAATCAGTTACAAGCATTTTTTATTTGAAAAAATTAATAAACTTGATTTTATTTAAAGCTTGCTAAATATTGAAATAAAATTAAAATTCAAAATTTAATCATCAAACAAAAGTGTTATGGTTCAATTTCAAAGATCTACATTCTAGAGGGAATGTTCTCTCCCACAACTAAACCGATCTAAATAAAAAACAACCTAACTAAATCAATCTGAATTCAAAAAAACGGGATAACAATCCCCAAGTAAACAATACAACAGATATAATCTTGAAATCCCAGAAAACAAATATTAAAAATGGTATTTAACATTACCTAGAATAGCTCTCACAACTCCCATGTATGTGTAGTTCCGGCTGCCGTCGACAGGATCCGGTGACCGGTAACAGTCGGCGAGAAGGATGGAGGCGAACCAGGTGATAACAGAGAACGCAAAGAGAGCGATGGAGCCGGCAATCCACCCCAGCTGCGCCGCCGCCCACGCCAGAGACAGCACGCCGGAGCCAATCACCGCCGTGATGATATGCGCAGACGCCGTCATCAATGTCCCTGCATAAATCGAACAAAAAAACCACCATGCAAACAGACAAACATTCAGAACAATTCTCTTTCAATACAAAGAGTAAAAACTGTAAAAATCACCAGAATGCATCATTACCAGTTCGCTTAGGACGACCATCATCGTCAAATTTCGTCAGATCATAGCCTGCTTCCATGGATACTGCTTACTGTGTGTTTACTGTGTGTGGAAGTCTGGAGAAGAAGAGAGGGAGATATCTAGGAGGTTTAGGGGGAGGTGCTGGTTTTATGAATACTGTTGAATTGTAAATGTAGATGAGAATATTTATAATAAAAAAATTAATGCTCTTAATGTAGATTCCATGAGTAGGTGCTAGGTTTGTGGGGTATTTTTTGGAAAGCAAATATTTTACCACAATCATTAATTTGATTAGTGTAAGTTTTTCAAGGGTAATTATCTGTATTTTTTTTTAGATAAAAATATTTTTAATTTGTATAGATAAGATATTTGATTTGATTTTTACCATAATTTAGTCATGTTAGTGTTTTACTCAAAGTGATAGGGTTAATCTTATAGTTTGATCTAAAAAAGTTAATTGATCCATTTTATTTCCTTTTTTATAATGCTAGTTTTGCTAAGAAAATACCAGCAAAGATAAATAACCAAATTAAAATTAAAGATTCACACCTTTTTTCTTTTTTTGGAAGGAAAAGATTCATAGCCTTGTTGAATAATATCCCTCTCAGCTTTTTGAAAGTGGATAAGGATATACGTTACTAATGATGAGATTAATAATCTTCCATTTATGTTTTACCATTCAAACAAAATTTCCAAGTAAGTGCGTGAAAGTTACCAAATTAAAATTCATAAGGATATTTATTACAAATTAACTTTTGACCATAAATATATCAAAAATGCTATATAAATTTAATTAAGGAATTTTCATTGTTTTCGATATCTCTACTTCTAGAAGCTCTAGTCATTGTACCTGATTAACTATAGAAAATGTAAAGGTCAACTGTTTTTATATTCATTTGTATCAAAGTTGTATATATATATATATATGTGTGTCTAGTTTTTTATATTAATTTTAAACACTTTTAAATAATATATTAAGGATGCATAATTTATTGTCGTAGTGTAAGCTCATTTTTCCAAGTTATTCCAAAGTGCTGAATTGATTTGATTAAAGTGAAGTAAAAATTAATTAACACATTTTGAATAAACTCACCGTTATATATTAGCGCATTCGGCGAAGAACACGTGTGTAATATGGATTTATGATAAGATAATAGTCTAATTTTTTATATTTTGAATTCAAATTAGTAATTAGACTCATTTTTTAATATAAAACAAGTAATTCATTATCATAATCCTACCTTATCACAAGAATTACCGTGTAACAAAACATATGGCAAGAAATTTCAAATTTTGTTTTTACTACATACAAATGATGCGAAAAACATAGTGAATGCTAACAAATATAACGTTAAAAAATAATCTTATTTTCGTTCACCTCTACCTCTACCTCAAAATTACAAACTACAAAATATTAATTTTATTTTGAAGAACCAAATCAAAATGATATAATTACAAAGATTATACCATAGCAATTATTTCAATTACATCAAGTCATCCCAATTCTTAAGAAGTCAATATTCATTTTAATTCATTTTTTACAAAGCCAACTCAAAGACCCTTAAACAATCCTCAAATATATATTATTTCAGTTTAATATATATTAGAATCATTCTGATATAGGTAATATCAGGCACCAATTAAATAGCGACACATCATCTTTAACTAATTTATAATTGGGTCACGTATTCAATCATTACCCAGACGGGTTTATACTTTCTATGTTAGGGTTTTAGAAATTTACTAAAAATATTTTAACCAATTAAAACATTACAATTGTACACATATCATTATTTTATTGGTGTCTGATAAGAGTTATATCAGGATCATCCCGATTAATGTTATTCTCATAATATTTTTGTTTCACACTTATAAATTGCAAACAAATGAAACAAAATCTTTGTTAAGTCACACTTACAAAATACTAAATCTAAATTCAGACTCTCAAATTTTCTCAAACCAAACACACTCGCTAAATTTCGAGGTTTGTAAATCACTATGCCATTTAGGACCCGTTCATTACCGCTTATTTTTTCAGAAATGAACTGAAAAATATTGTACCAATCTGAACTGAACAAAAAGATACTGAGTTGAACTAAAATAGAAATTGATTTATTGAATATAGTAATAATAAACTTACTTATATCAAATTATACTTCATATAAATTGAAGTGATTTGAAAAATATTAAATTGAACTGCACTAAACTGTAATATAACAAACTGAATTGGAAAATGTTCAGATAAACAGTAATGACCAAATTATATATAAAATGCAAATTATTATTTTCATTGTCCCATAAACGATGAGTTGATGGGATCAACATTAATAATTATACATCATTCTCTTTTGTTTCTCAAAGGATTAATTTGATAGACACATCAAGTTATGATACAGAGTTGAAGGGCTTCAAGGTGGGGAGATTATGAATGAGTCCATGCACAGATCCAATAGCAGAAAGAACTGAGATGCCTAAACATGTAGCACTCAAAACCTGCATCCAAATCCATGTGAACGAGAACCTCGGAATCTTGGCCTGAGCAATGTACATCTCCACCGGAAAATATATGGTCAACGGCCAAAACGCCACCGATCCGACCAGCCCGACGATGTCGTTGAAGTTAGGGAAAGCCATGGCCACAAGCATTGTTATCACAACGTAGCCAGTCCTCCACACCAGTCTAAGGAGATTGAAACTGAACATCCCAATACAAGGTAGATTGAACAAGTATTCCTTTGTCACAAATGTACTTTCCGGCCATTTTTTCTTGCACCAGTCCTCCACAAATCCATAAGTTGGCTGACTAAGTACCTAGATACATAAATAATTTCCATCAAACAACATGACAGATAATATCTGAACTGAACGGAACTGAACTGTACGCATGCTTTACCTGAAATGCTCCGACCAGGTGAAGCATGATGCAGATGTTGGCAATGTCAATGAGCCAGAATGGCTCGAAGAAGCCGAATCCGGTCAAGATGTTTCCGGGAGCCTTGTTCCCAAATGCAGCATATCCCATGATTCCAGATAGCAAGTAAAATATAGATGTGATTGATATTCCAATGAAAGTGGCTCTCTTCATCACTTTATTCTCCGGGGGGCTGGATTTTAGAGTATCCTGTACCAAAATCAACACCAAATATGCCACCACATTACAAACCGAATATTTGACAGGAGTTTGATAAACTGTCAAAAAACGACTTTTGACCTAATTTGATCACTTGCCTGTATCTCTACGAGGACCATGGTGAAAGCATAGGCAAAAGCAGCATCTCCGATTGCAGAGAAAGTGGTAAACATTTTTCCGGTGCCGGTGAGGCCATTTCCGATCGGAATCCCTGATTTGCTTGTCACAGCATGAGCTCCACCTTCATCATCATCATCATCATATAAGAACTGTATCATTTTTAAGTTGTGAAATGAAATGAAGTCACTTTTGTGTGCTTTTCTTACCTATGATATGGGCTACTGAGAGACCGAGGCCTATGGAAGAGTAAGCGAAAGACATGGCCGCGGCGATGACGGAGAGCAGAGAGAGCTTGTGAAGGCCTGGAATCTGGCTCAGCACTATCTCAAGGAGGCTGAAGATGATTATGAATGTGTTGTTTGATGTGTGACATCCTTCCCTGATATGGTGCTTGTGGAAGCAATTTGCTCTTTTAACCGCCCTAAAGTGTAAAAAAGACAGATAAATAATACTGTCGCTGAATCTTGTGCGACGCTTTATTATCTCGAACTTTATCACTCTATCAGTTATATAAAACAGAGTAAATCTTAATTTTTTCCGATTAATTTAGTCTGAACTGAAATGAATCGAACTGAAAATGGATATGATAACTTTTATAATATGAAATTTATGAAATGTGGGTTAATTAAGAGGGGAATAATGAACATTACACCATGCTTATGGATGCAGTGATTGTGAACCCAATTGTGGCACCTATCATGGTTCCATACTGAGCTATTCCACAAAGCTGTGCTTGTCGATCTCCTGTCACACCAAAACAATTTTTCATAAATCATTCAAAAAATTATTATTTTTTATTGAAAAAAGAGGGCATAATTGAAAGTCTAGTCTAGTGTGAACGCCATTAAAGGGGATTCTGCTTCAAGTTATTATATATGATTATATAAAATTGGTCCCAGATATATAATATATTTTACCACTCTTGTAACACAAGCGATATCTCAAAACAATTAAAAAATTGTGTTGACTTAAAATTCTGATTCTCCAGACGTTCAATTAATTTGGATACAGTAGGTCTAATTCTAGAAAGACTTTATCTTCATGACACGTGTTTTTCCACCCTTCTGACCAAATATATACTTAATGTATAATTATATATAATTAATTCTCATAATAACGGAAACTTTTATAAATATTAATGATAATTATGTGTTTTTAACACATAATTTGACTCCAAAAATATGGCCAAGAAGATTTGACAAGATTGATTCAACTTATACCAACAAACAAAATCTTTACTTATAATGTCTTTTCAAATTTGTTGGTCTCACTTTTTATGCATTTCAAAGGTGTGGTTCTGAAATTAAATTTGAAATGACAATAATGCCCAGCTTAAATATGTAGTATAATTCACGAAAAAAATTCACTCCTATTAATCAAAAAAGAAAAAAAAAAGGCTTCACTAGAAGAATCTTGTATATGCTATTTATAGCAATTTTCATATGTATCATTTTTCTCCATTAATCTTGGAAAAATTTAGAATGGCAATAAATAACATGACACTTATTTGTAAACTACCCTTTTTGTAATGCATGCAATCTTTTTGATGGCCTAAAATTGAAATTAATAATAAACAAAATTTTTATCTAAACAGTAAAAAGAACGTTTTATTTGACTAGATTAATTATTCATGATATGATATGCATAAAACTTACCCAAGTTAGCTCTAACAGCATCCATGTAGGTGCGGTTTCGCCGTCCGGTAACGGAATTCGGCGACCGGTAACAGTCGGCCAGCAAAACAGCAGTAAACCAGGTGATGATCGAAAACGCCGCCAGAGCTATCGGCCCGGCGATCCACCCCAGCTGCGCCGTCACCCACGCCAGCGACAGAACGCCGGATCCGATCACCGTCGTTATGATGTGCGCCGTCGCCGTCCACATCGTTCCTTAAACAACACAGTACCATACTTAATTTACAGAACGTTTATATAAACACATAGAGATTTTCATGTCATGATGAAATGATTGAAATTTTACCGGTTCGTTTGGGGTGGCCGTCGTCGTCGAACTTGGGATCGTCGAAGTCGAACCTGCCGGCTTCGACGGAGAGGTTCATGCTGTTATTCTGCATTTTCCGGCGTTTTTTTCCGGCGTTTGTTAAGGATTTGGAGGAGGGTGATGAATTATGTAGTGACTGAGAGGGTTGGCAGAGGCACGAAACGGTTAGCAATTAATATTGTGCTTGGCTGATCTAAGACATGAGGTATAAATAATGTCATTTTTGCATGTAGCTAATATTAATATTTATAATTATTTTTATCATTATTTAGAAAATATTTAACAAATATATACAGTAAATAAAAGTAAGTCAATGGGTAAAGAGACTGAGTGCTACTGTAACTTTTAATCTACAGTCTTTACCACTCATTTCATAAAAGTGGATAAAAAGGGGTATCTACCTTTTAATGGAGTCTTCTTAAAAATAGTTAAAAGGTGGTCAATTTGTTCATATATATGTCGTTTTCTACGAGGTCTATTTTTGTAAATATAAAGTTGTTTGAGATTCAATATTTTTTTGTCATACTTCTATTTTTTCTCATTTCCATTCATATAATTTGTTTATAAATATTAGCTAATAATTGAAACGAACCTCCTAAAAAATCTATTCATCCTCTTATAACTTACAATATTATAATAGTGATAATACACCTACAAGTAAGTTGGTGAAATGGTCATAATATGTTGTTGAAACAATTGAGATTTGAAATTCAATCAATCTTTTCATTCTGCATAAAAGTGATAATATGATTGAGATCAAAAATAAAAATACGTAAAATTTCTTCAATAAATACAAGATATAATTAGTTTGTGTTTAATTTTTGTATGTTATTTAAATCTCTTCATCGACCCGTATTGTCAGGAAATGTAATGTAAGGGGCAAAATTTATCGTTTTTTTCGCTTTTTTGTAAGGACTTTAGAAAATGCGAAATTAATTTTATTTGAATTACATATTCGTCATGCAGCACTTTGTTCATTACGCACTACCACCGGTTCTCGTCCACCGTCCAAATTCCGAGGACTAGAAGATTTTGCATAATTAGGGTCTACACATCGCCTACTCCCATTTCACATTTTATATAATTATCTAATTGTAGGGGAGAATTTCTTTTATGGCTACAACAACCATTTTTGTTTCTACTCTAACATACTTTTTGGATACCAAACACTAGAGTTATATATTATTTGTTTTTATGTGGTGAAGGAAATTTATATTAAACTTTTCAAACTAAGAAATGACTAACAAATGCATGATATTCGATCTTAAGATAACAAATATAAGACAAAGGTCTCAAAAAGCATTATAATGCTTTTTAAAATGCTGATTAACTTTAGA
The DNA here is from genome assembly GCA_948330725.1 of Sherardia arvensis. Lineage (NCBI taxonomy): Eukaryota > Viridiplantae > Streptophyta > Magnoliopsida > Gentianales > Rubiaceae > Sherardia > Sherardia arvensis. The sequence goes on along the minus strand of OX415238.1, from coordinate 2,959,606 downwards.
TCTAGATGTTTGGAACAAAAGATATATAAAATCAGTTAATATCTCAAGAACTTTGAGTTTATTAGTGAATTGTCTGCACAAATATAAAGTGACACCTAATATGAAATACGACATTACAAAAAAAATGAGAGCATCATCTGATTATTAAAAGTAAATATTTAAGTAGAAACCAACCCCTATAGTCAAAATTAAGATCAATATGTTTCAGATTTGCAGAGATACTAAGGTATCAAACGGAAACCAAAGTGTTTAGCGTTAGGGGAGCGCTTGCACATCTACATGGTAGTTTTTGAGTTATTGCATAGCAGGAAATACTTTATACTACACCGGCCATACTAGTGTATGCAAATTTTGAATTGGGCTAATACCTTGCAGACGTGATGATGTTGCACCGCAATGTGTAACAATTCCACTTCAGTTTAGTTTCCATACATTGCAACATAACTGCTGACGATTTCATGTTAGAATATCAATTTCCTAAATGATGTTCTAACATTAACTTTTTTTGGAGCTATAATTCAATCATGAATTGAATTTTTCGACATTGACTATTGTTTTAAATAGTCAAATCACCTACTTACATGTAGTATCAAAGAAAAGAGTAATAATATGTCTTCAAAAAAAAAATAACCTGATGAGGATGATGAGGCAGTGACGTGAGATGATAATGATGGATAATTTGATATCAGCATAATGATGAGATTTGATTTAATTTTAGTATGTTTTATATCTTTTCCTATTTTAATTATTTTATTTCTGATAGCATTAGATTTCTTTTAGTCTATATATTTCAGTTTATTTTATGTATTCAGACAGTTTTGATGAAATAATATTTTGAGAGTTTTTACTCTGTTCCGAACTTTGTCTCTTGCGAGAGAGAATGTTTGATCCTTAAACCCTAGGTATTCTCGAAATCGATATGATTTAGAAGAGAATCACACCTAAGTATTCTAAAGTCAATAAGCTGAACCTTTATTACGTTTCACGCTGCATCATAACCATTATGAAGTAGAGATTTTGTCATTCATTACAACAAAATTGAGTGGAGGGCGACATAATTCTGCCACGCTTGAGTGTGAAAAGAAAATAGAGTCAATTTAAGTAAAAAGCAAAAGGTCAACAAATATTCTAATTAATAGATATGTTTAAAGTAAGAATCACTAATAGATAATGTTACCGGATGTTTATACACATTTTTCTTGGTTTACTTCTTCATCTTAAGCCATGTTTATATCATAAAGAAATTATCAATGTAAGTGAAAAGTGAAAAGTCAACAAATGAGTACATTTGATAGATATATTTAAAGTAAGAATTACTAATAGATAGTGTTACCCAATATTTATACATATACTTCTTGGTCTACTCCTTCATTTTAAGCCATGTTATCGTAAAGAAATTATATATTGCACACCTAAAATAAATAGATAAAAATATAGTAAGACAACAAATGGAAAAAAAGATGTATTGGAGGGATGTTTAAAAAATTAGAATGGTCCCAACAGAGCAATGCCACTCAATTCAGCACCTTCAATATTATTCTGCCTAAGCTTCATTGCCTTAAATTATAATGTTCCACTAACTAGTAGCTTTCCTTTTTGTTAAATGTATGGAAACCGTTCAATGTCATTATCATCTATCTCTTCGCGTTCGATAAGGTTGATTCCTATATTGCAAATTAGATGCAAGATTATGATGCACCCCTTCGAATTGATATATTTCTATCGATGCTGATATACGCAGAGGCCTATATTTTGCTCAAATAGCATATGAAATTACGAAAATATCATCATTTTACAGTTTTTTTACTATGTTTATGAAAACACTAAGTAATATTTAGGGGATAACAATATAATTTCAATGATATTTTAAATTATGTTAAATAACAATATTTAAGGAATGATATTGTAATTTCAAGATATTTTAAATTACATTTAGTAAAATATTGGATCGTGTGTAGCACTTCAGATTCTTATTGATGTTATTAGAAGCCCAAATGAGAGAACAAGGCCGCCGGATAAGAAACTCTCTTTTTATTGATATCCCGGTCGAGGGAACAAACCTGCCGGATAAGAAACTCATTATGAGTAAGACGGGGAGAGTGCAAATATACAAGCGGGCACATAAGCCCAATTAAATCAGCACACAAGTCCTGTGAGATTCAATCATAAAATCAATTGATGTTATTAATTTTATTGATATTATTAGAAGCCAGGACGAGGGAACAAACCCGCCGGATAAGAAACTCATTATGAGTAAGACAGAGAGAGTGCAGATATACAAGCGGGCACATAAACTCAATTAAATAAGCACACAAGTCCTGTGAGATTCAATCATAAAATCATTTGATAATATGAGGAGTGGTTCACTAAACTTATATACTGAACTTTTAACCACACCATTTACAATGTAGATTTAGGCTGCATTTGATTCACATGGATTTCGGAGAACTGGGATTTTGCAAGTCCATGATTTGAAATTCTTGTTTGGTTAACGCAATTTTTGTAAATTCCAAATTCACCCAAAAGTCCAAATTTTATTACTATTCAAGTCCAGATTTTGTTACTATGCAAAATTCTAACAAACCAAACAAGATTTTAGTTCTGGACCTGCAAAATCCTGACGAACCAAACAATATTTTTGTTTCAAACTTACAAAATCCTAGCCTAAATAAACAAGATTTTTGGAAAACTAGACTCTCAAATTCCCAAACAAAATTCCAAACTCTCAAAATTTCAAAATAAAATTCAGACTCTCAACATTCTCTCCAGTCAAATACACCCTTAATCTGAACACATACCATTTCCCATCATCTTTAGTCAAACAATTGGTTCACGTTCATTCGAGTGTGTTACAAATGCTCACGTTCATTTATCATTTGGCATAGTAAAATCTTGATAAGTTTGATTTTTCAATCTATAGGTGCACACTGTTAATGAACAATTAGATATCTTAGTATAACTTGCAAGCAATGATTATTTGATTTAATGTGAGATTTGAAAAAAAAAATACACAAAATTTCAAGGATGCAACAAAATAGTCGTAAGATTACATTCATTCATTTCATTTCATAAACCTTCCTAGTTTTCTAATGACAACTTGATATAAAAACAATACAATACATCTTAACATCTAAGATACGACTGTAGTATTATATTTTAGACTCCCGTTTCATACTATAACCATCAATTAAAACATGGGAGTCTAAAATATCATAAAACGATCCTAATCATTAGAAATGTCCCATTATGGGGTCCTAACGAGAGCCTTTTTGTTGTCAAAGCTTGATGTTAAGACATGGAATGGAAGGGCTTCAAGTTGTTGAGATTATGTTTGAGGCCATGCACAGATCCAATAGCAGCAAGAATTGAGATGACTAAACATGCAGCACTCAGAACTTGCATCCAAATCCATGTGAATGAGAACCTTGGGATCTTTGCTTTAACCAGGTACATCTCAATTGGGAAGAATAAGGTCATTGGCCAGAATGCAATCGCGCCGACGAGCCCCATGACATCATTGAAGTTGGGGAAAGCCATGGCCACAACCATGGTTAGCACAACATAGCCAGTCCTCCAAACCAGCTTCATCCAGTTGAAGCTGTACATCCCAACTAAAGGCAGATCTAGCAAGTGCTCTTTGGTCACAAATGCACTTTTTGTCCATTTTCTTTTGCTCCACTCTTCCACAAATCCAAAGATAGGCTGTCCAACCACCTATGCATTGATACAAAACTGATGTAAAATCGCATATAAACGAGCGAGAATGAAGAGGACTAATGAGATAATAGTTACATACCTGGTAGGCTCCAACAAGATGTATCATGATGCAGATGTTGGCTATATCAATGAGCCAGAATGGCTCGAAGTAGCCGAATCCTGTCAAGATGTTTCCAGGGGAAGCGTGCCCGAATGCAGCGTATCCCATAGTTCCACACAGTATGTAAAAGAAGGATGTGATTGCAATTCCAATAGCTGAAGCCTTTTTCATCTGTTGGTTTTCTGGAGGGCTGGATTTAAGAGTATCCTGTTATTATCATATAAAAGAAGACAGATGTAAGATCAGTTTTACTAACAAAACAAAACTATTATACGCGCAAAATACATATAACTTTGCTAGCTAGATAGCTTGCCTGTATCTCAATAAGGTTTAGGGCAAAAGCATAGGCAAATGCAGCATTGCCAATGGCTGAGAATGTGTTGTATGTCTTATCTGCACCGGTGAAGTTACCTCCAACTGGTATACCTGTGATGCTTGTTTTAGGATGCGCTCCACCTGGCCATGATCATGATCAAACAACACATCGTTAACTTACTAATTAAATGAAACAAAACAAAGACAAATACACATTTTAGTGTGTGTGTGTGTGTGTGTTTTCTAACCTGCAACGCGCGCTATGGAGAGACCGAGGCCTATGGTAGAGTAAGTGAAAGACATGAGCGTGGCGATGGTAGAGAGAAATGTGAGCTTGTGAAGGTTTGGAATCTGGCTCATCACTATCTGAATCATGCTGAACAGGATTATGAAATTGTTGTTTAAAGCATGGCATCCTTCTGTAATGTGGTGTCTGTGGAAGCAGTTTGATCTTTTAACAGCCCTGAAAAGTACAGTAAAAAAAATTAACCACAAATTCATCATATAATAAACTAAATTGTTCATCATATAATGTAAATGAATTAGGGTTTAATGAACATTACACCATGCTTATGGATGCTGTGATTGTGAATCCAATTGTGCCACCTGCCATTGTTGCATACTGAGCTAATCCACAGAACTGGGCTTTCCGGTTTCCTGTCACACCAAAATGAAACAAAATACATCAATTTATTCATAATCAAAAGTAGTATTTGTGAGAATTTATCAAATCTAAAATATGTATAATGCATAATGCAGCCATATATCAAGATTTTAAATGTTACATATATTCAAAACTCTAAATGTTATACAAGATTATGCAGTATATGACATCAAAATATTAAAGATATTTATAAATATAACAAAAAGGCTTGACTTTTGCATCTCATGTTTTTGCTTCAAAAAAAACAAATGTACAAATCAAACACAATAAGAATACAGATCATTCGTAGCATAATTACCCAGATTGCTTCTAACGGCGTCCATATAGGTGCGGTTCCGTTGGCCGGTATTCTGCGACCGGTAACAGTCAGAGAGCAGAACGGAAGCAAACAAGGTGATGACCGGAAACGCCACCAGAAAAATCGGCCCGGCGATCCACCCAAGCTGCGCCATCACCCACGGCAGCGACAGCACGCCGGAGCCAATCACCGTCGTTATGATATGCGCCACCGCCGTCCCAACAGTACCTGAAACACACCAAATCTCAAAACCTCCGTACAAAACCACATCAAAACAGCAGTAAAAATGCTGATAAAATTACCAGTTCTTTTCACGAGGCCGTCGTCGTCGAACTTCGAGGTATCATCAACAGCGTAAGTTCCAGCTTCAACGCAGGTGGTGGGATTTACAGCCATTTTGTTTTGTTTTTACTGCTTAGAAAAGAATCTGAGTTCATACTGATTTTGCAGCGGTGAGTGTAGAATTTATAGTGAGCAGGTGCGTTGAATGTGTACAGAGAAAATGAGGTCAAATGAAGGCATTTATTACCGTCGATTAATAAATTTGAAATATATATATATATATAAGCTAGGCATTGTTTAAGGGCCAGAGTCCCGTCCAGGTACAAACTTTTATATTTAGGTAAGAAGCACTGTTTTGTTTATTTGATTTGTACAGCTATTTTGTTCATAAGAAGAAAAATAATCTACGCATTTAGTAAGTTATTAGTAACAATAAATAAAAATCATTTATATTCTAAAAAATGAGATTAAGAATTTCTTATTTTTTTATCTGAATATTTTTCAAATCAACGATTTGATATTGATACTCTGAGAAAGTGTACTGCTACATTTTTAATGCATTAAAATTTTAGCACATTTCAATAATTTTTTATCAAATCAAGAATTTTATAAGTTTATGAAATTTTTATGTTTGCTTGCAAATTTTCTAAGCTTTATTTGCATGTGAAATGTGGTTAAGAAAGAAAGCATATGTCCATTTGTTGATCAAATCCTATTTCTTATAAGCAGTTTAAAAACGCTTATTTAAAATTCAAATAAATTATATGGTTTGTTTACAGTTATTTTGATTCATTGCGTTTAAACTTTTTTCATAACCGATTTCTGATCTTTTTCCAACCACATCTATGTTGACTTTTATTACGTAACATCTTTTTTTAAAATAATTTCTAATTTACATATTCTTATCTTATAGCAGTATAAAATATTATATTATTATCTCGAACTTGACTTTTTTACAAATTTGCGACAATAAATTTAGAATTTGATTTTAAAAGGACTTCATGTGACGTAAAAATAGACGCACCAAGTACTTCATTCATACAAGAAATGCACGTCACCCATTTAAGCACACTAATGACCACATTAAGGACAAAGTTTGCCAAAAATCCAATTTCGCATTTTTATAACATTTCTGTGTTAGTGTATAATATTGTTAGCCATTGCTCAATGTATCTTTTTTTGTTCGTTAATAATTCACACGCTTAACTTTATAGCATTCTAAAACATAGAAAATAACACTAAAAGTCAAAACAAAGGCAATTTTAGACCGTTGCTTTAGGTACTTAAGGGGATCCGAGTAGGAGGAGCAGAATACATATATAGGAAATGGTCCCGGAATAGTAATCCCAACCTAACCTACCACGGCCACTCAATATTCTTCTTTCATTGCCTTAATTTGAATTCTCCACCAACTCTTCCTTTTTGTTTCTTAAATGAATTCAAACGTTTTCTTGGTAACATTTCACACCTATACATACCTCATCGGGTTCCATAAGGTTACAGCTGATCTGGACAAAAATTTCATCAAAACTGAACTGAATCAGCACGAAATAGTTCAAAAACGTTTAAAATATGAAAAATTATGTTTATACTGAACTGAATTAACACGAAATAGTTCAGAAACGTTTTGAAATGCATGTGGAAAACTATGTTTAAAAGATAATGAAAAAATGAACATAATTTGGAGGACATTTTACATTTGCCTGAAGAATTACTAAATGAAAAGTGTAGTAATGCGATCCTGGAGATAAAATATCATTTCAGATAAAGTTTGAATAGCACAGGAAGATTTACCTCTATTTTTTCTATCTATTTATTTGATAAGCATAAACACCATTTCCCCACACCAAACACATACACTGTCATGAAGCAAGTTGACCAAGAATATACTCAAGATATATAGTTGCGGGAAAATAAGCACCAAATTAAACCAGAGAAATAGTAGCAGAGAAATTCAACAGATCATATCCATAAATGTTCAAATGAAAGCACAAGCACATAAAGACATAATAGAAGAGACATGGAAGCATCAATCAGTTTCCTGACACATCCCAAAAGCACATCAGTAGTCTTCTTCTTCATCACCATCGTCGTCTTCAGTTCCTTCAGCACCAACCTCTTCATAGTCCTTCTCAAGTGCAGCGAGATCCTCACGAGCTTCAGAGAACTCACCCTCCTCCATGCCCTCACCAACGTACCAGTGAACAAAGGCGCGCTTCGCATACATCAGATCGAACTTGTGATCAATGCGAGAGAACACCTCTGCCACGCTGGTCGAGTTGGAAATCATGCAGACAGCCCTCTGAACCTTGGCGAGATCGCCACCTGGCACCACAGTCGGTGGCTGGTAGTTTATCCCACACTTGAAACCAGTGGGACACCAATCCACAAACTGGATGGTGCGCTTGGTCTTGATACTGGCCACGGCAGCGTTGACATCCTTAGGGACCACATCACCACGATACATCAGACAGCAAGCCATGTATTTGCCATGGCGAGGGTCACACTTTGCCATCATGGATGAAGGCTCAAAGGCACTGTTGGTGATCTCCGACACAGAGAGCTGCTCATGGAACGCTTTCTCAGCTGATATAACAGGAGCATAAGAGGACAGCATGAAGTGGATTCTGGGATATGGGACCAAGTTTGTTTGGAACTCGGTCACATCCACATTCAGGGCACCATCAAACCTTAGAGAAGTAGTCAAGGAAGATATCACCTACATTCAGAAAGATAATACCATTAACAAACCTTGAGTATAATACACAACAACAAATGAGATTCAAAACAAGAGATGGGAAATTATTTACCTGAGAAATAAGGCGGTTGAGGTTGGTGTAGTTCGGCCTCTCAATGTCAAGGGACTTCCTGCAGATGTCATAGATAGCCTCGTTGTCGAGGAGAATGGAAACATCAGTGTGCTCGAGTAGGGAGTGAGTGGAGAGGACGCTGTTGTAGGGCTCAACAACAGAAGTTGAAACCTGTGGGGATGGATAGATAGTGAAGCCAAGCTTTGACTTCTTGCCGTAGTCAACAGATAGGCGCTCCAAGAGTAGGGAGCCCAGCCCAGACCCGGTACCTCCTCCAACAGCATTGAAAACCAGAAACCCTTGGAGGCCAGTGCAGTTATCAGCAAGCTTGCGGATGCGATCCAAGCACAGATCAACAATTTCTTTCCCGACTGAAACAAAAGCAAATATTTCAGGACTTCACCCAGCAAACTACTTAACCACTAATACAGATATCACTAAACCATGTAATTAATATCATCATACTTACTTGTGTAATGTCCACGGGCAAAATTGTTTGCAGCATCCTCCTTGCCACTGATCAACTGCTCAGGATGGAACAGCTGGCGGTAAGTGCCAGTCCTCACTTCATCAATGACAGTAGGCTCAAGATCCACAAAGATAGCACGGGGAACATGCTTTCCGGCACCAGTTTCACTGAAGAAGGTGTTGAATGCATCATCTCCTCCACCCACAGTCTTACCTGACAACTGCCCATCAGGCTGTGCAGACAAACAAAATAATCAGAACTCTACTCATTACTGATTGCATTCTATTCAAATATGGCCACAACTTAAGCACAGATTGTAAGATTATTCCAACACATCTACTCAGTCACATATAACTACAACGAAAACATTGTCTTAGGAACAATCAGCACGTCAACCCATGTATCAGAACATATCTACTCAACAAAACACGTCTAGACTACCATCAGAAGCAGGATAAACAAAATACATGATATCTAGGGTTGCAAGGCAGGATAAACTATACATTACATCAACACAAGGACATTATCACATAAACAGCACCCCTGACTAGATTTATACAAACATAAACTCATATTAATGTCACAACTATGAAGCTAACAAGCCATGAACATCATATAAATCTCTAACAGTAGATACAGAGTTCATACATAACCCTAGGACTACATTACATAACAGGTTCAGCAACCATATAATGGACGAATTACATGGAAACGAAGAAATTATGCCACAACACGATCACCAGATCTAGCTAACGAGCCTTTAAAAGTATCGCAAACACAAAACTGCATAGATCAACGCTCAAACCTAATCTATACACACAATCTAGCTTCCAGCCATAACAATTCTAAACAGAATCAAAAGGTATGATGACAGATAACGCGATACAGAAAATCATTGAGCAAACTCGCGCAATGATACACAGATCGAAGCGTACGAACCTGAAGGCCGTGTTCGAGGCAGTACAGCTCCCAGCAGGAGTTGCCGACCTGGATTCCGGCTTGGCCGATGTGAACGGAGATGCACTCTCTCATTTTAGAACTGATCGGAGGTTGAATTCGTTGAGGGAAATGGAGATCGGAGAAGATAACCGATGCGGCGGAGATACGACGGCGTTTATCAAGACGCCTGTGTATCTCTTTTCCTTCACACTCTGAGATGCGGGATCACGAAATGAGCCAGCGCCTGTATTTATACGGGTTTGTAGGGAGGGTCATAGGAAAGGGGTGACTTAACCATGGTTTAGAGTACGGATGGTTCGTTTGGTGCCTCGAAAGGTGAGGATGGGCCTGGTCTCCAATTGGGCCGGCTAGCCTGCAATTACAACTAACCATGGTTAGTGTTTCTTTTCTTTTTCAATTTTAGAAACCCAAGATTTCCGCCTTAGGTGTCAGACATGGACGGCTAGCCTGCACCTTATCAGCATTCGACGGCAACGATCTCATACTAAAATAAACCAAATCACGTGGATCCCACACTTAGGGGTAACGATTAACAGTTAATGAATAAATTTATGGTCAAATATTTTCTGAAAAAATTCTCTTAGTGAAAAAATTTATGGTCAAATATTGTCTCAAAGAATTTTCAAGAATGAGTACAATTTAACCCGGAAAAAAAGTTGAGGGGCTGTTTGGTCTACACTACGAAAACGGAAATGAATCAATAGAGGGAAGGAGAAGGAAAGGAAATGAAAGGAAAGAAATTTTTATTTTTATTTGGTTCAAATAAGGTAACAAAATCATATTTTCATTTTTAATGGTGGTTAGTGATCGCTAGAGTGTGTGGTGGGCGGGTTGCCGGAGTGGTGATAGTCGGTGGCAGCCGAAAGTGGTTGTGATGATGGTTTTGGCAAAGAGAATTATTCCCTTTCCCTTTCCTGAAACCTCCGATCAAATAACCCCTCAGTATAGTTGTTTATGCTCCAAATTTTTATGCTAATCACTAAAAAACTTCTTTGTAGACATCAGGATATATCCATTAGTCACACTCACAATCTGCAGCTGGTGCCAACTCAAGCTGAAAGCAAATCAAGAAATGGAGTACATTACAAGCATGCCACTTTAATATTAGCAAGGTGTATCAAGCAAACTCAGATGAATCTTTCATTCTTTTTTACTTTTGAGTTATATCCAAAACAAATGAGTTCTATAGCTCTAGCCTCTAGTATATCAATCTTCTTTTATCACTTTCTGTTATTTATAACAGAATCAGTTACATATGCTTCATTTGTATGTTAAAGTGGCTTATATTGAGTGTACTCTCGAAGGTCTCACTGTCTATTGAGTTCCCGAGAATGCCTTTATTTCAGAATGTTCTTTAGGTTCCAGATTCTACCCGGTAACTGGAAGCACGAATCAAGCTGCAAGCTGACTGCCCCTCCAGGCCCGATGTTCATCATCAAGTTCATCCATGCGATTATTGCGCTGCTCTTGTAAATAAGTTATCCCTGTCCATATTCCCCGGACAAGCAAAATGCTCACAAATATCACACTACCAAGAGTACAAATCACCTGCAGATGCCAACAGGTCTAAATCATGGGAGATCCGTCACTTGATGGCTTATACAGACCAGCAATTACATCTAGATCCAATCATACAGTGACATTAAGACGATATAAGCCTGGAACTTGGGAAATTTAAGCAAATGGTTCAAATGTGCATATGTTTCATGTTTGGTAATGCCATTTCAAGTTACTCCAGCTTCAGTACTTCACATATGGTCACTATTTATCTTACCCTATTGTTTATTTCTATTTGATTATAAACCAATTCTGCTAAGGCAAGCTACCAAAAAAATGTGCGCAATTCGTAAGAAAACCACCCGAGTTTACTCTGAGACTTCAGTCTATATGATCCTGATAGCTAAGCTACTACATGTTTAGGATTCTTTCTTATTGGAAATGGATTCTGATTTGTAAAATAAAAACATCACAAGCATTCGTTAAGGAAGAAAATCTATGATCCTACCTCAAGAAATGCCTTCAAAACCCATAAGAATGTGAGAATTATCACCCCGTTAACAGAAAAGCGGACCTGTGTCAATCAAAACAGCAGTAAAAAGAAAGAACTGTGAAGTCTGTGATGATATAAACCAGCAACGCCTAGAAGTTTAAGACAGCTAAAACATCCATCTCTAAAGCTGCATGAGCTTGTTGAGGCACACAATAATAACTTAGTTTTATTCGAAAGCAACCTTTTCAGATACGAAAAAACAAATTATTTCAGTTCACCCCTATTAAAAAACGAATGAATGCTTCACATGTAAGCTGCAGGGAATGAGATAAAACCAATGACTACCCCTCTTAACCATAGCCTTTTCACATCTCCTCTGTATATGTAGTTAGCAGACAAATAATCAGTTGAATTAGCATATCGAATGTGCTCTTCTGAGTGAAATCATCTCAATCACAGTAGACAAAAAGGGGGAAGTAAAACCCTAGCTAAAATTATACTAACAACACGAATCAAATTAGGAAATGAAGCTTGTCAATCACAATACTCATCAGCACATAACACACATGATAAGATTCAAATACTTAGTGGAATTGAAACTATGAACAGACATTCAGAAGTTTGAAGGAAACTAACCAGGTGTGAAGAAATGGGAACGGGAAGAACCGATCGAACAGCCTTGCGTGCTTTCTTAGAAATCTTCCTGAACACATTCTGAACGAACCGAATGAGCAGATCCAAACTCCGATCCTCCTCCTCTTCATCATCATCATCCTCATCATCATCGTCGATGAAACCCCCGCTGGCGATTCCGCTCCGGCTGCTGCTGCAATTACGATTGTCGCGATCCAAAATCAAACCTTCCTATACATCAAATTAAATCACGTTCTAAAGCTAATTCATCTTCCACGGACACGAGAATCGACAACTGAGTTGAGGATTATAACCTTACGGAAATCGGATAGCCGCTGGGAGACACGGGTGCGAATGGGAGAACGCCGGAGAGAGTAGAAACTCCGGCGAAAGTGATCGCCGGAGCTGCTAAAGAGGATTGTTCCGGTGAGATGCGACGGCGTGGTGCTGCACGGAGCTATCCTCGACGCCATGGTGAAGGGCAAGCTAAGTTCGTTCTTCACTAGTACATGGCGGGGAAGAACTCTAGCAGTCCACTGCGTCCACGTTTTCATTACATTTTTCTGTCAAAATTGAATTAAATATCAAAATTTTGCAGGGTTAATATCATTTTCAATTTCCTCAAAATAACAACCAGAGAAATAGTTCATTTTCATCCGATATACATACCAAATTCGAATTTTAGATAATTCCAGATGGAATACTTTAGTCCTTTTGTCATATTACCTCCGTTTCATCTAAGTTGGCATTTTAATTTGGACAAAATTTTTTGCCCAAGTTTGACCATCGTTAATTTGAGTTACATAAATTAATTTGCTCTAAAATTTTAATATCTGAAAAATAGACATTACGGAGAATTCAAAACTATATTATATAATAATATCATTATTTATATATTAGTACAAATTAATGGTCAAATTTGGGCACAAAAATTTGCCCAAGTCAAAGTGCCAATATAGATGAAACGGAGGGAGTATAAAAGTGAGTATGAGATGATTGCATCATCGTCAAGTGCGTTATCAAGTAAATTTGTAAAATGTGAAAAATATAAAGTCAGATTTTGTGACCTATATCCATAGTTTTAACATTTCATCACTATAAATATATGTGTTAGATTGAGAGAGAAAACACACCAATTCTGAGCCAAAACATTGAACTATAGAATTATCCTTTTCATTTCCATTCTTTCCCCCTTTATTAGCATACAAAAGGGATATCTAGAATGTCAGCATAAAAGCACTACAATATATATATTTGTAATCTCTCCCAAATATATTAGTGAAATTTCAGATATCTCGGACCGTGGTCATAGCTCGTAGCTCAATTTAACTGAACCACGTAAATGCTCATGTTCTTGTTTTCAGATTCATACCACCTTTCAAATTCTCAGTTGTCACAGATTATTGCACATCAAAATTGAATTATATAAGTAAAGGATAGTATATGTTAAATGGAATCACCAAAATGTCATTGGATAAAAAATGCATTTTGAAACATTAGCTAACAAAATGAAAGGTGGTAACATCCTTGAAACATTAGCTAACAGACATTCGTTCTCCATAGATGCAGAAAATGAATTCAACACTGATATGCTTCTGCACATCATTAGCTAACAAAATCAACACAAACAAGCAAATTGTAAACTTACAAGATGAAAGCTACAAAAGTAGCACAAGTAACCATAACTCTACACATCAAACCAAACACAGCAAAAAACGAAACCATGCGCAGCAGAAACAAGTGCATCATCATCATCACACTGACTAGTATAGAGTCGGTTGCGCATTGGCCCGATCACGATGATAGAAAATCATGGGAGGCCGGCGGCGAGGAGCATACAAAGGCCTGTGCTGCGACCGAGGAACAAATTCAATCGTTACAAACCTCTTCTGCCTCTTCTGCCATGACTTAGCAAACCTCTTCTTCCACGAATCATGAGGGCCTAACTTATCATTACCAGCCCCAAACTGCTCCTCACACTTCTTCTTCCAAACATCATCATCCGACCCCAGGTACCTCATCTCGCTCGAGACACAGCTCACCTTGGCAACATCAACGCCGGGCAGATGCTTGAGAATAACCAGCTTCAGATCGGTGGGGAGCCGCGCGAAGCAAGGTGGCAGCCCGAGCCCGAGCTTCTCACACAGATCAATCATCAATGGCAGTGCAAGGCTATCCTTGACCGATCTCCAGAACTTGAACACCTCCTTCTCGGGTGTAGTACTGAGAACTCCATTGGCGGTTACAATCTGATCCTTCTCGCCGCAATTAGCCCACACTACGTTGAAGAAGGAGACCAGCTCTTCCTCCTTCAAGTACACCGAGTGCATTGCAGAACCAGAGCTCAGAAAGCCATACACTTTCATCAGACTCTGGCCCATGCTTACAAACTTCAGCTTAACAAAAGGGCCATTCTTGCTTATACTTTTACCAGGAAGTGTGTAGTTTTCCGGCGACATATTACCAACGCAGCTAACCACAGTTTGTGTTTGCAAATCAAAAGCTATAAATCCAGATTCAAGGAGAACAGCATGTACCGCGATTTTCAGGAGCCTGTGCTTCTGTCCGCCGCCATTGTCGCCGACCAGCTCCTCCTTGAAGACCCTGCGTAGAAACCCCGGCACGGAGAAGCCCTTCCCGGAATCCTCCTCCGCCGTTGCGTACTCTTCTTCGCCGTCATCAATATCCATCTCCTCGGATGAATTAGCGGTTTCAGCAATCTCCGACGAACTAGCACTGCCAGCAATCTCCATCTCCTTGGAAGATTCGGCTTCCATCAAACTAGGGTTAATTTGGGGGTTTTGGTCAGAAAAGAGGGATTTGAAATCAATTTTAACCACCTCCACGGGCATGGGTTCGGGTACCGGTTCCACCACCCGATCCTCGCCGCCTGTTCTGTAGAAGATCAGATCGCCGGAGGCTATGCCGAGGGACTGGAGGGTGTCTTCTTCCTCCGGCGAGGAGCTCTGAATCTCATCGACTTTGTTGAGGGACAGCCGGATGGATTCCGGCGGCGCCGATAGCTTCTGCGAGAGGGTTTGTTTGAGCAGTTGGAGGGAGCATTGAGGTGGGACCTCCACCCGTACGGTTTCTTTCGTTTCCAACGATCTGAGACGGAGCTTCATCTTCACCGATCCAAAGGATGATCGGAAAGTTTGGTAATCTCTGAAACTATAAAAGAGGATTTTTGTTTCTTGAACGAGGAGGAAGGAAGAAGAGGATTATATTATCCGCTTTCCGGTTAGAAGTTGGACTTGGGCCTAATCTTGCATTTTGTATCAAACCAAAACACAATTCAGTCCAGTCCAGAACAACAATTTACAACGTTGGAATTGTCTGGGCATTATCCTCGCGTTTCCTTTGCCTTTATTTAACGTCCCAATCAAAAGAAATCCAGTCATACAGTAAGCTTTATTTGCACCACAAAAACTTTTGAATTTCACTTCAAAATCCTGTTTTTCCCGGTGGGGTGTCACTTCCCAGATTACTTGCGAAACATCTGCAACGTTCTAGACCAACGTTTCTGTTTGCTTAAAATATGAGCTCCTCCCGCAGAAACGATCAATTTTTCCAATGGCTACTCCGTTTCCCGCTTTGTCCCACGCTTCCTCGTCATCTTCATGGGCTCTGAGCAAGCATTCCCACCTTCCACAATCTTTTCCGAAATCCCACCTGGGATTTTCCCAGTTCTCCAAAACCTCGAAAAAAATCAGTTTTTATGTCAGAGCAGAGGAGAAAAAGGACTCATCTTCATCAGTGGCGTTTGCATCGGATCCGGAGGAAGAATCCCAGAAGAAAGATGTTAATGTTGATGAGGAGGCTAGGGAGAAAGAGAGACAGCAAGAATTGGACTGGAAGAGCGATGAAGACTTTAAGAAATTCATGGGGAATCCCTCCATTGAGGCTGCTATAAAGCTGGAGAAGAAGATTACTGATAGGAGGCTCAAGGAGCTCGACAGGGAAAGCAGCGATAATCCGGTTGTCGCCTTCTTTAACAAGCTAGCTCGTGATAATTTGTCTAAGGAGAAGGAGAGGTTGGAGAAGGCAGAACAGGCTTTTCGAGCTCTTGATCTTAACAAGGTAGAAATATGCATGCTTTTCTGTTTTTCTGAACTTGTTTTTTCTTAGTAGTTTCTCTGCATAGAGTATTGTATTCTCAGAAATTGTCAACCTTTTTCAAGAGTGTGAAATATGAGGTGAAAATGATCATAGTTCCTACTGAGTTGATCTGTGTATCATGTTGTCATGTCAGAAACTGTCACATTTGTATCAAAGTATTTATAATAGTATCTTTTTGTGCAGTTGAAGAGTTGTTTCGGGTTTGATACTTTTTTCGCAACTGATGTGAGAAGGTTTGGGGATGGGGGTATATTCATTGGGAATTTGAGGAAACCGATTGAGGAGGCAATCCCTAAGTTGGAGAAGAAGTTGTCTGAAGCAGCAGGGACTGAGGTTGTAGTTTGGTTAATGGAGGAAAAAACCAATGACATTACAAAACAGGTACTTTAATTGTTTCAAATTTTCCTCAATTTCTAGTTTCAACTTTCAAGTATGTGATTTTTCAAGGTTTAATTCTTGCTTCATGGAAATCTGCTTGGCTTAGTCATGGTTTTGATTTGTTCATTCTGTATTACATGAGTTCAGTTTATAGCTAATATGGTCTTTACAGTATCGCAAACAAGAATCTTTCATGTTTGTTCATGAATATTTTCATTTTTTCCACCCTTCCGTTTTTCCGTTTGAGCAAACCTGTTTATTTTTTAAGTTGAACTGAGCCGGCCATTTTCATCTTAAAGGCTTGCGTGGTGCAACCAAAAGCTGAGATGGATCTGCAATTTGAGTCGACCAGCCTCAATAATATTTGGGGTTATCTTAGTGCAGTGGCTTTATGCATTACCACCTTTGGTACGATAGCATTCACAAGCGGATTCTTCATCAGGCCTGATGCTACTTTAAATGACTACATCAGAGATGTTGTCCCCCTTTTTGGTGGCTTTCTGACAATTCTAGGAGTTTCAGAGGTATATTTTGCATCAGTACTTAAGCCATGTTATCCTGAGTTTGTTTTGTAAAACTGAACTGAACTGATTTGAAAATAAAATGCATGTAGTATGACCATGGCCTTTACTTTTCCGGCCTATTTTATGAATGAGCTCTCTTATGTTCTTGACTATGCAGGTAGCTACAAGACTAACAGCAGCACGATATGGCGTGAAGCTCAGTCCTTCATTTCTCGTTCCATCAAACTGGACTGGCTGCCTCGGGGTTGTGAACAATTACGAGTCCTTGCTGCCTAACAAGAAGGCCTTATTTGATATCCCAGTGGCACGAACAGCAAGCGCTTTCCTGACATCCTTTGTACTGGCTGCGGTTGCATTTATAGCAGATGGCAGTTTTAATGGCGGTGACAATGCCTTGTAAGTTCATATCCTTTTTCTGAAATAGATTTATGTTATCATCCATGTCTAGCAATTTTGCTCACCAAGTATTGTAAAATTCTCTGCAGGTACATACGGCCTCAGTTCTTTTTTAATAACCCTTTACTCTCATTCATCCAGTATGTGATCGGTCCATACACCGATGATCTAGGAAATGTGTTGCCTTACGCCGTTGAAGGTCTAGGAGTACCTTGTGATCCCCTTGCCTTTGCTGGCCTCTTAGGTTCGTTTCTAACTATTTATTTGGCCATATTCTCCTGAGTTTAGTCCAGTAAAGATTTTCAATTTGATGAAATATAGCTTAATGTAGTCCCATGGTTACTAGTTTTCATCAATTTAGTTATTTTCAGTTCAATTCAGATTAGTGAAAAATCTGTGATGCATTACAGGGATGGTTGTGACTTCACTGAACTTGCTGCCATGTGGGAGGCTCGAAGGGGGGCGTATTGCGCAAGCTATGTTCGGGAGAAGTACTGCAAATCTACTGTCTTTTGCAACCTCGCTTCTGCTAGGCATCGGGGGGCTGAGCGGCAGCGTTCTCTGCCTGGCATGGGGGCTGTTTGCAACCTTCTTCCGGGGAGGAGACGAGATTCCGGCCAAGGATGAGATCACTCCATTAGGGGATGATAGGTTTTCTTGGGGAACTGTTCTCTTCTTGATATGCTTCTTCACTCTTTTCCCTAATGTTGGAGGGACCTTCTCTAGTTCATTTTTCAGCTCTCCTTATTTCAGAGGTGATTTGTAAATGAAGTGAAAAAGGTTATATAGTAAATAGTAAGTATAGTATGTGTTTATTTTGGAAGAAATGCAAAGGTGGAGAATGCGTGTTTACTAATTTTTGGTTGACTTTTAACCAAAATTTATTTTGTCATTTTTGTTATATAGTTTTAGTGACAATTCTATATTATTTTGTAATTAATCTGTGAGAACATAAAAATTGATGTTAAAAAAGGTTCAACTTTTTATAATCATAGAACTTAAGCATGCACCCAATCAATATGTTATTGACCAAAAAGCGCGTGCCAGAATTATACTGCACGCACGCCTTTTACCAGTAGCCCGAAAAGCGCATGACTTACTCACGATTTTGGTTTGACACTAGATAATGGGAAGAATTGGGAGCGACTTCATCCAAACTATTATTCATACATATTTTTTGAATAAATTTAATTAATAGAGAAGTTTATCAATTGCAAGTTGCAGTACATGAAACAAATATTCAGAATTTTTTTAAAAAATAAAAATTAAAAAGTTCAAAAAACTCCGCTTATATATTTAAGGTTATTATTTTAAGTCAATGAATATAAATTTAATATATTTAAATGGCTGAGAAATTCGAGAGAGTATGTACTACAAGAAAGATTGTGTAATATTTTATAACATATACAAATAAAGATATTTATCATTGTTAAAAGTCGATTGTGTTTGAGTTTGAGTCAAAATTTAAAATATTTTGTTGGGATGGATCAAATATAATAATGAAGCAAATCTTATTATTTATTTTTATCCACAATATAATTATAAATACCCATGCCCTCCTCTTTTCATTCCACGATCAGAAAACAATCTCTTTGTTATTGTTCTTCTCCGGCGGTGAAACTCCGGCAGAATCATGGATCAGAAAACAATCTCATTGAGTTTTCATTTTGGGTTTTGGGATGATTTGTTAGAAATGATGAAATAAAAAATTATATAGAACGAAGAAATTAATTATAGTGCAACATACGTGCATTAGTTAACATTTACGTGCAAAATTATTCACGTGCGTGTGTTTTATATATGTAGTGAAAAAGCAATATCATTTATTAATAGTCAAATTAAAATTTAAATGTTACATGCAAATTTTGAGATGATTGTTTATTTTATTGTATTTTTTTGCACGTTATTTGCACACAAAATAGCTTAGATGATTATTATTTTCATATGTAATTAAAATTTGGCAAGAACAAGATTAAGAGCATAAATTTGGTAAAAACCCTCTTTAATGGGTGAAGGGATTAATCATAATATAGAATTATAGATACCCTAACCCTATCAATTATGTGTAGATATAAAAAAGAAGAGAAGGATAATTAGTAAATACATGTGTGCTTGATGGAGGTGTGCTTTTAAACTTTGCTTTTGCTTTGGCGAAAAGGAGAAACTGATCATATATCAACTTCTACTTTTGGGCTAAAAAAGTCTTCTGCTTTGGAAATAAGTAGTTTTTTAACAGTTTACCAAACACTAAAAGTTGCTTTGCTTTAAAGTACATCATCTAAAAAGCTCTGCTTTCACGTACGTTACGAAAGTTATGGATACAAATAACAGTTGCACGGATGGCCCGACACCCAAAAGTTACTATAATTATGTCTATAAGTATAGTAGATTTTTGATTTCCGTAACTCTTATAAAACTAGTTCGGCAGCACCAATCAATTTTGTCTGATTCCGCCGCTGGCAAAAATTATAAATGCCATTTGCATACTCATCATCATCTACATTCCCTGGATTAAGTCGTTTAGTTTGTACAAATCTCATGAGTGTATGCATAATGCTGCTAGATCAGATTAGTGGACAGCAGGAACAACGGTTGACCTAGGTAATAGGCCTCGTGGGTTTGTGCGATTCACGGCCGCAAATGGCATTATGCAAACCTTAGAAGCCACAAAAACCTGGAAATGGCGGTATCACCATATTTATGATTCATTCCACGTACAACTCACTGCTATTTGTGTGTCTACAAACCGACTGAATTATAGTAGCTGGCTTGCCTGGATGTGTTAGAAAGAGACGCTTCATCGGAAGATCTCGAAGAACGTTTGCTTGAGATTCGGGGCAAAGTATTTTTCCGAAGAGCCACGTAAAGATTTTATATATATATATCCATGCTAATTAACTATGATTTTTGTATACATATAATTATTATGTACACGCAAACACCAAATATCAAGTTTATAATACAAATCGTGCTATTGCTATTTAAACTTTTTAGTTTTACTTAATTTAGTTCAGTTCACTTAAAAAAAATATAAAATATGTAAGTAAATTATGAGAGTAATTAGTTTAAGCATACGGACTATAATATTTTGAAGATCGAAAGGGGGTAATTAACCGAAAATCAGACCAGATCGAATTGATGTGTCAGTCTTACTATTTAGTACGTGTATTAGATAAACTCATATTGTGTGTTTATAATTCACTTGAGATGCGTAGTGTTCGAGTAAATCTCACATCGGAAACGAAGTGGATGATTGTTCACAACATAATGTATCTCGGATAACATAATGTAAACATAATGTAACATAATATATTTACTTTTGTAAACATAATGTAAACATAATATATTTACTTTTGTAAGTTATATTTACAACATAATGTATCTCGGACAACATAATGTAAACATATTACAGTAACTTATGTAAGTTATATTTGACCAGTAAAAATATAGTCACCAAATCTATTTCCGAAGATTTAAATTTTTTAAAAAGGAGGTATTACTATAGTAGGCCTTCTAGGTGTTGAATTTTTTGATCAAGTTTTATGAATCATATTAAACAACCTTCATACATTCAAACCAACTCCACCATTATCAATATAATTAATTGTTGATAAGAGTTGACTAATTACAATGGTAAAATTCTCTACCCTTTGGAACCTTCCACCTCTCAACCATTCATAGAAAACCAGGCTACGTTTTCCACTCAAATCAGATTAAACCAAACCGCTGCCGTCGGTTTAACGTAAGAAGCAGTATTATTGTTTGGCAATTGATAAATAAAGTCTAAGATTACTTTCGCAGCAAATATTTGTAGTGAAAGTTCTTGATATACTCTCATTTATACGAATCATATTTACTTTTAAATTAATACTGATGGTATTAATGATATTTCATAAATAAATACAGACTGTATAAATAAATATAGTATTGTATATAAGAATGTCCTATTATTTTGATGCAGAAAAGGCTTATTATTTTGTCTCCAGGCGTGCAAATTATGCATAATCATATATATCTTGCACGCTTTTGATGACACACAAATATGATGGAGAAGAATTTTTATTTAAAAAAACACGGTTCACCGACCTAGTAAAAAGAATTACAGGTGAACCAAAATGGTGGTTAGATCCTGAGATTAATTGTAGTACTGTTAGAACTTTCTTGCGGTAGGATATCTTAATAAAAAGTTGGTTTGATTTATAATTATGTGAACCAGCCTGCTTCCTCGTTCCAGTCGAAACCGTAGAGAAAATAAAAATTGAATGTTGAATTGTAAAGTGTATGGTGGATAATGAATGTAAGAATAAAATAAACGTGAAATGATTGGATGAAAATGAAGTAGCATTATCGTAAAAAGAAAGTGTGCAATTTGAATTGAGAGAAAAAGAAGAAGTGTGTAATTTTGATTGGAACGGCGAAAGTAACGAATTTATAGTTAAAATATTAAATTTATTTTAGACCCTTAGATCATGTCATATGTGTATACGGGTATAAATATAAACCGGGTCTAAATTAAACATATTTACCGATCAGTTCCAGATCCAGGTAAATTAGATCTAGAGCTGCTCCACCCATACATCTTATTATAAGTACAACCATGCAAAATTGAAGAAGCGAGATACTCAACGGAATAGTAATATCAATCAAATGTTTGCAATTTAATTACACGAACGATTGAGAAACCTGAAATTATATATAAAATAAAAAATTGAATTTTTTTTCTTTTGACTTGAAATATACTATGATGTATGGAAGCTGGAAAGTCAACATCATAGATCACCCTTTCTAGGAGGTCATATTAAATATTAATCGATCGAGTCATTATATAATACATCAACATTAATCGATTAATCCAACCATTAAAATGAGGCCATGCGTTTCTTAATCATTCGTCATCCATGTATTCCCAGGCCTCTTCATCACTATAAATACTGCCCTCAACTTTCTTCTAAACCTCAGTTCTCTTCACTCCTTTCCTCTAATAGAAACACCATCATTCCCCAAATAGAAAGTTTTCAAAACCATGTCTAAGGTTTTCATGCTGTCCATTCTCCTCCTGCTGCTCACCCTGTCATCATGTGTGGTTTCCAGGCCAGTGGCTACGTCATTTCCCGACGCGACTCCGATGGAAATCCCACTCGACCATCCTCTGGTAAGAAATCCGTTCAAAAACAGATTCCAGTACTCATTTTTGATCGGTGCAAAATCAAAATGATTAATTTCTGTGCTTTTTCCGTGCAGAAAGTTGAAGATTCCGGTGTCGGGAAGGCCGATAGAGGCTGCGACGGGCTTGGTGAAGAAGAGTGCATGATGAGGAGGACGCTGGCAGCTCATATTGATTACATCTATACTCAAAACCACCAGCCTTGATGATGATTATATGGAGATCTGATGTCATATTGCTCTAGCTGTTGTTATATATATTGTCCATAAAAATAGTATTTATATTGTGAGTGGTGTTTTCTAGCTCTAGCTAGCTAGGTAAAAGATCTTGTATGTGTCATTTTTAATGTGATCTGTCATTCTAATTGACGTTGGTCGATTAGAATCGACAAGATCATGTTTTTCTTGTTTCTTTCACCCGTTTTTTATATCAGATATATGTACGTATATATAAAAAATATATTTATTATTATTCGCGAGGTTTTTACTGTTATATTATTACAAAATATGTCAAATTTTGTGATATGAAAATAGGTATGATCATTCAACTAGAATTGAAATGATGGCCATCCAACTTAGTCCTAACAAAAATAAATGAATACACTCAATTCTTTGTGCCCATGCATGCTTAGAGAGCCACAACAAAATCAGTTGCTCAGAATCTGTTTGTGATATATTTCTGATAGCTAACATGCCATTTAGTTGGAAGTTATAATTAAAATGAGACTTTTCGTGTGAATGAAATAAATAAGATGTTTGGCCGTACTTAAAGTATAGAAAAATAAATTAAGTGACGTTAATTTTGAAACTTCAAAAGCTAATTGATTCATCTATTTCACTAACAAATCAGTTTTGACTTGTGAGTTGAGTCCGAACCTTCTTATATTTTATATTATACTCCTTCTTGAAGTTCAACTTAACTATTTCAACTAAATTTCAACTAAACTAATAGAATTTAGTCAGAATAAACTCATTTCAATTTAACTAATTTAGTTCAGTCAATCTCAGTTCAACTTATAATTATTAGTTCAGCCAACATTATGTTAGTTAAATTAAAATAATCTTAGTCCAACCAACATCATATCACTTCAATTAATATCAGATTAACTTGACATTACCTCACTAATTTCACCATTTTAATTGTGCTACATAACTTCCACCATTTTATTTAAACTTTAATTATATAATGGTAGCTAAGTTATTTAGATTTAATAGTGCAATAACACATATTAGAAGAATAAGGACATATGTTCTTTTCAACTTATTTGTTAAGAATTGAATTGAATTGAAATATTTTTAAATGTATCAAATTGAATTTTATTAAATCACATCTGAACTGATATTCTCAAATACAGTCAGTTTTGAAAAAATAGAAAATATTCAGATCATATCCAGTTCAATTTATTTTTAACATTTTTGATATCTTTCATTAATTTTTAGTTCATCAACTTATTCTCGCGTACTTTTGCACCTTCCACCACCTCTCTCTCACAATTATAATTGAATTGATATTCTCAAATACACTCAAATTTCAAAAATCTTGAAATAATTTTAGATCATGTTCATTTCAGATTATTTTCACCCGTTTATTCTCATTATATCACCTTTCACCATGTTCACCCACTTTTTAAATTTTTTATATTTTTCCTGTACGAAATTTTTAAATTTTTTATTTTATCACTCACTTTTTTAAAAAATATTATTAATACCCATAACAATTTCTACCTATCTTATATTAAATTTTGGGATTACACCTAAAATTATAAAAATTTCTCTTCATGATTTGACGACCGTCTCCGAAATTGAAATGTCGGAAATTTTTTTTGCCAGCGGCTTTATAAATCCTGCCTCCGCCTCTACTTAGGAGTTGGGCAGTTAGGCATTATATGATCATCGATCGCCGCCTATACAGGTCGGAGATGGCCTCTCAATCTCATGGTGGTTAAGACCCGATAAGAAGTGTGCAGGGACAGTTGATGATCCATGAAGAACAACCTACCATACATTTCTGACAAGGTTCGCATGTCTTATTATACGCCACTTAATATTATTATTGCCCTCCACAACGTCAAACCACAACCATTTATAACTAAAATTATCTGTCATTCTTATTGACTTTAGTTTCTAACCAAATATCGCGTGTTCTAGAAATATGGTTTGACCCTATCACGTACGGCGTATCCTTTTCTTTTCCGATCAGGAAATGCTATTTCTGGAGATCAGATGATCTCATTGGGTCTGATTCTGCGACGCCGTTTTCAACGTTTCGCACGGATTTCTGCGTTTTTCGATCTTCTTGGCTAAATATATCATCCAATTATTGTCCCAAGACATGCTTCTTCTTCTTCTTCTTCAGGTGCTAGAGTCGGAGAATTATTTTCAATTATTATCTAATTTAGTTTCTTTCTAAATGCTTTTATATTTCTACAAATTCTCCATTATAATTATACCTTATCTATAACGAAATATAGTATTAAAATATTTTAGTCCCCTTAAATTTGGAGCCCTGGTGCGATATGCCCTACATGACCTCAAGCATTAAGGAACCCATTAAAATTTTAAATTTACATTTCGTTTGCAACGTATATGTGCTAGCTATTTGCAAAAAAATTAATTCAATTCATTTTCATAAAATTATACTAGTTTGTTAAATTCATCCTAGTTATAATATTTTAGGTATCCACCTAAAATTAGTACTTATTTAAGTTAATTACTATATTATCAGGCCCAAATTCTAACAATTCACTTCAGTTCTTGTACTCATCATTAATGGGCCAGGCCCAGGAAACTCAAAACCCCTGTAAAATATACATCTCAAATCACGCAAAACAAATCAAACCCAAATAAAAAATGTGGCGCCAAGTTAGCAATTTTCCCGCCAAAGAAATCTCCTCTATATCTGTTGCTTTATCTCTATCCAGATTTCCCCCAAATCAATCCCTGAAAATGACCAGGAAAAATCCACCTGCAATAAAGATGTCCAAGGAGAAAAGCTACTGGCTGCTGAAAACTGAACCGGGCGAATGGTCGTGGGAGGACCAGGCGGCCAACGGCGGCGTGTCCAAATGGGACGGCGTCAAGAACAAGCAGGCCCAGAAGAACATGAAAGTCATGCGCGCCGGAGACTTCTGCTTCTTTTACCACTCCGGCAACAAATCGCGGTGCGTCGTCGGCGTGGTGTCGGTGGTCCGGGAGTGGTATGGCGAGGATGACGAGGGCGGTGCAGCGGTGGACGTGGCGGCGGTTGGGGAGATGAGGAGGCGCGTTGACTTGGCGGAGATGAAGAGGGAGGAGGGGATTGATAAGGGGTTTGCGCTTTTCCGGCAGCCTAGGTTGTCGGTGGTGCCGGTGGAGATGAGCGTGTGGGAGAAGATCTGTGAGATGGGCGGTGGGTTTGAGGGTGACGGCGGCGCGTGTGATGGTGATGATGCTGAGTAGATAGTAGACTAGCAATGCTCTTTTGCTGTTCAGGTGTTCGTAAAAATGCCGATTAGAAGACTTCCAAGTGTACCTTTATTTTTAATTTAGATTTTTTTTTGGAAAGTTATATTTATGTTTTTTTTTTAAATAAACATCATTTCATTTTAACGCTCTGGAAAACATTCATAATTGTTTGACAAAAGAAACTGGGGGCATTTCAATCCACTCACCAGTCCTAAACTCGTTATTTTTTACAACGCTACTTTGAGAGCGTGCCTAAATATTACTATCTCTCGATACCCAACGTGTCCCTTTTATATTAAAATTACTTATCATATTCTTCAGCTCTGAAATCAACTCCGTATAAAATAACGAAGATTCTACCTCTCCACGAACCAACCTGATCAAGTGTAATGCATCACCGACTAAGGTGACCTCTTCCGCTAACTATTAATCCAAAATAGTTCAACGACCACTTGTAGAGCCTTTCCTTCCGCTGTTAGAGGATTTGTAATTCCCATGAATCGACGCGTTCGCTCACGAACGAAAGCTCCATTCTCATCCACAAGTACGACGCCGATACCTACGCAACCATCACGTATTCCAGCGTCAAACATGATTTGCTTCTTTCGTGCCGGAGGTGAGAGCAACGAATTTTCCGGTAGAAGTTTAGAAATCCGTTGCGGCCACAAATTAGCGGTCTGGAATAATCGCAGCGAATTGGCAGCAGAATAAACAAGTAGCTCGATCGCAATGGATTTGTCTGCAAAATTCCGTTCATTCCTCTTCTCCAAAGAGCATCGCACATCATCAACATCAATTCTACTGCTTGATGCGCGTTGTTAGAAATCAGGGTTTTGACCCAGAATTCTCTGCGCGAACATCTTGCATTTTCAATTTCATGTGAGAGGTTGGGCATGCGCCATGCAAGGTATGCCAAATCACATGCAAAGAAAAGTTGTTCTGCAGAGCCATTCCGAGTATCGCAGAAGAGGCAAGTTTGTGATACATTCATTGTACGGTCTTGTAAGTTTGCACTCGTGGGGAGAGAGTCTGGCAAGATCCTCCATGCAGTGTGTTTTACACGTTGCGGGACCTTGATTTTCCAGATCGCGTCTAGAAAGCACCATCTCCAGGAGTAGGTTGGCCATCTTTAGACAACATCTTATATGCAGATTTGACAGTGTATCTACCAGAGGCCGAGAAATTCCAAAACCAATGATCAAGCCCTGCACGATTTCCGAGCCTGATTGGTCTAATTTTCTCTACATCGTCAGGATGAAGGTGCTCCTGAAGAAGAGATTCGTTCCACCAATTAGTGTCTGTGTCAATCAGGTCAGCGACATGAAATAAAAACGGCAAGACTTTATTGGGCTCCCCCACCTTCAAATCAGCCGAGCCAGGTATCCATGGATCAATGCAAAATCTCTTGAAAGACCAACTTTCCTAAATGTTATGGAACTACCACTATATATTTTTATATCGAATGATACATTTTTATGTTAAAATATTGATTATTTTAAAGTAAACATATAGTAAAAGATGTTTTAATGCAAATACTTAAGAAATTTCATATAAAAATTTACATTGTTTGAGTAACAAAATATATAGTTCAATCAAAAAGTACACTATATAAGGTGAAACGTATAAAACAATTTCTAAAAATTTAGGAACATTGGGTGTTTCAGAGATCTTCTCCCCTTTAAAATTCCATTCCAAGCCCACGAAGGATCATTAGGCAAAGATGTTTCAAAAAGAGAAGAGCTTGGGAAATATTTATCTTTGATCACTCTTAACACCAAAGAATTTGAAAGTGTAAGGAAACGCCACGCCTACTTAGCCAGCATAGCCAGATTAACAAATTTCCGAAAGCCCAATCCTCCCTCCGTCATGATCCAAACCGGAGGATGCATATCCACTTGGTTTACAAGCTTGACTTCACAGTGGAGAGCTGTAAAAAATGAAAAAAAAAAAAAGACCAAGTAGGTTTCTAGAATCTGTAAATGAAAGCACATAAAACTTTGTACCGCCATTATTCCTACAAAACAATTTATAGGAAATCCGAAGCAGATATTACCATTGATTATATGATATCATCGTTACTACCATAACATAGTCAATTAGTCACAGAATTGCAGAGAAGAAATCGTCGTAGTGCAGAGAAGGCAGAAACTAACACACAAAGGTTTGGGAAAAAACGGAATGTTTTTTTAGGAAAGGAAATAGAAAACGAAGATTAAAAAAAAGTTTGTGAAACAGAACGACGTCGTTTTAATCAAATAGAGTGTCTGATGGCAAAATTATGAAAATAGGCTTAAAATGTGGTAAAATGTAACAAAAAATAAACAAAAATTCTTATTATAGGTATGGTAAATACAAATAACTATTAAGGTTGCAAATTGGTTTTTTTTTTTGAAGAAAATGTGCAAATTGAATTATATTTTAAGAAATTAAATGAAGACTAAAGTTTGTTCCCCCCAGCTTATTTTTCTTAACTTTCTCCCATTTCCTTTTATTGACATAATTTTTAAATAAGGATTTTCTTTAATTGGCACATCCTATATAGAAATCTTTTAAGTAAAATTCAGTCACACACTTTATTTTTCTCTTCCTAATTTAATTCCCATCTTTCAATATGGATACTAAAAATAAGTTCAATTTAGCTTAGTTTAGTCATTTTTAGTTCAATTTTGACAAACTTTTTTCAGTTCAATTTAATTAGTTTTGATAAAATTAGGTTAATTTAGCCATCATATCATTACTTTGAATGCATCAATTTTAATTATGTTCAGTTTAACATTTTCAGCTCAGTCTAGTTCAATTCAATTTAGTTAAGCAAAAATGAGACGGGAAAAACAAGTCACGTTTAACACAGGCAACATGACAAATAAAAGTGGGTGGACAAATTAAGAAACCGAAAAACCCAAAACTCGAAAAGTATTAAATACTAAATAATATAAGTTTGAATAATCTGAATTGAAATGAATTTTTGGTTTCTTGACAAGTCAAATTGAGAAAACCAAATTATAAATAGGATTTATGATTTAGTTTTGGATATTGAAACCCAATTCAGAACCAAACCAAACTAAAAACTTCTTTAAAATCGCTTCACTTGAACTGTATCCCTCCTACTCCATTGAAATTAGCTGGTGGCACCGCTGTTGCACCACCCTTCCTATTGACGGAGCTCTCCCCTCCTCTTGAGCTCCCTTCCGTCGTTGCTGCTGCACACATGTCGAGGAAGTTTTGGGTCAGCCCATGTTCGCTGCTAGAGCTCTTGAAGGCAGGTGGTGAGCTCACGTTGGGGTAGGAATAATAATTAAGTGGGGGGGCCTGGATGCTGGTCACCTGCTGATGCTGATTGTGTATTCCAGTCATTCCAAAGTGAGGCTGATGCTCAAGTTTGAGGGCGACGCTACCAGGGAAGGTCCTGGGAAGGGAGGCATTGGTGGAGCTCGAGCTTGATCCTAGCTGTGAACCGTTCTGGAGCAACGGCATTGCTAACATATGTGGTGGGCCTGCCGGCTGCAATAGCGGCGGCACGATGGTGGGAAGCGAGGGCAAGATAGCGCTATCGTCGGAGAAATCATTGGCACTGTTGAATTGGAACAGGTTAAAGCTGCATGTACCGTCGCTGCTGCTCCAATTGGGGAAGGTGTAGCTCAGGTTGAACATGGACGGAGGAGTGCTGGAGGATGAACCATCGGAGTAGTCATTCATGGGTGGCGCCGCCACCGACTTGAGACGATAATCCTGCAAGCTGTCTGCAGCAGGCATGAAGAAGCTAGAAGAGGCTACCATGGGTGGTGGTGGCTGGAAAGCGGAGGAGAGGGGCGTCATCGGTGCGAGGGGTGGGTGGAAGGAGGCGGAGGATGGGGCCAGGTTATGATGAACAAGGCAGAAGGCTGACGGAGCAGCACCATCACCGTCGTTGATGGTGTTAGTCCCACCAGCTTCCTGAGTTAGGGTGTTGCAGACTGACCTGTGCATAATGAAGATGTCACGCCTGCCAGAACAAATTACAGTTAATTCAATCCAGTTCAATTTCATATAGTAAAATATCTCTAGTCCCAATTAAATACGTATATAGTACGAGAGAATCCAGTACACACAGATATACTCCAAATTAACCAGTTCAAATTTTAGCTACAAAATTTAGCTAAAAAGAAAAATTATAAAATGCTCACCTGGAGAAAAGAGCACCGCAATCGCAGTGATACTCTCTCATCCCACATTTTTTGTAGTGCGCCTTCAGATCGGATTGAGCTGCGTACTTTTTGAAACACTTCGCACAACTGTAGTTCTTCTCCCCGTGCTTTCTCAAGAAGTGTTTTTTTATTCCAGATAGGTCTCCGAGGGCCCGATTGGGATTGTGATGAACACAACTCGGCTCCGGGCAAATGTACACTTTACGCTCTGTAGTTACAGCTGATTTTCGCTTCAGCTTCCCCGGCAGGTTGTGGCATCTCCGGTGGAAGTCTAGGTTTTGCTCCCTCTTGAAGCCCTCGCCACAAACTTCGCAGAAAAATTGGTTATTAGCCATTAACGTCATCGGAGACAGGGCCACTACCACCGCGTCTGAACCTGTCGCAAACACACGACCAGATAAAAAAATAATGCACATAATTTAACTTAATTTAAATGACACCATACCATAATAAGAATCTAACAAATAATTTGAACTTAAAAAACGGAGGTCTACGGAACTTACTGGGAGTTCCGGGCTGATTCCTTCTCCTCTTTGGCTGAGGTGTTGCCGGTGGTGCCGGTGGTGCTGCAGAAGGGAACACAGACGAAAACGCCATCAAATGTTCTGTCTCGTGTCTTGAAATTGCCTCCTTATAAATCTAAAATTCATGAAGCATTGGTTATTGATCTATCTTAAAAAACACAATTCTAGACTGTTAAAACTTTTTCAATCTACCAATTCTAAATCTAATCCGGAAGTCTGTTATTGAAAAGACAAAAAAAAAGAATAAAAGGCGGCACCTAGACAGTTAAAAGATTTTCAATCGTCTAATTTTAAACATAATCATGAAGCATGTAAGTGAAGAGACAGAAAAATAACAGGGGGCACCTAGACAGTTAAATCATTTTGAATCTACCAGTTACAAAAACCTGGAAGCTTATTGGTGAAGAGGCAAAAAAAAAAAACAAAAGGCGGCACCTATACACTTAAAATATTTTCAATCTACCCATTCTAAACATAATCTGAAAGCCTGTTAGTGAAGATGCAAAGAAAAATAAAAGGTGCCCCCTAGACAGTTAAAAACATTTTCAATATACCAATTACGAAAAACGCATCAAGAAGTGAGCAACTGGTGCGACTTAGTAATAAAGCTTTCAAAATGGTTGAGATCTCATCAAGATGTGATGCATATAAAATAAACTCTAATGACTGACTAACCTCTATATTTTTCTTATGAGAATCATCCAGGACTCACTCTTATTTATAGCTGCTATCTAATCATGCCTATGGTTTTCTTACCAAATTAACTATTTACCAGTAATTTTATTAAAATAAGAGCTTCTAATTAAGCACATTTTTAATATAAAATATACCAATACAAATTCAGACTCTAAAAGAAAATAAATGGTTCAACAACCATATCTTTTTCACATTTGACATCGTTAAATTCGACGCAGCATATGCATAAATTCTGTGGTGCATTTACCAATAACGCGCCATGCAATTATTTTATTACCTTTCTAAATAAATAAATAGTTTAGCACGGAAAACGATATATACCTAGTACTAAGAATCAATTTAGTCTTTTTTATATATACTTAAGTTTGAGATTTCAGAATGAGATTGCAGTCATTGAATTGAATTACTTACACAAACAAGAAAATAGTTGACCTAAAAATTTGAATGGTCTAGCCTTCATTCGTTAATAATGTTTCACCTATATTTTTCGATCAAATTTTACAACTTCATTCAACAATTCTGTAGAGTAAAGATCTAATTTAAAATTATCAAAGTTTTATTAAATATGACAAAAAATTGATTGTTAATATATTTTCAATGTTAGTTAAAGGTGTTGAAAAATATTGTGTAGTTAAGAGATCAAAATACATAAAATTTATTATTTCATTAAATATTAATTTTACATAGTAAAAAATAGTTTTAGTCGAACCATTGGCATGCACAAATGTGTGGTTAGAAAACTTGACTCGATTTTCAAAACTGCTTTTGGGACAATATTTTCAAAAACTAATTAATGAGTCAGATAATGTTACAATTTTATCTTCTCACATTTTACAATATTCATACATTTTTTTATTGTTTGATTTAAAAGATCAATGTAAATTATAAAATAAATTATGAAAAATCATATATTGACAACTATTCAAAGATACGATTTGACTCAATCTTTATATTTGACAGCTAATCAATGAAAAATTTGACTCATTTTTAAAACCACATTAAGAATCACATATGCAAGACTAGTTCCTCAACATAAGATTAAATTAAAATTATCAAAGTTTTATTAAATATGACAAAACAAAACTGAGTTTTACTATATCTTCAATGCTTGTTAAAGGTGTTGAAAATTTTTGTGTAGTTAAGTTATCAAAATACAATAAATTTATTGTTTCATTAAATATTAATTTTGCATAGTAAAAAATAGTTAT
Source organism: Sherardia arvensis (assembly GCA_948330725.1). NCBI lineage: Eukaryota > Viridiplantae > Streptophyta > Magnoliopsida > Gentianales > Rubiaceae > Sherardia > Sherardia arvensis. The sequence goes on along the minus strand of OX415238.1, from coordinate 2,926,732 downwards.
AGTCTAACCACTGGCATGCACAAATGTGTGGTTGGAAAACTTGACCCGATTTTTTAAAATTCTTTTGGGACAATATTTTCAAAAATTAGTTGATGATTTTATCTTCTCACATTTTTCGATGCTCATTTATATTTTTATTATTTGATTTAAATATCATTGTAAATTATAAAAAAATTAATGAAAAATCATATATGTATATATATTGACAATTATTTAAAGATACGATTTGATTCGATCTTTATATTTGACAGCTAATCAATGAAAAGTTTGACTCAATTTTTTAAAAAACATTAAGAATCATAAGATTAGTTTCTCAACGTAAGATTAAATTAAAATTATCAAAGTTTTATTAAATATGACAAAAAAAAACTGATTTTTACCGTAAAATCCAATGCTAGTTAAAGGTGTAGAAAACTTTTGTGTAGTTAAGTCATCAAAATACATAAATTTATTATTTCATTAAATATTAATTTTACATAGTAAAAATAGTTTTAGTCTAACCACTGGCATGCACAAATGTGTGGTTAGAAAACTTGACCCGATTTTCTAAAATTCTTTTGGGACCAACATTTGCAAAAATTAGTTGATGAGTCAGATAATGTTACAGTTTTATCTTCTCACATTTTTCAATGTTCAAACATGTTTTTATTGTTTGATTTAAAAGATCAATATAAATTGTAAAAAAAAAAAGTTAATGAAAAATCATATATTGACAACTATTTAAAGATACGATTTGACTCGATCTTTATATTGATAGCTAATCAATGAAAAGTTTGACTCATTTTTTAAAATACATTAAGAATTACATATGCAGGAATAGTTTCTCAACGTAAAATTAAATTAAAATAATCAAAGTTTTATTAAATATGACAAAAAAAACCTGATTTTTACTATATTTCAGTTCAGTGCTAGTTAAAGGTGTTGAAAAATATTGTGTAGTTAAGTTATCAAAATACATAAAATTTATTATTTCATTGAATATTAATTTTACATAGTAAAAAATAGTTTTTGGCTAACCACTGACATGCACAAATATGTGTGGTTAGAAAACTTGACCCAATTTTCTTAAATGCTTTTGGGACAAGATTTTCAAAAATTAGTTGATGAGTCAGACAATGCACATTATCTTATTTTCTCATATTTTTCAATGTTCATATACATTTTTATCATTTGATATAAAAGATCATAATAAATTCTCAAAAATAGTTAATAAAATCATATATTGACAACTATTCAAAAATATGATTTCATTCGATCTTTATCTTTGATTTATTATCACATTTTCTAAAACTAGTCGGTGAATGTAAGAATAAATTAAATGTCAAATGATTTTCTTCTCAAAAATTTAAATTTCTTAAATTTTTAATTTTGATTGTTAAATATATAATCCTAAAAAATGTTAGCTAATAATTTACCGTTTAAAGTTGTTTTAGATATTGGTGTGTTGTGTAGTTAACATGTTAGTTTTTTAAAAATTGAACATAATTAAAATAAAATAAATTGAACTAAATTTGATTCTTTATAAATTATTGTAATATAAATTATGAATTTTTATACATGTTGCATAAATTATTGGTACAATTTATTCAGATTTCTTTACCTTATTTCTGGGGGGAGTAAATAAAATATTAAATATATTATATATCTGATTTTAACTGCTCAGAATGTAAAAAATAAGAAAATACACTGTTCAACCCGTTCGCTCAAGTGATAGAACGGCTGTGTTTCGCGCCGACGGCCGGTGGGTGAGCGTGAAATCCCCGACAATGCGAACCCTAATTTTGAAGCCCGGTTTTAGGAACCTATCGCTACTGAAACCTCGCCGGACTCCGGCGCCTCCATCCCTGAATCCGTCGCCGTCGGCAGTATCCTTCCAGCTCCGAGCATCCTCTTCCTCGTCTTCCGATTACACCAATCAGTCTCGCGGCGGTCTCCCTCGCTTCTACTCCGACACGCTCCCGACTTCCAAGGTCTGATTCTTACTCCCAATTTCGTTCCTAGGTTTTCTTTTGTTCGCATTGCGAGGTAGATTGTGAATTGTTGTGGATTGCTTGTGGTACTGTAGGGCGGCGTTGTGCGTGTTGAAGGTGATGAATTCTGGCACATGACTAAGGTCCTGAGATTGAGCAATCACGATAGGTAAGCTCCAATTGATTTATCTGAAAATGCGATTATCTATCACTGTAAATGTTCTAGGCTTCTTAAACTGTTATAGTTTTAAAGAGCTGTAGCTTTGCTGAAATGACTAAGAGTAAAATGCTGTATCACATTTGAGAAGGAGGATTTGTTCTTGATGTGGAGCGGAGTGTTGTAATGGTCAAATTATGTATGTAATTCATGATTTACATGTGTTATTGTTTCCTGATCATTTAGTGTCATATGCAAGGGTAGAACTGTTCAATGGAAAAGGAGGTCTTGTTGAAGGATGGATACAGAACATTGATCGTGGTGGAGTTGATTTTGTGGCTGTAGAGGATGCACGATTGGTACCTCCAATGGCCACTCAGTGGCACGTGTTTGCTGCTTTCGGTGAGTTCTTAATAGCCTATATGCATCCAGGGTCTGTAAGAGTTTTTGTTTCCCTCTTTTTTCCTTTCAGTTTTTCAGGTGAGATTTGATAATTTGTTTATTGTTGTAGGAACATTAAAAGGAGGACGGGGTGATTGGCTTGTAGAGAAATGCACGGTATGTATCTATCATTTTCTTTCATTGTGTGCTAGTTAGTTACTTTCAGTGACCAGCTTTTATATTTCGTGCAGGAGTTGGGAGCTAGCAGCTTGACACCTTTGTTAACTGAGCGCTCTCCATCCATTTCAGAAAATCGGGTTGACAGATTAGAACGTGTTATACTTTCTGCATCTAAACAATGTAATCCTTTCTTAACTCCTCGCCCAGTTTGCAGAAAATTGCTGGCATTGTTCATGGTCAAGTCTTGAATATACATTGTGTGATTTTGTTTATTGTCTCAAAGTTTTAATTTGTGCATAGGCCAGAGGCTGCACGAGATGATTTTAAAGCCTTCTACGAAGATTGGTGGACTTCTGCCTCTTGTGAGTCATTATTCATCTCATTCTCATGATGCTTAGAAACAATGAATGGCAACTTCTTGCAGTTTAATTTTCTATACAATTTCTTTGTCTTTCTAAACTTTCATTTTGAATTTTTTTCAATGTCCCAGGTTGCGCAATCAAAACTATCCTTTGTAGCAGTTGCCAAGGCCACTCCTGTTTTCAGTGCATTGAGCTCAATAAACAAAGAATCAAGCGGTTTGATGATAATTGGACCTGAAGGAGGTAAGTTATTAACTTATTATTATGTACTACATTTCCCAGTCTTTTTTTAATTATTTTTAAAATCTTTCTTTTTTATTGTTTACCATTCCTATGATCTCAGTAGCCAGTCTAGATTTTCATGTCCCCAAGTTGAAACAGTACAAACTCTGCCATAGGCTTGTTATAGATAGTTATTAGCCGAGCTAGTAACCCTTATTTGTTTCATATATTTCTGAGCAGACTCTCCAGATTGTCTCTTATGTGTATTATCCCATATCCAGTCTGAGATGCACCTAATGTAACACGCCATACTTGTTCCATTTGTGGATTTCAATCTGCTATAAATTGCACCTCGTGAATAGTATGTCAAGTGAAACTTAATGATGTTTTTTTACTTCTTCATCCTTGTATATTATGCATTCTCCAGTATCCTAGTTAGTATTATAATCTTTGTTGACTATGCTGTATTTCAGACTTCACTGAGACAGAGTTGAGGATGATAATAGAAGCAGGTGCAAAATCAGTTGGTCTTGGTCCTCATCGCTTGCGTGTTGAAACTGCTACGATTGCTTTTTTGTCAACTCTAATGTTGTGGTCGAACTCCGAGGAGACAGTATGACATCCTTAGGTACATAAAGGTTTGTTATGACTTCATTTGGTTTATCAGATGGCCTTCTTTTTTTGAATGCTGGTGTGAACTTTCTTCGGGTTGTTTAAAAACTCGTTACCTTAGTTTCTTTGCACATGATCAATTGATCAGTTTGTACGTTTACACCCTACATTCCTCATTAACCGTTGAGTTGAATATTGATATAAGCCTTTCACTCTTTCTGAGTACAGGCTTCAAATGTCAACCGAAAGGTGTTCGTGTACACTCCAGCCATTGATCTCTGACTTCTTTAAAGTACTCACTCTCTCTCGTCCGTACTGTTCTACGTTTCATAGCTCCATTGATGTTAGACTTGTTAGCTGTAAAAAAGTATTGGAAAGAAAATATGCAGGTTTGAAAATCAGGAATGGGTTGTTATTATTTATTATGAAGATTGGAATATCAAGCAAGAAAATGATTCTCAAAGGTCAATGCCGGTTAGCGACTTTTAGGAGTAGTAATTTAAAGCTCTTCTGGTCCTGTGGTAGACAGTAGACTGGTGACGGGTATGAGTTTCAGTTGATATTGGCCATGATTTTCTTTTAAAATGAGAATTTTAATATCATCTGAATCCATTTTTACGCCAAACAAGTAAAATAACCTTGAAACTAACTATTTTACCATGGTATTTCACTTGATAATATAATTACTTATATATTTTTTAAATTTAAAATTAAATATAACGCCTTGAAACAGTGAAATGAAAGACTAACAATTAGATAAAATAGCTTTATGGTAAAACATGATTTGTTGTGCATTTGTAAATAGGTCTAATTACGAATTCGGATCCAAAACATGAAAAATTGGGCTTTTATATCGTACACAATTTATTTTTGCAGATATTTTTTACTCATGCAATAGGTATTTTTAATTAGAATTGACAAGATTGTCCTTATTAATTTATCTAGTTCAAACTCTATCCACTTGATCAAGAACATATTTATCTTTCCTAGAAATAATAGGAATTGCAAAGGTAAAATATTACTTGCATATAACACGACGCTTATTATAAGATCACTTACACAAGTATTCCTCCAAATGAAATTGGTCGGTAGTTTTTAAATATTAAAATAAAAGAATATGGGCTAATGTACTCTTAAACATATGAAATAGATTGGTCTAACAGGGCATGCTGTCACATTCTTAGCAAATAAAAATGTCCAAATTTTCAACCTATAGACTTTATATGATGGATAATATTAGTGGACTTTCAAGTAATTATAATAAAATTTAAAAATAATTCATAAAATACATAAAATATTCCACAACTCATATAAATTCACGCACTCCCCCTCCTCCCTGCCACTGATCTCCTCCACCCCCCTGCAACAAAATACTCCGGCCTTTCTCGAAAGTACCAAAAACCGTTTCGCCATTAAATCCCCACCTTAAATGCCAACGGCCACCAAACCTTAAACCCCATTTATAACCGCTTTCTTCTGCGCAGCGAAATCATCATTCATCATCAATGGCGATTCAGTTGGAGAATCTGGTGCAGGCGATAAAGTCGAAGGTGAAGTCGACGATGAGCCTGAGGAAGAAGAAGAAGAAGCCGTACATGAAGATGGACAAGAGCGCCAGCGTGAGGGTGGAGATCCGCAGCCGGAAGGCCCGCCAGCTCATCGACAAGACTCTCCGGCAAGCCGACCGCCCCGGAAAAGCCGCCATCCCCTGATTTCCGGCCGCCCTTAGTTAGTATTCCGTACCATCGCCACCGTGTAAAATGTAATCTTCATCTGTTTCCGGTTTCGTTTTCTTTGTTTTTTGCAATTATGAATGCGAATTGGATTTGTTTTCAATATTGGCGTAATTTCTGTGAGAAGACGTGGCCGGTTTTGGAAATAATTTAATAAAATTAAGGCCATAAAGTCAATATTTAGGGGCTCTCGACTTAAATGTGATCACATGTGAACGTTACAAGGCCAGGCTCCGTACGTTGTCTGACTCAGCTTTTATTTTTTGGAAAATAATAGACTTTTTTTATATTATATTTGGTCACATTTCTTACATTTCTATGGAATTATGCTTCTTGGATTGGAAATAAAATGAAATAATAGTAGAATTATGCTTGTTTTGATTTAATATGATGTGGAATGATAATGTTTTACACAAATTACGAAGTGAAATGTGCGGGAAATAAGGAACCGTCTAATTCAGATTTGTACTTTATATTATTATAAAATTACGGATAAGCTCAGCCAGATTAGGTATTTAATTAATTATATAACTTTGTTTGTATCTGTACGGATTACAAAATCAGAAGTACAGCTGTACGGATACAGATTCGGTAGTAGTACAATCATGATTCATCTCATGAGTAATAAAAATAGGTTACATTCTTAACGTTTTTCCCCTTTTTTTTTTTGTGTGTTCAGTTTGAAATGGTTACCTATCCCTCAATTTCCTATTTTACTTAGTATAATCTAAAATTTTAATAAAATAACATTAATATTCTATAAATTGGTTAGTTTTTCAAAAACTAAATTAACTAATAACATTTTCATATTTTTACACTGTATTTTGAATTATAAAAATAAAATACTTAACTATGTACAACAATATGGATAACAAAACTCACTTTCTAAAGTATACATGGTGGTGATTGTACTATTATCGTCTACTATTTTTGCATCTTTTTCGATTTTTAAATATATATTTCAATTACAAAAGTTCAAGTGTAAAAAAGGAGAAACAAAAGGGATGTCATGTATAAATTATGTTTAACTAAAGGGTAAAATGCTCGCGTACCCCCGAGTAGTTATATGTGCTCTTGTGCCTCTGAATTTTGAAAAAGTGTCCGCGTACTCTTTGACTGAAATTTGACTTCCTAATTCATAATTTTAAAACGTTAAAAATTAATATGGTTCAATATTTATGGTATTCGAATGACATAATAATATTAAATCCGAATATTTTTGAACATTTAAGTGATTTGAATCAAGTAGTCAACTTTAGTCGGGGGTATGCGAACACTTTCTCAAAACTCAAGAGTACAATAGCACATAAGTAACTACTCAGGGATACACGATCACTTTATTCTTAATTAGATGGGGTGGGTGCCATAGTAAACCAATGGAAATTTAAAACAGCAACCATGGTTGAGTTATAGCGGGATTGAACTTATGCATACTAGAGTTTTTTTTCGAGCTTGCTAGAGAATTAATGGCCGGAGTGGGAGTGATGGTGACGAAGGCAATGACAATAAAAGGCCGTCAAAACTGAAGATTGGGAAGTTGGGATTTCATTTTCATCATCAATCATGTATGAAAGCATTAAGTTTGTAGCCATCGCCGTGAGGATGCATACTTTTCTTCATGATCAATGCTTTGATTTTTGTTTGGACCAAGCCCCATCATCTCACATGTATTCATAATTTTGAGAGTTATGTGTCAATATACAAGGAAAGTAAATTTTAAACCAAAATTTATCTCAAATGTCATGAATCAACTTATTTCATAAGCAGAACCTCTTTTTACCTCAAAAGTGGCTCAAAAGTATAAACTGAAATGACCAGCTTTTCGTCACAACAGAAGACAAAAGTTTCAATACTTTTTTAAAAAACAGAACTCCACCAAACACACCCATAATGAACAAGGGTGTGAGGTATAAGTTTATTAAATTTTATGTTCTTTTCGATAATTATAATTATGTCATGTTTAATTGTTCTTTTGAGGTTATATCAGTTCAATTGAGTTCAATTCTTTTTGTCATGGATACTAGCCCAAAGACGAGTCGTCACCAGATGATGAAGGGTGACTTTCTACTTACTTTAACTAATTTCAGTAGAGTTCAGTAAATCTAAGTTAATTTCAACCAAGCCTAAATCTTCTAACATTAATGCACATATATAAGAGCCTGTTTTTTACAGATTATTTTTGTTAAACTGGACTGAAATACACAGAATAGATCCGAAGTTATTATGAATGTATTGAAACGATGACAATATAACTAAAAGCTAAATTTCATCAAATAAATTAAAAAATATTCAGATAAATTATACCGCACTAATTTATATTTTCCATCTCTATAACTTAAACCAATTTTTTTTAAATGCATGCTTAGTTGCATTGGATTTAATTAACAATTTTTCTATTGATAACTTTGGGATATGTATCCCAAAACTTGTTGTGCATTTTACTAATCTTCTATGTGCATTTCATCATGCAATAATGCATAATTAGATCCATCACAACCACTCCTTAAAAAACAAGATATGTCAAAATCACAATGCACAACTAAATACACGCAATATGATTTACCTTTTCATAATTTTTTATTATTATTTAATTTTTCCAATATAAGAAAGTATTCAGATTTTCTTCACCAAACATATACTCCCTCCGTCCCAACCAAAGTGTCTTACTTTCTATTTTGGAATGTCCCAACCAAAGAGTCTTACTTTCAATATTTCCTCATTTGGCAAAAAAGATAGAGTTTATTGTCCATTTTACCCTTAATGAATCTCTATACATTTTTTGTATCACATACTTATGGGGGTTAAAATAGTCTTTTACCATTTTTTTGGCCATGTGTCTACTTCCACATCATTTTTCTTAAAAATTGAGCCTCCGTCCCCGCGGACACTTTGGTTGGGACGGAGGGAGTATATATATACACACACGTGTGATTTCTTCTAATCCTGTAAATTGAGTAGGGTATATATATATAATATTATAGTACGGGCTCTCGTTTAAACTTTCCTAGCCCTAATAATTAATAACCTAGATTTTCTGTCGGAGAAAATGTGGAAGAACTCAGAAGATGAAACCCTCAAGGCCGCCGTGATGAAGTACGGCAAAGAATCAGTGGGCCCGCATCGCCTCTCTCGTCCTCAGCAAAACCGCCGACCAATGCAAAGCCCGGTGGCACGAATGGCTCGAACCGTCCATCAAAAAGCTCGACTGGACTCTACAGGAAGACGAGAAGCTTCTCCACCTCGCCAAAATCATCCCCACGCAGTGGCGAACCATCGCTCCGATCGTCGGCCGAACTGCATTTCAGTGTCTCGAACGGTACGAGAAGCTCCTCGATGATAATACCCACGAGCCTCGGTTTCTGCATAAGTTTCGGCCCGGAGAGATCGATCCGAACCCTGAAGCCAGGCCCGCTGTTCCCGACCCTGTGGATATGGACGAGGCCGAGAAAGGGATGCTTGCGGAGGCGCGTGCTCGTCTGGCCAACACGCGCGGTAAGAAGGCGGCGAGGATTGCTAGGCAGAAGCAGGCTGAGTTAGCTGCCAGGCTTGCTTCGTTGCAGAAAAGGAGAGAACTCAAAGCTGCCGGAATTTTTTCCGGTGATGATGATGTTCGGAGAAAGAGGAAAAGTGGGACGATGGATTATAATGCTGAAATTCCTTTTGAAAAGAGGCCTCCGGTTGGATTTTACGATGTTTCAGAAGAAAAAGATGAACAAAAAAACCCTAGTTTTTTCCCTACCTCCATTGAAGAGCTTGAAGGTGAGAGGAGGAGGGTAGATAAAAAATCTTGTATCATAAAGCCGCAGGATTATAATTCTCTAAATGATTCTCAATCATTCACGATGATAAAAAGACAAAAACTGAATCTTCCTGAACCTCAAAGATTATCAGATGATAAATTCCGAGTGTCCAGCCGTCTTGCAAAAGCAAGTAAGGACTTTTTGGCTGATTTAAAAAATCTTCCGAAGCCTAAGAATGATTACCGATTAGCTGTTCTTGAGGAAATTGAAGAGCTGGATGAGAAGAATGAAGAAGAGGAATCAAATTCATGGAGAAATAAGTTGAAAGAGGCTGAGGAAATGATCATGGAGGAGACTGAATTACTTCTTCATTCTAAATATGATGATGATGATGATGATGATGATGAATACGATAACATGGACAATGTCGCAGAATTTGAAAATGTCAGGGAAAGGATGGAGGATATCGCAAAGAAAGCGCAGAAGCTAGAGGATGAGATTGAAGAAGTTAACCAGGGTTATCAGAAGAGAGCTGAGGAACTTTGGTCCCAATCTAGAGAGATGCATAAGAACATGGAGAGTACAGAGAGAGAACTCCGGTGTGTGGAGGTGTTGCAAAAGCAAGAACTTGTGGCTGCATCGAACCGCATTAAAAGTCTGCGTGACAATGTCCAAAAGCAGAAGGAGCTGGAGGAAATTTTGCAGAAGAAGTATGCCAAGAATCTTGCTGGCAGTGCTGCCATAAATATATCCAAAACTACCCAGAAGCTGGTGAAAATTCAGTGATTTTTTAAATCAGTTATTAATTCATAACAAGAACCAATGGATGAAGAAGAATACGATCGATTCACATAATAGATACAAAATAAAGCACGAGTTTGTGAACTTGAAAATGTGTGCTGCTTTTATTTAGTTTGTTTTCAATTTCTTGTGTGTAATGTTAAACCGATGATATTTCTTCTATCGGCGTTTGTATAAACTTGTTAAACAACTTTGCATGGGAACAAAATTCAATTGGGGAATTTGTTTATAAGTATGTAGTTTAAGTATATATTTGATTCAAATTATTATAAACCATATATCACTCGAGTATTATTTATTTTGAATAATTTTTTTTTAAAAAAGAAGTTATTTACTTTCGACTATATTTTTCTAATACAACAATACCTAAATTGGAATTTTTCAATATAAATATGTCATTGAAATAGATGGAGTTGAATTAAATTTGAAATACACTTGAAATTATTTCTCTTTTACACTCATCTTGCATTTTTTAACCTGAATGGAGAGTTGGATGGAGAGTTGGATGGAGAGAATCAAAGAACTATCTATCCTCTTCACTAATTCGATCATCAGCCTCACAAACATGAATAACATTCTGCTAACGGACATGAATAACATTCTGCGGGCATATTCACTTCATCAGCCTGAATTTGTACATCACTTCATCAACTTGAACTCGTACATGAATTACAGACTGAACTCGTACATTCACTTCATCAACTTGAACTCATACATGAATGACATTTTGCTGCTGCTTCACATCAGCATATTCATTTTATTTATTTTGAAAGCAGCATATTCATTTTGTAGGGATGATGGTTTGTCTTTTAACTTTGATAACAGAACTAAAAACATTATCCACTTCATACGAAACAATATGATTAATTTACTTTACTTATCCAATTATTCATAAAATTGCTTTTATCTTATATCTATATATTATATTTTTTTTACCAACCGGATAAACACATTATTGAAAGAATAGTTTTTAATTTTTAACAGCTATTTTTTATATAGAGATATATAAAATAAAAAGAATAAATTGAATTCGACTCTTTAACAGTAGCAATATATTCATTCCTGCTGGCTCGTTTTTTCATGCGATGACTTTGTGTTTCTGTTATGGTTTCATTTTTTTAAATTATAAATTATTATATATGGGATATTTATTAGACTTTCCAAACCTTCATTAATCTCCTTAAAGGGAGGTAATTTGTAAGATTACAAAATAAGTTGAGAATCTAAATTATATCTAGAACGCGGTAAGGCACGTTATTCCTAAAACTAAAAAGTGCGGTGAAATACATCTTAATATTTTTTAAAGTCTAATGGCCAAAAACATGTAACTATCTGGCCGGTAAAACATCAATAACTTGCACCAACACTAACAATAAAGTCAGAATCAACCAAATCTACCACTACCCGTCTAAATTTATTCACAGAAACGCTAAAAGTAAGTTGTCAAAACTACTTTAACTTGGATTTCTCCTACACTGAGCATAGAAAATAGACTAGAAGCTGAGGGGATTTTCCATAGCGCGGCTAATCCGTTTACAAGGAAAACAGCAGATAGACATCAAGTACCCGATAAACTAGTCCAGATAATTACGCAAAAAGACCCAATTGGAGCACATATTTCACCTAACATGAAAATAATGAAAAAAAATAGAATCCAAAAATCTGGATCTACCAATTCCGGGAGACGGTTGAGCGGATGCACGCGTCATCCAAGCGCGGGGTAGGTGCGTCGAGATGACGACGCGTGTGTGATCAGTGAAGTGCATAAGCGCGATGGTACGTCGAGTAGTTCACGCCACGACAGCCCCCGACGCGTGTGACGGCGCGTGCTAGCCGGAACCAATTGGATCCGGTAGAAAACTTAACTTTTCCGATGAATGAGTGGCTCCCTTGCATCTAAGTGACTGCACGAGCTCGGATCTCCTCCGGTATGTCCAACGGCGAGCAAACGTGCGTTCCATCGTCGTCAGACTGCAACTCCGATCCGTTAGGATCCGGCCTCCTGTAGTGCTTCACGGTGAGAAATCATGATTTTTCAATTAAGAAGTCGGGTTCAAATTGGGGGATAAGGTATAGGATTGGTAGGAAATACAAAATTATAAGTGTGGGGTGGAGGGGGTGGCCGAGCGGCGGCGAGAAGCGCCGGAACTAGGTCAGGCCACCCCTCCGAGAAAGTAGATCTAGGAAAGGGGAGGGGAGAAAGAGGGAGTTGAGTTTCTTTTGGGGAGAGTGGGGTAGGGTGTCGGGTGTATATCTCGCTTCAACTTTTTTTGATTCGTGCTGATCAGTTTTATTTCACCGTAGTGAAAAAATCACAACAAATCTATTACGGTTTCATATTTATTCATTGACGCTGCCATGAAAAATAAATAAATTAGTATTAGTATCCAATTAAAAATCCGAATTCATAGAAATATTTGAGCACATTTCATAAGCCATGCATGCCATTAGGCAGTCGAATATATGCTGAAATACATGCAGATAGGGATGGCAGCTGCCTTTGGTTAATTAGCCCGTAAATGATTTTTGTACAGAAGTTGATGGCACTACTTATTTAGAATCAACTCACTTGCAATATATATGCCGTAACGGTAATTGAATACTCCATCCATTAGTCAACATTTCAAATGCCTAATTACTTAGTCAAACCAAGCACTGTACCCGATCTGATTAGAACATTGAAATCATCTAATCTGTAAAGGTTTTTTTACATGATTTTAACTTGTTGAATATCTTTTACGTAACATTTATTTCGATAAAGCCGAAATAGATTCACTAATGCATTGACACTGTCCTACGTATTAATTGTAGTCCATATACAATTAATTAACAAGTTATATATTAGATTTGCATTAGTAATTAAAAGTGTTATTGGCCTTGGTTCCTCTACTTTTAAATTTGTTATATTGCCATGTAATGATTATTTATTACATCTTCCATGGAACTTTCAAAATCAATTCCTTTTTAGAGTCATGTTCAAAGGTTAACAAAAAAATTGTTCATGATAGTCGGAAACCTCCAATAACGATTAGAGTGGTATTTTATATTTAATTTAACTATTTTATAATAAGAGCAACGAAATTACATATCAATCAGAATAATATTATCTTTACTATTATGAATCCGAATGAAGCTATAATATCTCTCTCGGGATAGAAACTTGTTACCCGTGAAAACCACAAAAATCATTGGTAAAAAAGAGATTTTTGTGCACCAATCACTATACCAAGTAGAAATCTGTTCAACTGCTCAACACCAATTGATTCAAAGTATGATCTATATTTTTCAAATCGCTAACATGCACCTTAAAATACACAAATCACTAACGGACTTGAAAATATATCAAGAACATTACAAAGTTTTGTGCCCGTTTGAAAAAATAAAATTAAAAGTACATATATAATATATATTTACATGAAAAAAAAAATCAGCCTTCCCTCCTAATTATAAAACAAGTCAATTTTATTTATAACTAGAGTTTCACTTGAACACATCTAATCATTTTCTTAGAAGAGTCCAATTGGGAGTAAATTTAAACTAATTTAGACCCCATTGATAAAATTACACCAACTCATCTACACTCAACAAAACTTATATATTCATTCCCCACTCATATCATACACACCCCTTATTCTCCTCGCCGGTTAACTTTCAACAATGAAAAACACAGCATTAATCTCCGGCGATGAAAAACCGGCATCGAAATCAAGATGCAAAAAGAAGCAAACCAGAAATATCTTCATCAAAATCCTGAAATCCCCAGTCACAGCTCTGATAAAAGTCTCTAATATGTACATGAACAGCATGTCAAGCTGCGCCTACAAGCTCGACCAGACCTCGGTCGTCAGCTTCAACTTCGGGCCTCAGCTCGGTGTCGCACCGGCCCGAAGCTTCGCCGTCAGCCCCAACCGCCAGGACGATCTCAACGAGCTCATCCGGGCCGTGTCCAAGAAGCTTAGCGGGGACCGGGCCGAACAGCAGGGAGCCGGGGCGCCGGAGATGATGCGTCCGGGCTTGGGATCTGAGAAGAGAAGTTACAGTATCGGAATCGGGACAATTGGACGGATCGATGAAGATGCGCCCTGCGAATTTAAGGAGGCTCTCCATGCAAATGTTAAGAGGGATTTCCGGCTGCATTGATGAGACTTTCCGGCCAATAGATACTGTAATATATGACTGATTATTAATATACAGGCTGATCGTGACGGAAAAATATTGTTTAGGTTTCCATTTGATTTGCTGGTCGAGTTTTTTAATTGAAGACATTTTTATAATAAAATTCTTTTGCTAGATTGATGATGACGATAGGCCAATTCCGATTCAGGCCCTATGAAGTTGATCAGTAGAATATTTTATGGGATTTTATACATGAAGGTCCAATTTACTAATGTAGATCTGAAAAAGATAATATTACCCTCTACTATTTCATATGTCTGGACCTGCACTAGCATAATTCAGGGGCAAAATATTGTCTTTTTCAGACATGCATTAGTAAATTGGATCTGCATGTATAATTTCCGTATTTTAATTCAGTTTAATTTCTATCTAGTTAATTAATTTCGTGAAAATATAATTAGATCAAATTTAGATAAATATACTCATTCTATTTTTTAATATGTTAACTTTTACTTGAATCATATAAATTTAATTCAGTTTAGTTTAACAAGAAATCATTTACGTAAATTTGATCAACATGGACCCTTTTTTAAATTTAATTAATTTACGCAATGGATTTTTTTACAAAACAATTGCTGTGAGATCTTTTGCAGGCTGGCCTGTATGTAGGACGAATTATGAAGATAAAAAAAGACTATAGGCTTGTGAGTTTTTAATAAATAAATGCTTGAAAGTGACTCGAAATAAAATTGAATAAAGCAATTTTGAATATATGAAAGTCTAAGATTACAAGAATAAGAACTTAATTAAAGCTGAGTTCATAAACCAATGAATGTGAAGATGGGATTTTAATTAACTTAAAACTCTAAGATCATCAAAAGATTAAAAATCCGTTTTGTTATTTATATACAATCAAACAAAGTATACAAAACAAACAATGAAACCGATACACAGAAACTTAACGTAAAGCTCAAAAAACAAACGATTCCAATCCACTAAAAAAAATAGAAAGAATTTCGTATAATTGTATTGTGAACCATATTAATCATGCATACATATATACTAAGTGAAAGTTCAACCAATAAGACATTCATAAGTATTGTTTGTTTTTGTTTAAGTGCATGTTACGGATTTTTAAATATTAATTTATATTGTAAATGAGAGGAATATATTGTTGGAACATTTAATTTAATTTATATCAAAATGTGTTTTATATATATAGAGAGACGGAGAATTATTAGTAGTAAAATTGTATTTAGATCTCTTCAAATATTTACTCATGAAAGACACGTGTTGTTTGTAGAGTTGTGACTTTTTTTTATAGAGGTTATCACATAAGTATCTCAAGCAATAATAGATTGTAACTTACCACTGAACATGTTTTTAAATTTTTTATAGCCAGGAGCAAAAATTTAGAGAGGTAGTTTAAAGGAAACTTTTCTTTCAAATCAACTTACAGTAACCTCAAATCTTGGAGAGGTACCTCTATGTCTTTGTCTAAATTTGGAATGCCAGAATTTTAAAAAATATATCAGTATTTATGTGGAAAATATTGAATTCCTTGTTGCTTTTTGACAATGTTCTGAGACACTACATGTTTAATATTGTGTCTAAATGTTGCAATGTTCTGAAATTTATATTTAAATTTCCTGATATACCCTCATTTATGGGAACCACATTTACTTATAAATAAATACTAAGAGTATTAATGACAATTCATGAATAAATACGGACTGCATAAGTAAGTGCAGGATTGCATATAACAATGTCATTTTTTAATGAGTGTTAACTTGAAGCTGGTATATGGTAGGATATAATGTCTTCATTGGAATTCAAACCCCACATTTTAGTTCTAGTTGGGGTGGAATATCATACTATCTTACTAGACTAGGTCTTACACCTATCCATGATAGATTGATTTACAATGTGTCCCTATTTACCTGTTGGAACTTGTGAAAAGCAAGAAATAACTTCATCTTTGATAATGCAATCACTCTCACTAGAATTTTACAGGAAATAAAATATATGGTATATGCATATATCATATGACTCTTTTGCAACTAAACCTTTTTACATCCATCTGAGTACTGAAATTGAACTATCTTCTCTAATTGATATTTCCCTCCATGGTTTAAACCACCCAAACCAAATATAGAAAAAAGTATGTTGGTCCAGACTTTTATAGGGGTTTAAAATGAATGTTGATGTCTCATGGAAGGCTGTTGACCATGAGGCAGGATTAGGACTGATTATAAGGGATTCAGGTGGTTATTTTATAAGTGTAAAAAGTGTTTTGCTTGCTGAAGTATTAGCAATTGGACTAGGTTTTTTATATTCAAATCAGCTAAGTACCATCGTATATTTTCAGACATCTACAATCACCATCTGATCATCTTCAGTGGAGGGAGGAAAAAGGCCACTGACTTTCACATCTCTATATTTTAGCTCTCTCAGTCTCAGTCACCTTTAAAACTACATCCTAATATTGTAGTAGGAATATATCTAATTCTTCTAGATATATTTTAATTTAGTGCCGCTTTGACTTTTACATTGCGATTCTTAATAGGGTTTGAGTTAATATATGTATGGCTTAAATCTTTTTCTTTTTGAAAGTATTATTCATGCTTTTTAGAATTTTAGTCCCACGGAACTTGCCACTTTGACATTGATTTATAATGTTCTTTGTTTTTTTTTTTTTTTTTTTTTTTTTCATTTCATAGGTTTGATAAATTCCCCCACTACTTAAAGTGGTTTAGGGTGTATTTGGTTCATTTGGTTTTTGGAAAACTAAACTTTCAAAATCCAGTTTTTGTAATTTTTGTAATGGTTGTTTGGTTTGTATGGATTTAGAAAATCCAGATTTTCCCACTTCAAAGTCTAATCGTTGTTCTTCCAAATTCAGATTTACAATTTTTAATTTTACACTCACAATTTTTGTATTACACTTGCAAAATCCTGACGAATCAAACAAATTTTTTTTTCAGACTTGCAAAATCTCAACTCAACCAAACAAAATTTTTGCAAAACCAGACTTTCAGAATCCCAAATAAAAACCCAAACTCTCAAAATGTCAAAACAAAATCCAGACTTTCAAAATTCACCCCAACCAAACACACCCTTAATAAAAAAAACTCGAAAAGGGATCAATTTTTAGAATAAAAAATTACAGCCCTTTTATTCACTTGAAACTATTATTCGCCTCTTCACAGTTTCGGATAGATGCAAATAAAATAAAATAATGAGAGGCCCTATTCCGCCACCCACATACGGCGGCGCTATGCCGGAGGAAGAAGGCGCCATCGCCGCCGGAATCCCCGCCGTCGGCGTTGGGCTGCGGAAGAAAGCCACCGGAATCCGGCCATGGCTGCTGCTGGACTCCACCGGTCAATCCCAGGTGGTCGAGGCCGGAAAACACGCGATCATGCGACGAACGGGTCTCCCGGCGCGTGACCTTCGCATACTCGATCCAATGCTCTCTTACCCCTCCACAATCCTGGGGAGAGAGAGGGCGATTGTGATCAATCTCGAGCACATAAAGGCCATTATAACCGCCCAGGAAGTTCTTCTCCTCAACTCCAAAGACCCCTCCGTCAATCCCTTTGTTGTTGAACTTCAACGCAGAATCCTACGTCACCATAACGTCAAGTCTCAGGTAACTTTTCTGGTTCTAATCCTAATTCAGTGTAGCAGTTGGAGTAGTTAAACATGTTGTTATGCTTCAGTAGAAAGTGTGATGTTTGCTGATGATGTAATGTAATATAAAATTTGAAACAATTTCAAAGATCAATCATTATAACCACAAAGATCACTACTTTTTCCATCAATTTTACTGAAAATTCGAGTTCTGAATATAATCTAGACTACGAAAATATGCACGAGAATGATCAGATTGTTGCATTTAGCTAGTAGACTAAAAAAATCAAGACTTTTTGCATCAAAGCATAAGATGATTGAATATTTGATTACCAGGAAGTTGGAGCCAATGCAGAAGATGTGGACTGGACCAATCTGTATGATTTGGAGGACCCGCGGTCGAGAAACAGTAGCCCTTCCAACAGGTTTTCGGGTGTTATCCCGAGTAAGGACGAGGAGGGGAAGCCGGATGGGAAGCTGCAGAGTGGGGAGAATCAGAATGGACCAAAGCTGCTTCCTTTTGAATTTGTAGCTCTTGAGGCCTGCCTTCAGGCAGCTTGTAGTGTGCTGGAAAATGAAGTAAGCAAAAGGAAGTAGTTGTAGGGTGTTTTATTCTCGATGTGGTTTTGGTTCTGCTAATTTGTTTTTGCTGTATGAAGGCGAGGACATTGGAGCAAGAAGCTCATCCGGCTCTGGATAAGTTGACTACTAAGATCAGTACACTCAATTTGGAAAGAGTCCGACAAATCAAAAGTCGATTGGTTGCGATCACTGGGCGAGTTCAAAAGGTAGACTCCATATTCTTTATTAGTATGCTTTTGTTAAAAACTATCTTTTTTTTTTGGCTGGATAAATTATGCAAACGGATGTGTTTTTTTCTCAAGGATCAGCAGCAACTCCATTCGTTTCCAGGTGTCTTTTTGCATATTTAGAGATTTTTTGCAACTTTGCTTTGCACAATCTGAATATGAGGAATTTCTCGCTGCATTGGTGATCAAAAGTTCTGTCTTCCCTGATCTGTCTTGGGCATAAACATATTTTAGTTTCTCCTTTCATGCACAAAAATTTCTTTTCTGCCTTTCTTATGACTGTACTAGTTTTATCTGATATATTTTGGCCATACTTTGGCTTATTTTTGCTTGAAACTCCATGGTGCATTCCTTTGTTGGTGATTGGTCTACTTTTAATTCAATGAATATCATATGATTGTAGGTAAGGGATGAGCTAGAACATCTGCTGGACGATGACGAAGATATGGCTGAAATGTATCTCACTGAAAAGTTAGAAGAACAACAACTTGAAAATTCTTCCGTTTCCTCTAGCAATGAGGAACAGGGTTTAGATGACGATGAAACTAATGGTGAAGATATGGACAATAGGTATGGCACGGCTTCCTTCATTCCTTTAGGAGAAACATGTATGTTTTAGTGCTTGTGTTTCTTTTTTCAAATTTGGGAGTTAAAAGACTGCTTTAATTTCAGGACCCCAAATGAAGGTAAAGAGGGTTCAACTAGTTATGGTGTCGATGCTTCAGGACAATTATATACTGGTTCTCGTGCCTTAAGCAAAGATAGTCGTGGTACTAGTACCACACAAAGTGGTATTGGTAAACAGCTTGATGTGGAGGAGCTTGAAATGCTTTTGGAAGCATACTTTGTCCAAATCGATGGCACGCTGAATAAGCTGTCCACTGTACGTACTTTCTGGTGCTTAAATAATTTCAGTTGATTATTGATGCTTTTTTTCTAGTGTTCATAATGTTTTTAAAAAATTTGAAGTATAATTTATTACTATAGTACCATGTTTTCTTGGCATGAGAGTGAAATAGTAGAATGATATGTTTTCTCTGGAATATTTCAATTGATCACATCTCAGTACAGGAGATGATTCTGATGTTTATTCACATTAGGGTGATTGATAAATGGTTCTAGGATAGGTCGATGGCCACAACCTATGTTGTTACCTGCGTGTTCTTTAAAGCACTAGAGCGTCCTGTTTTTGTGTTATAAGATAAACTTGGCGATGATCTGCTTATAATGTACTACTCGTGTTCTGTGTTTTTTTTTCTTCTTCTCGTGTCTTACGCTTATCATGAACTTGACAGCTGAGGGAGTACGTAGATGACACGGAGGATTACATCAACATAATGCTGGATGACAAGCAAAACCACCTGCTACAGATGGGCGTGATGCTGACGACAGCAACTCTTGTGGTGAGTGCATTTGTTGTGGTGGCCGGTGTTTTCGGTATGAACATCACCATCGACTTGTTCGATGACACGAAAGCAGGCATGACGGAATTTCTATGGACAGTTGCTGGCAGTACCATCGGCACCATCTTCCTCTACGTGGTTGCCATCGCATGGTGCAAGCACAAGCGATTGCTTGAATGACCATTTTGGAACTGCAGAAACCTGCTATTATCTCAAGAATAAATCATCTTTCTTGTACTGGATTTAGTGTATAAATCATGTGAAAGTGGTCCAAAATGAAGGTTGAGTGTGCATTGAACTGGCCTGGGAATGGATGGGAAGATAAGATGACAGATTGATGAAAGTTTTGTCAAATTGTGAGCCTAATTAAAGGCAAAAAGTAGAGTGGACAAAGATAGGTTTAATTGTACGGACGAGATGGCATATATCCTCTCAGAAAGATATCAATTTCCAGACAGCGATATGGTGATTTTTACGTCATATTTGCTCACATTTCATTGAACCTCTTTAAGAATTTATAGTTGGTTCATCATCAATATTGTAAAAATGTTATAAAAACACATTAAAATATAGTTAAATACACCATTCACATTTTTTTAACGAAAATGATTTCAAATATATCACGCAACGCTCAATAAAGTTTAGTTAGATATTCACATAAAGTTAATTCTTCTTTTGTGTAGAGTTTAGCTAGATTAAAATTCTAGCTGATATAATTACACATAAAGTTAATCTGATCAAATATAATAATAACTATCCACAGGGAAACAAAATTATTGATGCCTGATTGGTCAAATCAAATACAAATTTGTTTATGTAGACTCGAAATTGATAAACTTGTGGTATATATATATATTAGTCTTGATTTGGACATTTAGGGTGTGTTTGGTTGGGCAAGTTTTTGCAAAACTTGGACTATCCAAGTCCAATTTTGTAAAATCTTGTTTGGTTCACCAAGTTTTCCAAAATCCAGATTTGCAAAATCCTAAAAACCAATCAAAGATTTTGTTTCATACTCACAAAATCCAACCCAACCAAACAAGAATTTTGCAAAATCAGACTTTCAAAATCCGAAACAAAAACCCAAACTCCCAAAAACCAAAACCAAAACAAAAACCATACTCTCAAAAAGCTGATGAACCAAACACACCCTTATCCTTTTCCGATGGACGTTTGGTCCAATTTCAAAGATGAAATTTTGCAGAATTATTATTTTAGCGTGCAATAATACCCCATACTATATCTGTACCTACGCACTATAGATATATCATTCAAAACTTTCAAACAAAATTTACTGAACTGATTCCTTTACTCCTTTCTGTACAGAATTGAATGTAATTTGTTCTACGTTTCCATCAATAATTTATATTAATTCCAAATAATCGTTTCAAACTTTTTTTTGCATCATTTCATTAGTTAGTTATTTTTACTTCATTTTTTGCTGAATTCCAAACACGTTTACGAAACTAGTTATGTCTATGTACTTCAATTTATTTTGTCCATGTTTAAATATTTTCAGTTCAATTCAATTTAAATTAGTAGATTTAATTCAGTTCAGTAGTTATTATATGACAGAAGCAGTTTTTAGCACTTTTTAATTCAGATTTTATTCGGGAACGTGAAATTGTAACTAATAGTGGTCCTTTAACTTTAAAGGAAGGAGATCATAAGTGTAGTTGGAGACGGTTGTTATTATTGTTGAATTCTTTTAGTTTTATATATTGATGATAATTTCTTCAAATGAAAATCTAAATATATTTTAAAATCTTGATCCTAAACCAATCATTTATATATACTAGGTAAGGTGGTCCACGCGTTGAGCGGTCAATTAAGTATTTTTTTTTATTTTTAAATGATACATGTGTTAACAATCATTTTGAAACTATAATTCTTTTTAAAATTGTTCAAGATATTTAGCTATTTATATTTAAAAGTTACTTCATCGGATGAACACGTTTGAAGTCGAGGGACCAAAATCACCGTGAATCGCTTCCTTCATAATATGAATTGCTTTCGAAACATTCCATGATTTTGTGTCGGAGCTTGTTTGTAAAACTCCAATCTTTAGAAACATTTGAAACATTATCAGACCATCAAACCAGATAATACACAGATCCGTGTATATTACCTCAAACCATCATTACTAATTACAAAAAAGAGAGTTTCAGTCATTTTCCTACACAGCTAACTTTTGTTTTATAGATTAGCTTCAATTTAGATTAGCTATGTTTAGTTCACATGGATCCGCATAATTCAATTCAATGAAATTATAATTATTTGAGTTAAAATGCATATAGTCAAATTATTACTATATTTCAATACATTACTATTTTTTTAAAATTTAGTTCTATTTAGTTCTACTTAAATGATTTAGATTGGAATGAACCCTAATACTGTTACTAGTGTTGTCAACATCGAAACCGAGACCGAGACGACGACGACTGTTTGAAATTGTTGTTCTTATTTTGATAATGCATTAATTTGTAATGTATTGTTACGATATTTTTAATTTTAAATATAAATGAAGACTTTTATTTGATTTATTGTTCCGTTAAGTATATGCTTTTGGTGGAGATATTAGCTTTAATTTACTGGAACCTGCATTTTCACACATTCAAGGATACCCGGGCTCCGATTCTCCCCTCGCTCGATTCCGCAGTTGCAGTTGCACAGTGAGAAGAATAATTGCTATTGCTGTGTAAATTACTGATGTTACATGAGATATTGCAGGTTCCATTGTTAAGAAAACTGAGAACCGTGGTGATTATGGGAACAGACAAGCGAAAATATGAATGCTTTTATTGCTGCTGCGGGCACAGGAGGAACCGTGGCTGGTGTTTCAATCAGGTTTCTGTTCTTACTAACATATATAAACTCGATGCCATATGTTTTACATGAAAAGAACATACTGATTTTAGTTGTTTTTATTTGTTGGTTTAAGTATGAATGACAGATGGAACTCTTTGGATTGATTACCTGAAGCCAATAGGTACTGGAGGAGTGATAAGCTTACTATCAATCAAGTTGCTGGATGATCGACTGTGACTATCTTATCAAGCCGTTGGCAAGAAGAAGAATGAGTAGAAGGACAAGGATTTCGAGCAATCTGGCAGTGTGGAAGAAGAATGAGTAGGTTTCCCAGAATTTGGTGGTATTGATGATATTTTATCCACTATTGAAAGAATTTGACGATCGTATTGATGACAATGATGATTAATGTTGTGATGGTTTATATATGTGTGTGTATATATATATATATGATGAAAACGAGTTTAATTTTCTGATCCGAGCTACGTTTCTACGAGAATCTGTTTCACGATTTTTTTATTTGATTATGTGTATATTTGAGTTGATGATTTTTTTTATCGACGATCGAACGGATTTGACGATCGGAATGATGACGAGAATGAGTAATGTTGGTGAACGAGTATATATATATATATATATACGAGTATGACGAAAACGATGTCTATTTGATGATCCAAGCCACGATTCTACGAGAATCTAGTTTCCCGATTTTTTATCGATTTGATTATGTGTATATTTTAGTTGATTATTTTATGTTTATGATTGATGATGACGGTGGATCTGATGATTGATTGATTGATGCTTTGAACGGCGAAAATTTGATGATAAACGACAAAAATTTGACGATGAACGGCAAACATTTGATGATTTGATGATGAACAACGAAGATTTGATAATGAACAACAATAATTTGATGATGAACGATAATAATTTGATTATTGATGATTTAATATTGATGGTTGATGATGGTAATGATTAACAGGGAGAATAAATGTGGTATATATATTCTTATTTAAAAATGGTCCCTGAGTTTTATTAATATTTTCATTTGGGCACCGAATAATTAATATTTATATTCCAGCCCCAAAAGTATTTTGTCATTTAACCCAACGCCCATAGCTTACCATAATGTTGTCTTATCAGAGAGTATCTCATTCCAAAATACGGTATATATTTATAAAAATATTCTCATTTATTATATTTATTAAAGAAATTAACAATATATATGTATCACTATTAGGGTTTTCTCCCTTTGGTTGATATATACACATCAGGTTAGGATTGTTTTATATTTGGAGATTCTAATAAATGCAGGCAAAATTTTAATTTATTGGTGACTACCATAGCAATAAATTTAGTAAGTATTCCAAAACGTATGTTTAGTATTTTAATTTAAAGATTTTATTCCTATTTTATGACATTAAATCATATGATTGGGTAGTTTCTATCTAAAGACCATATGTTTATATATTGTGATCAGAAACTGATTCACAATATTAAAATACATTTAATGGAAATAACACCTCTAATTGTAAATTACTTTTACTTTATTTAAAATCAATTATAAGAAATTATTTTGAGTAAAATATAAAAATATTTTACTCATTATGTTTCTTAGGTATTTCTTAACTTCAAAAGCGATTCTTTCACAAAAAAACCTTCAAAATATGTTTAATCGGATTTTTTATAATGTAGTGCACGTTTTATTAGCATAAACTAAAACATAAATA
This sequence comes from Sherardia arvensis, assembly GCA_948330725.1. NCBI lineage: Eukaryota > Viridiplantae > Streptophyta > Magnoliopsida > Gentianales > Rubiaceae > Sherardia > Sherardia arvensis. The sequence continues at coordinate 2,902,075 of OX415238.1, read as the reverse complement.
TTAAGATATAAGTAAATTACAAAAACATTAAGTAATGTAAGTAATATTAAATTTTTAAACAATTGTGTGTGATTATTTGATCCAGTGGTTTTGTATTATGTTTGCATTAAGAAATTGTCTAGAAATAAAATGACAAAAAATTAAAATTAAACTTTCAACTGTTAAATTTATAAGGGTAGAGTTTGATATAACATGTGGTCTTCTAATATTGATAATACGAAGGTTCCATTAGAATATATATTTAGTTACAATTTACATTGACCACTATACAATTAGGGCACTTTCATATTAAATAATTTAAGTGCTTCAAATATACGGCGGAACGCGCGGTACATTCCATCTAGTTATTTTAGTTGTATTTCCCATGTAATATACTTGTGTGTAATGCAAAAATAATATTAAAAACTATACTATAAATGCACATCATAAGAAATGGACATAAAAAAAAATCAATATCGTTACTTAAAGTTAAAATCAAAATCAATATCATTGAAATGAAAATCAATATCATTAATTATAAATAAATGTCGAAATCGATATCAAGATCGATTTTGTTTATTGAAATGAAAATCGATATCATTTATTATAAATTAACATCAATATCAATTTTGATCATAAATTCAAAAACAAAATCATTAATTAATTAATCAATTTTATTTAATACATTTAATTAAAATCTTTAGATACAAAATTTATAACCTTAAATCCTTATGCAATGATTTGAAATTTTAATTTTATTTGAGACTTAAACCATATGTACTACTACATGTTTAGATCCAACAAATGTGATACCGCCCTAGGATATATTAGGTTGTTGGTTGCGAAAATCACCAAAACTACTTAGCAACGAGGAGTTTCTATCTCATGTATAATCACTCTGTCAATCAAACATCGTCTGCAATTGCAATATTACTTAATCAAAGTATGATCTATGTTCTCTGACCCGATAAAATTTTGAAAGATATAAATTACGAATGAAAATATGACAGGTAAAATCATATTTAGAACAAAATATCACCAAATGTAGGCAAAAGATTTAATCAAATCAAAATCGAATAACAATATTAAGATGGACAATTTGTACTAATGCAAAAATGAATTGTGGGCAATTAACTATACTTATTATGTACCAAACATTCCGGTTTAAATGATTGCTTCCCCATCTTTTCATGGTGGGAAGATATAAGAAGATGGTTAGATGGGAAAAAAGATGGAAGATCTGAAATAAAGGCTTATTTTTTTAAAGTAATTTCAACTTTCATATAATAATCATATTAGACCTTGCACATTAATCATTAATATTTTATAATGATTAAAATAATGCTAATTAAGATATGATTTTAATGTGTAAGGATCGTTTATTCTAGTGATTCCAATAACAATTTATTCATTCTTTTCGCAAGGGTAACAACATTTGTATTTGCCAAATGCACCGGTACATTTTCCGTCACTGCACCCTTCTGTATGACAAGCTATCCTGCACGATCTCCTATCAATGCAAGGTCCATAAAATTCAGATGATGGTTTTGAACAATCCGCTTCTGCTTTCACGCGGTTACCTTCCATATCTACATTTCACGGAAGGAATTATTATTTTACAATTAGCGACCATACAATACATCAGTCTAAATAGAGTCGTGGATAATTGTAAATTGAAGAAAAAATTAGACTGGAGTAGTATAACAAACAAAAAGATGTTCATTATTCAAGAAATCAACCATATGCAAGACTAAAATATTAGTATATATATATATATATACTAATATATATATATATATATGTATATATGTATATAGCATATCTTAAACTAATGCAATATATATAGCATATCTTGAACTAATGCAAACTCACATGCTGTGCAGATAAGAAAGAGCATCAAGATAGCTGTACTGGTCATTCTCATTTTGCTCACTTCGACTTTTTTTCAGATAATGATGAGAACATGATACATAGTTACACTTATATATAAGACGGTAATATGTGTAGTCGATATTGATTGGCTCTTGTGTAATAAATTAGTCAATATCTTTTTACTGTGTTTTTGGTATGAGAAGATTTTGTAAGATTCTCATTTTTTTATTTTTAAATCTGAGCTGGTTCAAACTTTATTCTTCTTGAAAAGTATTATTCATGTATTTTAGGGGTATTTGGTCACCAACTATTTGAAAAACTGAATTTTGAAAGTCTAGTTTTTTAAATTTATGTTTGGTTGACATGTTTTAGAAAGTTTAGGGTGTGTTTGGTTCGTCAGGTTTTTGAGAGTCTGGTTTTTGTTTTTGGTTTTTGAGAGTCTGGTTTTTGTTTGGGATTTTGAGAGTCTGGTTTTGCAAAATCCTTGTTTGATTGGGTTGGATTTTGTGAGTATGAAACAAAATCTTTGATTGGTTTTTAGGATTTTGCAAGTCTGGATTTTGAGAAACTTGGTGAACCAAATAAGATTTTACAAAACTGGACTTGGTTTTTAGGATTTTGCAAGTCTGAATTTTGAGAAACTTGGTGAACCAAACAAGATTTTACAAAACTGGACTTGGATAGTTCAAGTTTTGCAAAAACTTGCGCAACCAAACACACATTTTCCCACTCCCAAATCTGGTTTTGTTTTTCCAAGTCTAGACTTAATACAATTTTTTATTTTAGACTTACAATTTTTGTTTTAAACTTGCAAAATCCCGTCGAACCAAATAAGAATTTTGTTCCAAACTTACAAAATCCCAACCTAACCAAATAAAATTTTTGCAAAACTAAACTCTCAAAGTTCCAAACAAAAACTCAAACTCTCAAAATTATAAAATAAAATTCAGACTATCAAAATGCTGCCAACCAAACACACCCTAATGGTTTTAATCCCACGGAACTTGCCACTTTGGCAATGATTTATAATGTTCTTTGTTTTTTTTTTCATCATTTCATAGGTTTGATAAATTCCCCCACTACTTAATAAATAATTACAGCCCTTTTATTCACTTGAAACTATTATTCGCCTCTTCACAGTTTCAGATAGATGCAAATAAAATAAAATAATGAGAGGCCCTATTCCGCCACCCATGTACGGCGGCGCTATGCCGGAGGAAGAAGGCGCCGCCGCTGCCGTCGGCGTTGGGCTGCGGAAGAAAGCCACCGGAATCCGGCCATGGCTGCTGCTGGACTCCACCGGGCAATCCCAGGGGGTCGAGGCCGGAAAACACGCGATCATGCGACGAACGGGTCTCCCGGCGCGTGACCTTCGCATACTCGATCCAATGCTCTCTTTCCCCTCCACAATTCTGGGGAGAGAGACGGCGATTTCCGGCCTCCTCCAAAGACCGGAAATCAATTCAAAGACCCCTCCAAAGTTCTTCTCCTCAACTCCAAAGACCCCTCTGTCATTCCCTTTGTTGTTGAGCTCCAACGCAGAATCTTACGTCATCATCACGTCAAGTCTCAGGTAACTTTCTGGTTCTAATCCTAATTCAGTGTAGCAGTTGGAGTAGTTAAACATGTTGTTATGCATCAGTAGAAAGTGTGATGTTTGCTGATGATGTAATGTGGTATAAAATTTGAAACAATTTCAGGTATTAATCACTATAAACACAAAGATCACTACTTTTTCCATCAATTTTACTGAAAATTCGAGTTCTGTCTATAATCTAGACTTACAAAAATATGCACTAGAATGATCAGATTGTTGCATTTATCTAGTAGACTAAAAAAATCAATACTTTTTGCATCAAAGCATAAGATGATTGAATATTTGATTACCAGGAAGTTGGAGCCAATGCAGAAGATGTGGACTGGACTAATATGTATGATTTAGAGGATCCGCGGTCGAGAAACAGTAGCCCTTCCAACAGGTTTTCGGGTGCTATCCCGAGTAAGGATGAGGAGGGGAAACCGGATGGGAAGCTGCAGAGTGGGGAGAATCAGAACGGACCAAAGCTGCTTCCTTTTGAATTTGTAGCTCTTGAGGCCTGCCTTCAGGCAGCTTGTAGTGTGCTGGAAAATGAAGTAAGCAAAAGGAAGTAGTTGTAGGGTGTTTTATTCTCGATGTGATTTTGGTTTTGCTAATTTGTTTTTGCTGTATGAAGGCGAGGACACTGGTGCAAGAAGCTCATCCGGCTCTGGATAAGTTGACTACTAAGATCAGTACACTCAATTTGGAAAGAGTCCGACAAATCAAAAGTCGATTGGTTGCGATCACTGGGCGAGTTCAAAAGGTAGACTCCATATTCTTTATTAGTATGCTTTTGTTAAAAAATGTCTTTTTTTTGGCTGGATAAATTATGCAAACGGATGTGTTTTTTTCTCAAGGATCAGCAGCAACTCCATTCGTTTCCAGGTGTCTTTTTGCATATTTAGAGATTTCTTGCAACTTTGCTTTGCACAATCTGAATTTGAGGAATTTCTCGCTGCATTGGTGATCAAAAGTTCTGTCTTCCCTGATCTGTCTTGGGCATAAACATATTTTAGTTTCTCCTTTCATGCACAAAAATTTCTTTTCTGCCTTTCTTATGACTGTACTAGTTTTATCTGATATATTTTGGCCATACTTTGGCTTATTTTTGCTTGAAACTTCATGGTGCATTCCTTTGTTGGTGCTTGAAACCCTCCTTACAGTCTACAGATTCCTTTGTTATTGATTGGTCTACTTTTAATTCAATGAATATGATATGATTGTAGGTAAGGGATGAGCTAGAACATCTGCTGGACGATTACGAAGATATGGCTGAAATGTATCTCACTGAAAAGTTAGAAGAACAACAACTTGAAAATTCTTCCATTTCCTATAGCAATGAGGAACATGGTTTAGATGATGAAGAAACAAATGGTGAAGATATGGACAATAGGTATGACACGGCTCCCTTCATTCCTTTTGGAGAGACGTATATGTTTTAGTGCCTGTGTTTCTTTTTCAAATTTGGGGGTTGAAAAGACCGCTTTTATTTCAGGACCCCAAATGAAGGTAAAGAGGGTTCAACTAGTTATGGTGTCGATGCTTCAGGACAATTACATGCTGGTTCTCGTGCCTTAAGCAAAGATAGTCATGGTACTAGTACCACACAAAGTGGTATTGGTAAACAGCTTGATGTGGAGGAGCTCGAAATGCTTTTGGAAGCATACTTTGTCCAAATCGATGGCACGCTGAATAAACTGTCCATTGTAAGTACGTTTTGGTGCTTAAAAAAATTTAGTTGATTGTTGGTGCCTCCTATTTTTTTCTAGTGTTCATAATGTTTCAATCTTTTTGAAGTATAGTTTATTACTATAGTACCATGTTTTCTTGGCATGAGAGTGAAGTAATAGAATGATGTGTTTTCTATGGAATATTTCTATTGATCACATCTCGGGATATTTCTATGTGTTTATTCACATTAATGTACTTATATGGTTAATCTATGGTTCTAGCCTTCTAGGTTAGGTCGATGGCCAAAACGTATGTTGTTATCAGCATGTTCTTTAAAGCATTAGAAGCGTCCTGTTTTTGTGGTATAAGATAAACTTTAAAATGTTTTTGGGGTTACATGAATCCATGTAGCAACGATGAATTTCTAGTATCCTCATTCTTGAGTTCGCCTATTTTCCTCTACGTGAAAAGACCGCTTTTATCTCTCTACGTGGTCAAGAATAAATCATCTTTATTGTACTGGATTTGTGTTTTAGATAAAAATCTGTGGATTTAGTGTAAAAAACATGTGAAAGTGGTCCAAAATGAAGGTTGAATATGCATTGAACTGGCCTGGGAATGAATGGGAAGATAAGATGACAGGTTCATGAAAGTTTTGTCAAATTGTGAGCCTAATTAAAGGCAAAAAGTAAAGTGGACAAAGTTAGGTTGGTACCTGCGTTTAATTGTGCGTACGAGATGGCATATATCCTCTCAGAAAGATGTCAATTTTCAGACAGCGATATGGTGATTTTTACGTCATAACAGCGACCATATTTGCTCATAATTCATTGAACCTCTGAAATATGCAATCCGGGTTGAGATTTGATCTCTAGTATTTACCAACTTGGAGTTGAACAGTGAACCCCAATACGACATGCATCAATATCAATACTTATATGTGCGTGTGCAGAGGTGGAGTCGGAATTTTTTAAGTGGGTAGAAAAAAAACAAATTTCAAAACAGAGACAGTAACAGACGTTAAATGGAGGAAAATTTTTGAGTATTTTTTATTTTAATCCCAAAATTTAGTATAAGATATGTAGAAATTGTTATGAATATTAATAATATTTTTAAAAAAGTGGGTGGCAAAATAACAAATTTTTAAATTTTGTAAAAATTTTATTTTTTGAGAAAAGTGGGTGGCATAAGCCAGCTCCGCCACTGCGCGTGTGTTCCTGAGTTCTTACAAGCATAGTGCAAATTATAAAATGTGCATCATCAATATTTTACAGATTTGAATCAATCTTAAATCTGATTTATCGTCTGATCTGAATCAATAGATAGGATGAATTCAAGTCGACTTAATTCAAAGACTCACTCTCCAACATCTCTATTTTGTTTAGATTTGTAAACTGTCCAATCAGGTAGTGTTTTTTCACGAGATTGGTACTAATTAGACAATTTAATGACACTTTGCATCTGCAAATGTCTTTATAAGGACATGGGGAGGGTCACACCAGTTTTAGCGAAATAGATTGAGAAAAGATTACAAAGTTAATTTGTCATTCGAATTGTTGATAGTTATATGTGAATTAACTTAAATATGTAAGTAAGTCTCACTGCACACTATCATATATCACTTTTAGTCGTAGTTGTTAGGTGGAATTGAAGTTTATATGATTCTTGCTCTGAAATTTTCAGTCTAACGTCTTTGACGAAAACACTATATATATATATATATATATATATATATATATATATAAACTCTTTTTATGGTTAATCTAATAAACATCCTCTATAAAAATGTATAATTAGGGTTAGGGCAGGCTATTAGTGAGTGCAACTAGCTAGTTCCACTAAACAGAGTTTCAATGAAGTTTGGGACATGAAATATGTTATAATCATATAAAAATAAACTATAAATATGACAGTTTACCAGCACTGATGCTGTATAGTGTTTACAGAAACGTGTGAGCAGACTGTGAAGAGCTTGTCCATACTGTGGGATTAATTCTGGGTCTAGTTTTCTGGGAAACTTGCCTTACAATACAGCTGTAACACGCCATGGCCATAATGCAATGCATAAATGTTTAGCAGACCTCTGCGTTTTCTGATCATACACAGGACCAAAAACTATGCATAAATGTTGTTGCCCCGTTTTGCGTATATAGATGGATCAATTAAGGTCATCAGTTAAGGATGATGTTCTACCTTCTAAACACTGTATAATTACCTATTATCCATGGTTAGTGTTTTTAAAAAATTATTGGAAAACGTGCGGATTACAATAAAGTTGACATGAAATTTAACGAGTCTATTACAGAGCATCTCCAATGCAAGCGTCACTTTTGGGTGTCAATTGCTCCACATGGTACATTTTGAATGGAGCTTCTATATGATGTAATCAATACCAATTTAAAGGGGGTCATTCTAAAATTTTCCTCTCCAATGCTAAAGTAAATTAAAATGAATGAATGAGAGAGAGGTGAATTAAATTTGACATGTTGAGTTCATTTATTGGGTGAATGGATGAGAGAGAGAATTGCAAGTGGCAAATTGGGTCGCTATATCTTGCAAGTCTAGTTGGGGCTTCAAAAAAAGAGAAAACCACGTCATATTGATGCTTTAATTGACTCTTGCATTGGAGGAATTTTTTAGTTTGAGCCACCATCAATATGACGTGGATTTGACATTTCCCAATTAGAACCCTAGCATTGGAGATGTTCTAAATTACATAAAAATGATACCTTCACGGATTTATACAAGTCTAATTCAACATTATTGTAACACCGCTCTTGTGGATGTTAACTTCCTACTGTGACAACTGCCAAAACTGATTGGCAGTTCTCTAATCTATTAAATCTAAAAGACAGACGCAAATCACGAAGGAAAAAATGATCTGGATCAAAAACACGACGCAAATCACGAACGAAAACACGATCAGTAACACACGACCTTTACAACCAGGTCGATAATAAAATATCGACTTGAAAAATCAGATCAAGTATTGTCAACACAAGATCTAATTAATGTAGGTTAATTAGTCAATGGACTATAATGTAAATACCGTAAAACTTAAGAAACATTTCATAAATCATCCAAAAATGAAGGAGGCCTTTGTAAATCACCCAAACTAACGAAAGGAGTCAAAAAAACGTACAACATGGTGGGTAAGAATAGAGATATTATGCCAAATCTGCTAGGTTGGCCAGCCAGAAATTCCAGTAAGTTTTGGAAGAATAATTCGATAGTGTCAAAAAGAGGTAAAAGAAGGACAGGCCATTTGACATTTTCTCTTCCGTGCAGAGTGCCAAACTTACCGAACTGCAGGCTGCATGTGAAGCAGTATCTGTGGCGATGATGGGCAACTTATTTTACAAATGGTAACAAACAGTGAAAATTCTGTGCTACATTTCGTGTTACTGTCTACAAAACCAGCTAATAATCTGTACTGTCTCTCTGTATATACATAATGGATCTATCTCTGCACTTTTTTTTTGCAAGTTTAATTTTGTACACTGATCTACTCCACATGGTTGTGGGGTGCAATTTAGGAACTGACCGGTTCGCAGGAATGGGTTTGCCTATTTTACCGTTTCTGTAGATTATGGAGGTTGCCCGAGAATTGTCACCGCAACTGGGAACCGTCCTTGGTGAACCTGAAAATGGTGATCAATGTATATATACTCCCTCCTTCTGTCTCAATTGAAAGTTGCAAACCTTTTCCAATTTAAGTGCGAAGGAAATTTCCAAAACTGATTTGTATTATAATTTACATGACTAAATGTAGTACGAGTGAGGACCTATAAGTGAATGATAAAACCCTAAATACATATATGTAAATATACAAATGATTTTTTATTGTCATATCTCCTCAAGGGAAGCGTCGGAATGAGCGAAACGCGAAACTTGGACCTGAAGAATTCAAACAATGCACGATTGAGCCCCTGCAACCTGTAATGATGTGGAGACATGACTAACACGAAGTTTGCCAACAGACATCAATTTCCGCACAAAATGATAGTCAATATCGATATGATTGGTTCTCTTGTGAGCAGCAGGGTTCTCGACAAGAAAGATAGCACTATTATTGTCACAGAGCAGCACATGCGAGCCCTACCTCGGAAAACGAAGATCCAAAAAAATATGTAATAACCAAACAACCTCCGAACCTTTGTTTGCAAGAATTCGATTCTCAGATCCCGAACTCGAGCGTTCTTCGCACTCCACGAAACCAAGTTCCCATAAAAAAAGACAACATAGCCGTAAGTAGAACGACGTGTCTCCAAGTAACGTGCCCGATCAACATCTGAATAGGCAAGAACCACTCGAATGCCACCAACTCCAAAAGTGAGACCACAATGCATTGTGCCACGAATAAATCCGAGTATCCGAGTAACAGTATAAAAGTGATCATCACGCGGATCCTGAAGAAATTGACTCACCGAATTGACTGCAAATGACAAGTCGGGGTGAGTAATGGTAAGATGCTGAAGAGCGCCAACAAGGAAATTTCCAAAACTGATTAGCATTATCATTTACATAACTATATATAGCACACGTGACTCTTATAACTAAATAATAATACCTTAGGCACACATATGCAAATGACTAATTTAATCATCATTTTAATTCTATTGTCACATTGGGTGTACCAATCCAAGTCACACACTTTTCTTTTATGATAATGCTCTTTCATTTTACTCCACTCATTTCACCCACTTTCCTCTCAAATTCAATCTCCACCATTCATATTACAATCCATTATTAAACTTCAATTTTCTCTCTGTTACACCTTCTTGTAAAACTTTATTTATGATATTAAAGAACTTAGATGCATTTCACCCTTCATTATAAGGTGTACAAAGTACAAAAATACAAAGGATGTGTACAAGTGCAAGGGGTGGCTAGGTTGATGATATGAGATTTGTCTTGGTGGTGGTTGGTGTGGCAAAAATGGCTGATCCCATACTGTTGGGATTCCTATACGTAATACACACATCAGTTTGTGGTTCTTGAGCCAACAAAGCTGCCTCATTTCTCCCATTTATTTTGTTTTGTTTTGTCTTTTTGCCATTCATTCCGTGTCTCCTCAAGTTTAAGTAAGCTTGCTAGCTGTAGCTGGTGATCGTCAATCATCACAACCACCATACCAGGATGGAGAGTTGGACATCTACTACGTACGTGTCGCATTTCCCATCTTAAACCAAAGCATGGAAGTAATTTAAGATGTTTTTCCATGACGTTCCTCTAATAATATAATGTTTGATCAATTATGAAGGATTGAGTTCTAGGGTTTTAGTGAATCATGATTTAGTACGATTTTAGATAGTGATTTTACGACAGATTGATCCCGAAATTCTATTATAGTATAACACCTCAAGAATGTTTGGTCTTAAATTGACAAACAGAGAGTATACCGCTATGAAAATGTTTTGATTATCTGATCGGTTATAAGTGTTAAGTGTCTTTAACGTACTTTTTGTCATAATTTGTTGATTTATCTTTTAAAATGAAGACGGAAATACTGTTAAGTACCCTATATTGGTGATTGACATAGTTGTGATTCAATATATAAGATCGACGATCCTATACGTTGGTATATTGCTAATTAATTTCATGATATATTGTCTGATATTCTAAATTTTTAAAGTACCATCAAAGTGAGCCCTTAAGTTTCAACTCCACATTAACAATTCTATATATTGCTAAATAATTTTATGACACGCTTTATGATTTTATAATATATTAACAAAGTGTACGACTCAGGGTTATATTATATGTTAAGAAACTGTTAAGTATGACACAATTTGATAATAATACCGTTTTATAAAAGCAAGAATCTTCTTTATATTATGGGTGTGTTTAGTGAGCTGTACTAAAAAAAAAGTGAGTGCTTTTGACTTATGCTCTAGCTAAAAGCCGAAACTGGTCTTATCAGTTTCTACTTTTGACCCAAAAATGTCTTATATTTATGAAATATATAGTATTTAGTAATTTATCAAATACTAAAAACTGTTATACTTTAAAGCACAACAATTGAAAAACTGTGCCGAACACAACCTATATCTTCATTTTACGCTAAAAAATTGATATTGTAATACATAATACATTACACTATTTTGATGGAGTGGTACATTCCAAAGGATCCAACAATAATTTTGGCACATATTGCCTTTTGTTCTTTTCCCACCCAACCCATCACTTCTAGTATGTATACCCTTCATTATCTCATCATGCACATATATAATATAATAATATTATTTATTATTATTATACCTTGCAATCGTGTAAAAGCTAAAATTTTGAATCATTGTAAAGAAATTCATTTGTTATTGGGAGGCTGTCCGGACAATGTGAGACAATGGGGTCAATAATCAACTCCTTTCCACAGATTTTGTTCCAAATTTTCTAACAAACTCGAGACCTTTCTTACTACTTAGCACAAATAAATTAGATTAGAATCTTACCAAAACACTTGCACTTGTTTCTCTGCTTATTCTAATCTCCTTTGACTAGTCAACGATATTTCAAAACCTAGGACATTAGTTGGCAAAATTAAACTAATGAATGGATCAAGAAATGCACATTAGGTCACCTCTTTTGGTGGATGTATAAGACCATTCTCTATCATATCCAAATTAAGGGCGGATTTATTCGCAGATTTAGACAGACGTATGCTCTGCCCTCAAATCCGTCAGACGAGTTCATGAATAATAATTTCCGACTAAATATTATTGTAGTGTCAATATCACTCTATACTGCCGTCTACTATAATATGCAGTCCTAGATCCGTTACAGATTCAAATCTGCTCATTTTTTCAACACATTTTAATATGTTTCAATTTAATTTAACACATATTCATTCACATTTTAATAGCTTTCAGTATTTTTTAGTTACATTCAACCGTTTATAGATCAGTTTAGCATCCTTTAGCAAACAAAGATTTGGCAAAGAGAAATGAGATCCATTTTCCACTCTTCATTCATTCATTCATTAAAAAGAGGAAATAAAAGACAACAAGGAGTGAACTAATTTAAAGATCTCTCTTTAAATTCTTCTTTAGATCCCATCGATTTGCATGTTTCTTTCTTGCAAAAATATTTCGCAATCTTCTTCGTCTCCGTTTGCATGAAATTCGAGATTTGAAAACGCCGCTAACGGACACGTGCCACACATCACGGCTGCCACGTACTACCTACAAACCACCTACATAAAAATTTCAAGATTAGAATATGCAAAATGCTAAAATATTTATAAACTGATGAAATTAAGAACTAAATATAGAAACTCAACTGGTTATTCTGCTGCACATAGTTTCCTGATAGAGAAGGATACTGGAAATACTCCTGCTGATACTGATATGCAGAGTTCCCCTGTAATTCGGTGGTTGAATAGCCCTTTGAAGCATCCAGAATGGCCTCGGATTCGTATGTTTTCTGTAATACAAGCAATAAAACAGCAAGAATGAAACACTGTTCATCATAGAAACAGAATGAAAAACAGGGGAGGATGAACAAAAACACTCACATTGGGAGGATTGAAAACAGGGGAGCTTGCAGTATCATCAAGAAGGGAAGATTTCTTCGCCGGCTTCTTGTTTTCCTTCGGTTTCTGCTTCTTCCGTCTCGGTTTCGACACTGTATCATCTTCCTCGGGAAAATGCGGCGGCCCGGAAGAGGCATCGGAAACCATGGACATATCTTCTTCCTCATCGGAAACCGTTTTTCCGTTCCCTAAACTCTGATAACCGAACTTCCCATCACCATTGCCATTGCCATTGCCGTTACCGAGCTCCCGGGGAGACGACGCGAAGGAGTTGTCAAGGTACGAGGTCCATCCGGATTCACAGCCGCTGCTACACTCCGAATCATCCATTTTTCTCTTGTTTTCTGTCAAGAAAAAGAGATTTTTTTTTTGGCTTGTTTGGATTCAGAGGAGAGAAAAGAGGGAGGATTGATCTGGGGATTTGGTCTGTTTCTGTGATGTTATTATGTAGAAGGAAGAGGTAGAAGAAGAGAGAGAAGGGAATTGAATGGTGAATTGAATGGGAACGGAACCACAACGCCTTCACATGCTGGACAGCGAGGCAGGGGAGAGTGGTGTAGTAGTACTTCTTCTTTTTTGTGTTTTAGGTTTTAACTAAACGGGGTTATGGTACATCTTTTTGTGGAGAACTACTACTAATAATGTGATTGGTAGCCTGTCATATTATAATTTCGTCATCAAATTTATAGATACCATGTCAATTAGATTTGTGATTCATCAAATTGATTTGTGTTTTGTAGTCAAGAATGACCGGTAAACTATGAAATGATCATAAAATCTTTATACACAATTGTTATTTGTAAGAGACATATTATTGTCAATTAAACCGTTCAGAATTTAAGTTTTTTAGGTCGTTACTCGTTAAACATTGTCACTGATCTTTTCAAAAATCCGATTACAGTATCACTTATCAAATTATTCGAAGTTATGACATACATTATTCTTAGAGCATCTACAAGAGTGATGTATATAAAAGAACATTTCTACAAGTAAAAAACTGAAGTGCTATATGCAATTCAGTATTTTACTCTGTTAGTTCAAAATACGATTAACCCTTATAATACTGACCACTGAATATTGTTAAGTTTCACAATAAACATAATAAATGAGGATATTTTCGTAAATTCAGATCGTATTTTGGATTAGAAGAGTAAAATTCAGATGGTATATAACAATCCCATAAAAGATGTACACGTTAACAAGTTCTTATGAAGAAAAGCAAGAATCCAAAAATATATTGAATTTGGTGAAACAAAAAAATGTTCACAATATTTCATTTCTTAATCAACATTATCTTTCATTCATTCAATTATATTTGTTGTCTATGCAACACTCATTTTTCACCACATTTGGTTTCATTCACCATCTAACTAATACCCTTTCCACCACATCTAGTCCTTTTATCCATCTTACATGCAATCTACCATAATTCATCCGTTCTGGTCGAATTACACTTTTCTTTTTTGAATGTCTCAATTTAAATTGTACATTAATTTTTATGAGAATTCTATTTCATCCATCTGTAATTTCGATCGGGACGGATGAAGTATAGATACTGAAGATATTATAATGCAAAACTCATAGTAAGAAAAGATCTAATTGTGTGATTATAATCAAATGACTCCCTTCCCCACACTGTGTTTGTGATTGACCATTATATGCAGCACTACAGTATGCAAGTTGAAAGGCTACTTGCTCTTCCTGTGACCCTATCCACCGCTTCAATTGTGACTTGCTGAGATGGCAACCTCTCTCTCTCTGTGTTTTTCGAAAAGATTAATTACCTCTGCTCTGCGTCTCTTAACTTGTTACAGCAGGCCTTGGGATAAAGAATGTCTCCTCGCATCGAGGATCCTTCATTCTCCTTTCATTTTCATGCCCTTCCAACGGTAAACATAGAGCATGCCTATGACTCTGTCAAGTTCAGCAGAACTGAAATTAATTTAATTGAACTTAGATGAAGTTAGCTGAATTCATAAATGAAGTCAGGTGAAGTCGGGTGAAATCAACTGAATTCAACTTAACTTAACTGAAATGTGTAGAAGTTAAATTAAACTTGACAGAACCTTTGTAGCAATTATAGTTAAAGTGTTATAATGAAAATTTCATATTTAAGTGCTTTTGTGATGACCACACTTTCTCTGTAATTTAATAAATTGACTCCATTTTTTAAGACATGTTGGACGGTTTAGTTTTATTTCAGTTAGCAGAATTCATGAATAATCATCTCTTTTTTATTTATAAAAAAAGTTATATAATCAAACATTTTAGGATTTTTAACCTAGGTTGGTCAGAATTGAACTAAAGTAAAATATTATTAAAAATAATATAATATGACTAAATTAAGCAAATCATATTTCATCATAAATAAATTGAAAATCGCAACAAGAATTAATAATGTTTAGTTAAATTATCTTGTCAACTTAATTCAATAAAATTTAGTTAGTATTTAATAATTGTGATTATGACCTAATTAAGATGTAGTTGCACCTAAATTTAAACACTAATTTGTTTTTCAAAAATGTTTTGAGGGAGTAATATTAATACTATTAACTTGTTGGCCCTCTTCCTCACATGGGCTGCCTGAGCAAAAAATTTCAGAAGGGTTTTCGAGGAGACCCTTGATGTTTGCTTCCGTGCACGTTTCACTTACTGGATTTCTGAACTGTATTGCAGCTTTTAATTTAACTATTTGATGGATTTAGATGTTGAATTTTGTAAAATCCCTTTTTCTTATTTTGGTAGTTTATGGATTATGATATTGTGGAGTGGTCCTCTTTGATCAGAGGAAAGCGAGAGTTGAGGTTATGCTCTTGACCTATTAAGGAACTTGGAACCACCAAGACAAAACCAAGGGACCAATTCTACAATTTACAAGGACAAGCTCAATATTAATGTTTCATGCTCTACAAGACCATCATTTTGGGTGTTATTACACGCAATCAGCCTGATATTTTACTTTTACGGTCTAAAGTATGGTATGACTTTACGAATGTATTCGGATTTATTATGTTAATCGAGAAATTTAGTGATGTTTTGAGGGTAGTATTGTAATTTCAATGATATTTTGGACTACCCTGAGTAAAATATCGGATTTCGTAAGGTAACGCCCAAAATGATTGTATTTGGCTCCTAAATTTTTCTCTCTTCCCTTACTCACACTCTAATCAGACAATTATTTGGTTGTTGCTATACGCAGTCATTTACTTTACTTTTATACTTCAAAATACGGTATGAATTTATGAAAATATCTTCATCTATTATATTTAGGGTGTGTATGCCAGATCTTTTCAACTGTCGTGCTTCAAAGCAAAACAGTTTTTGGTGTTTGGTAAACTGTCAAAAAATTACTTATTTTCAAAGTAGAAGGTATTTTTAGCCCAAAAGTGGCCCAAAAGCAGAAGCTGATCATATCAGCTCAATTTTTTTAAAAAAGCACAGCTCTACCAAACACACTGTTATTATAAAAGTTAACAATATTCATGGATGATATTATAATTTCACTGGTATTTTGGACTATAAAGTGTAAAATAGCGGATTACGTGTAACATTTTCTGTATTTGGCTTCTACATTTCTCCCTTTTATTAAATTGATTTGTCACTTAATTTAAACCACCAAAATGATAGGTGCATGTGTACTATTTGGATCATGTTATGTTAGGACCAGTTCAAATTGAGTCACCATGTTAAAATTAATTAGAAGATAGCCGGGATCAGGATTCATGTGATCATACAATTTCACTGTTTGATCATGTTTTCCGTCAGGGTAGATACTAGATTCCAAAATGAAATGTACAAAAATGGTAGAATGTTGAGTTTGTCGACTTGTTTTGTTTAGGTGTGCCAATTCATTTGATTGTGATCAAACCTCATGTGTATGATCTTCATGCTCAAGGACTTTTGTTGGTGGTGTCGGGAATTCTGAGGAAAGTTGTGGAGCAAATTCCTCCACAAATTATTTGAGCAAGGTTATCATGCATAAACAATCAGTGCGAATAGTAGATAGATTTTTCCACGTTCTTCTATTACTTTTTCAAAGTGTTATAAGATATGAAAGTAGAGGTTCGATGATCTTTAACTTTGTCAGTTCAATCTGTATAAATGAAAATTCTTTCGAATAACGTGATAAGATTGAAGATCATCAATGAGATGCATGTAGGAATTCGAACAGAGATTCCTAAGTTAAAGTGGAAGTGTGAAACTCTGAAAATTTAGATTGACTGGTAAGTATTATTGAAGATGTTTTTTTAAGTTTAAGGATGTAGTTGACCACACACGAGCTGAATGCTAGTTAATTCGACTCATTTTGCTCTCTAATAATTGTGTATCTTTTCAAGATTAATAATTATATATACAACTATATATATATATATATATATTTCATTTTGATCGCTTTGAATGTTGAGTAAGATCGGTGGTTCCACCAGGAGTTGCACCGAGCAGCGCCTGCAACCCCCAAAATATATATGATAGTGTATATTATCGCCTGCAACCCCCAAAATATACATGATAGTGGATATTATTGTAATTTGGAATAAAAATTTAGTATGATTTTGAATTTCAATAATCTCCAGCCCTGTTCAGCAATCCAAATATATCTGTCTAAATGTATCTGTCTGATCTCGCCCTTGAGCAAGACTGGTTATGGAAAACTATATTATAGCAGTGTCTGATGTTTGAATAATGTGATCAATTGGGAATTAACACACACAAGCAAATGATGCATGAGGCAGGAGAGTCAGTGAGTGCACATTCTCCATTAATCTTCCCAACTAAGAAGACTGAGATGAGAGTTCTTATCGGAATCAGTTTGACTGGAAAAATTAACCTTCTTCTTAAGTCGACCAACACATGCCTGTTTTTTCACGCACTCACACACACATGTTCGCACGTGTGCATTGCCACTTCCAGCAGATTTTACTACTTACACATGTATACACGTGCACACGCACACACTTCAATCCCAGTAATTTTTTTAAAATATTTAAATTCCCTAACTCTGTCATCATCTGTGTTTTATTCCCTCCCATTTTAATTGTTTATTAATCTACGAAATCGTATTCTCTGACTGATGACTGAGATCAGTGTGTGAGATCCTCGAGATTAAATTAAATTAAATTTGTTTTTCGCATTATCCGAAAGCACAATTTCTCGAACTATTTGCAGAGTCACATGATCATATATGATTTAATTAGAGAGGGCTTTGTTTTTTAGTACCAAAAAAAGAAGGGAAATCCAACACATGGATTGATTTGGAAAGGAGTGCAAACCCACACACACCCCAGCATGCAATTTGCATCATATATACAGCACAACTTAACTATTTGGGGATTGAACCAAATAATATTTTTAAACAATTTTAATAGATAGTTTAAAGAAAAATAAATGAAATTAGTTAAAATAATAGATTTTTTAAAAAAATTGGGCCATTATTTGACTAATTTCTATAAAATATAGGGATTTAAAAAATAATTTTTTTAAAAAATACACTACATCTGATTTTTTTTTTTAAATGGATCCCTATTTTAACCCATTTTTTAAAAAAATAGGGCCCTATTTAACCCATTTTTTGGGGGTATGAAGCGCGGGATTCACTTGCCTCATGATCGGGCCGGACCTGCATATATACTCCATTCATCCTAATCGAAACCGCATAGAGAAATAGAAATTGAATTTTGAATTATGAAATATGTGATAGAATTTTTATTTTTATTTTTAAAAAAAGTGGTGAAATGAGTGAAGGGAAATCAAGTAACATTACTATAAAAGATAAGTGTGCAAGTTGGATTGAAACACCCATAAAAGAGAAAGTGTACAATTTCAACTGAGACGGAGCGGAGGGAGTATTACTTTAAAATATGTGTGTTGAACTAGAACGGAGAGAGTAGCATCCTTATAATCTATACTCGCTCTCCTAACTAAACAGTCTTAGTTGATATATAAAATATAGCCAATTACGACAATTAAAGTTTCTTAATATATATATATATATATATATTCTCATGTTATTATTAAACATCAGTATATAGTTGAATTGAAACTAAATAATTTTTTTTAAATGATCAGAATAAGTAATTTTATATAAAAATCATATTTTTCACTTGATTAGTATTTTCTCTCAACTTCCTTGTTATTTTGCTAAACATTTGTCTCAAGTCATCCAACAAGTAGCATTTGGAACAATGACATTACTATATCATATATTCCAATCATACATGGAAAACCAACTAGTATTCGGAACAATGATATTACGATATCATAAAACGAAGAAATTAAATCAATCATATATTGAATGAAGTTCTAGTTGTGAATGTTAAATATCGATGCAATAATGTGATATATATTCATAATAAAGCATTAACGTAGATAGCTCAGATTGAACATCATTAATTACTGGGACAAATTGGAAGTGATGGTTATCCATTCGATCGACATCGAAGGTTTATATTGTGCTCATGTGTTCATGTCTGATGATGATGCATGTGTAGGTGGTACTGCTTTCAAAAACTAGGCATTGAGAGTGTTCAGAACTGGTGGCATTTTGTGGCTTTGGTTTCTTCGTCCTTCGCTGCATGCAACCCATTTAACTCATCTCATGTGCTCTCCTCTTCTCTTGGATCGATCCTCCCTTCTTCATATTCTATCGCATGGTAATAGCGGATTCAGAATTATAATATCAGTTTGTGTATTTTGCCGTACGATGATATATGTAGCGGACAAATCAGAACATTTTTTTGAAGTAAAACGAAAGATCGGTGGTCTAATATTAGTTTTTTTCATACATCACAACGATCTAATCTAGTACAAGAATTCTACATCTTTACTAATCATGTACGTCGAGTGACCGAAATCCTCAACTGCTTGATGCTTGATTAGAGTGGGGTGAAGATCTCACTTACACCGACTTTTGATGCTCCCCTGATCTGGACACCGTCGATGCAGCTTCATCTCTTGATCGAGCATTACCGGAGACTTTGACCGAGAGGGTCAGAGGAGAAATGATTTGAAATGATGCGCCTGAGTGGATTTGAACCTGACTCCGCTGAGCGCAGCAAAGGTCTCTGGTCAAGTGAAATATAAAGATCAATGGCTAGACTTGGTTAAAAAAAAATAAAGATCTGCCCAGCCTTTATAGTAGCTCCGTCTGTAGATACATGATACAAGTGAAATATATTCCATTTATTTTTAGAATCGACAAGAGTGTGATAACATTATCAGCATGATCCCCAAACATATAAAAGTAAGATACCCGTGTCTAGTCTGGATCATTTATAGTAGCTCCGTCTATGGATACATGTAAAATATCAGACAAGTGATATATGTACGTCGACAAGACAAAATTGTGATTAAATTATCAACATCATCCCCAAACATATACCAGCAAAATACTCATGTCTAGGCTGGATCTTTTGCTCTTCGATACAACATCATCGGAGAGTAGTACAAAAATTCAGTCGGCCATGCATGCAATATTTGCACTAGGCGATTTCATGTGATTTGAGTTAAGAGGTGCAAGTGTCGGATCCCAGCTCATTTACGGGCCCGTGATATGATGCCATTGATGCTCTCTGGCCCTGTATGGCCCGGCCTTCATTCAGCTCCACAATTTCTCACTAAGCATCCCATTTTTGTTGAGACATTTTTCAAATAATGGAGGTTTTTTGTTTAATGTTCATATATATTTGGGTAGTGGGGCCGGGTTCAAGGTTCCACCACGTATAACTATACAGTCACGATGGTCCTCTCTCGTCTTGTTTTACTGTACTTAAAGACTTGACGAAATAAATATTTCAAAAGTTTTTAAATTTATTTTCTCCTTTTATTTATTTTCTCAGAAGTTATTAATTTCTGGCTTTTTTTTAATCATGATTCATTTCATTATTACTTCTTGTAGGATAATTTAGAATGGGCCTTAGAGAATATGTGCTCAAACTTTGCTTAAAGATTATATATGACACAATTCGAGCCATGTTGTTTCTTGGCTAAAAGCCCTGCTTGAAATGAAGGCCTAATATTTAAAGATTACGTGGATGGCCACTTATAAATTCTACTTCCTCTGATTCACAAAAGTATCTTTAAAAACATTCTTCCATATTTAACCACAAATTTCACATATATATATATATATATATAGATATATAAATTATATAATCATTACCTGAGATGTATTTAGATTCGTCGTAGCTGATTCTTTTTATGTACATTTTATCGTCTAAAATTATTTGTAAATAAAGTTATTTTTAGTCAAACATGCAGTTAAAAATAGATGGTCAAAGGGGCACTCGGTGAGTATCTAATAAACCCATTTTCTCTTGAAGTTATTAGTAAATTAGGTCAACAAAAATATAATTAGATAAAATTCAGTTAAATATAGTTATACTGATTCCATTTTCAATTCATTAATTTTCACTTCAGTTCAATTTCAGACATCGTAGATACTAACTAAAGAATTAATAGCTTTGTCATATGAATTCATTTCAGTCCAGTTGATTTTTTTTTGTCAATCCGCTGAATTTAGAAATCGCAATCTGAAATCCTGAAATCCTTCGGAAAGGAGACCAAGTTATGGCAAAATTTAAGGGTATATTTGGTGGAGTTGTGCTTTTAAGAAAATGGTGTTTTTGACTTATGGTGTGGCGAAAAGCAGCAGGTGGTCATATCAGGTTCTGCTTTTAGTTTTAAAATGTCTCCTGCTTAGGAAATAAGCTGTTTTTGACAGTTTATCAAATATTAAAAGCTGAACCACATCAGCTGAAAAGTTCTACCAAACACATCCTTTGTCCTTAGAGGATCAATTGATTGGCAAGTGAAAGGCGATCACAAATCTACCTAGTTAAATCTTTGACGTATAGCAATGTTAAATCTTCGTTAAATCTTTTGTAATGTATAAAAAAAAACAAAAAAAAAATTAAATCTTCGTACTTTTTATTGATTTATTACGTACTAGTAATGTTTCAATTGGGTAAGATCCAGCTAATAAAGGTATTTATGGAACTGTTTAATAAAGTATAGTGTTCTTCACTTTCAGATTAAAATATCAAATCTCATAATCAAGTTTAAACATAATTTTACAGTATTAACTAGAATTAAAAGAATACTTGAAATCTTATCTTAAAAGTTTGGTGGAAATTTCACTTTTGTGTTGCTTTTGCTTAATGAGATCAAACTGCATGTGTTGAAATGAATCACACTGAAATATATTAAATTGAATTATAATAAAAATAAATACATTGAAAATATAATAAAAGTATAGTTAAATGAAGCTAAAATTTCTAATCAATACTATACTAAGTAAATCCGTATAAACTAAATCGAATTGAAAAATATTCAGGTAAAGTAAAAAATATTCATGTAAACAATAGAGAACAAGCCTTCATGAACTAAAACAAATTAGGAGAGAGGAACATGGTGTAATTACTTATCATATATCCAGCCACTTTCCTCTGAAACCATGTTTTCCAAAATCAGAGAGACTTCCAAATGACCTAAATGATGCAAATTGCAAACACGTTCTAGTTAACAACCACATGTGTAATGTATGTTGTTATGTATAATCTGCTATTTTATTAAATTTATAAAAATATCATTACTTATTATATTTATTTTGAAACACATAAATATTTGAAAAATACTATTGTAATTTCTATAATATTTTAAATTAAACTGTGTAAAATATCAGATATTTTGAATTGAACTGTGTAATATATCAGACCGCGTGTATAACTTTCACTAAAGGTCATCACTCGTGCAGTATTAGTAAAGAGAAAGATCTAGTTAACCAGCACATGGTATTTCTTTTGTCCAGCACACAAATTCTCACAGTCACACAAACTCGAGAACATCACACAACACATATTCAGATGGATAGGGATCAAGTCCCCTGTCACGAATCCCAGTTCGTAGATCCAAATGGGGTGACGAAAACAGTCAGAATACCGGTGGCGCAAGAACTTTCCCGTCAGAAAACCGGCTTCTTACCAGAGAGGTTCATAAAGGCGTTGCCGGAGAACTCAACTCCGGTGCTTTCACTTCCAGTTCCGACGATAGACATGGCAAAACTTCAGGCCGAAGCCGGTTCAGAACGGGAAGAGGAGCTGCGTAGATTAGCAGAAGCTGCAAAGGAGTGGGGAATGTTCTTGGTCAAAAACCATGGAATCGAGCCGGAAGTTCTGAGTGATATGAGAGCTGTGATTAAAGGGTTCTTTGAGCTGTCGTTTGATGAAAAGAAAGCTAGCGTGGGATCATATGATAGTTTTGACAATATGGGATATGGCCGGAACTTTGTCCGATCGGAAAATCAGAAGCTGGATTGGATTGATCGGCTGGGCATGAAAGCTGCTCCAAAAAACTCAACTCAAGGCCTGCGTGTATGGCCTCAAAATCCTCCAAATTTCAGGTACAATATTCAAATACTCAGTACGAGCGATCAATTCCATTTTAATAATTCAGTTGTTTGCATTAAGTTTTAATGCAAAAATATAAGTCAAGCCATCAATCATAACCTAACAATTTTCATTTTTAATTACTGTACGAAATATATGCCTTTAACACTTTATTTTGAAAATTAAAAAACGTACTTAAAAAGATTAACAGATTTCTAAGTAAAAATATAGTCTTTTAGAAAACCAAACTTTAATATAACAGTGCCACTCTTACATTTACTGCACTAAATTAAATTAGTTCAACAAAAATAAAATATTTTAGTATCCAAAGATAACGATAAGTATGTAACAAAAAGACTTGACCAAATTTAGAAAAATACGCACAAAGAGATTATGGAACGCAATCCCTAATCCAGCTTATCACTTCGTTTTTGTTTTTTTGTTGTTGAAAGGAACTTATTACTTTGTCAATTAACCACTTTATCTATGTTTATATTATTCGTCACTTTAAAAGATATTCTATAATTGAAATATTTGTCACCATGAATTGACATTTTATGGCATTTGACGGAGTTGATAATTAAGTATGCATGCCATCTATCTCACCCGAATCTGCACATTTTTCATAAATGTTTCAAACTATGTTTGATTATAAATTTCAATAAATATATTAGTAATACTATTATCAGATAAAATATTGTTGGATTTACAATGCACTCTGTTTTTGAAATATTGAATTTTTAGATATTATAATATGTAAGTAAAGTTATCAATGCTCAAATATACTCTGAAAAAATTGACAAAAAAGTGTGCATATTCATGTGGGACGGAGGGTGTAGGATTAAATTAAAATGTCAAATAGTGTGCCAATTTAATGACATAGTAGGATCACTATATTCTACTGGTGCAGCGGTGCTCGTGTCTATAAATAAACTGTCAATAAAGTAATCTACAGATAAATGTGTGGCTATAACCGTCACATAATTAGTGACATTCTATATAGCGTCGCCAAATATTTAGCCACACTAATATCTGTCATATATCTCCTGGATTTTAAATTTCAGGTCATCTTTTGCTTAAAAAATTGAGTATTAACGTACTTATTCAAGTATATTATTGGGTCTATATATCTATGTCATTTATACACAGGTCAGCTGTGGAGAAATATGTTGAATGCGCGAGAAATATGTGCGACAATCTATTGGAATACTTAGCTATTTCATTATCAGCAGACAAGCAAGCTTTCCTAAAACACTTTGACAAGAACGAGAGCGAAATCAACATCCGAGTTAACTACTACCCACCTTGCCCGGCGCCGGATTTAGCCACCGGACTCGTCCCGCACTCCGACGGCAGCGGCCTCACTGTCCTAACCCAGTTCGAAAACTCCGGCGGACTGCACGTCTACAGAAACAACCGGCGATGGGTGGCGCCGGAATGGAGCGTTGGAGATTTGCTTGTGAGCGCTGGAGATTTCTTGGAGATCATGAGCAACGGCTGTTTCGAAAGCCCTTGGCATCGTGTTGTGGCGCTGGAAGTTGAGAGAGTTTCGGTGGCTATGTTTTATAATCCTCCCATGAAAGCTGAGATTGAGCCTCTGCAATCTAATAATAATAAGATTGATGGTGGTGGGTATAAGAAAGTTTTGGCGGGGGATTATATGAAGCATGTCTACAAGGTCAACCCAACCCCAACTAAACAGGCAATTAAGTTTGCTCAGTTGTAGAGAATCCCTACAATATGTTGTTTTCTTGGTTACTAAAATATGCAACACATCTACCCTTATTTTTTTCGATAAAATAAACTAAGAAATTACATACCATCAACTACGTTCTACTTTTTTATTTTACTATAATATGATGTATGTATATTTGGTCTAGTGCATATATTTTCCTCCATATTTAATTTAGTCTTATCATGGGGATTCATATATCAAGGGTAGATGGATAATGTGATAAATTGATGTGAGAAGTTTCTAAATATGGATACTACAATGTTAGAGATGGATATAGGAGTTTGCAATCACATTTCCAGCATCCAGTAACCCAGGTGAACAGAAATTGGTCAAAATTTTGGGCATCAATCTCCCACTCAAGATAATTATAAGACTTTGGAAGGCTATTCAGAACTTTCTTCCTTCAACATTGGGACTCTGGTTCAGATGCTGCATAGATACATATATATACAAGAGGTGTGACTTAGTGCAAGAAGATGTAACTCACATCTTTCTTGGTTGTGACAAAGAAAGAAGAGTTTGGAGAACATCCAGGCTAAGTTTTGATTTTATGTCAACCCCAACACCATATTTTAGGTCTTGGTTCTGGAGGTGGTTCGAAACAACGCCTTCACAAGAAGATGTGGTTTTCTCCATGTGTCTCATTAGGGGCATTTGGCAAGACGAAAATTGTAAAGTTTTTGAGGATCGATTGCATGATCCAACTTATGTTGTGCAGGCTGCAAATGGAGAGTTTTTCAGAATTCAGACGAGAGAATTATGGGAGGACATTGATGAGGTTCAGTTACCTTAGTAACATCTCATAGCACGGGAGCCAAATTTGGACACAACACAACAATATTGGGAGGTAAATTTTGATGGAGATTTCAAGAAAGAGAGTGGGAACGCGACAGATGCATGGACCTGCACACCATACAAATATGCTCATCAACACATATGGAGAGGAGAGGACAAGTTCAAAGCCTTCTCTCCGCTACATGCAGAGTTGTTTGCATGCGGGAAAGTTTTGACGAACATGCAACACTTGCAATCTGAATTTTTACATGTTAAAATAGATTTAATGTTGTTGGTGTCCTACATGCATAACAAGAAAGTAAACTCGCCTTTAAAAATGACATAACTGGTTCAAGACATTAGGAAGCTGATAGTTTATTTTCTTGTAATTTATTTAATTAAAGTTTTGAGGTAGGAGGTTCACACTGACACGTTGAAGAGGACTATACCAAATTATATTTGACGAAAATAGATATGTTTTCTTATACAGAAAAGATGGTTGTTTAATCTTAAATGAGAGATTCATGCAGTGATTATTTATTTTTAATAATTTTTAAAAATGAAGATCCTGAGAAAACACATGTGGAAAATGTAGAAAACCCCAAACACATTTGGAAATGTTGAAATTCGAGGTTAATGCCTGAAAGTACTACAACTTTTGATGAATGGAATGATATTAGATGTGTTCGGTTGCATGATGGTTGTTTGCCTGTGTCTTGACACGTATGTATGAAGAGGTATCTGGATCCCTCAAGATCTCATTGCGCACTGCTGCATACATATCCACTCTATTTAAACAATTTAATTATTTAAAAAATAAAGCAAAAAATCACATTTTCTAGATTCATGTATTAAGATCTTAATCTGCGTGCCTTTTTCATTTGCTTATCGGGAACTAGAAGAGTTATTGCTCCGGTCAATAAATAAATTAATAAAAACATTAAAAAGAATGAAACTACGTAGTTTTGACTTAACCCGCCACATAACCACCGCAAGTTCACCATATTTCGGTGTCTACCATTTTTATATATTTCTTTCTTTATTTTTTTTAATTTTATTATTTCATTCTTCATCGATGATGATACAATAGCTTTCGCCTTCTATTTGTTTTACAAATACAACTCATTCCACCTATAAAATTCTAATTTACACGCTAATTTACACGGTAATTTCAGTCCATAATGCTAATTAACACGTCTGCGAAAGGAAAACATGAAGTGCAATATATGAAATATGCGTGGAAATATTCTGTGTTACTACAAGATCACCATATTCCGACACCTATAATTTTCATATATTACTTTTTGGTTTCTTTTTAGCATGAGTACGTTTGATCAATTTAGAAATTACACACATCAACATTTTTTCCTTAAAATGTGTAGTTATTAAAATATTTATGTATTAACTTAATATTAAATAAATTTCTTACATTTTGATCTTAATATATATTATTTCATAATAATTATCTTTAATGAATAATCTGGCAATTATGATATATATTGACAATTTCATAATCTTTTGAACTTTTTTTACCACTCTAATTTTATTAGTTATCTTAAAGAGTTTTTCTTTAAACACACTTCATCCTCATCTTCATAAGTTTGTTCATGATATTTACATAAAAAATATTAAATATATCGTGCAACGCACGATGATGTTTAGCTAGTATAAGAAATAGAGATATATTAATTTTATTAATAATTAAAATATACATCTAAATTCTTAATATTTATTTTAGAGAAACATGTCATCATCATCATTTAATTACTACTACTTGCTTATAGGTACTCATGATATTCCTATTATTAATTTACTCTTATCACATAGCTTCAACTATTTTAGAAATTTATCCAAAACATTTTTACAACAAAGACATTATTTACATTTGATATTAAACCCTACTAATCATTTATGGTCCGCCCAAATATATAGAGGCCGTTTGAAACTTCTGGTATCAGTATGTATCAGTATGATCTCTCTCCAAATCAATTCTTCAAAAATAACTTTTACTTTTCTATTCTCTAAAATTCTGGAAACCACCAAGAACATCAGATGGATATGGACATAGATCGAGTTCCCTGTCACGAAGTCCAGTTCGTAGATCAAAATGGTGTGTCCAAAACAGTCAAAATACCGGTGGTACAAGAGCTCTCCCGCCGGGAAACGTCCATCTTGCCGGAGGAATTCATCAGGGCGTCACCGGAAGACTCAGATCGGGCGCCTTCATTTCCGATTCCGGCAATAGACATGGAAAAACTTCAGGCCGGTTCAGAACGGGAAGAAGAGCTGTGTAAATTAGCAAGAGCTGCAAAGAAGTGGGGATTATTTTTGGTCAAAAACCATGGAATCGAGTCAGAAGTTTTGAGTGATTTGAGAGCTGTGATTAAAGGATTCTTTGACCTGTCGTTTGAAGAAAAGAGAGCTAGCGTGGGATCTTATGCTGGCTTTGATAACATGGGATATGGCCGGAATTTTGTCCGGTTGGAAACTCAGAGTTTAGATTGGATTGACCGGTTGGCCATGAAAGCTGCTCCTAAAGATTCAACTCAAGGCCGCCGTGTATGGCCTCAAAATCCCCCAAATTTCAGGTACTCGTTCTCAAAGTTTTTGTTCAGAATAGCTTGCACAGAGAAATTATTGATGAATGTAATCGAAATAAAAGGTTTAATCTAGTAAGCTCGATCTATTTAATTTGAACGTAATTAAATTTATAATATATTATCTTGTTTTAATCCAGTTTAGATTAGTAGAATTCATTTGTGAGAGTTTCATATTCTTTTCTAAGATAATATATGAATAAGGCTTTATTTCCTAAACTTTAGACGTTATATATTGTGTTATTATTTGTTGAAACTTACTCATATTTTTTAATTTTTATTAATTGTATTGATGTTGTTCATGTGTACTATTTAATTTGTATCTTCAATTATGTTTATATATGTCTATAATAATCTCTCACAGAGATCTTAAAAAGATCTAATACAAGAGTTTTGTGATAAAAGAAAATGTAGTTTAGTTTTTTAATTATTTAATTGTTAGAAAGTACTCAAATATTTTGATTATCTTAACTATTCATTCTTGTCATTAAATTCTGGACAATTTCAGTTCATAATTTTTTTATTATAATATCAAATTCTGGTGTCACCTAACTTAAAATAGGGCCGTAATGGAGAAGTATGTTGAACGCACCAGGATTATGTGCAACAATCTTCTTGTATATCTAGCTGAGTCATTATCAGCAGAGAAGCAAGCTTTCCTGACATATTTAGACAAGAAAGAGAGTGAAATCAAAATCAGAGTCAACTACTACCCACCTTGTCCGACACCAGATCTAGCCCTAGGCAGTACCCCTCACACCGACGGCAGCGCTCTGACGGTGCTAATTCAGTTCGACAATTCCGGCGGACTGCAGATCTACAAGGATCGGCGATGGGCGGCGCCGGAATGGGACGTCGGAGATCTGCTCGTGAGCGTCGGAGATCTGATGGAGATTATGAGCAACGGCGGTTTCGAAAGCCCCTGGCATCGTGTGGTTGCTCAGAGTGTTGAGCGAGTTTCAGTGGCTATGTTTTACAGTCCTTCAATGGAAACTGAGATTGAGCCTCTGGAATCTGGTATCGATCAGATTATTAACA
This sequence comes from Sherardia arvensis, assembly GCA_948330725.1. NCBI lineage: Eukaryota > Viridiplantae > Streptophyta > Magnoliopsida > Gentianales > Rubiaceae > Sherardia > Sherardia arvensis. The sequence continues at coordinate 2,872,917 of OX415238.1, read as the reverse complement.
ATGGCGGATACAAGAGAGTTGTGGTGGGAGATTATCTGAGGCATTTGTACAAGGTCAGTCCAACGGCTACTAAACAAGCAGTTAAGTTTGCTCAGTTGTAGACCCTACAATCGGTTGTTTTCTTGGTTGCTAAAATATGTAACACATCTATATATCCTTGTTTTAATCAATTATTCGAACTGATACTTGTGTTCAAATTTGTGATGGATTTCGTCTCTTGGCTGATTTGTAACATTTTTGCACTGATACGTGAATATATATTTTTAAATGAGATCTCGTTCTTTGCATCAATCAATTGTAAGTAATTAACACTACTTGTTACCTTCAAAAAAAAGTAATTACTACTTGTTTTACAATAAAATCAGAGTATATATATAAAAAATTCACTACACATTTTTGTCTACTATATTAAATAAGTTTTCAAAGTGGGAATCATTTTATTGGATTTTTGCATCCAATCGGCAATTTGCAAGAGACTATGGGAGCAATAGTGAAAAACTTGACAAATCAAAATCAACATTTATTGGTCCATATCTCTAGAGCTAAGCCTTATCTTGCTCTTTATTACCAATGATTTTATGTAAGTAAAATTGGCGGTTTTTATAAACCGTTAGATTTTAAACAATTCTTTTTTGTGAATTGTGGTGTTCATTAATGGAGCTTTGTTGCTATATTACCCGCTTTGAAGCGTGTATATTGGATTGATCCACTACACAAAAAAAACTCTATCAAGAGCATTCACCGATCTTCTTGAGTTGCAACTCATGAAGTGAATGAAGATAATCTCCTCGAATTTGAACTAATAAACATTCGGGTAAGATGTAATGTGTATGCTTTTATGTCATTTCAATTCAATTTGTTGAACCACTAGCATTAGTAAATAACTACAAATTTTGCAGCCAAGGAAGCAACATTCAAACTGGGAATGCGGCTACTATACAATCATGTTTGGGTCGATGGTGGTTGATGATACTGACAATAATATGCTAAATTTTGAAAAGGTACGATTTTAGTTACGAAATGTACACTAGATATAGCCTTCCCATTGATGCCTACTTCCTAATAAACATGATTTTCATGCTTAAATATTCGGGGATAATACCAAACCTTTCACCATTCAAGAGTTTAACGAGGGAAGAAATCGAATGGCCGGCCATGTGGTTCGTAGTTGTGTGTGTAGCATTTCAAGGCCCAACCTTCCTAACGAGTACTGACATAGTCTTGCACCTTTCGATATGACATTTGAATGGAGTTACTCTTTTGAAGTGCATTAGTAATGCACTTTTTTAGCACTAGACATTCAAGTGTGGTTTTTGATTGATACACTTTCAATATGATTTGAAGCCTATTCATATAGTGTTGTGGATTTGAGACTGACCGGTTTAGGTTAAATCAGCATCACGATTGAAGTTTCGAAAGAAACTGATCCCATTTTTCAATTATTGCACACAGTCATCGTGCACAAATACGATACCACAACTAATTTCACAAATAAGAGAATTAACAAACTCTTCGCTAGCAATCCTGTCTGATTATTACAATATGTAGGAGACCTCACTTGCAAATTTGCCACTAAATCCAATTCAGGGCCGGCCTACATGCGAGTCATGTGAGGCCCGGGGTTTAGGCCCCCAAATTTTGGGAATTTTTAGGGCCTCCATTTTTAAATTTTAGGAGTTTTTAGGCCCCCAATTTTTAAATTTTCTATACAGGTATATAGTTGCGAAGTTCAATCTATTATGAAAATGTAATTATGGAAAATTATTAGGAAAAATTAATGGGGAAAGTTACTGAAAAGCATAATTCTGCATAATTAAAGCATAATTCCTTTAATAAACTACGTCGCTGTCGCTTGTAGTCGCCGTCCACCGCCGCCGTTGTGGGGTCCCTATATTTTTCCGCTTCAGACCCCCAAATAGTTAGGGTCGGCCCTGATCCAATTGCACATACGATGTCGTATTTACTATCGTCGGTCCCCAACTGTTGCCACCTCCGTTATGGTGGACGATATCGCCTACTATTTCGCTACTGGTGAACGAATGTTATGCCCGATATCACTTCATATTCGCTTATTAACTAAGCGATAATGGAAACGAACTCGCCCACAATACTGAATTTTAAAATTCCAGCCATTTTAATATTACGTATATTGAAGTGAAAGTTGTGGTGATATCATGCTTCATTTGTAATTGAATTAGATTACGATAGCGTTACAAAAAAAGTGGATTAGTGTCAACTAGCGATTATAGTCAAGCGGTATCGTTACCTTCTACTTACAGAACGGGAGGCGATATCGCTTGCAGAGGCGATTGTCGAAAACGATATTACAGACACAGCTAACATTGCATGGTTGCAAAAACCGGTTACGGTATCGTAATCAGCCTACTCGGCGTTAAAAAAAAGCTGCACACAATGTTTGCAACCGCCCAACAGCCGAACCAAGGCATTTCTTGCAACCGCCGTACCTTAGAATCCGTTTTACGGCACATCCAAGGAAGACATTTCCAAAATGCCTTATACAAACCGTTTGAATCTCCTTATAACATACAAATGTCCAATAGTGAGACTCATCTAACTATAATTTATTTCAAATCAACTCAGCCATCTCTATCTAAATTATTAGTTTTACTTCAATTTAATTTCATATTGTTTGGTCAAACAAGTGTTATGATTATTGTTGACATTTTAATTAAAATTTGGATTTTGGCATTTTCAGCCAATCAATTATTCCCCAAGATATTAAAGAAACGATATATGATATCTTTAACAATCATTTTTCTATTTTATCATTGAACTTAATCAATTGTGTATCTTTAACTTATACGTATAGTTTGTAACTTAAATATAAAAATTTCATAGCATCTTTGCACGGAACATATAATTTGTTTTAAAATGAGACTCAACTATTTTAATTTATTCCTAATCAAGTCAGTCATCTCTATCTGATCATTTAGTTTTAAGATTTTTGTTGACACTTTAATTAAATTTTGTTTTGGCATTTTCAGTCAATCAATTAGTTCTCCAAGATTTTAAGAGAACAATACAATTGATCCACTTTAATTTTTGCCTAGTGTTTCACCAAAGGCTGATCTGAGTTTTCAATTTAGCAATTACTTTTTCTCTTTCCATTCCAACAATAATAATACTTAAGAATGATTTAGTTATTATATTTATGTTATATATGAGAAAATTATGTTTCTACTTTATATATTTATTTTAAATTGTATAAATTCTTCCAACTTTTATATAGAATATTGAAAAGTAATTGAAAGGTAAAAGGATTATTAAGCTGCAAAAAGTAATGTGAATAAATTTATAAATATACATATTCATTTAAATTCCAAAAGAAAAAAGAGAAATTTACTAAATCCATTATTTTATTGTACGTCTCCAAATAAAAGAAAATAAGAGCGTAAGATATAATTTAGCACTCAGCATTAATAAAATTTATTGACATTTTATGATGGTTTTCACATTGCATGATTATATTATATTTTAAAATAAGTTTTTATAAGGTTATCTAAAGAGCACTTTTCCCCCAACTTATTTGATTAGAAACCAACTAAATGAAATAAAAAAACCATATACTAGTAATGTCATCAATAAATTAAATAAAATCCATAAAATTACATTTCGCCAATATTTGATTTTTAGAAATTGGATTGAAATGATATCTATTAAATTATAAATTACACTAAACTAAAATAAATTAAATTAATCTAAAAAGTCTCAAATAGATTGTAGGGTACATGCCCTAAAAGGTTCTTCTCCTAATGTGAAAAATTTATATTTGACATCCTAAATTTAGATCTAGCAAGTTTTTGATAAAAAAAAAAATCTTTAGTAGAGAGATGGTTAGTAGTTCAATAATATATTATTTATAAATGAAACAATGTGACGTCAGTGGTGACATGATCTGGTTATCATAAAATTTTGAAGAGGTGTGGAAAGTGATAAGGTTGAGGCTGATGTTGTCACAATTCTAGATTACATATAAAATTTATGGTAAATTTGTTTCAAAATCATCTAGAAGAGTAACTTCCTCCATCTGTCCTAATTAAAATTTTAATTTTGACTTTTCAAAATCAAATATGTATACGAAACTGTAACAATGAATATTTTTATCTTTACATGTTAAAATTATTTAAGAAATTTAATTTAATTTAACTTTAAAAAGTCGATTAATAAACTTTAGTTGATAATGTGACAGAAATATGAGTATCTTATTATTAAGGGTTTATATGAGGCGAGTCAATCCGGAAAAATGACCCAAACCGGGATCGAAATTGGTAATCCGAACCCGAAATTTTTGAATTATAGGCCGGATTTCGGGTCACTTTTTCCACTCCGGATCGATGCGGATCAAATCCGGAATTTTCCGGCCCAGCCCGGTTAGCCCGGAATTTTTAATGTGTCATATATGCTTATGTTATATGTTTTGAATAAGGTAGTTTGATTAATGATTAGATTATTATAGTGATGATTCACACGTTACCTGTAATTTCCGGTCAAAGTAACTGATACTTTTAACAGTGATCTCACCGGCTAAAAACCTCCCCTTCTCCAGTAACATCGTCCATATTAAAATTAAAGCCTTTTATATTTCGTCCGTTATACACAGGATTTTAGCAAATCTTTTACCAAATTGGTTAGTGGTTTTGTGTTCTGTGGGTTGTATTTTGTTCTAATTAACTATTCATATTATAGTCACGTCGATTTAATTCAAGAAATTCCCAACATTATCCGTAATGGTCAACATAATTAATTCCTTACAGCTATATAAGCCGAGCTCTGGATCAATCCAAAATGCACAAAACATTTCATCACTACTCTTAACATATATATAATCACATTCATAATTTTCTGGCAGAAAAAATGGAACAGGTTCCTTTTCACGAAGTCAAGATCGTTTCGGCGAACGGCGACGCCAAGACGCTGCAGGTTCCGGTGGTTCAAGAGCTCATCCAGCAGAACGCCACCGCCTTCCCGGAGAGGTTCACCAAAGCGACGCCGGACACAGCCGAGATAACCTCATTTCCGGCTCCGGTGATCGACCTGAAGAAGTTTCAGGCCGGCGGAGATCCGGCGGAGAGGGAGGCGGAGCTGCAGAAGCTAGCCACCGCCGCCAAGGACTGGGGGCTGTTTCTGGTGGAGAACCACGGGATCGAGCCGGAGGTTTTCAAGGAGTTCGAGGATGTGGTCAAGGGGTTCTTCGATCTGTCGTACGAGGAGAAGAAAGCCAGCGTTGGATCTTACGAGAACCCTGCAAACACTGGTTATGGTCGGAATTACATCAAGTCGGAGAAGCAGTCGCTGGATTGGCACGATCGTCTGTCGATGAAGCCCTTCCCCGAGGATGCAACCAAGGGGCTCAGTGTCTGGCCTGCAAACCCTTCAAATTTCAGGTCTGATTTTTAGTTTTTTAATCAGAATTTTTGAATATAATAATTCAGTGTTTATTAATATCTGTCAACTACTAATGATGAATAAAGCCTTAATATAGTATATAGTTCATGCTATTTTTGACATATAATTTACAAATGTTATACAAGGTCACGTTTTTTTTACATCGCATGCATGATATAATATAACTAAAGGTCATGCTTTAAGCATGACACTGAAAAATAAAAGTCGTGATTGTTTGACAAACTAATATTTTATTTTTTTGGGATGTAGAAAATATATGAAAGTGGTAAATTAATATTAAGATTTTTTATTGATTTCTTTCTTATTGTGTAAAATGAACTAAACAAACACAAGACAAGATCAGTATATTGTTTTCTCTTCTCTAACTTGAATTATTATTTAACCTATATTTAGATCAAATTTTTTTAATAAATAATTTAATGAAATTCATTTACAACTTTTGATTCTGTAATTACTACGTTCAATACATTAATTTTTTTACTTCTACTAAAATTAAATCAATTCAGTTCTGTTCCAAAAAGTTGTGAGAGAACATGCTCATAGTAAAAAGTAGAATTTATATAACATGACTACAAAACTTTACTAAACTAAAATAATCTGAATTAATCTCCAAATTTTCATAAAATTGTGTGCTATATATATTTTTATAAGAAAATACCACTAATTACAAATTGACTCAATTGTTTGCTCCAAATTCTCAGGCGAGCCGCTGAGAAATATGTTACCGGCGCGAGGAAGATGTGCAATGAGCTGCTCAAAGCCCTGGCTGATTCTCTGTCCATAGACACAAACTCTTTCCTGAAATACTTTGACGAGAAGAGGAGTGAATTTCACGTCAAGGTCAACTGCTATCCTCCGTGCCCTAGGCCGGATCTCGCACTGGGCATTGCGCCGCACTCCGACGGCAGCGCGCTCACCGTTCTGACTCAGTTCGACAGCTCCGGCGGCCTCCAGTTCTACAACTACAAGAACAACAACTGGGTGATCGTTGAGTGGCCGGTCGGCGGGATTCTGATCAACGTTGGAGATCTGCTGCAGATCATGAGCAACGGCGAGTTCTTCAGCCCCTGGCACCGAGTCGGCGCCCAGGCCATTGGGCGCTACTCAGTCGCGGCGTTCTATACTCCTCCCATCGATGCTGAGATTGGACCCTACACCGACGTTGAGAACGGCGGCGATGGAAACTCCGATTACCGGAAAGTGGTCGTCGGAGATTACATAAACAATTTCTACAAGGTTAACCCTACTCCGACTAAAGAGGCCATCAAGTGGGCTCAGATTGATCCCAAGATTAAAGACGAAAAGATTGATGAAGATGCCAAGGTTGAAGATGCAAAGATCGATGAAGATGTGAAGATTGAAGACGCAAAAATTGATGAAGATGTGAAGATTGATTCCAAGAATTAAAAGCTGAATTGTTTGTGTTATCTTTTTATTGTGTTTTCTTAAATTGGGTGATATTGTTGTGTGTGCTTTGTTAAACATTTTATGTGTGGTGTATTTGTTTCGTAATATTGTGATTTGTTTGGGTTATTTAAGACATTATATTATAAGATATGTGCTTTGTTTGGGGTTATTTAAGAAAATTCAATCTTGTTTATTGATTTTAATTTCGAGGATTAGTGATAGTTAATATAATTAGTTTTATATCTTTGGTCCATTTTTCGTTTAAGAAAGTACCCATATAAACCCCAGATGGGGAAATTAATTGGAGATTCTACAACTCTACAACTGAGCTAACTAGTAGAAATTCTTTAAAAATATAATCAAGTACATGTTTCTTCTATAATGCACTATAATGAACTCGATTATTATTAAATTATATCCAGAGGTTTCTTCTTTTCATCTTGTTTAGGCATATTATTTTTTCTGGTTCAGTTAATTTGAAACTAAATTTGGAAATTAGTTTATAGTATATGACATTAATTAGTATTTCCTAAAAGTGGAATTTTTGTTTTAAAATTATTAGTTAACTCAAATAATTTAATATAGTAGTAATATTAGAATTCAACCGCTAAACTAACATCCAATCCACAAAATACTAACGCCCACCGTGGGGCTCGAACCCACGACCACAAGGTTAAGAGCCTTGCGCTCTACCAACTGAGCTAGACGGGCTTGTTAATTATCACCGATCTCACCATAGATAAACTACGCTGAGATAGTTTAAGAGAGAACATCTATACTATACTTTAAAAGAGGATGGATTAGAATTTTCTCAGAATTTTGAATTATTTTTATGATTAATGAGAATTTGACACATCAGCATATTATTTTCTCTTTTTAGATTAGTTCTTTTGGGAAGCTTTTATTGAATATATATATATTCAATTAATCGTACATTCTTCTCCTAAAACCCCCTCGGTAAATTATTTTTCAGTTTTTAACTAAACCGGTATGTAACCTTTTGATTGAATTGATTCATTCATCCCTCCCATTTTCAATACCGTTAATTTTTTATCCGTTCGCCTGCTCTAATTTCTGTATTTAAACTGAACAAAGTGGTAACCAACGGGATGAAATGGGGTAGGGCTTAGAAGAACTTCTGAAAGTGGTAAACAACCGTATGCGGCGGCGAGTTCATCAGCTCCGCCTTCGATTAATGATCGCCGGAATCGGAACCTGGATTTGGCCGAATCATCGTCATCATCAAAAGATGCGGAGAAGAATCCCAGCTCAGCAAGCTTGAGGAGGTTGTGCTGAACATAATCTTACTATTCAGCCCAGGATCATCCTACTATTCAGCCTCCGTCCCAGAATATGAGGATCGGGCCCTACGTTGGTGTCGTGGAGGTTCTCGGACGGTTGTCGAATGGCGGTGGTGCGAGGATGGATGGCCAGATCCATAGCAGGAGGAGCTTGGTTGAGCTGCTGTCTAGGGATGAGGGCATGGCAGCTTGAAGGTGTGTTTCAGACGCTTGGTCTGAATGTTTTCTATGGTGGCCTTGAATTTGTGTTGCAGGAATTTGAAGATTATCTCTATGAAATCCTCGAGGTCTTGGAAAATTTTCTTTGATTGTGAATATTCAGATATAGAGGTTTTTATTATATAAAGTTTAAATGTAAAAGATTCTGACTGATTGTGATTGCCTTTGATTCTGCCGCTTAATTTGTGAACGGTACTGGAAGATTGGGGTAATTAATAACATCCACTAATCTTTACAAAGTTCATAATCTATACTATAGTTTAAAAGAGGATGGATCAGAATTTTCTCAGAATTTTGAATTAATTTTAGGATTAATGAGAATTTGACACATCAGTATATTATTTTCTCTTTTTGGATTAGTTCTTTTGGGAAGCTTTTATTGAATATATATATATATATATATATATATATATATTCAATATTCAATTCTCGCACCTTCTTCTCCTAAAACCCCCTCAATAAATTATCTTTTTTTTTTGAGGAATCAATAAATTATCTTTCAGTTTTTAACGAAACCGGTATATAACCTTTTGATTGTATTGATTCATTCGTCCCTCCCGTTTTCAATACCATAACAAACTCTACATTACATTTTTTTTGCAAAGATATACTACTGATTTAAATACTACATCCAGATTCCGTAAATAAATATTAAATATTTATTTTTATTTTCATAAATTTTTTACATTAATTAATTTACTTGATAAATTGGGGCCTTTTAAAAAAATATCGCCTCATGCCCCAAAGTATTAGGCCCGACGGTGATTACCTTGATATCATATTTATGATTTTTAAACTTTTAAAGTTGATTACATATTATAGTATAAAAAAATGATTGATAAAGAAAATAATTTTTAAAATTTATGATAAATCTCTTTGTTTGTTCAACAAAGAGATACAGAGAGAGAAAACAATCAAATAAAAACCCAATGTTTCATATAGTTTACTGTCTAGGGCTTAAAACACGTGTTGCAAAAGAACATTAAAAAAAGAGCATAATCATGAGCTTCGATCTCCATGGATGATCTAGAGCAGAGCATACTTGAATGCCACTTTGGTAGGACCGGGATGAACGGTGTAAAAATGCTTCATAAACTCCCCAACCCCAACCTTCCTATAACCGCCGTCGCCAACGTCGATCGGCACCATCTCAGACTCCAGCGGCGGATAGTAGAACACACCCACAGAGTATCGCGTCACGGGGAGGGTGGCCACGCGGTGCCAGCAGCTCTGAAACATGCCGTTGCTCATGATCTGCATCATATCTCCGATCACCACGATCAGTTCATCGGCGGGCCATTCCGCCGGCGTCACCCACTTCTGGTCCTTGAAGTTGTACACCTGGAGGCCGCCGGAGTTCTCGAACTCCATCAGGATGGTTAGAGCCGCGGCGTCTGCGTGCGGCGCTAAGCCCAGCGCGAGGTCGGGCCTAGGGCACGGAGGGTAGTAGTTGACCAAGAAGGCGACCTCGCTCTTTTCCTTGTCGAAGAATTTCAGGAGAGCGTCTTTCTCTGCTGACACAGATTCAGCCATGGCTTGGAGCATTTCGTCGCACAGATTTCTGGCATCTGTCACGTACTTCTTCCCCGCTGCCCTGCAAGTTTTTTGGATATAAGATATACTGGTCAGACACCAATCATGTAATTACACGTCGTCATGAAAAATTAAGCTATTATTAATTCTCCCCAATGTTTAGATGTTCAAAATTAGTATTTAGAAATCAAATTGAGATAAAAGTTTCACTACTAATATATTTATATAAGTGTACATAAAAGGATTATGAAAATTTATATAACAATTATAAATTTAATATATTAGATATAATAATAATTTTAAAAAGTGATAAATAGAATTCAATGGTCAAATAACATTTGTTTGAAATTTCTTACTCGATCGGGACATGAACAAAAAAAGAAATAACTTACTCAAAAAAATAATAAATTTTCAAAAAGATGATACCAAAAATATGAATTTTAATTAATATTCTATATATACTCGTACAATATAATCATACCCGAAAGTAGGGGGATTGCTGGGCCAAACATTGAGTCCTTTAGTGGCATCCTCGGGAAAGGGTCTCATCGTCAGTCGATCATGCCAGTCCCGGGCCTGATCTTCCGACTTGATATAGTTCCGACCATAGCCGGTGTTGTCAAACTTATGCGCGTGCGAACCAACGCTAGCTCTCTTCTCCTCATACGACAGCTCGAAGAACTCCTTGACCGCTTTCTGAAAATCGCTCATGACTTCTGCCTCGACGCCGTGATTCTTCACCAGAAACAGCCCCCATTCCTTTCCGGCGAGAGCCAGCTTTCGGAGCTCCTCTTTCCGATCGTCGGAGTCATCGGATCGGAGCTTCGCCATGTCAATCACCGGAATAGCAGCAATACACGGGGGCGCTAGGTCGCTCTGGTGCTTTCTGAGGAATTCCTCCGGCAGGTCGGCGGCGCCTTGGTTTGCGAGATCTTGAACCACCGGGACCTTGATCAACTTTGTTGCCCCGTTTTGGTCGGGAATCTGGACATCGTGATGTGGAACTCCGTCGGAAGCCATGGTTGAATCAGAGGATGAATATTGTTTATCTGTATGAGTTTTTGATGAGTTAGAAAGTGCTCACCTGGTTTGGTTTTATATAGATAGCAAAATCCAAATTGGACGATGATCAACTTGACGGTTTATACAGATTTAAGTTTATACAGATAAACTTGACGGTTTGCTTGCATAATACCTAAAAATGAAACAAAATATATTTCATTAAGAATAGTTGCTAATTAGATCCAAATGTAATCATATGAAATTAATGGATTAACAATTGTTAAAATTCACAAGTCAATAATAAATTTTTAAGACCAACCCCTTTCCGAATTTTTTTGTTCGAAAAGGCAAATAATATCCGCATATATAGTAAAACATTCATCTCCGTTCGGTATAAATATATATTTTATTGATTTCAGAATGGTTGCTAATTAGATCCTGAATCATATGAAATTAATGAATTAACGACTTTCTTTATTTTTAAAATAACCTTTTTACGTGACAGGAACACATAATTCTAAACTTGATTTTAGTCAAAAGATCGAGAAAAGTATATTTTCAGTACATTTTTTTTTTGCTTCAGAAAGTAGCCAAATAAACCCCAGATTGGAAAATTTGAAATTTGCAACAACAGATTTGCTATAATGGAGATTCTGCTTGAATATGGGAATTTTTTTTTGAACTCCAACCGTATCTCCATCCCATTCTCCCTAATGGGAAAATTGAAAAGAGAGAAGATTTGATTACCCAAATTTGGAGAAAGAGAGAAAAGATTTGGAAAATCAAAATTTAATGCTACTTGCATTATTTTTTAATTATTTCATTCATCAATTGTTTATCTTCAATAATTTTAAATGATAATATCTTATAATAATTACAATAAATATGCATAAAAATGATTGTGATAAAATCTCATATGACTATTTTTACATGTACATATCTATTGATATATAATAACCAAATATAATCTTTCCAATATAAATTTCCTAAATTTTAAGGCCATATATATATATTTATTTATTTTAACATTTATTTACGAGTCATAACGTGTAAACTAAAAAGTTTTTATGAAACATTTTATTTCTAATGGTTGAAAAGAATATCTTGTAACAAATAAATTGAAAAGAGATGAGGCCAATTATTCATAATAATACATTACAAAAATAATAATGTTGTAATTCGTGATGTGTTATTTTTATGAAATGCATTTTTACCATTTTATTTTATGGAGTAAGTAATTTCAAATATGAAATGTTATTGTAATTTTTATTATAAGTTCATTATTTGTTTGTTCATTATTATTTGGACTTATTAAAAATATGGTTAAAAAATAGAAGATAAAAGGATAAATATCAATAAATTTTAGAGAATGAAAAATGGAGAGAGTATTTAATTTGATGCAATAAAATATGGAAATTTGAGATTTGCTTCCCCATAACGAAGAATATGAATGGAGAAAATGTTAGATTTGCTCTAATAAAAATGTTTTTGTAAATATAAGTACCAGTCCAGAAGTTTCTTCTTTTCATCTTATTTAAGATGATTTTTTTTTGGGTTCGGTTTGAAACTAAATTGAGAAATTAGTTTATAGTAATGACATAAATTAGTATTTCCTAAAAGTGTTTTTTTTTTGAAACTATTAGTTAACTCGAATAATTTAATATAATTATTATATTTAAATTCAACCACTAGACTAATATCCAATCCACATAATAATAATTTTCATTGTGGGGCTTGAACCCACGACTACAAGGTTGAGAAATTTACACTCTCCCAACTGAGCTAGACGAGCTTGTTAATTATCCCTGATTTCACTATAGATAAACTATGATGAGATAGTTTTTATGAGTAAATTATGGTTCACCTTCAGACCCGGCCTTACCTTGATGCCATGCCAGTGAGGTGATTGCTGATCAGGCCCAAAATTTTGAGATATTTCGTGGCCATTTCCTCAAAAAATAACACATTAATATTTTAAAAATATTTTGAAAGGTAGTTTATGACAAAGTTGGGCTGTGACTTAACTAGGCCTTGTTCTCCTCATTTTACGCAATTAAAAAATTATATAGTTTAGATAAATTCAATATTTATTAGTATAGTTCAATTCAGTTTGATGAAATTCTGGTTAATTTAGCTATTGATTGACTACATTAATTTTTATTTAACTAATTTTTAGTTCAATTCAGATCAGTTCAACATATTTCTAAAATAAATAAGTTGTATAAAACAATGTCCTATTCATTGAATCAAATATCTTTCTTTCATCGGTGTTTTCCTTAGCTTATTTTTGTGAAAATTATTATAAACAAAATTATTCATTGAGTCGGGTTGGCGGCTGGGTCGGTCGGTAGCCGGGTTGGATCGGGTCGGGCAGGTTCAGACATGACTGGAGATGGCACCATTAGTTTGAGGAGGGGGTTTACTTCTTTTTTCTTTTTTATAAAATTTATTTTCAGTCCTAGGATGTATGTTTATTGATGTTTGTACTAAAATGTTGGATTAAATGTGATCTGCTAACCTTAGTATTCTGACCGGTCCTTTTGCTTAGTAAAACTTTGGTTAGGTTCTAATCTGGTTAGTACAATTAGGAGAAGTCTGAGTCAAAATTGTTTGAATACTTACTCTTGGCGATACTGTTTCTAGATTTGTGGACCGGTTAAGCTTAATGCTTATATCGAGTTAGATTGCTTTTGTTTGGTCCAATATTCGGCCACCAACCAATCAAACCAGGATTGGTTGGGATTGATCTAGTACTGATCTTAATTTACATACATCTATTTTTAGGTTTTTGTGATTTTCTTCTTGATCTTGCGCTGTAAATTATCACCTTACAAGAGAAATCTTTATAGCAATGTCTAGTTAGGCTCTTGATGAAGTTTTCTTATTATTATCATGGGCAGATAGAATAATTTGGTATGCTTTACATACTACTCTACTGTCCAACCTTGTGAAAACTTGTTATCTTTCGGTGGTCAAGAGGCCACCGGGCTCAATGGGTAGCCGGTTGAGGTTCAGGTAGGGAGTATTTATTATAATAGAACCGAGTTTTCTGGTGAGGCTGTGAGAAAGTGGGGTGATGAATTCTTGGGAGATCTAGAATGATATATTTGGTGATGTCTATACGCATGAGAAGGAAGGAAGTCTGTTTTTAGATATGCTGTTACCGGCATCGATAAAGAGAAAACTTAGTATCATTTATCATTAGATACTTCGCTGATATCTCATTTTGCTTCCGATTTGTATTGAAATATAGCCTTTGGGCAACACATGTAAGCCTACGGGCAGTTTGATTAGCCAACACGGATTTGGTACTTGCTGCTTCAGATACAGAGAAGGTTTAGAGTTATAACTTTAGACTCCTCTCTGTAACCTCAAAAATTGCCTCCTTAGAGGAGATTATTGTACTTTACTTTATATATGTCTACTTTCTGGTTTGGGGATGTCTAATAAAAGATCGCTCCACAAATGGTGGTTTGATTAAAAAAAAAACAAACTCTACATTACATTTGTTTTTGCAAAGATATACTATTGATTTAAATACTACATTTCCTTTTTAAGTATAATATATTTGGTTTTTTCAAAAAATAAAAAAATACTACATCCATATTCCATAAATCAACATTAAATATTTATTTTTATTATCATTAAATTTTTTACAACAATTAATTTATAAGATAAATTGGGGCCTTTTAAAAAAATATCGCCTCATGCCCCAAAGTATTAGGACCGAGGCTGATTACTTAGATATCATATTTATGAATTTTAAACTTTTAAAATTGATTACATACTGTAGTATAAAAAAATCATTGATATAGAAAATAATTTTTAAAATTTATGATAAATCACTTTGTTCAATTATAATTTTCTAAAACAACATTAAAACATGAACCTCTTTCTTTTTAATTTTACAAAACAATGAGCTCCGTCTCAATTTATTATAATAGTTCTATTCGCCGAGTAAGTACTGTTCAATGAGAGAGAGAGAGAGAGAGAGAGAGAGAGAGAGAGAGAGAGAGAGAGAGAGAGAGAGAGAGAGAGAGAGAGAGAGAGAGAGAGAGAGAGAGAGAGAGAGAGAGAGAGAGAGAGAGAGAGAGAGAGAGAGAGAGAGAGAGAGAGAGAGAGAGAGAGAGAGAGAGAGAGAGAGAGAGAGAGAGAGATCAAAAACCCATGTTTCATATATAGTTTACATTAACGATCACATTATTCCAAACTAGGTCGATCACATGTAATATGATCAGACGACATAGCAGATGACAAACTTAAAAAACATTACAACCATAGCCACTGTCTAGGGCTTAAAACACATGTTGCAAAAGAACATAAAAACACATGCATAAATTCATCAGTTTTCGATCTCCATGGATGATCTAGAGCAGAGCATACTTGTAGGCCTCTTTGGTAGGACTGGGATGAACGCTGTAAAAATGCTTCATAAACTCCCCAACCCCAACCTTCCTATAACCGCCGTCTCCAACGTTGATCGGCACAAGCTCAGCCTCCAGCGGCGGATAGTAGAACGCACCCACAGAGTATCGCATCACGGGGAGGGTAGCCACGCGGTGCCAGCAGCTCTGAAACATGCCGTTGCTCATGATCTGCATCATATCTCCGATCACCACGATCAGTTCATCGGCGGGCCATTCCGCCGGCGTCACCCACTTCTGGTCCTTGAAGTTGTACACCTGGAGGCCGCCGGAGTTCTCGAACTCCATCAGGATGGTGAGAGCGGTTGCGTCTGCGTGCGGCGCTATGCCCAGCGCGAGGTCGGGCCTAGGGCACGGTGGGTAGCAGTTGACCAAGAAGGCGACCTCGCTCTTTTCCTTGTCGAAGAATTTCAGGAGAGCGTCTTTCTCTGCTGACACAGATTCAGCCATGGCTTGCAGTATTTCGTCGCACAGATTTCTGGCATCTGTCACGTACTTCTTCCCCGCTGCCCTGCAAGTTTTTTAGATGTAAGATATACCGGTCAGACACCAATCATGTAATTACACGTCGTCATAAAAACTTAAACTATTATTAATTCTCCACAACGTTTAGATTTTCAAAAATAGTGTTTAGAAATCAAATTGAGATACAGTTTTCACTACTAATATATTTATGTAAGTGTCAATTATGAATTATATAACAATTATGAATTTAATATATTAGATATAATAATAATTTTAAAAAGTAATTAATAGAATTCAATGGTCAAATAATATTTTTTTGAAAATTCAAATTGTGACAAATAAAAGTACTACATTTACACATGATATTATATTTTAATTTGGTTTCAGTAAGTCATGTGCTTACATCTAAAATATTTTATTTGACTTTTCAAACTGATACAATTTGGAGTATGATTAAAGATTAATATCATATAATATACTATTGCATTTATCATAATACATAATTTTAAATACTATTCTTTTCATAAATATTTTACATTCTTTAACTTAAAAAATGCATTAGTAAAATTCGTCTCACTTGAGTTTGAAAATTCAAAATATTCTATATACAGAAATATAAAATAACACTTGTCAAATTCACAATTAAACAATCAATTTTTAAGAGCAACCACTTTCAATAATCCCATTTGAAATCTAATAATATCATTAATTAATTAATCGATGCCTGAACAAAAGTGATGCTCGGGACATTAACAAAAATAATAATAACTTATCAAAAAGAATAATAAAATTTTCAAAAAGGTGATACTCAAAATACGGATTTTAATTAAAATTCTATTTACTCGTACGGTCAAAATCTATATGCATATGGTAGAATCATACCTGAAAGTAGGGGGATTGCTGGGCCAAACATTGAATCCTTTAGTGGCATCCTCGGGAAAGGGTCTTATCGTCAGTCGATCATGCCAGTCCTGAGCCTGATCTTCCGACTTGATATAGTTCCGACCATAGCCGGTGTTGTCAAACTTATACGCGTGCGAAACAACGCTAGCTCTCTTCTCTTCATACGACAGCTCGAAGAACTCCTTGACCGCTTTCTGGAAATCCCTCATGACTTCTGCCTCGACGCTGTGATTCTTCACCAGAAATAGCCCCCATTCCTTTCCGGCGAGAGCCAGCTTTCGGAGCTCCTCTTTCCGATCGTCGGAGTCATCGGATCGGAGTTTCGCCATGTCTATCACCGGAATAGCAGCAACGCACGGCGGCTCTAGGTCGCTCTGGTGCTTTCTGAGGAATTCCTTCGGCAGATCGGCGGCGCCTTGGTTTGAGAGCTCTTGAACCACCGGGACCTTGATCATCTTTGGCGCCCCGTTTTGGTCGAAAATCTGGACATCGTGATGTGGAACTCCGTCGGAAGCCATGGTTGAATCAAAGGATGAATGTTGTTTATTTGTATGAGTTATTGATTAGTTAGAAAGTGGTCATCTGGTTTGATTTATACAGATATATAGCAAATTAATATTGGTGATCAGTAACGGTGGACGGTTGGGAGAAACTTGGACTCAGACAATTAATATTAAGATTGTTTATTGATTTCATACTTATTGGGTAAAATGAATACACAAGATGATCAGTATATTATTCTCTGTATCTAGAACTATTATTAAACTTCTATTTAGATCAATTTCTTTAAATAAATAATTACTTATTTGATGAAATTCATTTTAATTTTTGATTTAATATTTACTATTTTTAATACATTAATTTGATAGCGGCGTTCCATACTCCTCCAGTCCTCCCATAGGGCGCTACTCGGTCGCGGCGTTCTATACTCCTCCCATCGATGCTGAGATTGGACCCTATACACCGACGTTGAGAACGGCGGTGATGGAAACTCCGATTACCGGAAAGTGGTGGTCGAAGATTACATAAACAATTTCTACAAGGTTAACCCTACTCCGACTAAAGAGGCCATCAAGTGGGCTCAGATTGATCCCAAGATGAAAGACGAAAAGAATATTGATGAAGACGCAGAGATTGATGAAGATGTGAAGATTGATCCAAATATTGAAGACACAAAGATCGATGAAGATGTGAAGATTGATTTCAAGGATGAAGGCAAGAATTAAAAGCTAAATTGCTTGTGTTTTCCCAAAATTGTGCTTTCTTAAACTGGGCGATGTTGTCGTGTGCGCGCGTTATTAAACATTTTATGTGGTGTATTTTCTTTTTGAAATTATACCGTAATATTGTGCTTTTTTGGGTTATCTAAGATATATTATAAGATATGTGCTTTGTTTGGGTTATTTAAGAAAATTCAATCTTGTTTATTGATGTTAATTTCATCAACTAGTATTGATCATATTATTCAGTTCCGGCAAACTCTCTAGAAAATCCAACTTTTCTAAATATTATGGAACTACCACTATGTATTTAAACTCGAATGATACATTTTTGTTTTTAAACATTGATCATTTTAAAGTAAACATATGTTAAAATATGTTTTAATGCAAAAATTTAAGAAATTTCATATAAAAATTAAAATATTTTAAGTTATAAAATTTACAGTTCAACTTACAAGGTGCATAGTATAAGTTAAAACGTATAAAAACTTTCATGAAAAGTTAGGAAAGTTGGGAGTTCCCGAGACTTTCTGATCAATTCCTACCAAGAATAACGGGGAAAGGTGGAATTTTACTGAGACTCCTTAGTATACAATTTTGAAGAAGAAAAAGAAGAAGAAGATTAGTGATAGTTAATATAATTAGTTTTATATTTTTGGTCCATTTTTTGTTTAAGAAAGTACCCAAATAAACCACAGATGGGAAAATTGGAGATTTGCAACACTGCCTATGATTAAATTTGCACCCTTCTCCTTTTCATCTTGTTTAGGCAGATTATTTTTTCTGTTTCAGTTTCCAAATTTAGTTTATAGTATATGACATTAATTAGTATTTTCTAAAAGTGAAATTATTAGTTAACTCAAATAATTTAATATAGTAGTAATATTAGAATTCAACCGCTAGACTAACATCCAATCCCCAAAATAATAACGTCCACCGTAGCTCTACCAACTGAGCTAGACGGGCTTGTTAATTATCACCTTGTGATTATTTAAATAGACTACGGTGAGATAGTTTAAGAGAACATATTTTTTAAGAGAAAATTATGGTTTAACTTCAGATCCAGGCTCACCTTGAGGCTACGGTGGGGCGATCGCTTCAATCCCCCAAATTTTGAGATATTTTGGGGGGCATTTTTTTAAAAAATAAATACACATAATAATAGTTTAAAAATATTTTGAATGGTAGTTTATGAAAAAAATTGGGTTATGACTTAGTTAAGCATTGTTCCTTTTTTTGTTTTTAAATGAAAACCTCTTTAAGAAAGTGGAGGGAAATTTATATGCTCCCTAAATTTGAAAAAACTAAAACTTGGCAAGAGTATATTAGAGCATCTTCAACGGTAAGTTAGATCAAAAAAAAGCTAGATCTTCAACGGTAAGCTATATTATCCACTCATAATCATAGGAGTGGTTACAACAAGAAAGAGTATAGAGCTCTTAATGCACCCAGATCAAAATCAAAAATTAGAATGCCTTGAATGTGAGCATTTGAATGTGAGCTGAAGGATGGATGTGGAGCAGTTCTATCTGCGACCTTTTGAGAGAGGTCTATAGGATTAGGCTTTGAAGAACTTTGATATCTGAACCAAGGAACATGAAATAAATTATATATATCAGCAGCATCCATTCATTGAATTATAAGAGCAGGCATTCCAAATTTATCCAAGTAAAAAAACCTTGGATGTTCTAAGGCAGTTGAATGGAGAAATAACTGGCAAAGATCTTACTGCGAAAATCTAAAAACAAAGTCCTTAATTGAATGGTTAACCACAGCATGGTTTAGCATTATGTTCTTATATAAGTATGTGTTTCTAGATTTCCATGTAAACCAACAGATGATACTAGACAGATGCTAAAATAATGTAGGATGAAGTTTTGATTTTCCCTGATATGACCAATAATACGACAATCTATCCCATAAGGTTGAGAAACTAGGATCAGAGATTCCAACTAGGCATTGTTATCCTCATTTTATGTAATAAAAAACAATTTGTTTAGATAAATTCAATATTTATTAGTATAGTTTAGTTCATGATCAGTTTGATGAAATTCGTGTTAATTTAGCTATTGATTGACTACATTTGTTTTTATTTCACTATTTTTCAGTTCAATTCAGGCCAGTTCAATTTAATTCAACAAAAATAAGTTGTATAAAACAATGTCCTACTCATTGAATCAAATATCTTTCTCTCATAAGTGTTTTCCTTAGTTTATTTTTGTGAAAATTATTTTTTTAATCTACACATTATTACAAACTACATTGTATTTATTTTTGCAATGACATACTACAGTTGAATTAACCATCCATTTTCCGTAAATCAATAACAAATACTTATTTTTATTTTTCGATATTTATTTGCACATTAATTTTACTCGATAAATTGGGTCTTTTTAAAATTTTGTCATATACCCCCAAAGTGTTAGGATCGGCACCGATTACCTTAATATGATATTTATGATCTTCAAACTTTTAAAGGTGATTTACACACAATAGTATACAAAATTATTGACACAGATTTTTTTTCAAAAAAAACATTTGTGCTAAATCTTTTTGTTCAATTATAATTTTTGATACAACATTAAAAAATGAAAATGTTTTCTTTTTAATTTTACTAAAAAAATGATCAGTTCCATCTCAACTTATTTAATATTTCGATTCGCGGAGTTAGTACCGTTCAATTGTAGAGAAATCTAAACAATAAAGAGATCTAGAGAGAGAAAACAATCAAACCAATTTTCTTTTGCATATTATTATTACATTAACGATCACAATATTCCAAACCAGATTACATGTAATATGACCAGACAACACACAAACAAACATAAAACCATAGCCACGGTCTAGGGCTTAAAACACAAGTTGCAAAAGAAAATTAAAACACATGCATAATATCATCAGTTTAGATCTCCATGGATGATCTAGAGCAGAGCATACTTGAAGGCCTCCTTGGTGGGACTGGGATGGACGCTGTAGAAATGCTTCAGATACTCCCCAACCCCAACCTTCCTATAACCGCCGTCGCCAACGTTGATCGGCACAAGCTCAGCCTCCAGCGGCGGCGCGTAGAACGCACCCACAGAGTATCGCATCACGGGGAGGGTGGCCACACGGTGCCAGGAGCTCTGAAACTGGCCGTTGCTCATGATCTGCATCATATCTCCGATCACCACGATCAGTTCTCCGGCGGGCCATTCCGTCGGCGCCACCCACTTCTGGTCCTTGAAGTTGTACACCTGGAGGCCGCCGGAGTTCTCGAACTCCATCACGACGGTGAGCGCGGCGGCGTCTGTGTGCGGTGCTATGCCCAGCGCGAGATCGGGCCTAGGGCACGGCGGGTAGCAGTTGACCAAGAAGGCGACCTCGCTCTTTTCCTTGTCGAAGAATTTCAGGAGAGCGTCTTTCTCTGCTGACACAGATTCAGCCATGGCTTGCAGTATTTCGTCGCACAGGTTTCTTGCATCTGTCACGTACTTCTTCGCCGCTGCCCTGCAATATTTTTGGATGTCAATATATTGGTCAGACACCAATCATGTAATTACACGTAGTCATAAAAAAATAAATTATAATCAATTCTCCACAATGTTTAGATATTCAAAAATCATATTCGGTTTGACTTTTCAAAATTAAATTGAGACACACTACTAATATATTTATATAAGTGTGTAAAAAGATTATGAAAAATTTATTTAACAATTATGAATTTAATAAATTATATATAGTAATAGTTTTACAAATCAATAAATCATATTTATTTGAAAATATGAAAAAAAAATCTTAAACCGAGACTAATTATAAAAGTACTATATTTAGATATGATAAAATTATTATTAATACATACTGTTATATTTTAATTTGGTTTGGAACGTTTTATTTGACTTTTCACCAATACAACTTTGACTATAAATTAATTAAGACTATAATCATAAAATGTATTGTTCCATATATCACAATACATAGTCTTAAATACTATATTTTTCATGAATATTTTACATACTTAAAAAACATATGAGTAGTAAACATTCATCTACACATTCATAATAAATCAATCTGTAGAAAATTTTTAAAAACAATAATTTCAAAAACAAACTTTCAAAAAGAGGATTAAATATGAATTTCAATTAAGATTCTATTTACTTTGACTAATTTTTCAAAAATAATTTACTCATACAGTAAAAATTTATATGCATATGGTAGAATCTTACTTGAAAGTAGGGGGATTGTTTGGCCAAACATTGAGTCCTCTGGTGGCATCCTCGGGAAAGGGTCTCATTGCCAGTCGATCATGCCAATCCTGAGCATGATCTTTCGACTTGATATAGTTCCGACCATAGCCGGTGTTGTCAAACCTCTCCGCGTACGAACCAACGCTGGCTTTCTTCTCTTCAAACGACAGCTCGAAGAACTGCTTGATCGCTTTCTGGAAATCGTTCATAACCTCCGGCTCGACGCCGTGATTCTTCACCAGGAACAGCCCCCATTCCTTTCCGGCGAGAGCCAGCTTTCGGAGCTCCTCTTTCCGATCGTCGGAGTCGTCAGATCGGAGCTTCGCCATGTCTATCACCGGGATAGCAGCAACGCACGGGGGCGCTAGGTCGCTCTGGTGCTTTCTGACGAATTCCTCCGGCAAGTCGGCGGCGCCATGGTTTGCGAGCTCTTGAACCACCGGGACCTTGATCATCTTTGGCGCCCCGTTTTGGTCGGAGATCTGGACATCGTGATGGGGAACTCTGTCGGAAGCCATGGTCGAATGAAAGGATGAATGTTGTTTATCTGTATGAGTTGTTGATGAGTTAGAAAGTGCTCATCTGGTTTGGTTTATATAGATAGCAAAATCCAAGTTGAACGGTCAACGGTGGACGGTTGGGAGAAACTTGGGCGGTGATTTATGAGTGTAACCGATCACATACTAACTAAAAGACTAATAAATTTGCTTGCATAATACCCAAAAATGAAATAAATATAATTGATTTCAGTTAATGAATTGACGATTTTCTTTATTTTAAAATAATTATTTAGGTGATAACAATTGATCTTGTCCAAAAGGCTGCAAAAGGTATATGATAAATTTTCACAAAGTAAAATTCTTTTATATTAATTAAATAAATGGATAAAATATTTAAATAAAATAGTATGGGATGATTTTTTTTTTTTGCTTAGTCAAATAAATTGAATGATTCACATAATTCAGGTTTATCTAAGAATGACTTTTCAAACAATATTTAGTTCTATTTTATAAAAAAAATCAATGGCATAATTAAAGACGAGGATAACAGTTTTCCAGTGGCATTAAACAAGTTTAGTAGATCCTCACCTAAAAACTAAAACTGTTGTATAATATTGATGAAACTGGAAACGACTCGAATAATGGTGAAATGTCGAGATTAGAGTCACCTCAATCAGACTTAATTTGATTTCATACTATCCTTTATTTATTCTCAAATATTATACTTTTTATAACTGAAATATTATTTTTCTAAAGTTAACATATCATATTATATATATATATTAATGTAACAATGTAAAAAATGAATTGTTAAGTTAAAAGATACATTATTTAAACTTAAACGTGTTTAGATACATTATTTTAAAACTTATAATTAAGTGCAACCCTTATAAATATTACTAACACACGTTTTTAGTTAATAAAAAGAAACACGTATACACAAATAAGGTTAATCTATAGTTTGGTTTTGTATGCTAATCCTTATTTGTGTATGAATGTTATTTATTGAAAAATCATTTGTATCATCAATTTCATTTAACAAAGTTTAGTATAGTGATAAATCATTGTCTGTTAATCTATCTGACTAAAACTCAAAACAAATGTTAATCTAGTTTAGTCAGGACGACAGCATATAGCGAGTATTGAGACTTTCTAGGAAGTGACCATGTTGTTAGAGATGTCGATCCAGTGTTGTAGCCAGTATGCAGTCGGTTTGTCAGACTGGGACTTCTGAAAGCGCTGCTGGTTACAACCTCGACCTTACTAGACCTCATTTTCTAGTATTAGGCTAGATAGACCATTACCGACTAGTTAGACATGGTGTTACCGCCATTGATGCAGAGTATGTCTAGTAAATTTACATGTTCAGGAATTCTTTGTAATCACTCAAACAGGGTATGGAGGAGGTGATAATCCTCCTAATCCCACAAATTGCCTCCTTTTTTGGAGATAACTGGTACTTCATTGATATATTTCAGGGTGTGGTGAACCCATATATTTCACTCCACCATAGCGTGATTTTAATTATTTTTTTAAAAAAAAAACTCAAAACAAAAGATTCCCATCATCCGTTTCGATCATATTCTCCAATAAAACCCTAAAACCAGTTACTTGAATAATACAGACGTGTGTGAAAACCTAAAACCAGTTATTTGAACGATATAGACGTCTCTGTGTTAAAACCTAACACCAGCTACTTGGACGATATACATTTGTACTAAGAAGATGGGCGCCTCATGTAACCTAAAACCGGAAAATCGGTGATCGCACAACGGCAACCGGAAAAGCTAGATCTAGGTATACAACGGCAAAGCAACCGGAAAATTGGATTAAATTCGCAACCCGGAGAATACTTCATAAGGTCGTTTTCATTTGCAAAGAGCTGTAAGCTAGATTTTAGAGCTTTTCTCAGACTCATCTTTTGTATGATGTTGAAGGCATCTATTAATAAATTTTGGGGAAACTACTATAAAAACCCTTTGGTGGTTTTCAATTAGGAAAAATGGGAATCACCGAATGGGTATGATAATAGTGGAATTAAAGTGATTGGTATTGCCTGGTTCATATATTTTACTTTCATGGAATTTAATGTTTATTTTTGAAAATATATTTAAGTAAATCATTAATTATATTTACGTAAAAATAGATTAATGATTGACAAATTTGATCTATCAAGCAAGAAATGAACAAAACTCCATGAAGAAATCAAGAGCAGAAAACTGTATTTCAGATTGGGGAAAAATCGTGACTTTACAAAGTGCAGTAACTTGGCTATATATACTAACTATCTAGTCAGTTAAACTGAGCTAACAAACTAACTGTAATTTCTAACCATCTTAGTTGAAACCGTAACTCAGTTAAAACTGCCAAACTTGACTTTGACTATTGGACCATTGACTGGACCATGGAGCTAGCTTGTAACTGGACCATGTGCAGATGGCTAACCATACTGGACCATGCTAACTTGATACTTCAACAATGATATTTTTCGAATTTTTTATAAAAAAAAATAAAAATAGAATAATAGATTGTGGTGAAATGGCCGTTCTTGCAACGACATATATAGCTAGCACCCTGTCCAAAATTGGGGTGTTTTTCGTAAACTTGTATTTTTTTTAAAATTAGAAACCATCATAGATGGAGGGATATTTATTAGGTTCCCCAAACCTTCATTAATCTCCTCAAATGGGGCAATTTGAAAGATTACAGAATAAGTTGATAACCTAAACTGTATCTAGAGCACGGTAATACGCTGTTCCTAAAACTAAAAAGTGCAGTGAAATACATCTGAATATCTTAAAGTCTAATGCCCAAAAGCATGTAATTATCTGGTAGATAAAGCATCAATAACTTGCACCAACCCCAACAATAAAGTCGGAATCGACCAAGTCTGCCAGTCTAAAACTATTCTCAGAAACGCCAAAAGTAAGTTGTCAAAACTAATTTTGACTTGGATTTCTCCTACACTGATCATAGTAATAGACTAGAAGCCGAGGAGATTTTCCATAGCGCGGCTAATCCGTTTACAAGGAAAACAGCAGATAGGCATCAAGTACTCGATAAACTAGTCCAGATAACTACGCAAAAAGACCCAAGTGGAGCACGTATTTCATCTAACTACACTAAAAAACAAAAAACAAAACAGAACCCAAAATCAGGATCTACCAATTCCAGGAAAAGGCCGGAAGCTGACAGGCGGCGCATGCATCCACGCGCGCGGGTGGTTGCGTCTAGATGGTGGCGCGTGTGGTCGACGAAGCGCGTTTAGCGCGATGATACGTCGAGTAGTTCACGTCACGACGGCCCCCGGCGCGTGTGACGACGCGTTGACGGCGTGTGCAGCCGACTAGCCGGATCTGGTAGAAAACACTTAACTTTTCCGATGATTCCATGGCTCCCTGCAAGTGACGGCACGAGCTCGGATCTCCTCCGGCGGTAACTCCAGCGGCGAGCAGACGTGCTTTCCATCATCGTCGAACTGCGACTCCGATCCGTTGGGATCTGGCCTCCTGCGGTGCTTCGCGGTCACCGGAAAAATCATAACTTTTCAGTGGAGAAAACGGGTTCAGGTTGGGGGATAAGGTATAGGTTGGTTGGGAAAGACAGAAATTAAAGGTAGGGGTGGAAGGGGTGGCCGAGCGGCGGCGAGGAGTGCCGGAACCGGCTCAGGCCACCCCTTTGATGAACTGGATTTGGGGAAGGGGGAGAGAGGGGAGGGTGTTGACTTTTTGGGAGAGAGAAGAGTATGGTAAACTTGTAATTATACCTTAAGAACTGGAATTAATTTGTTCTTTGTTTGGTTATTTGAATTAAAATAGATTGAATTGAACTCAACTGAATTGAGTTTAAATAAAAATAATGGATTGTAAATACTAAAATACCACTAAATTAAATTGAATTGTATCACTAGTCTTCTTCTTTTTAAAATCAAATTGAGTAACAAGTAAGCCCTCCCTTTTCCATTGGTAGGGATTGAACTCACGACTTAATGATGGTAGTAGTATTAGAAATTTTAACCGCTGCACTAACATCCAATCCTCAAAAAGAAATTGCCCACCATCGGGCTCAAACCCACAACCACAGGACTAAGTGCATTGCACTCTATCAGCTAAGGTAGACGGGCTTGTTAAAAATCATCACCATCAATACTATCACTAATTTCACCCTATATATTTTATGGTAAGATAGATCCAATATGATTTACCTTGATATCATAAATTCATAATTATGATTTTTCATATTTTAAAGGTGATTATACTATAGATTATTGATATATAAATTATTTAAAAATTATTGATATATATCTTTTTTCAAATATAATTTTCTAATACCAAATTTAAAATGAACTTCTTTGTTTTTAATTTTACAAAAAAAAAAGAGTCCCGTCTCATTTTACATAGCAAAAAAAAACATTAGCCACTGTCTAGGGCTTAGAACAGAGTTTTAAAAGTAAAACATATGCATAAACATCAGTTTCGATTTCCATGGATATCTAGAGCAGAGCATACTTGAAGGCCTCTTTGGTAGGACTGGGATAGACGCTGTAGGCATGCTTCAGATACTCCTCAACCCCAACTTTCTTATAACCGCCTTTCCCAACATCGATCGGCACAATCTCAGTATCCGGCGACGGTGTGTAGAACGCACCCACCGAGTAACGCATCACGTCGAGGGTGGCCACGCGGTGCCAGCAGCTCTGAAACTCGCCGTTGCTCATGATCTGCATCATATCTCCGATCAACACGATCAGTTCTCCGGCAGGCCATTCCGCCGGAGCCACCCACTTCTGGTCCTTGAAGCTGTACACGTGGAGGCCGCCGGAGTTCTCGAACTCCATCAGGACGGTGAGCGCGGCGGCGTCTGTGTGCGGCGATAGGCCCAGTGCGAGATCTGGCCTAGGGCATGGCGGGTAGCAGTTGACAAACAAGGCGACCTCGCTCTTTTCCTTGTCGAAGAATTTCAAGAAAGCGTCTTTCTCTGCTGACAAGGATTCAGCCAAGGATTGGAGTATATCGTCGCACTGATTTCTGGCATCTGTCACGAACTTCTTCCCGGCTGCCCTGCAAGTTTTTTTGGATGTAAAATATATTGGTCAGACACTAATCTTCATAATTATGTTAGATATATATTCAAATATGAATTAGTGTTTAGTGAATATTATATTTACAGTACTCTGTAGTACTTTTCAAAATAAAGCAGAGACAATATATTTTCATAACTAAATTGTTCACATAAGCGTGTAAAGAATTATGATTTTTTTCTAAAGATATGTGTGATTACAAATTCAACAATATATTATATAATAATAGCATTACATATTAATTAATAGAAATTTATAATTAAAATATTTATTTGAAACGTCAAACGAGATCCTTTGACATGCCAGAAGAGAAGTATTATATTTACATATGATATAACTAATATTGGTAGTTATCAAAGTCAAACAAATACAATTGTTACGATAATTAAGTATATAAAAGTACTATCATAAAACTTATAGATGCTCGGGACATATATGAACAAAAAACAATATATCTCTAAAGAAAATTACAAAAAATGATACCAATAATGTGGATTTCAATTAGGATTTTATTTATTTTAAACTAATTTTTCAGAAATGTACTCATGCAATTACTTGTGAAGTAAAATTTATATGCATAACTCATGAATATGGTAGAATCATATACCTGAAAGTTGGGGGATTGTTTGGCCAAACACCGAGTCCTTTAGTGGCATCCTCGGGAAAAGGTCTCATCGACAATCGATCACGCCAATCCTGAGCAACCTTTTCCGACTGGCTATAGTTCCGACCATACCCAATGTACGAACCAATGCTAGCTTTCTTCTCTTCATACGACAGCTCGAAGAACTCCCTGATCGCTTTCTGGAAATCGCTCATAACTTCTGCCTCGACGCCGTGATTCTTCACCCGGAATAGCCCCCATTCCTTTCCGGCGAGAGCTAGCTTTCGGAGCTCTTCTTTCCGATCATCGGAATCATCGGATCGGAGCTTCGCCATGTCTATCACCGGAATCGGAGCAATGCATGGCGGCGTTAGGTCGCTCTGGTCCCTTCTGATGAAGTCCTCCGGCAGGACGGTGACGCCTTGGTTTGCGAGCTCTTGAGCCACCGGGATTTTGATCATCTTTGGCGCCCCGTCCTGGTTGGAAATCTGGACATCGTGATGTGGAACTCTGTCGGAAGCCATGGTTATGGTTGAATCAAAGGATTATGATTGTGTATCTGTATTAGTTCTCCTCCGGTTGGGTTTTATATAGCACATCATCAATCTTCACAAAATCAAAATGGTAAGGTGGACGGTGGACGGTTGGGAGAAAGTTGGACGGTGTACTAATTGGATAGGAGTGGTATGAAATAAAGTTTAATATATTGAAATAGTAATACCATCTCTGCCTCAGACAAATTAGTAAAATTAACTTTTCACACTATCCAATATACATCTTTCACATTTATTCATAACTAAACTGAACTTCTTAATTTGAATGTACTCATTCCTTCGTTCTACTTTTGAATTGGTATAATCTGATTTAAACTAAATTAAATTGAATTAAAATTAAAGGTAAGAAAGAGAGTAATAGTGCATCTAAATTTGGCTGAATATGATTTGATCACATTTTAGCAAACCTTAATTGATCAGATTACTGAATAAAATTAATATGATCGATCAATTTATCTTGTTTAAGAAGAATATGTACTAAAATCGCAGTAGACACCTAAAATAGGTTAAATAGTATCAACAAACTTTCAAAAACTAATTTGAAATAACTGAACTAAACTAAAATGAAATTAACTTTTTTTCATCGAATGGCTTATGTACAAGGGATGGTAATCTCAATATTTTAATTCTTTATAACTTTTTTTCATACAATGGCTTAGGTACAATGGACGATAATCACAAGATTTTAATTCTAACTTTTTTTCATCAAACGGTTTAGGTACAATGAACGGCAATTTCAAGATTTTATTTCTTTCTAACTTCTTTTTTTCATCGAACGGCTTGGATACAACGGACGGTCTCAAGATTTTAGTTATTTCTGACTTTTTTCATCGAACGGTTTAGGTACAATTGACGGCAATCTCAAGGTTTTAATTCTTTCTAACTTATTCTTTTTTCATCGAACGACTTAGATGCATTGGATGACAATCTCAAGATTTTAATTCTTTCTAACTTCTTCTTTTTTCATCGAATGGTTTAGATACAATGGACGGTGATCTCAAAATTTTAATTATTTTTGACTTTTTATTTCATCGGACGGCTCAGGTACAATGGACGGTGATCTCTATATTTTAATTATTACTCCTCCCTACTCTACTTAAGCAACATTTTTAACTAATTATTTCTTATTTTCATCTTATTTAAGCAGATGATTTTTACTACTTCAGTTTGAAACTAAATTGGAAAATTAGTTTATAGTATATGACATTAATTATTGTTTCCTAAAAGTGAAATTATTATTTTGGAATTATTAGTTAACTCAAATAATTTAATACAGTAGTAATATTAGAATTCAATCGCTAGACTAACATCCAATCTACAAAATAATAACGCTCACCATGGGGCTTGAACCCATGACCACAAGGTTAAGAGCTTGGCGCTCTACCAACTCCTAGATGGGCTTCTTAATTATCACTGATTTCACCATACATAAATTACGGTGAAATAGTTTCAGAGAGAACATAATTTTTAAGAGTAAATTATGGTTTACCTTCAGGCCGTCCTTACCTTGATGCCAGTGAGGCGATTGCTTCATGCCCCAAATTCTGAGATATTCCGGGGGTCATTTTCTCAAAATATAACACATAATAATATTTTTAAAATATTTTGAATGGTAGTTTATGAAAAGTTAGCCTATGACTTAGGCCTTGTTCTCCTCATTTATGTAATATAAAATCAGATTGTATAGATAAATTTAATATTTTTATTAGTCTTGTTCAATTCAGTTCGATGAAATTCTAGTTGATTTAGCTATTGATTGACTACAGTGTTAGGTCGGCACTGGTTATGTTATATCATAACATAAAGGTGATCACATATTGACTACAGTGTTAGGTCGGCACTTTTAAAGGTGATCACATATTATATATAATATAAAATATTATTGATATAAAATATCATAAAGCTGCTTCAAAATAGGGATGAGGTTCATAATAAGTTTTCTACAAAATAGGGGTCCTTTTTTGCAATAAAAAATAATTTCCCTCTATTTATATACCCTAAACCCTATTTGTTTTCATCGGATCTCTCTATTCATTCTCTTCGCGTTCTTCATTCGCTCTAGCAGCGGCTGCGATTTAGGATTTTGAATCGTCTCTTCCGGCGGTAAAATAACTTATCATCACCAGTATATAACTGAGCATCACCAAAAAATAACATATCATCACTAGAAAATAACTCATCATCACCAGAAGCAGAAAATGACTGATCATCAACACAGAATATCAGATCATCAACACAAAATGATTGATCATCAACACAGAATATCAGATCATCAGCACATAATATCAGATCATCAACACAAAATAACTGATCGTCACCACAAAATAACTTATCATCACCAGAAAATAACTGAGCATCAACACAAATTAACTGAGCATCACCAGTATATAACTGAGCATCAACACAAAATGACTGATCATCAACACAGAATATCAGATCATCAACACAAAATAATTGAACATCACCACAAAATAACGTATCATCACCAGAAAATAACTGAGCATCAACACAAACTAACTGAGCATTAACACAACATAACTTATCATCACCAGAAAATAACTGATCATCAACACAAAATAACTGATCATCAAACCAACAAAGATTTCATCAACTACTGCACATCAAAACAGAAGCTAACATATTATCAAGTCATTATATAAACACGTCAATCCAGATACGCTGATAATCAATTATCAATTTATCTGAACTGAAAGTGAATTAAAACAGAGATATCATTATTCACTGCACATCATCTCCTCAGTCGAGCAAAAAAGTTTAAAAAAACACAATATCGTCGTTGTGTTACCTTTCACCCTCATCATATGATTGACTTTGGTGTGCTTGACTTGGGATTCGCCCGAAACATCAGCTGATTCTTCTGCCTGTTTCATCGACGCTTCGTTGATGATTAGCAGATCCGAAATCGACTTCGGCGTGTTCATAACTCCCATGAGTTTTGATAAATTCGATTTGACGAACTCGCTTTGATCTTCTTGGACGATTAGCTGAGTCAAACTCGAATCCGGCGTATGCATATCTTCCATGATGTATGATGAATTCGATTTGATGATATTACTGTGATGAATTGGGGGAATCGTGATGTGATGAATTGGGGGAATCATGTTGTGATGAATTGGGGGAAGTAGGGATTTGATGAATCGGTGTGCTGAAATTGAGCATAATTGGGTTTATTGGGGAAAGTTAGGTGTGATTTGCACATTAGTCCCTAATATATTTCGGTTATTTCACTATGGCGCCGAATTTAAAATATTAATGTTTTTGACCCAAAACTAGTAGAAAGTGGGTTTATATAGTCCATTGCCTTATGGTAAGGCCGCCTTACCAGAGAGTTTCTCTTAAATTTGACCCTATTTTCATTTCAATTTTACAAAAGAATGATCCGTCTCAATTTATTAAATATTTTTATTTACCGAATAAGTACCATTCAATTATTGAGAAAACTAAACAATAAAGAGATATAGGGAGAGAAAACAATCAAACCAAATTAAAACCCATGTTTCATATTTTTATTACATTAACGATCACATCAAAACCAGATCACATGTAATATGACCTGACAACAGACAAACAAACAAAACCATAGCCACTGTCTAGGGTTTAAAACACAAGTTGCAACAGAAAATTAAAACACATGCATAAAATCATCTGTTTCGATCTCCATGGATGATCTAGAGCAGAGCATACTTGAAGGCCTCCTTGGTAGGACTGGGATGGACGCTGTGGAAATGCTTCAGATACTCCCCAGCCCCAACCTTCCTATAACCGCCGTCGCCAACGTCGATCGGCACAATCTCAGCCTCCAGCGGCGGCGCGTAGAATGTACCCACGGAGTATCGCATCACGGGGAGGGTGGCCACGCGGTGCCAGGAGCTCTGAAACTGGCCGTTGCTCATGACCTGCATCATATCTCCGATCACCACGATCAGTTCTCCGGCGGGCCATTCCGCCGGCGCCACCCACTTCTGGTCTTTGAAGTTGTACACCTGGAGGCCGCCGGAGTTCTCGAACTCCATCACGACGGTGAGCGCGTTGGCGTCTGTGTGCGGCACCATGCCCAGCGCGAGATCGGGCCTAGGGCACGGCGGGTAGTAGTTGACCAAGAAGGCGACCTCACTCTTTTCCTTGTCGAAGAATTTCAGGAGAGCGTCTTTCTCTGCTGACACAGATTCAGCCATGGCTTGTAGTATTTCGTCGCACAGATTTCTGGCATCTGTCACGTACTTCTTTGCTACTGCCCTGCAAGATTTTTGGATGTAAAATATATTGGTCAGACAACAATCATATAATTACACGTCGTCATAAAAAATTAAACTATAATCAATTCTCCACAATGTTTAGATATTCAAAAATCATATAATGTGGTTTGACTTTGTGAAACTAAATACTAAAAAATTTATATAAGTGTAAAAAGATTATGAAAATTTTCAATAACAATTATAAATTTAATTATTTAATCATATATGGTATAATATTTTTACAAATCAATGAATAAAATTTATTGGTAAAAATCATATTTATTTGAAAATTCAAACAAAATTCTTTGACCGAGACTAATAAATGTACTACATTTACATATGATATAAATATTATTAATACATGCTAGTATATTTTACTTTGTTTGGATAAGTGATATGGTTCATACGTCATCTTTAAAATGTTTTATTTGACTTTTCACTGATTCAATTTTAACTATAATTTAAGTCTATAATCATAAAATATATAGGTGCATATATCATAATACGTTGTTTTAAATACTATATTTTTCATTAATATTTTATATAATTTAAAAAAACATTTTAGTAGAAAAATTTAATCTACACATTCATAATCAATCAATCAATCTCTCGAAAATTTTAAAAATAGAGACCTCTCTTCACTTCACATGCATGATGGTACCCAAGATCTATTAAACAAAGGTGTACATGCTCATGAACCGAAAAACAATAATTTTATAGATGATTAAATATGGATTTCAATTAAGATTCTATTTACTTTGACTATTTTTTCAAAAATAATTCACTCGAACAATAAAAATTTATAAACATATGTTAGTATCATACTTGAAAGTAGGGGGATTGTTGGGCCAAACATTGAGTCCTTCATTGGCATCCTCGGGAAAGGGCCTCATCGCCAATCGGTCATTCCAATCCTGAGCATGATCTTTCGACTTGATATAGCTCCGACCATAGCCGGCGTACGAATCAAGGCTGGCTCTCTTCTCTTCAAACGACAGCTCGAAGAACTGCTTGATCGCTTTCTGGAAATCACTCATAACCTCCGGCTCGACGCCGTGATTCTTCACCAGGAACAGCCCCCATTCCTTTCCGGCAAGAGCCAGCTTTCGGAGCTCCTCTTTCCGATCGTCGGAGTCATCGGATCGGAGTTTCGCCATGTCTATCAAGGGGATTGGAGCGACGCACGGCGGCGCTAGGTCGCTCTGGTGCTTTCTGACAAATTCCTCCGGCAAGTCGGCAGCGCCTTGGTTTGCGAGCTCTTGAACCACCGGAACCTTGATCATTTTTGTCGCCCCGTTCTGGTCGGAAATCTGGACATCGTGATGGGGAACTCCGTCGGAAGCCATGGATGAATCAAAGGATGAATGTTGTTTATCTGTTTGAGTTGTTGATGAGTTACAAAGTGGTTATCTGATTAGGAGAAACTTAGGCAGTAGTTTATGAGTGTAACCGATCACGTATTGACAAGAAGAATAATAAATTTGCTTGCATAATACCCAAAAATGAAATAAATTAGAATTGATTTCAGAATGGTTGGAAAGTAGATCCAAATTGATTCAAATGAAATTAATGAATTAACGATTTTCTTTATTTTTAAAATAATTATTTGAGAATAACATTCATCCGGATGATCCTGATATAGGCCTTATCAGGCACCAATAAGATAATGACACGTGTACAATTGTAATGTTTTAATTGGTTAAGATATTTTTAGTAAATTTCTAAAACCATAATTTAAAATGCCTAAACCCGTCTGGGTAATGATTGAACACGTGGCCCAATCATAAATTAGTTAAAGATGATGTGTCGTTATTTAATTGGTGCCTGATATTGTCAATATCAGGATGATTCTGATATATATTAAACTGTAATTATTTAGGTGATAAGTACAAATACTATACACTTGGTCTTAGTCAAAAGATCGAAAAAGATATGTGATAAATTTTCACAAAGTAAATTTTTTTATGATAACAACATAATTGAATAAAATTTTAAATAAAAATATATATTATGGGATGATTTGTTTTTTGTCAAATAAATTGAATGATTCACGTAATTCAATCAGGTAATTATCTTAGAATGACTTTCCAGGCAATATTTAGTTAGAGGATAACAGTTTTCCAGTGGCATTAAACAAGTTTAGCATATGTCCTCACCTAAAAACTGTTGTATCCTCACATAATAATTACTGAATTTTACAACAATTTCATCATAATATATCTTATACATTATTTTTATTGAAAGGTGATCATTTATTTAATTAGTTTTGATTGGCCCTTAGAGAAAAGTATTTTGAAAGTCTAGCTATCCTATATTTACTCTCAAAATATTATAATTTTTATAATTAAAATATTATTTATTTTAAAGTAAACATATCATAAAAATGCTTTAATATAAAAATGTAAAAAATGAATTGTTAAGTTAAAAGATATATTGTTTTGGTGAAACCCTGGCTTGTTTAGTCTTCTCACAGGTGCTCCGGGATAGGCATGCAGCACTAGAGGTGAGAACACTTATAAGATCGCTTACATTTGCAAAGAGTAAGCTAGATTTTAAACCTTTTTTTCTGATTCATCTATTGTATTATCTTAAAGAAATCTATTAGTAAAGCTTGGGGAAACTATGAGTTGCTTGGTGGAGAGCTTTTTGGGAGGAAAATAGCTGATTTGATCATATTAGCTGATTTGACTGATCAAACAGCTAAAATTTGTGTTTGGTGAAGAGATGATTGGAAGAGTCTATTTACTCCAAAAAGCTAATTTTCAAAACGCTCCTAAAATCACCGTTTTCGAACAGCCGTTTTCTCTTTTCACTTCAACTTACCTAATTAGCCCCTTTATTCTCCTTCTTTTTTTCGCTGCTATATACCACATAATTATAGTATGCTTTTTGATTTACCTCACCGTTAACTCATACTATGACCCATATATTACCTCAACAACAACATTTTATTTTCTTCAGTAAATATAATCATTTCCTGAATGTTTTACACTTAAAAAAACATAGTTAATAAATTATTAATTTTCAATTTTAATTTATATTTGATAAATAAATTGAAAGTGTTTCATTATTTAATTTAGTGAGGCAAAAATATTCGTAAGTATATATAATTGAGTTTTCAAATATATTTTTTTATAAACCATAAACAATTAGTAATAACTATAATATTAAACTTTTTAATCCGCATATTGTTTATTTCTAATTATTAACAAGTAATATATAAAATAATTGTTGTTTCAATTTATAAAGCAATTAATTTATAAAATATATGCAAGTCCTTATATGTCACTTTAACATATGTGTTTCACAATCAACTGTTAGCCATCAGCTTATTTTACCAAACACTTATATACAATCAGCTAAGACAATCATCTAGTCAAATCAGTTGATACAATCAGTTAACAGCTAACAGTTAACATCTAATTAGGGGTGGCAATTGGGAGGGATTGGGAAGTTTTGGGATGGGAACTTTTGGAATTGGGAAATTAATTTCCCATTAACATTTGAGATTGGGTGCGATTGGAATTAAATTATATTTGGGAAACTTTAATTCCCAATGGGTCCCAAATGAATTATCCCATTGGGAATCCATTAAATTACCAAAATTTAAATCCTAATATAAACTAATCATTACTTATTAGCATAGCAATAATGTAAACTGATAAAAAATTAGAGTTCACTTCTAGCTCAAACTCGGTCAAATTCGAGTTTATAAGCTCGATCGAATTCGAGTTCGAGATCGATTTGTAAGCTCGATCGAATTCGTTTCAAACTCAACTTCAACCTCGGTTAGTAAGCTCGATCGAATTCGATTCGAACTCGATTTCGACCTCGTTTCGTAAGCTCGATCGAATTCGATTCGAACTCGAGTTCGAGATCGTTTCATAAACTCGATCAAATTCGATTCGAACTCAATTTCGAACTCGGCTCGTAAGCTTGATCAAATTCGATTCGAACTCAATATCAAACTCGGCTCGTAAGCTCGATCAATTCGAGTCAAACTCGAGTCTGAACGGATAAGCTCGGTCGAATTCGATTCAAACTCGAGTTCGAGTTCGTTTCGTAAACTCGATTAAATTCGACTTCGAGCTCGGTTTGTAAGCTCGATCAATTCGAGTCAAACTCGAGTTCGAACTCGATTCGTAAGCTCGATAAAATTTCTCGATATTTTTATCATGAATAACATAAACGTAAGTATCAACTTTGAAAAATCACTTATAAAATAAGACAAGTTCATAGTGAAAAAATAATGGGAATTATGGGATCCCAAATCTCATTCCCATTATTTCTACATTAAATGGGAAATATGGGAATATGGGATTTCAATCCCAATCCCATTATTTCCCATTCCCAAATAATCTCATTTATTTTAATCTCAAATTACCATTTTATCAATGAATTCCCATCCCATTTAATCTTTATATTGGGACCCAATGGATAATAAAATTTTTTACCACATCTAATCACCAACCACCCCTATAAAAATCCTCCACTATTTGGTGGTTTTCAATTTTTTTTAAAAAAGGGAATCGCCGAATGGAAAATAGAGAGAAACATTATAATTAAAGTGACTGATGTTGCCTGGTTCTTATATTTAAATTGACAAAAACAAAAACAAAACAAATGACAAAAACAAAAACAAAACAAATAAAAACATTAGCCACTGTCTAGGGCTTAAAACACAAGTTTTAAAAGAAAAACACATGCATAAATTGGATTTCCATAGATCTAGAGCATGGCATACTTGATGGCCTCTTTGGTAGGACTGGGATAAACGCTGTAGGCATGCTGCCGATACTCCTCAACCCCAACTTTCTTATAACCGCCGTCCCCAACATCGATCGGCACAATCTCAGTCTCAGCCGGCGGCGTGTAGAACGCAGCCACCGAGTATCGCATCACGTCCAGGACGGCCGCGCGGTGCCAGCAGCTCTGAAACTCGCCGTTGCTCATGATCTGCATCATATCTCCGATCAACACTACCAGTTCTCCGGCGGGCCATTCCGCCGGAACCACCCATTTCTGGTCCTTGGAGCTGTACACGTGGAGGCCGCCGGAGTTCTCGAACTCCATCAGGACGGTGAGCGCGGTGGCGTCTGTGTGCGGCGATATGCCCAGCGCGAGATCTGGCCTAGGGCACGGCGGGTAGCAGTTGACAAAGAAGGCGACCTCGCTCTTTTCCTTGTCGAAGAATTTCAAGAAAGCGTCTTTCTCTGCTGCCATAGATTCAGCCAAGGCTTGGAGTATATCGTCGCACAGATTTCTGGCATCTGTCACGTACTTCTTCCCGGTTGCCCTGCAAGTTTTTTGGATGTAAAATATATTGGTCAGACACTAATCTTCAGAAATATGTTAGATACTAATCTTCAGGAATATATATATATATATTCAAATATGAATTAGTGTTTAGTACTGAATATTATATATACATCATCACTCTGTAGTACTTCTCAAAATAAAGCAGAATTGAACCATATAAGCGTGTAAAGAATTGTGATTTCTTTATAAAGATATGTGTGATTACAAATTCAACAATATATACATATTCATTAATTAATAGAAATTAATAATTATTTATTTGAAACGTCAAACGAGATCTTTGACAGACCAGAAAAGAAGTATTATATTTACATATGATATAATTAATGTTGTTACTTTTCAAAATCAAACAAATGCAATTTTTACGATAATTAGTATATAAAATTATTATCATAAAACTTATAGATGCTCGGGATATATATGAACAAAAACAATATAACTCTAAAGAAAATTACAAAAAAGATACCAAAAATGTGGATTTCAATTAAGATTCTATTTACTTTTTACTCATGCAATTACTTGTGAAGTTAAAAATTCATATATATACCTGAAAGCTGGGGGATTGTTTGGCCAAACATCGAGTCCTTTAGTGGCATCCTCGGGAAAGGGTTTCATAAACAATCGATCACGCCAATCCTGAGCATGATCTTTCGACTGGACATAGTTCCGACCATACCCAATGTACGAACCAACGCTGGCTTTCTTCTCTTCATACGACAGCTCGAAGAACTCCATGATCGCTTTCTGGAAATCGCTCATAACCTCTGCCTCGACGCCGTGATTCTTCACCCGGAACAGCCCCCATTCCTTTCCGGCGAGAGCTAGCTTTCGGAGCTCCTCTTTCCGATCGTCTGGATCGTCGGATCGGAGCTTCGCCATGTCTATCACCGGAATCGGTGCAACGCATGACGGCGCTAGGTCGTTCTGGTTCCTTCTGACGAACTCCTCCGGCAAGACGGTGACGCCTTGCTTTGCGAGCTCTTGAGCCACCGGGATTTTGATCATCTTCGTCGCCACGTCCTGGTCGGAAATCTGGACATCGTGATGTGGAACCTTGTCGGAAGCCATGGTTGAATCAAAGGATTATGATTGTGTATCTGTATTAGTTCTCCTCCGGTTGGGTTTTATATAGCACATCATCAATCTTCACAAAATCAAAATGGTAAGGTGGACGGTGGACGGTTAGGATAAAGTTGGACGGTGTACTAATTGGATAGGAGTGGTATGAAATAAAGTTTAATGTATTGAAATAATAATATTATCTTTGCCTCACACAAATTTATAAAGTTGACTTTTCATATTATCCA
Organism: Sherardia arvensis; assembly: GCA_948330725.1. Taxonomy (NCBI): domain Eukaryota; kingdom Viridiplantae; phylum Streptophyta; class Magnoliopsida; order Gentianales; family Rubiaceae; genus Sherardia; species Sherardia arvensis. The sequence continues at coordinate 2,833,170 of OX415238.1, read as the reverse complement.
ACACACATCTTTCACATTTATTTATAACTACACTGAACAAAACTGAAGTAAAATTCGATGTATTAATGATAACAATAGTATGACTATATTAAATTGAAATTGATGAAATTACATTGGTTAATAATTGAAATGAACTTATTCCCCCCACTATGAACTACCTTTTGACTTCTTAATTTGAATTTACTCGTTCATGCGTTCTACTTTTGAATTGGTATAATCTGATTTAAACTAAACTAAATTGAATTAAAATTAAAGGTAAGAAAAAGAGTAATAGTGCATCTAAATTAGGTTGAATATGATTTGATCACATTTTAGAAAACCTTAATCGATCAGATTACTGAACAAAATTAATTTGATCGATCAATTTATCTTGTTTAAGAAGAATATGTACTAAAATCGTAATAGACACCTAAAATAGGTTAAATAGTATCAATGAATTTTCAAAAACTAATTTGAAATTAACTGAACTAAACTAAAATGAAATTAACTTTTTTTATCATCGAACGGGTTATGTACAAGGAATGGTAATCTCAAGATTTTAATAATTTTTAACTTTTTTTTCATTCAATGGCTTAGGTACAATTGACGATAATCACAAGAATTTAATTCTTACTTTTTTTCATCAAACGGTTTAGGTACAATGGACGGCAATCTCAAGATTTTAATTCTTTCTAACTTCTTCTTTTTTTCATCGAACGGCTTAGATACAATGGACGGTCTCAAGATTTTAGTTATTTCTGACTTTTTTTTCATCGAACGGTTTAGATTCAATGGACGATAATCTCAAGTTTTTAATTCTTTCTAACTTCTTCTTTTTTCATCGAACGGCTTAGATGCAATGATCATCGAACGGTTTAGATACAATGGACGGTCTCAAGATTTTAGTTATTTCTGACTTTTTTTTCATCGAACGGTTTAGGTTCAATGCACGGCAATCTCAAGATTTTAATTCTTTCTAACTTCTTCTTTTTTCATCGAACGGCTTAGATGTATTGAATGATAATTTCAAGATTTTAATTCTTTGTAACTTCTTCTTTTTTCATCGAACGGTTTAGATACAATGGACGATGATCTCAAAATTTTAATTATTTTTGACTTTTTTTTTCATCGGACGGCTCAGGTACCGTGGACGGAGATCTCTATATTTTAATTATCAATCCTCCCTACTCTATTTAAACAACATCCATCTATTTTCAATAGCCATTGTCAGACAAATTTTTATTCAACCTTTATTTCTTCTCCGTAGAACCACCTCGTTGCCTCTATCCAACCAAACAAGTATTTCATTTGTTTTAGGTTGATTTGCCTATCAAGAAGACCCGCCTAGTTGGATTTTTCTAGGTGAGTTTTCATAAGATTTTTTTTGGGAAAATCATGTCTGGTTCATAAGCTAAACCTGTGTAAAACAAGTTGTTGGGATCTTCTTGATATGCATATATCATTATAATGGTCTCATACATCACAATTTTTTATAAACTTTTTTTGATGGTGGACACATTTTTTTATGAAAATCAAGTTTTCTATATTATGTATCAACTAGATCTATGTTTGTATCCTTTTGTGTTATCATCTTATCCTTTCACCCTTGACTATTAATATTTTCAGCAAAATTCACATTTTATGGTATATTATATATGAAATTTTATATTGAGATTTGACAATGGTTTTATTTATTATATGCACAGGTTTAATTGCGTGATTACAATTTGATTTTGAGTTATCAGAATTGATTCATAAATTTTAATTTGGTCAATGTGCATTAAATGTATATTAAATCACAAAGATCCTATTCTATATTCATTCTATATGGATATGTTTTTTAAAAAAAATATTAATCATGAAAATTAGTAGCATAAATAACTCATTTCATTTTTAATTTCAGATACAAAATGGTGGCGGGTGACAGCAGCAATCAGCCTGATCTATCTGCTCCTCAACCAACGGTGGATGAGCTATCCCTGAACGGTGAGGATGTGCCAATGGAGGAGGATGCTGAAGATGGGAAGGAGTGGCCAAAACCTGGCAATAACTTCTTCGAGGTAGAAGCCATTTGCCGAAAGAGGGTCAGAAAGGTAATTTTTTTTGTAGAAAACTCATTTAGTTTTTTCATTTATAAATATCCATTATTTTTATAGCTAAATTTTTTATGTTTTTTTTGGTTCTTGGTGCATAAAGGGTGCGTTGGAATATCTGGTTAAGTGGTAAGATGAATTCTTACATTAATTATTTTAGTTTAAATGTCTGTTTGTTATGCTTTGATTAATCGACTTTTACAGGCGCGGCTATCAAGCGTCACATAACACATGGGAACCAATAGAGAATTTAGAGTATTGCCCTGATAAAATTAGGGAGTATGAAAATAGGTATGTTGTTATATTCCTTTGGCTTACTTATAATATCTCCTTTTGATATGTTTATACTTATTAAGATTAGTTTTGTGACATGCCTGCAATTTAACTTAAAACTGGAAAACCTTGTTCATATTGGTAATTATTTTGTAAACTGGTCTTTTTTAGGATTTTGAGAATTCACTATTTTCTTATGTTGGTCAATATTCTTGTAATAGATCTCTTTTATGGTATAAATTAAGACTTTGTTTTTGTTAAAATTGATATGCTAAAGTTTTATATTTTTCTTTCTTTTCTGAAAACATGAAGCTTGAACAACATGCAAAGATCTTCTCGCAAACACGGGAATAAGAGTTCTTCGTCTCAGCATCGAAAAAAGAAAACACAGCAGACAGCAGAAGCAGTTGAGGATTCGGTTGCTGTTGAGGGAAGAGTTGAAGCTGAAGAAGACGACAATGGTGATATGAATATGAAACTTATTGAGCTGAAAAATTCTGCAGCTACAAAGGGAGGGGAAGTTCGTACAAAAGTGGCTGAACAAGGCGGCCTGACAATTGAAGTTCATCTAGAAGTGCCTGAACAAAGTGGTCCAGTAGCAAATGAAGTTCGCCCAGAAGTGCCTGAACAAAGTGGTCCATTAGCAAATGAAGTTCGCCCAGAAGTTCCTGAACAAAATGGTCCAGTAGCAAATGAAGTTCGCCCAGAAGTGCCTGAACAAAGTGGTCCAGTAGCAAATGAAGTTCGCCCAAAAGTGCCTGAACAACCAGGTCCGCTCATTGGAGCAAGGAGGAGAAAATCTGGAGTTGTGAAGAGGTTCAAGGCGGATGAGGGTAGTAGCAGCAACGTAGATCATGATATGCAGGATGTAATGGAAGCTATAAAAGCTTTTTCTGTCGATGATACTCCAGGGTTCAACACCAGCCCCATCGTCGAGATTGTGGAGCGAATTAGCTCCACAGTAATCAACAATGAAAAGTGGACCTATTTTCTAGCAAAGAGGTTTGTCATGTTCTTTTAACATTCATTTGGTTTTTAATTAGCTTGATAACTTACATACAATTAAATCATTTCAGAGCTGATGGCAGTGTGCTCACGGTTGACAACAAGTTTCTGAGGAGTTTATATCCTGATCTGGTAAATTATCTCTCTTTACATTTTGATGTTTTTCGATTCCTTGGTGTGTGTGTATATATATATCTGTCATTATTCGACTGGAACTCATTGCTCCTTTTATTTTACAGTTGTTTAACTTCTACGAGCAGGATCTCTTACTCTGGGGAAGTACTTCAAAATGAATTTTATAAGAAGTTGCGGATTCTAATGGAAATCATGGCGGAAAAGCAATTTATGTTGTTTCAAAAGATGTTTCATTTTCTAAGTAGTAGTTAATTATGGATGTTCTTGGAAGTTGCCAGTATCGTATTTTGATTTTGCTTATTCTGTTGGGAATTTATTTTATTTGCTATATGTATTGTATTTTGATATACATTTTTTTTTTGGATATGCTATGCTATCTAAATGTGTGCATGTGTCTGCCTGAATTTATGTGGATGCTAGTCTTTTTCTAAATTATTTTTCCGATTCAGTTGTTAGGATTCGGATTATGTCAAAATTGGACATTATCTTTCAAATTAAATTTCTTCCCAATATCGATTTTAGAAAGTTGGCTTCTATGATATTAATATAGAACCATGAGGATAGGGCTAACTTGCCAACTATGCGGCTTGGATGGGGGAATTACAAGACACTTATTCTTTGACTGTGATTACGCTGTGAGGACGTGGAGACTATTGGGACTGGAGAGCACGATAGCAGCAAGTTCGCGGAATAGAGGAGATGTGTGGTTTTGCCAATTGCTTTTGGATGATGCTGATGACAAGAAGGAGCTCATAATCATGACAGTGGATGCGATCTGGTTCCAAAGGAATTGCAAACTCTTCCAGGGAAAGAATACTAGCCCCGAATAGAATGCAGCTTCGATTAGAGCCACACTGGAAAGTTTCTCAAAGGCGAATCAGAACACAGAAAAGATTTCACCAACTCTGGAGCTTGGTACTGTATTGAGACCGCCGCCACAAGGAAGAATGATCATGTTCGATGCAGGCATGGAGCAGGGACGCGCTGGCACTGGAGTGATAGCAATGTCCGAAGAGGGAGCATTCCTACTAGCCGAAGCAAAGACCCTTGATGGTGTACATGAGGCACTATTCGCAGAAGCGCTGGCTCTCCTGGAGGCAGTCAAATTGGCGCGAAAAATAGTTTGGAAAGAGGTTGCAATTGTAGGTGATGCTCTAAATTTAATCATAATGGTACACGGATACATGGACTGTCCGGCTAGCTGCAGTGCATTGGTGGAGGAAATAAGGTCGGAATTTTTGCAATCAGAGATACAGTGGCCGTATTGGATACCTAGATTAGAAAATACGGATGCGCATTTAGTTGCTAGATTTGCAAAAAATTGTGATTTCGACCATGTAGAATGGGATTTAGCACCAGAATTCTTTTTGTCAAACGTTGCTGGACGTTTTCTAGCAGGTTGAGATGATATAAAGTATTTTACTTCAAAAAAAAAAAAAACATAGATGTTTTTAGGTATGCATGTAGTATTACAAAAGTATAATCTAAAACTCATAGAAGCAGAGCAGGAACTCAAGAAAGTAAATAGAATGAGGTCAAAGGATTTTTATTAAAATAACAAAATATTGGAGTTGATCTAAGATATTCATTTTTCCTCTCCGTGAGAGGCTTCCATAAGTTTTGATAATGCATCACGGACTGTATCTTGACCTGCCACAAAACGAAATTGCTTTTCCCATTGAACCGATTGATCTTCACGTTTAGAAGACCAATCATCTTTCTACGCGATCAAATATGCGAGCCGGCTATCCAGATCCGATGAACCCAAATCCAAAAGACCCACTGACGAATCTAATCAGAAGCTCTAATACCATTTCGTTGTGCAAAATATTTAAAAAGCAGGAAATACACGTAAAGAGAAAAACAAGAATACGGAAATTTAGGTGGTTCACCAATGATTGGTTACATCCACGAGGAAGAAACAGATTGAATTGGATAGCTACCCTGATTACAGTTGTTCATATCGTATAATGTACAGAAAACATAATGAATAGGTTATAGTAAGAGAAATATTTCTTATAGAAGCTGTTTCATTAGGCCTTGGATACTGGACCCGAAAACACACTTTCAGCCCAAAGTCACCAACACCCCAGTACATAGGTAACCCATGCTGAAAGCGAGATCCCCTGTGCTAACACGCAGTAGTAGCTAATATGGTATTCAAGACATACACCAACATTAATTATGGATATCCCTGAAAGTTTCCAGTATCGTATTTGATTTTGCTTATCTATTGTGACTTTTATTTTATTACCTATAGGTAATGTAATTTGATATACATTTTTTTGCGGTAGTGCTATGCTATCTAATTTTGTGCATGCTATGCTATCTTAGTCGCTGGTTCCGACTAAATTTATGTGGATGTTAGTCTTTGTTTGGGAAAGCAAAAACTCTAGTACTACTACATATGAATAAAAGGGTCTTCATATTCTTCATCAGAATCATCGGCCAAGTTGCTCCTTGGGAGATAAGGATCAATCGCCGGAGGCCTAGGTTAGCTTTCTGCGTAAATGTGCCGTAAGTTAAATTAAAAATATAATAATTATAAATATCGAGAATTATAATATAATTTGTCAAAATAATTGTTACTTCAAAAGAATTATGTTGTTAAACTTGTGATTATAATTAAATATATAATTAAAAATATTAATTAATTTAGTTTAATTCAACATACTACTTAATCAGTAAATTATAAAATTTTATTTCGTACTTAACCGGCGAATAGAAAATTGTATTCATTGACGTTTTATTAATTAACGATGAGTGTCGTATCTGTTATATATTTATAAATAAATAATGAAGTTTACATAGTTTAGAAAATTGTGTGTGTATATATTAAGGTTTAGGAAATTTTATTATGATGTATTAACAGAGAATTGAATATCATATTTAAGGGAGTTGGTCTCTTGAGTGATGGTCACTATATAGTGATGAAGGACTATATTGGAATATGGAAGGAATGAGGTTTTTATTTGCAATTTTGACAAAAATGCACTATTCACTCACGCGCACTGTTCACTCAGTCTAAAAAACAAGCCTTTTAGTCTAAAAATACACAGTCTAAAAAATAAGCATTTTATTCTAAAAAACAACCCGTTAAGCGTGAAATACAAGCATGTTCTAAAAAACAAGCATTTTATTCTAAAAATAGACGTTAGCAAACATATCCACACAGTTTAAAAAACAAGCATTTTATTCTAAAAAACAACCCGTTAAGCGTGAAATACAAGCATTTTCTAAAACAAGCATTTTAGTCTAAAAATAGACGTTAGCAAACATATCCACAAAGTCTAAAAAAACAAGTATTTTATTATAAAAAACAACCCGTTAAGCGTGAAATACAAGCATGTTCTAAAAAACTACCTGTTTGGTCTAGAAAACAAGCATTCAAGGGTGAAATTCAAGCATGCTCTATAAAACCTTTTCTTTTATGCTTCAAAATACATGAATTCTAAAAAACAATTTATTAATAGTAAAATGCAAGCATTCTCTAAAAACCAACCTGTTAAGTGTGAAATGCAAGCATGTTCTAAAAAACAACTTGTTAAGCGTGAAATGCAAGCATGTTTTAAAAAACAATCTGTTTGGTCTAAAAAACAAGCATTCAAGTGTGAAATTCAAGCATGTTGAATGCAATTTGCATAAATTGCAGAAAAACCCCTGCATGTGAATGCAATTTGCATAAATTGCAAAAAAAAACCCGTCCCAAATTTCTTTGCATATAAACCCCGTCACTATATAGTGACCGTCACTTCCAAGACTAATTATATTTAAGGAAGACATGCCAATATTAAAAGGACTAAAATTATATAATCAACCAAATGAATTGAACATCAGAAAATAATTATGAAAATGAGTTCAAAATAATAAGAATGATAAAATCGTAAAGTAGCATAACTAAAAAGTAGTAAAAGAATAAAATTATGGTATGATTAGAAGAAAAATTGACTTGCTAATTAAATTCTAATTAAATCTTAATTATAATTTTTTTTAGAGGTTTTGATAGCTTGCTAATTTTCTTCTTATAAATAAAATATAAACTACATGAAGGAAATTTTCACCATGAAAATATACTTTTCCACCGTACATATATATCAACTAACGATCAAATACTCAAATTGATGTCAAAATTGCAACTGAAAACAAATCATATTGCAATGTACTTATTTCACTCAGCCACTATTTTGAAAGTGCTAACTCATGCAATTTACCATCCAAAGCATGATGAACTTCGTGACCATTGGTTTGTAATCCACCACAGAAAAACAGCAAGCAAAGAAACCGTACTCTCCTTTCCGTTCAACTCTCCGGTGACGGTACCGGAGAGTACTATTTACACTTCACAGTCAATAGAATCTAACAGACCAAAAATCATTGCCAGAAATTTTACCGCCTCGAACGGCGGCGTCGGGATGTCCCAAGGCGTGGCCGCTTTTTCACCGGACTTTCTGGTTGATCATCTTCCTCGGCGCCTCCGGTGCTCATGTCGCCGGTACCTGCTCCAGCCGGCGGAGGATCACTTGACCGGGGACCTTCTGGTTGATCATTTTCCTCGGCGCCTCCGGTGCTCATGTCGTCGGTAACTGCTCCGGCAGGCGGAGGATCACTTGACCGGGGCGAGCAGTCAGCACAGAGACACGTGGCCATCAGCTGCCCCTCCAATTGCTGGCAACAGATTGTCACCGTAGCCTGTCCCGGAGAAAAACATACCAGAATCAAAACGAAGATCGCAACAGCTTCTTCAACAAGAAATCAAAAACAAAGGGGCGTGTAGTTACTTTATTGACCCCCTCGTAAAACGCGTCGGGTAACTCAGCGTTCATCCCTCCGGCGGCTAGTATCACGGCGGCGGCTGCAACTTCCGACGGCATAAACCTCTGAAAATCCCCTCCTACACACACAGTCACACACACATAACGAATTGAGAATTTCTTGAGAATAATAAGCAGAAAAAACAGAGTCAATTGGAAATTGAAATGTACCAGGGATTGTTTTCACGGCGAGATCGGAGAAGGTGAAGGCGATGTGATCGGCCGGACGGGGAGCCGGAGAAGGAGGTAACCGGCAGAGGAAGTAATCTCGGAAATCGAACGGGGTAACGCGGTGGAGATTCCAGCCGAATCGCCTCAGCACGTTGATTTCCATTAGCATAACTGAGTCCGCTGAAAACCAGCTGTTCACCGGAATCTGAAGATCAACCAGTGAAGGTTGCCGCGGTTCTCCCATCTTCGCAGCCACCGATAAACACGCCATCGCCAAAAGCAGGTACCGCCACCGAGTTTCATTATTCTGCACATACGACACCGTTTCACCGGAATTCAATTCACAGAAAGAACAAGAAAAGAAGTAAAGGCGAGAGCAATCACCGCCGGATAATTGTAGACTGAGAGATACTGGTCGCAATACGCGACGGCGCGGAGAGCGGTTGCAGGGCTGAAGCGGTGGTGTTCATACGCCTGTGATCATCAGAAGATGTTTCGAATTAGGGGAAAAATTAGTACGAATTGAAGAATTCAGTAGACGAAATAGACCTGGAGAATCCAGCCGATGTAGTCCCGGCGGTGGCTGTCGTGGCGATCGAGGTACATCGTCTCGAATTTCTGAGTGAGTTCTTTACTGAACAGGTAATCGATGTACAGGTCGTCGCCGGAATCTGGTTCGAACATTTCCCCGGCGACCTCTACGGCGACTCTGGCTGCTGGACGCCCTGACATCTTGGAGGAGCGGAGCGGAGGAGATCAGAAGAGGCGTATGAATGGCGGTTATGCAGGTGGCGGCGGTTTCTTGGCGGATTCTGGTTTGAGAATGTTTTTATTTCTCCCTAATTATTCAGCAAAAAGTGGTTAGATGAGGTGAAATCACATATAATCTCGCGGTGGTGGCGGTTATACTGTTGTTCGTCTGGAAGAGAACGGTGGCGGCGGCGGTTTCAGGATACACGTGGCGGATTCTGAGTACATGCTAACTGGAAGTGTATACTGTACTGTGTGTGTGCGTGTTTTGGATTTACCGTGGATTATCGTTTACTCTTGCTGGCTATTGATTCAGATGGTGAAAATATAGTTATAACAAAGTTTTGTATATAATTAGATTTTATCTTTGTATTGTAAGTTTTTAATGGGTAAAGTTTGCTTGAGAAATATTTTTATTTTAGTTACGTTGTAGATCTATTTGACTTGGATATATAGTCGTGAAAAACAAATCTTTCGAGCCAGAGTTTTTACAGGAGGATGTAGAATGGATAGTTACCTCAAGGCTCAAGTATAGATTCAGAACATTCTCTGGTTTCCAATTAGCATCTAGTACATACACATATATGATATCTGTTATAAACTATGAAGAGCTGAATCAGATGGAAGGGAAGTACTTAGTAAGGCCAACAGGGAGAGAGTAAAACTCTTCACTTCTTGGATCCCTCTCAAAGGTCCTGAACCTCCCCCACCAGTGCCTCCCTGCATCTCTCCTGCTGTTCTTCCGCTCCAGCGTCACGTCCAGGAACACCGCCACCATCCCCGCCACCGTCGCGTGGGACGTGAAGATCACCATCATCAGCCTGTTAAACTGCAAAAACACCCCAAATAAACCACTATAACACTCATGATAACATAACTATTTGCAGTCTGTATTTTAACACGAACCGACAAATAATTAAAAACGTACCCAAAGGGCGCGGGTTTGGACGGGGCCTTGGCCGGTGGTTATCACATAGCCGTTGAAGTACTGAGGAACCGAGAGCCCCATGAAGAACGAGAGGCCGAGTATGAACTTGGTTCGGTAGCTGTTCAGGTTGCAGAACTGAAGAAGCCCGAGACCGCCAGTGGCTGCATTTTTGTAGAGCCGTAAATACGATAAATATAGAGCGACAAAATTCAAATTGAAAAGGTCGAAAAGAAGATGCATACACATTAGAGCAAAGAGGACGCAGTAGAGCGCGCCCACTATAGGCAGTGGAATCGAGGCTAGAACCGCTCCAAACTTCCCTGTAATAACAAATGCAAATAAGAGTCGTGTTTCAAATACTAATATCGGTATATGTAACATGGATAGAACATAGGATGTTACCTAGTATGGAGAAGAAAAACATGAAAAAGGTCGATATTTGGATCACTCTTCGGCTTCCAACACGAGTCAGCGCCAGCAAACCGACGTTTTCACTGTGAATGAGACCTCCAACTATCATAAGATTGCACCACAAGAACTTCAAATGTAAGTACAAGGTTTTCCAGGCTGTTCTTACACTGATACTGTGGATCCACTTCCTGTCCCCCATAATCCATCCAGCAAAATGCCTATTCCCTGATTGTGATCAGACAAAGATCTGTTAGTCAAATGTTGTTCATTTTCCGATCATCGAAATTAGAAGAGGCATCTACCAGCCAGCCGACGCCGCGGCTCAGACAAGAAGGCGGGATATGAGTCGCACTCCCAAACCTTGCCGCTGCAATGAAACCGCCAGTAGACTGCCACACAAAATACAACCAATTAGACAAAATCCTATGTTTTTGTTTCACATAGGTTAGTATTTAGTGATCAGAAGAACCTCAATCATGGAAACAAAGGCAGCTGCAAACATAACAAAGACTTCTCCAGCTTGAACACTAGGAGTTCCCCATTGCCATGGATATGGGAATCTAATCCTGCAAAAAAGCAACCACATTTTAACATAATCCCGACGGTTTAAAACCTTAAATCTCTGTAAGAACTTGCCATTTAGATCCGCTAACGAGGCCGGAACGATCAACCCGACAGCTGAACTGAGTTGTCGGGGATCTGTTCCGGTATGCACCAGCCACTGTCAGAAGGGCAGCATATGCCCACACTATTGCCACCGATATCAGCACCGCATAGCGACTGAACGACGGCCATCTCGTTGATTTGTACAGATGAGGCGTATACTGCCAACAACAACGTTATTAACCTTAACATTTTGCGCAAAATGTTGTCCATTTTTAAGGATTGAAAAAAAGGACTTACTTGAGCTATCAGGACAAGGATGATCAATTCTGGGAGACCAATCTCAACACATTGTGCCAACTAAAAACATAGACAACATATACAACACAAAAACAGTAAGAAAAAACATTTCATCGGCTACTACAGTAAAAAAAAAACCTTATTTTTCGCAAACTAGGACCTAAATGGTTCTTACCAAAGGAAATCCTTGTGCATAGAGCCCGAGTCCGACCAGCGTGACCAACGGAACAGCGGAAAGAGGGCTGAGGAACCTGCATCCTCACATTGATCAGACATAAACCTTATTTTTCGCAAACTAGGAAGTGAACCCTAATCACGAGGAAGGTACAATAGACATGACTAGGTACCTGACAACAATCCTCCAAATGCCCAAAAAGCCAAGCAAGATTGGGAGTATGGATGATAACATGACAGCTCCTTGGATTCCCCTCATTGTCCTAATGAATCTCTAACAAAAGTACAAAACAAAAAATGGGAAATGAGCTTCAAAGTTAGGACAACAAGACTAAATTCAACTGAACTAAATTCGTCTCGATTTCTCTTACCACACGAGGATTGATATATATGTTGTATCTGCTCGATAAGGTGACAAAAAGAACCGGGATCAAATTTGTGAATGAACCGCGAATGACCACAGGAAGCCTGGTTCCAAACCATGTCTGCAACAGAGTATTCAGTCCAGACACAAACAACATAGTTTGTATCACATGAGCCTTCTCCACCTGGTACAGTTACAAAGATCATCAGAGACTCAAATACATAAAAACTACATTAAAAAAAAACAAAGATCATGAGTTCTCTTACATTTCCACCGCCCATCTGAGGAACAATTATGGTCGCTATGATAACCGTCGTCCCTAACATCACCAAGAAATGCTGAAACCCCAAAACAATCGCCTCCGCTGCAAACAAACAAACACACACATTCAAAATTATTTCAATTCATCGGAATTCTATCGCGATTCTGACCAAATTATTTCAATTCATCGGAATTCTATCGCGATTCTGACCATTTCTAACACGACAATCTGATTTACGGAAATCTACCAAAAATCTACCAAAATCTACCAAAAAGATTCGATCTTGATTGTGCTAAGAAAGCAAAAAAACAGAGAAATCAAGAAAGTGGTAAAAAAAGAGGCCTAAAAGAGAAAGGAAATGAATCCTTACGCCAAGAAGGGTTGCTGTTGATGCAGAAATCGACGCCGGGAAGTTGGTCCTTCACCGGATGCGGCACCAGCTCGTCGCCTTTCGACATCTTCTCCGGCTCACTTTTTTTTTACACACAGTCACACACTGAATTTAACCAGATGATGGAACCTTAACTAGAACTAAAAAGAGATAAGAATCACACCGACAAGGCTGACACTTGTCAATCCAGCAGGCGGAGTAAGGTTCTAGTAGTCATGCACAATCTGCATGTGGAAGCTCTCCCATTTCAGCCACGGTTCAAACGAGGAGGACTATTAAAGGTGGCCGTAAAAAGGTCGTACGTTACAACCAACAGCAACAAGAAGTGATTATAAAGGTTTTATTTATGGATGATAGTTTGGACAAGTTTGATAAAGTTGGAAGATTAGCTTATGAAGTTGTGACTTTCTTACTTTCTTTTGACAACTTTCTTCCTTATTATCCGAATTTTTTTCATTTACCTTGATTTAAACTACTCCCTCCGTCCCGGCTGAATCTGCATATATATTTCAGACCATATTTTTAATAAGTACATTAGTAATATTATTATTATTATGTAAGATATTGCTGAATTCACAATGCACTCTATTTTTGAAGTATTGAAATTTTAGATGTTGTTAATACACATAAATAAAATTATCGATACTCAAACATATTCTCAAAATTTTGATCAAAAAATGTGCAGATGTAACTGTTATCGAGAATGTATTTCATTTGGTGATCAAAAATTTTTTTTTATTTCATTTACATTTTAATAAAATGTGTTTGATGATATTCAACTTAAATTAGTTATCAATAATAATTTTACACGTATTTCCGTCTTTAACAAATAAATTCAGTTGATCAATATATATCACATTTAAACCTTCACCGATTCAACTTATTCTTACACTTTCAGCATATTTTAATTTAGTTCAGCAGTTTATTTTCTCATATTTCAGTTCAGTTCAACATTTTTTAATTCAATACAGTTCAGTTTAGATGGATTGAAAATGTATAGGTACTACCAAATCAACCTAATATTGATATTACATCTTTTTTTAAAAAAATTGATAGTACAAGTACAAACGTTGTGACAACATTTTTTGCCTTTTGGATAGCTTTTTTTCGTCAGCAGCTGTTGTGGTTGGTCTCTGACAATTTAACAAACTTTGAATACTGGTTACGTTTTCACCATTTCTTAATTGAATTTTATGGTAAACTTTGTGAAAGTTACTAAATTCAGAAGGATATAAAATGTGTGATGTCCGATAAAGTTTCTAATTTAGTGTATACCGCGTTATTTAAAATTGTTCATAAATCGTAGTCATTTGAGTTGTTATAGTAGTTGAACCCTACTAGACCACTATGAAATGGAGATCGACTAAACTAGGAATTATATTAGTGACATGTTGTTTTTTTCTCTATTTATTTTTATATACATGTTGTTCTTTATAAAGGTGTTTGATGTGGATAATTTTGTCATGAAGAACCCAATGTTACATGGTCATCTATTTTAGATTTTTTTTTTTTTTTGATAGAATCCAAACAAATTAATTTTCTTAATTTAGTTAATTTACAAGAAAAATGCTTAATGGATCTAATGAAACAATTTGATGTGATTGATGAAATACAATTATCTAGTATTCAAAGTTCATACAATCAAGTTTGCATTTCACACTCATACAGTAATCTGATTTTTATTAATTCTTATTTAGTCTAATATAGTACTTTTGTTTACGAGACTGCAGATACTTTAAAAACAGTATTAGGGGTGTCAAAAGTTTTTAGCATCGCTAAGTATGTTCATGAGAATGATTTTGTTTTATATTTTTCTATATGTATTAGGTGTGCTTTCTCCAGCTTATTTTTTTGTTATTTATGAAAGTTTGGAGAAATTATAAAAACATTCATTTTGATGATTTAAAAAATACATATACTTTAGTGAAACATAAACATACTTAAAGCATAATAAATCACTTTTTTGATTTTCTAAAGTTACAATATTAAATGAAATAGTGTAATTTGATTATCACAATTAACTATGAATTTGATTATGTCATGTACGTTTAATACTTTTAGCTGACTAGGTTGGTGAGTAAATAGTTGGAAGATGGTGCACCGACCGTAACAGTTCTTCTTGAAGGTCCTTCTGGGTGAAAAGCCCACTGGACCTGACTGCACGGGTCCATCCTTCGTGGGCATAACTGGGCATGTATATATAGGCCTGCCAGACGTGGTATTGCTCTATCAATATCACACCCGTGTAATTTGAAATTGAGGATATGGTTCCAATGAAAATGATCAACAAATCAATTGGCAAACGTACCTCTTTCTCCTTAGGTAACAAAGCTTGACATGTTAATTATTTTTCATTGGCCTAATGCAACATTTGTTACAAGTCGACCATTATGTTAAGATTATAACGGTAGCAAACATGAAATGTAGAGGTCTTCAAATGGTATGTGACAATTCAAGTAGTGTCTGGATAATATCATAAATAAAATAGCAATCCACATTTATATGTTTCGCGTATTTATGATAAATTAGATTGGTCACAATATGAAGAGTTACTTGACAGTCACGAGAGAGGCGCATCAAAGACAAATGATCAACTCATAAACAATGAAGAAGTGATTTGATCCATTTCAACTCATGGCAACCATAACTAGATATTCATTTTCAGTAGAATAACGATAAATTGTTGGTTGCTTATTTTTTTAAGAAACGAGAGAATCTCCAAGTCTTGTAAAATATATGAAAGGTGAGTATAGACTCATAGGACAAGTAACTCAATTGAAATCGCAGTATATCGTCGGGTGCAGAGAATAGTGAGCAAATAAGCCTGCCAATACGGTACACACGGAGCTTGCATAAACTGTGCAGCGATATGACCGTAATAGATGAGCTCGTCTCGAGTAATAATGAGGTAGATAAGCAGTCCAGTAAGTCCACAATGTTGCTCGAGATTATTGAAAAGTGGATTATCCACACGATCAAGATCATATCGGTGTGCAGAGAACATTTTTACACATCTTATGAAAATTTGTACATAATCAAATCAAGATATACGTAGTAAATGCAAAACAATGATATGTGTAAGAACAACTCAAATGGAGAAGAACAGATTCTAATACTCACAAAATGATTGAGAGAATAATCAATTCCTAAACAAGTACTACTTTAACCGTTTTAACTACTCCAATTATATGAACGTTAGGGCTAGTGAAATCCAGCAAAACAGACAATGATTTGGTCGAAGAATATAGATTATTTAACATTTTTTATTCTGTTTTTTGAAATATAGTCTTGTTTAGAATGTTGGCATCAAGATTAACACCTAGCATGTGCCTGGACAACTTTCTTGGTCTGCTCTTCTGTCTGCATCTGGCTTGCATTCCCAGGGCTAACTCACAGACCCGTTTCTTAACTTTATTATGCTAACAATTATTGAAAATTATAATCCACTCATGATTCTATCGTTTTGTTTTTATCAATTGATATTAATTTTGTTTGAATATATATGTACATGAAGAGATCGACAGTGTATTTCAAGTTACGGTATTACAGATCTTCTACCAGGCAAAAGTATATTCCAAATGGGGTTTTATATATGCAGATCCAATTTACTAACGCAGATCTGAAAAAAACAATATCACCCTTCACTATTTCACAATCTGGACCTGTACTAGCACAATTCACTATGTACGGTGAATTGAACATGAAGTTGACTATTAAAAATTGAGGTATTATACGCAATTCAGTATTTAACTCAGTGTAGTTCAAAATATCAATGAAATGACATTACCGCCCCTGTAAGTTAGCTAGTTTTTTCAAAAACAAATAGGTTGAAGTCATTTTCGTACTTTTACATCATATTTTAGACTATAAGAGTAAAATATTGGATTACGTATAGCAACACCATAAAAAAACATGAAGAATAGTATTACTCTCCGCTCTTTTAACAATAGTTTAGTTCATATTCATCATTAAATTTGTTACAATTTTGATTATAAATTAAAAATATTGTATAAATATTATTATCATCATATAATATATTTTTAGAATATTTCGAACATATATTTTTAAAATATCAAAATTTTAAATTCAAATAATAAACTACATCTGTCTCACCCAAATCAGCACAGTTGACTTTTCACACTATCCAACACACATCTTTGACCAACCCTATCTTTATTTATCTATATTGTTGAAAAATAGAAATTTGATATTTTAATACTCTATGTTACGATTAATCTAACGATACCAAATATGATCATATTCATGATTATATATCTATTCAAATAAGCGGTCAAAGTTTAAAAATAAATAAATATAAAACGTCAGAGTGAACATTAGACTGAGACGTAGGGAATATGTAACTAAAGTTATTGACCATAAAATAATTTCTGATCAAACTAATCCATTATCCTCTTTCTAAAGTCAAATATCACTATACAAGTACTATGTATTTTTATTAAAAAATGTTATATAAATACATCTGACTAGTACGGGTACTAGGATCGATTTATTTTTGTTGTTACACTCTGTACTTCAGCTACCTTTCAACGGAGGCAAACATTATCAACTGCAAATGACCTAAATATTCTAAATTAATGGTTGACCCAACCATATGCTTCAATTTTCTTATATTGTCATTCTAGTTTAGAAAGTTGACCATAAATTAGTAGTATTTTTATATCGAATAGTGATATGATTTATGATTTTTTAAATTCATTTTAACATGTACATATTTTTATTCATTTATATTTAATTAATATATGTAACAAAAATTGCTGATAGTCAAATTGGATGTTCGATACTATTTTGATCAAACTGTTCTGACATAAAAATATAGGAGACAGTTATATAATCAAATTTATAGTTTGCACCAATTAACTATTGCATTGGAAAGGATTGGCACGGGTACAATGATAACGGTGAAAATGAATACTTGGTTGTTGAAAAATTTGAAAATAATATTGATTCGGGTAGACAGCATTAGAAATATATAATGTTGAAAATAGACATTTACTGTGAATAATTTTGAAAGATCAACTACGGTCAGCAAAAAAACTGAATCAATAACTGTGTTAACATTAGGGTGAATCTTATTGCTTTCTTTTTTATCTTTTTCAACAATAATATTTTCTATAATTCCTGGCAATTGCCCTTTGCAACAACAAGAATACAATGTACATTTTAGTTTAGCTAGATTTATGTAACCTTGTATTTTTATTATAATATTAATTATTACTATTATATTTTCTTTAATGAAAACCAAGTTGACAAATTCCAAGTTATTACAATTTCGTCTTAATAGAGGACCATAAATGTCAATTCAAAACAATACGGGGATATTCTAGAAATACGAACAACAGTATATTCTACGAAATTGCCAATTGGTGGTGTATTGACTAGTAGTGACTATTGACTAGGTAGTAGTTTTCAAAAATATAATAATAATAAAAAAGTAGGAAAAAGTATAAAAAATAGGCTCACCTCTGATTTCCTTTATCTTTTTCATCCTGGAATAATTTCGTTAACAAAACTGGATAATGTGCTGATGTTTTTAAAAAGAAATCTTTCTAAAAAAGGCACTTTTTCGTAGGAAAGTGAAATTGAGTTTTAAAATGGAAATCTGATTTGAGTGAAAGCGCGTTTGCATTTAAGTTTCTTGAAATTTACTCATCTCATTAAGGTAGGTGTGAATATGTTGGTCAAACAAGATTTTGGTGTTAATGTGATATCTCGTAAAAAAACAGCTGACTTTTAAAATGAGATAATTTGAAAATTTCCAGTTTTTTTAATTAATAATTGTTAATATATCATTTTGATTTTTTCATATTGGGACCCTATTTTTATTCATTTTGAAACACTAGTTTTTATAATACTCTTGAGGTAAATTTCTTTGGTATAGACTAGTGAAGTAATATATCATAATGTGAGATGCTTGTTAATATATAATTAAGAAATTACGTTAATAATATATTGAATAGTCAAACGTAACATGAAAAAAATTATTTTCTATTTAAGAAACATCCGGAGAAAGTCTAGACTGATGCAAAATCCAAATTCTAATTTATACTTATTTTATAAACCAAAATTTTAGAATTTTCAACTTTATTCAATATTCTCAAACAAAGGTGGTGATTTAAGTGAGTACAAACACATTCAACTACACAAATTTAGAAAATCAACTTTTTATTCCAAAAAAAACATATTACATATCATCTAAATTTTATCTTTGGCATGGTCCAACCGGAATTCCGAAATTAAAAACTCTGCTTTATTATTTATTAGATAATAAATATTTCCTTAGCTTTTAAGCAAGTCGCCTCCAGTTCACACGCATTGGACGCGCATATGACACCACATCTCTTCCCACACGGTCACGCGGTCGCCACTTCCGTATCCACACGCTCCTCAAATACGCCCATTATACGTATAGATTACACAGATCATATACATTTATACGAAATCTGATTGTATACAAATACGAAAACCAACGCATCAAAAACACCTCCCCTTTATAGGTTTTATCTCCACTATCACACCCCTCCCCCTCTATATAAAACCTCCCCATTCATCGCCCCTCTCTCACAAATTCAACCAATTCTCCGCCGGCAAGAAATCAACCATGAGTTACTACAACCAGCAGCCTCCCGTCGGCGTCCCCCCTGCTCAAGGTACGGTTGATTTTGATCTCTGTAATTGATTTCACGGCGGATTTAGGGGTTTTTCCGGTTTCTGATTTGGTGTTGTTTTGTGTGCAGGCTACCCTCCGGAAGGCTATCCGAAGGACGCTTACCCTCCCCAGGGCTACCCTCCCCAGGGGTACCCGCAGCAGGGTGGTGGTTATCCGCCGCAGGGCTACCCTCCCCAGGGAGGCTACCCGCCGCAGTACGCTCCCCAGTACGGCGCGCCGCCGCCTCAGCAGCACCAGAATAACAACAGCGGCAGCGAGGGCATGATGGCTGGATGGTGAGTTTTAGCTTGATTGTTTTGGTTTTGATCAGATCTGTGTTTTGTTTGCGGTGGAATTGATTGAATTAGTTGAGGTGTCGATTTTTGATTGCGTGATTTGGCCGGCGTAGATCTTGACCTTCCAGGAGGGTCACCTTTATGACCATGTCTTTTTGAAAATTGATTTGAAAAAGCTATTAGGGGTTTATAACTTGTGTAATCTGCTTGAATTTACATTGCATAATTGTTTCGATTGTTTGAATTTGAATTTGCATTTGCATGATGATTCGATTTGAATAGCTGATCAAAGGTGTTTTTAACAATGTGCCATCTGTTTGAATTTGCATAATGCTCAATAATTACGAGATGAGTGTAGTTTGTATGTGTAATTCACTAGAGGGATGTGACAAGAATGGCCCTCTCAATTTTTTGTGCTTTCATCTAGAATAGTCGGTGGGTAATTGCTTCCACTAGGGATTGAGATTGATGTTTAACCGAGTTTCGGTTGTTTTGATGTGCAGTTTGGCTGCTCTGTGCTGTTGTTGCATGCTGGACGCTTGCTTCTGAGCGGGGATTGATGGACCGTCACTGATGTGAAGAATGAAGAAGGGAAGAAGATGATGAGAGATGAGTTTGTGGAGAGAGATTGGATGCTCTTGTAAACCTTCATTTTGGTGGTGGTTTTGATTGATTAAAGACATGACCTATTGATGATATTCATGATTGTGTTTATGTTAATGTTATCATAGCCCCTTTTCTTCACTTTCTTTACCAATACTTACCCAAATTCTAGTAATCTGATTGCTATCAATCTGTGCTGAGTCTGGCAGCAATGCTGGTAGATTTTGCTAATTTGAATGAAACATCATACCGACTAATCTTGCTTGTTTAAGCAAAGCTATGATCATAGCTTGGAATGGTGATGTTTGGTGCCTACTTTCGTTCGTGTGGATTACTAGAATCGACATGTTTCTCAACTACTCTTTCAACTCGAGTTGTGGCAGAATTCTCTGAACCATCTTCCCAAACCCGGCATACATAAAACCGATCATGTAGAGCATAGAACAATGAATTCGAAATGCATCATTCTATGGCGAATCGGAGCAGCACAAGTAAAATCCCAATGAAAAACTATTTGCTTCAAATAAAATCCAGCCATTGTGGTTAGAAAAAGCAGCTCTTTTTAAAAACCACTTTCAGATAGTACCCTAAATGAATCACAAGCCATGACAGCACCAAAAGTGTGAAAAATTGCCAAACCTAAGACATTCAAGCAAACATAGCACATGAAATTTGGTGAAGAACATGATGATGATTGTCAAGAATCCGACTTTTAGTACAGATACCATCCCAAAAGTATAAGTACATAAGATCAATCTCGGAACAGAACAACAAAACCCCAGACACAATGTATACATAACTCCAGTACAACACGATTATTCTACTGCTCTCCCTCTCTGTGGAGTCTCAAATGCAAAGTTGTGCCACAACATCTAAACCATTGATCCCAATTCATAGTCCAATATGGAATATATTTTACCGCTTATATACAGCTACAAATGGACCATTCCAGAACCTATGCAAACAACAAATGAATCTCCGGGAAGCTCTAAACTCATCATTCCTGACCATGCCCATTCTGCTCGTCATATGGTCTAAGTCTATCAAGCACGAATCATCTACAACATTGGCACAGTACCAAGTTAGAATTATTTTTTTTCAAAAATGTAAAAGTAGTGTCAATCATCTTAAATAGGTACTTTCAGCGAGATTGACATTACTTTTTTAAAAAAATTGAATCTTTGGCAACAAAACAAACAGAAACAGCACTTTCCGCGAGATACGCAAATAGCTACAACTGTTAGGATCATGCATCTCTTGCCCTGCCATTTATCAATTACACAAACAATAGGTGGAAGTCATGAACAAACACTTTCAGTTTAATAATATTTATTATCCGAGTATTCAGATCAATTTCGCTTTGCAGCTTTAATAATAATTATAACTATCTTCAAACAGGTACATGATTAAACACTTGAATATGATTAAGGGGAAGAATGTTGTAAGAGTCATACCATCCTTGGAGCATTTCTCCCATTAAGAGTTTTGTTTGCTGCTTCTGCAAAAGCCATAGCTGCTTCTGCCTCTGCTTCCGCTGCATCTGCGTCTCGTGCAGCCTCTTCAGCATCTGCTATGGCAGCTTCTGCCTCTGCAACTGCTTGGGCTGCTGCAGCGGCAGCTTCCAGTTGTGTCATGTTCTTTATTCTATCCAACTCCACATCAATCTCAGATCTCATGACGCCAGCAGTGTCATCCCGGTCAATAAACCCATTATCCATCATAGAAGCCTTCCGCTTTCTGTCGGATAGTCCAGAAGTGGAAGCAATTCTATACTTCCGTTTGTTCTATTTAGAATATTTCAAACCAAAAAAAAAAAAAAAAAACTTGTTAAAGTTTTGCTAATGCCATTAACAGAGATAGCCACAAGAACTACCAAGGAGATGTTATACCTTAATAAGTTTACCAGTAGCAGTCAGAAACTTTAACTTAGAAGACAACAGTCTTTTGAAGTTTGGAGGTGCCCAATACTCATCCTACATGACCGAACGACGGGTTAAATTTAGGGCAAATTCTCACATACAGTAGCTAGACTCTATAATTGGAGAGTCACATACTCATTTTCTATGGATAGCTTATATAAGAAACTTAAATTAGGAGAACAACGATTATGATTTTCAATTTGTATAATATTCTCAGCAAATATATATCTAGTGAAAAGTATAGCCATACCTCGATGTATGAAGCTATGACAGTCTTGTTAGACCCACCAAGTTCCTTGATATTGCTTATAGCCTCCATAATAAGATTATCCAGCCTGCATCAAATGAAAAACCTTGTTAAAGCAGCCCTTGTTCAAATAAAGACCATTTACAAATGGAGAACAACAATGTAACACTCCCAAATTTGTTCAGATATCTATAACAATCAAGCTAAGGGTTTAGGGACTTTCCATGTGACATACAAGAGTCAAAACAGACCACTTTACTAATTGCATTTCGGTAACATGAAAATATAAAAATATAATACATTTCTGTAACATGATCAAACCTTATAATTGATCTTTTGGAGCCACCAACTTGTGGAGAACCACTGGAGGTTGTATGGGCTCTTGGGTCAGCAGTATCATCATCACTACTTTGAGTAGTTCCAGAGACGGTGGATGCAGGGCTCCCCCCAGGTCTAGGTACATGAGGTATTCTTTTATATGTCAACCTTGTCCTCTCCCTCGAACCTAAACCATTTGCGATGACACTCATGTTCCTCCACTTGTCCTGGCGATACGAGAAACACAAATATCAAAATTGAACCTTTTAGACATCCAGCGATACGAATACGATATAACTATTCAAATCAACTGCTACATACCTTAAGATCCACATTTGAACGCAGGCACAGAACACCACTAAACTCCGGATCTTTTAGAATCGTGCGCCACTTTCCAGGACCATGCTTCAAAACTCCAGCTCTGAGGGCTGCCTCTTCCTCTGGGGTCCACTTTTGCTTAGGTGCCCCCATAGAAACACTGAACTAAGATGCTTTCACAGATACGGAACTCAACAAAAGTACATCTGCCAATAGACCACACAGACACATTAGTATGCTTGCTTCAAAGCCAGCCATAGGATTCCAGACAACACAGTTTCACAATGCATCAATTACAATCTCCTGAACATACATAGGCAACACTAATAGAGCTCCACAACAACGCTTGTGAAACCGAAAGAACCCAACTTTGCACATGATCCACATCACATCACAGATTTTGACACATATGATTCCGATCAACACAATCCTTACTAAGTAACTGAAAACTGCAAATAACAGACAAGCCCAAACGTATTCTAACACAAACAAATTCTTGTATCCTTCAAAGTCAACATTTTTAGGTTAAAAATGGCTCAAAAAAGCTGCCCAAATCTAAGACCCAACCTTAAAGAGACATAAAGATCAATCTATGAAATTCAAGCTCCACCGAATCAGAAATAAAACAAAGGTTCAAGCTTTCCAATCTAATCAAATGCAAGGATTGAAAACTGGTTGATTAGGGCACGAAATGAAAACCCTAATTCAATTTCAGAAACAGATACAAGAATATTAACTCACCAGATTTACATATAAGATGATGCCAAATCCTGATCTTCAAACAGCTACCTGTCCATACAGATTTGGGATTGGGTTAAATGATGCTTCGCAATTTAGAGAGGGAGAGGTATTTATCGTATAAATAGTGGTTAAGCGCCCTTCTGGAAAACATACGTATTTTGAAGAAGTCGCTGCGGCAGCACAACGCTTTTAAGGTTTTTTCTTGTTTTTTCCTTTTATTTTTGCTCCTAAATAAGGGATGTTTCAGTCCTAGGGCTTGTAAATTTTGTCTTTAAAAAAAAAAAAACTTGTAAATTTTGTACCAAAAATACCCCTGCCTCCTTTTTATTATAAGTGAAAAACATATTATAATTGAAAATATGAAATACTATTATTAACTTAATAATCTATCTCGATTAGGATTAAACCCATAATTTTAAAATAATACAACTGCATATAATATCGATCTTAATAAATAAAGAAGATGAATATGGAAAAATAATATCAGCAAGTTACATTTAGATCACCAGTCCTACAAGATTGGGAGGAGGGACAATTGCTCATATGAATCCAGGTGCATCGCAACATTTCTTTAGAACCAGTAAAGTTGTCATAAGAACTTTCATAGTTTGCACAAGAATTATCATGAGAAAGGATATTGGCATAGGTATGGTATCGTTTGGTGCTAAGAGAATAAAATAAGATGTGTTCTTTCATTAGTTTTGGGAAGTAGATCTTGTTGCCGGCTCCTTTAACCTTAGCCCTCTCTATCAAACAACTTTCACGGCTTAGAAATATCATTCTATCCCCCAAATCATGCACAATTTCCCAAAACATGATATTTAAATTTAGTTTACAAACACAAACTTCTTTTCCTTGTTCTGCAATAAAAACGGCCCAAATATCGCCTTCCCCTTCAAACAAATACCGTCCACAATCACTAACTAAAAAATGCTCCCATAGGTGAATGGCAGAATCGGTTCGTTGGTGCTTATTTTCCTTTGGATTGTAAATGACAAGATTTCCTTCCCTCCCCAAACAATAATATTCCCCTTTAAAGAAAATGGTCTTGTAACCGTCTAACATATATTCAAACCCATCATCGCTGCATACATCATTCACAGAAAATTCGTCTTCGCGGCATTTGATGGTCTGAACTACAAGTTGATTGTCTATTGCCTCACTTCGACATTGTATAGTAAAATTGAATATTTCACAATCAGGTGAAGTTGGTGGAGCTGAAAAGTTGGAATGTCTTCCCCACATTGTTTCACGAAAATCTATTCGATCACCAGTGAATGGGTTGAAGAAGAAAATAGGTTCCAATCTTAAATTCATTAATAACCAATCATATGATTGTGCAACAATGAAACCACGCGGCAATGCATGAGTGGTGTCCATCTGGAATCGGGTATTAGTGAGAGGATCAAAGAAAATTTTGTTTGGGAATATTAGGCACGCACAACTGCATAATTCTTCTTCATCCGGGACTCTTTTAATTCGACGAACTTTACTCCATGATTTACATACGGCATAAAATGTAGCGGCATCCCCAACATAGAGTTTAGATAGTATTAAAGACAAAACGTCTTCCGGAACATCTGACCACGATCTTACATCTTCATCTCTTCCCATTTTATTTTCTACAAAACACAATATATTTGTCTAGTACGTAGAATTATGTGTATATATATATATAATGATCGCAGTGTCCTACCTGATTATAAATCTTTCCATAGCCAATTTTGAAAAGGATTTTTTCTATTTCCTTTTTAAACAAGGCTAATTCCTATTATCATAGTCAAATCCTTTATGATTTTAGATTAGGATTCTTTAGGTGCCTAATATATACACTATATTATTATTACATCGAATAGAGTCATAATTACATCTAAACCATTTTTGGATTAAATTTAAAAGATGTCTGTTAAGACTAATCAAGATGAAGCATGGTCATGCAATGGACCGAGCCTTGCCATTTTTCATGGAGAGGAACATAAACCATTACTCACTCTCTATGATGTGCTCCAACACCGACATCACACGAGGGTCTTGGAAGAGTTTGCAAATAATCACTTGCATGGATCTTATGGAGATTGGTTGCTAGTTCATGACAATAATGTTGAAGATAAACAAGACTTTTACATCATGAATGTCGTAACAATGTAGAAATATCAGCTCCCGCTAATATATGAAAATATATATTATTTAGATAGTGATACAATTTTCCTTCTATATGGTTCTCCCAATATTGATGTCACTTCCACTATTTACCTCATACGTTCATCTCATGTCCTCTGCTGCAAAATTGGTGCTAGTGAATTTTTCATACAAGTACTGACACACCGTGTAGAAGATGCTACGATATTCCAAGGTAGTTTATATTACATTGAATGTGAGGATGGGTGCCTATATCGTGCTCAACTGGAAGATTCATTTCCCATGCGATTTGAAAAATGCATTGATGGTTTAAGTACAGAGGATCAATTTATCTTCTATCATGACTTTACATGTCTAGTTGGATCATGTGATGATAAGCTCTTGTATATCAGGCAACAAATACTTGATATGGGAATTGCAGAATTTGAAGTTTTTGGAGCAGATTTATGTGGAGAGGTTTGGGAGAAAGTATACAATATACATGGCACAATTTTTTTTGAGCTTGAAGATGAGGCAGTGGTGGCCGATGCCGAGCTAGATCGTCGCCGGTGAGTTCTAATCTGAAAAGTGTGAAGACGGTGGAAACTTGATTATTTAGTTTGAAAATTTATGTGTTTTACTATGAAAACTACACTGTTTAATGTGATGTCTTTCTGCTTATAAAATTTTATGTGTTTATCTTGGAAATTGGAATTTTTAATGTGGATTCTGTCGTTTTATGAAATTTTATGTGTTTGCTTGAAAACTAGACTGTTTAATGTGATTTCTGTCTGCATATGAAATTTTATGTGTTTAACTTGAAAATTAGGCTTCTTGATTTGTGTTGAAACTTGATTATTTATTGTGAAAACTGTGGTGTTTGTAAAACTTGATTTTTTTAATGTGAAAACTGTGATTGTGAAAACTCGGTTATTAAGGTTGAAAACTACAGTGATTGTAAAAACTATATTTTTTTGGCTGAAAATTGTGGTGTTTGTAAAACTTGATTGTTTGTTTTTATTGTAAAAACTTGATTGTTTAGGTTGAAAACTTTGGTGTTTGCGAAACTTGATTATTTATTGTGAAAATTGTGAAAACTTAATTATTTAGGCTGAAAACTAGAGTGATTGTAGAAACTTGATTTTTTAGGCTGAAAACTGTGATTTTTGTGAAACTTGATTGGTTAGTTTGAAAACTGTGATGATTGTGATTTTTTAAGCTGAAAACTTTGGTGAAACTTGACTACACTTAACACAACATTATTTAACCTAAACACCCTAGTTTTTATGTACCTAAAATCTGATGTTTATAATATGGAAACTTGTCTTTCTAACCTGAATTCTTTTGTGTTTACAAGTGTTTAAAATACAGAATATATATTGACTGATTTGAGTACATATTCTTTGCGTGAATAGTATCGTGAACAGTGCGCGTGAACAGTGCCGTGAATAATATTTTTCCCAAATTTTGCAAATAAGGACCTCTTTACTTCCATAATGTAATTTAGTCATTGGTCTATATTATGCTATAATATAGACGGTCACTCCAGAGACCAACTCAACATGATATTAATACATATATTAGTCTTGGAATAGACCGTCTATATTATACCTATAATATAGACGGTCTATTTCTGCAATTAAAATAAGAAAGGCGGCTCCTCTTTTGCAATTAATATTTACACGGGTCCTTTTTAGCAATATAGGGAAATTACATCACAGACCCTCCTCCATAAATATATATGCCAAATTTCTATTATTTAATTTTCTCATTCCTTCTGAAACCTCCGTTCCTAATTCCAAACTTTCGTTCATCACTCGTATTCCCAATCTGCATCGAACTGGCGCAATCCAACCGGCGCAATCGATTGGGCATTAATCCAATCTCTGATTCAGGTATTTATCCAACTATTCGTGTTATTCGTGTTATTCGTTGTAGAAGCCAAGCTCCATCTCCTCGGCGTTGCAGTCGAGGGCCCTCCGGATCCAGGATGAAACGAGGGCGGGGCGGCGGTGGTCCGGGAAGTAGTGGAAGGACAGCCGGAACTCGCGCAGAGGGATGGATTTGGGGCGGTAGTGGAAGATCCAGGTGATGCGGTTAGCCATGGCGATGTGCTTTGCTGGGCATCTGTAATTGGCTTCGTCGAGGTAGAACTCGAGAATGGGGATGAGATTCTGTCTTGTTATGAAATTTATGTGTTTAGCTTGAAAACTAGACTGCTTAATGTGGTTTTTGTCTGCATATGAAATTTTATGTGTTTAACTTGAAAACTAGACTTCTTGATTTGTGTTGAAACTTGATTATTTATTGTGAAAACTGTGGTGTTTGTAAAATTTGATTTTTTAATGTGAAAACTGTGATTGTGAAAACTTGGTTATTAAGGTTGAAAACTACAGTGATTGTAGAAACTATATTTTTTAGGCTGAAAACTGTGGTGTTTGTAAAACTTGATTGTTTAGTTGAAAACTGTTTTTATTGTGAAAACTCGATTGTTTAGGTTGAAAACTTTGGTGTTTGCAAAACTTGATTATTTATTTGTGAAAACTGTGGTTTTTGTGAAACTTGATTGTTTAAATTGAAAACTGTGACGATTGTGAATTTTTAGGCTGAAAACTTTTGTGAAACTTGACTATACTTAACACAACATTATTTAACCTAAACACACTAGTTTTTATGTACTTAAAATCTGATGTTTATAATATGGAAACTTGTCTTTCTAACCTGAATTCTTTTGTGTTTACAAGTGTTAAAAATACAGAAATTATATTAACTGATTTGAGTACATATTCTTTGTGTGAACAGTGCCGTGAATAGTGCGCATGAACAGTGCCGTGAATAGTACTTGTGAACAGTGCCGTTATTAATACTTTTTCCAAATTTTGCAAATAAAGACCTCCTTCCTTCCATATTTTAATTTAGTCATTGGTCTATATTATGCTATAATATAAACGGTCACTCCAGAGACCAACTCTTTCTTATAAGACAAATATATAACCTTTATTTATTTGGGAAAATTCTCATAAATGGCGTAATAAGAGTTGAAATTCATATTTAGGGCGTAAAATTTTTAATATTCCTACTAAGGGCATCAATTACTTTTGATAAATTTACCCCTTTATTTTCTTTCTAAATTTAATTTTACTTAATTTTATTATTTCTAAAATTTTACTAAATTTAGCTTGACAAAATTTCACAACTTTCTCGAAATTTCATTCTGAAAAATTAGTATTGGAGATATTTCGTTGGCTAAACTACCATGTATGGCATGATGATGAACCATCATAAAAACTTGTGCGCTAACAACAGTGACGGAATCATAACCGAACTTGAAATATTAAAATAATTTGTATGCACTCAAATATTTTCTATTTCTAAATTCCTTCTATTCTAAACAAAATCACATATATATATATATATCTATATATTATTTTTTTGAGAATTCATCTAGAGATATGATTATGTTTCTTTAACTCTTTTCTTAAATCTAGGTTTAGATAAAAGATGTAAATTTACCTATGCATTAGGTGATTGTTTTTTTTAAGAAGTATCATTGGAAGGTTGTTTTGTTTGACTATTATTGCTTAATTTGCTCTAATTAAAATTAGTTTTCGACCATTGAAAACTAATTTTCATCAATTTGCTCATCTACATAGTACAAATTTCAAGACTTATAGACTTAACCATAACTTAACGATATATGCGCATGTGATGTTCTTACTAGTTAATATTTGGAATATTCTTTCAATATTTATGTTATTTTTGGGTATTCTAATTTTTTTGTGTTGAATGCGTGCTTTATTGTATAAATGTCTAGACTTCGTATATTTTGATGGAGTGATATTTTGTTCTTTTAAATTTTACTAAAGGACCACCTTAATTATGTCCAAGCTATATTTGACCAGTTAATATCCTAGCTAATTTTGAGCCTGTTAAGATCTAGATATTCTTCGGAGGAATATTCAAGTTTAATGTCCATGCTGGAAAGTCAGGGCTTGGGTCGACTTCCTAGACTGTGCTGTTGCGTTGCCCCTATCCTTTTCCAGCCATCCTTCGGCAATGAATAGTGGTGATATCCTGTAAAATGGAGCATGTGGTCACTCAGAGCGGACGTGGTCACGTAGGCGGACACGGTCACGCTCGCGCCCGCTCCGATTACTAAATAACTTTTGTGCTTTTAAAAATTATTGAGAAAGAATGAGGAAGAGGAGAAGAATAGTATATAGTGATTGTAAGAGGCTCTCGTGAAGAGAGAAAAATTACATTGCTTCTTGTACATTTGCTTCATTTTATAGACAAGGTGTGCTATATTTTGTAGAGGAGATGTGTCGTGTGGGCCAAGTGGACTTTGTAAGCCCTGGCCATGGAGCATGGTCATGCAATGGGCCGAGTCTTGCCATTTTTCACGGAGAGAAACATAAACAATTACTCACTCTGTATGATGTGCTCCAACACCGACATCACATTAGGGGTGTTATGGAAATTGGTTGCTAGTTCGTGACACGAATGTTGAAGATAAACAAGACTTTTGCATCATGGATGTCTTCCAATAATATATGAAGACAAATTTATTTATATAGTAATACAATTTTCCTTCTATCTGGTTCTCCCAATGTTGATGTCACTTGCACTATAAAATAGATTAAAATAAAAATGGATACGTCAGTACGAATGAGCATGACTAATTAGACGCCTCTTTTATTACTATGAAAGTCGTCAATATTATTCTTTGTTGGCAGACAAGTCTTATCAAGTATCGTGAAATTGCTCTATTTTTTCTAGTCTAAAAGTGAGAATGAATCTGTGTCGTTGGCATGCATGGTTAAGTTTAGTAATAATGAGTGTGGGGCTGCTAATAGAATTGCAATTCATACCAGGAGGTACTTCTCCAACTTAAGATAAATGCAACTAATATAAGATACCATTAAGGATTTGGAAATCTTAACCAATATAAGATACCATTATCCAAATCGACCCCAATAAAAATTTACCATTTCCTTCCTCAATCGGGGATTAAATTCAGAAACTCTAGATAATGCATCTATATTTAACCATTAGAGCAACATCAATCCTTGATTAATAAAGAATATGAAAATTAAAAAATAAAATTAACCAATTACATGTAAATCATCATGACAACTCTTTCGTCCAAAATTGAGAGTGGGGACAAGTTCTCATTTGAATTCAAATGCATAAAGAAAAGTTTGTAGAATAATAAAGTTCTCATGAGAATTTCAAGAATTCTCACGAGAATAAATTTTGACAATAGTATGGTACCTTTTTGTGTTAAGAAAATGGACAAGAAATATCATTTCATCGATGTAATTTGTTGCGAGCTACTTTAAACTTAGTAATCGCCATGAAACAATTTCAATGTTGAGAAAAGATCGTTCTATCCCTCAAATCATACATTAAATCATTCGATCCCTTTTATCTCTCTTCACCCCTCTCATTTCCTTTTACCTTCCTTGTCATAATTGTGAAGTTAGTTAATTGCATATTTTATCTTCAAAAAAAGTTAATTGCATATTTTTCTTCTTTTTGTGGTTTTAGTCTGTGTTTGTGAAATATGAATGTTGGTGATTTGATGATGTCACTTTGCAACAAGTTCTATATTAGTGAAATATTCATAAGTTTTATTTCACTATTCGATTTGAATGGCTATTGCCTATTTATTTGTATCTTCGTGTACATAAAAAGTTGGATCAACTTATGAAGGATTTTATGTGTTCTTTGTTGTCCGTGACATTATTTAGTAGACACAAACTTCATGCAATGATGGCGAGATAAATTGAATTTGAATTATATAAATTGTTGTAAATTATCAATAAAGAAAGGCAATCATTAACAACAATGATGGCGAGATATATGATTGTTGTAGTGGCTATGCATTGTTTGTAAAATAAACTAAAAAGCTTGATTAGTTGTTCTTTTGAATCTTACTGAGACACCACTTTGATGATGTACATCTACATTTTAAAATAACATAAAAATACACTTAATCGTAAGTTCATTCAAGAAAAGGGATAAATTCAACTCCATTTAATTAAGGTAATTATTAATAATTCACTTATAATTATTTTAAATATATACATTAACCCCATTATTTATATATAGTTATAATTTGTAACTATTATTACAAATTGGCCCTCTTATTTATGAATCTAATAGATTAATCTCACTTATACTAAACTATAATTCTTTCACTGTTGCGAAGTCTAGATAACAATCTAGAATGGAATATACTTAACAAGAGCTTAGAACATAATATTTAAGTATTGCCATCCAAAATTTTCAATCTTGTGGCATTTTTGTCCATATACTTTATTTGTTTGAGTCTCTGATGGAACATATGAACGTCTTTCCCACATTGTTTCACAAAAACCTATTCGATCACCAGTGAATGGGTTGAAGAAGAAAATAGGTTTCAATCTTAAATTCATTAATAACCAATCATATGATTGTGCAACAATGAAACCCGCGGCAATGCATGAGTGATGTCCATCTGGAATCGGGTATTAGTGAGAGGATCAACGAAAATTTTGTTTGGGAATATTAGGCACGCACAACTGCATAATTCTTCTTCATCCGAGACTCTTTTAATTCGACGAACTTTACTCCATGGTTTACATACGGCATAAAATATAGCGGCATCGCCAACACAAAGTCTAGATAGTATTAAAGACAAAACTCTTCCGAAACATCTGACCACGATCTTACATCTTCATCTCTTCCCATTTTACTTTCTACAAAACACAATATATTTGTCTAGTACGTAGAATTATGTATATACATAATGATCGCAGTGTCCTACCTGATTATAAATCTTTCCATAGCCAAGTTTTAAAAAGGATTTTTTCTATTTCCTTTTTAAACAAGGGTTAATTCCTATTATCATAGTCAATTCCTTTATGATTTTAGATTAGGATTCTTTAGGTGCCTAATATATATACTCTATTATTACATGGAATAGAGTCATAAATAAATCCAAACAATATTTGGATTAAATTTAAAAGATGTCTGTTAACACTAATCAAGATGAAACATGGTCATGCAATGGAGTGAGCCTTGCCACTTTTCATGGAGAGGAATATAAACCATTACTTACTCTGTATGATGTGCTCCAACATCGACATCACACAAGGGTCTTAGAAGAGTTTGCAAATAATCACTTGTATGGATCTTATGGAGATTGGTTGCTAGTTCATGACAATAATGTTAAAGATAAGCAAGACTTTTGCATCATGAATGTCGTAACAATGCAGAAATATCAGCTCCCACTAATATATGAAAAAAATTATTATTTATATAGTAATACAATTTTCCTTCTATATGGCTCACCCAATGTTGATGTCACTTCCACTATTTACCTCATATGTTCATCTCATGTCCTCTGCTGCAAAATTGGTGCTAGTGAATTTTCCATACAAGTACTGACACACTACGTAGAAGATGCTACAATATTCCAAGATAGTTTATATTACATTGAATGGGATGATGGGTGCCTATATCGTGCTCAACTGAAAGATTCATCTCCCATGCAATTCGAAAAATGCATTGATGGG
This sequence comes from Sherardia arvensis, assembly GCA_948330725.1. NCBI lineage: Eukaryota > Viridiplantae > Streptophyta > Magnoliopsida > Gentianales > Rubiaceae > Sherardia > Sherardia arvensis. The sequence continues at coordinate 2,799,731 of OX415238.1, read as the reverse complement.
TCAAATCTAGATGATCAATGTATCTTCTATCATGACTTTACATGTCTAGTTGGATCATGTGATGACAAACTCTTGTATATCAGGGGACGAAGACTTGATATGGGAATTGAAGAATTTGAAGTTTTTGGAGCAGATTTATGTGGAGAGGTTTGGGATAAAGTATACAATATACATGGCACCATTTTTTTGGATAAATTTGGGGCATTTTTGACTCCCCTGCTACCTGAATGCGGGCTTCTAGTAAATTGTATATACTATATGCCACAGATAGATGTAGACGACGAGGACCCGGAAAATCTTACTATGATGGCTTATGATATAGGAGATGGGAGTGTAACAATGTTGCCATCTTTAGCTTTCAAACTTTACAAGAAGGTTAGAAATCAACTCCCTCACGCTGTTCCTCAGATGTACTGGATTAATCGTCACATCTGATTCATAATGTTTTTGATAGTTCAAAATCCTTTTGTTTTAATATAATTGCCATGAAATCCTTTCATATTGTTATCCACCCCCGACCTCCCCCCCCCCCCCCCCCCCCCCATCATCGAACCATAATAATAATACTTTGTTTCGTACTGTATTTAATCAGTGGGTTGTTTCTGTAATTTTAGTTTTAATTGCATTTATTATAATATTTCCCCCAATTATACCATAATATTTTCCCTTTTTCTTTTTGGTTATGATATTTTATGATTTTGTTTGGTTCTACATGTTTCATTCTTATTATTTTTACATATTTTCGCAATGTTTTTTTTATGATTGTCAATTGATTTGGTTAAATTTGTAATTTTTATCCATTTTTTCCTCAGGTCCGGTGTGAGTTGATCTTGAGCCAATTGATGCCTGGTGATGCGAATCGATGTATGCTAAGCAAATTATGACAAAAGAGACTTATCAAGAAAAAATTTCTGAATTTGTAAATTGTTATCCTTTGAATATTACAAGTATTATAAAGGATGATAGGTGGCCAGCATTCGAGTGGCAGATATGCTTCATCTCTTTGACCATAGACTGTAGGGTTGAAGGTCGAAGAAAATGAGAAGTATGATTTTTTTTAGAATATAAATTATTAAAATACCCCTCAAACTAACTGAACTAATAGAGAAAATTAACCAAGATCTAGAAATTTGATATTTTTAGAATGTAGGGTAATAGAAATTGAGCACTTTGAATGTTGGGTTTAGAAATTGGTTATTTTGACCAATGTTTGGTCTTGTTTTTGCACTTTAATCTTATGATTGCACTAAATAAGAAATGGGGGTTATAAATAAACTATTACCAAAAGTGAGAGTTATATAAACATTTTACCCTAGAAAATAATACATAAAATTAGAGCGGAGTCCATCAATTTAAATCTATTTACACTAACAGCCCGAAACACCTCGAGAGGACAAAACCCACCTGGACACAATGAAAGAAACCGTAATTGAACTCTTGCGACTTCAAGCAGAAGCGTAAACTATAAATTACGGAGAAACAAATTCAATCACCTTCTTGACGGAGGAATCTTTAACCTCGTCTTCATCTGTTCTTGGGTGATTATTCCGGTAACTTCCTGGCCTTGGACTATTTTATTGGGAGTTTAATTCAATCTGACATTTGTTTCTTTGTTCAGCTATGGAGAAAAACGCAGATAAAACCGCGTTCTTGCTTGCACAAATTCAGAAATTGGAACGAGGTGCCTTTTTGTTGCTGTTTTTAATAAAAAAAATGTACTTTTGGCTTTGCTTTCGTGCTAATTCTGTGAAGTCATTAAATTGTTTGATGAAATGTCCCAATAATGCTTTCTTTCAATGGAAATTGGAAAGGCCATTCATTTTTGCTGCATGATCATACTAGCAACTTACTGTATCTGAAAGTTGACACTGTTTATGGAGTTCACTTTGTTGGAATTTTGAGATGTATATGCAATTTTTTGCTTGAGTTTGTATGTGTTCCAAAGTCGATAGAATATAACCTTCTCGGTATTAGTGATTAAGTATAAGTTTGGTTACCAGTTTCTGAGGTAGGCGTGACCACTATATTGCTCTGCAGAACGCGATCAGTTACAGAATGATATAGAACAGCTATGTATGCAACAAGCTGGACCTAGCTACCTGGGGGTCGCTTCTCGAATGCACTTACAAAGGTACAGTTTTCATTAGACCTCCCTTGTCCTATTTTTTCTATGCTTGGGGTGAAAAAAGTGAGTAAATGGTGATAACTTTATTTATTTTCATAAACAGGACAGCTGCATTGGAGCAGGATATTGAGATATTGAATAAAAAGTTTGCAGCATGCATTAGGGAGAACCAGAATCTTCAAGAGGAGTTGTCAGAGGCTTATCATGTCAAAGTAGTATTTATGCTCCATACACTTTGCATTATCTTTGTTATACCCACTTATTATAACTCTCTCTACTGTATTTCAGAGTCAACTTGCAGATTTACACAATGCAGAAGTATCAAAGGTATCAATCGGTATACCCATGCTGCTGATATTTATCAAATTTTACCAGTAGTACTTACTGCCTGCCAATATACTGATAATCTCTTGTGATATAATTTGCTAGAATGTTGAATTGGAGAAGCAGCTTAAATTTTTTCAAAATTGTGTTGCTAACGCGTTTGCCGAGCGGGACACTGCAATTATGGAGGTTGTGGCCATAATATGTGCTGAAGGAAAAATGCACATCACACACTATATTAATAGTTTAGTCATGTATTGACATATTCTGATAATCTCGTCCTGTAATTGCAGGCAGAAAAAGCAAAAGAGAAAGAGGACTTTGCATCTCGGGAAATGGAAAACTACAAAAAGAGGTACACATATTTGGCTGTAAATTTCTTTCATCTTTTTCATTCCCCCTTATTTTGAGAAAAAAAGGGAGCTTGTTTTGGTTTGTAAATCTGCTTTTGGCCTGTTGGTGATATTGTGCTCACGTTCTAGCTAATCTAGGTATTTCTGGCCAATATCATGTGAAACAGTATGAGTAACGACTAACGACTGATGAGTGTGTGATGTTTATGTCATTGCTATCCTTTTGTTCAGGACCGAAGCCCTTACTCGGACATATCTTGAACAAAAGAAACTCCTTGATGCTATGCAGTGTGATCAGGAAACGCAAGAGAAGCAGCTTGAATTCTTCAAGAAGGTAGAAAGCTATAAATGTGTTATGCATGACAATGCTCTCTTCATCTGAAGTATAATGTGTCTAAAACGGAAAATTAAGAATCAGTGTTGTAGGCGTGTAGTAGTTATAACTGGCATTGAAGGTTCGTCGATGAGTTTTCACTGAGGGACTTGAGCTTCCTTGTGTTTTATGATTCTCACCTAGTAATTTAATAAAAATGAACAGCTGCAAAATCAGTTTACTTTCATTTTCTAGTTTGATTATTCTGTATATGTGGACATGAAATTAGAGGGAACTATGAATAAGGGGAGGGAACGGGAGGGGTTGAGGCCGAGGGAGGTAATAGATGATGACCTAACCTCTGGGTTTCATGATTTAGTATTCTGTAAGTTCTTGGTTAGGGATTAAAAGCTCTCTTTGGTTTAAGAGTATCATCTCTGTGCACAGTGTCCGTTAACTGATTCTCGTGGATAATATTTTTCCTTTTGACAGGTTGTTGACAAGTTTTATGACATTAGACAACAAAACATAGAAAATTTTGAGGATACAAATTGGGAAGATAAATGCAAGCACCTGCTGAGTGATTCTTCAGAAAACTGGGATTTCTTTGATGCAGAAGAAACTTCCACCAGAAACTATGTTGTGAGTTCAAAGTTATGAGTTTGTGAATGTTTTTGGTGTACTTGACTGGTAGCTAGTATTTTTAGAGTTACTTCAAAAAAAAGTATTGATTTTTAGAGTTTTTTTTTTGTTTTTGGCATAGAAACATAAATATGCCTTTTAGTCCTTAGTTTGTATAGTAGATTTTGAACTTGTTTGATTGACTTACATGCTATGCTAGATGGACTTTATTTGTTTTCCAATTTCAAACATGATTAACTTGTCTTCAGACAGAGTTCTCTGGAGCGAGAAGTTGAAGCCTTGAAGAAATCCTCTGATAGTCTTCAGAACAATATGAGAGTGGTGAGTACCTTTAATCCTGTCTATGTTTTTCCTAGCCTATGCTGCTGCTCTCTCTTAGCATGTTTTTGTGCTTTCCTGTATCAGGGACTGGAAATAGAGAATCATTTGAAGAGGAGAGTTAGAATTTTGGAGAAGGATAAAGTATGATGACACAACCTTTTGTTGCTGAAGATTTTACCACTGTATCTCTGAAGTTCAATGAAAGATTGATTTTTATTTTTTTTTGCATAACCAGGTTCTTCTTCAAGAAAAGATTGAGAAAGTGATATCACCAGTACTTGATCTCCGCTCTAAGCTCAGGCTGGAAGTGATGGCCTTATTAAAGGAGGGTCATTCCCATCTCGAATCGACTGTAACTGAGGTTCTAGAAAAGGTCAGCCAGCTGGAATCGATGGCTCGACAAGAACCTCCACAGACACAAGAAAAGGAGCTCCATGAGAATGACTGTCGCGATGTGCACATAAATAATGACACAAGTGTTGTTTCAACAAGTAATCAGGCAAGTTTTGAGATTCTTGTTTGAAATGCTTTATTTAACTGGCTTTCCAGTACTAATATAATCAAACTGGCACAGAGAGATGATCCTGGATTGGAGCCTACAAAGACTGGAAAAGGTGGAGATGCCACGGAAGCCCTTGCTCAGGCCTTGCAAGAGAAGGTTGGACATCGTGCCAGAAAAGTCATTATTCTAGTTAACTACATTAAGTAGTAGTCACTGTTTTTGTTTCTACAGGTTGAAGCCCTTTTGCTTCTATCACAAGAAGAAGAGCGGCATTTACTAGAGAGGAATCTCAACATGGCTCTCCAGAAAAAAAATGAAGAACTTCAGAAAAACCTACTGCAGGTAATTTTCCTTGCACTTGCATTTTGACTCGCATGTTTGTTTGTTCCGAAAGTAACAAAAAGTTTAGTATATTCTGTGCAGCTGTCTTTCATGAACGTTAACTTACATGTATTAGTATGTCCAAAGAAACTATAGATATAGACACACCCTCAATATCATGGTTTGCAGAGGCAGTTATATCTTTATCGTATCCTATAAACTAATATCAAATTTGGTTTAGGTTACAAATGAAAAGGTTCAAACCCTCATGGAGCTAGCACAACTGAAGCAGGAAAATCAAGTACTTCGAGAGTATGTCTGTCAAAAGTTCTATTTTTTCTTGTTTGAAGAGATATCAATTGTAACATACTTCCTTAGTTTTACTACACGTTATTTATGCACTAAGATTCATGGATGGAAAATAAAAATGAGTGGATAAGATATTAACTTTCATGCAGGAATGCCGATGAAGGGATAAAGCAAGGACGAGCTTCTACAGCAATTGTAGAAAAGAGGATAATGCAAGAAAAAGAAGGAAAACTGAAGAATTTGCTCAAGAAAAGTTATCTGAGACACTGGGTGGGGAACAATGATTCCAGCATGGAAAATGCTAGTATTCAGAAGAGTCACAATGTGAATATCAGGCAAACAAATTCAACTACGAGCGATGATTTTGTCAGGTTAATTTGACCACATTTTGTTATTTCCTTGTCATTTTATGACCGATATTCTCATGCCACAAATTTGTCAGTTTAATTGCACATGACTGATATATTCTTGCCTTCAGGATTAGGATTGAAAATGCTGCACTGAACGAGAGTGTGGAGAGCATGGAGCACCTAACCTCTTCGATACACAGACTTCGTTTTGCACTTATGAAGGTACATCTTGTTGCTTTTGCTCTTAAACTGGACCCATTACTGTGTGTATACTTTAACTTATCAAATTATTGCCTTTGCCTTTGCTACACCTGAAGGCAAATGAGTCATCTGCATCTGTCGATGATATCATAGTGGAAGCCAGATTGTTGAAGACTGCCCTTGGCAGCTCGCTTCCACTTAGTTGGTCTACTGACTATAACGTTGAATCACAAGTTGACCGGTTTGAAGAATCGGTCAACTCAAGCGATGCTGAATCTAGCAGTGAGAAGATAGACTTTGTCTCTGCTGCTGGGCTTGAGATGGTGGAGCTTTTGATATTTGCAGCTCAAGTTCTAAAAGAGCGCACGGCCAGCAGAAGTCTGGGAACCGATTCCCTGGCCTGATGATACACTGATACACTTGTGCAGTTTTGAGAGTTAGGATGATATTTTATTTTCATTTCTAAATTCTGTTACTTGCGTGGAGATTATAGGGATAATGTGCAGTTTCTGGCAGTTGGGTTGAAAGACTGACTTGTCCAAGTTCTCTGTAAATGTGGCTTCTTTGTGGGAATGAAAGCTGCCTGTCTTTGTTCAATGCTCCATCTTTAAACTGTGCAAATTTCATTCTGGTTTGTCTTGTTTCACAATTTTGGCCATCCTAGAAAGTTTATGAAACCAAAATACATTAAAGAATTATAGAATATGATTTAACAAATCTCCATGTGCACATTTTTTGCAAAGCTATTGTTGAGGCTGCCAGTTCGTTTAAACAACTGATTACATATTAGGGCCCTTTTTTTTTCCAATTACACAAGTTATATAGTGACATCAATTACATATGTTATATAGTGATATCAATTACATAGGTTATATAGTGACATCGCAGCTAATTAATGGGATTGACAATTTCTGACACGACAATCTGATTTACTAATAATGTTCGACTATCTAATACTTTCACTTATTCACTTTTCTTATTGTATCAAAAATTTTCCAATAGTCGTAGAATTTAGTTTACTTTACTTTGGTGATATTAAATTAGTTTTATCTACAAAAATATTGTACATTTCCTATTCTAGGCAAAAACCAGTTGTAAAATATAAACAGTATTATTATTAAAACCAAGAAAAGCAACAGAATAAGGGCATTTGGTCTAGTGGTATGATTCTCGCTTTGGGTGCGAGAGGTCCGGAGTTCGATTCTCCGAATGCCCCTATAATAAACTACATTTTATATTTATTTTTAAGACAAATAATTATTTCTTCTGGAAGTTGGAAGCTTCCACCTTTGATTAACTTTTGTTTACACGATAGTGGCCTTTCTTTAATTTAGGTATACTTACAATCCAGTAATACAAAGAGATTTCAAACGTATATAATATTTTTTGGTGTGTACACCAATTCTCCATCTTTGTAGACTGTAGTCTAGTTATAGAATTTATGATTGAATTGTTATATTCAGGTCCAATCCAGTCCTGTATTTTAGTTGAACATGTTTTGAATATAATTTAGAAGTAAAAAATTCAATTCAATTATAAATGGCATTTTAGTTGAACATGTTTTGAATATAATTTAAAAGTAAAAAATTCAATTCAATTATAAATGGCAAGGGCTCTGATTCAAATTCCACAACGAATTTCACCGGTGATGGCTATTCAACAAATTCAACATTTCATGACTCTCTCTAGGGATATGATTACGTTTCTTTAACTCTTTTCTTAAATCTACGATTTAGATATAAGATGTAAACTTACCCATGCATTCATATTTCTTATGTTATTATTATTATTTTATTTTTTGGAAATTAGGTGATTGTTTAATACTATGTTTTGTGAAGTATCATTGGAAGGTTGTTTTGTTTGCCAATTATTGCTTAATTTTCTTTAATAACAAATTAGTTTTCTATCATTGCAAACTATTTTCATCAATTTGCTCATCTACATAGTACAAGTTTCATGTTTTCATTTTGTTTATAGACTTGGTCATAACTTAACGAGATATGCGAAGACGATATCTTTACTAGTTAACATTTGCAATACTCTTCCAAAATTTATGTCATTCTTTGGGTTTTATGATTTCTTTGTGTTGAACGTGTGCTTTATTATATAAATGTCAAGACTTCTTATATATATATATATATATATATATATATATATATATATATATTGATGGAAGGATATTTTGTTCTTTTAAATCTTACTAAGGGGCCACCTTAATTATGTTCAAGTTACATTTGACCAGTTAATGTTCAATCTATCTTTTAGCCTGTTAAGGTCTAGACTTTCTTCTAGATCTAGGTCCAATGTCCATCCTGGAAAATATGTGGCCTGGGTCGACGACCCATGCCATACGGTAGCATCGTTGCCCCTATTCTTTTCACCCCATTCTTCGACAATGAATAGTGGTGCTATCCTGTAAAATGGAGTATGTGGTCACTCGAAGTGGACGCGGTCATGGTGAGCCTGCTCTGATGACTAAGTAAGTTTTGGAGCTTTTGAAAATTATTGGGAGACAATGACGGAGAAGAGAAGAATAGTATATCGTGATTGTAAGAGGCTATCATGAAGAGAGAAAAAATATCTTACTTCTTGTTCATTTGCTTAATTTAATAGACCATATGTGCTATATTTTATAGAGGGGATGTGTTGTGTGGGTCAAGTGGATTTGTAAGCCCTGGCCATGGAGCTGGATCTTGGCGTCACCGGATCATAGACCTAGCGCCTAAGTTACAGGTGAGTTGTTGGATGCTAGGTATGTGAACACAAACAAATCACAAACCCAGCACACAAGCATGTCATTTTTTATGTTATTGTTGATTATTGAAGATTGTTGAATACCCAATTCTTGTTGTAGATCATTCCTTGATAAGTTTTCATTCTTAAAGATAGCTTATTGTAGATCTATACTCTTTGTTGGATATTTATTGAGGTCATAGATCTAGTTATGATTTTTGTAATTGGTATTGATGTTTTTTTCTTTAATTCTAAGTTGTTGACTAAGTTTTTGGCTGATTCTATTACAGATGGGAAAGGGAGCGAAGATGGGAAAGTGAGTGAAGGTAGGAAAGGCAACGAAGATGGGAAAGGGAGCAAAAACTTGCAGCACACTGCCGACAATGAGAAATGATGGTCCTCTTTCTTCTGATTCGAAGAAGGATTGCCCCTACTGTGGAGTCACTTGCTATGGTGAAGTTGGAGCTCTGCACATCTATGATGCAAAGGATACGGAGAACAAGCGTAAGAATGGAGCCAGGATGCTACAAAAGGCCATCGAGAAACTTTCCAAGTATTAACTGAAGATTCAGGTACTTACATTTATCTTTAATCTTCCTAAATTGCCGTGTTCTTGTTTTTAAATTTCCATGTTCTTGTTGCTAATGTATGAGGAAGAATATTATTTATATAGTGATACAATTTTCCTTCTATTTGGTTCTCCCAATGTTGATGTTGCTTCCACTATAAAATAAATAAAAATAAAATTGGATACATCCGTGAGAATGAGCATGACTAATTAGACACCTCTTCTATTACTATGAAAGTTGTCAATATTATTATTTTTGTTTCCAAGCAAGTCTTATCAAGTGTCATGAAATTGCTCTATTTTATCTAGCCTAAAATTTTGAATGAATCACTGTTGTTTCATGGTTAAATTTAGTAATAATGAGCACGAGGCTCTTAATAAAGTTGCACTTCATAACAGATACTTCTCGGATTCTCAAAGATTTAGATAAATACAACTAATATAAGATACCATTTAAAGACTTTGAAACCTCAACCAATATAAAATACCTTTAATTCAAATCGATCCCCAATAAAATATTACCATTTCCTACCTCAATTAGGGATTAAATTAAAAAACTCTGGAGAATGCATCTATATTTAACCATTATAGCAACATCAATCTTTGATAGATAAAGAATATGAATATTGAAAGGTAAAATTAACCAATTTCACATATATCATCATGACAACTCTTTCATACAAAATTGGGAGTGGGGACAAGTGATCGTTTGAATTCATAAGAATTTCATAGTTTAATAAGAATTCTCATGAGAATAAATTTTGGCAAGAGTACTGTACCTATTTGTGTTAAGAAAATGGACAAGAAATGTCATTTCATACCTGTATTTTGTTGCACCTACTCTAAACTTTGCCATCAAAACTTTGCCATCACCATCAAACAATTTCAATGTTGCTGAATTATCATTCTATCTCTCAAATCGTACATAATATCATTCGATCCCTCTTATCTCTTTTCATCCCTCTCGTTTCCTTTTATCTTCCTCGCCATAATTGTGAAGTTAGTTAATTGCATACTTTCCTTCTTTTATAGTTTTAATTTGTGTTTGGGAAATAATAATGTTTGTGATTTGATGATGATGTCACTTTGCAACCAGTTCGACATTAGTGAAATATGCACAAATTTGATTTCACCATTCGATTTGACTTGCTACTGATATATATCTCGGTGTACATAAAACTTGAATCAATTTACGAAGGATTTTATGTGTTCTTTGTTGTCCGTGACATTATCTAGTGTAACACAAACTCCAAATAATATTCTGAATTCAGTTATAAATTTAAATTATTATAAAATATCCAATAAGAAAGACAAACATTAACAACATTGAGGGTGAGATATATAATTTATGTACTGCCTATGCATTGTTTGCTAGAAAAAGAAATTGATTAGTTGCTCTTTTGAATCTTACTAAGACACCACTTTCATAATGTACATGTACATTTTAAATTACCTTAAAAAGTAAAAATACACTTAGTCATAACTGTAGAATATGTTAACCAATTTCTATATGCATATTTTATGCAAGCTATTCTTAAACAACTGATCACAAATTAGGGGCCACTTTTTCAATTATATTCATAGGCCATAAAGTGACATCGCAATTAATTAATGAGTTTGACAATTTCTGAAACGACAATCTGATTTACTAAAATTGTTTGATTATCTTATACTTTCTTTGATTTAAATTTTTATGATATAATAATAACCATTATAATAGTTGTAGTATTTAGTTTGTTTTACTTTGGTGATATTAAATTAATTTTTATCTACATCGATAAATGTCTACATTATTTATTTTCCGGCAACCAGGTGTACAATATAATTAATAAATATTTCCATAATCTAACATGGAGGGCATTTGGTCTAGTGGTATGATTCTCGCTTTGGGTGCGAGAGGTCCGGAGTTCGATTCTCCGAATGCCCCCTTTTGCTGATCAAAATTCCAGCTTATTATGTGTTTTGTTAGAATATATTACACAAAATACTATCATTGTCACAAAAGGGCACAAAAGGGCATTTGGTCTAGTGGTATGATTCTCGCTTAGGGTGCGAGAGGTCCCGAGTTCAATTCTCGGAATGCCCCGTAAATAACTGTTTTTAAAATTTAGTTCAATGTGAAATTTGTTAGACTATATTATGTCTGATTGTATCATATCAACAACAAGCCCGTCTAGCTCAGTTGGTAGAGCGCAAGGCTCTTAACCTTGTGGTCGTGGGTTCGAGCCCCACGGTGGGCGAATTTTTTTCTTTTTGGCATGACTTCATTTTATATATAATTGACCAAAGCCTTTTTTTTTTTTTTTTTTTTTTGGCATGATTTCATTTTATATAACTGACCAAAGGTTTTAAGACACCCTCCTGTACTTTGGAGTTCATTTCACTAATCAGAAGCAGTATTGAAAGAATTTGATAGCATCTCCCAAATCCCAATCAACAAGTGCATCAAAAGCTTGTGATGTAGAAGCATTCGTACCGGAGATTTCCAACTTTTACAGACTGAATCGATATTTGAAGCATTCCTTTCATAAACTGAACAAGTGCATCCAAAAGTGACACTACTAGAATACGCATAACTCAATGAATGTGCTGTATCACACACTCATAAGCAAAAAACATCTATCAGCATTTCATAATGCATCAGAGACCAAGATACAGTCATATTACTACATACATCAACATTTTGGGCAGAAATTTCCAGAGTCAACCAAGATATCCATCTAGATCTATATAAATTCCAATACATAAATGATTTAATTCACTTTTGAACATAACTATTCATTATTCTCTGCATTTACATTATTATAAGCCATTAAACAATAGGCATGCTTGAATCATTCTACACCTACTTCATATTAAAAGTCTATAAACAACAAGTCAAACTTACCAAGCTGGCTATATCCCTAATATGAGAACAAGAATCATCACAAGCTGGGCATTTGGTCTAGTGGTATGATTCTCGCTTTGGGTGCGAGAGGTCCGGAGTTCGATTCTCCGAATGCCCCCTTTTTTTTAATCATTTTTTGCTCACATAAATTTGATCAACATCTTCCAACTTTATTGATCTGCAAAGCCATTGTGACAAAATTAACTTACTCAACTATTGCACAATTAACATATACAATTTAAGAACCATTAAGAAATTCAGGTTGAAGGATTATTGGTTTGATCACCGAGTTTGATTCCAGGGTTTTATTCAATTATGCTCCCAAGAGTATTCAGAGACTATCTATTCCTGATATACTGCTGAAATTTTACAAGTGCACTGCAAAATAAATAGAAAGTCAAATTAAACTGAATTTCATCAAACTATATTCATTCTTAAACAAGAGAACAAGGTAGCCAAATGAAGTATGGTACTCCCAAACTTGTGATATTACCGCAGAAAAATATCTGCACACAAACTTATGACATAAGTAAAGAACATCTACTCGCACATTTGGTAAAAAAAGCATCACATTATAGATCAAGCTTCAGTCATATTAGACATCAATATTTTGGGCAGAGAATTCTAAAGTCAACCAAATATTCCATCTAGATCTAAATGGTGGCCCAATATAAATTAACAGAAGACTAGTCTCTGCATTTGCATTACAATAAGTCACTAAACAATAGGCATGCTCAATTAATTCTCACCTAATTCATACTAACAGGCTAAAACAAAAAGTCAAACTTACATATGTTTAGATGAGAACAAAAAACATTACCAGCTGGGCATTTGGTCTAGTGGTATGATTCTCGCTTTGGGTGCGAGAGGTCCGGAGTTCGATTCTCCGAATGCCCCATTTTTTTCATTTTTTGCTCACATAACTTTGATCACCGTTGAAGCTCAACAACGTCTTCCAACTTTATTGATCTGCAAAGCCATTGTGACACAAACTAACTTACTCACCTATTGCACATTTAACAGATACAGTTTAAGAACCATCATGAAATTCAAGTTTAAGGATTATTGGTTTAATCACCGAGTTTGATTCCAGGGTTTTATTCAATTATGCTCCCCTTAGATTATTTTTAAACCAAGCACAGAGTCACAACACAAGCTCAGACACTATCTATTCCTGATATACTGCTGAAATTTTATAAGTGCACTACAAAATAAATTCACCAAACTAGAAAGTCAAATTAAACTGAATTTCACCAAACTATATTCATTCTTAAACAAGAGAACAAGGTAGCCAAATGAAGTATCGTACTCCAAACTTGTGATATTAGCACAGAAAAATATCTGCACACACATTTGGTGGAAAATGCATCACATTATAGATCAAGCTTCAGTCATATTAGACATCAACAATCTGGGCAGAGAATTCCACAGTCAACCAGAAATTCCATCTAGATCTAAATGGCCCAATATAAATTAACAGAAGACTAGTCTCTGCATTTGCATTACAATAAGTCACTAAACAATATGCATGCTTAATTAATTCTCACCTAATTCAAACTAAAGGTCTAAAACAAAAAGTCAAACTTACATATGTCTGCATGAGAACAAGAACCATTACCAGCTGGGCATTTGGTCTAGTGGTATGATTCTCGCTTTGGGTGCGAGAGGTCCGGAGTTCGATTCTCCGAATGCCCCCTTTTTTGCTAAAATTAGTTTGATGACTTTTGAAGCTCAACAACTTTTTGCACCTGTAAACATCTGCAGAGCCATTATGACAATAGTAAAATTATTTTACTCAACTACCCATGGAGGAATGACAGCACAATTAATAGCACTTCAATTTATGAACCGATAAGAAGTTCAGGTAGAAGGATTATCGGTTTAATCACCGAGATTGATTCCAGGATTTGATTCCATTATGTTCCCCTTGAGTATTTCTAAACCAGGTTTATGCAAAGAGTCACAACACTACTTTAGAGAATATCTATTTGTTCATAAACTGCATAAATTTTACATGTGCACTACAAACTACATTCAAACTAGAAAGTCAATTAAGGATATAAATACCAGCCAGAGGTTCTAATAATCAACTGGGCATTTGGTCTAGTGGTATGATTCTCGCTTCGGGTGCGAGAGGTCCCGAGTTCGATTCTCGGAATGCCCCTATTTTCTCTACTGATTTTTTTTAATGCGGTCACTAAAACTTATCATACTTTATTTCTTTACTTTTGTCTGATAAAAAGATTATAAACCTTGTACAGCTTTGAAAATACCCATACGACTAAAGGACACTAAACTAATCAGAATCTACCATAAAAAAAAGACTCTGACAAAACATTGTTTCTTAAATGGTGACTGTGGTGATAAGAAATCTAGATAGAAAGGTTTGTTTGTTTCATGTCATTAGGTTATTCGAGTGTGCTATTTTACCTTAGAGTGCATCAGGATTAAGGCCTAGAGTAAAATTCTCGATAATCTAGTGCAAACTCACCTTGGCCAAATGGTGTATTACAGCTATGATGAGTGAAATTATAGGATCCTAGCTGCAGAACGAACAACCTTTTGCAGAAGACCTGACCCACTACTGGCTTTCTTCGACATAGGAATCTAAACACAGAAAAATCAAATCTTTAGATTCTAAAAAACTTTAAAAAAATCCAATCCCAGAAAACACATTTTGCAGATTGTACACAGAGAGCCCCACAAAAGAAGTGAAACATTAAGTGCATGATGCGAACTGTGAAATTCGATCCCAAAAAAATATCCAAGCTCTTTTAGACTAATAGTTTCGCAGCACTATATAATTAGATTACTTAAACTCCTTCAATTATCAAGACTAAGAACACACTTGAACTTCACCTTCCAAGTAAGAAATGGTCTAGTCTTTGAGTTGAAACTTGCAAACTAGTTTAGGTGACAGAAATTAAAGACACAAACAATTAGAAGGGATTCCATCTGCCACTGTGGACTCGTGTGTAAATAAAACACTAAACTAACATTCATATGTAAACTGCACAGCATAACTTAAATACCATACGATAGATTCTATATAAGTATATTTTACCAGAAAGATGCGTAAAATATTATCAAGTTATTCTTTAACAGAGATAGTAGCATTTCACAATTATTAGCCAGATCATTCACAATTATAGCAATTCTATCTGAGCACCTTTCTTTGTGTTACGCAGTGTGGAGGAAAACTGTGCAGCTCAAAATAATAAAGATAGTTAGAATATATAACTTTCCAACTCTAACTCCAATTCTTCATATACCCCAAGAAACATGCAAAGCTTGCATTATATATACTAACCACAAAAGTACACACCACAGCACATTCGTTCTTGGACCGCTTAAATCAACCAAGAATATCGCAGGTTCCTCTTTATGAGTATACCCTAAGCTACTAGGGAAAAACATTGGCTGAAAAAAGCATATGAACAGGCATCATTTCCCTTTTCCTTAATTTTCAAACCAGTTCCTAAGTGCAATCAGTGAATTTATTTGCACTTTCCGCATTGAAATAGCCACGTATTCGGCTAGATTATATCTCTTTCTTATTCTATTACTACCAACTGTTGTTCAGATATATAAGCCCGTGGCTGTCATGACAGTTAAATATAGTCCTTTGAGAAACTATAGGCCAGTAGGGAAAAACACAAACTTTCCCCAAACAAAGGAGACAATCGACAGCCAAAAGCAAATCCCCCATTTTCTCACAACCAAGTCCATAAACATACACACATAAACTGAGAAGCTAGGTTTATGACAGATTCATGCCGTTTTTAATTCAAATCTTCAAGAACACAGCACATAAACTGATATGAATCATTAAAAAAATACTGGGAACAAAAATTAACAACTTCAAATCAGAAGAATCAAAATCACCTTTGCTCAAAATCACCTTTGCTTTTGGATGATTGATGCAGACTCTCTGAGGGTTTTAACCTATAAGTCCGCCATGATCAAGCAGCTCGACGAGGCAACATAAACGCCATGGATTTGGGAGAGGATAGCTGTGATGATTGCTGTGTGGTGGAGCAAAGCAGAAAGTAGTAGAAAGGGGGAGAGCTGGGGTATAGGGGGTGGTAACGCGTCGCTTTCCAGAACCATCCCTGGTAAATCCACCTGAGAGACAATAAATTTGGCGGGAAGTGAGGGCTTTATTGTCATTTCCAATGACGGGCTTGGAAGTTGAATGGACCTTGACCCAATTGTGTATGGGTTGGGTTGAGGATTGGGCTGAATTTGTAGAGTGTAATCACGCTGAGCCCTATCACCATAATTCAATTCACCCCCATTTCCCCTCCAAAATGTGCATTTTTAGCTCCTTTGTGTTTTTGTGTTTTTGTTTTTTTGTGCAAAAAACATTATTTGTATGTAATGTGTTATGTTTTTATAGACCTAATTTTTTAAATTAAAATATATTAAATGTGTTTAAGTAAAATAGTGGGTGGTTTATTGTACATACGACATAATTTGACAGATTACAAGTATAAATTTCTCCAATATATTAAAGTTTTCTGATATGCGGTATAAACTATAAAGTAATCTTTTTAAGAGAATCTTAACTTTCGACTTCTAACCATTATATAATGGTGATATTTTGCTGGTATTTTATAAATATACGCACATTACATTTTATCACACTTATATATAAATGCAGTTATCAAATTCAACTTATTTTCAACACATCAGTTTCACTTTTTAATATTGACCAATACAACGCATCGCTAATCAGCATAATATTTAACTCCATAATTTTGAAGACAAAAGTTCCCCTAAAATTCTTCAGGTTTTTTCATATATATATATCCAAATGTTTGTAACGTTAATAGTTCTCGGACCATTCATTAGCACAATTGGTGAATTGGTACTCAACAACCGTTCAAACATTTGAGTCGAAATCATTCACAAATTGATGGAATAAAACATATAAAAAAAAGTTTAGAATATATAATATTCTTATGCATTAATCTTCGTGTGATCGATCTTTGTCTGTGCCAAATATTTTATTGGTAATTAACCAGCAGGCCTACGTTAGCTTAAAAAGTAATAAAATAAAATGAATAAATAATAACAGGCGAAACACCATTAATTGTCCGTTCTACCGCCACAACTAGATTCCAGAAATACGCACAGCGTAGGATGCTTCCAGGAATTCACCCCTCCTTGTTTTCTTCGACCTGGGCTGCCCAGCCTTTTTGGAGCAGCTAAAACTGCATTCACCTCATCGCAGGAGACCAAAAAAACCCCACGTTCTGAACTCACAGTCTCAGACTATATATACATTCATATCATCCTCTTCAAATCTCCAGTAATCTGCTCAGATCTGATCCGAGGTCGAGGAAATTAAGAATGGTGGATCTGATGATGATCTTGGACGGGCTGCATTACGCGGCGAACACCATATGGCAGCTCCAGGAGATGAGATTCGCTGCGATCTTCGAGGACGTGAGCTTCATCGCCGTGTCGGTGATCATGGCGGCGGTTTCTTTCTTTCTGTCCGGCAGGGGAATGAGGAGGAGGAGGAGGAGCAGGAGAAGATCGTACAGGTGGTTCTGATTATGAAGAAGAGCCATGCAAATTAATGATGCAATAATATTATTTCGTACTTGTTGGTATTTATAATTTTATATTAGTATTGCATGATAATATGGCTTCATGAGTTGCTTTGGCAGTGTAAGAAATATGTATGAAGGTGACTTTTGGTGAGATCTTCAAATATATACATATGATATGATATGATTACTAAGATTGTGTATTTCTTTAGTTCTATTTTTATAAATTTTGGCACTAGATAGTTTTATTTTATGTGAAATTTGTGAACGTATAGCATATATAGTTGGCAAGATTGCTATTCTTTAGCTCTATTTTAAAATTTTGGTGTTAGATAATTATATGTGAATGTATAATAGAAGTCGGCAAATAAAATATGTATTGAATTAAAATCTCATGTTGAAGTTGGTGAAGATTGGAAATGTAGATATATCACGATAACGTAAATCCAAACTAGTCCATTATACAAGTATGTATATGTTCCATCATAAAATCAGTTTTAATATTATGATGTCACAATAGAATATCATAACTATTACGGTTGAATATATAGTTGTTAGATGGGATTTAAGTATTCTGTTATTGATAGATAAGTTAGTTCTACACTTATATGATAAGAAAATAGTCTATTATGGACAGACAAGTTAATAAAGATCTGAATGTAGATATAACACAATCGCTAAGTAACTAGATAAGTATAGAGGAGTTCCATCATATTCCATCATAATACTAATTAAAAATCACAAATAAGTTCACTGCACATAGGGGTTCCATCATAATATATCATTTAAAATCACAAATTCTATGTACAGATTATGCTTATATATGAACGCTTATGCTTCCAATATTCTGATGTCACAATATCATAAATAATACGGTTTAACCTTCCAATATTCTGATGTCACGATATCATAAATAATACGGTTTAATGCAGTATAGTTGAACAATGACCGAAATCGCCTTAAAATAAAATTAAAGTGATTTTACTTTTCTTTTTTCTTTCTTCTAAAATGATATATCACGTGGGATTTAAAATACCCGACTGATAATATCATAATATCTTACATAAACACAGACTTACAACCATTCATGGTGATATCTAGTTAGGTTAGCCCTAAGTTGTGAGTTATGAGTACATCTTGGGTGGTCGCTAGGTTATGATCCACCTCAAAGATGATCGGAGGAACCGATGAATTTGATGAACTCATAATCCCAGCTTCATGGCCAGCGATGTTAGCTTCATAATGTCCATGGAAGAGTGACGTTTCGAGATAGCC
This sequence comes from Sherardia arvensis, assembly GCA_948330725.1. NCBI lineage: Eukaryota > Viridiplantae > Streptophyta > Magnoliopsida > Gentianales > Rubiaceae > Sherardia > Sherardia arvensis. Next base: position 2,780,949 of record OX415238.1, on the reverse strand, counting down.
ATCGGCATCCGTCGTGCCGATATCGGCATTTTGTGGTTGCCATTCCCGGAGAATTTTGTCGACAACGTCGCCGGTCGGAAGGTTTTTGAAATTATCGTCCGTCAAGCACATTCTGTAGCATTTCGGGGTTGTCTTTGTAGTCCACGCGCCCCACAGTAAAATGCCTTTTACAGCCGGATGTGAATGAATCTCCCTCATTATTTGTTCCAAGTAGTTTGCCTACACAAAAATAAAACTCACATAATTAACTTTATGCAAATCATAACAATGGAGTAAAATTCACCTAATTTGAATCTAATAAAATTTAGATTATTACCGTTCCAGAAAGTCTTATGTGATGCAGACTAAAATTTAGGTACTTAACTTGAATTGGACTATTATGAATGTCAATAAATCATTTCAAACTAGTATAAAATTATGAAATAATCAATTTTAACTTCTAAACTTTAATCTACCTCATGTAAGAGTTTTGCTTCTACTTTCATAATTTAAAGTGTATTTCACTAGTTAATAATTAAGTTCATTTCAGTTATTATCGGTTCTGTTCAGTACAGTTCAAAATAAACGTAACAAAAATGAAAACATCTTTCTTACCTGATTTGGAACACCATCGGCAACATCCAGTTCAGTAACCCAAATAGGTAAATTTGCAGAAGCAAGAGTTTCTATTGCAGTCCTTATGTAAGCTATGTCAGGAGTACGAAAATGCCCCTCCAGCCCAATCCCAAGCGATCTGGCTCCTCCCGCTTGCATTTCTTTAATCTTCTGCAAGTACTTAGCCGGACTAGATGCGGAATCACCTTGTTCCTCAATGGTATTATAGTCATTTAGGAACATTATCGCACTGGGGTCAAGATATCCTGCCCATTTATAGTATCCTGCTGAAACACCAGCCCCGAGCTTGCTCTCAAAGAAATTATAATGTAGATTCTCGTTCATAACGTCCCAATGTATAACCTTTCCCTTGTACCTGTCCAACATAACAAGAGAAAATTAGTTTTATTAGTTGTTTTACTCATAAATAAACTAATTTGAAGCGTTGGGCTGATAATTTTATAAAAGAATCAAAATTATATAATTTACTTAGAATTCGTCAGTCAGCCAAAATCAGATATTTATTAGGGAGTCAGACATAATAACTCATAAAATTGGTCCGTGAATGTTTGGTAAATAATATTTTGAAATCATAAACTGTGTTAGTCTAAAACTATGATTTTTTAGTGTTTAATGAACATTTTATTTTGAAATTAAAAAATTTTTTAGCCCAAAAACAAAAACGATTCTCCCCAAACTATCAAGAAAAGCATTTTCCTTAAGTACATATAATCAGATTTACATATAAGAATGAGCCTAATTAGCTTAGATTTTATTATATTTATATTTTGACAAATTAAGTTTAATAATAACATATCATTTTACTTTCATAAAAAATAGTTATAATCAGTTTTACTTATAAGACGAGCCTAATTAAATTTATATTTTGACAAACTATGCTTAATAACAACATGCTGAACTAAACTAAACTTGAAGATCGGGGAATATAAAGAAGTTTACCTCTTCATAACGGACAAGATCCTTTTGTCGGCGGCGGTTTTAAGATCGGCCGGCGAGAGGTTCTTGACCCACCCCAACTGGTACGTAGGGTCGTCCCAGAAGATGTTGTGGCCGCGAACTGCCATGCCGTGGCTCTCGGCGAACCTTAACATTGCGTCGGCCTTGCTGTAGTCTTCCGTGCCGCGGGTGTTCTCGGTGGTGTACCATTTCATTTCGTTGGCGAAAACCGTGAGCTTGAACCGTGACGTGAAGTAGTTCTGGTAGGCAGTGTTCGTTAGTATATCTTCTGATATTGCGTTGCCGAGCGGAAAACGGTTGCTTCGTTGGTTCACGGAAATTCTCGCTCCGGCTAACGGCCGGCCAAGGTGATCGACGGCTTGGAATCTAACCTTGTTTTTCCGTACCTATAAAATCATTGAACTTGTTAGACTGAACTCATAAGTAAAGCAGTTCAGTTCATTTCAATTCAGTTCAACAAAAGATAAGCTCACTCAAACAGACTCCAACACTTATTTCACGATTGACGTATACAAACATTAAATTAAAGACAATACATTAGTTTCACTTTAGTAAAAAATAAACTCACATAAACAGACCCGACACTTATTTCACGTCCTGACATATCCAAACATTAAATTAAAGACGGGTTTTAAGGTTGATCTTATCCTTCTAACAACAAGTAACAAGAATTCCAAATTTATGTAGTTGACGAAAAACTAATGCAGTTATTCGAATTAATTACGAGAGATTTGGGAAAATAAATTGAGAAAATTGTTCAACAGCATATATTTCTAGGGAGGTTTGACCGGCCACCCAGTTTGGTGATCACTTCAGTAGTCAAAACTCAAAAGGCCAGCAAATCTTATCCAGGTTATTTATTTCGGTCAAATAAGAGCAAGATTTTGCAATTGATATTTTGAATATATACATTATCAATTGTAATTTTCTAAAATGGTTTTTGAAATATGAGTGTAAAACAGAGATTTAATTACCTTCTCAACGTTTTGGACTTGATGGGATGTCCATTCTTCTTCAGTGAAAGGTTGCAACGATATACTCTCTACCCATATATTAGCAATTGAATTTTCACTCTGCCAAAAAATATACAAAATTAAATAAAAATTATTATACTTTTACTTAAGTATAATCCAACTTCAAGAATACGATGAAAAATAAGAGAAAAATTAAGTTACCAGAAAGTAAATTTCTCCCTCGCCGGAAACTTTTGCCGTGAAACCACTCTTCAACATCGACCAACAATCCGACCGAGCGAATCCGTGACCGACACGAGTGACGTTATCGGCATCGGACATTCGCAGAGCAGCGGTGACCGGAGACTTACTTCCACGGCTAATCCGCAACCATGCTGCAACAATTTAATTTAGATATCATGCTCAAGATTCAAACTTACTTAAAAAAAAAATTTATGATAAAAAATTTACCGGAAATTGTATAAAGCATCCCTTTCTGAAAATAAAATTTCTGTGATAAACTAATAACCGGTCCATTCCGATTGAAGACAGCCGGATTCACCACGATACCTCCTCCGTACTGAGCCTTTAACGGTGTAGCCAAACACTGTTTCAAAAAACCAGTAAAATTATTATAATAATCAACCAAATTAAAAGAAGGATTCGAGTAATTTAATCACAAAAATTTACCTCGGAAGTAAATCCATGATCATATGGGACTCCATGAACTTGGTGATATACTGTAAAAAAAAGATGAAATTGAATTTAAGTATTTTGAATAATTGCAATTTATTTGTTCTAAAGAACATTTACAAACCTGATGGAAGAAGAAGGCAGAGTAGCCAGATTCCAAGCATGCCCATATTTGTGATGTTCAGGAATTCGATACAACTTTTCAGAGAGATATATATATATATATATATATATATATATATATGCATATTATTACCCAATTATATATTTTTTCCCAATAAAATCACATCTATTTCTTGCATATTCCCAAATAATAGGTTCTTTATATCTTATAAATGCCTAAGATTATGCATAGTACCCTAAATTATGCTGAAATTAAATTTTATTATCTGATAATTATAGTAAGAAGATCTCATGGGATACGATGTATAAGCTATCCTATTTTCGAAAATATGAATAATTAAGGAATTGTATGTTCATAATATTTTGAGCTGAACTATAATATAAGTAAAATATATTTTTTAGATTTGAATCTTCAAAATCTGAAAGTAATATTAATAAAAATATTTACATTCATGTACTAATATATTTTTAAAAATGGGGTTCAAATAAAAAAAAGTAAATGCTTAGTTAATATGTTGTTGTAAAGATATATTATTACATAACGATGAGGTTACGGAAATATCTTTTGGATTAATACGTAAGCAAATTAAATTACTTGGGTTGGGAATGAAATTGAAGGTTGGTGTGCAACATTGATGAGGGTATAATATTCGCCATATTCTATTTTAATAAGTTTTTATTGTTAATCATGTTATTTTTCATTTCAGTTCAGTCCAGATTCTTTTAAATGAGTTGATGAGATTTAATTTAATTTGGATATACTATTAATATTTTTAATACATTACTTTTTACTTCAGTTCAATTAAATTCAATCTAGCCAAAAGAAGTTGGGGAGAATATGCCCTAGTTTACTACTTAAATCAATTTAAGACTCAAATCAGTATAATATTTATAACTCAAATCATGTGTAGATTTTAAACCGATCAAAATCTACTAATTAATTAGTTAAATTCTATGAGCATTGTGTGATTTATTTAAAATATGAATGGTGTATTTCAGCATATTTTAAAGTGTCGTTATCAAAAACATAATTGTTAATGTGCTTTTTAAACATTTTTACAACATTGATTTTTTTTATGAAGATAATTTTATTATATTGATGATGAACCAACCATATATTTTTAAAGAGAGGTGGGAGAAAACAATTTTAACTATTACAGTGTAGTAAAATAATTTAGCCAAAATGTTTGTTAAAAAAACCTTATAATATTATCAGTATAAGTGGACTGCGCTGCGTGGTTTTTTCAAGTGAAAGCAGGTGGAGTATAATATTAGAAATTTTTGTTTTATATTTAAATTTAAAAATATTAGATAATATTTTATAAAAAATTAATTTACTTACATTCTAAATTCTTAATTAAATTAACTTTCGTACTTAGATTTTGATATAAAACATAATTTTATTTGCATATTTTTTAATTAAAATTTGCCCGATTAATATCATTTTTTTACTAAAGCATAATTTATTATGGCAATCAAAAGTAGAAGTTGTTTTTGTTATAAGTGCTTAATTATTTACTTTATTGAACTAAAGTAATCACCATTTTGTTTTTGTTTACTTTATTGAACTAAATGGTTTTTATTAATCACCATTTTGAAAGCGTGACTGGAAGAACCGGTGTTGACTGGAGGCGGAAGTAACCTTCTATATTATAGGGTAATGTATGGAAGGGGGAAGGTGTGAATATGGTATTTGTGAAATTTATAGAAGGTGGAAACACATTCGGTAAAAAGAATGAAATTTAAAGAAATGAAAAAGAATATATAAAAATTGTAGACGCCGGAATATGATGATCTTGTGGTGATTATATAGTGGATTTAATCAAAATTATGTAGTTTAATACTTTTTATTAATATATATATTTTTACTGAAGCAATAATTATTCTACTTCTCTTTAGGATTATTAAGTCATTGAATGTCAACAAATTAACAAAATATTAAATTTTCTATGTTATGGTAAGTTTCTAATAATATATCTGAATTAGTTTAAAGATAAGAGGATAGTTTAAATTAGTTTATTAGAGAAGATATTATTTATAATAATATATTTGATAAGAGGATAGTCTATTATGACAAACAAGTTAATAAAAATCGGGATGTAGATATAACACAATCACGTAAGTCACTAGATACGTATAGAGAAGTTCCATCATATTCCATCATAATACTAATTAAAAATCACAAATAAGTTCACTACATATAGGGTTTCATCATAATATCATTTAAAAATCACAAATTCTACATACAAATTATGCTTATATGAAGCTTTTAATATTATGAGGTCACGATAGGATATGATAAATAATACGGTTTAATGCAGTATAGTTGAACAATGATCGAAATTGCCTTAAAACAAAAGTAAAGTGGTTCAAACTTTCTTTTTCATTCTTTAGAAATGATATATATCACGCGGGATTTATAAAATATCCGACTGATAATATCATAATACCTTCTTATACAAAAACAGACTTACAATCATTCATATAAGTACTTATACATGGTGAAATATCTAATTAGTTTAGCCCTAAGTTGTGAGTTATGAGTACCATATGATTGTGTATGATTGTGTATGATTGGGTGGTTGCGATGTTATGATCCACCTCAAAAGTGATCGGAGGAACCGATGAATTTGATGAGCTCCTGATCTCAGCTCCATGGCTAGTGATTTTAGCCTCATAATGTCCATGGAAAAGTGACGTTTCAAGGTAGCCATCGGCATCCGTCGTGCCGATTTCGGCATTTTGAGGTTGCCATTCCCGGAGAATTTTGTCGACAACGTCACCGGTCGGAAAGTTTTTGAAATTATCGTCCGTTAAACACATTCTGTAGCATTTTCGGGTTGTCTTTGTAGCCCACCCGCCCCACAGTAAAATGCCTTTTACAGCCGGATGTGAATGAAGCTCCCTCATTATTTGTTCCAAGTAGTTTACCTACACAAAAATAAACTCACATAATTAACTATATGTAAATCATAGCAAGCAAGAGGGAGTAAAATTCACCTAATTTGAATCTAATAAAATTTAGATTATTACTGTTCGAGAAAGTCTTTTGTGATGCAGACTAAAGTTTAGACTGATTGATACACTTGAATTAGACTATTATTAATGTCAACAAATCATTTCAAATTGGTAGTAATATAAAATCATGAAATACCAATATTAACTTCTAAAATTTAATCTATCTCATGTAAGAGTTTTACATCACCACAATCATATTTTATTTAAATTGGTGAATTTAACCACGATCACTTATATTTCAGGACGCACATTAATCTATGTAAGAGTTGATTTTAATCACCACGACCACGTTTTACTTAAATTGGTGTATTTAACCACGACCACTTATATTTCAGTTACAATTAGTCGATCGAGATCAATTAAAAACATATAACAAAAATGAAATCATCTTTCTTTACCTGATTTGGAACACCATCGGCAACATCCAGTTCAGTAATCCAAATAGGTAAGTTTGCAGAAGCAAGAGTTTCTATTGCAGTCCTTATGTAAGCCATGTCAGGAGTACGAAAATGCCCCTCCAGCCCAATCCCAAGCGATCTGGCTCCTCCCGCTTGCATTTCTTTGATCTTCTGCAAGTACTTAGCCGGACTAGATGTGGAATCACCCGGTTCCTCAATGGTATTATAGTCATTTAAGAACATAATCGCACTGGGGTCAAGATACCCTGCCCATTTATAGTATCCTGCTGAAACACCAGCCCCGAGCTTGCTCTCAAAGAAATTATAATGTAGATTCTCATTCATAACGTCCCAATGTATAACCTTTCCCTTATACCTGTCCAAACATAACATGAAAAAATCGACAACTATTTATTTTTTGTAGTAAATATATCAGTGAAGTATCGGATCTGATAATTTTATATAAGACCCAACATTATATAATTTATAGAAAATTTGTCGGACGGTTAAAATCAGACTTTTATTAAGAAGTTAGGCATGTAACAACCCCTGAAATTGGCCCGTGAATATTTGGTAAATAATATTTTAAAATTATAAACGGTTTTAGTCCAAAACTACGATTTTTATAAATAAATTATATTCTAGTGTTTAGCAAACATTTTATTTTGAAATTAAAAACATCTTTAGCCCAATAACAAAAACCGTTCTCCCTCAAGAAAAGCATTTTCCTTGATGTAATCAACTGTACTTGTAAGAATGAGCCTAACTAGCTTAGATTTTATTAAATTTATATTTTGACAAACTAAGTTTAATAGTAACTTGGCATCTTACTTCTCAAGAAAAGTACTTATAATCAGTTTCACTTATAAGACGAGCCTAATTAAATTTATATTTTGATAAATGCTTAATAATGACGTGCTAAACTGAACTGAACTAGAAGATTAGGAGAATAGGGACTTCCGTCAAATTCAAGTGAGTTTTTGTAAAGAAGTTTACCTCTTCATAACGGAGAGGATCCTTTTGTCAGCGGCGGTTTTGAGATCGGCCGGTGAGAGGTTCTTGACCCACCCCATCTGGTACGTAGGGTCGTCCCAGAAGATGTTGTGGCCGCGAACCGCCATGCCGTGGCTCTCGGCGAACCTGATCATGGCGTCGGCCTTGCTGTAGTCTTCCGTGCCGCGGGTGCTCTCGGTGGCGTACCATTTCATTTCGTTGCCGAAAACCGTCAGCTTGAACCGTGACGTGAAATAGTTCTGATACGCCGTGTTCGTCAGTATTTCTTCCGTCATTGCGTTGCCGAGCGGGAAGCGGTTGCTTCGTTGGTTCACGGAGATACTCGCTCCGGCTAACGGCCGGCCACGGTGATCGACGGCTTGGAATCTGACCTTGTTCTTGCGTACCTATAAAATCGTTAAACGTGTTATTTGTGCTAAGAAAACTGAAGTGCGACACGTAGTTCTGTCTAAATATATGTCTATATATCATTGAAATGACGTTACTAATTTTACTAATAAACATAATAAAATGAAAATATTTTCGTATTTTAAACTATAATAAAAAATAACACTTATTTCATGTCAATCTTGACGTATAAAAACATTAAACTAAAGATGGATTTTGAGGTTGAACTTAGCCTTCTAATAACAAATAACAAGAATTGTCTACCTTTATAAAGTTTTGACAAAAACTAATGTAGTTATTATATTTCATCCGGATGATCCTGATATAGGCCTTATCAGGCACCAATAAGATAATGACACGTGTACAATTATAATGTTTTAATTGGTTAAGATATTTTAAGTAAAGTTCTAAAACCCTAATTTAGAATGGCTAAACCCGTCTGGGTAATGATTGAACACGTGGCCCAATCATAAATTAGTTAAAGATGATGTGTCGTTATTTAATTGGTGTCTGATATTGTCAATATCAGGATGATCCTCATATATATTAAACTGATTTCGGAAATATAAATTGAGGAAATTGTTTATTTCTATGGGAGGTTTGACCGGCCAGCCAGTTTTGGTGATCACTTCAATAGTCAAAAGGGCAGCAAAACTTTTCCAGGCTATTTAATTCAGTCTAATAAGAGCAAGATTTTTCAATTGATATCTTGAATATATTACAATTGTTTTTTTAATGGTTTTTGAAATATAAGGGTGCATTTGGTTGGATGAGTTATCGAAAAACTAAACTTTCAAAATTCAAAAACTAGACTTTTTAAAAATTTATTTGGTTCAGAAATTTTACAAAATCTTATTTCTAGTTTTAAAATACAGACTTGCAAAATCCTAAAAATCAATCAAAAATTTTATTTTAGACTTACAAATTCCAACCCAACCAAAAAAAAACTTTCAAAATTCCAAATAAAAACCTAAATTCTCAAAACAAAAACCAGACTGTCACAAGACTGACAAATCAAATGCACCCTGAGTGTCCAAGAGATTTTGGTTACCTTCTCACCGTTTTGGATTTGATGGGATCTCCATTCTTCTTCAGTAAAAGGTTGCAACGATATACTATCTACCCATATATCAGCAATTGAATTTTCACTCTACCAAAAATACATACAAAATTAAATAAAAGTTAATTTAATCCAACTTCAAAAATATTATGAGATCATCAAATGAAAAATCAGAGAGAAATGAAGATACCAGAAAGTAAATCTCTCCATCGCCGGAAGAATTTGCCGTGAAACCACTCTTTAACATTGACCAACAATCCGACCGAGCGAATCCATGACCGACACGAGTGATGTTATCGGCCTCCGACAACCGCAAAGCAGCGGTGATCAGAGACTTATTTCCATGGCTAATCCGCAACCATGCTGCAACAAATTAATTTAAGATTGAAACTCACTTTTAAATTATGATAAAAAGTATATTAGCAATAAATCCAAGTACTTACCGGAAATTATGTAAAGCATTCCCTTCTGAAAATAAAATTTATGTGACAAACTATTAGTTGATCCATTCCGATTGAAAACCACCGGGTTAAAATCCGGGTTCACCACCATACCTCCGCCGTACTGAGCTTTTAACGGTGTAGCCAAACACTGTTTCAAAAAACCAGTAAAATTATTAAAATAATTAACCAAAAAGAAGGATCAGATTAATTTAATCACAAAAATTAGGCTTAATTACCTCGGAAGTAAATCCAGAATCATATGGTATTCCATGAACTTGATGATAAACTGGAAATAATAATAAAGATGAAATTGAATTTAATCATTTAGAAATTGATAATTTATTTGTTCTAAAGAACAATAGACAAACCTTTTTTTTTTTTTTTTGAGGAAAGAACAATAGACAAACCTGATGGAAGAAGAAGGCAGAGTAGCCAGATTCCAAGCATGCCCATATTGGCGATTTGATACAACTCAAGTGAATTTCAGAGATATATATATATTACCTAAAATTTAAAAATATTAAGTTATATATTGTTTCGAAATAAAATCACATCTATTTATTATGTATAATACCGAATAATAGGTTTTCTTTGTATTTTATAAATGGCTAAGATTATGCATAGTACCCTAAAATTGTGCTGAAATTTAATTTAATATTATGCATATAGGTTTTCGAAAATATAAATAATTATGTTCATAATATTTTGGGCTGAACTATGATATAAGTAAAATAATATTTTAGATTTGAATCTTCACAATCTAAAAATAATATTAATAAAAATATTTACATTCATGTACTGATGTATTTTTTTAAAATGGGGTTCAAAGAAAAAAATAGCAAATGCTTAATTAAGATGTTGTGTAAAGATAACGCAAGTTTTGATATACTTGTTTATTGAACATATCCTGAAAGAGAGGTGGGAGAAAACAATTTTATCTATTATAGTTTAGTACACAATTTGGCCAAAATATTTGTTAACAAAACTTTATGTTATTATTAGGTAATTGAATGTCAACAAACTAACAAAATTAGAATTTTCTATATTATGGTAAGTTTCTAATAATATCTCTGAATTAGTTTCATGTCAAAGAGGCAAAGAATATTTTCTTATTTCCTCGAATATATTTTTAATTGGTAAGTAATTCAAAACTTTACGCAGGTGAAATTTCCAATTCTTTATTGATGCACCTTACTTTCCTACTAAATAAATGATAATCTTTTTAGTAAGGAAATCATTACATTTCATTGAGAATAACATTCATACGAATTATCCTGATATATGCCTTATCAGGCACTAATAAGATAATGACACGTGTACAATTATAATGTTTTAATTGGTTCAGATATTTTTAGTAAAGTTCTAAAATCCTAATTTAGAATGCATAAACCCGTCTAGGTAATGATTGAACACGTGGCCCAATCATAAATTAGTTAAAAATGATGTGTCGTTATTTAATTGGTGTCTGATATTGCCAATATCAGGATGATCCTGATATATATTAAACTGCATTTTTTAAAATGAAAATTTTTTTGCTAGAATGGTTTCACCGCAAGTTTATGGTAGTATCATTTTTATACCATATTTTAATAAATTAGTTTATGTGTTTGTTTTATTAAACTCTTGATATGATACTTTTAATCATCTTTTTGAACAAAAAACTCAGTTAAATGTTTTAAATATGTCTATATAGTTAGTTCAAGTGTTTCGGTTATTATTTTAATTTTGTTGCACATTCTTCCGTTTGCTAAATTTTTTAATTTATTTAAATATTATCGGTGAATTATTTGTGTTTGAACGAACAACAAATATTACAAATACGCAAATTATACCATAAACATATGAGAACTCATTGATCCTATCACAAGTTTAGTGTGAGACAGTCTCACCCAAAATTTTATATTTTAAAATGTACTGGTATAATTCCCGTGTCGATACACAAATATTTATTTAAACATATATTAGTATAATTCCTATGCCGAAACACTGAATATATATTTAAAATTCCAAATTTACACTTGGACTATGTACGAAATTCAAAGAGAGTAATTCAAACGTTGGCAAAAAACGTTGATTAGTGATAGGATTCTTAGTTGGATGTTAGTTTCGCCTATTCTAATTGTTGTTTGTCGATTTCTAACACCTCGAATAAAAACTAATTTACCCTTCCTCTTGCTCTATTTTTCCCCATGAATAGTAATTATCGACAGATAAAATAGGTACCTCGTAAATAGGTACCTCGTAATTGAATATCAGGATTGATCATAAATATAAATACTACAGTATAAAATGCCATAAAATTGAATGACTAGGTAATTTGTATTAGAAAAGTAAACTTTGATACACATTATTTCTAATTGAATAGTTTATGATGATGATATTTAGGATATCTAATCCAACTATTTTATTCTGAAATGGCATAACTGACTTTCTATAGTTTGTGAGTTATGAATACATTCTGGGTTGTTGTTGCATCAGAATCCACCTTAAATGTGATGGGAGAAATATTATTGGATGAATTTTCCGATAAACTCATAAGCATATCTTCATGAACGCTGATCTTAGCTTCATAATCTCCATGAAAAAGTGATGTTTCCAGGTAGCCGTTGGCATCTGTGGTGCCGATTAGGGCATTTTGTGGTTTCCATTCGGCAAGAAGTTTATCGATTATGTCCCCAGGTGGAATGTTCTTGAAGTTATTGTCGGTTAAACACATTTTGTAGCATCCGTTCTGGGAAGACCATGCTGACCACAATAAAATGCCATGGACACCATGATATGCATGCAGCTCCCTCAGTATCTGCTCCAAGTAGTTTGCCTACGCACATAATTGTAAATTATAACTTGAAAATGATGTCATTTTTAATAGAGCGGTTCAATTCAGTTCAGTTTAATTTATGACGCGGAAAAAATAGTATCAATATTGATATGTTCATCAAGACCAACAACTCATTGTATAACATTAAGTTTATTTTAGTTCTGATCGGTTCAAAGAAAATAAAGCAATTCTCTTACATTCTCGGTTCCAATTGAATCTTCACTTATTTTGTTAGCTTTTTCACATCATGTTTGAGTTTTAGTAACTTTATATACATATATTAACAAAATCTAAAAATTCAGTATATTAAATAAAGTATTGTGAATCTACCACTATCTCACATGATAATAGTACACAATTGATAGATGCAATCCAACATTACTTATTTATGATCTGTATTTGTACCTAAATATATCAAGGGTATTTATGTCCGTTCTTCAAAATACTGGATTGCAAAAGTAAATATTGGACTGCATATAACAATCTCCTAACATGATTACTAATATATTTTTGGATTTTATGGTCAAATATAATTCGAAAACTTTGTGGAAAAAAAGTGTAGATTTAGGTGAGACGGAAGGGAGAGTACCTGATTTGGACTAGAGGCAACATCCAATTCTGTAATCCAGATAGGTAGCTTTGCAGAACCAAGAATGTCTAGGGCAGATCTTACATAAGCCAAGTCAGGAATACCAAAATGCCCCTCTAACCCGATTCCAAGCTGTCCAGGTCCTGGAGCCTGTATTTCCTTGATCTTCTCCAAATACTTAGCTGGAGTGGATAGAGGATCGCCCTGGTACTCAAGGGTATTGTAGTCATTTAGGAACGGTATAGCATTCGGGTCAAGTTTCCTAGCCCATTGGTAATACCCAGTCGATGCATTTGCCCCGAGTTTACTCTCAAGGAAATTATAATGTAAATTCTCATTCACAACGTCCCAATGTATAACCTTTCCTTTGTACCTGTTCAACATAAAAAATATATAAATTGTGCATTTTATAAAAAAATAATTCTTATTATTGCTATGAACAAATTAAAATTAAAATGCAAATATACTTGTTGTATGCTACATTGGATTAATTATAGACCTTTCTGTACTCTTTTCACTAAAATTTGTTATATTCCCAGTACACATAATGATGTTTGAAAAAAAAAATTATTTCAGTTCAGTTTAGCGAAACATAAACTCAGAAGAACATGGCCTAAATATATATGTAACACCAATGAGCATATGTAAATTTATTTCAATTCAGTTTACCTTGTCATGACAGATTGGATCCTTTTGTCGGCAGCGATTTTAAGATCCGCAGGCGAAAGATCCCTGACCCACGACGGCTGGAAATGAGGATTGTCCCAGAAAACATTGTGGCCGCGGATGATAATGCCGTGACGCTGGAAAAACCGCACCATCGCATCTGCGGCAGTGTAGACTTCCCGGCCACGTGTGTTCTCGGTGGAGTACCATTTAATTTCATTCGCAAATACAGTGTACTTGAATCTTGATAAGAACCAGTTCTGATAAGCCGCATTTGTTAAGATGTCTGATGATACTGCGTTTCCGAGCGGGTAACCGTTACTGCGATGCTGAATGTTGATTTTTGCACCGGTCAATGGCCGGCCGTTTTGGTCAACGACTTGGAATCTAACCTTGCTCTTGCGTACCTGTAGGGGAGATGTTTATTTGATCATGCATAGATTTTAAACATGTTACATGTGTTATTTTATAATACCATATTAACCTATAGAACTAGACATACAAAGAAGATTGCTTGCCCTATAAAGAAATTTAATAAGCGACTACTAGTGAACTGAAATGAAATGGACTGAATTGGAGTGCAAACTAATGCCCTGAAAAATAGAATCAATATGCCTAAATTTAGCAGAATTTTGTTACAGAAATTAACAAGATATAGACATAAAAATGTAGAAGATTGCTTGCCCTAAAAATCATTTTAAAAGGCTACTACTAGTGAATGAATTGAATTTAAATAAAATGAATCGGACAGGAATGAAAGTTAATGTATTGAGAAATAGACCAGTATACCTAAATTTAGCCAATTTTCGTTGAACTCATGAACTGAGCTGAATATTAACTGAATTTATAATCTGCTGATAATAATTTCAAATGAATAAGGCTAAATTGGGGGGAAAATACTATAAAATTTTACCTTCTCAACACTTTGAATCTGATGGGATTTCCATTCTTCTTCAGTAAAAGGTTGTAAAGAAATGCTATCTACCAATATATCAGCAGTAGTATTTTCACTCTGAAAAGGTAAAAATTAGTGAGATTTAACTAAAGTTTATCGGAAAAATCATATGCAACGTCGTGATGAAAATGATACCTGAAAGTAAATATCTCCATCTCCAGAAATATTTGCAGTAAAACCACTCTTTAACATAGACCAGCAATCGGATTGAGCGATCCCGTAACCGACGAGACTAATGTTACCGGCCGGCATTCTCAAAGCAACGGTGACCGGAGATTTCCCTTGGCTAACCCGGAACCATGCTATCAAGTTGAGAGAGTGAACATATGCAAGCCAAGTGTTATGTTCAATGAAACAAAATCAAAAATAATAATAACTAGTTAAGCGGAACTACACTCAGGTTCGAACATGTCAGCGTCTATCCTAAAATTCAGCACCCGTGCATAAATTACTGTTTTTTCAATGAGAATTAGGGCTTTCCGGTCTATTGTGAACCTATTTTGAGTCTAGATTAAAATAAATTCCTGATTACGCCACTATAACTAGTTACAATAGAGTGAAACGTAAAAAATAGTTAAAGTCACATATTTCAACTTTAAACGTTATCAAAAAAAATCACTCATCAATTTTTTACTTAGATGGGATTATGCAAGCAAAAACCCATAATTTAAATTCCACCACTGACTAATATTATTGTACGTGTTCCTGTATTTTGTAATCGACACTATCCCAAATTTTTATAGTACTATTCCAATTTTCTTCACCATTAAAAATACGTGTTATGATGAATTTATATATGTCGATTTTTCTTTTAAAAATCAACTTTAAAAAGAAAATTTGAAAGGTAAAATTACCAGAAATTGTATAAAGCATTCCCTTTTGAAAGGTAAATTTCTGTGATAAGCTATCACTCGATCCATTCCGTTTGTAGGCAACTGCGAATTTGTTACCGTTATCTTCAACCACATTTTGTGTTAGTTGATTATCACCAAGATTTGACCATCCCTTCGAACCTTCGTTAAATTCTGGGTTCACCACGATTCCTCCTCCGTACTGAGGAGCAAGTGGAGTCTTCAGACACTATTTCAAAATATTACATTATTAATTATCAAGCAATGTTATAGTGCGTGAAAATAATACGAAGAAAAATAAATTAATTTTGTGGAGTACCTCAGAAGTGAATCCATGATCATATGGTACTCCACTAACTTGGTGATATACTGAAAAAAAATGAAACAAATATATACATGCGTTATATATATAGATTATTCAAGCCAAATTCTATTAAAATATTTAAAAGCTGGAATTTGATTTTTAAATATTAGATCTATAATCTTTGTCACAAACCTGAAGGGATAAAAAGGCAGAGTAGCCAAATTTCAAGCACCCTCATATTGGCGTGGCTGTGTGTGTGTGTGTTTTTTTCCTTCAAATCATTGTTTATGCATTCGATATTTATATGCACAACATATTCTTTTTGTGTGTGTTTACATATTTTCTTTTATTGAGCTGATTTATATTATTTACATTAACGGTGCGATTGTGTTTTTAATATTTAACTTTTGATTGATTTTATGAAAGGAAAGTATATTTACTAAATCGATCTTGAACCCTCCACGTTTTTATGATTTATTTTTACAAGGTTTTCATGTCCTTTTCTGGTCTCAGTTTACCATTCTAGCCTAACAGTAAACAGGAAAACAAGTGAAGCACGTGGATATTATTTGGTCATTTATGTAATTTTATTAAAGGTTCATTTTTTTTATTGATGGTATATTTTGCCTAGTCTGTCTATTTATTTTTCCTTTTAATAGATGGTATAATTTTCCTCACATGCGTGGTTTCAAAAAGAAACAGTACAGTACCTGGAGAGGTAAATTCCAGATTAATCCTCACTAAAATAAGGGCATATTAGATACAAAACTAGTTTATTTACTTTTAATTTAAAATAAAATATATATACATTTTCGATATATATGATATGATCCATATTTATGTATTTGATATATGCATCATATTTACTTCTATTATATTTGATTGCAATTTGATTTATATATCAAAATAATTATATATAATTATATAATAATAAAAATACGAACTACAAATAAATAAAATGCCGATCCTATCTACTAGGGCAGCTAAAATATCATCCAATCCACATGTAATAATACTTTCTCTGATAGTTTTGGAACATTAGTGCATTGAAACGATAGTAAACTGCAGACTCCCGCCAGATGTTACATTAAACCTAAAAGTTTGCGAAGAATTTGCAGAGTAGACGTCTCCGATCCACAATTCATACTCTCCGTGAAACAGAGATCCCCGGAAATAGCCGTCGGAATCTGTGGTTCCCACAAAACCTCCGCCGTGACTCCACTCATCAAGCAGTTTATCGACCACATCTCCGGTGGGCAGGTTGTTGAAGTCGCCGTCGGTTATGCACATTCTGTAACAGTCCGGCGGCGACCACGGCGCCCATATCATGATCCCATCCACCGCCGGATGCGCGTGAAGCTCCCTCATTATTTGCTCCAAGTACTTTGCCGCCTATGTATGTATTCAATTTCAACCAAAATAAGTCAAATATTACAGTGAGAAAAATATCTATTAGATCATGCATCCTGAAAATGTTTAATCACAAAACTCATATGATTTATGTTTTATAATTTTATTTTTAGAAAATACACATTACGACGAACTAAATAATATTACTTCTCATATATTTATTAAACTTATGTCACATCTGCACACTTGATACAATTAATCATAATTAATGGGTAGTAAACTTGATGGATTCAAGTATTTTTGTTAAAATAAAATAAAATTTTGATTATGCAATCCACCTTTTCTCTAAAAATTATAAGAAGAAGAGGAACAGGAATTATATATATGTACTCATTCAATTTCAATTTTCATGTGGGTATACAAGCTTGAGTTGTAATGTTATTTTTTAAAAGAAATTGACCATATAACATATTCTCTTGAATTTATTAATTAGTATATCAATTTAATCCAGTTAAATTAAATTTAAGAAAACAAGATCTTTAGACTACATAAAAATTAGATAACATGTCATAGATGATGGTATATCGAATGTTCTTTTGCGAGTAATAATACTATGATGTGATTTATTTTTTACGAAATACGAATTCAAACTGAAATTTTAAATTAAAATTTGCAGTCATTTAGGGTTTAGACTTTTACGACACATAAATGATACCGTTTGACCGCGTTGACGTTATTCAAAGTGTAAAGTTTACCTGCGGCCATTTCTGGTCGACGTCCAACTCCGATACCCAAATGGGCAGTTTCGCGGTGGCGAGCTGATCAAGCGCCGCCCTGATGAACGGTGGATTCGGCGGCGAATAAAAGTGCCCCTGTAAACCAATCCCAAGTGGACCATAATACCCCTGAGATCTAATCTCCTCAATCTTCTCCAAATACCTTGCCGGAGAAGACACCGGATCCGTCTCGTTCTCAATCGTATTAAAATCATTCAAAAACAAAACCGCCTCTGGATCGATCGCATTTCCCCGATGGTAGAAATCAAACGACGCCCTTTCGCCGAGCATTTTATCCAGGTACCGGAAATGCAGATTCTCGTTCACGACATCCCAGTGGATAAACTCGCCGGAATATCTCCCCATGATGGATTTCTGCCGCCGTGTCGCGGCGGCGCGGAGATCGGTGGGGCCCAGCTTCTTCGCCCACTCCGGGAGCCAGAAGTCGTTCTCCCAAACAACGTTGTGGCCCCGCGTTTTGATGCCGTTCTGCCGGGCGAACCGGAGCATCGAGTCGGCGGCCTGGTAGTTTTCCTGGCCACGGACCGGTTCGTTCCATTGCCACTTCATCTCGTTCTCGAAGACCGCGTAACGGAATCTCTGGGCGAACCAGCCCTGGTACGCCGGAATCGTTAGGATTCTGTTGCTCACGGAGTTGCCCAGCGGGAACTCCATCTCGCCTGATCGGACGTTGACCGTTGCGTTGACTAGAGGCTCGCCGTTTCCGTCAACCGCTCTGATCTCCACGCTGCTTTTACGCACCTGCAGATTGTAAAAACAACTTGAAATTTAAATGAACATAATGATTATTTCTTCAGTCTACCAGATAAATTACTGACAGGATCATGTGTCACTCAATTATTCGTTGTGACAGAATTATTTGTCACTAATATCACTGATGTCCTTATAATAATAGATATTTACTATATGCAGGTCCAGTTTACTTCTGCAGGTCCAACAAAAGTGGAAAAATATCATAATTACTATTCATTTGTTTATTAGTTTTTATAAATATATTTCTAAAACCCTTACCTTAAATGAATAAACTCGTCTATGTAATGATTTAACCCGTGTCCAAATTATAAATTATTTTTTCGTGAATTATAATACATATTTAAGATGGACATTATTATCATTTCAAATTTAATTTGGATCTGCAGAAGTAAAGTAGACCTGCATTTAGAACCACCATAATATTAGTGACAAGCAAAATAGCGTCGCTAAAATATGAGGGACGAATACAATATCGTCGTTTAATATTAGTGACGAATATAACGGTGCTGTGTTTTTTCGGTGACGAATATTATTTGTGACTATAAAGCGTCGCTAAATAATTACCTTCTCGACACTTTGAAGCTGATGGTCCGCCCATTCTTCATGTGTAAATGGCTGTAATGAAATGCTTTCCACCCGTAGCTCTGTTGATGGGTGGCTCTAGTGATAAGAAGGTATTAATCAGCTTTGTGATGAGGAAGAATTATTAAGAAATGATGACATTTAAAAAGAGTGTATATATATATACCTCAAAAAAAAGAGCAGCCAGACCGGAAGTTTTCACGGTTAAACCACCTTTCAACATGGACCAGCAACCGGACCGGCCAACAGACCAGCCAGCATATTGTCTGATCCCGCTCGCCATTGCGAAAACGGCCGCCACATCCACACTCTCATTGCCACTTGTATCCAGGCTACTCGATGTGTCAATTTAGGTTGAGTCGTGAAATTCATAAATTTATATTAAAGTATTTCAGAAATTAATAAAATTATATATTCAAATTATTCATTATAATATATCGTTACCAGAAACGATGTAGAACGTGTTCTTTTGAAAGTTGAACATTTGCGACAAGCTATTCGGATTCTTAACCACACCTCCATTGTACTGAGGTTCAAGAGGTTCTTCCAAACACTGCATTCATAAAAACGGGCAAAAATATCATATAACATGAAAATCTAGTTCAATTTTGATCTAGCGATCATCTAAAATCATAATCGAGCCAACCAAAACTGAAATGAACACTAGATAAATGATGACGAACTTGCCTCACGAGTGAAACCGTAGTCATAGTCCACTGCTTCAACTATCAAAACAAAATCGAGAATTTAATCTAAGAGTCGAAGTAAATGGCGATTTCTGATAAAAAAAATATGAAAATTTTGGAGAAATAATACCTGTGAAAATTAGAAGAGATATCAGTAACAGGTTAAACATATTCCTCCACATATTTTTTTGCACATGACTTAGTTTATTTCTCCAGCTCTCTATTTGTAACTGAATATCGAATCTTTAACAAACGGATGAATTAGGTGAATTCAGATTAACTTTATAGATATAAAAAGTTAAAGTA
Source organism: Sherardia arvensis (assembly GCA_948330725.1). NCBI lineage: Eukaryota > Viridiplantae > Streptophyta > Magnoliopsida > Gentianales > Rubiaceae > Sherardia > Sherardia arvensis. Next base: position 2,760,631 of record OX415238.1, on the reverse strand, counting down.
GGAGTGGCTTTTATTAGTAAAGGTGGAAATTTGGCTATTTGGGATATTAATTTGTGGCCTAAAACTTGTAACTTCCACACTCTAACTTTACTGTTAAAGTCGGTAAAGGAACACATTCTGAGCGTTTTGTATTGTAGCTTTGTTTGGATATTAAATAAAAGTATATATTATTATTTGAATTTAAGTTGGCTTCAAATAAATGAGTAATTTTTCAAAATAAAACAGTAATATCATATATTATAGTGCAAAACTATACTTCATATAAAAACTAAAATATTTATATACCTTCGTGAATCAGCACTGCATATGATATAAGTTTATTTATATCACACGTGTGTATCATATATATTACTTCTATTATATATAATTAAAAATTAATTATATATCAAAAATTATTGAGTTGGTCTCTGGAGTGACCGTCTGTATTATAGCATAATATAGACCAAGGACTAAATTACAATATGAAAGGAAGAAGGTCCTTATTTGCAAAATTGGGAAAAGTACTATTCACGCGCACTGCTCACGATACTATTCACGGCACTGTTCACGCAAAGAATATGTACACAAATCAGTTAATATAATTTCTGAATTTTAAACACTTGTAAACACAAAAGAATTCAGGTTAGAAAGACAAGTTTTCATATTATAAACATCAGATTTTAGGTACATAAAAACTAGGGTGTTTAGGTTAAATAATGCTGTGTCAAGTATAGTCAAGTTTCACCAAAGTTTTCAGCCTAAAAATTCACAATCATCACAGTTTTCAACTTAAACAATCAAGTTTCACAAAAATCACAGTTTTCACAATAAATAATCAAGTTTTGCAAACACCAAAGTTTTCAACTTAAACAATCGAGTTTTCACAATAAAAACAATTTTCAACTAAACAATCAAGTTTTACAAACACCACAATATTCAGCCTAAAAAATATAGTTTCTACAATCACTGTAGTTTTCAACCTTAATAACCAAGTTTTCACAATCACAGTTTTCACATTAAAAAATCAAGTTTTACAAACACCACAGTTTTCACAATAAATAATCAAGTTTCAACACAAATCAAGAAGCCTAGTTTTCAAGTTAAACACATAAAATTTCATATGCAGACAAAAACCAAATTAAGCAGTCTAGATTTCAATCTAAACACATAAATTTCATAACAAGACAGAATCCACATTTAAAAGTCCAGTTTCCAAGATAAACACATAAAATTTTACACATTCTGAATACTACCTGACAAAAGATCCAATTCAGAACTTTTCCTAACGGTTGATAACCGTATCGTAACCGCCGCTCCGGCGAACACTCTCACGATTCCGGTGATCACGATTCTGGTTGTGGTCGAACGCCTTGTCGATGCCGTCGCGGTAGACCTTATCCGCGAGTTTCAACACAGGGATGTTGTCGTAACCGTCCGGCAGAGCCTTCATCCCGACGGCGGCGACCATCGTCTTGGTGTCGATCAGCAGATCCTCAGGCATCTCGGAAGCTTGGTGAGTTCGTGAATGACGTTGGGGTTGTAGAAGAACAGAACATGCTGGTCGCCGATGCAGATCTGGAGAACCATAGCACACCGAAGCTCATCCCCAATCCAATCCTCTCCGCCGCCGTTCCTCCGATGCCGCGGCGATCAATCACCGACTCCACCACGCTCATCCCCAATTCGGATCAATCACCAGATCCGACGCCGCGACGATCAATCACCGGCTCCACCACGGTTGGATTGGTTGGATTGCGCAGAAATTGAAAGAGGGTTTGGGGATTGGAAATTGGGAACGATGATCAGAAAGTTTTGTAAAATAAAGAATAGAAATATGGTATATATATTTACTGAGGAGGGTCTGTGACGCAATTTCACTATATTACTAAAAAAGACCCGCATAAATATTAATTGCAAAAGAGGAGCCGCCTTTCCTATGTTAATTGCAGAAATAGGCCGTCTATATTATATTTATAATATAGACGGTCTATTCCAAGACTAATATCAAAATTATTGTAAATATAATTATTTAATAAAAAATACGGACCGCACGTAATAAGTGAGTTTATTTTAGTCGGGAATAGTGGTAGTATTTCATAAAATGGGCTGAAGTCTTTTAACTGGATCATAAGATGTCCATGGATCCAAAATGGAAACCACAAATCATTTGGACCAGATCTCATAAATTGGCCAACTCTCCCATTATTTCAGCCCATAACAATACGTATAAATATACGAAAAATTGTGTTCAGTACGTTCCATCTCGTTTATTTCGCGGTCTTCTCCCTTCCCGCAAAATCAAACGGAAAAAATGTCGCAGAGAGAAACCCCGCCGTCACCGTTACCGTTACCTTCACCGTCAGGCGAAAAATCACCGGCCGATGACAAAAAGCCGTGGAACTCTTATCACACTGTATTCACCAACGCCAAAGCAGGTAAACATTCATATGATTGCTGTTTTTTATAATTATATACGATTCATGATATTTCAGTTTAATGTGCTTGCGTAATCAGGTATTCAGGTTAATGATGAAAAATCCAAGAAATTTTGTAATTGCATAATAATCAGTAAAGGCGATTCGTGTTATTGATTTTAATTGTAAGTTTAAGTTTAGCTTAGGGTTAATACTGTGGATATCAAATTTGGGTGAATCTGTAATTTGTAGGAATGGAAGGGGTGGATAAGGAGAAGGTTCAGAGAGTGGTTTACGAGATGAGCAAGGGGTCTAAGTATTTCGAGAATGAGGAGAGGAAAGAGGCACAGATGAAAGAGAAGATCGAAAATATGCGTGCTCGGTGTGCAAAGCTCACTACTGAGGATCTGTCACACTTCCAGAAGGTATTGGATGATAATGACTGCAGAAGGGTGGATGTTGTTTGTGATTGGGAGTGTGCTGACTTGTTAAGCTGCTTCTTGCAGGTTGCTGATGAAAGGGTTCTGGAGCTTGAAGCTGGGAGGGATTTATCGAGGATCTGGTTGCACGTGGATATGGATGCTTTTTATGCTGCCTGTGAGACATTATGTGATCCGTCGTTGGAGGGGAAGCCGATGGCTGTTGGTGGAAATTCTATGATCTCTACTGCTAATTATGAGGTTTGAAGTTTATCTCCATGGCTTAGTAATATATTGTGATGTGTGTTTTGAACTCCTAATTGAATTGTAATGTGTTGGCAGGCAAGGAAATTTGGTGTACGGGCAGCTATGCCAGGATTTATTGCTCGTAGATTATGTCCCAAGTTGATTTTTGTTCCAGTTGACTTCAAGAAATATACACATTACAGTGATTTAACGAGAAAAGGTGTCTGTTATTCTCATTTTGTGTTGATTTGTTGCCTAAGCACCCATGGCTGTATTCACTGACTATTTTGGTTGATCTCTTTATCTTAGTTTTTCAGAAATATGATTCCAACTTCTTGGCAGCAAGCTTGGATGAGGCCTACCTGGATATAACAAATGTCTGCCTGGAAAGAGGCTTAACAGGTGGAGAAGTAAGTTAAGACGTTATCATTCTGTTAAAGATTGGGCACCGCCTTTTTTTGTTGTTGAATATAGCTGTTGATTTGATTATTGAAAAGTTTTATATTGGTTATTATGCTTTTTCAAGGTAGCTGAAGAGCTCAGAACCGGTGTGTATAATGAGACAGGCCTCACTTGTAGTGCTGGAGTGGCACCAAATCGCCTACTTGCTAAGGTAATCTAAAATTGATTTGTTCATTCATTGAAAATTTGTCCACTTGTATTTATTTCCACGACTTTGGCAACTTAAGCCACAAAAATCTGCTGTGATTGTTTTTTAATGAAGTCGCTTAAGCATCAACTCTCCTGTTTACTTATCCATCTGGTGAATATTCTGCATATAATAATTACCGTCTCTTCTACTACCAGGTTTGCTCTGACATTAACAAACCAAATGGTCAATTTGTTCTACCAAATGAACGTGCGGCTGTGACAACATTTATCTCTTCACTTCCTATTAGAAAGGTATATACTTTCTTCTGTTTTAAGGATGAAAAAATAAAGGAAATGATGGTTTTGAAGTAGCAGCTTAACGCCTTTTTCTGAGGTTTGTACACACTACACTTGGCCCGATTAAATTTCATTGCATTTACAGATTGGGGGGATTGGTAAGGTTACTGATCAAATTCTACAGAAGGTATTTTCAATCTCAACATGCGAAGAGATGCTCCAAAAGCGTGGTTATCTTTGTGCACTTTTTTCCCGCTCTTCATCAGGTATATTCAGAAAATTGCTGTCTTAATTCTGATGATGGCCCTACTTTTTGCACCTATTTTGATTCAATTGAAACTCAACCTGCCTACTCAACTTGGATTTTGAAGACTTGTTCATGTCCTGCGTTGCTTATATATTCCAAAATTTGTTTCGCCTGCAACAGAATAAATAACCTACTTCGTGCTTCTTTGTTTGAAATATTAAGTGTTCACTATGGGTAAAGCCTGTTGCATTTGTTCATGATTTTACCTCCTTTGTGCAGATTTTTTTCTCTCCGTTGCTCTGGGAATAGGAGGAACAGAGACTCCTGAAAGTAGGTCCAGGAAAAGTATAAGCAATGAGAGAACATTCCGAGCCAATGATGATGAAGCATTGCTGAAAAAGAAAATAGGTAATTTCTTTTGGAAGCCTAAGTCAAAGTTGCCCAAAAGAAAACTTTCTGACCTGATTCGGTTGATTGACCATCTTATGTCACAGCTTTTACAAGATCTATGCTTTTCATTTTTTGATCATTCTTACTGGGTAATTATCTTAAATTTTTGCTAAACAGTTTTATTTGTCACAGCTTTTCTTCTGTTTTCCAGTCCCCATGAGAGCCCCCTAAATTTATCTTTAGCCTTCCATTATGGTGTTTGAACACGAACTCCTTTTTGTCCCGCATAATATTCTAGTAGCTAAGGGATGTATATATTGATGAATGAAGTTTCCGTCATAGTTACTTATACTAACTAGACTTGATTATATTCTTCCAGTTTCCCTGAAAACCACTTCATTTCTGTTTTCCCCCCTGCAGAGGATATCTCAGAAATGCTTGCTGCTGACATGGAAAAAGAGGGTCTTTCTGGGAAAACACTGACCTTAAAGTTGAAAACTGCATCTTTCAAGGTATATGATCCTGTAGATGTGCCTTAAACTTAGGTGTCTGATATGATAATGTACATTGATCTATCACAATTCATAAGCTTCAAGCTCGTGCTAAAAATAGCATTTTGATTTTCTGTCTTTTTCCATGTGGTGACACGTGCTAGAAACTTCTTCAGAAGTTCGGCTTTCTTCATTCTTATGAATAAGCCATATAAGGCTTTCTACTTAAGTGGTTATGAAAGTATTATTTCTGTTGAAGGACTTATGTTAGTTTCTGCAATTCCAGGTCCGTTCACGTGCTGTGACTTTCCCAAATTATGTAAGCTCGCATGAAGAAATATTGAAGCACGCTTTAAAATTGCTGAAGGCTGAACTTCCTGTATCTTTGAGACTGATCGGTATGGCTATGGTCTGATTTGCGGAATTTGTGTACCTCGAATAGTCTTTTTTTACTTTTTGAAAAAAGGTTCAACTTTTGTAGATATTTGATGGTCTGTGGCTAAATAACTACATCCATTTCCTTCAGGACTGCGAATGTCACAGCTTAATAATGACAGGAGTGGAGGCCCTTCTGATCCTACACAGAAAACTCTCTCTGACTATAATGTCTGTAAAGGAAGTACCATTGACAGCGTGCCTGTGGACTCAGATATCAGTGATACTGTCTTTACAACTAGCTCGTTCATGGAACTTCCTGCTGATAGCTCTGATAAATGTAGTGATTTGGAAAATTCTGAATGTGGTAACCAAGTGTCTGATTCTGCTCAAGATGGAGGCAGTGTGCACCGCAACCATGAAGAAGCCGGGAGCAGCCTTAGTTGTGGGAGCAGTGAATCAACTGAAAAGGTAAGGCCGCCCTAAGTTTGATTTATTGTCAGTTACCCAGTTCCCCCTTTTCTAGATATGTGATATCACATGATTTTTCCTTCCTTAGATTGATCCCCAATCCATGGAAAGGGGATTACTCAGACCATGCAGAAGTGGCAACTCTTCTTTGCCAGAGCATGACAGAAGCAATCCACCTACTCTAGAAGAGATTGAAAATGCTGAAGCAGTGGAAAATCAGAAAGTACCATTTCACTGGGTGGATGATTACAAGTGCTCATTATGTGGTGCTGAGCTGCCTCCAAGCTTTGTTGAGGAACGACAAGAACATTCCGATTTTCATCTTGCTGAAAGGTTGCAAGAGGAGTTATCAGGAGACCTCCAAACAAGTCTCCAATCCACACAAAGGTAATGCTGCTTATTTCAATAAGTAATAAAAACATAAGAATCTGCAGTATGATCCATCTTTCTATCTCTATTAGATTGTCTTTGTATCAAGCATCTGATTGGATTGTTTAAAATTGTCGTAGGTTCACTCCCAGAGAGCGTATAGTTGCCCCGGTTAACCCTAGGAAGAAGCCGAAACTATCTTCTCCGAGTGGTAAATATGTTCCAATAGATACTTATTTTGCAAAACAAAATCAGAACTTTTGATTTAGGACACAGCTATGCACATAGCCACTGTATTCATTCCATCCGTAACATATGTATCATCAAGATTGCTGTTCAGCATATATAGATTACTGATACACACAAAATATTACTACAAGTTATACTATATTACAAAGAGGAGTTAGCTATTTAATGGGTGGCTACCATCAGCCCACGTGGTTTAAACATTCATCTTCATTTATATGCCTTTCTCCTTTTGCATTTCCTCTGTGACTTTCAATGGAGCTGGCAAAAGCCATTCGAAATTCCACCATATATCTTCCTCCTCGTAGAGCACCAAGCCCTACTGCCGGAAATCGGAACCGCTTCACTTCTTACCCTCCCAAAGCCGGTATATCCTCACCGGTGAAAACCGACAAAAATGGAACTGTTGGAATTCCGACCATGTCTGATATTCTCGAGGCATCAAGAAAGCAGAACCTGGACATCCAGCTTGAAAGACTGGGACCTTTCTTCAGAATCACGGCCACGAGCCTGGTTACCGGAAACAATCTAGGCAAGGCTGAGGGATTCACCAGGCTTTGGTTCAGCGGAAAAATCCTTCATCTGGACAGCATCAAGCTGCAGAGAGAGACTTTAGGCATGGAAAAGTCGATATTCGGGATCGGTCTGTTCATCGGGGCTATGGCGATTCGGTACGGCTACGAATGCGGTTGCAAGAAGGCCGAGCTGCTGGCGATTAACGATACAGAGCTTTACCATGCCAAGGTTGGTACTTTACTGAGTTCAGTTGGTGAGAGATTATGAGTATATTATGTTTGGTGATTTTGGTTGACAATGTGCAGCTTGTGAGATTCTACACGAGGATTGGGTTTAAGTCGGTGCATGAGGTGAAAGGGGGATCGTTGGGAGACTTAGGCCACATGTTGGTGTGGGGAGGGGTTGGAACCAGGATGGATGCCGAGGTTGAAGAGCTTATGATGAAATGGTGTTCTAGATTCAAGATTACTAGTAGTGATTAGGGCACATAACCTGAAATGGTAACATTTTTTATATGGATTGTAGTTACCATTTTATATAGTTCTTGTGAAATTATCTGTTTCAAACGAAATAAGAAAGAATATGCATTAGTGCGGCCATAATGTAGAGTATCATGATCATATTATTATGACAATCAAGCAGGCCGTCCCTATAAATTTCAAGACCTAGTGCGAAATTAAATTTGTAATTTTTCAATTCTTCTTCCATTTAATTTTTTTTTCCAATTTTTTTAAATTTTCACAAATATTTTTATAATACCTAGACATAACAAATTATATACATAAATATGAAATTTTGAGACCCTTTAATTCTTTCCCAGTCCAATTTATTTCTCAAATACTTTTAAATTTATATAAACATTTTCCAATGATACCACAGGTGTAACAAAATATATGCAAAATATAAAGAATTTGGGACCCCTCAAATTTTGGGCCCAGTGCGACCGCACGGATGGCACGTGTCAAAGGACGCCTTTATGAGAACCCGAATCACATCACAATATATATTAAATATTAAATATAACAAAAAGATCCTCAGAATGACCAAAAGCATTATCAAAACTGAAAGTACTAGAAAAATAGGGAAATACAAATTTGGACCGAATTCGCCCAAAACCAGCAACCATCATGCACAGCATGAGTTGTTATTAAACAAGAACGGAAAAGTCTGAAACTGAAATATCATAAATGTGAAAAGTCTTCGGGTTCGGATGCTCCCCAACGGGTGTGGCTAGGGCTCAGAACTTGGAGCTGCAGTTGCACCAGATTCACCAGAACGAGATCTTTTAGCTAACCTTGAGTCCACCAAGAGAGGAAAACATAAAACTTTTAGAACATAATGAGAAATATGACTTAAACTTAAAGGAGAAGGAATTAAAGAGAGCATACTCTTCTTCAAATGCATCAACGTCATCGGAGCAGTAGTCCTCCAGGTTCTCCCGCGGCTCCCAGGTGTTACTTGACTCCGGCCAGCCAAGCCTGCCGTACAAAAATATATAAAATATAGGTTAGATGACCCATTATTCTTGTAATTTTTGTAAGCTATTATGGGTATTGTTATTTTTTTAATACAATGAACTAGTCATAAAAAGAAAGAATAAGTGTGAAGAATAAGGTGAGACAATATATCGAGATGTCCCACAAACCTTAAGAATACAAATTTATTTATTTATTTATTGTGTGCGCGCGCGTGCGGATTGCGTGCTATAATATGTGTCTGCGCGCGCGTGCGAAAGGCGTGCTATAATAAAATTCACATAATATATATGTGTGTGTGATTGATAATAGATCATTTCGAAAGGTCTTGTTTGCTAGAGCATATAAATAAAGCATTTCAATTCGGTTCAGTTTTATTCAGCTCATTTCAATTCAATTCATTTCAGTTTAGATCAGTACAAAATAAGTTCAACCGAATAGACTCGGGAAACTCACCACTTTATCATATATTGAGCTTGACCATTTTGAATCCTCTTGTCGCGGATGGCTTCTAGCTCGTAAAAGTCCTCGGGATGGTCTATCCCTTTTTTCCTCAATCCCGCACGAAATGCTGCGATCCTCTCTGTGTTTTCAAAATGAATAAATTACAAGTTGTTCTTTAACTCAATTGTTTACGATTCTTTTTGGGAGGTAAACGATTAAGACCATATTTGCTAGAGTTTATAATTTAGACATACTTATTCAATATTAATTTTCACTTCAATTAAATACAATTTATTTCAGTTAAATTCAGTTCAGAACATAATTACCGGTTCTGACAGTTGCGGCCCTTTCTACACGCGTCATTGGCTTAAAAGTCGCACGTTTCACCGCCGCACACTTATATCTCACTGTGCACAAAAATAGATGGTAAAAAATAAAAAAATAAATATAAATTAAGTGAGAAAATTTAATATGCAAAGAAGAAAAAGAATTAAAATAAATTAAAATGACGGTTCTTTTCAAAAAGAAAAACAGGAATCTTATTTTGCTCTATATATTATATAAATAAGGTTTTGAAAGAAATTTGATTTTTTAATATATAAAATCTAGTATTTTAAAAAAAATTAGGGCCCTATTTTGACCTTTTATTGGACCTGAATCGAAAGGTTCACTTTAATCAAGGTTGGGCCGGCCTACGTGCATATATTAGAAAAAAATGTTTAACCAACAAGAAAATACAACAATCGTCAAACTCCTTCAAATACGACTCAATATAATAACTATTTAAAACATAAAATAAATTAAAACAACCTTTTCTTTCACTGCTAGCACCCACGGGTATGTTCGATTCTGCAGGATTCTTCGAGTTTTCATTGATCGAGTCCATTCTTAGTCCTAAAACCAATCAAAAAATGCGATCAAACTTCAACAATTTATTGTAAAAAAAAAAAAAAATTGGGAAAATTGAATTTTACAAATCAAACATACAATCTTATATGACTTACGATAAGATTGGGGGAATCACTCGTTTAGTTGGATCAGAAGGCAACCAGGTGGTTTTACGGGGAAGAAAATAAATGTTGAAAGCAAACTCGACTGACCATGGCTTTTGAAAAAAGAGGGATGTTGCTTAAATAGTGTAGGGAGGAGCAATTGTTAAAACCTAGACATCACCGTCCATTGTACCTGAGCCGTTGGATGAAAAAAAAGTCAGCAAAATGAAAACCTTGAGAACACCGTCCATTGTACCTAAACCGTTCGATGAAAAAAAGAAGATATTAGGAAAGTGAAAACCTTGAGAACACCGTCCATTGTACCTAAGCCGTTTGATGAAAAATAAGTTAGGAAGATGAAAACCTTTAGATTACCGTCCAAGATACCTAAGCCGTTCGATGATAAAAGAAGAAGATAGAAATAAATTAAACCTTGAGATTGCCGTTCCTTGTACCTAAGTCGTTCGATGAAAAAAAAAGTCAGAAAGAATTAAAATCTTGTGATTGCCGTCCATTGTACATAAGCCGTTCGATGAAAAATAAGTTAGAAAGAATTAAAACCGTGAGATTACTGCCCATTATACATAACCGTTCGATTAAAAAGTTTAGAAATATAAGTTTAGGATAATAGTAATTTTTTTATATTTAATATTTATTAACTAAATTTGGATATGTAGAAAAAAATCTTATAATTGATATATAGTTTTAAGGTTTCCGAGGGGATCTTCTATATTACATATCGGGCATAATTTGTACGGTACTATAAGCTGAAAAATATGGAGGTCGGTTTTTACAATTTAAGTAAAATTTATAATTTTAGCGCAATTATTTTTAATTCTTTAGAGTTCGGCTAATCTCCACCATAAAAGTTAATGCTTGCCATCAAATTATTTTAATTCCCCACAACCCCTTTTCTCAATTCACTTCTTTCACTCTCACACTATCACACACTTCGTTCGATTTGAAATTCACTTAATCGATCCCTTTATTTTACTAATTGCTTTTATTTAGTTTTATCATGGTTACTATGCATTTTCGCGGTGAGTTTTGCCTCCACCTGCACATCGAACGTCCCGGGCTTCTGATCCAGCCGGAGCTCCGAATCCTTCGTCGAACCAAATGCAGTCCCTTCCAGCTAACATCAGCTAAGACCCTTGGGGTGTGTTTGGTTGGACAAGTTTTTGCAAAACTTGGACTATCCAAGTCTAGTTTTGTAATATCTTGTTTGTTTCACCAAGTTTTCCAAAATCCAGACTTGCAAAATCCTAAAAATCAATAAAAGATTTTGTTCTATACTCACAAACTCAACCCAACCAAACAAGAATTTTGCAAAACCAGATTCTCAAAATCCCAAACAAAAACTCAAACTCTCAAAAACCCAAAACAAAATCCAGACTCTAAAAAAACTTGCGAACCAAACACACCCTTGATCTATTGACTTCTAGTTCTTTTATTTGCAATCTAGTCCTCAGCTCTTAACACATTTTTCAAATGTTGACTGTGTCCACCCCCTACAACTCTGGACATGGGCTCGGATTCAGAGTCCAGGCCCAGATATTTAACCTACAAAGTTTTCCTTTTCAGTCCAATCCTCAGCCCACAAATAAGAAAAACATAAAATTTACTTCGCCATCTGTTGTTGTAAGAAGCAGAGAGCCCTAGCTGTTAAATCAGTGACAATGTCTGCTCGGCGGGAGGCCCGCGAATCGGAATCCCGGGCGCCGCCGTTCCAGGTTCGATGAAGAACCCAGGTATGCTATTCTTAAACATTATTCCCATTATTCTTGTAATTTTTGTAAAGTATTAAGAGTATTGTTATTTTTTTAATACAATGAACTAGTCATAAAAAGAAAGAATAAGTGTGAAGAACAAGGTGAGACAATATATCGAGATGTCCCACAAACCTTAAGAATACAAATTTATTTATTTATTTATTGTGTGCGCGCGCGTGCGGATTGCGTGCTATAATATGTGTCTGCGCGCGCGTGCGAAAGGCGTGCTATAATAAAATTCACATAATATATATGTGTGTGTGAGAGACAATAGAAGACTTGAAGGAAATGTAATGGAACCCAATGTATAAACAACTTGGAACGATAAGCACGGCAGGTTTTACAACACTGCCGTGTATTGAGAAAATTCTAATACATATATTGGGACGTCTCAATAAAGAAAGTGGGAAAAATAAGATGAGACGCCGGAAGGAGTACGATAGATTAGGGGAAAAATATGACATATTTATTACGAAGAACATATTCTACAAATACAAAGGTCTTGTTTGCTAGAGCATATAAATAGAGCAGTTCAATTCGGTTCAGTTTTATTCAGCTCATTTCAATTCAATTCAATTCATTTCAGTTCAGATCAGTACAAAATAAGTTCAACCAAATAGACTCGGGAAACTCACCACTTTATCATATATTGAGCTTGACCATTTTGAATCCTCTTGTCGCGGATGGCTTCTAGCTCGTAAAAGTCCTCGGGATGGTCTATCCCTTTTTTCCTCAATCCCGCACGAAATGCTGCGATCCTCTCTGTGTTTTCAAAATGAATGAATTACAAGTTGTTCTTTAGACTTTAACCCAATTGTTTACAATTCTTTTTGGGAGGTAAACGATTAAGACCCTGTTTGCTAGAGTTTATATTTTAGACATACTTATTCAATATTAATTTTCACTTCAATTAAATTCAATTCATTTCTTAAACTCAGTTCAGAACATAATTACCGGTTCTGGCAGCTGCGGCCCTTTCTACACGCGTCATTGGCTTAAAAGTCGCACGTTTCACCGCCGCACACTTATATCTCACTGTGCACAAAAATAGATGGTAAAAAATAAATATAAATTAAGTGAGAAAATTTAATATGCAAAGAAGAAAAAGAATTAAAATAAATTAAAATGACGGTTCTTTTCAAAAAGAAAAACAGGAATCTTATTTTGCTCTATATATTATATAAATAAGGTTTTGAAAGGAATTTGATTTTTTAATATATAAAATCTAGTTATTTTAAAAAAAATTAGGGCCCTAATTTGACCTTTTTTTGGACCTGAATCGAAAGGTTCACTTTAATCAAGGTTGGGCCGGCCTACGTACATATATTAGAAAAAAATGTTTAACCAACAAGAAAATACAACAATCGTCAAACTCCTTCAAATACGACTCAATATAATAACTATTTAAAACATAAAATAAATTAAAACAACCTTTTCTTTCACTGCTAGCACCCACGGGTATGTTCGATTCTGCAGGATTCTTCGAGTTTTCATTGATCGAGTCCATTCTTAGTCCTAAAAGCAATCAAAAAATGCGGTCAAACTTCAACAATTTATTGTAAAAAAAAAAAAATTGGGAAAATTGGATTTTACAAATCAAACATACAATCTTATATGACTTACGATAAGATTGGGGGAATCACTCGTTTGGTTGGATCAGAAGGCAACCAGGTGGTTTTACGGGGAAGAAAATAAATGTTGAAAGCAAACTCGACTGACCATGGCTTTTGAAAAAAGAGGGATGTTGCTTAAATAGAGTAGGGAGGAGCAATTGTTAAAACCTAGACATCACCGTCCAATGTACCTGAGCCGTTGGATGAAAAAAAAGTCAGCAAAATGAAAACCTTGAGAACACCGTCCATTGTACCTAAACCGTTCGATGAAAAAAAGAAGATATTAGGAAAGTGAAAACCTTGAGAACACCGTCCATTGTACCTAAGCCGTTTGATGAAAAATAAGTTAGGAAGATGAAAACCTTTAGATTACCGTCCAAGATACCTAAGCCGTTCGATGATAAAAGAAGAAGATAGAAATAAATTAAACCTTGAGATTGCCGTTCCTTATACCTAAGTCGTTCGATGAAAAAAAAAGCCAGAAAGAATTAAAATCTTGTGATTGCCGTCCATTGTACATAAGCCGTTCGATGAAAAATAAGTTAGAAAGAATTAAAACCGTGAGATTACTGTCCATCATACATAACCGTTCGATTAAAAAGTTTAGGAATATAAGTTTAGGATAATAGTAAATTTTTTATATTTAATATTTATTAACTAAATTTGGATATGTAGAAAAAAATCTTATACTTGATATATAGTTTTAAGGTTTCGGAGGGGATCTTCTATATTACATATCGGGCATAATTTGTATGGTACTATAAGCTGAAAAATATGGAGGTCGGTTTTTACAATTTAAGTAAAATTTATAATTTTAGCGTAATTATTTTTAATTCTTTAGAGTTCGGCTAATCTCTACCATAAAAGTTAATGCTTGCCATCAAATTTTTATAATTCCCCACAACCCCTTTTCTCAATTCACTTCTTTCACTCTCACACTATCACACACTTCGTTCAATTTGAAATTCACTTAATCGATCCCTTTATTTTACTAATTGCTTTTATTTAACTTTGTCATGGTTACTATGCATTTTCGCGGCGAGTTTCGCCTCCACTGCACATGGAACATCCCGGGCTTCTGATCCAGCCGGAGCTCCGAATCCTTCGTCGAACCAAATGCAGTCCCTTCCAGCTAACATCAGCTAAGACCCTTTTGATCTATTGACTTCTAGTACTTTTATTTGCAATCTAGTCCTCAGCTCTTAACACATTTTTCAAATGTTGACTGTGTCCATCCCCTACAACTCTGGACATGGGCCCAGATTCAGAGTCCAGGCCCAGATATTTAACCTACAAAGTTTTCATTTTCAGTCCAATCCTCAGCCCATAAACAAGAAAAACATAAAATTTACTTCGCCATCTGTTGTTGTAAGAAGCAGAGAGCCCTAGCTGTTCAATCAGTGAGAATGTCTGCTCGGCGGGAGGCCCGCGAATCGGAATCCCGGCGCCGCCGTTCCAGGTTCGATGAAGAACCCAGGTATGCTATTCCTAAACATTATTCCCAGCTGACAATTCGATTATCTTCCTGCATAATTACCCCCCTTTTCAGTTTTCATCTTCTTGATTTTTCTGCAAAAAATCCCATCTTTATTTGCATGTTTTTTGTTGCAGTGGTGATCTTCTTGTTCTTACCTTTATTTTAAAAATAATAGACATTTTGTAAGAACTCATTACATTGAATACTTAGGGCTTGCTAGAAAGAAATGAGAAATTGTGTGTGTGTGTGTGTGGTTTTTTCCTGCATTTTTCTGTGGTTGATTTAGCATTCCTTCAAAGATTAGTGCTTTATTATCGCAATAGATTACTGCTATTTTGATGAGACTTGTTGTACATTTACATTCTTGCCACAGCCCCAAGAGGTCTAGGAGAGATGGCAAAAGAGAAACTGAAAGACGGTCTGCAAAGAGTGACTTAGATCATAAAGATCGTTCAGGTGGTGATCAAAAGCACCGACGGAGGCTGCAGGATGCTGTCCCTCTCGAGGCTCCAGCAGAACAGGCTTCTGACTCAGTAGCTCTGAGTAAAGATTCTGAAAAGTCCAATGTAGATGCTCGAGGAACCAACCGTTCTGATCCAACTGGATCCTCTAGGTCACGGGCTTCTGACACAGTAGCTGGGGGTAAAGATTCTGAAAAGTCTAATGTCGATGGTCAAGGAACCAAGCATTCTGATCCAACTGGAGCTTTTAAGTCGCAGGCTCGGAGTAAAGATTCTGAAAGGTCCAATGGGCGAGGAACCACGCATTCTGATCCAAATGGAGCCTCTAGGTCACAGGCTCGGAGTAAAGATTCTGAAAAGTCCAATGTAGATGGTCGAGGAACCAAGCATTCTGATCCAGTTGGCGCCTCAAGGTCACGACAGGTGCGTGGCTTCTACTGATCGGTTATTAATTGAAGTGTACCTTTTTTTGTTGCATATGAACTGAGCTTATATGCTGTTTTCCCCCCTTCGTTATATGTTTTCAATATCTTTAGATTCTCAGGTTTATTGTTTTCTCCGTTTTTCCATTATGAAGCATTAAACTGGCAGCTTTGTGGTAGTCATGATTTGCCAAGTAGCTCGGTGGTCTGTTTTTTGAGGTAGACCTGGCATGTTTGTCACGTGGTAGGAAGGATCTGTTCAGCTAGTTGGAATTTGATCTTCTAATTATAATATCTTGTTTTTTGTATGCTTATTTGCTACTTTCTTAGTGGAAACTAGGTGTTTCAATAAATTGTTCTGGCCAAGAACAAAATGGTTATTACTTTCATGTTCTCAAGCTACTTGCCCTTTTAGATCCCGAGGAATGTGACATTACATTATAACTTTAGGTCCAATTGTGCGTCTTTAGAATAAGACTTCATCTTTTCAGTAATCCCTTTATTTCAGCCTGGTGTATATAACAGTGTGTGCATGTCTTATAACAGCGCGATGATCGTGGTAATGCTGAGCAAGTTGGTAGAAGGTTCGGCAGAACCGGAGACTCAGGTCAGTTAAATATTTTTATTCAACGAGTTTCTGTGCTATTATTTCATTGTTCCCCTGTTCAGTCTATTGTGTCAATTTATGTGTGGCTTCTCCATTCTCATGGTTAATGACAAAGAAATATTCTGCTTCAGGCAATATAAATGTATTTTCTCAAAGAGTCTCTGTTGCCCTTAATCTAAAATTTCTCTTGCATTTTTTTTCGAAGCTCGTGTAGGTAAATGGAACATATGGCAGAGAGATCAACGAGAGCACCAAAGTGACAGGCGTAGTAACATATCCACAGGCGACTTAGCCAAAAAAGGTGAGCAAAATAGTAAAGATAAAGACGAGTCTGGGAAAGCAGATAAAGTAGGGGAGGAAACCCCTTGGAAGCAAAATTCCAAGGAACCAGACCGTCCTGATGCAGGCAAGGGTCATAGCTGGAGAGGTCCACCACATGGCAACCAACAGAATGGTATGTCGAGAAGGGATGGCTGGAGAAGTCCACCGTATGGCAACCAACAGCATGGTGTGTCGAGAAGGGATGGCTGGAGAAGGCCACCATATGGCAACCAACAGAATGGTGCGTCGAGAAGGGAAGGCTGGAGAAGTCCACCATTGTTGCCTTCTCGGGACAATTATGGCCACCAACGGGAGGGCGTTTTGGGAATGCCTGTGAGAGATGGATCCTCGTCAATAGGCAGTGTCGGTCCACCACCAACTGGAAAGTGGAAGCATGATCTTTACGATGAAGCAAGTAAGAGCCCTGGTCCAAAGAATGAAGAGAATGAAGATGCAGTTGCTAAAGTGGAAGCACTTCTAGCTTCCTAGTGGTAGTATGTTTGTTTGATGTAGCTATTTTGTTTTCGATGAACTTGGTTATTCAAACATCAGATAGCTTGCTTATTAGTTAAAAACATTTAAGCAATCAAATTGCGAATTATGGAACGACTTTATTTGAATCATGCTCCATGTTAAACATTCATAAACCTCAAAAAATGCATTTCTTTCCAATGTCAAAGAGTACAAAAACAAGCTCTCTATTCTGCTTTTCATTATCACATATGAAGATCTTCAATATCAGTGATCAAATCTGAACTAGTGGGTGCTTTCTTTGGGACGCCATTGACCACCAGCTGACCACATGCACCGCTTATGTCCTGTCCCATTTCTTTCCGAACTGTTGTCCTAATATTGTAAGTTTCTCGGAGTATCCTCTGGAATCGGGTGACTCTGAGTTCACCACTACACTGGTAACTGCTGAGGGTGCCGATTGGGTTAAAAGGTATAAGGTTCACAACCTGGAACACATTAATGTCGAATGATAAAGTCAGATTCAAAAAACAAAAAATAAGGCCAGTTTCCAAACACTTGGATTTGAAAAGCTTACCACTTGTAACGTCTCCAGAAGTTTGCCTAATAGGTGAGCATGCTGCTCAGCATCATTCACTCCCTCGAGCATTATATACTCAATGAAGATTTTCTGCTGACTACAAAATACACAAAATGAGAGATTTTAATGATAAAAGCCAGCCACCAAATAACAAGGGAAAATAATAACACTAGTAATGTTAAGTAACAACCATTGCTGTTGATATTCTACCAATGTATTCATCAATCTGTCTAGAGGGAACGCCCTAGCAGCCGGCATGATTTGGCAACGAATTTCTTGGACGGGTGCATGTAGTGAAACGGCCAGGTTTAAAGTTGGCATATCATGCTGGAGCTTCTTTATTGCATGAATGATCCCAACCTACAGCAGAAAATCACTGATATGAATCTCTATAAACCATGCCAGATTATCTACACATGCACACCACTTCTATGAGGTTTTCAAAATATACTATAACCCCTAAAAATTGCCTCTTTGAACAAAATATTGACAAAAGGTATCAGAATCATATATGAATGAGATATCAAACTGAAACACATACCGTTGACACAGTGATCTTCTTCGGAGAAATCCGAAAAGGTTGAGCCGTCATGGTCCGAATAGCTTCAATTAGGGCAGAGTAATTGTTTAACGGTTCTCCCATGCCCTGTCCCCAAATTAACAATATGAGATTTAGAATACAACATTTAAGTTAATATGCACAAAATGCCAAAATAAACACCATGAATCACAAATAACAAGAATAGAAAAGTGATGGCAAGAATTGATGTATACCATGAAAACAATATTGCGAATGGGGGATATACGAGAGGAAAGCACCAACTGCTCCACTATTTCTCCTGCTGAGAGATTGCTTTTGAATCCCATGCTTCCTGTTGCACAGAACGTGCATCCCATTTTGCACCCAACCTAACAAGAACAAGTAAAACCACAAAAATCATCAAAATATTATAAAATGCAACAAGAATCAGCGTAGACTAGTAACTTGTATAGTATTGTATTGTACCTGAGAGGATACACACAAGGTAGACCTTATTCCACCAGGACGAGCTTTCCCGTTGAGCTTCCCCAACCGCGAGTCATATCTCATGATCACAGCCTCCACATATCCTCCATTCTGCACAAACATGTTCATAAAACCAATAAGTTCATCAAAAATCCAATTCCGAATTCCATTACAAGTTAAAAGAGTCATGCTTCAAAACCTTAATTGTTCGTAACTGTGAACATCCAATGACATTTTTTACAAATATCCTTCAAACTCAACTCAATTCAGCTTTTCAGTAGCATAAATTAGACAATGCAGATGAATAAAACATGAGGAAACATATAAAGACTGGATTTTTATCAACCTGTAAACCTATGAGAAGCTTGGTGGTGACTTGGTCGGTGGAATCAATGACGGAATGAAGAGTGGAGGTGAGTGCCCTGAACTTGGACCGAAGAATGGGGTACGCGGCCGAGGGCAGCGAAGGGATTTCCTCCCACTCGCAGCTAGGGTTCTGCAACACATATCTACCAAACAAGAAGATAAACATCAAACAATAACAACAATCAGAGAGCTATATTCAGAGCCCAGATTCAATAGAGGAGAGAAAGCGTTAAGAGAGCTTACTTCCAGATGAGAGGAAGGAAGTTAGTGCTGATTCCGGCGGTTTGGAATTCGGCGGTCAGTGCCGGAGAATCGAAAATTGATTTGTATGCCATTTGGAGTGAAGCTATTCAAACTGATACGCCAAACAGTTCTTTTCTGTGGTTACTTCACGGCGGCGGACGGTGGAGGTCGTAGGATCAGAGTTAGCGGTACCCTGCAAAAAATAGAAAAATAATAGAATGGACTAAATTAGGCTTCTTAGTAGCTGAATTGTAATAGTAACTAAATAGAGTTAAATTAAATTAGACCAAATTAAAGTGAAAATAATGTATGTAAATAGAATCTATTAAAGAATTTTATGATACTATTGTTTATAATATGTCATTTGACGCCACTAAACTTTAAAGTTAAGGATTTGTCCTTCCCAACTTATTTTTGTTGAACTTAAATGAAAAATATTGAATTAATATATTGAAAAATAACAATATTATGGAAACTAATCTAAACTTCAATTAAACAGAACTGAATTAAAAACTACTAAATTTATAAATTTACTGTTTTCTTTAATGAGTTGGGGACAACAGCCTAATATGTTTTTTCACATACAAATATTAACTAAAATCATTAAGCATAGTTATTATATACATGATGTATGCAATATAAGTAATACATATGTATATGTCTGATACGCATAATTATGAATTATAACATATATATCGAAAACGTATTTTGATTTTGGATTGCAAAATAAATAAAATACTGAGTGCATCTAGCATGCCCCAATTTTTACGGGTATAAACTATCATGGTTGCTTTCAAGACACTGGTGATAAGTAGCAGAAAGTTTACAAGACATCCTAAACAAATTCTTATATGAACCTTAATTTGTGCTGCTTGTGTTTCTTAAGCATTTTTTAAATTGTTTTTGGTGCATCTGGTATTTTATACTACTTACAAGGAGAGTTACGATCTCCATCAGTGTTGCTTCGACATGGTAGTATAGTGCCGTGTTTCCCTATCAGACACGTGTCAGACACGACGTGTTTCCCTATCAGACACGTGTCAGACACGACACAAATATGATATGATATGATATGACTGTTTATTGCTATTTTGCTTTGAAAATTTCGTGTCCCCGTGTCGGATAATAGGACACGACACGACACACAATCCGTGTCTGAATAACATAGATCTCCATTGCTGATATCAGCATACATAGTTGTATAGTTAAACAGAAAGCTATTAGCCTGCTAAATTTCATGGTCTACAGCAATGTAGTATAATTCCAGCAGCATACTTGAAAGTTTTTACATGTTTAATTCAGTGGAGAAGAAGAACACATTGACTCAGAGCGATACGGATCCGTATAAAAGATCCGTATCTTTTTCATTGTTCACAACGTCATAAACTATTTTATACGAACGACATAAAAAATACAGGCATCTCATTATGCAAAAGTGATCTCGAACTCTTCAAGATATTGTCAATATATCATATGTTAAATATATATTTTTAAACTAAATGATTTGAATTTACTAAAATCACTACACATAGTGTATACAATTAAAAAAACTAGGTATAAACTATGACTAGCCATCACAAAATATAATATTAAATATTAATATGCAAATTAATCCACACTTATCAATAGAATAAAAAAATTATAAATGAATTCTCCTTCTCAAGTAGTAATATTAGATAATGCAGATAGCCAATTTTTAGTCCTCTAACCCTACCCCTACAATGAAAGAAAATAAGTGTTATCCATGATTTGATATTTACTTTAATATAGTCTAAAATATTATTAGAATTACAATATTATTTTTAAATATTATTAAATTTCTCAACAAACACTATAATGAAAATGAGGATTTATTTATAAATTTATATCATATTTAAAACTACAAAAATATTATAACAGATTGCGTATGTATGATTATTCTAATGAAACTGCTTAAAAAACCAGCTGTTTTGGATCATTATGATTATGACTTTTCTTGCTCATTGACCAAATTAGTCCGTGACTTTTCCAGTTTCCGGTAATCAGAGATGCCCACAGCACCAGTTAAACCCGGCCACCATCGGTCAACCGTCAAAACAAGTTAGGTCAACGTTGAAAATTAGATGAATATTAGTTGTAAAGCAACAGCGCGTTAACGCCATCACTGACCTTCGTTAGGGCATTTTGTGGATAAATACAAATCCCAGGTTGACTTCTTCATTTACTGTAGGGTTATGATTACTGGTAATACTATTCTTCATTGCTTTGCCCTTAATTTTTGACCACAATACATAACGGCACGAGCCAAATGATTATTTTCATAGCAAGTGGAATTTGATCCATTTCCACTATTGTGAAGATAGTTTTTTGAAAAATTCTAAAACTATTTTTTAAAAGTTTTCAACTTTTTTTTAGAAACATTGTAAGTTAATGTGTATAAGTTTCTTAAAATATTATTATTTAATAAAATTCAGCTAAATTTTGTTATACTAATCTAGTTCAATATTAATTATATAACTTTTAAAAGATCAGACAATTAGTAACATTTGGCAGCTCCTACATACATAAAAATAGAGAATTAATAGTCAAACATTACTTTTACCGTCCGTATTTATATTTAAAATACCTGATATACCCCTGAGAATCACATTTATTTTTGAATAAATTATGAGGATATTAATGTCACTTCATGAATAACTACGGACCGCATAAGTAAATATTGGACTGCATATAACAATACCCTACGAATATTGTCATGTATACTAATGGAAGTATCAAATTTTTTATCACCTCATAACAATAATATAATTGGTATAACTTTATGTTATATTTCTAACTTAGTGAAAACTAGCATACAATATAATCACATAGATTATTAAATACTTTTGTTAACACATTTGATTTTGATTCACTAAAATCACCACTTAATTTTAAAACTTACATGTAAATATGTAATACTTTGTATCAACATGTCACCGATTCTAATGGATTACTATCAATCTCCAAAAAGATGTTATCATTTTCCATTTGTATTATAGTAAATGTATTTACTTTATATACATTTTACATCTTCAATTTGGACTTTGACTTTGGATGCCCACCGGAAATGGACATTCTCTCGTTTATCCACCTATTTTTCCAACTATAAATACAGATCATAAAATCTTCTCAATTCACAAAAACCATCCAATCTGATTAAAATCACCCAAAAACCAACAAAAAATCATCAAAAACCATCAAAATCAAGTTCAAGAAAGATCGAGAAAAGCATCAATGGAGGGTTTGATTCCGTTCGTGATTCATGCACTGAGGAAGTCGAAGCCGGGGCCTTATTACCGATCTCTGTCGCATAACTCCGGCCGGAGCTACCATTTGCTGCTCGAAGATAAGTCGTCGGAGGGGTCATCCCATCGCCGGACTAGGTCGGAATCTCAGCCGCCGGTGACAGGCTCCATGTTCGGCCCGACGTCCACCACCACCCAGCACCACCGTCATGTTTCGAGGGCCGGCGCCGGCGCGAAATCTTAGTCAATAAGCAGCAGCTTGGGAAATATATTCCATATTGGAGTACTAGATCTTTTCTTTATTCGAAAGTGTAAAAAATATGCAATTTCTTCATTTCTTAATTATCATCGATATTTTATTGGTTGTACTCTTTGATTTCAATGAATTTCAAATAGTGTGAATGAAAAATGTTTGCTTGGATTTCACGTCTTTGCCATTGCAACTGAGTCCTATATATTTTATACTTCTCCGTCTAATCTAAATCTGCATAAATTAATTTTTTTACATTAACTAAAAATATTTTGATCATTTCATGATGAATTTCGATGTTATAAAAAATACACGTTACAATAAATTTAAAAAAATTACACTATAATCATATGAGTTTAATAATCTTAGTTTGGTTTAGATATTTAAATACTTATTTTCTATACAAAATAAATAAGAATTTGTGCAGATTGAAGCGAGAATTTGAGGAATATTCTTAACCTCCTTGATTACTTGTTTTGATTGAAAATTGTTTTAAATGAAATTAATAGATATTTTACAACTACACGATTCAATTTAACACCACAATACGGAATTGATTGGTCAAACTTCTATTTGTGTTCCAAAATATCAAACGCTATTCAAAAATGTGAAA
Source organism: Sherardia arvensis (assembly GCA_948330725.1). NCBI lineage: Eukaryota > Viridiplantae > Streptophyta > Magnoliopsida > Gentianales > Rubiaceae > Sherardia > Sherardia arvensis. The sequence continues at coordinate 2,737,204 of OX415238.1, read as the reverse complement.
AAAAAAATAAGGATCAATAATTGTTGCACACGACAATTTCCATCTTAAACATGGCATGCGAATGATAATTAAATTTTTCAATCATCAATATATAGGAAACATTGACGAAATATATTTCACAAAAAATATTCATATCCACTCGAATAATGATATTATTCTGTTAATTAAATATCCAATATCGAAATACAAATAAAAATACTTCTAGAACAGATTAAACATTTGTTTACACGTGCGATATTATTTCATGCATATTTGATTATGGCAGGAAGATTTGGTCTTGGCACACGCATCCCCACACCTGAGGATAATACTGATCAACGTCGTCATCCTCGTCCTCCCTTATTTCCGACGTGGTTCCGATCAGTATCTCTGCCGGAATACATGGGTAACACTGGTCGCATTTCGACTCGCAGGCCACCGGAACTGACCCCATCACCATTTCTCCCTTTGCACCCTGTTTTCCGACATGCACATTAATCGCCCAACATTAATTAAAAATAACTTGTAATCAAACCAGAGAAAATTTGGTGATGCTGCCGGACTTACTTGCTCAGGCGCCGGCGCCGGTGAAGGGGCCGGAGATACTGCAATGCGGGTGGAACAACAAGCGCCGGAACAAATGCAGAGGATCATTAGAAGGAGGGTGAAGTATAAAATTTTCTCCATATTTAGAGATATTTGGTGTTTGAACAATTTCTTTCTGGGAATTATATAAGTTGGTATTAATGTATAAATATTAATATTTGGGTGAGGATGACATAAATTCAGTTTGGGAGCTGGTTAACAAATCTTGTATGTACTATGATTTCTATATGCAAATGTTACGTAGAAAGTGAAGAATTGGTCACTTGGAATGTTAACCTGCCCCAGCTCCATGTGTCCTCTCTTTTTTCCGTTAGGGTAATTAACATATATTATTGTATCATTAATATACTAGGATATTAGTATCACCAATGAAATTGACCTATTGAAAATCTACGCCATCACGGACTCTTAGTTCATCTTCGCTTGTGCTCCGGCGAAAAACCTTTATACCCTCACCGCCGGCACTGTCGGGACGGTGGGGCTTGCCGGAGAAATACCATTTTCAAACTAAAGGGATGAATCAGTCTAGACCCGCTTCGAATTCAACACTTAATCGGTTAATCCATGCACTGATGACTGTGATTGAGAAAAGTGAGTTGTCGAGTGATTGTTGACAAACTTTGAGGTCGATGCAGGGTATTAACCGATTACGTACAGTTCAATTGAAATTTGTTAAAGTGTGTTAAATAAGTATAAAGTTTATTATTGGTGATGATTTGAGTTCAATATTGAATCCAAATATTCATGCAGGTATAAATTTATAAACATGACATTTTATTTCACCCTTTTATGAAATTCAATTTTAAAGATCGCATCTCCCACGCAGTGCCGGTCGTGTAATTGGGCGGTCTCAGACAAATTTATGAAATGAAGGCCCTTCACATTTAAATGTATGCAAATTTAGTTATTTTAATTTTAAATAACACTACATTCATGGATGCATTTACTTGATTTGAAAGATTATTCTATACGTAAAAATAAAAATCCAAAATGTCATTGTTAGGGGGAGAAATAGATAGATTTATATATGTAATATTTGAAAAATTAGTATTTCTTTTCTCCAATAATATCATTCACTCAATAATCAGCACTATAAGATATCACTAATTATAAGAGCCCTTAATGTCTAAGATCAAACCTCATTTTATATGGAGCAAATATCAATGCAAAATGTTATCTCAAACAGTGATGAAATGTCCTCTATCACCCAAGGGTTTAAGGTATTTATACTTCATATAAAAGTTAGCCCGAGGGTTTACTGGGCCGCCTCACCATTTGGGCCCATGTTATGGAAATGATAGAAAGGAAAATACAAAATTGGAAAAATGTTTGGCTATCTACTGGTGGTAAGCTAACATTAATACAATATTGTCGATACTCTCTCCCTCAGTACATCTGGGTGTCATGGCTCCCACCAAACAGGTAATAAAAAAGATAACGAGAAAATTCTCCATCTTTTTATGGGGCAGGACAGAAACTAAATCTAAAAAATCTTGGAGGAAATGGATTTTCTATCTGTTTCCCAACTCCCCCAAAATGGATTCCACGAAGCCACCACGTGTAGTTTGAATCTCGCGGCTCGCTGCTATGGAGTCGAGTCGAGCCTTCTTTCAGCATTGATTGCAGCCCCTTCTCTAGCGTGACCATCTCTTCGGTAATTCCACCTTACTGATGATTTGGCTCGCCGACAGTTCTCCAATTGCCGGAAGATGGCTAATTTCGATAAACTATGCCAAGATCGCGACAAAGGTGCTAAATGCCAATCTGTGTAATAGGTCGTTTTTGTACCAAATAAACCTGCAAACAATTAGGTTTAAATTCAAGTACAGAGTAAGCAGGGTCGATCCCACGAGTAACAGTGTAATTATATTCTTATGTCTAAAGATGCAATTTTTGGTTAGCAATCACCTTTAAGTTTGAGAGATTGTGTATTATTAACTACCCAAAAACTAAACTAAACTAAACTAAACTATGAATGTAAATAACAAGTAATATAAAAATGCAAAGAACACGAAGACACTCACAAAATGCAATCCGGTTTCAGGTAAATCCACATTAACATATAATTCATTTAGTTGTGCATCAATGGTTATGACACACATTTATTTTTTTTCACACTAGTTGCTCTGTAGGGTTGTGTTTTTCACATTTGTTTTGGATGACTTCATTTGCAATTAGCAAAAATAATCGAGTTCAGTATCAGGTTTTGATGGTTTGTAGTCCTACAGATTGCAGATTCCTGAAACCAGCTTCTTGTGATATTATGCTGAAGGTATAAATTGTATGAATATTGCTGTCAGATTTCTTGAAGACCGATTTTCACCCCTTTGACTCGTATTAAAGTGTTCATTCATCATCCGTGTTTATGTAATTGCAAATTTTTACTGAGTTTGTATATGTTTGGGCATGTGTGCTGGATGGGTTGGATTATGATGAATCGATGAGGATATATTCATTTGAATTGAGACATGCAGGTATCTCGTGGCCTACATCCTCAATCAATCATAATGCAGCAGAATGTATCTAATTATGCCAGTTGGTGTAATTTGAAATATGTTAGTACAGAAGGCATAATTAACACCTAATAGAGTGCTTTCCAAGTAGTTATGGATTACTTGACTAGTTAGGAGCCCTTGGTCACATACTAACCAGTGATAGTGATCCATAATATGCTGCACATGCCTTATTTAAAGTCGGGTATTTTTAGTGTCAAATCCTGTTGTTTACACGAGTCATTGAGAAGTGGAAGACCAACAACATAACACCTCCATATTTTCTTGAGTCATTGAGCAGTGTAAGTATTTGTGAGGTCAAATCGTTTGCAGGGATGATGCCACCTGCTGCATCAGGAGTTGCAGGCAACCCGAGCCAGATCTTGCCTTATGGGATCAAGTGTCCACTGCTTACACACATGACACACCGCCAACCACTACTGGAATACAAGAAGAGTTTATTTGATCTCTAAAACCTTCAAACTCATATGAGCTGATGAATATATTATGCTATATGTGGCTGGTTGTTCACTTTTTCATTACAGACAATAAATAACAAGGGTACATTGTCATTTAGGTGCCATTTTAGCTCATTGTATTCTATATAATGATTATGTCTTCCCAGCTTTGCTATTCTGCCATAGTTGTTTTAATTATTATTGATTAAAAGTAAGTATAATAATAATAACAGTAATCAAAATACTGGTTATGTTCTCAATTCTAAAGCACACATTTTGCACCACAAAACACCAAGCAAGCAGGAACTAATACATATGGTACTATAAATAGAATACAAAAAATAAAGTAATTAATTTGACATCAATCTACAACTACAAGTTTACAACATCCCGGCAACCACACAAATGCGCTTCGACTTTAGATAACCAAGACACAGTAGACCGATAACCACCTGGAACCAGCTCGTAGCTAATCCGCGAAAAATATTCATTGTCCTAACTCCTAACCAGCTCCTGGGCGTGGTAGATTCTTCGTCGGTACAGAATTATGAGGCATTTCGTGAGGAACAATCAAGCAAAAAAAATGAAAAGAATGACGAGCTAAGTTGAAGCTAGCCCAAAATGAAACAAAAAGGGATGAGCAAAACAATGAGGTAGACGCTGACACTTTGAGGCTACCATTAACAGTATGAACTACAAAGGGGTGGCTGTTCTCAGGACATTTGTCCCCGCACACTTTGAGAATGAAACATGGGACAATGGTGGATATTGTGTGTTAGGACAAGGCCATTCAAGAGGATTGACTTATGAGCCACCCTGAATTATTTTTTGAGAAATTGTTAAGTACTTTCAATGTTTTTAAACTAAAAAACTGACAAATTTAAAGTAATTTCTATTTTAGTCCATGATATACTAAAATTCATTTTAAATAATCTATTACTAATTTTTAAAATATTTCAATTTAGAAATGTTAGGAGTTGATTCACACCTAATAGCACTATAAAGACATAAGGGTTTCAATAGTAAAGAAAATTGACATTCGAATACAGTATGTCGTGATTAATTTAATAATATCATATCTTGTATGTTAATTTATTTAATATATGATCAAATTTTGATAATGAATATTGTCAAATTATAGAGTACTAGACTAATCAATCTGCGCGCGGTTCAATGAAGCACTTAAAAAAATCAATGCTTCAAATTCATGCAGTGCATAAAATCGTGCATATATATAATCATAGTATTGAAACGTTGAATGAAGATGAAATATTTATTCAAAGTTGATGATCGTTCCTATTTTAGAAATGCCAAAGAAATGTTATGAAACTATTTAATAATTGTTAATAACTAAAACAACACTGAAAAGAAATAACACAAAATCCGTAATGTACTTGAGATTTTTGTAATATTATTTTTATGTTCTTATATTTGGGTAGTTGACTTGTTGCAATATCATCTTAAGTTGAATTAGAATTTTAGAACTGAAATGAAGTGAACTGATTTACAAAAAAACAATCTAGAAAATAAAGTCTTATCATATTCATATTCTGTTATCATCGCATTGTAATTAATATGGAATTACAATAAAATATGTGACAATTTCCATAAACATAATATGGAATTATTCATATTTACTACATTTTGTTAGAGAAGATATTTATATATGATAATACTATGGATGGAAATATACCATGTTTAAATAAATTTTCACCGTGAAACCATAACACCACTATAATACTACGTAGTTTTAATTATAAAACAACCACATCACCGCTATAAATATAATACTACGTAGTTTTTGTTATATATATTAATAAATATAATTGTATACTGCCATAGTGTCCAGTTCAATTCAATATAATAGACGTAAAAGATTTTAAAAAAAGGCTGGGATGAAGGGGGTATTAGTTAAAACAAATCGTCTATGAAATAGAAGAGGTTGCCTATTTCTTTCAATTAACAAAATAATAACATTGAAACTAGAATAAAGATATATTAATAATATACACGAGTATCTGCCTCGTATTATCTAGTTACAATTAATCCAACACCACTCAGGACCATATGGTTTTTTATTATGTATTTTAAAAAGGAGCGGTGGTAATGTTGTGACATAACCATGAAAAATATTATAGATGTACAAATCCATAGTGTTGTCATTTGTATAATAAATTATTCTACTTGTCATTTGTATGCATGGTGAAATCAATTAGAAAAAGCATAACTAAATGAACCTTGTTACATAAAAGTTGTATTCTAACTTGGCTCACTTACCATATCTAGGGAGCTGCAGCTCTGTGAGCCACGCGAGCAAGTGCTGCACGAGCTCTTGCTCCTGGAGGAGGGTTTGCAGCAGTAGTTTCGGGATACTTCCTCGCCCACTTCACATACAGCTTCCCCTGTTTCACAAACCAACAATCTAGGTAAGATATGTACTGATCCATGCTATTTTGATAGCAATTTGACATAAACTTACACAATCCTTCTCATGATCTTCAAGTGTCTTGAAAACCCCTCTTTCACACCAAGCACACTCATCTCTCCAGAATCCGTTGCCACTGGATGGGTTTTTGTAGGCCACATCGACATTGGAGGTCAACTTGATCGTAGGTGGAGTGCAGCCCTTCTCCATTATTGCTCTGATATTGCTGCTGGGATTGGGATTTCTTTCTGAGATGAACTTGTTGATTGTGGGTCTGTGATTTCTTTGGGATAATGAGTGGGGTTGTAGCCTATAAAAAGAGCCATTTTATTTTCTTAAAAAATCAAATCTTATGGGATATTTTAAGGAAATGGAAAAGACCATTTTGCCATATAATTTTATATTCAAACTGTATTGTGAGTACAAGGTGTTCGATAAAATGCATGTTAGAATTCTTCTTTAACTTCTTTGATGTTTGTTGGTCTTTGATGTTTGATAGACGCTTCCTATTATTCTGGAATACTAGGCATGCTGGGTTTGACTGCTTATGCACGGGTTCTATGAGAAGTTCCAATCTGAAGTGGGAGAGAGGATTTATGTATCTGCTGCATCTGGTGCAATTGGGCAATATGCAGAATCATCAGGTTATTGTGTAGTTTGAAGTCCTAGAAGTAAAGAAAAGGTTGATTCTGAAATAGACTTGATGTGATGAAGCCTTCAACTGCAAAGAGGAGTATTATGACTTAAATGCTACTCCAAAAATGTATTTCCCAGAAGGTATTGATATTTACTTTGAAAATGATGGGGGGGAGAGAGGCTGGATGCCATACTTCTTTAGAATGCACGGTCACATTGCTGTTTGTGGGATGATCTTGTAGTTTCAGAACCCCATGGGAGTATATAATCTAACTAACCTCATCTTCAAGAATGTGAGTCTGTACTTCGTTCGAGTACCACCATTCGTGCCCTAACATGCTTGATTGAATCGTGCCTTACATCTGTAAGAGGAAGGCCATTTGCGTGGAAGGCATTGCAGAAGGTCTTAAAAATGGCTTCGCTGCCTTTTAGTTTCTGATGCCCTGCTTGCTTCTTTTCTCATATACAGCTGCATTGATCAAGGTTTTGGATGTTTTATGTCTGAAGCTGGCTTTCTTTCTTTTGAAGATGGTAAAGTCTTTGACTCTACTAAACCTGTAGTCACGGTAATCAATCTTTGTGAATTTTATACTTATGAAAGACTGTTTTAAATGCATTCATTTAGTTGTGCATCATTGGTTATGACACACATTTGTTTTTTTCACACTAGTTGCTCTGTAGGATTGTGTTTTTCACATTTGTTTTGGATGACTTCATTTGCAATTAGAAAAAAAAAATCTAGTCAAACTTTTTCACATTCCTGAAACCAGCTTCTTGTGATATTATGCTGAAGGTATGAATTGTATGAATATGACTGTCAGATTTTTTGAAGACCGATTTTCACCCTTTGACTCGTAATAAAGTGTTCATTCATCATCCGTGTTTATGTATTTGCAAGTTTTACTGAGTTTGTGTATGTTTATGCATGTGTGCTGGATGGGTTGGATTATGATGAATCGATGAGGATATATTCATTTGAATTGAGATATGCAGGTATCACGTGGCCTACATCCTCAATCAATCATAATGCAATAGAATGTGTCTAATTATGCCAATTGATATAATTTGAAATATGTTAGTACATAAGGCATAGTTAACACTAATAGATTGCATTCCAAAGTAGTTATAGATTACTGGACTAGTTAGGAGCCCTTGGTCACAAACTTACTAGTGATAGTGATCCATAATATGCTGCACATGCCTTAAAATCGCATGACTAGTGATAATAAGGTTGACTAGATCAGGATATAATATATAATATGCATAGATTCATGGGCGGACATCCATCTAGTCGTGGCGTGGGTTTCTATATCAAAATCGATGGATCAATTGAAATTATTAGACTACATAATTTTTTGGTAATTTTAACTTATTTGTTCGCCATGCCATCAGTCATACGACCTACGAGTATTATTCAACCATACTTAAATTTTTTTTTCTAGATTCGTCACTATATAAATCTATAAATTGTAACATTCACGAAGACCATAATCACACAATTACATCACCATTTTCTTCAACAGCCAAACTCATAAATCGAACTGCTGACAACGATGTCATAATATATCAATCTATGAAATACAAATTGAATCTCTTAAAGAGTGGAATAGAGGGAGTCGTTTAAATCATCCATAATACGGGTGAGTGTATGCATGGACAGGGTCAACAAGTACATTTGGGAAGGTGGAGAGGGATTATATAGGAAAATTTTAATCGATCGTGAAAATGTGAATCAAATTTTAATCGATCATCAAAATAATAACCACCATATTTTATAAAATTTTCATATAATATTAATTGAATACTGATTGAAGATTTGTATCAAATCAATATTAAACGGAAGTTACTAATGGACATATATACAATTTGATCTAAAAAACGTCCTTCATGCCTGATGAAATTCTAGCTTAACATCATACCTAATGAATATTAAGGGTGAAAAGTGTGCTCAAATTCAGACAAAAATTATGATATTAGAAGCAAATTAAATGCTAACTTTTGTTTCAGTTTTTCTAGAAGTCATTTTTTAAAATCTCGATCACCACATTATATTGCACATTCTATTTAATATTTATTAAAATTCGCAAAATTTTAAGTAATATATGAATTGATAAATAGTAATATTTAGTGATATATTAAACCTTTATAATATTATTTTATACAACAAAAATTAGAAATAAATTAATATACACAATTTAAATTTATCGTGAGATAACATGTAAATTTTCTATTGATAAATTAAATACATTTATAAGTTCATGTTCTATGGAATTTATCAGTGCAACAGTTCGATTCAATTCAATTTAGTTAGTTCAATGAAAATATAATTTGATCAAATTTATATATATATACATATTATTTTTAGATATGTTACTTTTCATTTTAGTTAAAAAAAAATAAACTCAGATCTAAGTAGTCAACACTCAACAGTCATATGTTAACATCAGCAATTGTGATTGTGATGACTGGGTCAATATTTTGTAATATATATACAATATTGGAAAATGTTAGCATCAGCTGGAATAGCTCAGTTGGTTAGAGCGTGTGGCTGTTAACCACAAGGTCGGAGGTTCAAGCCCTCCTTCTAGCGTTTCATGTTTTGCGTGTTTTCTAAATCCATCTTTCCTCCCCTATTTTATTTTCGGAAACATATGTTTAAAATTCAACACTATCCAGTATCCACACCTTTTGGACAATATTTGCAAAAGTTTGTTGAAATAAATAATTCAATTTTAATAAAACTTCTTCAAAATAGTAGAAAGTTTATTAAACTCACAAAATATGAAAAGAACAAAACTGTAAATAAAGAAACTATAGGTTACATCTCTTATAAGTTTCTCAAAGATTCACAGGGGATGGGTAAGCACATCTCATAAATAAAATCACATACGTTTCAAAGGAGAGTAGGTTTATTATATTCGTTGTTTCAACCTTAGAGATGTTTTTTAATAGAAAATATGTTTTTAAATACTATGTATATGTGACGTAACTGAACTGAAATCAAATGAAATAAATATATTAAAAACGGGACTAAAGTTCGTTTTTCGTACCTAACATTGCTCAAAATGTTAATTCTTGTACCTAACATTCAAAGTGTTCAGATTATGTACCTAACATTTCAATAGTGTTCCATTTTTGTACCTAACATTCAAAGTGTTTATATTCTGTACCTAACATTCAATGTTCATATTATGTACCTAACATTCAAATATTGTTCAATTTTTGTACCTTACGTTAATTTGAAGATGAAGAAGTTGTTTTTACTATTTTAATAGGGATATTTTGGTAATTTTCAATCTAAATGTAAATGTAAATTAAATTTATTTATTTTTACAAAAATTCAGTTTAAAATAATTTTATATAACTAAAGTGTATATATAATTAAAATTTTAAAAATTAAAATCATTTAAACTGAAATTTTGAAATGTTACCAAAATATCCTTAGTAAAATAGTAAAAATAATAACTTCATCACGTAAGGTACAAAAATTGAACAATATTGGAATGTTAGGTATAGAATATGAACACTTTGAATTTTAGGTACAAAAATGGAACAATATTCGTATGTTAGGTACAAAATTTGAACATTTTGAATGTTAGATACAAAAATTAACATTTTGAGCAATGTTAAATACGTAAAACGAAATTTAGTTTTAAAAACGGTACGATAAAGTTCTTTTACATTTTACTAAATCAATTTAAATTGAACTGATTCAAATTTATCTTTAAGAAAATGGAATCTAATCTATAAAGAAGTGAGGAAAATGAATATAAGGTGGAAATATTGGCAAAATTACATGGTACTCAAAAGTATCATTAGGGTGATTTGTGCACTTTAAAAATACAAATATTTTATTAATTTTTAAATAAATACACAATTTGATAATTTTACTATGACTTCTGATAAACACTTTTTGGTCAAACTTCCATGAGCGCCACAAGAACAGTATCTGGTCTTCAACCGACTCCAATTTTCCCGCGTTCCATCTGTCCCAAACCCAACCCTCCGGCCTCATATTCCCGTCTGTCGTTTTTCCTTCTTCCCAGAATTTCTCGAAGAAATTTCAATCGTTCGCAGATCGAAATGACGGTCTTAAGATCCGGCGCGGTGTCAAAGCTCCTCGACGCCATGAAAGCCGACGAGGAAAGAGAGGCAGAAGAAGACGACGTCAGAAAACCCGTTTTGCTGCAGATCAGAAGCATAATCCCTGTCCTAGAGGAAGGCGATCTATGGCCTAACCGAGGTTTTTACCTGCGGGTCTCCGACACCTGTCAGGCGATCTACGTTTCCTTACAGCCGGAGCAGAACGACATGATTCTGAGCAACAAGCTGAAGCTAGGGCAACATGTGTACGTCGAAAAACTGGAGAAATCCTACCCGGTTCCCGTTCTGATCGGGTTGCATCCGGTTCCGGGTCGACGGTTATGCGAGGGCAGCCCGGTGGACGTTAATTCTCCGACAACATTGTCGAGGATTCTCCAATCCACCGGTGCTGATTCAACGGATTTGTTTATCGAAGAAAAGGACGTGATATCCGAGGAGAAAGTGAGTAGGAATTCGTGCAGAGATTATTCCGATCATTCGGACGGTTTGATTAGGCCGAGGGGGAGAAGATCTCGGTCTGTCAGTGCTGTTAGAACGCGTTCGAGTATTAAGGTTAACGTTAGCAAGGATGATGATTCGGATACTGACAGTACATTGTCATCGGTTTCATCATCGAATTCGAAGAGGAAGAGCTGGACTCAGTCTGACATTCTTGAAGTGAAGGAGATTATCGATTCGTCCCACGTTAGTAGGAACGATGTGAGGAGGAAGAAGCCGCTTCCTCGCTGTCGCAGTGCTAATGTGAGTGTTTCTCGTCTTTCTGTAAGAACAAACATAAAATCATTTTCTTTTTTTCTTTCTATTGACTAAACAAATCCATACCAAGCATCTGCAGGCTTCGCCAGTGCGTTCTTTAAGGCGCGATAGCTCGGATGAGTACTCATCAATCTTAAATCATGGTCGGAGAGATGTCAAATGTACGAGGAAATTTCCTGTGAAAAATGTGGCGCCAAAGGCGACGTTCCCCGACCAGAATTCACAGTCTTTATCTACCTTAATCCATGATGTGAAAGGCGCAGAAACCGCGATTTCATGGACAAATCTTCCAGCAGCTTTAGTGAAGCTTGGCAAGGTATATGTATGTATGTATGTATGTATGTATGTATATGTATGTATGTATGTATGTATTGAGTTGATAGTTTTGAACCACATTCAAAAAATGATGATGAGACAATTTTATTGATGTTTTGTTGTTGCAGGAGGTTGTTCGGCAAAGAGATCTCGCTGTGAGTGCTGCTAGCGATGCGCTGCAAGAAGCGTGCGCAGCTGAGCGATTGCTGAAATCATTAAGGTGAGACAGTTCATACAAGATGGTCATATGTTAATAGTTCTTCTTGCACTGGTTAAGGTTGTTATGTTAATCTCATTCTTGTCCTAACAGCGCGTATTCAGAGCTCAACGCTTCTTCAGAAGGCGTTGATCTGCAAACACACGTCGATAAACTGTCTGATCTTCAACACAGCTTGGATCACAACAAGCTGATCATACAGTCCTTAACAAAAATATGTCCTTTCAAGAAGTCAGAAACATTAGACAATGCCTTAATCAGCCCTCGCTCGGTCAAAGAAACTCTCGACATTGCATTAAAAAGAAGCAAGAGCGCGGCTTCATGGATCAAATCAGCAGTATCTCTCGACCTCTCTCACGCTCCAACAAATCCCACATCGCCAAATATGGTCAAGAAGTCAACCCGAGTGGTCAAACCGAGAGAGCCAAAAGGTCCATCCTTGATAATCAGGAAACAAAGAAGCATTGATAACATTCCTCATATCTTGATGAACATTGATAAGGATTCAAATTATGGTTTATCCGCTGCCACGGATCTTGCTAGCGCGATCCAGGATGAATGCCGGAAGCTTTTCTCTGATTATTTGGATAAATATTTAGATGATTTTGAGAGTAAGATGAGGTATGGAGGGCAGGTTGGAGAAATGATGAGCAAGGTTAAGAAAGTGAATGACTTGCTGGTTTTGCTTGCTGGGAAGGATGAGTGTGAGAGAGTGGCCTATGGAAGGGCAAAGGAGAAGATATATGGGATCCTTTTGAGTAACATTGAGAGAACCTTGGCTTTGTAGAAATGTCAATATCTGTAAATATCAACAATTTCTGAGTGTACAGATTATGTTGAGTTTATAGCTCATGTAAATTGCATTTAGAAAATTGTGTTGTAAACTAGAACTATACACATGTTATTACTCACAAATTAGGAGAGGGCGAGCGATTGTTGCCACTCTCCCTAAATATTGTTGGTAGAGACATAGTATGTATCATGTATGTAATTTCGAGTGTTACTACCAATAAAATTGAAATTTGACATATTAATAATGGCAGAAGCATTCATATGCCCGAGTAGGCCTTGATCTGTCTAAACTTCGAAACTCACTTGAGTTTATTGTTCTCTGATTAAATTTGGGACTTTCTGACTTTCAGGCGAATTGAACTGCGTTTACTTGCGTTTCTGTCAAAATTTATTTTGATTATTCGAACCTGCTTTAAAATAAATTTTTGATTACGTCATTGCATATTAATATCTATGTACTAACTCGCCCCTCTTCAAATATTGGTCTGTTCTATCGATATTTGTTGGAAAATTGGAAACCATGTAAAAATCTCTTTAGTATCACATGCAAAATCTTAGTATGCACATCATAAGGTAAGTTTGGTGAAATGGAGAAATGGTAACCTAAATTGAAATTCTAAGATACATTTCACACTTTGTGTATAACAATTAATAAATAGTAAGATTGAATTAATGCCACCCTAATTAGGTTGGAGCTTCTATATTAATGGTTGATTAAAAATAAGATTAGTACTATGCGCAGTCTAATATTCAATACATCGTAATCTAAATTATTAATAAAATATAATTATTGAACCTATGAAAGATTCAGTTAATTAACCTTTTCGTATTTTTGTACAGTAAAAGTATCGGACTGTGTATAACAACATCTGATATCTGAGAAGTTAGGTTAGGTTAGAAGTTTTGAGAACATTTGCATGAAGTCACGTTGATCAGCATCAAATGAAGGTATGCCCTACAAAGATAAAGGACCGACGAAAATAAAACAGAAAACGAAAGAGATAGGGAGAGGTTAGACCACGTGTTTTGCACCAATCGAGGCTCTTTCAGCAAGACCTGGAATTCTCTTTATTTTATTTTATTAATCTCAATCTCGTCCTCTATCCATTTCTTTATTAATCTTAAATTATTATTAAAAAAAAAAATCTTAGTTAGAATCTAAATAATTGGCCAAACATTTCAGATAAAATTAAATAAACCATGACAATGAAGTGCAATCAATAATAATATTAAAATAAAACGCTTCACTAAAATAAACTTGCACTAACAAGCTATGACTTCATAGTAGTATCACCTTAGGATAAAAATAAAGTTCAATAAACTAGTTAAAATTTGAGTGGACTTTAACATCATTTTATTAGTTATACCATTACAGATTTATCATTTTTTTAAATTGAGAAAATATTGTTAAGAAATGTTGTTTATCATCATATTCATAATAAATTCAATATGAATGTTTTAAGGTATTCTAAATAAAGCTATTCAATCAAATGCCACAAGTTCACTAGATTTACTCATGCCGTGTAATCAGAACATTTTACACATGCTCCAAAATCATACTCTTGAAATCTAAAATGTGTCTCAAACAATTCAAATCAGGTAAGGGTATACGCAATTCGATATTTTATTTATCGTCCTCCAATATTATAAAAATTATAATACCATTTTTTGAACATTGTTAATTTTTTCAAATAAAATTTAATAAATAAAAATATTTTCATAAATTCATATAGTATCTTAAACTACTGAATTGAATATAACAACACTCTTAAAATCACAGTAAAACTTGACAACCGCTAGATGTAGGGACAATTCGATTTGTGTAGAACTGAAAAAGATAAAATTATCATTCATTATTAAATTATAACATAGACCTATATTAAATTATTAACTAAATATCAGACCTTGACCTGCAAAATAAAATGTCACTATACCTAAAATACTCGTAAAATTTATAAGTGAAAATTGATATTGATATTTTACCATTGATAAAAGAAACTTGCTAAGTTGAAAGTGTGTGAATAAATTAGAAATAGTTGTCCTCACAAAAAAGAAAAAGAAAACCATTATCATCGTCCAATCAAGTCGCCCCGCAACTCAGACTAGAAAAAGAGAAGAAGAAAGAAGCCATTGATTTCAGTAAATATAGACACACTGCGATCTTCCAAAGATACCCATCACCTAAGCCAACTACCGGTATTCAATTCCGGTCAACTGATCCGAACCCCAGGGTTTCCAGCTTCCCGGAGTTCGTTGCTCAGGCAGCCAAAAGATGGGGAGTTCGAAATCATCAGCTATCTTCCTAGGGTTTCTGCTGCTCAGCTTAACCCCTTCCTCGGTCCTCGGCCGCTTCGTGGTGGAGAAGAACAGCATGAAAGTCACCTCGCCGGATTCGATCAAGGGAAACTATGACAGCGCGATTGGAAACTTCGGGATTCCGCAGTACGGCGGCAGCATGGCGGGGACGGTGGTGTTTCCCAAGGACAATCAGAAGGGTTGTAAGAGTTTCGGCGATGGCGGGACTTCGTTCAAGCAGAAGCCTGGAGCTATGCCCAATTTCCTCCTGGTTGATCGCGGAGGTATAGTTAATGTTCTTAATTTGAGTTTGATTGTTGTTAAACGTGTTTTAATTGGGGGTTTCAGTGTTTCCTTTTGTGGCTTGATGATCCATTTCTTGCTCAGCATTCTTAACCTTGCTAAGATGCTTAGTTTTAGTTTGTTTAAGTTGCAGATTGTGGTTTTGCTAGGTTTTATACTTTTATTTGTGGTGGAAAAGCTAAAGTTTTGCTCTTTTAGACTGACCTGAACTCGCTAATGCTAAAAACAGCTGAATTTAACTGTACCGATCTGGAGTTGAGTTAAAATGAAGGCCAGTGATGTATGAGCTGATGAGTCAAATCTGGTCAAATTTGCAAGAATGACATCACTTTAGTCCCTTCATTCTTTATCAGCATGTTATCAGTGAAACAAATAAACAATCCTTGTATTTTGTAAAAATAGGTGCTTTACATGTTTAGTTGTGTGGTCGTTTTCCGCCTTTCAGTTGAAAAAACAGAGAATAAATAGAAGAGTGGATGATGTGTTGGGATTTTTTCTTAGTTTATTATGTGTAATGTGGATCTAATTATCTTGTGACCTTCCACATTCCAGATTGTTTTTTCGCTCTGAAGGTTTGGAATGCGCAAAATGCTGGTGCTTCTGCGGTACTAGTTGCGGATAATGTTGATGAAGCTCTGATAACTATGGATACACCCGAAGAGGATGTTTCTTCCGCAACTTACATACAGAACATAACCATACCGTCTGCTTTGATTGAGAAAAGCTTTGCCGAAAGGTTGAAGAAGGCAATAAATGGGGGTGAGATGGTGAATATAAATCTTGATTGGAGAGAGGCTGTTCCCCACCCAGATGATCGTGTGGAGTACGAGCTGTGGACCAACAGTAATGATGAATGTGGGTTCAAATGTGACATGCTGATGAATTTCGTGAAAGAATTTAAAGGTGCTGCACAAATCCTTGAGAAAGGTGGCTACACTCAATTCACACCTCATTATATAACTTGGTATTGTCCTACGGCGTTTACTGTGAGTAAACAGTGCAAGTCCCAATGTATAAACCATGGAAGATACTGCGCCCCTGATCCAGAACAAGATTTCAGCTCAGGGTATGAGGGAAAAGATGTTGTACTTGAAAATTTGAGGCAATTGTGTGTATTCAAGACAGCCAACGAGAGCAAGAAGCCTTGGGTTTGGTGGGATTACGTCACCGACTTCCAGATCAGATGCCCCATGAAGGACAAGAAATACAACAAGGAGTGTGCTGAGAGTGTCATCAAATCTCTTGGTATTTATTCTAATATTTTTACTATAGTTCCAGGACTATCATTTACAATTAAAGGTTTATTAATTTCCGTGTTATCTTTTCTCAGGACTTGATTTGAAAAGTATCGAAATGTGTATGGGAGATCCTAATTCTGATTCTGATAATGCTGTCCTGAAAGAAGAACAAGATGCTCAAGTTAGTACCTGACTTCTTATGGAAACTTAACAATCTCTCTTCCTATAGTTTTTGCATTATTTGGAACTGTTCTAGATAGTAAATTTCTTTGCCAATTATACTTCTGTAGGTTGGGAAAGGGACGAGAGGTGATGTGACAATATTGCCAACTGTTGTTGTTAACAACAGGCAGTACCGAGGTTGGTGTTTTGATGATCTATCCTGCTGTGAAGTAAAATTAAATAAAAGTTCTATTTTTGATAAAATTCTTTTCCAGGCAAATTGGAGAAAGGAGCTGTCCTAAAGGCTTTGTGCTCTGGTTTTGAGGAAACTACTGAGCCAGCTGTTTGTTTGACTACTGGTAAGTTCTTGCTAAATGGTAGACTATTTCTGTTATTGATTTTTGTATGTAGCTGAAGAACTTAAGAACTGAGATCTTCCTAATTGCAGATGTACAAACTAACGAGTGCCTCGATAATAACGGTGGATGCTGGAAAGATACTTCATCCAATCTCACAGCCTGCAAGGTTATTTCTTGATTTAACTATATTTAATATTTTCTCATATTTTTATTTGATAAGTGTTTAATTATGTGCATAACAATCAGGATACCTTCCGTGGGAGGGTATGTGAATGTCCTGCTGTAAACGGTGTGCAGTTTAAGGGAGATGGTTACAGCTCCTGCATAGGTTAGTAATTTCTCTTTTCAAGTTGTGTTTCTGGTGAAAGTTGCTTACTTTTATAGGCAATTATAGAATAATTGAAAAGAAGTGAATTATTGAGGAGATGAAGGGTGTTTAGTCCTGAAGTAGATTAGTTCATTTACTGTGTTCTGTTGAAGTTTATCCTTGAGTTACTGTGTTTATGTTTAGCTTTCGTTTCGAAAAAAGTTATCTACGCGTTCTTGATTGAGTTTTTACTATTTGAAAATCAATTATATGTTTTCCTGGGGTGGGAAGGTGGGGGTGGGTAACGGTCTGTTATCATTTCCAAATGTTTGTTATCTATGTAGTACGGAAAATTTATAAAATGTAGGCACATGTAACTTTCCAGTGGGACTGGTTAACAATGCTTCATTGGATCACCTTGACCGTATGAAATTCAGTATCTCATTTTCTTTCTCTAAAGTTTCTAAGTTCAACCCACTGCTTGTTATGAAATGAGATGATCTTTGACAAGACTGTTCTTGAATGTTTTCTACTCGGATTATTTACAATCAAAAATTGTATGTCTGATCATTTTCAGCCAGTGGTCCTGGGCGATGCAAAGTCAATAACGGTGGCTGCTGGCAGGGCACCCAAGATGGACGCTCCTTTTCTGCTTGTCTGGTGTGTGATTAATTCTTTTGCTTGCACACCTTGAATTCTTTCTTGGTGGTCTCTTGCATTTTCTCTAATGTTTTTCTGTTATGTTAACAGGATAACCAGGAAGGGAAGTGCACTTGTCCTCCAGGATTTAAGGGTGATGGAGTCAAAAGTTGTGAAGGTACGATTTTCTATCTCAGCATGTATTTGCAAAGCTGAAATGTAGATGGACATTGATTACTATTATAGGGTGGTATAGACAGACCAAAACATTGCTTCAAGTTGCAAAATTTCCATAATGTTGTATTCTGCAAACTTAGGTTCAGTCGACATAAATAACACATAGCAAAGCCAGGCATTGACAAGTTTTGAAATTTCGTTAGACTAAGCTTAGAGAAATTTAAGTGTCAAGTGTTATGGATTCCCATTGCTGACTGAGTTCTCATTAAGGAATAACTTTAAAAACAACCAGTTTTTTTACTGAGATATTTTTAACCAACATATAATTTTAATATATATATTCAAACTTCAACTACCAGTTTACATCAACAGATTTTCTGTTTTATCTTGGCAGATGTTGATGAATGCAAAGAAAAGAAAGCTTGCCAGTGTCCTGAATGTAGCTGCAAAAATACATGGGGCAGTTATGAATGCTCTTGCAGCGGGGATCTGTTGTATATGAGAGACCATGACACTTGCATAAGTAAGTTTTTTTTCTGAAACAAGATAATGGTTGTGCATTGAGTAACGACTGTTCTCATTTTAAAAGAGGTTACAAATGCAGGTAAGCGAGCCACTGAAGTACGGTCTGCTTGGGCGGCTGTTTGGGTTATTTTGATTGGACTCGGTATGGCAGGTGGAGGAGCATACCTGGTTTACAAGTATAGGCTAAGGGTAAGTTTGTCAACTTCTGCCGTTTTCCTGTGGCTCTTAACCTTGATATTTGTTTTACATGTAACCTACGCCATTTTTTCTGGGTTTTTTGTTATTATTACTGTTCTTCATAGATAACCATGGACCATCAGTTTGTCTGGTTTAGTTTTGAACTTAAGTTTCTGTACTCAGAATGTTCATAGAATTTGTATGTACACACACAAACACGTAGTATTAAATAATCGATTACCATAAGTTTTGCCAAGCTGGAAGAAATCTAAAATAGGTTCAGGTGATGATGACTTTTACAGTGTTTAAATTTCATTGTAACCCGGATACTAACCTCATATATAATTTTTCAGTCATACATGGACTCGGAAATTCGGGCAATCATGGCACAATACATGCCTCTGGACAGTCAGAACGAAGTTCCAAATCATCTCAATGATGAACATGCTTAAAGATCACCACCACTTTTGAAGTGCATGGAGAAATTCTGTGGAGTACTGTACACCTCATATCAACCAAGTTTTATAGCTAGGACCTCTGTATTGCTGTAAATTAATACTGGAGTAATAATTATTAGAAGTTGAGATTCGTTCTCAGGCCATGTCGGAATACAGCAAGCTGGAGTAGGAAATGATGAGTCGGTTGTAGATGAAATGAAGGGTTTCTCCCTTTTCTGTGTTTTGCTGTGGACCACCTCCAGCATGTATTTGACTGTGCTAGGAGAGTGAACATGTTTAGTGAAGTTTGTATGAGACTTTTGTGTATGTTTATACTAGAATGGTTATTATATCTCATGAATAATGTAGTTCTCTACCACATTTGCTTGTCTGTTTTTACCTTATTATGAGCATGTTATACATCATGTGTGAGACTGTCTGTTGCTGCGGTATCTTTAACTTAAAATGAGTTCGTGCGCCTAAAAGGAACCAGGTGATTAATTGGTTTAAAAAGACGAGATTAGTTACATGTATCTCTGCATCGCCTACTAGGGTAATTTGTTTTTCTATTAAAAAAAGCGTAATTCAACATAAATTGGCAAGATAATTTTTCTTGGCAAACTGGGCAAGAATACTTGAGATATCTTGTGTTGCAATAAGCCAATAAAACACAAATGACCAAAAAGACAGACATGGCCTAAGGTAAAGGGAATGTAAAATTGGAATCTTGCAATCACTTTCCAGAATTCTACATGAACATACTACGGTCCACACTTCTACCACCTCTAACTTAGGAGTGAGAGCCGCACGGAAACATGCATAATAGGTTCAATGAACGTATGAAGTTTACACTCAAAAGCAGCTGTGATTTACAATGCACCATCATTGCTCATCATCGGGTAAGACATCAGTCAGACCACGTTGTGCAATTCTGTAGTACAGAATTCCCATAGTTGCCATGCAGGCCCTGCAAACAGCAACCAAGAAATTGTTTAGCTAGCAGTTTTGACCATTAATGCTAGAAAATCAACAATACAAGTGAAGTTCTCCATCTCAGAATTTACAGAAAGTGACATTAGACCTTCCAAAGAGTTTGCCATTTGATTTTAATCTGACAAATAGAATAGCCACTCAATAGAGGGATTGAAAATTTATATTCCACATTTTTAAAAATTACAATAACACTCAGACAGAATCAACAATATTAAGACGTTTTCATTACGAGGATTTAAAATTTATTTACAGTTTCCAGGTTCCACAAAGAAAATGTTAGCACCCAGCAAGACCCCTTACCGAAACATGGACTGATACCCATAATAATAATCTACGCGTCTGTCTATCCCCATTACCAAGAGTGTCATATTCATAACATACTACGGTCCACACTTCTACACAATATGCTATAGCTTGAAATAACCTTTAATGTTTACAAGACACCGAAGTTTGAGATAACTCCAGAATTAGTTCTTAGTCATGTCCCATATGTGCACTATAGCTCCATGAAGTTCCAATGTAGTTCCATGACACTAGAAATTAGTTTGCTTTAAAGAATTAGTACCATCCTACTTCATTTATTAGGAAAGTTTGGGTCATTCTGTTCTTAGCACTAGTATTCCTCAACTGTCCCTAAATAATCTAGAAGAGTGTAATGCAATAACTTGAAAGATGGAAGAAGTGAAACATTACATGATTGCAATGACAAGGAGGATTTTTCTGGGATCCATTCTTGAAGATCGATGATGTCTTGTGCGACCTTCTGGAATTTCATCTACATTCGATCCATTTTTGGGTGGTGCAGTCACCGGTAAAGTTGGCAATGAACTTGACCAAAAAGGGAGCAATGATCTAAGAACTTTGTGGCGCAAGTTTCCTGCCATTGGAAAGCTCTTAGTTTTGGATTTTTAACACACCAGTAAGTCATCTAAGCATAAGCTTATAGATGCAAGCTAATAGCTACTACCAAAGAAAACTTTATTGACAGACAAAGAAGGCATAGTACAAAGATTCACGGTGGGAAGGATAAAAGGTTATTATGCAAAAAAGAATTTTCTTACCCCTTTTTGAGTACTTCTTCCTATTCCCATCTTCATCATCTGCATAATATGAGATCTCGGAATTCTGCCTTTCCACTTGGGCTGCACCCTTTCGGGTTGTAGCACCGGCCTTGAATAATATAGCACGTGAGAAGCAAAAAATAATTCAGGAAAAAGTATATAGGGAGGAAAATCCAAAAGTCCTTACCATAGGAGAAGTGCTTTTCATTATACCCGATTCATTATTAGATGGAGATCCTGAGCTAGTACCATTAATATCCACAATGTCCACTATTTCAGAATCTTTTCCAGCAGCAGATGATCCACCCGTTGAGACAAGTGGATCTGAGGCAAAAGCAGGAGGAGGACTCCGGGACTCTATCACATTGAGTGAAACAGGATGGTTGCCAAATAAATTCTTCTCCATCCCAGTCTACATGGGGAAAAAAGAGCACAAAACATATATCACATGTATGAACACAATGACAAGCACACTCAATTACTGCTTTCAACACAGGAATATTTAGATCTACGAAGATATGTAGCGCAAATAGTCATAAAGACTAATCATGCTAAAGGTATTGCCGCTACCAATTTTGTACAGAAATGACTCATATAAGCATCACATGAAGTCCTTAGATAAGATAATAAGTAATAAATAATTTGGTCCGTTTTGGCGGGATGGTACCTTTGCAATCAACCTTAGCCACCCTTGGTAATGATACTTTGTCTTACCCAATGAGACTCACATAAACAAGCCTATCTACATTCAATACTAACTGCAACAAACCAACAAATACAGCCCTAACAAAAATATATGATAAAAATAAAGGTAATACACAGAGCAGTACAGACAGGAACTATTCAACAATGTCGCACATATCAATTCAATATAGACACAAAGGGTTTTGAACAATTGCAATACAAATCATAGGTTAAAATCAAGAGAACCTGCATAATAGCTTCTTTGAGCTTTGAATGAAGAAGGGATGCGGAATCTTTGACACTTTTAGGAGGCCATATCTGCAGAAGCAAAGCGCTTTTAAAATGAGGATATCAAAAAGATATTTTAAGCAAAATGACCAAAAAAAAAAAGAGGAAAAGGTGTCACTTGAATAATTCACAAAATACATACTGAAGTAGAGCATGCAGGACAAGTATATCCAGCTGGAGCTGTGTGTGGGGGAAATCCTTTAATATGCGAAACCAGGCAGCTTGTATGTATGGCATCTACATGGACAACAAAAAACGTATAAGCAACATGAAAGCCGTAAAAAGAAGTGAAAAGGAAATCAAAACAAGAGAATACATACGCAAGCAACCCAGCCGAGTAGTTTGAGAACTTGTTCCTTCCTCAAAAGCGTTGAGACAAAGGCAGCATTTTTGCGGCCAGTCATATTCTCCATCTATTACCCACTCTGAGTAGGTACGTATCTGAAGCAAAAAATATCAATTTTTTTATTTTAAAAATAATTGCAAACAAACTTGTGGATCATAGTCTCATAGATGAGAGTATACGGATTAAACAAGTAGTCTTTTTTTAGGTCTTTTTCCCCCACTTAATTCACTTCCCTTTGATTCTAAACATATTACTATAGCCTCTAATAGTGTCTGTGCATCTCCAAACCATCTTGAATCAGCAATCTGAATTGTATTTTTTCATGTATTAGCACAATTCCTACTTCGCTCATAATAGTATCAGTACCTATTCTAACCCAGTTCGACCATAAATGTGTCTGTGTATCTTTAAACCATCATCAATGAATTATATTTTTTTCATGTATGGGCACAACTCCTACTTCACTTATAATAGTTTCAGCACCTAACCTAGTTCGATCACGAATCAACCTCATTTCTACTACTCTATTTAGAACATGACACTTCGTTACAGCGCATCGCATAATATAATACAGTACTGATTCATAAACAACCTAGTTAGTAGTGATCTCAACTGCATTCATCAGCGGTAAACCATAGAAAAGCTTACCACACAGATTTGATGCTCCGGAAAGCATATGCACTCGCCGCAAACAGGAACCTTGTGCACGAAACAGTACAGCTTCGTCGCCTGAAATCGAGACAAAACACAAGAGCACGATTCGTCAGCAACCTAAATGTGCCTACTCAAAACTCAATAAAACATAATTGCACACCACTGAACAGGGTAAATTCGATCTGATCTAAACTCAGAGGAAGATGAAAACAAAAAAAACTAATCCATAATTCCAAAAAATCCATACCTTGCGGCATTTGCAGACCACCATCGCATTCAGCAGGTACAAGATCGGAGCTTCAAAGTGGTCGGAATTATCTGGGAGACGGTAGGGTTTTAGCTGCTGGATTCAGTCAATGGGGATTATCGGTGATCAGATCACTAGAATTTGCGGAATTGGAAGGATTAAATTGAGAGAATGAAGAAATAGAGTGTGATTAATAGAAATTGTTTTTCTGGGGAGCGTTTCGGTTTCAGCGGGTCAATTCAATACTCTGTCGGGATTGGATCCGCCATGTCATATCCTGTGCCAACTGTATGAGTTTGGGCTCAGCCTTTTAAAATACAATTGGGCTTTTGATTAGATTTATCCTTTTTTTCCAAATTTTTGGCATTTAAATGATTGAATTAAACTAAAGCACATATACAAAATGTTTGTTCAATGTTCATCCTCCTACATGAAATATTGTGACTTATAGACTACTTGTCAACAACAAACATTTATAACTTGGTCACATTAGTAATACAACATAATTATCACCGTTAGTACCGTAAAATCGCTAACAATTAACTTACACAATTATCATCTTTTGAAAAAAAGGAAAAAAACAGACTCATAGCAGGAACTTGTTTGTTTGCTCTTGAATTCATGTGATAGTGAATTTGTACTCCAAAAAATGTCTGATTAGGCGTAATTCGACAAATTTACCTTAGTTGTTGGGATCAAAATGTGATAAATAATCATATCGACTGAGTTTTTTTCTGAACAGAATATCCTAATTGCTCCATCCATACTCGTGGATACCTCTCCAAACACTACTAATTTCCCAAGCCTGCCAATTCGGGGCTTGAAACTTTATGTAAGAGTGAGATGCAACTAGATAAAAAAATAAGGTACCAAAGATGACTCTACCTCATTTGTGTTCAACTCATTTCAAAACCTGTATGAATCACCTATTATGTCAAAAATCTTCAACTACAACTTTTAACTTCATATTTTTAATAGCCTAATAACACATTTCCATGAAAATCATAGTGAAGGATTAAAAGTATTTTAGAATATGCTGAATTTTTTGAAAAAAATCGGGAAAGAATACACCATTTTTTTGAAAAGCAGTGGGACTCATCTCATTTATGAAATTCGGGCAGTACATCAATATCCTAGGATCTAACCGCGTAACGAATAGTCTCGATGGACTATTAAGAAGAAACCTATCTAGTATACTACCTAATCAATAAGACTCGCTACCAGGCTCACACAAGGGGGTGATCCTCCCACAATTCAAATAGACTCATAAACAACAATTAAGTCTGTCCATGATCCAATCGCTCTGGGTTGTGGATTGACGGTCACATGTCATACGACACCCTGCTACTCGACCCATCTTGGAACAAAATGGTGTTGTGTCGCCTCCGGACGGCTACACTCGACATACGTCTCGCAGTTATGAGTCCGCTGATAGATGTCGTGCGTCGACGGAGAAGTGTAAATGATGAAATATTGAGCAGAGCCTGGCCCCAAAGAACAAAACCCCATTTGGATATTTGAAAGATAGGAAAGAGAAATCCATTCCCATCATTTGAGTTTTTGAATTTAAATTCACGATAAACCGGAATCCCCAGTTTCAAAATCCCCTTCCCCCCGCCCCGGCGAAAAATCACCATTTTTCGCCCTCCCTCTGTAAAACCCTAGTACCCAACCAGCCTCCTTCTCCAATGACCGCGCCGCCGCCGGCCACCATCGGGCAGGAAATCTCCACCCCTCCCTCCGACGGTATCTCCAACCTCCGCTTCTCCAACCACAGCGATCAGCTGCTCGTCTCCTCCTGGGACAAGGTCAGTCACTCCAGCTTTTTACTATCCTCCATTGATTTCTTCACTCAATTAGCACCGTGATCTTCAATTGTTGCTGCTGTTTTGTTTGATTAGACCGTGAGATTGTACGATGCCAGTGCGAATGTTATGAAAGGGGTGTTCAACCACGCAGGCGCGGTTCTGGACTGCTGCTTCCATGATGACACCTCGGGGTTCAGTGCCTCTGCGGATAACACTGTTAGAAGGTAGCTGTGGCTTAATTTATCTGTTAATCAATGTATTAAATGAGATCTTTGTTAAAGTAGCAATTTTTTACACGTGATTGCTGTTAAATCCAGCATTTCACGGGTGTTGTAGCTTAATTTATCAGTTAATCAACGCATTTAAAGGTGTATTGAAACAGTTTCAGAAAACTGAGATCTGTGTTAAAACTAGCAATTTTTTTACCAGTGATTGTTAAAATCAGCATTGTTAAATCTGCTATCTTGTATACAACTTTTTTTATTATTCTGAGCCGCTTACTTATAAATGTTGTTGTTTGCTGTACAGGCTTGTGTTCAACAATGACAGGGAGGAAATCCTGGGAAGACATGATGCTCCAGTTCGTTGTATTGAGTACTCATACACAACTGGTTAGTGTCTGTACCCACTGCATATGTTAGGTTCTGTAGGTTGTGGTTAGACTACAATGATAATAACTCTTGTCTGAGCTGGTGTGTTTATCCATGCCATAATAAGTTGCTTACTTTTATGCCTTTGTTACATTCCCTTGCTCTGAGATGCAGTTTTTTGTCTGGTTCTATGTTATTATTTGGTGTCGTTTGTTGCCTGTTTTGTGCTCCTTTTTTTAGGGTGTTTGCTTTATTCACTTCATTGGCTTATTTAATGTCAGGTTGATCTATAGGATACATTTGAATGTTGGTATATTGACTCTTAGTATTCTGATTACAGGTCAAGTGATTACTGGTAGTTGGGACAAATCACTGAAGTGCTGGGATCCTAGAGGTGCCAGTGGGCAGGACCGTACTTTAGTTGGGACTTATTCGCAACCAGAACGTGTCTACTCCCTTTCTCTTGTTGGCAATCACTTAGTTGTCGCAACTGCAGGAAGACATGTGAATGTGTATGATATACGAAATATGTCTCAGCCCGAGCAGAGGAGGGAATCCTCATTGAAGTATCAAACAAGATGTGTCCGGTGTTATCCTAATGGAACTGGTATGTGCAATCTCTTTTATAAAACTAGTTTTTACCCAGATGTCAGAATGCACCAGTGCAATCAGCTACATTTGATTCCTCTGGCAATTTCAATAATTTGCACTTTGTTATTTAATTTGCACTCATGTATTTGGTCCTGTGAGCATGTTATGTGTGTAGTGTATAAAAATTACTCAGTTCTTGTTATATTCAAGCAGAAATATAAATTGATACTGCCAGCTACTTGAGTGTTTCAAAGATTAGAATATTTTTGTTAAAAAGTGTGAAATTGTAGCATTATTCATTAGTATACTTTTGGGTCAATGTTCACATCTAGTGTATTACTCCAACACATGTATTTATGTACTACTGGACAATGAAGAAAAAGTGCAACAGATTCCACCCTTGATTGCCCATCTATATGTTGAAGGTGGCCAGATGCTGGCCTTGACTGCCCAGCTATATGCTGAAGGTGGTCATATTCTAACCATGACTGCCCAGCTATATTCTGAAGGTAGTCAGATCTTAGCCATGACTGCCTGGCTATAGGTTGAAGGTAATCTGTACCGGTGGATATGATGTTTGCCTTACTCATCTGAGCCTCATAACCATAAGGTGTTTATTCTGTTACCATGTGTGTTGTATTTCTTACAAAATTCTATAATTTGAAACATGTATTGGTGTGAGTGTATCTTGTTTGTGTAGGGCCACTAAAGTGGGTCTTGTGTTAGTCTTTAGATATAGCATCCAGTGTTCAGAAAATTTAATATATGTCCATATTCTTGCTTTGCCATTTTTATTGATGGAGATGATGTTAATCTACTTCCTCATTGCCATTAGACATGCTTTGTTATGCAATGAACTGTCAATAACTTCACCTTTCTAACTGATTGGTATTATACAGGGTACGCTCTTAGCTCTGTTGAAGGTCGTGTGGCCATGGAGTTCTTTGATATGTCTGAGCCTGGTCAATCCAAAAAGTACGACTCAATTCACTGGTGTTTCTTTCAATGGCTCTATACTTCTATACCTTCTCTCTTGCCTTATATATTTTTGTTACTTCAATGCTTGGTAAACATTCTCTTTTGTGACTTTTGTCATGCAAATGAACTAAAGTTGGAACTTTTCTGCTCTCTCTTGTATGGGGGGTGAAATGCAGAATAGTGATCATATGCATGCAATTGTATAAACATATTGTCTGTTAGTAGTAATGATCTGTGGATGCCATTATTATTATCTTAACTTCTTTCTGGTGTTTTTGTGCAGATATGCATTTAAATGTCATCGCAGAACTGAAGCTGGAAGAGACATTGTCTACCCTGTAAACGCAATTGCATTTCATCCTATGTAAGTTTTATTGTTTCTAAAACTCTTCTTTTAGGTCCCCACTATAAAGAGATTTTGCTTGTGTCTGGTTTTTTCCCTCAGATTTAATTCTAGTCACTTTTCTCCTGCTACTGTGATTTTCGATGGAAGAACATATTTGGATCTCTAAACTTATGTCTGCTATGTCTAATACATGCAGCTATGGCACATTTGCAACTGGGGGATGTGATGGATATGTCAATGTGTGGGATGGAAACAACAAGAAGAGGCTGTATCAGGTTCTTAGCCTACTTAATTCTTATACCTTTTCCCATTTCACTATGTAATTTGACTAAATTCTTTAGTACTGAAAGTTTATATTGTTTTATGCCTGCCCTAAATAACTTGCAGTATCCAAAGTACCCAACGACCATATCTGCCTTGTCATTCAGCAGAGATGGGAGGCTCTTGGCTGTTGCTTCTAGCTACACATTTGAAGATGGTGACAAATCGTAAGATCCCTCACTCTCTGATCCTTTGGCTGAGTATTTTGGATTTGATTAGCTCTAAGCCGACTTCTATCTTTTCAGGCATGAACCAGACAGGATTTTTGTTCGACCAGTCAATGAAATTGAAGTCAAGCCAAAACCCAAAGTACCAGCGAATTAAGGATGTAGATGAATTTAATTAGTCTGACTTTTTTTACTGGTGAATTTGATACCATGTTAATGGACCTGATGACGCCTTTTGCATGAGCTATATGCATGTGATGTCCCGTCTTTATTTAGTTTCACAAGTTGACAGAAAGATTGTTTGCAATGTATTCATCACTTGCGAAACTCAGGGATTTATATTCGACATAAGAGCCTGTTCTCCAAACCCTATCTGAATGGAATTTCATCAAATCACGTCTCATCAGAACTGAAACTGAATTTTCCTCAAAAAAAAAGAGAAAAGAACTGAAACTGAATTGAATTTGTTTTCGATAATATCGGTTAAAGGCATGATTCTAAACCAGAAAAACTAAGGGTTAAACAAAGGGAAATAAAGTCTACAAGATCATGCATTAAGAGAGGTGTTTACAAAGTACATTTCATCTGACTATGGACGTCAGTATCGTGCTAGTAAAAGCTTTGGATTTCAATTCAAACCCAAAAAGTGAAAATCTAGTATACTATCACATATTTTGAAAATCAAAAACCTATACATCGTGCAGGATATGTCGAGCAAACCAGACTATAGTCTTCCTCCCGTGGGAAGGTTGAAACCAATCATTTAGCGTATACCAGCAGCAGGGGCTGCTTGCCCTGGTGGTCCTGCTGCTCTACGAGTGGCTTGAGATTGGACGCGCATCTCCTCGTAATTCTGTTTATTGAAGTTAAAAGCAAAAATACATGAGTAAATCTTCCAACACTCCAATAGCAGTAAGGGAAACAGTATAAAGAACACTACTTACTCGTTTGTCAAATGCAATATCTCTTGAGTCGATGATCTTGTCTGCAATACCATACGCAATAGCCTCTTCAGCTCGGAAGTACTTGGGGCGCTGGATGTCTTTCTCAATCTCTTCCTTGGGTTTCCCGATTCCTTTTGATAAGAGCTCTATGTAATACTCCGTGTTAGCATCTAGTTCTTTGGCCTGGAGAAAGTAACATAAGTGTCAAATGATGAACAGATGCAGAGAGTTGCAGGAAATGGAAGAGAAGAACAGACCTTAATCCACATATCTATGACTGCTCCACTTGATCGACTCACTTTAGGAAGATAAAGTTTTGCTACACAAGCAACCAATACAAGGGAAATCAGGATATCGCAAATTAAAAATATGTTGTCCAAGTAAAGTAGCGCTTTCATGCCAGTAAACATAGAAATAACCGAGAAAGAAAACCACTGAATAGTGCCACATAGCCTAACACAACACGAATTTTGCTCATCAGTCCATTTCAATCAAGCATTTGCATGATATAAACCTCCTAGAAACTGGAAGAAGTAATTGATAGCTCTTAGAAGTAGTAGTAAACATTAGAAAATCGTAGCTTAGACTAGTTAAAAATTTCCCAGTCATTCAAAATTAGGTATGGAGTAGAGGTACCCAGAAACAGCAATGAGGCCTTATTCACAATACAAAACTTACAAACGAAGACCCAAAAAAATGAAAAAAAAATTCGCAACTTACTGGAGCAATTTGGTTGTACGGCACGATAGCCCTTTGCTCCAAGAGCTAAAAGCATTGCCGCTTGACCATATGCCATCCCACAGTTCACGGTGTAAACATCTGATTTGCAGTACTACACCGATGAAAATGATGCAAATTAGATTTGATCAAAGCATAACATGACCTAAGGTAGATAAAAATTCATATTCAACGATGATCCCATGGCTACAAATGGATAAGCACCACATGTTTAACTTCTGTTTACTATGCAGACACTCACAGTATTAAGATAATGAACATTTGCAACAAGAAGTGTAAGTATCTGACATAATCTAATTTCTAATTTGCAACTATTGATAAGTTAACACAATGAACCAAAAAGTAATGAACAATACATCTATCATGATGAATATTATACACAATAATGTAAGTTGAATCTTACGGCCATAGTATCTGCAATTGCGTATGCCTCAGTTTCACACCCAACAGTCTCCATCTTTTCATTCTAAGCAAAAGAAAGAAGTAATGGGATTAATAACAAGCGTATAAAGAATCACCAGAGTGATAACATGACTATAGATTAGATGAAGGAAAGAATAAAGCAGATAAAACTGCTATGTACAGAATATTTACCTGCGTGCCAGATGAGTTTATATACAGGTAAATTGGCTTTGTCGGACTGTCATAATCCAACCACATAAATTGGGCCACAAGTAGCTCCGTAACAGCAGGGACAATCTGAGCAGTCAGAGAGTAGAAAATAAAGATATTAGAGATTAATACCCACATCAGCACACACATGATTTGTCCTTAACTAAAAATGCATACCGGCATGCCCAGGTAAACAATTCGAGCATCCAAGAGCAAAGATGGCAAATCCGGAGGTGCAGTTCTCGGTCTTCCTCCTGCTCTGCCTCCTCCACCGCGATACATGCTGACACTCATACTGTATTTTGAAGGACCTCTGTCACCCATCCCTGATACACTGTACATCCCACCATTGTTCAGGTAGTTGCTAGATGAAGAAATGCTATCCTGTCCATATAACCCATGCTATAACTTAGACGACAACCCCATTGTGGAGGAGGGAAATATAACAATCCAGTTAAATTTAAAATATCAGACAGAGACAGCCACCGTTATAGAAGACGATGACAAATGTATACCTCTGTGACCTTTTCCGCTTGTCGACGTACAGGATTGTCTTCAGTCATGAACATATCCATCTGTGAGGGACTAAGTCCGTAAAGATACTGAGGCGTGTTCTTGTAGTTGTCCATCACTACAAAACACAATTAGGTGTCCAGATTTAGAAAAATTGTCAAAGCAAGATTCAACATCAACCTAACCTTCAAACCGCAGTTAACAGCATGAGATTAAGTGATAAAATCCTAAGAGCACGGAATAGTAACATGAACGATCCGCAACATTAACATAATCGCAAATAATTAACACACAAAACGATGGCAATATGCACAATTTTAACAGCTGAATAACATTGAAAATCCCCAAAACATGTGCACAATTAACAGCAACCTAACGAGTGGCAACTAATCCACTTCATTTCACTGATTCATAAGCCAAATGATTCCAATACCACACAAATTATCAATAAACACAGCTGAAACAGCAACAGTATATCGAAAAATTATAAAGCAATCGAAAACCTAAATAGTTCAATTAAGTAACGGGGACTCACATCCATCCTTGAGATTGTCTTGCCGGAACTGTTTGGGGATATGGTCGAAATTGAGCGGAGAATCCCTGTAAGAGCACCGAGTGACCGCCGTGGGCTTTCTTCTCGAACTGTTCGAAGTCGCAGCAGCTAAGAAGAGCTTGGGGTCCTGCAGAAAGGACGATTTATTGAGGCCGAGCTTCTCGGTGGCTCCGGCCGCCGTCGACGGTGGCGAGAGGATGAGCGAGGAGCAACAAGACGCCATGGTGTTCGATGGTGGGAGTGAGGCTACGTTTCCTTTTTCCACACAAGCGTTACAATTGAAATGTTCCTGACCACACACCGGGCTTTTGATTTGGGCTTTTGTGAAGAATGGGCACATCTTTATTGGGCAAATTAATCCAGGAGGTAATTATCACAACAAGGTTGTAAAAAATATATTTATGATTTGTAGTTGTATGAAAAAATAAGTTCAACTTAATGAATAAGGGTAAATAGGAATGATTAAATGATGTACATTTCTTATTAGATTTTCTATATAATTTAGGTTGCAGTTATGATTTGTCGTATCTATACGGTTTGCAGTTAGCTGTTTTGGTACCGAGTTGTTTGCAGTTGGCATTCCTATCTAAGATGCTATTTACTAGTAGGGAGGTAGTTTCTATTGTAGTAAATGGTGACGGTCTGACAGGATGATTGTGCTAGTTGAGAAAATTGAAATTATCTACCTTCATTATGTGTGTTTCTGTGACCAGCATAAATAAGTATGTATTGACTTATATATCTCATATTTGGTCATTTTAGAGTTCTACAGAAAACCACATCGTTCTTATGAATTATTACATTAGTTATCTATTTATTACAACTTGATTTTCTTAATTCAGTCATCATTTTTATCATATTATATCTACTGAGTATTCACTATTGACTAACGGTCACCGCCCATTTGACATCACCTTCTCACTCGTCACCAGTTTTCTGTCTAACGCTACTCTCCAGCTATCCTGTTTCATCGCCGACATTACTGAATCTGACCCTGACGCTCGAATTCAGATCAGTTTTAAGTTTGAAACAATTATTTTTAACCTATTACATTTTCCCGTTTAAGTTGAGCCTGCCTTAAAATGGTGCATACAAAATCAAATATTTATAATCTAACTAGTGAGATGGAATAATTTTGGATTATAAATATTGATAATTTACTAGATTCTCTTTCAATAATAGTTTGTCTTGTTTTCACAATATACACTCACAGTTGGAGTGTGGAATCTGAAGACTATTGACATAGATAACACTTTAAACCGTTGGCTACCCTATTTTGGATTCCACCGTCCCTTCTGCCGTCTCTCGGTGGCTCCGGCCGCCGTTGACGTTGGTGAGAGGACGAGCGAGGAGCAACAAGACGCCATCGTGGTGGGAGGCTCCGTTTCTTTTTCATTAAAGCTTTAAAATTAAAAATGTTCATGACCACACATCGGGCTTTTAATTTGGGCTTTTGTGAATAATGGGCACAAATCTGTTGGGCAAATTGATCCATGAGGTAATTATCACAACAAGTTGGCTTGAGATTTAGGTTGTAAAAAATATATTTATGATTTGTAGTTGTATAAAAAAATAAGTAAAACTTAATGAATAAGGGTAGATAGGAAGGAAATAATAATGTAAATTTTCCTATGAGATTTTCTATATAGCTTAGGTTGCAGTTATGGTTTGTCGTATCTAAATGATTTGCAGTTAGCTGTTCCGGTACCGAGTTGTTTGCCGTTGGTATTCCTATCTAAATTGCTTACTTATTAGTAGGAAGGAAGGTAGTTATTGTAGTAAATGGTGATGGCCTGACAGGATGATTGTTCTAGTTGTGAAATTTGAAATTATGTACATCTATTATGTGTTTCTGTGACCAACATAAAATAAGGATTTCTTAACTTATATATCTCATCTTTGGTCATTTTAGAGTTTTACTATAAACAATATCGTTCTTATGCACTGTTACATTTGTTCTTTCTAATTTACGGTTTGATTTTCTTAACCTAGTCATCATTTTCATCATATTATATCTACTGTACTAGCTACAGGTCACCGCCCAACTGACATCGCCTTCTCACTCGCCACCAGTTTTCTCTCCAACGCTACTCTCCAGCTATCCTGTTTCATCGCCGACAACGCTGACTCTGACCCTGACGCTCGAATTCATGTCAGTTTATGGTTGAAACAATTATTGTTAACCTGTTATGTTTTCCGATTTAAGTTGAGCCGAATTTGAAATAATACATACAAAATCAAATATTTGCAATCTAACTAGTGAAATGGAATAATTTTGGATTACAAATATTGATAATTTACTAGATTCTCATTCAAGAATAATTTGTTTTGTTTTCGCAATATAGACTCATAATTGGAGTGTGGAATCTGAAGACTATTGACATAGATACATACTAAACCGTTGGATGCCATATTTTGGACTCCACCGCCCCTTTCTGCCGTCTCTGGGTGGCTCCGGCCGCCTTTGACGGTGGCGAGAGGACGAGCGAGGAGCAACAAGACGCAATGGTGTTTTGTTCGATGGTGGGAGGCCACGTTTCTTTTTCATAAAAGCGTTAAAATTAAAAATGTTCATGACCACACATTGGGCTTTTAATTTGGGCTTTTGTGTATAATGGGCACATCTCTGTTGAGCAAATTGATCCATGTGGTAATTATCACAACAAGTTGGCTTGAGATTTAGGTTGTAAAAAATATATTTATGATTTATAGTTGTATAAAAAAATAAGTAAAACTTAATGAATAAGGGTAAATAGGAAGGAAAAAATTATGTAAATTTTCCTATGAGATTTTCTATATAGTTTAGGTTGCAGTTATGGTTCATCGTATCTAAATGGTTTGCAGTTAGCTGTTCCGGTACCGAGTTGTTTGCAGTTGGTATTCCTATCTAAATTGCTTACTTATTAGTAGGAATGAAGGTAGTTCTTATTGTAGTAAATGGTGATGGCCTGACAGGATGATTGTTCTAGTTGAGAAATTTGAAATTATGTATATCTATTATGTGTTTCTGTGACCAACATGAAATAAGGATCTTTTAACTTATATATCTCATATTTGGTCATTTTAGAGTTTTACTATAAACAATATCGTTCTTATGCACTGTTACATTTGTTCTCTCATTTTTACGGTTTGATTTTCTTAACCTAATCATCATTTTTATCATATTATGTCTACTGTACCGGCTACCGGTCACCGCCCAACTGACATCGCCTTCTCACTCGCCACCAGCTTTCTCTCCTACGCTACTCTCCAACTATCCTATTTCATCGCCGACATCGCTGACTCTGACCCTGACGCTCGAATTCAGGTCAGTTTATGGTTGAAACAATTATTGTTAACTTATTATATTTTCCGGTTTAAGTTGAACCGAACTTGAAACATTACATACAAAATCAAATATTTGCAATCTAATTAGTGAGATGGAATAATTTTGGATTACAAATATTGATAATTTACTATATTCTCATTCATGAATAATTTGTTTTGTTTTAACAATATACACTCACAATTGGAGTGTGGAATCTGAAGACTATTGACATAGATAACACTCTAAACCGTTGGCTACCCTGTTTTGGATTCCACCGTCCCTTATGCCGTCTCTCGGTGGCTCAGGCCGCCGTTGACGGTGGCGAGAGGACGAGCGAGGAGCAACAAGACGCCATGGTGGTGGGAGGCTACGTTTCTTTTTCATAAAAGCGTCAAAATTAAAAATGTTCATGACCACACATCGGGCTTTTAATTTGGGCTTTTGTGAATAATGGGCACATCTCTGTTGGGCAAATTGATCCATGTGGTAATTATCACAGCAAGTTGGCTTGAGATTTAGATTGTAAAAAATATATTTATGATTTGTAGTTGTATAAAAAAAATGTAAAACTAAATAAGGGTAAATAGGAAGGAAAAAATGATGTAAATTTTCCTATGAGATTTTCTATATAGTTTACGTTGCAGTTATGGTTCGTCGTATCTAAATGATTTGCAATTGGTTGTTCCGGTACCGAGTTGTTTACAGTTCCTATCTAAATTGCTTACTTAATATTAGGAATGAAGATAGTTCATATCGTATTAAATGGTGATGGCCTGACAGGTTGATTGTTATAGTTGAGAAAATGTACCTCTATTGTGTGTTTCTGTGACAAACATACAATAAGGATCTCTTGACTTATATATCTCATATTTGATCATTTTAGAGCTCTACAGAAAATAACATTGTTCTTATGCACCGTTACATTTGTTCTCTACTTTTTACGGTTTGATTTTCTTAACCTAGTCATCATTTTTATCATATTATATCTACTGTATTGGCTACCGGTCACCGCCCAACTGACATCGCCTTCTCACTCGCCACCAGTTTTCTCCCCAATTGACATCGTCTTCTCACTCGCCACCAGTTTTCTCCCCAACGCTACTCTCTAGCTATCCTGTTTTATCGCCGACATCGCTGACTCTGACCCTGACGCTCGAATTCGATTCAGCTACCTAGAAACAACTATTGTTAATCTATTACATTTTCCAGTTTAAGCCGAGACGTTTTTGAATAAGTGCATACAAAATCAAATATTTATAATCTAACTAGTGGAATTGAATAACTTTGGATTATAAATATTCATAATTTACTAGATTCTCATTCAAGAATAAGTTGTTTTGTTTTCACAATATATACTCACAAATGGAATATGTATGTACTTTAAAGACTATTGAAACAGATAAAATATTGAATCGTTGGCTACCCAATTTTGGACTCCACTGTCCCTTTCTGCCTAATCTTAATTATGCCTCTTCCTAAATATATCTTTGAATTTGACTTCACCCCTTTGTTAATACTAATGGCTACCGAGTACAGACTTAGATACACCAAAGTCTTCACATCCTTGCCCCTTAAAATTAAAAATCATCAAAAAAAATTAACAATAATATAATTTGTTAAAATAATATGTACCACTTTTATAATAAATTAAAATAATTAGATGTATTGATCTTTAAATTCCTACTCCTTTGACACACCCGATTTGACACTTTACTATTCATCATAATTTTTATTGCATTTCTGACAGTAAATTTGAAGTATTATACGAAGTATGATATCATCGTACGATATATTTTTAAAAGGTTTTAAAAAATATATAATTTTTTAAATATACGTCACAAAAATTATTGATGATTAAAATAATCATCAACAGTAATTATACATATAGATCCAAGTTTAGTAATGCAGGTCTGAAAAATATAATATATTGCTCTGAATTGTGCTAGTGCGTCCAAATTATTATATTTTAAATTTGCATTAGTAATGATGTAACTACATATATCACCGCTCTTAAAGTAACCGTCAAATAACTGATTAACTGTGTTAAATTTAGTGAATCGGAGGCGGCGGTACCTTGAGTGTACTTCATGTTGACACCTCCACGTGTCCCTCCCTTTCCTTCTACCACCATCTAAGCATTACATGCGTCCCGTCCATGGTTTTCCATTTATGCTAATCCAATTGCCGCCGCCTCACTCCCCTCTGAAACACACTACTACACATTACTACATTTCCATCCACACAATTTACCTAAGAATTACAAAAAAGTAAATGAAGCCGTACTTATCCTAATATTCATTTACTATTTTAGCTCTATTGTTTCAACAAATAACAAACAATTTCATACTAATTTTTTAGCATTTAATTTCCTACACTGTATCTATCTTATTTTGTTTTACTTTATGATCACAACATATTCTGTATAATTTATTTTTTATTTTTAATGTGGTAGGAAATAGTGCTGGGTCTCGAGTCAAGACCGGCTCTGGATACATGAAACCTGAGACAAATAGAGTCGTGTGAAATTTAAATTGCACTCGGTTGCAAATAAATTAATATTAATTAAAATGATGGGGTTTTTTTAATTGAACCCTTATTTTGACCCATTTTAAAATATATAGGGGTTTAATAACAATTTTTAAAAAATACCTCTGAATTTTTTAAAAAAACCATATTTTAAAATGTTTTTGACCTGAATAGCACGTCTCACTTAATTCACCTATTAGGTTGGGTCTGCCTCAAGCCCAGTATGTATTACTCAGAGTTTGGTTATGATTTACTTTTTCGCTTTATAACCTTATCAACGTCTGTATTATGATATATATGACACACATTTTACTATCGAAATTTATCATTTAACAGGAGAAAAAATTAAAATTGTTAAATGTCATTCAATTTAGTTTCATCGAATCAAATTGAGGTAAATATTAAATAAGCGGCAAAGAATGAGTGGTGATACATGCATGTTCATGTTTACTAATGCATGTCCAAAATATAATATTTTGAGTGCACTACCACAATTCAGAGACACATATTGTGTTTTTCAGACCTGCATTAGTAAATACGGGCCTGTATGTATAATTAGTGTAAAGAAGAGATCTCTGGCTGTATTTGAAGTAGAGATTATATGAACTTACCACAGTCATTTTACTAATTTTGAATTGCATTAATTCTAAGGTTAATTAATTTAATACTATTTGGGTGTGATCATCCAAAATATAGTTGATAGAATGCTTGTCAAAACAGGTGGCTATTCAATTGCATAAACTTCTAGTAATTGAATTTATTTGCATAACATCCAAAATATGCCGAGAGAGAGAAATTGCATTTGACATGATAAGGATGCCTGACTTCTACAGA
This sequence comes from Sherardia arvensis, assembly GCA_948330725.1. Taxonomy (NCBI): domain Eukaryota; kingdom Viridiplantae; phylum Streptophyta; class Magnoliopsida; order Gentianales; family Rubiaceae; genus Sherardia; species Sherardia arvensis. The sequence goes on along the minus strand of OX415238.1, from coordinate 2,698,704 downwards.
TATTATGCTTATTCTAGAAAGATTTTACTAAATATACATATATTAAGTCACTATTTTTTCCATCACAATTCCTTTTTAAAATATATACATAATTATAACGTCATGATGAAATTTATGCTTGAAAATAACTGAATTAAGATTCACCAAACTAATTTAAATTGAAAATAATAGGTAAACTGCTAGATTTATAATTATTATATTCAGATAGTCTATGTAAAAAGTCAAATAAAACTTTTAAAATGCATATTATTACAAAAATCAGCTTTAATAGTGTGGGAAATTTTTCTATTTATATACATCACTAAAAACAAAATTTCAAAATATACTAGTACTCCATAAATAAATATATTTTTACTTTCTAAAATATTTATATCTTTAATTTTGCTATTTCAGGCAAATTAGTAATTTAATTTGACTATTTGAGAAGCTACACGTAGACTGTAGACAGTCCGAGTTCACTCGTTTTAATCAGTGTAATCATCACCGCCTAATCCAGATTCTGACACGAAAGCGTTACTATGCAACACGTGGACCAATCTCCTGCCAAAGAATAATTAAAAAAGGTTATATAAAGTAATCGGAAAAAATAAGGATGAAACTCTCACACTCACACAATACTTTTACACTTTTAATATTGGATATCTATCCAAATATTTCACTAGTTTAATAATGGAAAATAATATTTAATCACAAACTATAAATTGACCGATTTACCATACTACTTCTAATAACTAAGATGAATCCATTTCACCCAAAGATCATATTCAATCAAATCATGTCATTCTAAATCATAGTTATCGTACGATTGATTTTAGAAAAACGCGAATTTCAGTTTAGGATAGTAAAGATTGTGTTTAGTTGGGATGAGTAGAATAATTGTTTTGTTTATGATTGATTACATCAACTTCCAGGCGGCTTATTTAAAAAAATTCAAAAGTAGAAACTGACGAGAACAACTGTACTTTGAATATAATAATTATTTTATTTTATTTTTTTGGTACAACTTTGCCAAACACGCTCTTAAAGTTTGACTCGTCACACTTTCAAACTTGTTATTGTGTAAAAACATTAGTTAGTGATAAATTAGCGTGAGACACCCTCTCAAAAAATCATATCAAATCTAATTACCTTTATTTAACTAACATGAAAAAACACGTGTTACTAATTCAGTAGTATGACACACACTCTTACCATCTACAATACCATACCATTATCATGTTACCATAGTCGGTGATGACATCATCGATGACACAATGATACTGTGTAAACAATGTCATCATCATATTATCATAGCCGATGATGATGACATTATCGATGACACAGTGATGTAATATCACCGTATTAAGAGCAAAAGTAAAAAAATTACATTCCTTATTAGATTCTAATTAATGATATTCTTACTTGGGGATGAATTAACGGAAGGGATGTGGAGTGGAGTAACAAGTTTAGTAACAAAAACCGTTTGCCACTCCGAAGAACAGAATTTGGACACATACACACTCCTCTAATGGGATTAGCATAAATTAAGTAAACCATATCGAACTCCTCCACCGCCTTTCCTCACGCAACTTCCAACCCCTTCCTACATAAAATTAAATATAAATATTTATTCATAAATAAATAATAAATAAACAGGTATAATCCCATCCGGATTTTCCACACTGCTCACATATAAATACCCCTCCCCAACACACTATTTCCTCACAATTCACCCCAAAATAAACACGCACACACACACTACACCAGTACAACTCCACACTCTCGTTCACTCTGAAAACCTTCCTTTTCTCCTCCTCCTCATCATCTTCAAAAACCCTTCCGGCGATGGCTCTCGAAGATCTGAGCAACTCCAAGGCGGCGCCGCCTGACTCCGGCGAGAGATACGACGTCGGTACCCCCGAGAATTGCAGGAGAAAGCGGTCCAGGCGTTCAAGCGGGTCGGTTTCGGTTTCCGACCCGGAATCCTCTTCCGATGCTATGCTTGCTGGGATTCTCGTCATGCTGGCCGAAGGCAGCCGGAAAAGTAAAGAGGAAGCCACCGCCACCGCTGCCGGAGGAGATGACGTCACAAAGCGGGAGCCTTTTCACGAGTGTGACGTGTGCCACAAGACTTTCCGCTCGCACCAGGCTCTGGGCGGGCACAAGGCCAGCCACCGCAAGTCCGCCGCCGTCATAGAAAGTCGACGAGCCGCCACCGACTCCTCCGCCACCCCCGTGAAGAGTTTCCCGGCGACCCCTCTGAACCCCAGCGGCAAGCCGCACGTCTGCAAGAGGTGCAACATGTCCTTCGCCTCCGGCCAGGCTCTCGGCGGCCACCAGCGCCGCCACTACGTCTCACAAGACGACCACCATCTCCCAACCGCCTCACAAGACGAAATCCATCCTCTCCCAACTACCAAGAGCGGGGCCCCACCTTCCACCGCCGCAAAAGTTGACGCCGCCACCATGACGGCCACCGCCAGCGGCGTGACCTCGTCCGACGGAGGAGCGTCCACCCACGCGCCGCCGAGGGTACTGGACTTTGACCTGAACCAGCCGCCGGAACTGGATCTGGAGCTGGGCCTGAAACCCGCCGACGACCATGAAGTGGAGAGTCCGATGCCGATGAAGAAGCCGCGTTTATTACTTGGGAGTTTATTATCTCTCTGAGTTAATTAAGTAGGTTTAATTAGGCTTAATGACCTTTCTTAATCCGCCTGTGTTGCATTAATCGGTATAATTAGTTCCAGTGGACTTTAGATATGGGTATCGCAGGTTATCATGTTGTGGCTATCAACTCTGTGTTTGGTTTATGAATTCATATGTTTGTTCAAATTCATCTCCCTTGCTCATTTAAATTTCTATGGTTGATTAATCGTTATCATACTAATGACAAATCGAATTAGGCACAACTTAATTGAATTTAACAGATTATAATCCTAATCTTATGTCATCATATCAAGATCAAAATCCATAACATCATCAAAACAAACAAATTTTAGTGATCAAGGGAAAGCAAGTATTGAGAGGAAACAATCAAACTTTAGTGAAGGGTAAGCAAATATTGTCTTGACAAAAAGGGTTTAATTTCCGTGAAGAAAATTCTGTTTAGATCGATGACATCAATAACGCTCAGATGAAGGACGGTGAAAAGTTACAAATTACTATTAAAATCAGAAGGAAGGTTAAAAGTTATAAACTTTAGCGAAGGGTAAGGTTGACGAGAAGGGTTTAATTTCAGTGAAGAAGATAAGACTATTTAGATCTATGACATCAATAACACACGGATGAAGGACGGTGATAAGTTATAAATTATTGTTAAGATCAGAAGGGCGGTTAAAAATAATAAAGTATTATTAAGTTTCATTAAGATGGTCAAAATTGTAAGGCATTATCGGAATTTAACACAATTCAAATCTCAATAGACCATTATTGTAAAAATCAGAAAGACGGTCAAAAGTTAATTGTTAAGATCAGTAATGGTCAAAATTTTGAAGCATTATCACGATTTACCACAGAATAGTCAAAATATAGATAATATCGAGTCAAAAGTCAGGTATTGTATTCCGTGTATAGTTACATGAATTTCTTACTTTCACTCTTATTAATTTTGCATGGATTGAGCAGCGGCCACCGCTACCTATAAACCGGTTGTTCGGTGGATCTCAATCCATCAGTTGGTCGGTGGGAAACGCAAAAATGGGTTTGCGTCATTAGTCGGTGAAAGAACAAAGATCAATAAGGAACGCTGTATAAATGTAAAACCGACGGAATATTGCGTTCGTTTATTAATTTTCATTGAATGAAAGGATAGATGAACGGAATATTCGTTTGTTTGGAATGTTGTAACCCAATTTAACTATTTTTTTATCATTCTAATTTGTTGAATATTATAATATTTAACATTCCTTAAGTCCGTAATATCATATATATTTGAAATATCAACTTTTCATAACTTGTACTAATTGGAAATGTTAACAAACAAACTACTAATTAATGAAAATATTTAAATATTTGTAATTAGACATCGTATTAAATATACTATACAAATATTCGAGAAGATGAAACGTTTTTTGAGAATGTCTTATAATATTATTTTAAACTATTCATTAGGGTCTGTTAGTTGGTTTTGAGAATCTGCGAATAGTAGGCGGCAACTCATCGTATATATGAGTGACACGACTCACGTCCTTTGTCTTACAATATATACAGATTCATTCTCTCCACGTTATTTGAATTTTTTTCAGTTTAGTTCGATGAAGTTCAGTTAATAACGTAAACCAAACCACATAAAATTTGTGTTATATAAGTATCTAAATTGGATAAAGCCAATAAAAGAGGTTAGCAATAACAGGTATGTGTGAGCAGGAGTGGCCAGGGGCATGTGTAGATGCCTAAAGTTTGCACATGGCTTAAGGACATTTTGATGATGATTAGTTAACAAACACGGGTCTCAATCTGTTACTTTGACGCCAAATATGCCATTAATTGTTTGTTAATTAGTGATGAGTTTAGTGTTAGTATCAATTGTGTGGTTAATTTATTTATTTGAAACATATGTATTATCTTGGAGAGGTCGTTGTTTTAGAGCGTGCTTCATGATTCTAGAGTATAGAGTCTAGAGTATAGAGTATAGAGTCTGGATCCATGTTTATAATAGTACTAATTGAATTAGACTTATTTATATATTAAATTTTTTTTTAAAATTGTTTGATAGTGATAACAACAATACGGAAAAAAGCCCCTAAACTGAAAAATATACAATGATTCTAAAAAATAAATTACACTTTAACTTCTTATTTTAACTTCACTCCATTGTGATTTACCTATTAATTGTGATGAAATTACAATCTGTTGATACATTGATTGAGTTCATTTATGTTTGAAATAATCTAGTCTTATTACGTACATAAATCTAAGTTTATAGGTTTATACGTTTTGGTGACTTGGCGATACCTGATGTGGGTATACGAAATGGAGACTTTACACCGAAACCAGATCAGACAAAGGGGAAAAATAAATGTATGGAGGTTGAACCCTGCTTTTACCTGATCACTTCATTCGAGAAAGTATTCACCTTAATTATACATACATAAACTAGTAATTTCTTGATATGATGACTTGTATATCACGACTTGCATATGTGTTACGTCTCAAACTTGCTATCGGTAATTAGTTTACATTTATATGTAGGTTTTATCATTTAGGAAGACTTTTACTTTACAAGTTGTAGATCTGTTAAGTATTGCGTTCTCTAGCATTGCAATACTTTCAGAATCACTTGTAATAGTTCATTCGATCACTTATGAAAGAGTTGGAAACACATAAACATAAACATTCCATGATCGATATATTTTTTTACTCCATCCGTCCCAACCAAAGGGTCTTACTTTCTATTTTGGAATGTCCCAACCAAAGTGTCTTACTTTCAATATTTCCTTATTTGACAAAAAAATAACGTAAATTATCTATTTTACCCTTAATGAATTAATAAAAAATAACTGACCCACATTCTTATAGGTGTTAGAATGATCATTTACTATTTTTTTAGTGATACATCTCATTGCCACATCATTTTTTAAAAAAATTCAGTCTCTGTCCCTGCAAACTCTTTGATTGGGACGGAGTAAGTATTCAATAGTCCCTTGACTTATGTTGTTCATTTGACCATTATTCATTTGACCATTATTCATTTGAACATTCACCAATGAAAGTGAAAAACATCCTTAAACTCGCACCGCCCGAGATAGTCTTGCATACGACTACAATTTACAAGGTAACGTAGTTTATTTTCTTAATTTTGCTTTAGTTCGTTAATTTGCACGACAGGCAAGCTAGCTAGTAGTGTGAACATTAACAAATTCAGTTTCACCTCATTAAAAGCGTGTATTAAGGTTATTTTTGCCGTAAATACAGTAACTTGACGAAAAGGGAAAGAAAGGTATAATCCTCCTCCAAACAATATTCCCTAATTTGAGTTTTTCAACATTTTAATACATCACGCAAACTACGTCCCTTGCGGGATCATCCTGCACACTCCGTGTTGCGTGATCTCAATCGCAAGTGCCCGTCGAATCCGATATTATATCCTTACAGTCTAAAATATAGTATGAATTTACGAAAATATCTTCGTTTATTATATTTATTAGAACAGTTAATAATATTGAGAGGACAATATTGTAATTTTATAATATTTTGAATTATGTTGCGTGAATTGCCGGACTATATATAACACTTCTGTACAAATATAGGTATTTGTATATATATGTTTCTAGAAGGTGTTGATCGTATTAATTACATGACAATCAAACGCTAAACGTGTTTAGTGTATGGAAAGTGTCACCTTAAGGGCTGTAAACATCTGGCGTGCCCAAGAAATCCGGCCATTATTGGGCTTTTGCGCTTGCATTGCAAGCAATTGCTTTGTTGGAATGGGCCCAAACGTTTTGTACAGTTCCCTTCTTTAAACAAACAGTGAAATGGATAAATGATTTGAATGACATCTTAATTATTTTCAAATTAGTTTGGTTTATTTAGATCGAGTTCAGTGCACTTTTGTTGAAAATGTAGCTTAATTTATAAATATTCAATATATAAAATTTTATAATTCAATAAATAAACCGGGCAGAACATACCCTAATCATATTTGAAAAATTGATGCAGTTGTGTAGTGTAGTGTTGTGCAAATAAGTGGATCTAAACTTACCATTGTTAATTTTGTGATACATAAATTTAATACAAGTTTGATGTAAGCTAGAAGGGTGAAATTTGTTGAACTCACTCACTAAATTACATAATTTAACGCTATAAATATATAGTGTCCACCGCTTTTGTTGAGGAATATGATGATTTATTTACTCTAACATATTTTGCTTACGCATGAAAGCGGAGTTATGTCGAGGGATTGTAGAGTAAATCAAAGTTGAATTCCTAAAGCGTGACCATTATATACTTACTTTTGTATTTAGAAAATGAACCCAATCATACGACCTGTGAAATAAGTAGAACGTGTATGTAGAAAAGATCAAATATGAGATGAAAATTTTTGACGCTCTTCTAGAGGTGGATGGAGTATGAATAATACAAATCTCACCTAAAGTTAGAGCATTATGTATAGTGGAAATGAACCTAAAAGAGATTCACCTAAAATTAAAGACTAGTTTTTTTAAAAAAAGGATTTCTGGGCCTGGATTATATATTTATAGTCCAAATCAATATCCCATTGCACACAGTTGGACCAGGCTTGTATCATGTAAAACTGTCTAAGATATAACTGGACCAGGTATGGTTCCATGTGGCTTTTCCAGCCCAATGATTAGCATTTACGGTATAATTAAGGGATTTGAGTTAATTTTCATTTCCTGACTAAATCAATCTAAATATATAAGAATTTATCATAATAATTAAGAATATTCAAGGGGCCAAACTTGGGTAATACTATATTCTATTAGTTAGAACTACTTAATTGAAAAAGACAAGTTTCCAAAAGGCAAAAAGATGGAATAATGGGTTGGATATTGCTGACAAATTGCTAATTCCTAAAGTTTTCGGCTCAAAAGCCATTGTCTTCGGCTTTACAGACGCCGGATGAGTAAAATGATGATTAAAAGTTAAAACCACCGGATTTCATGTTATTAGTTGCTAATTAACAATTAATTAAACTGCAAACCTAATTCGTAGACCTTACAAGATGCATGCATGCAACATTTTTTTCGTGAGTACCAATTCTAGTAGATTAATACCCTATTCATTTCACTATTTGAACTGTGCTAAATTAAAAACGTTAAACTGAACTGAAAACTATTAAATTTTTATTGAATTACGAGCAAGGGCATGATAAACCTCGGACCTTGCATAACACGAGTTTCCCCTACTTTATGTTACCATTGCCTCAAAAGTTGGATGATTGGAATGTGGTGATTTGATTTGATGATTTTAGCCCTTAAATGGAGAATTGAAGAGAATATATATTAAAATAAAGCAGATAAACAAGCGATATTAGTGGTCATATGATATTCTAAAGACAAGAAAATACGATTGACCTTTAAAATTGTAAATTCTGTAGTAGAATCTATCAATCACCTGATACTTGCACAGTTCCTTTCACCTTTGTCGGCGTTGAACACCGGTTTCTGATTGATAATTGCAAAACGACTGAATGTGTGACCAAGTTGACACTTTTTATGTCGCATTACTCATTGTTTTCCAATATAGTTCCGCTTTTACCTACAACAGTATAACTACTGTAAAAAAATCCGACCATATTCTTCCATTATCGAAAATTGACTGTAATCGCCACACCAAAAATATTTCTCTTATGTTCTTTATCTTTTCCCCGCTTGACATTATTCACTGACTGAGTTTCGCAATAAACCTTTGCATAACATAAAAAAAATTGTCATATAAAAACATTTTCAAAAATAAAAACAATAAGTTTTCTTTAGAGGAGTGCTGTGTGCATCTCACACTAAAATGTAATTATTGTAACTAAAATTATATTATTCATAAATTAAACGTTACCTTGACGCCGTATTCATTAAATATTTGGAGGAAGGAAAACAGAGAAGCGAAGCAAATGAAGAGGTAGTTGCGTAGCAGTCAAAATGTAATTACTGCGATGAAGATACGGTATGATGGAGGAAATCTTCTGCTACGTTTCTGGGTAGCTGTAAACGAAGCAGTTATGATTAACCTACATTGGCCTCCTTGGGTCTATAAATGTTATTCAATTCGATTCGATTCATCGTTAGAATAGCCTGAACATGAAAACACTGTACGTCATACTTCATTCATGACTTCATTTCTACAGCCTAGAGTCTACGGTGCAATTTCATTTCTACAGTGTCATCTGTTTCCTTTCATATTGCTCTTTTACCATACTCTTTACTCCATACTCCAACCAAAACATAAGTCTGTTTTGGGAAAGTGTCGCTGTAAAATTGGATTATAAAGTTGTTGGAAGTTAATCACATTGAAATGTTGTGTCTAAAATTTAGTATATAATTTTGGTGTGGTACTTTTTAAATTGTCAATCGATTTTATATGCAACTGTACTGGTCTTGTACGCTGAGTCTAACTGGACTTACTCTCCCGACCTTACCCATATGGTGATACCAGATCCAGGCCCAACTGCCCAAACCGGTAGTATGATCCAGATCCATAATGAGCTAAGCTAATGTGGCTGTACCAGAAACGAGACCACTCGGATAGAGACGACTATATGATGAGTCACACCAAACATGGACCACTCAGGGATACGGGTTGCAATATAAATAATGTTACATAACACTATTCCAAATAAGTATCTTTTCATTACTCACGCTAGTGAATACCCATTTTCTCTCCCAAGATCGTCTTTAATCATCACACTAGAAGGTTTACCCTCGGGTACCCCCGAGACTCTGTCTTGCAGGGCTAGGACACTTGAGCAAAGGAAGGGAATTTTCGGGAGTTCCAAGGTTGACAAAAAATGTGGGAGTTTCAATTTTCTAGAAACTCCAAATTCCCACACAATGGTGAAATTCCTCATGCGTAGTAAGAAATTTCCATGATTTTTCTTCTCTCACATCTACCAAACAATATTTTTAAAATCATGAAAATTTAAAATATCCAGAAATTTTATTTTTCTACGGAATTAATCTCTCGAATGCTACCACATGACTTCATAGTCCCAATGGGAAGGAGGAGACAGGGAAATGAAAACATGTGTGGTCCTGCAAGATCTGCTGCTTTTTTTTAATTTCTTGTTTGCAATAAATTAATTTAATTTGCATTGGTTTGGTCAATGAAGGATCTTCTGGTTCGTGATGTACACCAACCCGTATTCATGTATCCGTTAGACCACTGGTCAACCAACATGATGAATGTACGAATATATATGAATTAGTAGTTAAATACAAGCTCCGTCCCCATCGAAACTAAGAGATAAAATGAAAGTTTAATTAAGAATTGTGAAATATATTGTATGGATTAAATTTAAAAAAAATTGAGTGAAATAAGTGGAGGAGAAAGAAGAAGCGTTACTGTGCGATTTAAATTGAAACATCTAAACAAGAAATTAAGTGTTGTATGCAGTGCGGTATTTTACTCATCATATCCAAAATATCATTGAAATTACAATATCGCTCCTTGAATATTACTAAAATTTTCAATAAACATAAAAAATGTGAATAATTTCGTAAATACATACCGTATTTTGGATTACGAGAATAAAATATTAGATTGGATATAGCAATACCTAAAAAGAAAGTGTGTAAGTTCGACTGAAACCAAGGAAATGAAGTAGTTTGATAGTTAATCTTGTGTCATTAAGCAACCGGGCATAAAACAGGAATCCAAACGGAAACTCAAAGATCTGTCCAGATTTGCTTGCTGCCCATGTGTAATTATACCTGTTTTCGTTTCTTATTTTTCAGCCTGCTTGCACATTTCCGAGTTGTATAACTGCTTTAGCTTAGATCCCAGCCTAAATCAAGCCAAAGCCAATTTGCCACAAATATATTTACTACTAATCTGATTCTAACTTGAGTAGAATTAGGCCCTCTCAAGTTCTGCTGAAATTGAATTTTTCGCTGAGGTAAAATGTGTTGAATTAAATTTAAAATGGTTGGGCTAAAGTGAAAATTTATTAGATGATAGTAATAGGTTTTGAGTCCAATATATATTAGTTAGAGTTTATTCTTTCTTTTTATCTTGTACTATCTCTATTAGGGCGAATACAATAAATCTCTTTGTCGAATTTCACTCTCTGTCATGATATTTGATATTTGTCGCCTCTAAAACTTTTTTATTCAATATATACATTTTTTTACCGTACACGTATCACCGTCACGCTACCATGTGAAAAGGTGTGAAAATATGAAAGAATAACCCAGTAATACGTCCGTCCAGTCGAAATTGCACATGTTTCAAATTCAAGATATACATTTTCCTTTTATGTTAGTGTTGCTTTATTTTCCTCATTCATTTCACTCACTTTCTTTATAAATTCAATCTCCGCCGTACACTTCACAATTCAAAAATCAACTTTCATTTTTTCTCGGCAAATTCGATTGGGACGGATGGAGTAGGTTGTTTTAAACCAGTTCGTTCGAACCGAAACTGTCAGTTCTTATCTGAACCGAATAAACCGACCGAACTGAATGATACCGAACTGATCCGAACCGAATTCAACCCCAGGAAAAACTATCTGAGACCGAAACCGGCCCGAACCGAATTAACCATAAAACCGATCTGATACGAGAATCTTTACACGAACCTGATCGATAATCGAATTTGCTCGCACCGAATCCGATTTGAACCGATCCAAAATCAACCGAAACCAATCCAAAATCCTCAATAGTAAGTCACATGAGGATTGATCTTTGATTAGGTAAACTCATTTTAGTTGATGCCTATAAAAAGTCATATAAGATATTAATTTAGCCAGTACTTGTAAAAAGTTAAGTAAATTTGATTATTTAATTAGTTAAACTCAACTTAGTTAGTCCATACGTACATTTAAACTACCAAAAAAATCAAAAATAATATCATCCAACTCATTTTGAACTCTAATCCGAATAGAATCGATCAACATATATGACCGAAATTGAAATTATTCGAATCTGAATTGATCCGATTAAAAATAAGCCGATAATAACTCAACCCGAATCGATATTAAACGATAAGAAAATTTTACTGATTCAATCGAATCATTTTGATCTTGACTCAACGAACCGCAACCGATCGAATTGACCGAATTGATAGTATGAATTGCACAAGTGGTGGGTATGATCAAAACCAGTTGACAATACTAGTAGATATTAATAATTTAATACAAGCTGAGTGGCTAGATAAAATGGCACGTAGTCTTACAAAGTAAAATCAATAGTTTAAATAAACCATGTTATCTTTTTGTTTAACGCACAAGACTACGGAGGAGCTACTTTGAAATTGTACAAAATGTACTAATAAACGAGTTCATGGTTGGAATTTGAATTCAAAGGAAGGAAATTGTGCTTCCAATTGTTTACATTTTACAGTATTCTGTTTTGACTTTTTGAACAGATGTTAACTAAAACATTTATATGAAATTACCACTACAACATGTCAAAAATAAATGTAATCTATTGTAAATAATTAAATCATCTATATCCATCAAATTAATATTGTATTCTTTTATATTCATGATAGTATGATATTCGAAAATGATAGTGAGTGTTTCATCATTAATTATGTCATTTGAAATGACATTATGATAAAAGACTGAACTCAAATTACAAATGAAGAAACTTGTGTAAAATGACTATTTAGATTACCTTTTTCTCACTACATCCTAACATGTTTTAGCATTTGAAATTCAGTCCAACATCTTATTCTCTCGTGATCCAATTCACCTGAACCGAAAAAATAAGTTTCATATTGAATATTTTTGTATGTATTATAGTTTTTATTAACCTTAGAGCAAATAGATTTATTGACCTTATAAAGACATTGTTGTGATGTTTAAAAAAAGTTGAGATGTGTGAATATATACTCCTCCCGTGTCGGTTGAACTTGCAGAATTTTTTTTTACGAGTATTTCAATCAAAGTTGCATCATTTCCTTTTATGATTACGATGTTCTTTCATTTTCATCCACTCGTTTTATCCACATTTCTCTCAAATTTAATATTCACAGTTTAATTCATCTTCAGTGAACGATGGTACACAGTGGCACAGTGGCATGCATGCATAGAGGGTTTAATGGTGGCACAGTCAGCAGCATGTGGGATTAGGCTTCTGTTTCTGCATTTAAAGATGAGCAACCGGTCGGCTTCAAACGTGGTTGGATCATAAACTCTCTCTTTTCCCATTATTATTCAAAATCACAGATTTTTCTGTCACTCCAATCGAATATTATTATACATATCAGCCTGATTTTGTAATGATTCTGTTGTTTTTTCCACCTCCAAATCTTCCGTTTAGATTAAATACACCGTAATTATGTTTTTCAAACTCTAGAAAAATCCATATTTTCAAAAGTAAACATAAAATACAAGTTATTTTTAAATGTTTTGGTTCCAATTACTGTCATTTGTTGTATGCCCCGTAATTTTTGAAGACAAATTAGCTGGTATCATTCAAGTTGTTTGTCTGACTTATAAATGTTTTGTTTCTGCATTCTTACCATGCACTTCATCTTTGTTTTTCAACTATCCAAAATGTGCATTGTCATTTCACATTGAATAACAGGCTGTGCCCATTGTCCAATTGAGTTTAAGTGATGTTGTGGTGAACTGTATTGTATTGATCAGTGTTGTGTCTGTATTAATATTGTGTTGTGCTAAAGCGAGATAAACAGTACTCCCTCCGTCACAACCAAAAAGTCAGCAGGGACGGATGCTCAATTTTTAAGAAAAATGACGTGGCAGTGGGACATATGAGTAAAAGAATTACAAAAGACAATTTTAACCCCCATAAATTTGTGGGTCAATTGTTTTTTAGAGATTCATTAAGGGTAAAATAGAAAATTTACTTTATTTATTTTACTAAATGAGGAAATATTGAAAGAAAGACACTTTGGTTGGGACATCCAAAAATAAAAAGTAAGACCGTTTAGTTGGGACGGAGGAAGTACGAAATACTTATATGATTGAATTGTATAAATGCTTATTTGATACTCAGGTCAAAATGTGCAAGACGTGGATAGCTGTGTTTAATTTTAATCCTGTCTCGTTAAGATTAAATCATGTTATACTAAACTGTGCCGATTAATGTTGTGTTCAAACATGCTAAAGCGAACGTAAAAATATGAAACTCTTATATGATTTGAAAAAGTGATGATACTCCAATTTGAGATATAAAATAACATATAAGATATAGCTATGTTCAATTTTGGCCTAGAGATGGAATATACTCCAAAATCTCAACTAATTACACCTACCTGATGTTCATATAAAATCAAGAAATTAGTAAATAATTATAAATTAGTATGAATTAATGAGGGGATTAAAAAGAAAGTGGAGGCATAACTCTGTACTCTGACGTGCATGTTCCCAATAGGAAGATGGGAGAATAGTATCCTATGCACTGCACCCCTCAACGGAAATGCTCCTATCCCTAATTATCTTATTCCACTCAAATCATATCCCAATAATATATTCTTATTGTTTTAAAAAATAATATTACCAATCCCGCCAAAAAATCTCTAGTTGATTTTAATTCGAATTTTTTAGAGAAAGTATTGTATATATTTTCTTTTATTTTTTAGAAGATAAAAGATGAATACTCCCTCCGTTCGACTAAGATTGTCTTAGTTAACCGTTTTGACATGTTGTTTGACTGTTAATAATTTTAATTACATGAATTAAATGATGGTAAAAATTATATATTTTGAATATGCATGTTATGGAGAATCCAAAACTATATCACATGATTATATTTGTATTGATGTAATACTCTAAATTGATGGTCAAACATGCTACAGTGAATAGTGCGATAAGACAAATATAACCGAACGGAGGGAGTAATAGTGAACCAATGAATTAATATCAGGATAAGTTATCTTAAGCAGTAGCACTGAGCAAGAAAGCGTTACAATAGTACTCTAGTTGAACTGAAAATTATTGTGCTTGTTCGGCAGATCTGAGGACGCCAGCCTTAACCTAGACATATAGATGAATGTCACTTATGTTTATAATTATAGGTAAAAATTAATTAATAATAAATATATTATTTTAAAACTTATTTTTTTCGTAATTTTGAACTGTTTTTTCGAAAACAAAAGGGAAACATTTAAGTGAATGACAAGTCATTCAGCTGAGATTCAGACTTCAGACGTACAACGTAACTAAATCAGAGGGAAAGAACAATTGAATTTGCACAGGAAAGGGCAAGAAGTAATGTTGTCAATTTCACTCATTCATTTCATCTCATTTCTTACACCAAATTTAAAAGCAAAGGCAGAAATTAAAAAGCAGAATAGTGTCAGTGTGGCGTGCGATGCGTAGCAAAATCAATATGCTGTCTTTAATTTCTGTCGCTGCACTCCACTTTCCCACGTCGTACTAGCAATGTCCAAGCCCCATCTAGTGGTAAGCTAAAAAGATCCAATTTTTTTCCAGTTTCCTATGATGTTTTGTTAGAAGGAAAAGGAGAAAACAAAAGTTGTCTAGCTCGTTCTTGCAAAAACCTCATCAAGATTAGGCCTTTTTCTCACCGTAAACGGACCTTGTTTTGCTGCTATTGTTGTTAGCTTGTTTTAATTAAGGTGGGCTTCTTGTGTTTCTGCGATTTGTTCAACTGTTAACATGGGGAGTGGCTTTTGGATTGTGTCTGTTTTTCGTGATTTTCAACATGTGACACAATTATATGATGTTAAAACCTCCGAAAGCATATATCTTTTCAAGAATCAAGACTGATTCTTTCTCACTTTCTTGTACAAAATGGTTTTGAGGATCTTTCTTTTCATGGATTGTAAGAAAGATAGATGCTTTCTGTCTACGGTTTTGATGGTCTTAATCAACTGATTCTGAGATGCTGTTTGCGGTTGCAGGTTAAGGATTAAAAAAGGGCACTTGGGATTTTCCTCGGTGGACTGAATCTTGCAAGAGCTGTGTGAGGTTGTTAAAGAAATCAAGGAAAGGCAGAATATTTATGTTTATGTATTAAAATCCTTAAATAAAGAAGGTGAGAGAGAGAGAGTTTAAGATTAAATTAAGGTTGGAAAACTGTGGTTATGTCTGCTGAGCTGACTAGGTTCGCCCGGGGTCCGTGGCCTTTGCCGCCGACCAAGGAAACACCCTCTTCTCCTCCAAGTGAGCCATTTCTTTAAACCAAAGAGAGAAAAACCCAACCTTTCTCATTCATTCATTCACATTTTCTCTCTTCTTTCTCTTTAAGGTTTTCTTGGTCATTTTCAGACACATTTGGTCCCCACCTCACCAATCCATGATATTTCCCTTTCTGGGACTGTCTTATTCCTCGAATCTGGGGATGATCTTGAGGTGAAGGGCTGTGAAACCTTACTTAGTAAACTGTTTGGGAGTACTTTAGTTGTTTGTAGTGTTTTTGTTGAGAGTTTTAAGGAGGAGAAACTAGGAACTGGTAAGAAGAGGCAGGTAGATCTTTGACAGCAGGATGAAGTTTATGAAGCTTGGATCCAAGCCAGACTCTTTTCAGACAGATGGCAACAATGTCAGGTGAGATCTCCTGCTCTGCTATGCCTGAATATGGATTTGCCATTTCTTCAAACGTTGATTTGTGAGGTTTAACATTGTACTTTTTTGTCTGGATTGATGTTTTCAAAAGGGGGTAGGAGGGAGGGAGGGTTGGTGGGATGTTGTTTGGTGGATGCCAGCTTTGACCTTTTGAGTTTAGGACAGTAACATTAAACATGTGTCATAATGTTTTGTGCTACTGTATCACCTCCTCTACAGTGTCCTGCATTTTACCTATGTTCTATGAATCTGTCTATTTTGTTTTGTAGCATGATTAGTAAGTTTAATTACCATGTCAACCTTGTTGTCTGATCTCCATAGAAGTGGGTAAACACAAATTTCATGCTTGTCTGTTTCTAACATTAACAAGGTTAACATTAATCTGCAGATACGCAGCTTCTGAGTTAGCCAGTGACATTGTTGTCAATGTTGGGGACACCAAGTTCTATCTACATAAGGTAATAACATCTTAAATTCTTAATCTTGTGTACTAATATTACTCACTTTGTCGATTTCTTGATAAACTGGCCTCTAAATGCTGAAGAACTCGGTTTCTGAAACTTTAAGGATATCATGACATGACTAGGTTACAGATGAATGCTTGCTTCCATGTTCTAATCTTGATTTAGTTCCTAAAAGTTCAATTAAGTTTGAATCTAACGAATGTCATCACGAATACAGTTCCCCCTTTCAGTTTCTGAAACTCTAAGGATATCATGCTCGACTCTATGACATGACTAGGTTACAGATGAATGCTTACTTCGATGTTCTAATGAAATTAATTAAGGTTAAAGGCTATAATTTGGATTTTAATGTTTTTTGTAGTTCCCCCTTTTGTCAAAATGCTCGCTTTTGCAAAAACTGGTGGCAAGTGCCGATGATGGAAGCGATGAAGTCCACATTCACGACATTCCAGGAGGGCCGAGCGCGTTTGAAATCTGTGCCAAGTTCTGTTATGGCATGACAGTAACCTTAAACGCTTACAACGTTGTCTCTGCACGCTGTGCGTCAGAGTTCCTAGGAATGCAAGAAACTGTCGAGAAAGGCAACCTCGTGTACAAGATTGATGTCTTCCTAAGCTCGAGCATTTTCCGAAGCTGGAAGGATTCCATCATCGTTCTCCAGACCATGAAGCCTGTCCTAACCTTAGCTGAGGAGCTGAAGCTGTCCAGCCACTGCATCGATGCGATCGCTCACCGCGCTTCCGCCGATGTGTCAAAGGTTGACTGGTCTTACACCTACAACCGGAAAAAACTGCCTGAAGAAAACGGAAATGATCCTACCTGGAACGGTGTAAGAACCAGGAATGTCCCCAAAGACTGGTGGGTCGAGGATTTATCCGAGCTGGAGATCGATTTCTACAAGAGGGTCATTTCAGGCATCGTAAACAAAGGTAGCGTGTCACATGAAGTCATAGGTGAGGCCCTGAAAGCGTACGCTGTAAGAAAAATGCCGGGATTCGGGAAAGGCGGGATTCAGGTAAGCGACATCTCCCGAGCTCAGGCCATCCTGCACGCCATCGTCGGCCTTTTGCCGGCGGAGAGAGGCGCCGTGTCTTGCAGCTTCTTACTGAAACTGTTAAAGGCTTCCATTTTAGTCGGTTTAGGAGAATCGGTTAAAAAGCAGCTTGTGAGCAGAATTGGGCAGCAGTTAGAAGAAGCTTCCGTGAGCGATCTCCTGATTCCGTCCCAGGATAAGGACACGACTGTTTACGATGTTCAGGTTGTTCGGGAGATTCTTCAGGAGTTTCTGACAAGGGACCAGAATGATGCGTCGGGGATGGATAATAATGTTGAGGAGATTAAGGAAGTTAGGCGCCCCGGGATCCTGTCTGAAGCGTCGAAGCTGATGGTTGCGAAGCTGATTGATTCGTACCTTGCTGAGATTGCTAAGGATCCTCATTTGCCTCTGTCGGCTTTTGTCGACCTCGCTGAGATGATTTCGGGCTTTTCCCGCCCCGGCCATGATGGCATCTATCGCGCAATCGACATGTACATGAAAGTAAGAAGATTTTTCAACATATCATCCTTGATACTTTTAATGTAATAAGGCTGTCTGATACTCATGAGTTTTGTTTTATGACAAACAGGTGCATCCTAGTATTAGTAAGAGCGAGCGGAAGAAGATTTGTAGGCTGATGGACTGTAAGAAGCTGTCTGTCGAAGCTTGCATGCATGCTGTCCAAAATGAGAGGCTTCCTTTACGCGTGGTGGTTCAGGTTCTATTCTTCGAGCAAGTTAGGGCAGCGGCAACTTCCGGAAGCAGCACTCCCGATCTCCCGAAGGCGCTGAAAGACCTCAGCAGCAGCGCCTCCCATGGCAGCTCGAGGTCGGCCACAACCAACACCGAAGAGGATTGGGATGCTGTGGCCTCAGCTGAGGAGCTCAGGGCTCTCAAGGGGGAGCTGGCGGCATTGAGGCTCGGAAATGGCTCGATGAATGAGAGAAATGCTGGCGGAGATAAGGCGGCGATTAATCGAGTGAAGGGATTGCTCACGACGAGGAAGATATTCTCGAAGATTTGGTCTAGCAAGGGAGGAGGGGTGCAGCAGGGGGAGAACAGTGGCTCTGATTCATCGGAGAGTCTTGGCTCGACAAATATGGAGGAGACTAAATCGACTCCTTCTAGAAAGGGAAGGCATTCGGTTTCTTGAACTTTCTGTTTAAAGAAAGTAGCATCTTATTTGATATGTTTTGGAGCAAGGTTTAGGAAGAAAGCATGGTTGCAGAAACTATAGTGACAATATAATGTAGTAGTGCTAGGAGGAAACTGGTTCTGTTAAGCAGGGTAATAATAGCCATTTTAGGGAAGATGTTATTTATGCATTGTTATCTTTATGTGGTGGTCTGGAATCAGAAGGATGGTAAGTTCTTAGTGCTATGCATTTCAATTTGTGTAATTTCACAACTAATCTTGATCATCATATTAAGTTTCTTCTCTTGTTATGGTAGTATATTTTTGTTATGGTGTTCATTTTGACCAAACACAACTATATTCGAGTTTTGAATCAGAAATGACAGCATTATAGTGAATTTCAGTTTATTCTGTTCGGATTAAAACTAACAGCACTAGCCATACAGTGCGTCACTTATATAGCTAATAGTGAGCTTTGGAAACAAATCAACCAATCTAATTCAAACTTTAAAATGTTCATCCGCCTGACTTAAAATTCAAGTAATTTAATGATGCAATATTTTCTCCGGATTGTCAAGTCACTGAAGTCAGATTCTCGATTCAAAAATAACAGGATTTGAATTAGATTTTCGAGTCAGAAATGACGGGATTTGAAGAATAATTGAAACAATGTGTACTAAAACCCAACTATAAAAGTTGGAACTTAGTTTGTAACAAGTCAAGGGAGATTTTAAGATGAGCCCATATTGAAATATTTATGAGCCTAATTTCTTAGATTGAAGACCTAATTTACCATTGTAAATGACTTATATGCCCCATTCTAGGCATTCATCACATACTTTATTATTTTAGTCAAGTCTTTTTTATTTTATTTTTTTATATTTCAACAAAATATCATGTTTGTCACATTATTAACCGTCCTTTTGGTCTTCGGAAGGACGGATTAATTGGTGAAAGTTGACTCTCCGAAAGGAATGGATGGCTTTGGTGGGGATTGCAATTTGCTGTTTGAAAGACGTCAGACTATATTATCAGTAGGGGTAACTAAAAGGGCCCAAAGTTTATTATTGCTGAAATTACCTTTCTAGTGCTCGACTGAACTACTTTCAGTGTGGTCCATTTCCCACATCAAAGTTTATGGTTGATCATTTAAATAAAAAAAATCAAATCATACCATGACTAATCGATAAATATATGACTTAGATCATGTCCAGTTGAGTTGCTTGAAACTGCTTAAATTATTTTATTATTTATGAATGAATATTCGTATGTGATTTAAATGTAATTAGAAAAGTTCAAATAAACAATATTTCATTTACAGTAATTAAAATAACCTCTTTAGTATCTAAATTTCAAAACATTTTATTTTTTTTCAAAAAAAATTCAAGTCGGATGAAATAAGTTGCTTGTGGCTGCTTGGGCCTGCTTGGAGCTGCTCAAGAAGCTGAGCTTAACAGGGCCTTATACACCTTAAAACATTAGAATTAGATATAAAAATTACGAGATTGTTATTGATTTTGTAACTTTTCAATCTCTCTGTGGTGAAGTTTTATATATAGTTCTTTCCCAACATCTATTTTGATTTTTTTTTTTTCAATGATACTCGATATTATCCTTCATTTCGTGTTCCGCTCTTAATGTTCTCCTAAGGATATCCTCAAAACACATCTATAACGGTTTCATTTTAGAAAAGAAAACAACGGCGGCACACAAATTTAAATGTTGATAATGATTTGAAAATTTGGATTAAAAAACATTGGAAAAGTGTCAAGAGCATAACGTTATAAACTAGTCATAGTTGATGGGGTTTGGATTCCATTTTGCAGAAGAAGACATCTCCTTCAAATAAGGCCATTGATTAACCCGATTCGCCTCATTATATATCCCACTACTAATTAAAATACCAATTAACCACCCATTTTAATTAATATTATTCAACTTAATAAAGTGTGACGCGATATATCCTATGCTTAAAACAAAGAACATAATCCTCCCCAACTTGGTGGGAAAGAAGCCGCCAAAATTTTGGATTGAATTGCCAAGTCAAGGCTCTCGAGGCCACACCAATATTTACCTCATAAAAATAATTATTAATAACTCCACATATCCTAAGTTCGTAATTTGCAAGAGTGAGTTGAGAAAAATTAAAGATAGTAAAATGACTAGATTGGATTGAGTATGAGAAGAGACGAAAATGTGTGAAATGATTGGTGGAAAATTTCTGCATTTTCTTAAAAAGAAACGTGTATGTGAATATTAAAATGAGGCAGTTAAATTAAAAGAAGTGTTTAAATTGAACCGGAACACAGTGAAGATTGTAGCATCAAAAGACTGAGTACTTGAAAAATTCTTTTATAACTCTCGAGATCCAGAGAGAGTCACATTATTGCTTTGACTACCATGACTAATGTATATGAGCATATTATTGAGATATTTTAGCATTTTATAAAAGAAATAATAATGTCAGAATTCACTGTTCATGAGTAATTATGAAGCCTTTTTTACACTTCAAAGGTTACGATAATACTTTTCAAAAAATCAATATTACAACGATACATGCTGTTAGAGAGAGTAAATTTAATAAGAGACACGTGTTCTGTATTCATTATAATATAGACAATACAAGTCTAGAAGATATAAAGAGATATTGCAAAATTGTAACTAAACTCTAACTAATACAGATTGGGATCAAGATCCAGTACTGTTATCTAACGCATACTCCAAGAACGTAGGGTTGGGAGACAATTTTTCCCCATAATTTACTATACGAACAAGTAGTGATTAAACAGCACACACTTATATTATAATCGATTGGCAATGCATTAGGAGGATTCCATCCACTTATAATTACCGAGCCAATGAGGTGGGAAATGATTAAATCCAAAAGAAAGTGACTAGATTTAGTTTGTCTGCATCTAATATCCTCCATACGAAAGGCCAAGAGAACAAGAAAACCAGGATGTTATGTTTAGTTGTGCTTGATTGGCTCTTTGCTGCAGATTCTTACTCGAACAAGTGATGGGATATACGAGGGCACTTGTAATCAACGACATCTGATCATGCCAATGTGTGCTGATTAAGGTTTTTAGTTTTACCCAGACGTCCTGAATTCAATTGTTCCGGTGAGATTTTATTGAGTTTTGAAATAGAACAGATTACTCGTCAGAGATTCATGTAATGTTACAGCGGTCAGGGAGTTTTTCAAGTTTATTATATAATACTGTTGCAGATTTTTTTTGCATGATCGAAATTTTGCCAAAACTGATTGGTGTTTGATACAAATATATATTAAATACTCACATCGTCACTATCTCCTCAACGCGAGATTTTGCCACGCCAGCATTAAAATACTAGCTAGCAAAATGACACAAAGTTATACATTGACTGCCATGCATGTGTCTGAATACTTGAGATAATACTCTGATAACATGATCAACTAGAGTGTTGTTTCTGTCAATAGAGGATTATTCGGTGATAGATGTTGTACACGATAAAATTGAAATGAGAGTTCACTCCACTCAAAACATCAAAGTGAGGATCTCACTCACTCGACATATCGGATCAGTAGAATATGATAGCATAGAATTAGACTAGGATAGTTTTATGATTCATATATCAGATTAGATCGGTGTAGTGTACCATTGAATAAATACTCCCATTTGATCGAACAAAATTGATGATGAAACTCCCATTCGATATGCATAAAAAATGTGGGGATTAATTGCTGGATCTTTGTCAGCAAACACATAAAAAATTAAAAGAAAATAAGCAAGAACTAATAGGGGATGACCATATCAAGAAAGTAGGTTTTGAAAAGAGAGGAAGTAGTGAAGGATGAGTCAGTGTTTCCCATCGGAAAGCATCAATTGGAATCTTAGCCTAAAAGTTGTCGAGGAAAGAGATCTTTACATGTTATCTAAATCATGCTAAATACTACTACTTTTATCTTCAAAGCTCAACATTAAGGAATCGAACCAATATATAAACCCTCTTCTTTTGGAGTAGTAATCATAAGAATGCAATACCTTGTTAAGACCACTAAGATGAGAACTATAGATTCATTTTGATGTGCATGAATGTTACCAATAGAAGTTGAAGCAGCCGAGCGGTTTTCACAGATTATGATGTTTCTTGTTTCAGTCTCAGAATCCGACAAACGAGTAGTGTTTTTTTATTGGAAACGTCATTCCGACAAACGAGTAGTGTTTTTTTAGAAACGTCATTCTAATAAGAACTCATGCTACGCATGAATGAAATTGAGAGTTTTACTTCATATATGTGAATTCATCGATAGTTCAATAAATTCAACGAGGATATGATCTATAATTCGTTATTTGTCCCACGTACTCTGCATCAAGTTTGGATTTTAGGAAGATTAAAGTCGAAATGCAAATTGATGCCTCGATTAATGAATAATGGAACTGATAATTCGATCATGTCCAATTTTATTTATCTTAGTATATTTTAGTACAGATCAATTCAGTACCATTCAATTCATCACAATTCAGTTTCAGCGGAATCGGACAAGTCTAAATTTTGAAATGATGTGATTAAATTGGAGTGGTGGAGGCGGAGGGTCGGAGATGAGAAATTCGTGTTCCAAAAGACTGGGCAAAAAGAGTCGAAAATGAATGGAGGTTGTAGCAGCCAGCTTGCGGAGACACGGAGCCGCTATTGCCCAGCACTTTGGAAACCTCTCCCTTCCCTCTCTCTGCTACACCACACATACCAATACTTCCCCTCTTCCCAAAGTATACCCCTCTAACCATGGTTAACTTTGGCTTTTACTTAATCATACCCAATTATATAGACTTCTGGCCTATTTCTAGTGGGATCCAACATGGCTAATTTTTGTCTACTACTTGCATAGTTGCATTGTGCCATTTAACCTTGAATTTTGGGTGATTTATTTCTTAGATGAAATTGGAAATAACATCAATCTCTTCCATGGGTAAGGTATGTTTAACACGCCTGAACTGAACTGAACTAAAAAATACTGAACTGAAAAATATTCAGATATATTTTACTAAACAGACCCTTATTCTTCCTGTTAAAGATTTTTCAAAGGAAATACCACTCCGTCCTAGTGAAAAGTGCAAGAGAGAGAATGCTGGAGTAGAAATTTGGATTGTAATATGAATGGTGGAGATTGAATTTGAGAGGAAAGTGGGTGAAATGAGTGGATGAAAATTAAAGAGCATTACCATAAAAGGAAAGAATGCACCTTTAATTGGGACACCCAAAAAGGAAAGTTGTGCAATTTC
This sequence comes from Sherardia arvensis, assembly GCA_948330725.1. Lineage (NCBI taxonomy): Eukaryota > Viridiplantae > Streptophyta > Magnoliopsida > Gentianales > Rubiaceae > Sherardia > Sherardia arvensis. The sequence continues at coordinate 2,674,650 of OX415238.1, read as the reverse complement.
AACTGGGACGGAGGGAGTATCTAAAGTTAGTTTTGAATTTTAATGATGTATCAAGATTTTAACGCGTGGATGATTGACTTGTCATAATGAACACATTCATTAATCCTTGAATTGTTGTCATAAGATCAATTTCCAATGTTTAGGGTGTGTTTGGTTGGATAAATTTTTGCAAAACTTGAGTTTTTGCAAAACTTGGACTATCAAAGTCCAGTTTTGTAAAATCTTGTTTGGTTCACAAAGTTTTTCAAAATCCAGACTTGCAAAAAAAACCAATCAAAGATTTTGTTCTACACTCACAAACTCAACCCAACCAGACAAGGATTTTGCAAAACCAGACTCTCAAAATCCTAAACAAAAACCCAAACTCTCAAAAAGTCAAAACAAAATCCAGACTCTCAAAAATCTTGCGAACCAAACACAACCTTAGTGTGCCTGAGATTCTTATTGTTATTATTCTTTGAATCTGTCTAAGGAAAAACTAAAATAGCAACATTGCATCCAATCGTTTGATAGGATCATATACCTTTCACTTGCTCCGTCCAACTAAAAATTCTTACTTTCTATTTTGGGATGTCTCAACCAAGAGCCTTCAATTTAGCCAAAAAAACAAAGTAAATTATCCATTTTACCCTTAATGAATTTCTAAAAAATTTAATCGACTTACATACTTATGAGGGTTAAAATAATCTTTTGTCATTCTTTTGTCCATATGTCCTACTTCCACATCATTTTCTTAAGAATTGAGCCTCCGTCCCCGCAGACCATTTGGTTGGGACGGAGGGAGTGCGTGCTTATCATCACATCTCTCTAAACCTATATACTTCTTGTACTGCGTTTTACTTGTTTTCTGTTTGAGTTACACCTTCCCAATCCTTCCCAATCGAAATTGCACAATATCATTTTTTTTGGTGTATAATATATTCATCCAAGTTGCACATTTTTCATTTATGGTAATACTACTTCATTTTATTTCACCTAATTTATTCTTAAATTCAATCTCTACCATATACTTTACGGTATAAAATTTAATTTTTATTTTCTCTCCGCAACTTTAACCGGGACGAAGAGAGCACTGGACTTTTAGCTCTTCCACATAAAATAATAATAAAAATTTTATAAGTCACCCATCCTTGCCTTGGGTCATTTTCTATCCATTTTATGAAAGTTCACTATTTTACATTTCATATTCTTAACCATGGTTAAACCCTACTCAAGCTCAATAATATCATAGTAGCAGGCCAGTACAATGGCAGCAGTACCAATATAATAGTACTTTTATCACCCCCACCAACTATTCCCATGCACCCTCTCCCTATATTACCCCCCTCCCCCCACTTCTCCATTCTCCTCTTCCCCCTCTCCAACCAATCCACGCTCTCAAGATAAGTGTCGCTAAAAGTAGCAGTGCATGTTATATAACAAGTGTCGCTAAATTAAAGCATGAGCTGCAACGGTTGCCGGATTCTCAGAAAGGGCTGCAATGATAACTGCATACTCCGGCAGAGCTTGCAGGGGATCGACAGCCCGCAGGCTCAGGCCAACGCCACCGTCTTCGTTGCTAAGTTCTTCGGCCGCGCCGGACTCATGTCGTTTCTCTCCGCCGTCCCCGATTCGCAGAGACCTGGTACGTCGGAATTAGGTCAATTATGTCCCCCAAATTCAGTTTGTTTTTCGTCAGTTTCGTTGCTGATGATTGTTTTGTGCAGCTCTGTTTCAGTCGCTGTTGTATGAGGCTTGTGGGAGGACTGTGAATCCGGTGACCGGAGTGATGGGGCTGCTGTGGACGGGGAACTGGCACATCTGCCAGGCGGCGGCGGAGACGGTGCTCCGGGGAGGCCAGTTGCGGCCGATGGTGGAGTTTCTTCATCCCGCCACCAAATCTCCGCCGCAGGATTACGTGATGACGTCAGAATTCCCGGCGAGGAGAGTGAAAAGGTCAGTGACGCCGGAGGAGGAGAAGTCTGAAACGACGACCATGGACAGTCGTTTTGAGACGGAGTACACTAATTTTCCCAAGCTGGAATCTGGAGGAGATGACGGGAAGCTTCTGAGACTGTTTTTCTGATTGTTTTTTGTTTTTTTCCGGCGATAACTCAGGCGGCCGCTGGATTTCTCGTCCGGTGAGAGGATGATGAGTGTTGTTTGTGAGAAAGATGAGAGTTGGCCTTTGTTTTAACCTTTTTATCAAATGTCACTCTTATCTGTGACCTTTAGAATAATTCTGATAGTATGAGAATTTTAATTTCTTCTCTTCAATCATCAGTCTGTTATGAGAGTTTTGAAACTGAACATTTATCTCAAATCTTCATCGTCGTACATGCATATATGCGCATCACTTCAATCAGCGGCAGAATCATACAAAAATTTATAAAATTGTTGAACAAAGTTATATCCCGATGCATCGGTTTTGCGGAGGTTGCTCTCTATTACAGTTCCATCGTACTGATGATGTCTGAACTACAATACATTAACCTTTCAGCCTTATAATTAGGGGTTGCCGCGGCTATCTCAGACATCCCCGGTTTCGTCCATGACCTTAACGACTTCTCTCAAAATCTATTTACTATTTCGTGATCGAAGCAGATCAATATATAAAGATGAACGAACTATTATTCAAATGAATATGATGCATTTCTATCAAAATCGACTGCTTAAATTTAGATAAAGTTTTTGTGATACATGCTTACAATATGAGTTGGGAATGATTTCAAGATGATCAAACATTCTTAAAAACCACACATTTTGGAATGATGATATTCCACAATTGAAATGGATGAATGAATGGCCAAAAAGATAAGTGTCACAAATTCTTTTATTCTCCTCGGGCCACAAAATACAATATCATTGGCATGGCGCCTGCAAAATTTAGCCGAATAATTTGACCAAGTGTCTGATGCATATCCAATCTTAAGCTCCAAGTTCTTGTGACTACGTTTTCGAGTATTTTCCATCCAATATCCATTGAACCGGACCACTTTTTCTCGAAGAAAATTAAAAACAGTTACATGCAGTGGCGTAGCCAGGATTTGAGGGGTGGGTGGCGATTTACATCAAATTTTTTTCTCGCACACTTACAATTATTTTTGTAAAAATAAGATATAAATAAATGAACAAAAATCATGTAATCAAAATAAATATCAATAAATCAAATACATACAGTTAATATTATAATAGATATCGAATTGTATCATTAAAATACAACAAAACACTAGAATTAAACTTTAGAAGTAGAATTTGTGGGGTTTTTTTAACTTATAAGGTTGAGAATTTTAGTGGCAATATAGCAATTTCAGAAAAGTGGTGGGGTAAAATTTGTAATTTTTAAAATTATACTCTATAAACTAAATTTTTTTTTTGCACCTACACTACCTCCTCCCCAGGTTATATGTGCTCCGATATATTATTTAGTGTCATTTAAAATGCTATTGAAATTATATTAACGTCTCTTAAATATAACTAAATTTCTTGATAAATTTGATTGGTAAAAATATTTTTGAATTATAAGAGTGAAATAGTGTAGAGCAAGACTTATTTTTGAAAAAAGAAGTGTTCGTGATTTTTTGGCAAATCTCTTTACCAAATACTAAAAGAATTTGTATGCTTTGAAGCACAGCGGCTAGAAAGTTCCGCCAAGCATATCTCATACGGAGTAAAATATCGGTTTTCGTATAATATTTAAGAGGCGTTATTGTAATTTTAATGATATTTTAGACAATACTGAGTAAAATATCGAATTTCGTATAGTATTCGAGGTAAACTTCCAGGAAACAAGCCTAACTAAGGATTGCAGTTAGATAACCTTAATAAACACGGGAGTTCTTTGATCAGGCAACACTAATAAGAGTGGTGGTGGTTGGTCGAAATTCTGGGTTATAATAATGATTGTCACTGGATTATTGGCTCTTAAGTTAATTAGGTGATGTCATCGGACATGAAGATGATAAGAAAGTGTTGTTTGAGCTAACTTATTAGGTTTGATTTGATGATATGCACATGGCTCTCCTCCTTTTGCAAAAGGGGTTTGCCTTTCAAAATTATTGGTTAACCTAGCTCATAATCTTTGCTATAATCACTAAAGGATGTGTATAGTATGGGGAGGATGTGAATTGAATGACTGAATTGCCCATCAAAATTGCAAATCAAATGAAGAATGACAGATAAAAAGGTTATAAATTTACAAAAAAAATCATTTTTTCTATAAGGTTTCGATATCAATATTCTATATTGGAAGGTTTTCTTTTGAGGAAGAAAAGTCTAATATTAATTATGATCGTATCTTACTCTATTTACTCATTGTTTTATGCGCGAATATTCGTCGAATTTTTCCTTCTACTCACCTAATTTTTTAATCTCTCCCTTTAATATTTGATCTTCGACTATTCTTCCCAAGCCATTTCTTTCTTCTCCATCATCTTCTTGATCTCGATCACGTTTACAAAACTGTGTTATATTAGTTGGATGATGATTTTGATATCAATCTCATGTGATAGATCTCATTCATTGACATACAAAGTTTGATTGATTTGATTGTTTTGGTGTTTGTTATGAGTTGATGTGTTTATACTCTGTTGCTTTCGTGGGATTTTTGAATTTGATTTGATTTGAGTTTTCAAATGGGATTGATTTACTGATCGATTTGAGATTTGGGGTTTCATTCGGTGATAGATTAGAGATTTGAAATTTTGGGTTCGATTGGGTGATCGATTTGAGATTTGAGATTTGGGACTTGATTTGAGTTTTCAAATGAGATTGATTTTATGATCGAGTGATAGGTCGGATTGATTTATCGATCAATTTCGAGTTTGATTTAATAATTTGGATATTTCAAAAGGATGATTGTCAGTTTCCGCAGAAATAATCAGTACTTTTTGTATATTATCTTGAACGCACGACGGTTGAAAACCGCCGGACAACACCTAGAGACGTTGGTTCAAAATCTCTTTCTATGGAGAAAAGTACCAACAATAATTATTGATTTCTCTATTTGTGACCACCGTGTCCGATAGAGGACTTACCCGGAAATTTTCTGTGCGGTGCGAAATTGGTGTGGTGTGCGAGCGATAAGCCAGTTATTATAAGTATCAATTATTTTATAATTTTGGAGTTTTTTATTGGAGAAAATAAAAAACTCTACTCACTTGAATATGACGTTTTCTAAGAATAGAGCCGGCCTTTTTAAAAAGACCCATAAACTCTGTCCACTTTCGCTGTTATGCCATCGAGTTGAGAACGTAGTTTGAGTAAATTCAGAGTTAGCTTGAATCTGAGAAGAAAAATGGGAGACGGTAGAGGATTGAACCGAACGATTTTGAGCTAGCAATGCTTGAAGTGAGGTGGTGCGGATAACTTTTACATTCATTTCACATTTTCAAATAAATGTAAAATGTAAGCCACATACACCCGTGCAGCGTGCGCGTGGATAATTTAAATTATTTTTTACACTCACTTGACAATTTCTTATAAAAACACATTTTTGTGATTGCAATAAATACTGCACCAACATCACATCCAATTCATTACTCAAATTGTGTGATGTACATATACGATAAATCCAAATTGAGTTGATATTTTGCAATGTTGAATATATGAATTTTTAAAGGCGGTGGAGAGCGCTCAAAGGAGCATCACAAAAGCAGTGATGAAGAAGTTTGTGGAAACCTGACTTTAAAATTTGTCCAAAAGCCGAAGAAATAGGGGTGCATAAACTAAACGGACGGTCCAAATTGATTGGGGGAATTTTTAATGGACTGGATTCCACTTTGAGGATAATGCAACTGCAACCTGCTGTGCGTTGCTGCGTATGCCTTTTTCTTGGTTGTGGGCCATTTCTTGTCTTTCTATATTTAGCAGTAGGCCCATTTCATATCGTTGCGTTATATATTAGGGCAAATGTCACTAGCAATGGGCCTCTCCTTTTATTATCTCACTTTGTTTGACTAATTTTTTAATTTAAAAATAACAACATATCATATTCATACCGACTTGTACTGTTAAGAACACAATTTTACTCATTTTTATAATGGCTAATTTAATTGAAAATACAGTTAAGTTGAACTAAATTAAACTTAAATACTCCCTTCGTCCTAACCAAAACTTCTTACTTTTCTTTTTTTGTCCGTCCCAACCAAAATTTCTTTTCTTTTTTTGTCCGTCCCAACCAAAATTTCTTACTTCTGTTCTTTTCCTTTTTGGCAAAGAAAATAGTTATGAAATGGCACACTTATCCTTAATAAGTTTCTACATTTAACTATAAGTATGAGTGATATTCCTCTTTTACCCTCTAAAAAAATTAAACATAACATATAAAATACTCTCTCTTAAATATCCGAGTCAAATTCAACTAAGAAATTTTGGTTGAAACGGAGGGAGTACATATTTTTGGTAAATGGTAAAACATGATTATTTAGTACCCTCCACTGATTGTTAATTAAATTAATAGAGAGTATAGTTGAAGAATTAAATATTGTATTTGCAGGAAAAATGAGTGAAGAAAATATAGTGTAAGATGTAACGAAAAGAAATGAGTGGTCGAAAATGAAACTTTTATCTTAGAAGGTGAATTTTGAACCGAAACAAGTGTAAACACTGATCTGAGGTTAATGAAGTACCTTTCAACCCATCAAATCTTATAATAAAGGAATTGTACTATAAAATACATCAAAGCATTTTACCAAATAGAAATAGTTTATTTGACTACCTGCAATGCAGCAAGTTAAATGCTTACAAAGATTAGTGGGTGCTAAATCAAATCTTGGTGCATGCATTACTGGGGAGCATATATCTGAAGTATTCATTGATTTAGGTTTATAAAAGTATTCATAATAAAGCTATTAGATTGGAAAGTAAAACTAACAACAAGAAGTTGATTTAGAGAAGGTTATGTGTGATGAGATGGATATATATACACAAGTTTTCCCTTTCCACAATCAAAATCAAGCATTGTGTAAACAAACATCTACAATAACTAATACTACTACTAATTAGCTAAACTGATCACAAATCCATTCCAGTCCCTCTAAACTCTAGGAATAAGCATTGGTACAAGAGTGCAGAGGATCGAGTTTCCCACGCAAAAAATATGGCTTATTCAGAAGCAATTCTAGTCAGTCTTCGATGCCATCTCCACCATTGCACCCAAAGGTTTAGTTCTCGCTTCTTCTAGGGTTAGCATTAGAAAGAGTCGTACATGTCATGTCAAGCTGTTCTGTTCACACGCGATTGTGTTTGTAATATATGTGTCCTCACACTACAGTCTTTCACCTGGAGAATCACATTTTAGGCAATTAGATGAGAATAATGCAACCAAAATATTTAACATTTGAGTATTTGTGGCCTTACCTGTACCGATGCTAGCACGGCCAACCAATCCTTGCACTGTTCGAGTAAGGCCCGCTCTTTTGCAATCACTTTAGCAAGTTCAATCACTAAGACATTCACTTCATCTACCTGAAAAAACCCGTAAAAGTTGGGTCACCAGACAGTTAAAATATACTACACGGGAGGAAAAAGTTGTTTCGAGTTGGAGAGAGATAGACCACCTTTGGCAAAAGTGAACAGATTGAAGTCGCCATTGCCTGCATCATGTCAACCGCAGAACCAACTGCTTCCTTCAAGCTTAGAATGTCAGCCTGTTACAAATTCAGAGTATTGCAAGATCAAGCTATCGTATATTACCAGTTGTTGAAATGTTGCAGAATATGTTATATATCATCAATATCTTATAAGCAAAGTGAATAAGCTAGGTACATACTGCTGCTCCTCCACCAACAGGGAGTCGAAGAGTGCTCGCCCTCAAAGCTTCAGTTGCCCCAAGCAAAGAGATTGAGTGGTCTTTATCTAAACATGACCAATCTTCTAAAGTGGCCACCTACACAAAGGTTAAAGCAGCTAAGCATTGGAGCTAAAAAGATCACATGCCATATAATTCTGTAATCTTAATTAGGGGAGAGCTGTATCTTTAAAAATGAAATCAACGAACACCAATTCAAATCCAACTTTTGCAGAATTATTGTCTAAGCTGACTTCTGCACAGAAGGATTACTTTTATATAGTATAGTACACAGTAGCACTTCTGATCGTTTTTTAAAAGCAGGTTCACTCAAAATAGACATTATAATAAAGAACGTGAAGAAGTTCATAAGGAAAATTTAATTATGTATAAACCAGTTAGCAAAACAAAACCATAGAGAAACCTGGTTTGAAAAGAGCCCCCAAGTGCAAGGAATTATAGAATTACAGAATACATTCAATTTGTTTTAGCATTTGAGTACGCCGAATTCATAAAATTACTTTTTTCAGTCCTTTGAATTGAAGTTTATTAGGAAGTCACCAATGGTACAACATGTCAGCTTGGCTCACTAAAATTGACCTGTGATATAGCTTTGGAGTACGAAACTTTTGCAAAGTAAATCACCTGCCACAGTTTGCCATCTATCTATGTACATAGTGAAATGTCTGATTGAGACAGAACCAACAATGATTATACACCAAAAAATTAAATATACCAAATGAAGCTTACTTGTCCCCTGAGAATGGAAGCTAGCTTCAGCTTTTGTCTCAACAACTGCAACCTGTGCCTTTTCTTTGTGACTGTGTCACGGAGATCTGATATTGTTATCCAAGCATTCCAAAGACTCTTCTGAAAAAGAGAAGAACTAAATTGAGAAGTTGGCACTTAGCCTCAAATATGAACATATTTAATTTAAGGGAGAATATAAACAATCAATGAAAAGGTTCACTTAAGGAGAGTAATAGGTCAGACAATATCATACATTACAAGGACAATAACATCTATATGCTTATCCCACTATTGGGACGAATCATTCCACAACACCATCCTCTATTAAACACATACTCTCCGAATCTGTCTCATCATGACAAGGTCATTCAACTTCAAAATAGATGGATAAAGACACAATTCCAGTATTTAAAAGCCATTCATGTGAATATGCAGTATTTAAAGGGCAAACTTGGTTTACTCTTGAATTTGTTACTTAGCATTTAATACATGGTGAAGGAGAGTAATAGGTCAGACAAGATCATTCAGGGCAGTTACATTTATATGCTTATTCCACTGCTATAGGAATGATTCGCCAACACCATCCTCTATTTAACACTGGTCATTCAACTTCAAAATAGACAACCACAACTGACTAGATATATACGGACACAATTAAAACATTTAAAAAGGCGTTCATGTGAATATACAGTATTTAAAGGGCAAACTTGGATCACTCTTGAATTTCCACTCAAGTATAAAGCTCTCTAGAATGCATTTTTTACTCAAAAGGAAGCAGTAACAGATGTTCCACATATAAAAGAAACAATTATACTATTCGGTAGCATTTCCATAATCATCCTATTATCTAGCTAGGCAGGATCCACACCCAGTTACGATACCACATAACTTGTAACACGATAAATGCCAACTCTTCAAGTAGCTAATAAATTCAGTCAAAATTGACACCACATACGGACATAACATTAGGCAGCTTTTGGGAGCAATATCTAATATGATAAGAGTATGTGATGCAAAAGGAACATTATCTAACCTCGGCACTACGTTTCTGCACTAACAAGGTAGCCTCGGTTGTAGCATTTCCAAATCGCCACTGCAAGTGTCTATTATACAGAAGTCTCAGCAGGTGAGCATCGACGATTCTATTTTCACCAACTTTCCCCCTCCGGATATCAACAGCAAAACTAAGAACTGACGGTGTCTCAACAAAGTTACTGTTAATCGTGCTGACAGCATTTCTAATCCGAGATGGACTAGACATTGCTCGCGAAGGAGATGATGACATCATCGCCTTACTGGGAGAGGAAGCTCTAATAGCCCCTCCTCGAATAGGCGATGACATTGTTCTAGGTGAAAACAATGGACCATCACTGTTAAACCTCCTTAGCTTTGGCGGGGCAATCAGTTTCGAACTAGGACTCGTACCCAAAGGTGACCCAGGATCCTGCAACCGTCTTAACCTAGAATTCGTCTCCTGCCAAAACCTAGCTGAAACAACAATCCCACGAGGGCCGGACACACCACGTGGCACCCCATTGGAGCATTCCTGAGCTCCAGAGGTACTCCCAGAAGAAACACTATCAGTATCAGAGGCAGTAAGATCAGACTGCGCGGACATCTCATTTCTATCCGGCTTCAAAAGCTCAGCACTGTCCAAATCAAGACTCAATCTCCCATCGAAGGACGCCCTTCTCTCATCTATCATAGAATGCTGCAATGCCCTGATCACATTCCCAGATCCAACTCCAACTACTTTACCACTACAATCTAAACTCCTAGTCAAGGAATTACTAACTCCCTGCCTCGCCCTAGCTGGCCACCTATGCTGATCAGAGGGCTTCGAATTCTCAACCATATCTCCATTACTCCTCGAAGGCGTGGTACTGACACTAGCCCTTCTCCTCTCTGGGGTGCTCTTCCTCAAACTAGGGGAAGCTGGGGCAGCTTTAGTCTTACTAATCGGGAGAGAAAAACTCTCCCCTTGAAACGACACTGACAAGCTCCGTGTAGCTGTTACCAGAAGCCTCGTGGCAGCTGAACCTTCGACAGCATTGCCTTGCTTCACATCAAGATCAACCGACAGCGGCCTCGCGGAGGTCGAGGGCCGCCTCCGGTCGACTGAAACCGCCCTTTTAGGCACCGCCGGAGTCGAATTTCTTGAAACTAAAGGGGAGGGGAACCTTCTAGCAGTTGAAGAAACCGAGGCAGAAGATCCTGAAGATGAATTCGAAGTTGAGGTTGAAGGGGAAGGGGACATATACCTCGAAGACACAACTCTCGATTTGGGTTTCCTCTGATTGTTGCCGCTGTTAGCTCCATTGTTGTTGTCCTTCTCCGACGGCAGCAGCGGCGGCCGCCTCTGCTGGCTGGCCTGAGACTCCTCAGACGACGTCGTTTTATGACTCTGCAAGCTCGCTGAACCAGAAACAGCTGCCACCATCATCACAACACCATAAAACTCCAAAAGAACGCGACTTTACCATTCACATTGCACTCTCATACCCAGAACATAGCAGAAAAACACCTGCAACGAAAGATCAAGAAACGCCCCCGTAAATCAAAATCCCGTTCTGGGTCCTGTCAAGATTCCACATTTCCCCAGATTCCCGGCGAGATGGGTGGATTTCGAGGCGGCGGTGGGTGTTTCGGTGCGGGAAATGAAAAGGGTTGCAGAGAAAAAGTGGGATTTTGCCGGGAAGAGCAGTGAGATTTCCGGGTGTGGGAAGAGTGAGGGAGTAGTTGTTGTTGTTGGAGGGGGGTGAGATTTGGGGGCATTAAGAATAAGGGGTGAGTTTTGGGGTTTTGAGAAACTTTAGATAGACGTTACGCTAACCCAAAATCGTATTTATACTTTACTAATGTCTTTTTTGAATGCTAATTAATAATTTTTTATCCATCCTTCCTTAAACCTTTAATCAATGACATCAAACATTTCTTTAACTTCATATTTTTGTTGTGACGAGCAAGTATTAAGTGGTTAAGTGTACGGTTAAATTCCTCTGCATCAAAAGTTCGAAACTTGATAATAAAAGAATTGTAATTTTCTCTAATACGTAAGTTTATTGTAAGTATTAGATAACACCTGTCATGTAGTTATAAATTTTGGATGTCATACATTACTTCCTCATCAACCTAGTATGACGGGAGTGATGGATTCAGGAAGCGAAAATTTACCATTTTACTTCATATACAGACTAATGGAATGTTCGTATTTTCACTCTAATATTAGGAAGTTAGAAGGAAGTGGGAGGTATGATGGGATAATGTTAATGACAATGTTTACTTGATTGAAAATTGTGGTTTTCCATCACTAAAAAGTGGTCATGGTCCTAAGTTTAAAAGATTCTTTTACTATTAACTAGGGGCCATTGGATCATCTTGATGACCTACAACTAAAAAGGGATTAGTGAGGGGTAACCTAAGAATTAGTAGCAAAGACAAGCCTTTCCCCACCATTAGTTTAATCAAAAGTGGGCACTTGATTTGCTAAACTAGAAAGAAACCATGATGAATTGTAAAGTAGGACAGAGGGGCAAGAATCTAGCTTTAATTCCCAAAAACCCTTTGTAAAAGTATAAGCCTTGTATTGCTGAGATTATGGTTGATCTTAATCTTTGTGATCAATCAAGTATACAAATACATAAATACATACTTACCTTCAAATGGTGCTGATGATCATCTTGAATCAAGTTGAGTGTCAAATCTTTGATAATGAGAGGTTTGGATGTCTTTGTCACTCATTCCTTTTGGTTCTTCTCACTGAAATTGGTGGAGAGCAAGAAAAGCATTTCCCTTTGTACTACTTGAACTTGCATCCCTACTTAATGGCCAAGATAACCATTTTCTCACTCATACATTTCATATCACTAATTTGGTTATTCCTAAGAAAAGTGTGTTTAAGGGTGTGTTTGACCGAGTTTTTCAACTGTTGTACTTTAAAATAAAGCATCTTTTAGTGTTTTATCAACCGTCAAAAATGATTTATTTCATAAGCATAAAGGTAATTTTAGTTTAAAAGTGGCCTAAAAGCAGAAACTGATATGATCAGCTTATACTTTTTGCCACATCAAAAATATAAAGCACCCAACTTTTTTTAAAATCACACCTCCACCAAACACATTCTAAATCTATATCGAAAACTGCCAAGACGCATACGAACTAACGTATGTTCTCTTGTCTTCATACGATAGCTCGAAAACTCCTTGATCGCTTCTGAAAATCGCTCATGTTAGCAGTTTACGTGAAAAATCTTATCAGTGATTATAATTATACAAAATCAGCAATTTTAAAGTCGAGTAACCAAATCCTAGATCATTTGGATGATTAAAATTACACTTTACTCTACCTAAATAATTGAATAGGGTTTTAGTTAAATGCACTATGTAAAGAAAGCTATGAGGCTAATGAAGACATATGAAAAATAGTTAGTTTTGGTGTTAGTGTGATTATAACAAGAGATGCCTCCATGGGATGCACCGTCTCACTCGATGTTACTTTTCTGAAAACAAACCCTTATAGTTCATCTTGGCTGTCATTTTTCTTGCTTTTGACGCATGCAAATTGCAAACCCTTATCCATCATCTCCAAAATTAGTATGCAATTTGCTCCCCTTTTGTCACCTTTAATTGTTGCAATCAATTCTTTAGTTGGTTATTTGGTGGTTGTTTGATGTTATTTTCCCTAGATTCATTGTAGTTTCTAGATTGTTTCAACAAAAATCTAAATTTATATTTGGATATGATTGATAAAACTAACTATATGAAATTGTTATAGTCTAACATAATGTATTTTAGATTGTGACGACGTAAATGTTACAATAAAACATTTTAATCGGAGATTTTATAACTTTTTCATATTTTCAAAAAAACTCGTAAAATATCAGGTGGCACAACAACAAAGTGTTTTTTCAGCCTAGTGATCCATCAAAAATAATTAGGATATTATTTATCATCATTTCAGTTTTTAAACCTCGATAACTGACAAAAGTAATTTATTTTCAGTATAAAAGGAGAAATTAATAAGATGAACGTATGTTTATAAGTAAAAATGAAACGATTTAGCTTGAAAACACAGTTCATCTAAGCACACACATACTCTTTTAGAGTTGAAATGCTATACACAGTTCGCTATTTTACTCAACGTAGTCCAAAATATCATTAAAATTACAATTCCGCCTTTGAATATTGCTAAGTTTTCCAATAAACATAATAAATGAAGTTATTTTTGTAAATTCATATCATGTTTTACACTATAAGAGTAAAATATCAGTAGAAGATGTATAGAAAACAAACTCCGAAATGAACCACTGCCCTAGTGCCCCTCCACTCCCTGAGCACCTTCAACTCTTCAACTGATCAGATTTCCACTATCAAATAAGCAAAAAACTCAGAAACATCTGTGCTTGCAGAGACTCGACTCAGAGGTGAGAGGTAAATAAGTAAATACACATATTAATATGAGCAGCGACCAATATTGTTGCAACATGAATGCAGCAGTGGCAGGGACTCAGAATGTGTGTCCAAAATATGCTCATAACTTGTTCTTACACATCTGCATTAATAATTTCAATTGTGTGGCATAATAAGTTGATAAGAATTCAGTATACAAATATTCTTGTTTGCGCAATAAGTTCCAGAAGGAGGTGTCTGGTGACCCGTGACCTGTCTTGTTTATTACCTTATTGATTGCAATGCAGCTGCTAGACTAGTGAAGAACAGCCATTTCAAATCCAAGAAAGGTGAAAATAATCAAAGGTGAATGGAGTAATATTGCAGGCCATGGTACAAATTTCAGGTGTTGGCACGGGTTGAGTTCATGTGCTGTATATGAGAAGAAGTGCTTGGATAGTACAAAACTCAGGGTTCATAGTTTAGGGTATGTGCAGTAGCAGGAGATCTGAAATACTAAATAAAGTCTGATATTTTACTCATAATAATTCAAAATATTATGGAAATTTCCATGTTGCCCTGTATATTGCTAAGTTTTTTCATGATCATAATAATTGAGAACATTTTTATAAATTAATACTATATTTTAGACGGTAAAAGTAAGATATCGGACTGTATATAGCAATCTTCTGGAAGATTTAAGGTTATCTCGACACTTATATAAAAATATTGAGTGTAAATAAGCTCAGTGTAATACTTTGTGATTTAGCTCCATTTATCTTGTGGTGTCTGAGAATAGTTTAGTTGACACTTTCATCTATTTCCCCTCAATTTATTAGAAAGTTTTATAGTTTGATTCTAATAAAATATGATGCGGTGAAATTCAACTTTGTTTACTACAGCAATTCTATTAAATTCCACTCTTTTTTCCATTATCTTCCCTTGCAAAACGGTGAACCTATATATTTCATGTAGAGGCGAAACTATATTAAGACTCGAATAAACCAGTGCCTACCCCTAAAATTCGGTATCCAAACATTTTTCGATGAGAATTAGAGCTTTACTATCTAAGACGAGCCTACTCTTAATTTTTACCCCTTTCATCCTACCCTAATATAAGTTTCAGAGATCCAGAAATCAATGTAATCATGTTGGGGCAAAAAGCACAGCAACAAATGCCATATGATGCCTCCATGCCACACTCCATTAATTCACATATGATACAGCTTAATCATGTTCTCCTGATTTAGAAGATGAGTAGAGACAGAAGAACTCAGAAGTCAGACACATTATTCATTCAATTGGGCATAAACAGCCAAACTACATCCACAGTATGCTCCCAAATTTAGACATGGCAGTGTACGTGTACTATTAATTCACAATCTTGTTTCTGCTTCCAGTTAAAAAATTGAATGTTACACGTTATTCTTTATTTTACTCAGCATAATCTGAAATACCAATAAAATGATGATACCATTTTTCCAGTTGGCTAGTTTCTCAAAAATCAAATTAGTTGAGATCATTTTCACTCTTTTACACTGTATTTTGAACTATAAGAGTAAAATACTGAACTGTATATAACAACACACTAAAAAAATTAATTATCGAAAAAAGTTAAAAACTTTTACTTGAAATTGATTTATTTACACATCCCAAAGTTCATAGTGAGTTTTACACCCATAATTCAAAGGTACCCTAGCTAGGTTTGTGTCTTCTCATCTTTTAACCCTTTTAAACCCCTCCATACACTCAATCAACAATATTCTTCTTCCCTTTTGTTTCATGGAAGATGGAAGGGAACTAGTTTTATTTTTTAAATTTTGAACTAATTTTTTTTTTTTTTTACTATTACGAGTATGATATTTTTAGTAGATACTTCCTCCGATTTCCTTTAAATGTCATAAGGGAAAGAGGCAAACTTTTTTAAAAGTTGGAAATATATGGTGTAGATTGATTGAATATAGAGAAAAATATATTGCACAGTTGAGATTACTAAAAAAAGTGATATTATTGGTGAACTTTCCAAAAAATGAAAGTTTGTTAAAAATAGAGACTCGAACTAAGTATCAGTTATACTAGAAAATAATGAAGGAGAAAATATTAAATTGTGTAATGCTCTCGTACTGAATTCAAAGAATAAATTATATTTTAAAATATCACATTTGAGGGGATTGCAACCTCGCCTGATCGAGATAAGGCTTATGATTAACATTTTTGCTCGTAGTAGTAAACATCACTTCCAATATGACGTGTTCAAAGGTAGTTGGTACAAGCTTAGGATACTTGTTGTCTGAGTATAAGAGAGAGAAATGATGGAAATAGATGCATATATATTTATAGAATTATTATTATTTGAATCTGTTCTAATAAAACAGGGGACCGGAGGGCGGCACAACTCAGAGGACTGCCCCTTAATGCCAAAGAGTGCCCAATGGAGTGGCGTCGAAAACGACTGACATAATCACATAATATTACTATTATTTCATTATTTTAAACCTAATGAGGATCCTTGTTTAAAGCCGACGCTTAATAAATCTACATAATTAGTACGCAATTCCATTCTAGCTCACTTATTCTTAATGACCATAAATCTCTGTAGCATAACTTAAAAGCCATCCTAGCTAGAATGAATAATCTTGCTTGGGTCCAAAATGATGCTAATATTATAGATTGTATGGTCCTCTATCTATAGGTTAAAAAAAATTAACATAATTGGCAGGATATGTGGAACCAGTTTGGCTGTCTATACATTTTTCTGTTACATTTGATTGTTAAAAAAAAATCAACGAAAAAAAATATCAAGATATTGAATTGACAGCTTACACCACTCACTTAACCACGACTACGGTTTAAGAAAAGAGAAAATTAAGCAGCAATATATTTTGCATTCTCTACACATTGTGAATCTTGTTTGTTGTTGGTCAGGTATGAAACACAAGTTACTCAACACTTGACACACACAACCTGGCACCACGCATGATTTACTGGCACTGTATATGATTTTTTTTGACCTGTGATGCTTTCCGATCATGTTCATAATTTCCCTGTGATCGGCTCATTTTCCACAAGAAACATGTATCAAAAAGTATTATTAGATCAACTACTAACTTTTTAACTGCAACAAGTTAAATATCCGCTACTAAATATATACAATGTTAAATGTTAGCGTCACTTCAATCCTTTAGTGTTAAGTTGTAAATATTTTGTTGGGTATCCGGGCTACCAATCAGGTTTAGTTATATGCTAGATATGATCAAACAAATTGAATATAGGCATGTGATACTTAAGACACACCCAACCAAGAGACTTAGAATTAGATTAGACGCAACACCACCCACAAACAAGTGATAAATGACCTGTTTCATTATTCAATCACTACTACAGTTCAATTCAGTTACTACTTAATTTAGTTTTAGGCGAGTGTAGGGCACTTGACCACATCAACTAATGATTTAGGGTACCCCAGCTTTTTTCCAAGCTTAATGGGAATTAGGGACCCTTGTAATGGACCTCCACCGCCATTGCTTTTAACGTTTGCTTCGCTTTCCACTTCACAGTTTTGTGGAAAAGCAAAAAGCTGATGTTGAGAACTATATCAAGTAGGATGCACTTTTCAAGTTAACACTCATCTGTTATGTGCAAGCTCAACAAGATATAACCGTTTCTTAAAGCCTCTGAGAATTAACCCGAAAACCCGATTTTCTACTTCTTAAAGCTAGGTTGCAAGTCATATCACTAATTTTATGAAGAACTGATGTTGAGTTGAAAAGAATATGCAAATGAATATTGAAATTACAATGACACAATAGTTTGACAGTCCCAAAAAATGTCAAGTATCAATAGATTGAAAAAACCATCACTAACTGAAAACACTCTACAACTCTAATAACCAAAGAAGATTCACAAATGAACACATTGTTTACAATAAACAGTTAACAAAAGAATAAAGGATAATAGTATTCATCGGGTTTCCAAGCAGAATTGAAACATTGCAAACAACATTATAAAGGAACCGGAATCATTAAGAGATAAACAAAACTGGCAAAACAATGCACACAAGCTACAAGATTTCAGCAGTAAACAATTTTAAGTTCAGCAAAGCAGTCAAACTCAAACATCACACCGACTAATAAGTGAAGTAGTAAAGCAGAAGATAACTAATAAGTTCGGGTAAATATATAGAACGATCACTGGCTTTCACAGTATCTTAAAGTTAAAGAACAAATTCAGAACATTCAGAATTCTTGCAACATCCCAAAATAAGACAACATAATCCACTAATCTCTAAGAGAAACTAGCCAGTGATATCCATCTCGAACAGGAGCCTCGGCTTCAGTCATTAACGGTACTGCAAAAGAAAACAAAATAAGATTTAGTTTGGAACAACTCATTTGACAAGAGCATTGGAACACACAAAATGATAAATATATCCATGCTATGACACGGCATCATATTCATATTACTCATCCAAACAGAGAAAGACTCGTTTAAAAACCATCTATCAAGTTCTTTTCAGATACATTGAAAATCTAACTACATAACACTACTGACCGTTGAGCAGTAAACTAAGTAGGCTGAAATATTAAAAGTACAAGTAGTGGATAAATTCAAGAATCAGGACTGGGATGTTCAAAGTATACAGTGTAAAGTGTTTTACCTTGATGAATCCGATCTCCTTAGCGTTGCTGCGGAAGCACTGCCTGCAGCACATGAGCCCGTACTTCCTGATGATTCCATGAGAGTTGCCACAGACACGGCTACAAGCATGAACACAAAACAGTCAAACATTGCAGCCAGCAAGCAACTAATATAACACGCAAAGTAAAGCCTCAACCACAACAAAAAAGCTACAGCCAGATATGCTAGGCAAACAACAAAACAAGACTCTGGATGTCCAATAAGGAAACCACATGTTTAAGAACCAAGAATTACATATCATCACAGATCAACAAAGCAAGGTAGCTAAAAGATTTTGATGCAACAAAACCACAACTACATTCAACCATGGCATAAATCTCATCCAATACCATCATGATACAAACAGCAATCAATATATGCATCAAACAACTGCATATTAACACCAACAAGCCTTCACATAAACACCCAGCATCAAGGAACTAACAGCTAAGCATATCTAGCATCATGTTTCTGTAATTCAATCCAACACTACCACAGGTAATCAGCACAAAAACTCAGCAAGACTTTGAATCATGGCATGAATAAACAGCAATCAAAGCATGTACAGAGATCACAGAACCGATCAACAGCAGATCCCTAACATTCGAAGCATATTCTTAAAACAGATGATCTAAAAACTGAATCGCGGAAGTAATATGAAATGAGCGATTACCAGGCGCGGGAGCCAGGGCCGTAGTTCTTGGGATGCGCGTTCCAGATGTTGGAGTGTCCCATGATTGCTTGCTTCTCAGTCGGTGCGGCGGCGACGGCGCTTGAGCTCTCTGCTTTCTCGCAATGTAGGGTTAAGAAGACGAGCGAAAGGGGTTATATCACACAATATATAGTGTCCACCGCAGCTTAAACCCTAGCTACTAACTGGACTCAAGGAGGGTGTTTTCGGGATTTCAGTAAAGTTACCTGTGGGCTGTATAGCCCAGACACGGCCCATTACGGATGTATATATACTGCTAAATACAGAAGGGATTCAAAAAAGTCGTAATTCGGAGAAGAAAGATGAGCAAGCGACCGATGATCGGAGAAGAAAGCTACGGCGCCGGCGACGAAGACCTGCAACTAGACGGGTCGGAATCCGGGTGGGTGGAGGCCCGAACTCGGTGCGATCACCTCGATTCACTGTCGAAGGATCTCGTTCATATTCCAACCCCAGATACTCACTGCTCTGGGTACTTTTCTGAACTTTTTTCTGTTTAATTACTCCGATCGTGTTTTCCGGTGACTGAAATTGAAACGATTTTGATGATGAAGGTGTGAGCATCCGACGGAGAACTGGCTGTGCCTGACTTGCAAGGACGTTCTGTGCAGCCGATTTGTGAATAAGCACATGCTCCATCACTTCCACTCCAAGAATCACCCGTTAGCGCTTAGCTACAGGTTACATTTAGCCCTAGTTTTTTCCGGTTTTCGTTTCTTTTAGTTTTGAGTCTGTTTTTGATTGTATAGTTTGTTGAATTGTTATGTGCAGTGATTTATCAATCTGGTGCTTTGCCTGCGATTCGTACCTGGACGTTCAGGCCATCTTGCCCATCAGGCCGGTGTATGAAACCGCCTACATTATGAAGTTTGGCGAAGCCCCGCCTTTCAGGACTGTTGTTGAGCTGCAGCCTGCTGTGGAGGAGGAGGAGAGTGCCGCCGGTGGAAGTGGAACTCCGGCGAGCTCATCTTAGATAACATTTTGAATTTGAACTGTTTGGGGATTAGGTGATAGATGCTGTTTTTACCTGATCCATGTGATCATCTGGTATTTGAAATGATCTGAATCTATGTAATGATGATTTAGTAAATGGAACAATGAGTTTGAAATAGCATTTTTCAAATTATTTTGCAATGTTCATCAATACATGTTTAATTTTGCTCAAATGAGAACTATACCTAGAAGTATACGAAACCGGGATGTTAAAGTGCTAGAAATTTTCAATCCCATGGATTGGTCTGTCCCTGCAGGTCGCATGCTCGCTTCTCACAGTCGAGCTTCCCCCATCTTGCATCCAATCGTTCGCAGGGGAAAACCTTCTTACCGAGGCTGCGGACAGTTCAGAAATTACAGATTAAGTTCAAGAACAAATTTATCGTTGGCTCGCTATTTTCTTGTCTAAGAATGAACTTTTAGGCTCGGCAAAGGAATAGTTGAAGTCGGGAATATAACCAGTCAGCAATTACCTTCTGTTTACAATGTTGTGGGTGTGACATAACCACTGGGAGAAATCGCTCTGAGATCCGGCCTGTACAGGATTTGCACTGCCAAGGATAAAACAAGAAGGTTTAAATGCATTAAAATCATTAGGGAAGCAAAAGTTTATTGGAAGAATGAAAGAAACTTTAAAAAGTGGTGAAAGCCATGAACCTTAAAACTTCTTTGAAGTGATCAGCACATTCCTTACACGGATACATGCGTGACAGTATCGCCATCTGCATACATATCGACATAAGAAAGTAAGAAACAGTATTGTCGACATAAGAACGCTAAACATGATTTTCAAAAGCGCTATAAGTAAGACACACTCGGGAAAATAGATATTTGTTCTCTACAAGAATATACAGTCATACCAGTTCTTTCACATCCTTCTTCTGCTGCCTTGTTGGTTTTTCTGGATACTGAACATTACACGAGCATTAATCAGTCAAACACAAAAGCAACAAAACCAAAAGAATGAAGCACACTGATCATTATAACATAATTTCAAAAGAAAGAAGCACATAATACGCTTCAAGATCAATCTACGACGGAGAACAGCATGAAAGAGACTGGCTATCTAGACCATCGATGTACCTGTGCAGCAAGCGTGTGGAGAAATGTCCAGGTTGCCCTTCCGAGTTCCTCTTTACTCACCGGACCGCCTGCTGAATTTTCCTGCAAATTCATATAAAAAAGTTCACAATGCAGCCAACTCACAGATGATAAATAGCAGAAGCAATAAATGATGTGAAATCGACAAAAAAAAAACCGTGGTTCAGGAATTTTATCGAACACTTACATGGCTATAGTTTAAAGTCATGCATCACACACAAACACTGAAAAAAATCAACACTTTCCTGACTTAATACAGAGAGAGTACCTTTCCGAGGATCTCTTCGCCGGACCTGAGCGAGGTGGCGTAAGCAGAATCGGAGCTGGGCGGCTTAGGTTTGGAAGGCAACGAAAACGAAACTGACCGTTTTGTGTCATTGTTGGGAAAGCTTATGAATTGTGCGAAATGATTTTGGACGGAATTGGATACGTTCATCACTGTTTTGAGGAAACACTGCAACGGGTTTTCCGACATTGTTGGTTGGGCGAAGACGATGAGAGAATGCGCGGGAAAATATATTGGCGGTTGAAAAAGGAACCAGATTAGAAACCGGTTTGGAAATTAGAAGCACGGTAAATGAAGGGAAAGTTTAATAATCTAAAATTAAAAATTTAACTTTCAACAAAAATTAAAGCATTTCAACAATCAAATCCTATATGTGAAGGATAAAAAAATTGATTTCATATTTGTTGGGACGATATAAATAAACAAGTCACTTTACAACGATCGTACTACACATAATCATTTCACGTATTTTTTTACTACTCTCCGTTCATCTATTAATATCATATTTTCTAGATTGGTTCGTTGATCTTATTTTGGGTTATTTCCTTTTATACAAAGAGTTTAGTGATTTACACCCATTTAACTTGTTTTTCCATCTTCTCCTTCACTTTCAACTACAAGATTTTATATTTTAATTTTTGTGCAAATAATAAGATATAAAAAGAAATATAAGTAGAACGACTAAACCGCACTTTTTAATAATTATATATGAAATTTAACTAAAGTGTAAAAATTTAAAATATCAAAATTTCCAATTTCTAGATACGATATAAAGTGTTTAATACTTGGATCAAACATTTTAGAAATGCTCAATTTGAAGAAAGAAAGAAAAAACCACTAAACACGATATTAAATTTACATATACTTTCATTTAGATATTAATTTGAAACTCTTCGTTAAAAAATCACTCTAATATTACAATACAATACATCTAAAATATACCAATTTAGATTTAGTGGGTGTTTTGGTGGAGAGATGATTTGGGCAAAATTAGCTAATTCAGGCTAATTAGCTAGTTAAACAATCAAATACAATCAGTTAATCAAAACAGAAAATGCAATTAGATAACAGCTATCAGTTAATCAACCAATTCTTTTTTACAGTGAACGAAGTTTAGGATGATCATTCACTTTTCCCTCCTCTCTCGATGTATTTAAAATTTATAAATTACTGATTAGTATTTAATCACAAAAATACAGATTGAATGACCGACTAGGACTCCTTAGACTTTTCTCCGAACACCGTGGCGATGGTAGTGGTCACTTCACCCACGTTTATCACTCCGACAACAACCTTCACCAAAAATCTCAATCCCAGAAATGGGCGAGGAAGACGAGTCAACGGCGGTCAACGATGCTAAGCCGAACCCCAAGTTGACTCTCCTCCCCCTCATCGCCCTCATCTTCTACGAGGTCTCCGGCGGCCCGTTCGGCGTCGAAGATTCCGTCCGGGCCGGCGGCGGCCCGTTACTCTCCCTCCTCGGATTCCTCGTCTTCCCCCTTTTCTGGAGCGTCCCCGAAGCCCTGATCACGGCGGAGCTCGCCACCAGCTTCCCGGAGAACGGCGGCTACGTCATCTGGATCTCGTCGGCGTTCGGCCCGTTCTGGGGGTTCCAGGAAGGGTTCTGGAAATGGTTCAGCGGAGTGATGGATAATGCGCTTTACCCAGTGCTGTTTCTCGATTACCTAAAGCATTCGATTCCGGCGTTTAACAACGTAATCGCCAGGATTCCGGCGTTGATGGGAATGACGGTGTCGCTGACGTACTTGAATTACCGAGGTCTGCACATCGTAGGTATGTCTGCGGTTTTGCTAGCTAGTTTTTCGCTGTTTCCGTTTGTGGCAATGGCGGTGCTTTCCATTCCCAAAATCCGGCCACGGCGGTGGGTACAGGTGGATTTCAAGAAGGTGGATTGGAGGGGGTATTTCAACAGCATGTTTTGGAATCTGAATTACTGGGATAAGGCGAGCACTGTGGCCGGAGAAGTTGATGATCCGAGCAAGACGTTTCCGAAAGCGCTAACTGGTGCAGTGGTACTGGTGGTGTGTTCTTATCTGATTCCGTTGCTCTGTGGGACTGGAGCTGTGGATTCTGATTCCGGTGAGTGGAGTGACGGGTATTTCGCGGAGGTGGGGATGCTGATCGGCGGCGTTTGGCTGAAGTGGTGGATTCAGGCGGCTTCTGCTATGTCGAACTTGGGGCTGTTTGAGGCTGAGATGAGTGCTGATGCGTTTCAGCTGCTTGGGATGAGTGAGATTGGGATGATCCCTTCTGTTTTCAGTGAAAGGTCAGTTTTTTGTATAGTTTTTTCCACTTTCATTTTTAGTTTTCGAGTTTGAAAAGTGATCATTTTGTGTTTTAGAAGGTACATTTTGTGAAAAGAACCATTGATGATCTCATGTTTATTCTACAAGAAAACTTTTTTCCCCTCAATGTGTGATTAGCTAGATAGATAATCATATCTTGCTATCTGGTGTGATTTTACGATGACTTTAATGATGCAATCTTCCTTCTTTATATGAATCGAGGCAGTTTATTCAGCGGAAGTAGTGTAAATTTTGCAGCATTTCTGAAAAAAATGCAGAAAAATTGCAACTTTAATGTGATATATACAACGAATGTGACAAAAAAGCATTAATCAGATCCTGAAAAATCTGTCTGAGTTCCTAAACCCTATGGTCATTTCATAAAAAGCGACCATTTTTAGATGTTTGTGAAGGGGAATCTGCAGATATGAGGAGTTCTCTTTGAACTTTTTTTGCATCTGACTGTGTAGATCGAAGTATGGGACGCCCACTGTAAGCATCCTGTGTTCTGCCACTGGAGTGATCTTTCTATCATGGATGAGCTTCCAAGAAATCTTAGAATTCCTCAACTTTCTATACGCTGCCGGAATGCTGCTTGAATTCGCAGCATTCATTAGATTAAGGATAAAGAAGCCGGATCTTCATCGGCCTTACAGAGTTCCCCTTCAAACATTCGGGGCAACAATGATCTGCGTGCCCCCCGCCTTGCTGCTCATCCTCGTCATGGGCCTCGCTTCTCTGAGGACTTATTTAGTCAGCGGGTTAGTGATTGCATTCGGTTTTGCTCTCTACCCTGCCTTGATTCATATGAAGAGTAACCGATGGTTTCATTTCAAGACTGAGGAATCACCCGAGCCTCTTGACGATGATCTTGAACGAGTAACCGATGAGGCATCGGTGAATCTTCTGCCTGACCTTCCATCCGAGCGGGGAGCTCGAAATTATGTGTCCAGTTGAGCTGAGATGAAGCTAGCTGAAATAAGATGAAGTTAACATGTAATATTCACAGCCTGCAGTGAATATGTAATATTATTTTAGTAACATAATGTTGAAATCTCAGTTAGTTAATATATTTTTTTACATGATTCATGTGAATTCTTTTTAATAGTTAGGATTTTATTCTTGCAGTGTCTGATCACTGTCTGTGATGCAAAAATGCAGTTACCTCGTCTTGATAGAAGTTGACTCTAAATGCCAATTTAGAAGTTTTTGACTGTTGACTTCTCATTTTCTAGTCAATTTATCTGAAAATCATTTTTTGGTAAATTAGGAAGACAAGTAGACAGCAATTTCGTTAAAATGAAAAAAATAAAATTTTGAGGGAGCACTTTTTTTAAAAAAATTCTTTTCAACATAAACTTTGTAAACAACCATTTCCCAAACAAAATTAACAATGGCTCCTTCGGTAGTAATTTTTCATTGATTTTTCATCTTTCGATGTTTATAACTGTCGTAACAATCCATCGTCAACAAATACCAAATTGGACTTGATCTTTAGGAATGTTTATTTATAAGAATGTGGTGAAAATATCTCATTGTAGTTTAATGGTAAGTGGTAGTTTAGTTTATGTTTTTAATATGCGGAAAATTTTCTATTGTTAAACTAGTATGGACTCAAAGTCTAACACGCAATATACTATTATTTTGTCACCGATAATAGTAGAAATCTCTCGACTATCTCTAGAAATAGTTTGCACGTGGAACAATTTCACTCAAATTCAGCATCCACGTTGTACCGTCAATAGATTATGTAGTTATCCATAAAACATCTCTTTATATTTCGATGATCCCATGATTGTCAGACCCAATAATCTAGACAGTGTTCTAGATTATATAAACATTAGAAATGTGTAGATATAAAATGTGTTTTGTGGTGGAGGCCAGCGGACGAGCTAAATTTGCCGACGAGTGCCATCGAGTTATCGATGAAGTTCAGATCCAAGAACCGAGTCATCCGACCAACACCAGTTTCGCACAGTAAGTTGTTTTAGAAATCTAATAAATTAATTGATAGATATTATTTATTTATGTTTTAGTTGAGCGAAGACCAAATGGCGCTCTGAATTTGTCGACAGACGCCATCGAATTATCGATGAAATTCATATCTAAGACCCCGACCAACACCAATTTCACACAGTAATTGGGTTCGGTCTAGCTTTTGCCTTTCCTTTTCATTTACTTTAAAATTATTACTGGATGTTTGTGCTACTAGTTTTATTATTATACTGGGTTTTATAACAATAACAACTAACGTCTCGAACTCAATATTTTATCTTCGATGATGTCTAGTGGTGAATTGAGTCCGACAAATGATTCTCTTACACAACATTGACAACACTCCGATGAAATCATTAGAAGAGAATAGTATTGTTTGATTGATTTATTGAGAAATGTCCGGAGTGCGGAATTTGGCTAGAAAGGTACGAAGAGATGTGGATTGATGTTGCTTTGTTTTCATTTGAAGTTTTGAATTTGCAACTTTCATATGAAAATGAAGATTGAGATTGATACAGAGTCAAAATTATTTACAATTAGATAATTGTTACGGTGAATTTTACGCCCTTTGTGTACATGTTTCTTCTAACAATCACTTGGAATATAAATTATTTCTCTGATTCGATAAACAATATAAAGATCGAGTTATCAAAAACGTTTATGAAAAAAAATGAAAAATGAAAACTCTACTAATTTATCATCCTTGAAAAATGATAGTTGTTTAATTATGAATCTATTATATTTAGTGTAACCATTTCATTACAATTGTGAATTGTACTTTATAGTTGAAACATGATGGATTTGATTTTAAGGCACAAATCCTAGTATAGTATGAGAAGTTGAGAACCATTTGGACAGCAAACAAAATTAGTCCTCACTTAAGCCAAGGCCAAACGCGGTCTTAACTTTAGCCAGAATTATTAGGCACAGCGGGCACGTGCCATCACGTGACAGTTGACTCCAATTGGGATGTTTTAGTTCCTGTTTGGCTCGACTCCGATCGCCACCATATTAGATTCACCACCCCCCCTAAAACGGGAATTGCAGATATCAGTAGACCAGAATCCATTACTTTCCGACTCCGATCAATTCGCCCCTTTCCGGCGAAAATAAAACAGCGCTCGACTTCGCCGGCCAAGCAGGTAACCTTCTCCTTCTCGATCTTTCACGTTCATTGCCCTAGACTTAATTGGGGATTTTGTTTGATTCAAATTTAAAAGGGTTTCATTTGATGCTTGGAGTTCAATTCCAGATTTTCAGTTCAATTTTGGGGCTTTTTTGGATTGTGCATTTCTTAATTAGGGATTGCTTTTTTTCTGATTGAGCTGGGCAATGCAGTTGAAATGATTGTTCTTTTTCACTAAATGTGGTTTCTGTGCTGTTTCTGGTGATGGATTGTTGTGATTTAAGCTTCCGTAGATGATTTAACACCTTCATTTGAGCTTGCAAAACCCAGAATTATATAGGGTTTCATTTGATTCTTGAAGTTCGATTCCAGACTTGGACTTTTCGATTCGATTCTAGTTTTTGTTTGATTGTGCATTTTTCAAATAAACCAATGATTCTTATTGAGCTATGTAATGCAGTCGAAAAGATTGTTCTTTTGTACATTGAGTGTAGTCTGATGATGGGTTGTTATGGTTTAAGTTTCGGTAGAAAGCTTAACGCCTGTTCAGTTTGATTTATACTTCACCCATCCTCAAATTTGTGTCTTTTTTGAAATTTTGTATGTCCCTCTCGTCTTAGAATGCCAGACTTGTATTCTCTGGTTCAATTTTGTTTTTTCATGGCCTTCTGTTTTGCTTTGATTGTGCAATTCCAGAATTTTGGAACCAGTGACTGCCTTCTGTTGATTGAAATAAGTAATTATGTTGGAAAAGTTGTTCTTTTGCATTGAATTTAGGTTCTTTGCTATATTTAATGATAGCTTTTGGCAATTTAAGCTTTGGTTGATGGTTTAAAACTGCATTTCAGTCTGTTTTACACTCTTCCTATTCCCAATTTAATGTCTATTCTGAAATGGGGTTTGTCCCAGGTTCTAGATTTGCAATTTCCAGTTCTTTTTGATAAAAAGTCTTCTTTTTTTTATCGGGTTTTGCTTTTCAAAACTTTGGAACCATTGGCTGCCAATTCTGATTGAACTAGGTTATGCACTTATGCTGTTTAAAAGATTGTTCTTTTACATTAAATCTGTGCTGTTTCTGATGATAGATTACTGCATTGATAGATAGTCCAACACCTGCATTTTAGCTTGTTTTATACTTTCTCTATCCCCGAAATAGTTCTGCTTTGATGTAAAATTTGTCCCAAATAAGGGTCTTGTCATATAAGTTAAAGGCAAAAGTTCTTATATTTTACAGTTTCTTATTGTTACATCCTTCAAATGCGATTTTCATAATACTGGATAGATAGGTAGGATTTGGTTTTATACTTTTATTTATCTAGTTTTAATCATAATGCATCGAATGTTTATATGGACTGCTATTTTTTGTTGTTTTAGGTTGGTGAAACAAAATGGGTGCAAGCCATCAGTTGACTAGGATAGATACACATGAACTGAAGGATTTGATCTATAAGAAGATAGGACAGCAAAGAGCCAAGAAGTATCAGAATGCTCTAAGAACCTTTTTCAGTCATCAGCTGAGCAAGGTTGAGTTTGACAAAGTTTGTAAGCAGACAATTGGCAGAGAAAACATCCATCTTCACAACAAGCTTGTGAAGTCTATCATCATGAACGCGTGTCTTGGGAAAGTTGCCCCGCCAATCCCCACAGTCGAGAGGTCTCTCAGCATCAAGGTGACAAATTCATATCAGAGAAGGTCTGGGGATTTCCTTGCTCGATCTCCTCGCAAGAGCAGATCACCTAGAGGGCGCAAATTACAAAGTCCTCTTGGGAAGAGCCCCGGTGTTGTGTTCAACGAGGGCCCCACAGAACTAATCTCGCTGGGCAGCAGGCCTCCTGTTGAAGTGGTCTCAGTCGAGGAGGGTGAAGAAGTCGAGCAGACTGCTGCTGGAAGCCCCAGCATTCAGAGCAAAAGCCCCGTCACAGCTCCATATGGCATTTCTGTAAAATTCGGCCGGCCCTGCAAGGCCCTTCGATTTGCAGACTACATAACTCCAACCACTCTCGGGATTCTGCCTGATTCGAGGTCTCTGAGGAGTCTCTTACAGAAAAGGCTGGAGCAGGAAGGGATGGGAGTTTCATTAGACTGCGCAAATGTGTTGAACAATGGTTTGGATGTGTTCTTGAAGAGGCTGATTGAGCCATGTGTTGGAATAGCTGGGAGGCATGGACAAGAACAGGCTCGTGCTAGCATGCTGGATTTCCGGGTAGCGATGAACTTGAATCCATGTTTACTTGGGGAAGATTGGCCTACACAGCTCGAGATGATAAGTGCCATGGCATTCGAGGAGTGAGGCTTTTTGCCTGCCGTGGCTCGGGTAGTTGAGCTGTGAATATTCATTATCGTAGGAAGTTTTGGATGAACCATTGTCTGTTGTCGTAGTTAGATGTGGGCAGTTTTGCTGATGGATTGATAGAGATGCTAATACCTGTTGTAGTGGCATGAGTTGCCAATTTGTACTTGCTGGTTCAACTTCACCACAAATAAAAGGATCCAACTTGGATCTGATTATTTGGGTATAATTCAGGATTTATTTACAAAAATGAGGTCTTTTCTGCTCTAGTATCTTTCTTTTAGCAACATCAAGGCCATGAAAGGACACGGCGAAAAGAGTTCAAGAGTTATCCTTCAAGACGGGAACTTTCGACCATAATTTTACATGAAGTCTTTACAAAATATCAAAATGCCAGAATTACTACTACATATAGCTGCATCATTCTAGATCAAGGCTGTAATGCTTTCTACTAAGTAAAATAAATACCTAAAAGACTGGTCTGTTCATGGTTTGGATCCAGTTATCATAAAAAGTGCTATCCTTTTCGAGTCATCAGATCAGACCAAAAGAATGTCTGCCGGTGGCTTCCTCCTCTGATGGTCATCAAATAAGACCACCTCGCAGAAGCACTCAGTAGCAGCCTGCTCGTATAATCTCCATTCAAGTCATGCGGGAATTTAGCCTTCCTCGGTTGGAGGATATCAAGAGGAACACACTTTCTCTTGACTTGCCATATACGTCATGTAAATGGTCCATAAGTATGAAAATCCATTGCTCACCAGCGGCTGTCAAAGTTTTAAAAAAAATTCATACATCAGAAGTGATAAGAGTTTAACGGAAAAAAGAAAAATACGAGACTTGCCAGCACAAAAGAAATCCCTGCAAAATCAACTAAGATTGGCTAGATAGCAAAAAGAAACGAACTTTGGGAGAGCGCAAAAAGGAGAAACTGCCACAAGGACTTTCATTTAAGGCACGTTGCAGGTTAAACAAATGTTGAGCTGACCTGTAAGTGAACTGGGATGAACTTGAACGTTATGAAATCACACACGGGCCAATACATAACACCACTCAGCAAAGTGGGAAGCATGTCGCGCTTCAATCGAGCAACAATCTCTGCACCAGTTTCACCTGATAAAACAAAGATCAGTCTTTTCGTAGTTCGTAAAAAACACCATCCACAGGTTCACAAATCATAAACAGGTGAAAATCGAAACAAAACAGCAACTGAACGATAAAAAATCAGTATTTTAGTAGTTCATCATTGGAAAGAACCATATGCTCAAGGAATCCAGTATTCTTCGAGGCATTTTGGTTTCAAAACATTCCACTCTTATCATCCCTATTTAACGTTTACACTTATTAATCAGTCCCTATTTGCTAAAGTTTCAAACTTTTAATCAACACAACTTATCATTTCATATTCTCTTCATTCTCTCTTCTACATCTTCACAACTCAAAACATGAATCTTTTATTTATACACAGGTTAACCTTAATTCGTAGCAGAGTTAGTATAGCAACAAAACGAAGATTACCTTGTAATGCAGCATTAGAAGAGAAGAAAACAACAGTCATAACAGGTCCATACAAAGTCTGTCCCATTACGATCTTCTTCAGCGTGGTGACAACATCACACTTTGGCAAAACTCTGGACACAAAGTTGAACCAGAAGTGCAAAGAAGGTCCCAAAAGGAACATCCCATATCCAGCCATTCTCAGTGTCCTCACCAGATCATAACCCTCTGAACATTTCCCAGCAAGTGTCTAATTTCACAAAAAACAGTTAAAAAAAACATACATTTATATGATCTGAAACAAAAATTCAAAAAAATTAAATAAAAATCTCAGCCGACCTGTGAGGATAAATCAGCGGCGGTGTAAATCAGGCCGCAGGTGATGCTCTTCGTGACAATGGGTCTCGACTTGATCATGCCCAGATACCAACTGACAAGGCCGAACTTAGACGACGTCGTACCGGAGAGAGTTGCAGGAACGATTGTCGGCGCCCCCAACCCAAAGTCCTTAGCCTTGTGGTTGAACCGGGAATACCCTTTACTCTGCTGAATCTGACTGTACGGATTCCGACCAATCCCGCCGCCGATTACTCTTCCGCCGGAGTACAACGATGTCGTCCCCGCTTGGTACAGCGATTTCTGGGCATGGATCGCATGCTTGAAGAGGCGGGAGTTCATTTAGAGAAGAAATTTGGTCGGATTTCCTCTCTTTCTGAGAATGCGTGCCTCTGAAAATGGCTAATGTGTGTGTGACTGTGTGTCTTCTCCGGGCGGCTTTGAGTTTGGGGTTTATATTGCGACAGAAGGGCTGGCGGGGTTTGGCGTTTGACTGGTACGATGAAATAACACGCGTCAGCGATTTATTCGCCTTCTTGGTTACGTTTTTATTTTTTGTTGTGATTTAATAATGTGAATTATTGAAATTATTGTTGATTTTGTTTCTGGAACTTGCAAGATTCTTGGGATGGTAGGTTTCGTGGTATGGGCGATTCTTCTGGATTTGATGAATATTTGAATTCGTGTGTTTAAAGTAATTTAAAAAGAAAATAGAGTTTGAATTCACGAGACAATATCAAGTCGGTTACAAGTTTTGTTGACAAGGTCGATGTGATAATTTTAAAATGAAAACTTTTATACACAAACCTCAAAATCCACAATACACATTCTTATTGATACTAGTTTATATTTGACATGATGTTAAATTTGCATATATAAAGTTCAACTTTGTAGTTGAAGTAAAATATTTACATGTTATTTTATTTTTATATAACCATACTATTATATTTGACTGAGATATTTATAATACTTTATCCGTCTCGATCAAAATAATTTAGGGTGCATTTGGTTGTGCAAGATTTTGTAAAACCTGGACTATTCAAGTCCAGTTTTGTAAGTTTTTGTTTTTTTTTTTTTTTTTAAAGTTCAGGTTTTGCCTTAAAAAATTCAAATTTTAATTTTTACAAAAAATGCAAAGTCCAAACAACATCTTTGTTATAAACTTTCAAAACTCACTCCAACCAATCAAGGTTTTTGTTTCAGAACTATAAAATCTCAAACTAACCAAACAAGATTTTAGCAAATTTAAACTTACAAAATCTCAAACAAAATTCCAAATTAAAGTCCAATTTCTCAAAATCTCCTCCAACCAAACACAAGGCTTAATTAATTTAATCAAATCAATACATTCCAATGATTTATGTGATGGAAATGGGCAATTCGCATCCAAAGAGTGTGGATGTCGGTCTAGGACTTTAGGTAAAGTTAACAAACTAGTGGAAAAATCTGGCAGAGCTGAATTACTACAAATAGGGTCACTTTGATAAATTAAAATAAAGTATAAATATATGAAAATATTTTTTTAATTATATTAATAATTTTTTTGTAATATTCTAGAAATGCATCGATATTTTATACTGATATTTTTAAATTATGTTGAGTATAATTGAAGTCAGTATGCCTGCATCACCTGTAATTATCATGAATTGATTATGCATGCAAAAATCATATTAGGAGCTCCCTTGTGATTGGAATCAAGTGGTCGCTATTCCTCCGCAAGTTCTGGTGAGTCGGCATCTTCAGACTGTACACCTGTTCAATCTGCTGAACCCGATCGTACTCTTCTTTATAACACAAGTTCAACCGACGTACTTAATTCTTGTCTTGTAAAGAAGTTTCAATAGTACTTAATTTTTTGGATATCAATACAAGAATTATATTGAAAAGCAATTTGATTAATATGTGTTGAAAAGTGGAGTGTTAATAAAGTTGGTGTTGTCATTTGATTTAAAACTCATAGACTATATTTTTAATCTAAAAAAAGGTCTGGTTAAACTGAAAAAATACGTAGTCATGAATAAGGGCATATTTTTGGTTGGATCAATCCAGATTGAAATGAGTTTAACTTTTTTTTTGATAATATACACTATAACTACATAATCTATTATATGGATAATATTCTATTGATCTTGACGTCGAGTGGTCGAGATCCTCACCATTTACTTAAAGTGGTGTGAAACTCCCACTTGATTACCCCGGTTGATGCCTTATTGATTATGTACGTCGAGTGGTCGAGGTTCTCACCATACTGCTTAAAGTGGGTTGAATTGTCCACTTAATTACTTCGGCCGATGCTCCTACGTTGACACTGTCATTGGATCAAGGAAATCATAGAGAAATTGATTGAAATGTTAGTAACATGACCTCTGCTAAGCGAGGCAAAGACTCTGTCCAACTGGTCTTCGTCATTTGATTAAAGTGGGGTGAAACTCCCACTTGATTACCCCGACTGATGCTCTATTGATCGTGTACGTTGAGGGGTCGAGGTTCTTAACGCACTGCTTAAAATGGGTTGAATCTTGCACTTGATTACTCCGGACGATATCCCTACACTTGACACGGTCGTTGGATTAAGGGAATTATAGAGAAATTGATTGAAATGTCAGTAAGTCCGACCTCCGCTAAGTGAGGGAAGAATTTTGTCCAACTGAACTATAGCTCAGTTACTTAAATGAGTTAGACTAAACTCAGTAATATATACATTATCGTTAAAACTGAACTTAAGTTGTTTGGGGAAGGGGCTCTATGAAACTGCAAATTCAAGAGCTAATCGAAGTTCAAGAGCAAATTATAACACACACATACTAGTTTAGTAGTATATATATTTACATATTAAAAATGCTCAAATTATTTTCAACTACTTTAATATAATTGAACTATAACATTTACATGATATGTTTGAAAGAGATGTTCATATAGTAGTGTAGATGTTGGTTCAATGTAGTTTCAAAATGGTATGAGATTAGAGCTTGTTTTTATATTTAAAAAAATCAAGTTTATGTTTTGATGAAATTTTATTTTAATTTAGCCATTGTTAGTTTGTTACCACCGCCTCCAGTTTTTAAAGGTTAAGTTAGTTTAATCTTCATTTTAAATTTTTAATCATATATTAGAAGTGGACCAAGTGGTGTATATTACACCATAAAAGTATCAAAATTACATAATTTGCTATTATTTAAAATTTAAAAAGATCATCACTAAAATGAAAGTTATATTTGACGAAAAAAAGTTAGTTTAAAGTTATTAGTGATCTGTGGTCACACAATTTGAAAGTATCAAACAGTTAAACCAGACCAATTTTAGAAATTTGGAAGAAATCTGAGTCCATATTTTACATTTACTTTAGTTCAATTCACATAAATATAATTGAAGAGAGCGGAACCGAATAAGTTGAAGTGAACGAACCCATAATTATATCCTTAGTTTAATCCGTTTAATTCTATATCAACTAATTTCATTCCAACTCAAAACATCTTCAATATAAGAATTCAGAATTAAGGGTTCAGATAACAGAAGTGCAGACATTTTTATATGATCAACCAAAGTCCAAATAATCGAATAAACTTAATCTTGATCGCTTAACACAATCAATCGCCATATCATTGTTATAATAAAACCTTAACTATATCATACAATCTCGTTAAATGGCCGCATACACTCTTTAGCAGCATATATAGGCTTATCAGTTTCAATACTTCAGAGTTATTGTAATTAAAGACCTCATTAACTTCAGCATCCAAAGTCGTATGGCGCCAGTCCTTTGAGCTCAGGTCC
This sequence comes from Sherardia arvensis, assembly GCA_948330725.1. NCBI lineage: Eukaryota > Viridiplantae > Streptophyta > Magnoliopsida > Gentianales > Rubiaceae > Sherardia > Sherardia arvensis. The sequence continues at coordinate 2,639,651 of OX415238.1, read as the reverse complement.
GCTCAGATCGTTGTTTGCATAGCTGAAAAAAATCAAGAAACGCCATCCTCAGCAATTGGAAAACCAGAAAATGATAATAAACGCATGTCCAAGACAGTTCATCAAACATAGGAAGTAGGAACAAATACATGAGCAATCTTGATGTTATTCAGACACAACACGAAACAATTGACAACAATAATAACATGATTCTTCACAGAATTAGTACCTTTCCATGGGGAAGCTTGCGAACGGGCCATCAACGGGGATTGTTCCGCAAAGATGATTGTTTGAAACATCGCTGCAAATTCAAAACCTCAATGTATAAGCAAACAAGACTCAAGAGGTGAACAACTTTTCAGACATCATAAAAAAGGACTCTTACAAAACTTTAAGGTTGGGGAGATTGGTGAGTTCCCTAGGGATGGATCCTGTCAGCTTGTTATCATTCAAGCGCCTATTAAGACAATCAAGATCACCCCTTTAGTTAACAGATCACTTAGAAACGTAAGACCAAAACAAAAATGCAAACATTTGACAAGAACAAACAAACGGATCGGGAAATCGATACTCACATGAATCTAACAGACTTCAATTTAGCAAATGAGGCTGGGATTTTCCCCTCAATCTGGTTGTCATACAAATCCATGCTAACCAGTTCTTCCAAATCTCCCAACTCCTCGGGGATTTCTCCGACAATCTGGTTCCTGTACAATTCTCTGCAACCCATAAAAACAACCTCTTTTTATCTTACAAGAACTACGTCGGAAAAACATAGGAACAATCAAAAAAAGGAAAAACGAGGATAACATACAGGTACTTCAAGTGCTTGAGTTCCCCAAGCTCAGGACCTAAACTTCCAGATATGTTAGAATTGCCCAAATCTCTGCAAACAAAAAACACCCACAATCAAACTCAAACTCAAACAAAAATCCCTCCAAAAATCAAGGATCGGGAAGAATAAGATTCTTACAGTCTTTCAACATGGCTGTCGGAATTGCAGGTAACATGGAACCAGGTGCAGGGATTCACCAAAGTAGGATCCCAGCTCTGCAAAACATTCTTGGGATCAGAAAGCCTGTTCCTGAACGCATGAAGAGCATTCCCTGCAAAATCCGACAAACAAAAACCCTTCAAAATCCCAGCAACGTTAGACGAAACAAACAGAAGCCCAGAAAGAGAATACCTTCGGGGTTGGTGGAGAAGCAGGTGGAGGCGAAGCAGCAGAGGAGGAGAAGGGCAAGATGGGAAGTCTGGGAAGCCATGGGAGATTGCAGAGAGAGCAAATGTGAAAGCAGGAATTTAAAGTGGAGATAGTGGGAGAATAATTGTGCGTTGGTTGAGTCCAAGTCAACTTTTCAAAATAACGTACGAAGAAAGTTGAAACAGTGCTTCTTATACTGTTTTCCGAACTGAAACCTGGGTCCACAACTACTTGATGACGATGGTCTGAACGGAATTTAATTGTGTTTAGTGTAATATTTGGATCTAAATTAGAAAATAAAATTGAAAGTTGTTTGATTTAGGGAGGTTTTTCCCGAACTTGATAAAATGAACTGAATTGAAATGACATAAAAATTATGATAGTATAAAAGTAAAGGTATATTATCTCGAGGTTGTTTTCACGTTGAAATTGATTGGACCAAACTGAATTGAATCAGGTGATTTTATGTATTGATAGATACAACTGAATTTGATCAAATTATAATTTTACTGAATTGTACTGAACTAAACTGATTTACAGAAAGTTTCAGAAACAACTGGACTAATGTACTACAGATAATATTAGTATAGTTTTATTTTAAGTGAAATTTCATCAAATTATATATTTATCAACTTAAATTGGATCGAACTAAACTAAATAAAAAGAATCTAAAATTATAAAGTGAATTAGATTGATGATGACTAATTGAGTAGGAACATGTAACTCATGAAACTCTGTCGTTTTGTTCATGTTTCAAATTCTTCATTATGGGACCTGGTCAAACTTTCACAATATTGTCATGAGTTTTTTTGTTTGAATTCAAAAAATATTGATAGGACATAAAGTAAAATGTAATGCAAACCGATAATTAAGTTTAGTGACACTAATTTTGACTAGAATGAATATTGAAGTCCTAAAAGCAATTAATAAATTGGTTTATAGTTGATTCATTCTAAAGTAAATATCAGCATATAAATACCGGCGGAAGTTGTAATTATTTATTTATATTTTATATCGCAATTTATTAAGCTCGTAAGAATAATTAATAAGTTAGTTTATAGTTAATTCTTTGACCAAAGTAAATATTAGATGAAAATGCACGTGGAAGTTGTAATTATTTATGAAATTGAAGTCAGAGTAAAATTGAATAATTATTAAGTTGGTTTATAGTTCACTCTTCATTTGACCAAAGTTAATATTATTAGTGTGTAAATGCTGGTGGAAGTTGTAATTAATTTAATTACGCATAAGAAAATTATAATTGCAATTTGAATTAACAGTGGACCTTGTTCAAACGTTGAACAAGTCATTGCCGCCGGTTTTGAATTCATGTGGCTTGGTTTTCTTGCCCAGATTACACGTTTTGTGAGTTTTTTCGATGATTTATAATATATATTTTATTTATTAGTGCATGAAGATTAGTGATTGACTACATGAAGAAAATGTGTGCTTCAAACGACCTGAGACAAGAAATTGACATGATAATTATTTCTTGTGATTATATTTTAATTTAACAGCTTGTGTTATTATGGGACAAAAAACAGTAAAAAATACAGCAGATGGGTAAAAAAGTGGTCAAATTTCAATCTTAAAATGAGAATCTTGAACAATTGACTGTATGTTTCATCAAGAAATTACAGCAAAAGTCATACTTTCTTTCCATTCATCTATCTGAATGGTAGAACTGCATTACTATATAAACACAAGAACAAGAACAAAAGAATCTCCAGAAGCCAAGGATGCAGCATTATATGTATCTCTATACTGCTCTTTTCCTTTCATCTTCTTCAGCCTGTTGCCAAGCAGCCTGTAAAAAACAGATCAGCAACATATCAGAACACCACATTTTATGATGGAGCAGAATCAGAAAAAAGCAATAAAAATCAGAACTTGCCTTCTCCTTTTGAAGCTTAGAAAGATGAGGTTGCATCGAGTTCCCGAGGCTCATCCCTCCCCAAGCATCTTGTAGCTCTTTCTGCTTTGCATCGCGTCGAGAAACCAAATGCACAGCCTCATCATTTTCTGACTGATGAGCTGATGTCATCTTTTCCCTCTCAAGTCTAGACTTGTGTTTAACCTCACTGCCAAGACCTGAGCCTCCCCACACATCTTGAAGCTCCTTCTGCCTTTTCGCTAGACGAGATACCGAATGGTTAACATTCTCTGCAAATGGCTGATGAGCATTAGCAGCAGCAGCCATCTTTTCCCTCTCGAGTCTGGACTTGGGCTTCACCAGAACCTGATCCAAGCTTCCTTCATTGCAAGCCTTGTTCTCGGGTTCTTTTTTGGTTCCTCTGCTGACATTTTTGGCTAGGAACTCCATCTTCTCCCTCTCCAGCCTCGATACACGCTTCACGAGAATATCACCCAAGCTTCCAAATCCTGCGATTCCATGGATATCGCCCTTCTGTGGGTTCAGACTGTTGCAGTGGCTTCCAAATGGTGTTGCTTCGTGGACTCTGTCGGTTTTGTTACAGTCTGAGCTTTCAAGGCCTGCTGTTCCATACATTTCACGCTTCTCCTGACTCAGAATATTGGAATGAATCCTCAGAGATGATGATTTTTGAACTCCATCAGTGTTTGAAGAACAGTCTGAACTTGCGAATCCTGCAATCCCATGGATATCACCCTTCTGTGGGTTCAGATTGTTGCAGTGACTTAGAAGTTCTGTGGATTCTTGCACTCGATCGTTTTTGTTACAGTCTGAGCTTTCAAGGCCTGCAATGCCATACATGTCACGCTTTCTCTGGCTCAGCACACTGCAACGAATCCTCAGCGATTCTTGAACAGCATCACTGTTGGAAGCGTCTGAACCTTCAAATCCTGCAATCCCATGAATGTCGCCCTTTTGCGGATTCAGCTTGTTGCATTGTGTTCCAAATGGTGATGGTGCTTGCATTGCATCAGTGCTGTCACTGTCATCCATACTTCCAAACCCTGCAATTCCATGAATATCAGGCTTTTGCTGGTTCAGCATTTTGCAATGGCCTCGCAATGGTGATGATTCAGAAGCCTCTGAACTTTCAAAGCCAGCAATGCCATGAATATCACCCTTTCGCTGATTCATCATATTGCAGTGACTTCCAAATGGCAATGATTCTTGCACTCTGTCACTGCTGGGACAATCCAAGCTTTCAAACCCTGTAATTCCATGAATATCACCCTTTTGCTGGTTCAACATATTGCAGTGGCTTCCAAATGGTAAAGAGTCTTGCTTTCCACCATCTAAACTTCCAAATCCAGCGATACCATTAATATCACACTTTTGCTCCACCTTCTCCAAAGAGGTATGACCATTTCTTCTCCTCTTTGCTTCCTGGACTTCCCTTTCAAGTCTAGACACATGCTTGACCAGAAACTTGTCTAAACTGGGCAATGGAGCAGCATCACCGACATTGTGCACTTTCTTGCTATATGTCATGGATGACTCGTCGTTCTTCCTAGCATTCTCAATCTCTTTCTCAAGCTTCGAAGAGTGCTTCACTAGCATATCACCAAGTTCAGGAACAGAAGGATTTGTTGCTGGAATTTGCTGCTTTGGAGGATAGCCTCTAGCCTCATTGTTTCTAGCATTTTTGGCTTCAAGAACCTCCCTTTCAAGCCTTGAAAGTTTCTTCACTAGAAACTTGTCTAGGCTGGGAAGTTCTGAACAAGGATTCCTACCCGATCCTGCTCCAAAAGTCGACATTCTGCGAGGAGCTGGAATACGTGATCCTATATCATGCTTTTTGAACCCTTCTTCTTTAGCTAGAGCAGCACTCAGCCCACAAGTTGCAACTATAGTAGCTAGAGAACCAAGCTCGTCTTCATGTAAACCTTTGAGCCTTTCCAGCATCATCTCTTCAAGATTAGCCATGTTGAATCTTTCAGACACCCCCTCACATTCTGAGCTAGTATCTGAATCGCATTCAGACAACATCCCTGAAACATCCTCAGCAATTTCATCTGAATCAGGATTCTGACTGATTCTGCGAAGAAGCTCCTTAAACTCATCTTTCTTTATTGAAGAACAACTTGCAAGCTTAGTAAGTGCAGTTTTCACTGCATAAGCCACTTGTTTGTCCACCTCAAAGGCAGTTTCAAAAGATGCTGAAACAGCATGGGAGGCAGCTGAAGACTCGATCTTGCAAGAACTTTTAGGGACACTTGGCATGTCATACATGGTCACTCCAATGGCAGTCGCAGCCTCAAAAGCTTCTGTTGCAGCCTTTTCTGCTTCTACCAGCCGAGCTTCTGCATCCTTACATTCTATACTGCAATTCCACATACCATACCAAAGGGTAAAAAAATCATCAGATGAGTGAACAAATTACACAAACATGCTACAGTTTCAAGATTTTATCTTTTGGGTACATGATAAAATGCTTACCATGCTGCTTTAAGTATCCTACACCAAGATGCCTCAACCATTGCAGCCTTTCGAGCCTCCATTGCCTTTGAAGCAGCCTCTTTAACAGCAATTTTTTCTCTCAGAACTCTAGAGTAATGAGGATTTGAATCACCTAAAGTCTCATCAAGGGTTGAACTCATCCCGTCTACTTTCTGTGAGAATAATCATGGATTAAGACTAGGGGATGATAATAACAGCAAAGCAGAACGAATTAGAGGGTTCGAAGCGAAGAAATGTGTACCTGTAACAATTGTATTTTTCTCTGCAAGTATGATTCCCCCTTTTTGCGAGGGAACCAGTTCAAAGGCGATGATGTCTTTCTGTGAGAAGGTTTTTTAATCTGCGACGTACATTTGCCAAAAGCATTCCAACTTGACTGTACACCAGACTCTTTGTTTCCTTTATTCTGCCATAACAACAAAATACAACGAATAGGCTATAATGATAAGAAAGAAAAGAAGAACATGACACACACACCCTCTCTCTCTATCTCACAGACACACAGACATACACACACACACAATTTCCTCTCGATAACCCTAGGATTCCACTGTCCCCAATTTCTCAATATAACACAAGAGACATAGAAAGGGCAGTTTTTGTGCAAATAATCGACACAATATACACAAATCATGCTACTAAATGAATGCAGAATTCACCCATAATTTCAAGATCCAATCTGTGATCAACAAGAACAAAATTCTCAAAAAACCCAAATCCAAGTTCAGAATCATTTCAAAGTCACATCCCTAATCATTCAACATAAAGCAGGAATCTTTCACATCCGAACCATGATTAACAAGAACAAAATCCTCAAAAACCCAAATTCTGGGAACATAAACCCTAATTATTCAATCAACCAAAGGCAATAAACAAATACACCAGAAAAACTAGAGATTGTACCTTCCCAATCTTAGAATTAGCGGTTGCAGAACCAGGCGAACTGCTACTGCTAGCGCTGCTTCCACGCGGAGGAGAAATCTCGCGGGTCTCCTTCTCGATACAGCCCGTGTCAGCACAGCCAAGATCCATTTGCATGATTGATTGCATAATTAGCGAATCGAACCCTAGATTATCTCTTCTTGATTGTCGAGAAATGAATCAGTATGAGAGATTCTCGATGCAGAAAAAAACGGTATTTGAAGAAATAGAGCGATGGGTTCTTGATTATGTGTGGGGTTGATATTTGTCGTGGGTGAGAATATGGGTTTGCTTTTGAAAACTATCCGTTGTAGCGGATTCTTTCGCCTCCAACGGGTCTTTTAGAGAAACTGTTTATTGCCGTCGGTGTGGGTTTAATTATTTCAATTGATTATCAAGGCAGGCCTCAAGTGATTGGGCCGATTTCATCCTACTCGATCAATCATCCAGTTCACACGCCAATTTAAGCGAGTGGTGGATGATAGGTCAAGTCAGATGAAAGATGAAATTTTCACCATCATTAGAATTAATATTCACCCGATATGTCAACCACCTATTGTTCACTTATACGATTGATTTAGTATGATTGTGTATATTGGGTACTTCATTCTTTTCGAGAGTTAGAATCTACTCGGAAAAACTCATTAATGACTTTGATGGTATTCACTACTGTATTACATGATGGAGTTTCATCTCTTCGGTTTGATAATCGTTGTTTTACAATAAAGGTTAACTGATTTTGGATTTGATTCTCAAGTCAAAACTTTAAAGTTCCATTAAGATTCGAAATAGAGGTATATTGTTTCAAATTTAAAAAGCTTTGTTTGAAAATTCTCAATCATACTCTCTAGTCGGAATCTCTTAGGATGCACTACACTCACACCGTAGACTTGGTTGAAAGATCTAGTTGGGGCTATTTAGTCTTATTAGTATCATACATAACTTATTCACTCCATCAAAAAATGTACTCTGAATGATTAAGGGTCAAAACGTTATTGTAATTGGTCATATTGCTCTTATAATTGGGTGTATATTCATCATATAGGATGTTACTAGTATTCTTAGAATTTGCTTTGATTTTAGTGGGTTTGATTGGATGCTATAATTAATAGTATTCTTAAAATTTTGTTACTTCAACTAATCTAAATTTTTATATAAAAAACTAATCTTAATAAATTTTAATAATTTGATTAAAAAAAATATAGGTCTAACATAACGTGCTTAGTCATGTTGCTCTCTATTCATCATATATGATGTTTTCTTAAAATTTGTTTTGATAACAAATGGCTTAACTAGATGCTCATTTAGTCCATTTCAACTAATCTCAATAAATTAAATTTGATAAAAATAGATTTAATATAATGATTTTGAGTCGAGTTGAAGGAATGGAATGTCACGCATAATATTTTGATTTTGATAGGTTAAATTTTATATTTGTAAATTTTGAAAGGTTTAGTAAATTAAGAAAAAATAAAATTGAAATTTTGAATTTTAAATATTGAATTTTTAAATTTTTGAATATGGCATTAGATTCAATTGCAGTGACCATTACACCCTTGTTCGTTTGGGATTTTTAACATGAATATAAGTTTGGACCTGTAAGCCCACGATATGAGACAGTTGGGGTTGATCTTTTAGTATATTTCAAACCATAATCATTATATACTATTATTGTAAAACTAGAAGAGTTAGTTTGAGTAAAGATCCAACAACTATGATAACAATTTTGACCCAACTTAACCCCAACGTTTTGGATCAGGCACGTTGAACAATCCTTGGTGATGCTACAATGCGAAGGTAGTGGTGAAGGATGTGGTGGAGAATAGTAGAAACGTTGGTTGTTTATTACGTGGTATCTTTGTCAATTTGCATATTTAGTTGATCAAATTTATCACCATCGATGATAGAGACATTAAATAAAATATTAATTATTAGTGGGCGTTAATTGACACTTTTAGTGGGCGCTATTATGTGGTCAGGACCGTATAAACTAATAGACCGACCTCCTTTTGTCCTTGTACTTGAATTAGACTTATCGACATTTTCAATATCTTTCGAACTATATTATGTAAATATACTATTGTAAAAATGAAAGAGTCGGTTTAAGTAAAGATCCAACTAATATCATAGTAGCAATTTTGATCCAACTGAACCCAATGTTTTAGGTTGGATCAGACACATTGAACTAGGTTAAGTGATGGCGTAATGTGAAGATAAGGGTGACGGGTGGTTGAGAATGGTAGGAACGTTGACAGTATCTGATCAAATTAATCATCGACGAATATTCGGGAGAAAGACATTAAATAAAATCTAGTTGGTTGGTGGACGTTAATTGACACTTTTAAAAGATTTATTAGATTTTTGTTTATTTACTACAACGTTATATATTTACCTTTACTTTAAATTGAACTGTGAATATCTCGATCAATCTACATCTTTCTTTGACCAAATTTACGATCATCAAATAATGTGGTCAGCACCATAAACACTAATAGATCGACCTGCTTTTGTCCTCATACTTGAATTGGACTTGTTGACATTTTCAATATCTTTCGAACTATATTCTGTAAATATACTATTGTAAAAGTGAAAGAGCCAGTAAAAATCCAACTAATATCATAGTAGCAATTTTGATCCAACTGAACTCAATGTTTTGGGTTGGATCATACACATACAACTAGCTTAAGTGATGGCGTAATGTGAAGATAAGGGTGAAGGGTGGTTGAGAATGGTAGGAACGTTGACAGTATCTGATCAAATTTATTATCGACGAATATTCGGGATAGAGGTATTAAATAAATACTAGTTGGTTGGTGGGTGTTAATTGACAATTTTAAAGGATTTATTTTGATTTTATTTATTTACTGCAACGTTATGTATTAACCGTTACTTTAAATTGAAATGTGAATATCTCGATCAATCTACATATTTCTTTGACCAAAATTACGATCATCAAATAAAGTGGTCATGACCGTAAACACTAATAGACCGACCTACTCTTGTCCTTGTACTTGAATTAGACTAGTCGACATTTTCAATATCCTTCGAATTATGTTATGTAAATACACTATTGTAAAAAAACAAAAGAGCCGGTTTAAGTAAAAATCCAACTAATATCGTAGTAGAATTTTGACCCAACTGAACCCAATGTGTTGGGTTGGATCAGGCACGTGAAACTAGGTTAAGTGATGGCGTAATGTGAAGATAAGGGTGAAGGGTGGTTGAGAATGGTAGGAACGTTGACTGTATCTGATCAAATTTATCATCGACGAATATTAGGGATAGAGGCATTAAATAAATACTAGTTGGTTGGTGGATGTTAATTGACAATTTTAAAGGATTTAATTTGATTTTGTTTATTTACTACAATGTTATATATTTACCATTACTTTAAATTGAGCTGTGAATATCTCGAACAATCTAGATATTTCTATGACCAAATTTTCGAACATCAGATAATGTGGCCTTGACCGTAAACACTAATAGATCGACCTACTTCTGTCCTTGTACTTGAATTAGAATTGTCGATATTTCAATATATATCGTACTATATTCTGTAAATATGTTATTGTAAAATGAAAGAGCCAGTTTAATTAAAGATCCAACTAATATCATAGTAGCAATTATGACCCAACTGAACCCAATGTGTTGGGTTGGATCAGGCATGTTGAACTAGATTAAGTGATGTTGTCAATGAAGATAAGGGTGAAAGGAGGTTGAGAGAATAGTAGGAACGTCGGTTGTAGTTGACCAAATTTATCATTGACGAATATTCTGGATAGATGTATTAAATAAAACACTAGTTGGTTGGTGGGTGTTAATTGACACTTTATAAATATTTAATTTGATTTTATTTATATACTACGACATATATATTTACCAATTACTTCAATTTGAGTTGTATTTTTATTATGAGAATCTCGATCAATCTACATATTTCTTTGACCAAATTTACGATCACCGTGGTCAGGTCCATAAATACTAATTGACACTTATACAAAATTCAACTCAATACAAGAAGTATTTCATCAACATTGTAAAATTTACTACTACTACTGATATATTAAAAACTTCCTATATGTGGTGAAAAATGATATGTATGCAAAAACTATCAAATTTCCAATTCCGAAGGCAACACAATACGTGGGCATCAATTTTTATTTCACTAAAGTCAAATTATTCATCGTTCATTAGTTTCACTTTCGCTTTTACCTTTTCTTTTGCAAAAAAACATGGTTAATAATAAACTAGAAGAAAATAAAAAATACTACATTCTTCATATCGAATTTATTCCAAGCCTTCCCATCATCAACTAACAACAACTATTATCGGCGTAATTAATATTATTCTCCACTTTTGCACTATAAATACTTATATACTCCAACCTCAATATACAAATATTTCTCCATAAAATAAAATAAAAAAAATCATCCTCTCTCTCTGAGCGTAGCCATGGCAAGGGCTGGGATCACGAAGATGGCAACCACTGTCCAGTTTAGGTTTTTCTTTTTTCTTTTTTTTTTCTCAATTTTCAGTTCATGTTTATACAAAACTCTCATTAATTTATCATGAAAGTGTGATTTTATTTTACTTTTTTTACAGCAAATGCGTTGGAGAGAGAGTTATCGGCGCCAAGAATTTACTGCAAGAGACTGCGAAGCAGTGCAAGGTTGCAGACGATGATGACGGCAAGAAGGCATCGGAAGGGATTAAGGATAGCTCTTGGTGGGTCCCGCATCGCCGGACCGGAATTTACTATCCGCAGGGGCACGAGGCGGTGGTGGATGACATTCCCGACGGTGCAGCGACGCTGCAGGGAAAGACCTACTGGCTGAGGAACGTGGATGGAGTGGACATGATTAATCTTGAGTGAATGAAATAGTAAACAATAAATAATAATTACCTCCCCCTTCTTTGAGGTTTAACTTTGGGATGGTAACAAATTGTAATGAAAAATAAGATCTAATTAGTACTTATATATGAATAATATCAAATGAAGGGGTTTGGAGATGTTTGAATGAATGAATGCATGTTTTTTCACTATATATCTCTCTCATAGAGTGATTCTTCATAGAGTGATCTATAAATGAAAGCATATAATTTCATAGTTTAAGGATGAACACATAATCAATCTAAAGGTGATCCACTCTCATGAGCTAATTTTTAAGAAAGAAGAAAGGGGAGTTAAAGTTTGTTGGAATAGATTGAAATCAACGTCGTCTGTCTGATCTTTAAGACGATAAGACTGATCAAAAGAGGTGTATTTTGAGAGTTTAAGTTTGAGAAATTCTCATTTCATCTCTACGCAGTTCATTGAAAAGTTTCTACTTCAGTTTAAGTTCAGTTTTATTTTGAGATGATAAGACTGATCATAAGAAGTGTATTTTGAGAGTTAGAAATTGAAGATTTCATTTCATCTCTATAGGTTTTATCCATGAATATTATCAAATTAAGGGTTTTGGAGCTGTTTGAATGAATGAATGCATGTTTATCACTATATATCTCTTCACATATTGATGTATACATGAAAGTATGAAAGTTCATAGTTTAAGGATGAGCACACAATCAATGTAAGGGTGATTTACTCTATCTCATGAGCTAATTTTTAAGAAAGAAGAGAGGGGAGTTAAAAGTTTGTTGGAATTGATTGGAATTAACGTGGCTTGAATGACATTTAACATGATAAGACTGATCATAAGAGTAAAAATTGAAAAAATTTCATTTCATGTCTACATATTTCTATTCAGTTCATTGAAAAGTTTTGACTTCATCAGTTTAATTTCAGTTCCATTTAACATACTTAAGATTCTTAAATAAGTTCAATCAGACCAGTTCAGTTCAGTTCATTCATACACAAATCCAATAGAATGTGACTCATTTACTAGTATCATTATGATAAACTATAGAAACTACACTAGTAAATTTGATATATCATGAAATTTGTATTTATGATTTTATGTATTTAGAAATGATATTTCATGAAATGAATATTTTATGATTTTATGTACTATTTTTAGAAATGCTAATAAAATAATAGAAAAGTAGAACATTCTCCAAACGGGGAGAAAGAGATCGGTGCTGAAAGTTCATCCCCCAACCGTAATCATTTCACCTAATAACCTCCGACGCTCCAAAATTAGGCAAAATGGAACTTCTTCTTCATTCCATCGCTTTCCATTAAATTCCATCTTTCAGCTTTTCCCGCTAGATTTTCTCGACCTTACCAGTTAATCCCACCCAAATTTGATAATTTGGGATTTTTTTTTCCGAATTTACTGTCCTAGGGTTCTTGCATGACGACGGCGTCGGAGCTGTTTCACACTCGCCGGTCGCGTTCCGGCCGGAGTGGCCACCTCGAGCTCGGCGGGATTGGAGAGGAAGACCCGCCACCTCCAGCGCCGCACTCTTCTCACTCTCAGCGTCGCCACCGGCGGCCGAATCACCACCACCATCAGCACAATCACCCCCCAGCTCCGGCGACTTCCGCCGTGACCGCTCGCCGTGATCCTAACCGAATTATGTACGACTCCTATGATCCTTACAATCCTGGCCGCGCTTTTCACTTCTCTGGACCTCTTGGCCCTGGTCGGCGCGCTATCCCTGTATGGATTCATTTCATTTCTCCTGCTATGATGTTTTATTTCTTGTTGATCTATTCGATAATAACCATATGATTCCTCACAGAATTGCAAATATATATGTTATCTTGATTGCTTAAACTCCACTTTAGTTCAGTTCTGATTAGTTTAATGATGTTGTTTCACTCAAAAGAGTTCTCTTCAGTTCAATATGGCTCAAAAGCACATAAATTTCTCGACTGAACATGGTCTTAGTACTTGATTGTCGTTGTTCCTGTATGTAAAGAAGCATTTGTGCCTTAGTGCAGAAAGACACTGACTTTATTTAATTCACTGGAATTTAGTGTCTCTCAAATGATTAGTTTGGATCATAAAAATTAGTGTTTGGAGCATTTGTTTGCGGACTGATATCATTGTCTTTGATTTGATTGATGCTCCTAGGACCGTGATGACCACAGGGGAAGTCGTTCTGCTGCTGGACATAGCGGAGGTAGGACCCTGGGGGATAGGCTGAGGTCGTTTGGCGGAGAAAGGCTTCCAGGGACTGTGCTACTTGCCAGGGAGCGTCTTCTTCAGAGGCTGAGAGGTGTCTCACTTTCCTCCAACAGGTCAGCAGTCCCTTCGGGCAATGAAATAATTGGAGTTGCTTTCCTTTTTGTTTGTGAAGAATTTCTTGAAAAAACTATAACTTTGTTTAAAATGACAACATCGTTAAGAAATATCTTTAATCGTGGTCTAGGGTTTCAATGTTTTCTGAATTTGCGATATTTGAGATGAAGGTAGACTTGCCATGTTTTCGTTAAAAAAATGAGTGAATCTATGGTATTTGCCGTGTTTGTGATGCTCTTTGAAAAATATATCATATACTGTATAGAAAATTGGAATGCATTGGGTATTAATAATGAAAGAGCCTCGTTGAATGTATCCACAGAAGCTTCAAAAATCTTTTCCTATTCTATTCTGAAGAATCTAACATATCTTTCAAGCATTTATTTTCGAATATATGATATTTCTGTGCAAGTATTGAACTACGCGGATGCTTATATAGTTATATTGGGTGTTCTGCAGGCAAAGGAACCGTGTCTCGTCAAGCAATGATCACAACAACGTGACATCTGAAGAGCATATCAATGCTGCGTACTGGGCCGATGACATCCCTCAGGAATGGTTCTCGGGTTCAGCCTCATTTGCCGACATTTTCCCTGTCATGAAACCCAAAAGGCCTCCTCCGCTCACACAGGAGGCCCGAGACCGCCTGCAGGCAGTTACATACAGCAAACAGGACAAGAACGGCGGGGAAGAGTTATGCAGCGTCTGTCTGGAGAGCTATGAGGAAGGAGATATACTGACATACCTGACTTGCGGCCATCGGTTTCACATCTCTTGCTTGGACCCGTGGCTGCAGATCTGCGGCGACTGCCCCTATTGCCGTAAGTCTATCCCCCCAAGTACTTAACTTGCGTCGGGAGTGTAACTTTGTGAGGCTGACTTCTGTATGTTTGCTTTCTAACTAAACTTGGAGTGTGCTTTGGGATATGGTCTGTATACTAGGAGTATATATGTATCTTATATGGTGTGTTATTTTATTTATTCTTTTATTTGATTAAATTATGGTCTTTTTTTTATATCAGTTTGAAAGTTGAATCATAAGTTAGGATATTTCGTACAGGTGATCGTACGAAACATCATTTGACTTGTGATAATGATATTAAGATTAGTATAAACTAAGCGGACGGCCTGAGGAAGTCAAAATATGATCCGGTGATGAATGTGTCCGTGATATGTACAGTTGATTCCTTCAACAGGCGACTTGTGAAGTGAATTCTTTGTTCATATCCATTCATCAACTTGGATTAATAAGGTTTGACATGACTCACGAGGAGCTGGTTTAAGATTAGCGTATTGCTGGTTTCTTCATCAAGTTGACCGATTTTTTTACACTGTAGCAATAAAATGATTTTATCACGTGTTTTTTCTCTTAAAAACATTTATTTAATGAAGTTTTGGTAGATTTTTACCACTCCACGATAGGAATCTGGATAACTCTTGGATCTTTTGTGCCACTTTTTAATGCAATCACAAGTATATAGGAACATATTTGAGCTCAAAAAAAAAGTTTTTGAACCCCTAAACGATATTTTTTACACTCGGATATTTGTTTCACTTTTAGGCAGTCTATTGTCTTTGTATTTTATCTCATTGTATCATATCACGGTTGTCTAAACCGGCATCGGCCAACTAAATGGCATTTCCATTACTACCGATTTCAAGTTTTGAGATAACTAAGAAAGAATGACTGAAATAGAAAGATAGAGATGATCGGAACTAACGTGTTATGTATATTGATTGTTGCTGATAAGAAGTTATTATGTTGTCGTTCGCAAAAAGAATGTATGGTATTTTCTATTTCAATTTTCATCTAATATATCACTTTTGGCTGAGGTTTTTACAACGTTATTGCATTTAAAAGAGAAACATAAGATATGAATGCGAAATCTCAAATTCTCCGTTCGTGGACGGAGGGGGAAAGATACCTAGAAATTCACCGGTCCGTAATAAACAACACGCTTTGACTGTGATCGTCATATGCATGAAATCAACCGGCACGGGAGTTCCGAGTCGAGATGTTTTTGTCCGAATACTTTTTATTGACATGGATACAAGTGGTCTCCGAACAATCCAGATGCCCTTTACATTAGCCTTAAAACCGCCTACTACTTTAAATAACTAAACCGGCGGCTAGCTAGCAAACCTTGTCACCGAAAGGGACCGATGAGAAAAGATATTGAAAGAGAAACGATCGAGCTGGTGGCCAGAGGTTGCCTCGTTCAATGGATGTTAGGGGTCCAAATCTTGCAAGAAGCAACAATTTTCATATGAAATACTTTTTCTGAATCAAAGTTTTCAACACGCTCGACCACGAATCAGGAGGTACATCGCGGTTGTTAAGAGTAGGGATATCTGAGTTAGTAGATAGTTAGTAGAGTAAGATAACATATGATTAGATTAGAATCAGAGGCGGAGGTACGTCCAAGCGAAGGTTGCAAATGCAACCCATAAGAATTTTTTACCTTATAAATTTTGAAAATTACAATATTGCAACCCTTTTTTTCAAATAACATTAGTGCCCATAATATTTGTTAATTTCGCATATTTCTGTTGAATTTTTGATTCCGACTCTGATTAGAATAG
This sequence comes from Sherardia arvensis, assembly GCA_948330725.1. Classification (NCBI taxonomy): domain Eukaryota; kingdom Viridiplantae; phylum Streptophyta; class Magnoliopsida; order Gentianales; family Rubiaceae; genus Sherardia; species Sherardia arvensis. The sequence goes on along the minus strand of OX415238.1, from coordinate 2,623,387 downwards.
AATAATTGCAGGATTTATTTAGGGCAAAGTGCTCATGTACAATAAGTACTTGATTATGTGCTCACGTACCCTTAAGTTTTAAGAAAGTGCTCGTTTACCCTTTGATTGAATTTTATCTTTCTAATTCATATCTCTAAAAAGTTAAACATAATCTTGTTGAGTATTTGTTGTATTCAGATGGCATATAAATATAAATTCGAGTATTTTTGAAAGTTTCAGTGGTTTAAATCAAGAAATGAAATTTGATCAAGTAGTACGATTACACTTTCTCCGAACTCAGAGATACACGAGTGCATAGACAATATCTCAGTTATACGTCTAACACTTTATTTATTTAATTTATAGATTTATAATAGATAAGATTTATAGAAAAAAGTTGGCGGTGTGGTGTGGTCGTAGAAGTTTGAAGAATGTAGAATCCGTGGGCGGTTTGATCATGAGCGGCTTGTGAGTATGGGCAGATTCTATATTTAGAAAGGTTGACTCTGTATTTTTGAAGTGTTGACTAACAATTAATGAAATAAAACACACGGGAGCGTGAGATTCATGCTTCAAAACTCTCAAGCCCGTTTCCTACCTACCTTAGGCTATAGGTAGACCTCCCCTATTTTTAAATGTCCCAAAATTAACAAATTTATAATTAGTATAATCCAAAGAGTACTTTCTCAATTTCTCTTTTTTTAATTACAACTATAAGGTTACTATCTAAACCTATCCACTAAATTACAAGTGAAGATAGAAAAAGATTACATTATAAATTTGTTCAAGATAAAATTTAGTGATGACTGATGAGCGATGCTAAATAAAAAGAGATAATATGATTGAATATTGTGTAATGATATGTAAACATTCGTTAAGATATCTTACAATGTTATTGTTTTAAAGTATAGAGATAAAAATGCAGTAACGCGCTTGCTAGCAGATTAGTTAAAATAAAGTGAGTTGGATTTTATCGAATAGTAACATGCAGACTCAACGTGCTAGTTAGGTAGTGGAATGTCCACTCGACAGGACATCGGCAGTGACATTAACTAACATATGTTGGGATTAATTTGTTCACAGAGAGCTCATCCATCCATGTGCGAGTCTATCATATCACCAGTGATTACTCGCTTCCATCTTGAAGTTGAATTTTAGAATTTAATAAGCGATTGGAGAGCTGTATTTCGAAATGACAGATGAAATTAGATGATAGCTTGAACTAGATAGTCGTAATCTAATTACATTCGCAGTTCAATCCTTCTCATATATCGTAAAACTCTTCGTGATCAATAAAACTACTTCTATATATGAATTTCCATAAATTTTTAATAATATGAAATGAAAATTTTAGGTTAAAAATTGCCAAAACAAAAGGAACACCTATACCTTAGATTGTATTTCCTTTCATTATTTTAGCATTAACTAGAAAAAATTATAGTTTTGAAGGCGATTAATAACAATATAACTTCACATACAAGTCCTTATCTTGCCACTAATTGTGACCTAACTTAACCTACGCTAAAAACACAGATTGCACCGAATTCCGATCTAATCAGTGATCACACGTCATCCTGAAGTGTACAGGGATGAGAAAGTCAACCCCTAGGTCTACCGTTTTCTGTTCCAAATAGTCAACCCCGCCCCGTTAACGGCAACGGCAACGTGAAGGGAGGAGGAAGTCAACGGTGGTGATGAGTTTGCCTGGTGCGAGGGTAACAGATACCTAACCTAAATAAACAAAAACGAATAGGATTACTTACTTGCACTACTCCACTCCATAAATCGCAGTCTACTCACACACCATTTTGTCTTGTTAATTTCCATCGTTTTCGTTCCTCTAATAGCTAAACCAGGTGTCTAGTTCTGAATAATTAGGCTTTGGAATTTCCTCATTAGCTGCAAAACTAATTCAGCTAGCATAGGTTAAACCCTAAACCCATCGTATACTAAAAGTCCATCTAGGTGAGTTGAATCCAACAAAATTGTGTTATATTGATTAGTGCTGTGGAGAAGAATGTTGATATGTGATGGATACTGTTGAGTGTCGAGATGAAGTAAAAACTGATGAGAATTTAATGAAAAATGATGAAATAGGCACTAAATTTGAACTTCATCTGGATGGGATTGATAACTTTTACAAAGTATACAAAGTCATAACGGCGAATTTTCCTCAAATTTCTCTAAAATTAGGTTGAATTGAAATGTGTTGATGGTTATTAATATGTGTTGAAACTTAAAATATATTAAAAAAAGAGAGTAAAAATAATTATTAATAGCGTTCATGCTGCTATAGGATCTAGATGAAATTAGATAGGAAGTTAAGATGCTTTTAAAATTTGCATTTGATGTTAGACTCTGTCAAATTCGGCTCCTCAACTTATTCGATGTAATTATAACTGATTCTTTCATAAATTTTCACTGATTTGAAGGTTCTTATTCTCAATTGGACAGAGACTTGATTCAACTATACCACATGTTTGATGATAAATATTTTGAATGTAGATTTAAGAAGTGCTAAAAACAGTCAAGTTCAACTTATTTGGTATTGTGCTGTGCTGATAAGTGCTGTGCTGTGCTGATCAGTGCTGAACAGTGTTAAATTGTGTTCATTTGAGTTGAGGAAAAAATTTAATGTTTATTACTTAAGAATTAAAAAGTTTACTTAATTAATATTATTTTTACAAAAAATAAAAATAGTGTCCATTTAGACCTTAAATGTGTTGAGCTGAATTGGTGCTGTGCTGACCAGTGCTGTGCTGTGCTGATGCGTGTTGTGCTGTGCTGACCAGTGTTGTGTTGTGCTGAAACGTGCTGCAATAAATTGAACTGAACAGAGCCTTAATTTAAAAAAAATAGAAGTCACTAATAAGTTCCCAATCATATGTTAAAATTTCTACATATATTTGGGAGATCCAATATGAAGAAAAACAAAAGTTTCTTTCCTCCCAATACAACTTTATCATCATATACTCATCAATTGTGAATAGAAAAATAAGAGTTTCTTCGTTCCAATGCAACATAAATATTTATCATAATTGCGTGAAAACGATAATTGAGCACCATGCTCTCTCCACGTTACACTGTTACAGACGTTAAAAATTGGAAACACGTGTCGGCGGAAGGATAGCACAGCACTGTAGCCAATAAATGATCGGCACATACGTGTTTATATTGGAAGGGAAAAAGGTTGAATTGACTTGAGTGGGTTGGACACCAAAGTCCAATACAATTAACTACGTTGTTGATACATAATTTTTTTCATTGTTGTTCCATGAATTTATAAAAATATTTTTATTTATTAAAAATTTATTATAAATGACATATTAAATTATATTGAGTAAAATACTGAACTGTACGGTGTAAAAATACTTTTGTTTTTTGTAAAAGAAAGATGACACTTTGCGTTTGCTATATTTTTATATTTTGTTTTGGGTACATTTCAACGTGCATTTTCGACCTAATTGGATGACGCATACTAACTACGTATTATTTTAGTTGATGATTATCACTAACTAATGGGATTAGCAACACATGTATATTATGATTAGCCCTTTTTATCAACTTTAACCTTCAACTTGTATGCTTTGAAAATATTTGATAAGAACCTAAAAGTGACGAGGATATATTGAAATTACTTGATTTTACTTTAAAGTAATTAGTAATTTTTTAAACGCCAAACACTTTTAATAAAATTGTTCAATAATTGTATGAATTGAATGAAATCTTTTATCCATTAAAGATATGGTAAATTATAAGTTACTGTTTAGTCATGATTCAGTGAGTAGTCAATGTAAGATCAGTCTCGATTATATCACTCCTTTATAAATTTTTTAGCAAATCGTTTAGAATGTAATTGAGTATGACAATCAAGGGCAGAATCAAGGAGTTGTCGGAGGTGGCGATCGTTAAAGGGTTAATTGTAACTCAGTCAGTAGTATGGCGGAGTTATAATGGATAGCAACATCCGTACCATCATTGCGTGGAAACAAAATTATTCAACAACCCCATACATTCCGGTCTGCTTCCGCCATTGATCACAACAATATTGATTATAACACAATAATTTGTACCTCTTTGAATTGTATGCAACAAACTTGAGCGTTGAACTCTTTCTAAATTGGTCTTACAACTACTCTTCTCATGCTTCATGAATATGTGGACAATTCTAGTGATTCAATATATATGCCGAATAATGGACTAAAAACAGAGAAAAACGAAAACTCGGATTATCATTTGTCTAAAGTTGAAATTTTGTCAAGAAAAAAGTCACTAAAAATAGTACTAGTAAAATCGGGTTAGTAGCTAAAACATCATAAATACATTATAGAAATCAAATTCCAGATTAGAAAATCCAAATATCCTAGTCCTGTCCCTTGCCTAAAACCCAAAACCGGGACACCAAAAATAGTTTTTCGCCAAATGTCTTTCTTTCACATCAACCAAATTTCTAAAATATACACAATATGCTATTTTTAATGAATCTAAAATGCAATAAAAATTATGATATTAATTTCTAAATATTATAAATTTTCTTAATAAATATGATAGATAAAATATATTTCATAAATTCATATCCGATTTTATATTACAGGACTAAAATATTGAAATGCGTATAGAAACGTTCGCAAAGTTCCAGAAGGGATTGGTGGAACACAAAATTTCCCTATAAATGAGGGCACTTCCGTTGCTTTTTTGAATATGCCACCCCACACCAAAAAGACCAACACAAACAAATTCAAAATCTCTCGAAAGAAAGCCGCAATAAAGCGAAGGAAACGCGTTCTTGATAAACTGTAGTATCCACCAACAACAACCCAGAAGAAAGAATACTTCTTCGGCCGTGGATTTTACTCCAGACGCGTTCTTTTTGATTTTGTGCTACTTATTAAAGTCCTTGATTTTTCCGAAGCTCAATTCCCAACTTCATTTTCACACATATTTTGATTGACCCACCTTTGGAATTCGGTTCATACTGCTGTGTTTCGAAAAGGGTTTCGGGGAAAGATTCCATCTTTGCAGAGGTTTTTATATACTGCTCATAATTTTGATTGCCCAGAAGAGGATTTCGATTCATTGAGCTGTTTTGTGATAAGGGTTGTGAAAAAGATTCGATCTTGCTGAAGAATTTCCGTGAAAGATGCTGCGATCGTGCTACCGGCCGTTGGAGAGGTGTATTGGGTGGAGAGGCGGCGGCGATGGGCTGATGTGGCACATGGACTTGAAGCCCCATGCCTCCGGCGACTTCTCCATCGCTGTTGTGCAGGCTAATTCCAGCTTAGAAGACCAGAGCCAGGTTTACACTTCACCCTCCGCCACTTACATCGGCGTCTACGACGGCCACGGCGGCCCCGAAGCTTCTCGCTTCGTAAATCGCCACCTCTTCCCTTATTTGCACAGTATGTAGCCTTTGATCACAGTCATTTGATTCCTTTCCCTTATTATTTGTTTGATTTGTGTTTTATATCCTGTTTGTGTGTGTAATTGTGTGCTGAAATTGATGTGTTTGGATTGTAGAATTTGCAAGTGAGCAAGGGGGACTGTCATCGGAGGTTTTTACGAGGGCATTCAGTGCTACAGAGCAGGATTTTACTCAGTTAGCTAGGAGATCCTTAAGTACTAAGCCTCAGATTGCTTCGGTGGGATCATGCTGCCTTGTTGGAGCTATTTCTGATGATAAGCTATACATAGCTAATTTAGGAGATTCTAGGGCAGTTCTTGGACGCAGAGGTTTTGAGGGCGATCCTAATCCAGTTGTGGCTGAGAGGCTGACTACAGATCACAATGTTTCCAGTGAGAAGGTTAGGAGGGAGGTTGAAGCACTCCATCCTGATGATGCTGCTGTTGTGGTCTTTGCTCGTGGAGTTTGGAGGATAAAGGGCATTATTCAGGTAATTTGGAATCCCTTGCTGCTGAAAATTGCTGTTCTTTTGTGTATTTGATTAAGGTTTTAGGCTTTTGATGTTTGATTAGATTGACACCATGAGAAGTTAATGGATATTGAGACGGAGGTTCTTTATTGATCTTCCATACATAAAGTTTCTTGTTTATGATCAAATAAGATTGTATCTTCGGCTTTTGAGTTGTGTATAGTTGAAAGCCTTAGGCTGCCTGTTCTGTTCTTTTTGAAGGGTCTTTAACTTCAGTTTGTTCCAGGAATCGCATGCTCTGTCATGCGGCTGAAATATGCAACATGATTCACAAAGATTGTGATTCCAAGGTAATTTTAGTGGTCATGAAGGCCATAAATTCCTTGGTGATGCTCATGGAAATAATAAGTAATAAGAAAGATCAAAATGTTTTTCTTGCTTTAGTTATGTTATATTACATGTGTGAAATTCCTGTATTTTCTAGTGGTTCATAGTTCAAAATCGACCATAAAAGATTCACTGATTTACGCCTTTTGTGATAAATTGCAGGTTTCAAGATCCATTGGCGATCTATACCTGAAGAAATCCGAGTTTCAGCAATTTGCCTTTGTTACCCCTTTGAAAAGACCAGTCTTATCAGCAGAACCATCAGTTATCTGCAGAGAGCTTAGACCTCAAGATCTCTTCTTGATCTTCGCTTCTGATGGCCTCTGGGAATACATCTCCGATGAGGCTGCAGTAGATATTGTTTACAAGAATCCACGAGCAGTAAGTTTTTATGCTTCATACCTAGAACTTTTCAAACTGATTCAACCATTGGATAGTAATTTTGATATCTCCCAATTCTGTCACAATTCAGGGAATCGCTAAGAAACTCGTCGGAGCTGCTCTCAAGGAGGCTGCGAAAAAACGAGAACTGAGATACAAGGACATAACAAAGATTGAGAAGGGAGTTAGGCGGCACTTTCACGATGACATAAGCGTGGTGGTCGTGTATCTCGACTCACACAAGAACAAGAATAAGTCATCGAAGAAGAGCCACGGGGCAGCTGGATGCATCTCTGCACCAATGGACATATACTCCTACAACTCAGATATTGATATGGAGGATACCCTTGGGAAGGGCAGCAAGATAAGCGCGCTGTACTGAGACTGAATTAGGGGAATGTTGGGATGTACATTTGGTGTTCTTGCCTCATAGTTGTTGATAATTATATAGAGATGAGATGCATACTAGGGTCTTCCTATAATGTAACTTCTAATCCTGACAGGCCTCCTACTATTGTTTTGTTCTTTCATGCTTTCATTGGGCACTTCTTATGAAAGATTTACAAAATGTTTTTTGATCAATCTTTTTGCATTTGTCTGATAATGTTTCTGCAGTCATCCTTAACCATGACATTACAGAACTCAGATCACAAAATAACTAAACAAACTATAACTATATCGTCTTTCTCGGAGCCCTCTTCTTCTTCTTCTTCTTAGGTTTAGAAGCAGGAACAGGAAGAGGTGCAGGTTTCCATCTCTTTAATCTCCACAGAATCCTGTCACGAATTGCTCTTCCAATTGAACCCTTCGGATCAAATTTTATGTGGTCAGCAAATGCAGCGATGATAGATTCTTTAGATAACAGTCGACTGGCACACAATTCCATATCAAGATCATGCCGTGCGCTCTGATATATCTCAGCTTGCTCAAGAACATCCATTTTATCAATGTGAAGCTCAACATCGGGCTTCTCAGCCAGTGAGTGAAGGCTACCCGCAGCTGCCATAAGTTTGGCGGCAACAGCAGTTCCAACAAGGGCTGAAAGATTTGGAGCAATGTATCCCATCTGGCCCTCGACAAAATCAAGGACCCTTTTCTTGTCTGAATCCAAAGTCATAGCTCTATCGCATGCTTCGATTGTTTTCTGCAAGTCTTCCTCTTGCAGAGGCTTTCCTTCAACAACTGGTGCAGATTCTAAAACGAGCTTATACTGACGTGGTGGCAGAAGTCCTTGTAGACCCGCACGAGTCAGATCAGTCTCATTTCCGATCTTTTTAACAACACGGGCATGATCAACAGGATGACGGACCAACGACCCCAATCCTGGATACTTGAAGCGGTATTTGTAACGGATGACATTGCGGACTATAGCTATTTCTTTCTTGATATCAACCAACAATGCAGTACATTCCAGAATCAACTGATACACGGGGTCATCTTCAATTTTAATGCCTTGGCTAGAGATCTCAGGCTTCTTTGTAAATGCATCCTCAACTTTCTGCAATAACCAGACTGAATAACTAAACCATGTATCCAAGAAGATATATTTGCAGATGATTAGATGAAAAAAAAGTCGACTTTTTTACCTGCATGACTTCAATATAATGCTGAGATTTTTGTAGCTTGGAGATATTATCCAGATCTTCGTAGCTCTCATCATCAGAATCTCCTCCATCCTACACAATGACAGCACAAAATTAAAAATTATTTATCTAAGTACAGCATATATAATCCTAAAGAAGCTCGTTTAAGATAAATTAAAAAACTCACAAGAAAACCATCATAATATCTCATCTCTTCCGGATAAAGATCTGCCATGAAAGAATCGGAAAGTGTTTCCTGCAAGAACAACATCAAACTATAAGGCATCCAGGCTCCTAAAATATTATCGGATTCTTTGTAGAATCCGTAAGCCGAGGTATATCATTCAACGCGACATAATTCAATCATAATTGACATGAAAACTCACCATTCTGGCAATCGAATGGCAGCGAAACAAGCTAATAAATCGATTTGGAGATGCCAAGTTGCGAACTAACCTAGACTGTGATGAATTGGGGATTTTTGAGCTAGGGTTTTATCGAATAATAAGGCCGGGTTTTATTTATAGTGTTGCCAATTTTGACTAAACCCGGAAGGCCCATATAGTATATTTTTATATTTTGTTTTGTGTTTTGTGTACATTTGACCTGGTAACTAGTTATTATTACCAAATAATTTTTTGACCATCAATAAAATAGTAATACTACTAGTCTAATCCCGCTAGCCATTGCTTTAACATATCCCAAACACCTAAATCATAAAAAGTAGAAAACACAAAATGATGATTGTAGAAAGCATCTCCCAAAACACATTTTTATGCTTAGTTTTGATCATTGTAATTGGAAACACACTATCTTTGCCACATGTTTAACCATTTACTAAAGAATCATATTTTAATTTACATCCCATGCTATGAGTCAATTTTTAATAAAAAGGTATAAATAAACAAGACATCTACACCAGTTTTCCTTCAATTCATTTTAGATAAGCACATGCATTGAGGGCTTTTCAATGAACTTTTCACCCAAAATCAGTCAAGAAAAGCCACAATGGAGGCTGTTCACTTGGCTTTCCACTTTTCAACGAAAAGTATGAGAATTGGGATTGCACCTCTCAAACAAAAGCTGTTCAAAATCATACCAATGAAAAAGTGACATGAGAATTAAATGGCTTCACGTAATTGTCATTTTATTTTGTACATCCTTGTTTGGCATTTAAATTTCTTTAACATAATATGTATTTTCAACTTTTTAAATATCTTTTAATCTTTAATTTTCTTCTAAAAAATATTAGTACTAATTATTTGCATTTGTATTGTTTTGCTTACATTTATTAGCCTCCCAACGCCTTCATTTCTATCCAAGAATTAATCAAAATATTTATTAATATTAATATTCAAATACTACCATCAATAAATATGTTATAATTTATAATTATATGTCAATTCTTAATATTAAAAATATGTATATGATGTGTATGTGTAATATAATATAAATAAAAGAGTGATGTGTAATGAGTTCGACGATGTGGCAAACTTTTGTTGTGGGTAAAGGTTGAAAATATTAATTTTAAATGAGATAATGGGATGAAAAGCTTAAAAATGGGCTAAATTGCTGCAGGTGCTCTTAGGAGGAATATGTTGGTAATTCTAAGAGCACCTACATCAATGGCTTTTCAATGAGTTTTTGAAGGAGTTATTCTCATTTTCCACTCACAATGGTTACTTTTTCGTTTGAGTTGTTCCAAATTTCAAGGTATAATTCTTTCAAAGGGACTGAGCATGCTCAGCTCTAATTCTTCCTGAACACCCCAACTAAAAATGTACACTTGGCAAATAATTTATGCTGGCTTTTTTCTCACCCACAACAATTGCTCCTGCTATTTAATTATTTTTTACTTGCTATTTAATTAACGGAGGAGCACGAATGAAGAGATATAATTAACATAATCGTGATAGTTCCTCCTGCTAGATAGTACAAACCAAATTGCATGATTTTTTATCATAATTGCATGATCCTAATGTTAGGAACAAATCATTTTAAATAATTACAATAAATGGATGGTTAATAATCCATTCTTTATCTAAATTTATTTTTGTGACAACAAATTATAATTCAACAAATCATATAATACACATATTGTTATTCAACTTTTTATCCCATGTAAAGGAATAAATTATGACGTGGATAAAATATAATGATGTGTATAGAGTTTGATGATGTGGCATGCTGAATGACTGTAGGGAAAAGTTGGAAAATGAGGATTTTGGAGGAAAATAGTGGGATGAATGGTTCAATTTTGAGCTTTTCTGTTGCAAGTGCTCCAAAGAGTTATAGTTGTACATGTAAAAACCAACATGAAAGTTAGTCCAATAGGTATACATGAAAATGTGGAGGATATGAATTCAAATTACCAGATTCTCGTTGTAGAGAAGTGGGCAGGATTTGTGTCTTTCTTAATCTCAACTTTCACCACATCACCGCCAAAGCCTTGAAGTTCTGCAAATCCCCAAATGGTACATGAGAAGCAAAGTTCTAAACAATTAAATCTCTGATACATAACCCGAATCACCCGATAATTTCAGCCAAAGTAACAATATGTGCCCTAGAGGTTAATGTGACAAATTGTATGAATTGAGCTTTATCCTATTGTTCGAACTCCTCTACCACTTCCCAAAACCACTGAATAACCTCATCACCTTCTTTGTAACCATTGCCATTGTCGTTGCCGTAATTGGTATTGTTCTTCAGATTAGACACTAAAATTAGTTAATAAGAAATAGTGAGAAAATGGAATCTAATATATTTTATTGCTTGATTCTTCACAATAACAGAGAAGATGGCAACTTACCATCTATTTCAGGAAGCTCTCTAATCAGCGCCTCCAATTCAGCCTCATTGAACATTGATATCAGATGTCGAGGGATCATATAATAGAAACCATCTAGTATTATATTGGTGGATTGATTTAGTGTACATGTATTCAGCAATAAACTCTTTGAATTCTTCATTGTTTTCAGTTGTTACTTGTCTTTCGTCCATCAAACTTCAATTCAATACCTACCTAACCACTGAAGTAGAGATTACAAAAATGAATTTCAAAAGCAGCAAAAAAATTCTCAACCAAGTAGAGTAGAGATGTACATACCCATTCAAAATGCAAACCCTCACAACCCGTCAACTTTGCCAGATTTCTAGCAGCTACATGGTTGACGTTTTGATAATCATCATAGATCACATCAATACCCAAAATGTGCTTATAAAATGCATGTGTAAAGCTAACATCAACGAACTGTCTGTCAAAGAGAGCATTCTCAACCTATATAATTAAAATAGTTATAAGCAATGAACAAATTGAATTGCTAAAATAAGAGAGTATTTTTTATACTCACTACGCATCTAGCAAACTGGAAGTATGCAAGGCAATTTGAGCCTAGATCAGGCTGAATTCCTGAACCATTGTCAAAACATCTAAAAAACTTCCGCTTCTTGTCAAAAAGAGCCCATGATAGCAACAAGTACCATTCCCTTGTCAATCCATATGATCAACTCTTATTCCACCCTCGAAATTCAAAAAAAAACTCACCTTTCAAAAATAGTCTATTCTCGTTGGGCTCCTTGTATGATTCTTGAAGAATGTTATCTTTTTGCACTTCAATTGGAAAAGGAATCATATGATTTCTTGATCTGATGAGAGATTTCCTTGTTTTGAAATCCATGATGTGCTTAAACAAGGGTAAGAAACATGCTTTTTCTTTTTGTCTACTAGGTGCACCTTGAAATAAGGTGTTCAGATAGCTTCTATGTTCAATTGAGAAAGATATCAGGCTAGGGTGGCCACGTGAACACAACCTGTCACACATCTTCATAAAGCATTTGATGCGTGGTAATAGGACTAGAGGCCTTTCTTCATCTTTTATCAACTCATTAAAAAAACTCTAAAAATCAGAAACACAAGTTATATGACTAGACATGGTCCTTACCGCCTGCACCGCTCCCAAAGTTGCATTCCACTGTGATGAGTTTGTAGATTTAATCAGACATTTGACCAATGAATTTAACTTGCAATAATAAGTGGAGACGATTTTGCTGCAAGTATGTAGGCATCATCTCTCAAACTAGCAAAGAAATAAAACATGTTAGAACAACGATCAAGTGAGGTAAAATTTGGTAAGATACCATAAACAGTTTAGAAAAAACTGTTATACCTTTTGTGTGCAAGGAATGAGAAACAAAGATCCACTACTTGAAGTGTATTTGGTTCACTTCCAGCTTCATCGCTAATAGCTTCCAACAAATGCAGCAGCTACAACACAATTTGAAGTGATATTAGAGAGATTCCAACAAATGCAACAGCCTTACTGGTTGTATTAAGCCGCTTCATAAGAATGGTGACCACAGACCTTTTAGTACTGGAATGACATAAATTCAAGGGCAGCTTAGAATATGGGCTTTATATAGCGGCTACGATAACATGTGACAATGTCAATTTGGAGTTAGAGAAAGATAAACAAACAAACGAAGAAACAATCATTTGATACCTGCACAACAAAAAACAAACGAATCAAAACATTTAGACCATTAGAGTCAACCAAAGAGGAGCCATTTTTAACCTCGAGTGTCAAAAGAACCTGAGAATATTCATGACACAAAGATCAATGTATGGAAGAAGTTTTAAAAGTAGCATTAAAAGGTAGTACCTTGGTTAACAAAGAAATCATGTATATGTGGAATGTACCTTATCTCTTAGGCTTGGTTTAAAACCAATAACTATACTTTGCATATGTATTGGAATTGCTTGAAGGAATAAAGGAACAATATCAAGGGCATCATCAACAGTGCAAAGTGCAAATTGCCTAAAATCTAATTGAAGCCCATTTCTTCTTAGTAAACTGAAGAAGAGATCAACAAGAGACGATGATGCATCCTTCCCCGGGCCTCGATTAGAGTACAAATCATGCGTCGTACGGAAGTCATCACTATTTTCACTTCAAAGAGTTTCAATATGTTCAATTCCATTCATTCTGCATCCCAACCTCAATGTTACACCATTTTCATCCTCATTTTCATCATCGCATACCTCCTTTTCCTCATCATACTCATCTTCCTCATAGGAAACCTCCATGTCATCTTCCTTTTCCTCTTTCTCAGTGGTACCTCCACGTCATCATCCTCTTCCTCGGTAATGACATCTTCAAGTTGAGATTATGAATGTTTAGACGGGCCAACATAAACTTTTGAGGCCTTAGAACATCAACGTAAGCTTTTGTAACATTATTAGGGGCACCACTGATTGCTTCAAAAATCTCAGAGAATATCTTCTTCATTGCCGTCATTGAGCAAACACCAAACGCGACCAAAAACTTCTCGATAGTGATTGCCAATTTATGACTCTAGTATGTCTTCCTATAATCTTTAAAAAGGCATGAGAGTTTATGAAGATTATTCAAAACTATTGCATAAAAATATCATAATTTACATCAAACACTTAATAAAAACAAAACCATTCATTACAAATCGACCTCTACCGTAAGCTCTTCAAGTCTCCAAAATATGGTTTCAAATTATTGAGTTTCACAAGTAGAGATTATTAAGTTTTCTCACAATACAAAATATAATGATAATCACACGGGAAATTTATGCACTTCATTTTGGTTGAGTAACATGCTTAATTTGCTCCAACACCATATACCTTGACTAAATATCACGAATTTCATCAAACTCTTTCATGGTAAATGGAGATTCATCCCCTTGGAAATAATGCAAATCAAATTAACAAATTACATCAACATAAATCACAACAATATATAGGATGCTACTGAAAAATATTTAATTAGTGCAATATACATAATTTTTAGTGAAATTTAATCATGGATGGTGGTTTACCTATTCTAATGACAAGTTAGTTGCATCGACATTCAAAATACAATCTCTCGCATAACGCATAAGGTAACAACCACACTGCCATACACCTTTTGTTTTGTTATACTTGATGAAAAAAAAAGACATAAGAGTAAATTAATAGTCATAATTTTGTAGGCGTGTTCAACCTTGTGCCACGTATCTTTCGTGGATACAATATGAATCAATTTTTAATTCATATATTTCAAACTACATCCAACATAACATTTATGAAGGTTGAAAATTTGAAATCTATGCTTTTAAACCGTCGGGGAAAAAGGAATATTTATAAATTCATATGAAATTCAAAATTACATCATCTTATCGAGACTAACCTTAAAAGATTGTTCAAAATTGCGGGTAAAGAATTGGGAAAAGAGAAATATGATTCACAAATTCGTCGAGTACGAAATATAAATGGGGTAGCAATTTTCGTATTAGATTCTCTTTTAAATGGCATCAATTTGGGTACCTTTTCGAGCCAAAAGTACATCTTTTGTGGTCTGACTAATATATATTTTTTTAAAGCTGACTAATATACTTCTTGTTCACACTACATGTACATTTATCACATAGGTAGATATGGTCAATATTTTAGATATAATTGAGATAATCAATGATAATCACCAATTAATTACAAAAATTAAAATTTAATTTTCCACCTCAATTTGTGTTAAGTGTCATTATTATACTTGAATCTATATTAGTAAACTATATACTTCCATATAACAGTAGAAGTTTCTAACAATACATTAATTTTTCAGTTTTTTTATAATTTTGTAGAGTTGTAATAATTTAATAATGAATTTGAATTTATTGTTTTGGGCTGAAAAAGAATACGTATTAATATTACCATCTATTCATTCATCTCACGGAATAGATCAACAATTAAGTGATATAAACATGATTCATACGGACACAATCATATATAGTGTATTTTCCTACGTTGTAATTTCACTATTTATTTTAGCTTCAATTTCAGTTAATAAATAAGTTTGTATCTTTTTAAACAGTTTAATATATGTCAATGACATTAACCAATAATAAAACAACAACAAATTAGTCTTGTAATAAGTCATAGTTAGTAAAAATGACGAAACAAATGAAAATGGATTGGTCAATGGGAAAGTGTGCATAAATTTGTTTCCCGCGTTTTAGTCAACCAAATTCAAATTGAAAACTTTCTTCAACATTCTCATCAATCCTAAGGAAAACCAGAGAAGATTCGAACAATGAAAACATGCATTCTGGTTGCTGAGAAGATCTGGAAAGAAATCGAGTCCACTCGCTCAGGTCGGTGCTTCATTCTCATTCCCAATTTTCTCATATGACCTTTTCAATCTCACATTTGTGCTAATGTACGCAAGGTGTTTGTATAAATGCCTGAAACAAAAACTTGCAGTCGCCGACGATCAGCTCTCAACGTGAGTGTTATCACCTTTTTAATCTTCATTCTCTATACCGAATTACGCCTTACTGTTTGTGGATTTCCAGATTGCATTTTCTGTTCGGGAAAAACTTCGAGAGGGCCACCAAGATTGTCGAACAGAGAGGCGTCAAGAGAATCTCAGGCGAACCTAGCAGGCGTTCCGTTTTCCAGGTTTTTCGAGTTCATGAACTTGTTTTCTACTTCTCTTCTTCTCTTCAAGATGACTGTGATAAGATCTGGAAAGTCTTATATTTGTGCTTTTAAGGTTGTTGGCGAATCTCGAAGGAAGGAGGAGTACCTGTGCTTTCCGGAACACTACTGTTCTTGCTACTCGTTCTTCTACGACATTGTGAGCCGCGGGGAGCAACTCTGTGTGAGTTTCATCTGCCTTTCTTGTACATTTGATCGCTGATATGAAAATCTGAACAAACTATTATGACTAGGTTTTCGATCTTTCTGGTATTTTGGTTGTGTCTAAGTATAATGTAATGTTTCTGATTGATTTTCTTGTTTAAATAATGTGTAGTGTAAACATCAGTTGGCTGCAAGACTGGCTGCTGCAATGGGAGCATGCGCTGATGCCAGAATACCTGATGAGGAACTTGCTCTCCTGCTTTCTAAGCTCTAATTATGTACATTAGAAGCTATCTTTTCTACTCCTGTTTCACAAAACGCAGATTATATTCATCTCCACAAAAAGATAACTGGAATTCTGAAAAAATGCGTCAAATTTAATATTTTAATAGTTTACCATAAACACCTAAAACTGCAATTGAAAAGATAACCGTAGCCTTGTAAAATGCTCTGGGCTTCATAGCTGTTTAGGTAGGCAAACTGGGCTCAGTAAAATGTGGGCTGAAAATAAACTATGAACAAGAAAGAACCCAACTCTTCACTTGTATAACTAGGGTTTATCCTTTGCTTTAAGAGCAAGCCCAACACTTACTCTAAAACAATCTCTATAACAGAGTACCAAATTGTAAAAACTCCATAATTATTTTGTCCATATCCAACAGTTGCTCTATTTTACCATTTCATGAATTTATTGTCATAAATATTAATATCTTTACTTAATTTTTTTGATACTCCCAAGAGCACACAATTAGGGTCTGTTTGTCTGAACTTATTTCTTACTGATTTGAACTGAATTGAACTGAATAAAAGTGAAATTTATCTATTGAAAAATAGAATTAGAAAGTCTAAATTTACTTGATTTGATCAAATTATATTTTACTAAACTGAACTGAGCTAAAGTGAAATTTATGTATTGAAAAATAGAATCAGAATTTCAAAATATACTTGAATTTGATGAAATTATATTTTACTGAATTGAACTGACTTGAATTGAACTGAGTTGCATTAGACTAAACTGCTCTATTTATAAGTTCCAGCAAACAGGGCCTTAATATTATTTGCAAATTTATGTTTTTAATATTTTTATGTGTATGAAGATATGAATGATTAAGAAAGCATATGATAAAAAAGGAAAAAAAAAGTAAGAATCAATGATAGTATTAAATTTTAGAGCATGAAACAAGTTTACTCCATATGCCTTTTCATTCTTCCAATTTTACCATATCTCTATTTTAGAGTATGAGATAGAGTAGCTGTTGGAAGCAATAATGTAGCTAAAAATGGTAAATCTAGCTAAAAACTCTACTATAGAATAACTGTTGGACATGCTCTAAAACACTCATAAAGACACTGCAAACTTTGACTCACCCAAACCGCCCACCCAGCCACCCTCTCTCTTCTTCTTCCCTCAAAAGGAAATTTGAAAACCTGCTTACCATATTTTCTGTTGCTTTTGCCATACGAAATCCAGTAGCCGCAGAACAAGAACCTCGATCTGTTCTTGGCCGGCCAGCCGGCGATCGATTCGATAGATCTAGACCCGCCTCTTCCAGTGAGTGGTGATGTGTTCAGATCCAGATCCTGGTATAACACGGTTCGGGTCTGGGATATCCGGGTCAACTCCAACGCCAAGATCTGGGATGGGGAAAGCCATGGTAAGACGGTGACCTCACTTCCACCTATGAAGATTGGTGAGTTCGAGAACACTTGCAAATTGTACAAGGATTTCAATCACAACCTCTCCATTTGAAGTATGGTATCCAAGTCTAGACTAAAACGCGGGGCTTTTGAGGGGGCGGGGCTTAGGGTTTAGGGTTTAGACACTGACTTCATGACTACATTTCGTACTCTAGTTCTCATAGCGCAAATCTGTTCTTAGGGTAACACTTGTTCAAATCTGTAAAGTCTATGCACATCCTCCAAGATCCATGACCGGGTTAGCAATCCATTCCGGATAGGTGATTTCTTCAACCATGCCGGCATCCAACATTCTCTTTACCTCTGACCGGACGAACTCAACCCGATCTGCTACCAAGGCTCTTGGCAGCTCTTTTCTTCTTCCTGATTAGGTTTCGGATAGATGTTCAGGCGGTGTATTGCAAACTCCTCCGGTATTCCCGTCAAATCCTCTGTTCCCCATGAGGTTTAGGGGCTTTTGAGAGGGCGGGGGCTTGGTTTAGACACTGAACTCATTACTACATTCAGTACTCTAGTTCTCATAGCCCTCAGAAAAAGGTTATCTATGATTTGCACTTTAGACTTTAGAGTAGTCATAGCGCTCATAGAATGAAGATTAAGCAAGGTTATAATTTATTGGTTTGTATAAAGATTTCAAATACTTCTATTTTCACAATTTAGTTATTATGAATGTTATATTTTTTGTAACAATTCAACAATTAATTTGTGTTTTACGCCAAGAAGTTAAATAGAATATAACAAACATAAATCAAAGCTCATAGTTCAATTTCCAACATCGCGAAACAGAGTGTTCTGACCTGATTGATTTTGATTGATTTTTGGTATCAAGAGCTTCGGAGCTGCATTATTGTAGACTTACACTCATTATCACGATATCATTGTATCTAGTTTGCGGCATAAGTAAAAATGGAGCTTATCTAGGACCAATATTTTGAACTGCGGGTGTTATATGAAATGCACTTGTGAAAAACAGTTGCAGAGGATTGGATGGTATTCATCGGGATTTCCCGTTCAGAGGTGCTGGTCATGTCGAAACCATCGATAAAGATTAGATTTTGATTCAGGATTATGAAACCCTAGCCTGAAATTGTGACTCAAAAGATAACAGTGAAAATGCACCATCTTTTCACAATATACATGCAACAAAGAAATGAAAATCTCAAAACAACTTTATTACTGTCACCATTATTGTGGAATGAACACAAACACCACACCAGAAAAGCTTAAACCTGAACAAACTAAACCTAGGGCACAACCTTGTAAGCCTTCTGCTTATCAATCCAAGAAATGAAGGCATTCTTGGAGTTCCTAAACCCCAAGAAACCATGCTCCTTGCTCTTGTTCATGGTGTCCAGCAGGCAGGGATACTTCAAACAAACATCACCAAACCACCATATCCCGACCTCGTCGACCTTGGTTTCAGCCAAGCCCTTCTCCTTCACAATCTCCTCCCAAACAGCCCCTTTATCCTTCATCATCTCCTCCAAGCTCAGCCCGTCTCCTTCATATCCACCACACTCCACCCCGAACTGCTCTGCGAGAACTGGCCAGAACTGCTTCCAGGTAAACACATCGCCATTGCTGACGTTGAAAGCTTCGTTCTTCGCGTAGGGATCGACAGCAGCCCATATCTGATGCTCTGCGATCAAATCAGCGTCCGAGCAGTCGGAATACCCTTCCCAGGCAGCCTTGCAGCCTGGAAACTTCAACGGAACGCCCTCGTGCTTGCAAATGGCGGCGTAGACACAGAGAGTTCCCACAAGGTTCATCCTGCTGAAAGGCGAAAACCCGAAGATGTTCCCGGGACGATGAATCGAATACGTCAGCCCTTCCTTCTTCTCCACCTCCTCAAGCAGTATGTCCTCAAGAACGTAGTAGAAATTCGGAGCGTCCAGCCTCGGAAGATCTTCGCTGTAAGGAGGATCATGGCTCACTTTCCCGAACAGCTCGAACGGGCCGATGTAATGCTTCCGGCCAGTTTGCAGACAGATATGCTGTAAGTTAGGGCAGTTGGGGATGATCACGTTGACCAGATTCCGGAACATCTCGCCGTTGACTTTGCAATTCTCCAGCTCCGTGGATTTGCTTGCCCAGGTGACGTAGAAGACATGAGTGACGTCGGCGAGCTTCGACAGCTTGGCCTGCGTCTCGTCGGGATCGGAGATGTCGCACTGGATGTACTCGATTGGGTGGTCGGAATTCCACGACGGCCGTGGGCGGCGGGCGACGCCGTATACCTTCCACGGGCCGCCGGGGGTGTCGGCGAGGGGGAGGATCTCCGCCAGGCTGTTGCCCACGATTCCGGTCACGCCCACGATCAGCGCCACGCTCTGGTACTTGGGCGGCGCGTCGTCATCTTCTAGCTTCTTCTGCAAACACAAATTTCAGAAGCAAAATTCAAAATCAAAACTGCAGATATGGGAATTTCCTACGGCGGGAAATTGTTAATGGGATCGGCGATTCATCGTACCTTGGCAGCTCCGATTGCTCCAGCCCACCACCAGCTCATTTTCGCTGTTGATTGTTTTGCAGAGTGATTGGAAAGTGGTCTAGTATGAGATTGTTGAAGATTGGGGGGACGATGAAATAATGGATCAGAGGCGGTGGATGGTTCTGGGTACAGCTGGAAAAAACACACGTGGATATTATTTATAGCAGTCACGCTTTTAGTAAATTGAGACGTATGTAACACATATACTTAAAATTCAGATTTAATCAGTATAGTTATTATTATTTTATCATTTTTAATTGATCGACCTTGTCCAGTTCAGTTGAAACTGAATGATACCTCCTCAGTTCGACTAACAATATATTAGTTGGTCGTTTGTTTGACCGATGATAACTTTAGTTACATACATTATATGACGGTAAAATTTTTATATTTTGAAAATACATGTTACGAAGAATCCAAACTACGGGATTATATTAATATGTGATTAAATTGATGCTACAGAGGGAGTACTAAATTAAACTGAAAATTACTAAACTGAATGGCTGTTGAACTGAACTGATAAAATGTCAAACTAAATTAAATAATGCTGAAATAAAGAGAATAAGTTAAACCAAAAGTAGATTAAGCTTGTTAATATGGACACATCTAATTAGGATGAATATTTTCATGATTGATCCATTATTTTTTTGGCAAATGAAAGTTTCTTGCTTGTTCTAAATACTTCATACTATATTTTGGTAGGAGAGTTGTGGATGCAAAGAAGACCAAGCAAATTAACGGCTAAAGGAAAGGACGAGAAGATCTCATTTGTTTCCAGTCATAATCGGGTTGTAATCCGAATCGGATTTACGTCACACTCGCGTTGTGGCCCTTTGATTTCAAATCTCCAGTTGTGGGAGTTGAAACTACTATGTCCCTGTCCAGTTCAACTTATTGCAGCACATTTCATCACAGCACAGCATTCATCAGCACAGCACAGCACTCATCAGCACAGCACAGCACTGGTCAGCACAGCAGTGAGAACTTGAACTTGTATGATCTCTAACGTGACAACATGATTCAATCATCTCTTCATCTCCAAACACGTTTAAGCAGTGAACCCTAATATATCTATTTACAGAGATGTAACGCACGATTGATAAACGTATTTATGATGGTTGAAAATAAGAAGCATTTAGAACTATTCATATTTATAAACATGACAAACAGTGGTAATCAGATAAAGTATTTGAGAACGTTGACAGTAACTGATATATAATATTGCATGAAATGTTTGGACAGTGTCGCTTGTTGAATAATATAATACCACAATATTAAATTACAATAATATCAGTTCGTTGGTGACGCATTACTTATGAACCATAAAAATCTATAAATTGTGTGATTATATGATATTAGGCATCCCAAATTGATGATTGACAGAGTTACGAAAAATAATGCACACAAAATGGAAGGAGAAAAGAACGCATGCTCTATCTTGAATGACATTTTCTATAGCCTAGACTGATAAAGCTATACAATATTACAGAACAAAGCTACAAGTCACCACTATAACACTCTATATACGATCGTAAACTGCATTTCATTCAGTTCCTAATCATCGTTTCATCATCACCCTCTCAGACAACCTAAGCTCCTCATCCCTAGAAATCCTCGGATAGACTTCCCGAAGATTACTAACAAAAAGTGCAGCCTCATCCCTCCGATTCAGCTTGCAGAAAGAATCCACAATCGAGTTAAAAGTGCAGTCGTTAGGCATGCACCCGTTCTTGATCATGTACCGAACCACATCAATGGCTTCCACGAACATCCCAGCAGAAGCATAGTTCCACACGAAGGTGTTATAAGTCACAGCATCGGGAGCCACCCCGGCCTCGCTCATCTCCATTAAGACTCTAGAAGCTTCCCTCATCTTACCGTTCCTGCAATACGCGTGGATCACAGTGTTGAAGGAGATCACGTCGGGTTTCACCCCTTTCCCCATCAGCTCCCTCAGCATCTCTTCTGATTTCTCGTAGTTTTCTGACCTGCTGTACATGTTCATCAAGCTGTTGTAGGTGGTTAAAGTAGGCGTGAACCCCATTAATCTGATCAGGGCCATGATCTCGTTTGCTTTTGCAACCATCTGTCGCCTGCCATAAATGGCAACCATGGAGTTCAGAGCGTTTATGTCCAGAACAGAACCCTTTTTTCTTAGTTCTGAGAATGCTCTTTCGGTTTCAGCCAGAAGGTCGCTTTTGCTGTATACCAGAACGAGAGTTTTCAGCAGCACCGAGTGAGCTTCCACTGAACCGGAATATATATCTGCTGCCAAAGAATGGACCTTTTCGATTGCTTTTCCATTGTTATAAGCGTGGAGCAATGAGCTGTAAGTCTGTTCATTAGGCTTGCAATGGCCTTGCTTCATCTCTGCAAAAACTTTCTCTGACTGCTCCCAAAGGCCTCCCCTAGCTAGGGCAGCCAAGACAGCATTGTAAGTAGAAATATCGGGGTTCACTCCTGATGCCAGCATTCTCTTGTACACAATCATGGCTTGCTCGAAAGAGCCACATCTGCTGTAAGCGCTGATTAGCGTGTTGAAAGTGTCCCGCTCGGGTACAAATCCAGACCTCTTCATCTCCTTGAAAACTCCTGAAACCTCCGAGTCCATCCCGTTCTGTCCAAACACTGACAGGAGCGTGTTCCAGGTAATTATGTCGGGAGTAAAGTTGCAAGCTTTGAGATCATCGAAGACCTTCATCATTTCTGAGAATTTCCCTCTATATCCATACATCTTTATGAGAGCGTTGAAAGTGGACATATTTGGCTTGCAACCTGCAGCCATCATCTCGTCCAGCATCCTCATGGCAGACTCATCCTTACCAGCCTTCTCAAAACCAGACAGCAAGGTCGTGTATGTGAACACATCTGGTTTGATCCCCTTCTCCACCATTTTCAGCTTCAACTCCATAGCCTCCTCTAACAACCCATCCCGAGCATAATTAGATATCAGAGAATTGTAAGTCACATTGCAGGGAGCGAAACCTTTGGCCTCCATTTCAGACAAAACATGAAACGCTTCATCGTGCCTCCTCGACCTCCCAAACACATCAAGCAAGGCATTGTAAGTAACCTTATCTGGCTCAAACCCCGCCATTTTCATCTCCTCAAAAATTTCCTTTGCCTCCTCATACAAAGACCCTCTTTTGCAGCAGGATATGAGAGTATTATACGTGTACTCATCAGGCATAACATTGGCTGCTTTCATACTCTCAAACAACGCTATAATCTTATGCCAGGAATTCCCCATCTTACCATACACTTTCAATATCACATTGTAAGTGATCAGAGTGGGGACGCACCCTTCTTCCTCCATCCTCTTAAACACCATCACAGCTTCTCTGTAATTCCCCGCTTGAGCATACGCCGAAATCAAGGAAGTATACGAATAAGCATCGATGGAGAAACCATCATTCTGCAAACTACGAACCAGGGAAGCTGCTGAGGCAACATCCCCCTTCTTACCAAGCATTTTAACAACCACAGAAACCATGGAATTACTCAACATAGAATATGAAGAAGCATGATTCCTAATCCAATTGTACACAGCGAAAGCCAAGTCACATTTTTTATGATGCACTAAACCCTTGACTAAACCCAGAAAATCAAAACTCAAAGCTTCTGAATCATCATCACCGCCAGCTCCAATATTGTATAAATCGAGAAGTACCTGGTTGAGCGATTCGAATTCGAACTGCGGGGAGATGAGGGTTTGAAGAGCCAGCTGGCCTTGCCGGGAAACACGGTGAGTTGACCACGGTCTGCCTCTGTTGGGGTCGCGGTGTTTTCCGATGATGTGCCGCCGCGCGCGGCGGATGAAGGGCGGAGGAGTGGTGGCGGGGTCGAAGAACTTGTGGAGGAGCTCGGGGTTTAAGGAGGGGTTATGGTTTTGGTGGTGAGAAGGTGGGGTTGGGAGGTGCGGGTCCTGGAAGAAGGGTTTAGGGGGAGGTGGGTTTGGGAGGAGAAGAGGGATTGATAGCTTTTCCGCCATTGTTGCTCTGCAATTTCTGTGCTTGTTATTTACAGTTTGTATTGATTGATGTTCAGTGAAGGAAATGGGAAGACGGCGAAGCCAGAAGAAGGAAGATATTTTTCCTGGGTCGATTCAGCAGAGGAATTTTGGTTGGATAAATTACAAAACTTATTCAAATATCTGGGAATTTATTTTAAATAAAAAAATCTAGGAGTAGAATTATATTTAAAGGTTGACAATTTACGGTAAAACATATAAAACTTGTTTTGAAAGGTCGGGAAAGTTGAACTTCGAGTGGAACCAACTCATTTTTGAACGTGTAAATATTTATATTAATTATACATTTTTCCAACTGAACAATAATAAAATTGTTTGAATATATTAAGGTTGAAAATGAAAATGCACAATTTATTTATTAAGTTACTATTATTCAAATATATAGTATTAACCTACGTAATATGGTCTTTGACTTGATAATTCTGTAATATGAAAAGATATAAAAAACGGTCTTTATTAATGATCAATGAATATTTATATCTATCTTATGTTGGCCATATTTATTTTATTTTAACTATTCTCAATCAAATATTTTGTTATTGATAGGAAAATTTATATTTCGATGATATTAAGAACTAAATTGATGGACAACTTGATATGAGCCCAGATATCATCGATAGAAAATAAATACATTTCAATAATATAGTAAATTAAATCAATGTGTATAATTTATAAAACAAAAAATAACTTTACATTATCTGCAATAACATATAAAATACATGTTATTTTCTCCCAATTCAAATTCTAACGAACTAGTCCAATGGTCCCGTTATATTGTTTGAAGTCTTTAATTATCTTTTGATTTTGTAAATTTACTATAATATGAGTGTAATAGTAATGAGACTCGACATGATTAGTTGATTCACCTAAAAGTAAATCTTCACGTCCTTCGCGGTTGTTTCATCGACTTGCAGTGATCACATGTTTCAATATTAAATTGTGTTGTTAAACGGCAAGTTGTGCATCTTTAACGGCTAAGTTGTCATGATCTAGATTTAATATTGATATGAAATTATCAATAGGACTTCCGAGAAGCAAAGGAAAATGTTGGCCAAGCCAATGCTATCAAAATTAAAATAAACATCATATGAGAATGGAGAGCCATAATAATTCTTACAAAATTACTTATTTGAAATAAATAGAATGAATATTGTTTGGATCATAATGTTTCAAAGCAGATGACTACTCATAAGTTTCATGCAAATAGTAGCGTACATATTAATTTTTCATGAATGCTAACTAAATATCGATTCTCGAGAATACATGGTTATTTGTTTATTTAATATCCTTCATAGAATATTGCCAAGATTTTGTTTATTTCCCTCTTTAAAATATTACTTAATTAATTCATGCATTTTAAAATTATAATATTTGAAAATTGAAATAGAACGTGTTTCACAATGTTTTACCATTGCTTTCCACATAAAATTACCGTTTACTAATATCAACATGTTTAGCATGTATTTTTGAGACACGTCACGTTTACTAGAAACGGTTTGATTTTAACCATTTTGTAAATTTTATGATTCTATTCCTTTACTTTAAAGTTCTGTTTAGTTTAAGTTAATTTTTTCCTTTTTCTTTTACTTCAAATTTAATAAAATATATTTAATAAAAAATTAATTTAATTTATACATCATGTTATTTTATTTAATATATTATTATTTCATTTAAATTCAATTCAGCAAATTAAATATAAATTTCGGTAGAACATGCCTTAGGTTTTACTCACATCACCGATTGAAATAATTGTTACTTCAACAAATTGGAAACCTTGCTTTCATACCCTCAAATTCTTCTGTATGTGCTAATACGGCCTTAACTTTTTTACACAATGTAGCCTAGGGCGGATGTATGTATATGGCTCCAAACATATCAAAATATTGACGGAGTACATAATCATTATTGAAGTGAATTTTTTCTTAACTATTTCATCTAATTATTCCGTCATGGAGTCATATCAAAAATTGACGGAGTAGCCAATATTATTGATTCGTCATTATCAACTCTTTTGGTGCCATTCAACAATATCATTAAAAAAAATTGGGTCCGCCACACAAAGCTTAGTATAATCTTTTAATGGTTACATTTATCTTCAAATTTTATATTCACGGGCCACAGTTTAGTATGAGCCAAAATATTTTATTATCGATAAAATAAACGTGTTTTAAATTTTCAATAATATGGTGAACTAAACTAATGGGCATAGCTTGTAAAGAAAAATTGATACTATATGCAATAACATATAAAATACATATTATTTTTTTCCAATTCAAATTCTAATGTACTAGTCTATTGTTTGAATTCTTTAACTGCCTTTTGATTTTGCTAATTTAATATAACACAAGTGTAATAATGATGAGATTCAATACGATTAGTTGTTTCAACTAAAAGTAAATCTTCATGTCCTTGTTGATGATTCCTTCGCTTGCAGAAATCACATGTTTCAATGTTAACTTGTGTTGTTGGACGGTAAATTGTGCATCTTCAACAACTAACTTGTCGTGATTTGGATCTGATATTGGTACGAAGTTATCAGTATGACTTCCAATATTTCAACATTTCTTAGATCACATACGCCAAATCAAAGTGCTGAGATCAGTTGAGCGCAGATTAGCGATCGCCCTTGTACTCTGGGTGTCCCATAGGAAATCCATGCGTCGGATGAACTATCTTTGAGCACACCCACAGTCATCGCAGCCATAGGTAGTTTTACCTTTCAGGATACGGCAAGCCGTGAAGGTGAGTTTATTGGAATAAGTATGTATATCATAGGATTTGTCTTCAACCTCAACAAAGAAGATCTTGCACTCCCCGTTTTGCTGCTTGGCTGTGAAGTTGAGGTGTTTCCATACGTAATTCAAGCTATTGTCAACCAAATCTTCAACCGCTCCATAGTTTGTACCATTTTTCTTGTTGTACCTTTCCAATGCCTTCTCTGCATAATAAGTACGTCGAACTCGGACATATTCCTCTTCCTCAAGAGTGTATTCTGAAGCATCCTTAGACCTGGTCCAAGCCCCATCATCTTCTTTTGAGTCATTTTTCTCGGGATGAGTGATCTGTGAGCACAAACGGTCAGCATGGGCTAGCTCCTTGTCATCTTCACAGGTTTTTTCCTTTCCTCCTGTTAAAACACACAATCATATCATAACTTTCCCTCCTAATTAAACAGATAACAGACTAGGGAATAAGCAAATTGAATAAGTATGATGAAGGAGAAGGATAAGGTATTACATCTTCTCATAAACTTCATTTTCTCCGACAAATTCCTCATCTTCATAAGTTTCTGCTTCCCTCATACGCACACAAATTAATCAATTGATATTATAACAGAATAGGGAATCAGCAAACTGAAAAGTACGATTAAGGAGAAAGAGAAGGTATTACATATTCTCATAGACTTCATCTTCTTCGACAAATTCTTCATCTTCATAAGTTTCTGCTTCCCTCCTACGCGCACAAATTTATCAATTGAGATTATAACAGGTTAGGGAATAAGCAAATTGAAAAGCATGATAAAGGAGAAGGAGAAGGTATTACATCTTCTCATAGACTTCATCTTCTCCGACAAACTCCTCATCTTCATAAGTTTCTACTTCCCTCCTACACACACAAATTAATCAATTGATATTATAACAAACTATGGAATCAGCAAATTGAAAAGTATGATGAAGGAGAAAGAGAAGGTATTACATCTTCTCATAGACTTCATCTTCTTCGACAAATTTTTCATCTTCATAAGTTTCTGCTTCCCTCCTACGCGTACAAATTTATCAATTGAGATTATAACAGGCTAGGGAATAAGCAAATTGAAAAGCATGATAAAGGATAAGGAGAAGGTTTTACATCTTCTCATAGACTTCATCTTCTCCAACAAATTAATGTATATGATTGTGCATTATAATTTTGTGAATTACAATTTCTATAAATAATATATACAAAATTGAACATGTAAGTTAAACCTGGGAATACATACACCCGGTGTATGATTTACCAACTAATCACGCAAAAGTAAATGTATGATTTAGTCTGGATAAGTATTTATGAGTTATTTACGAGTTATTTATCCCAATTATTTACAGTGTGGTTCTACGGGTTATTTTTTTCCAAGTTATTTTATTATATTGAATATGCTATAAGGATGACTTTATCATCGCTATAAAGTATAAACACAATTTCTTTTATTTACAGTATGAGGGGGTTATAGCCCATGGGTAAATTGTATGTTTTTTTCAAGTTTTGTTTGTGTTTCAAATGGTCTTGCAGTTTGAATCACCATTCACAAAAACACTTGTTAAAGTGGTGTAAAAATATTTGTTCTATTTGTTCTCAATTTTCTAGAGAATCATGTTGCAATAATTAAATGTGTAACAGAATTGGACATAAACTGTTTCCAACTAAATCTGCATACATTGACCGTCATAGCTGATTCAAATTTTTATTATTATTAATACGTCCATTTTAAGTGTAAATACAAGTTATAAAAATTTCATGTTTTGTTGACAACTTCATGAGGCTGGCAATGGTGAAGAAACAGGTTGATCCCAACAACAAAAACCACAGCATAACATCCAAGAAGACACTAAACAACCACATTGCCAGCAAGCAAGATGTAGGAAGGGCAAACACAGAGCAAGCACATAAGAGAAATAAGAGGCTACGCATGATAAGAACATCGTCAAGAAACAGGCCATGGTCCAACAGCACAAAATGACCATCCGATGTTATGACGGCTAGTAGGATACCTTAATCTACTATAAATCCCATTTACAAAATCTCCTCTTAATCCCAAGCTACGAAATGCTTAATATAAAAGAACATAGAAGAGCATTTCACTTCAAGAAGTGTGGAGTGATCAGCTTAGCAATTTCCAGGAACCCGACCCGATCCTTGTTAGCAAAGATCGTCTTCAGCTTGTCATCGCAAATGATCACCTTCTTGTCTGCAGGGTCCTATTGGTAAAGAAAGTTACGAAGTATCAGTACTAAGAATACCAAGCCATCCATATTGATGGTAATTCAGACGTTATTAAATCAAACTTAAGTTTGCACAAATCAGAAGCATAAATCACATGCAGAGAACAAGCTATTATAGTCAGGTAGGGATTAAGCAGTTGACGCTGAACAAACCTAAGTGATTGAGGTAGTTGTTCAACGAAGAAGTATGCAAATGAAAACTCATCTATCAAACTCTAATAAATACACACACACACACACGCCATTTAACATATTACAGAGGTGAAAAATGCAAGCAGCAAAGAGTAGGTGTGTATACACAATGAAAGAAAATTCAAGAATGCAAATGAAAACTCATCAATCAAACTCACACACACACACACACACCATTTAACATGTTACAGAGGTGAAAATCACGAGCAGCAAAGAGAAGGTGTGTATGTATACACAAATGAAAGAAGATTCAAGAATGCATTTCCTCTCACTTGTCAAAATATGCAGGGGACAATGATCACATATTTGAAAAACTCTAGTAATACGTGCAAGTTAACTTTCATTGACAGCATTAACTAATCAAGAACCTGGTGAACAACAACCTCCATGAAACAAAACGGAAACACGCACCGATTAAATATCAAACAAACTCATCGTGAGCAGTCTGAATACATATGAACATAATATTATGCTCCTAAACAACCAAAATTTGGCAACAGCAACAAGCATATGGCAATCACAAACCACCATATAATCAACAACATATGACATAATGACAATCTTAGCAAAATCAATGGTCAAATCGGTTAATCGTACTTTGCTTGTTCCCAATGATAAACAAAATCATCGGCGCATTGTCAACTACTAGTTCTTCTAAGATGCGAAGCACTAAAACCCTAAGTAACTCTCACTGAAACGCAGAAGAAAAAGCACACAGCTAAATTACACATTTACAAGCAAAATATACAAGAAAGCATTAAAGAGCTAAAATCAATAGCAATAACAGAACCTGAAGGTCGTGGAGCTTGATGTAAGCCCAAATCTCCTTGAGAGCTTTGGTCCTCGCAATCTCAGGAACGCCGCCGAGAAACTCCCTCATCTCCGGCGACACCAGGCGCGGCTTCATTATCCCTCTCGGCTGGCGCGGCTTGACCTCGGCAGCCACATCCGGCTTCGGCGCGGCGGCGAGGCTCACAGTGCGGACGGCGCGCTGGGCGGCGGGGAAGGTGCAGAAGGGGCGAGGTCCGCCGCCACCGTTGGGCGAGAAGGACAGAGCAAACGACGGCGTCCCTAAAATCCTCACAGAAGTGGCCATTGAAACTGGGAATTAGAAGATTGATGAGTGAAAGGAGGAAGACGAGTGGATAAGGAGAGTGTAAAACCCCAGGGCGTGTTTGGTGTTTTAGGAAAATGGGAATTGGGAAAAGGGAGATTAAAAGAGCGAAAATGTTTTGAGAATCCCGCCCTTTTGGAATTCGATCCGTGACTGTCAGCACTGTGGGCTGACATGAATGTTGGAAAAAGAACGGTCCCAATTTTAGCGTAAAAGTTAGGAGTTTTCGGCCTAGTTTTTCATGTGACTTTTGAGCCCGTTAAAGCCTATTAAATTTCAGCCTAAATTTTCATGTTAAAATAATATGTCACTGATCCGTTTTGTGGTTTCATAAATGTTAGAACTTATTAGGGCTAATCTTCGCTAAGAAATGAGTTATAAAGTTTTCATCTCTATCAATTCAAACTAATCCAACTATTATATTGTGATCACACCATTGTTGGATTCAGAAGATGATCAGACGGTATTCTAGTGAAAGTTCTGCACCAATTTTAACTATGCTTATCATGGGTGAGGCATTTCTCACAATATCACTTATTTTGCAAAACCAAATCATTTGCATAGATGAGGGGTTCTTTCAAGAACTAATGACTCTACCATTTAATGGTCATGTATGTGTGGATTTCTCTTCGAGAAAGCTATTAAAAAAGTGTCATTTTTGATCCAGCAAACCCTTCCAATTCTCGTCGTTCCTTTAGAAATTTCAAAATCATATCATATCATTGCAATGTCGATTGGTGTTCTCATAAGATATTGCGGTAGAAGCGAGTGACATTGATTGTCTTTCCATCCTTAAACTCTTATGAATCTGTCAAAATTCGCAATCAGTTGCTATCTCTTTAGGATTGCGATGGTTCGATTCAAATAACTGTCGGTTGCGTTGGAACCACACAATATAATCAAAAGCGCACATGTTGCTTTACTGTTCTCTAACAATAATATTTGTAACCATCGTTCTCCACGTACCTAATTGGATCCCGGGAAAGAGTTGTGGTGTAATCCATTAGTGGTACAAACTTCTCATTCATAGTTACAGTCGAAGAAGATATGAATTATTGTTGGTATATGTTCGGAGCTATTTGAAGCAGCCATAATAGTCGTCGGAGATTCTCCACGGTTTGAAGATGATCAATGCTAAACCGCCATGCAAGTGTAACACTAGTTTTGGAGCCTGAAACCCCAAAGACAGTCCAATAATTTATTCTCCTCGTTGTAGCGTCATACCTTAATATAATAATGCATCGGCGATGCATCATTCTAACTGCAAAATGGTAAGAAGATCCAAGTCATACAACCGTGAATTTCACATATTTTGTAAACACAAATTAAAACTATTGATTAGGCTCGACCAGGGGCGGATCCAGAAAATATTCTTGGTGGATGCTGATAATACACTTATATAAATTTGTGAGTGAATTTAGTGCTAATTTTAGTTAAAATGTGATAAATTTAAACAAAATATAACTATATTTATAAAAAATTAAAATAATTAGCCCTAATTATGTGAAAAGTGGGGGTTTGGGTACCCACTAGCCCCCATATGAATCCGCCTCTGGCCTCGACGCCATTGTACAATGGTCTCTCTATAATTTTCACATGGAATACAGTAAAACGTTCCGCTAACAATGCAACATTTCGCAAATTTGTATCATGTCGATTAAATTTTCCAAATTCATTAGAGATGGTGGAATTGACTCTATGTTTTTTACATAAATATCTCCTTTATGGAACAGTCATGGCAAATAACAGATGTACGTAGTTTTAATCCAAACAATGAATTTTTACTAAATTCTCATAAATTATTTTTATCCAAAAAATAAAGTACAAGCATTACATGTCCACGTCACCACTCTTCAAATTCAAAAGAGTACAAGTCGTGTTTCACATGTTAAAATTATATTTTACTTCAAAGTATAATTTTGCAATAATAAAACAAATAAGTTCCCTTTTTTTATTATATGCTATATATGTGTATTAGAATTACTTTTCTCAAAAAGGATGTAAAATATTAAATCAAAGACCCATCAACAAGACTAGCCTTAACTTACCATTTTTAAATAATCGGTTAAATTCAGTTATGTTGTGTCCATGTGAAGCATTTGAGCTCGTTTGGTTAAAAGTAGAATACAATGATATTTCAAATCATACGAAATTAAATTTCACAAATTATTTTGTTTACACATATGTAAGAATTTAATATTTCTAGGAATTTCAAACTCACACACAACTGATCAATTCTCTATATTTCTAGGAATTTTAAACTCACACGCAACTGACCAATTCTCTCACCTATGTCCCTTATTTCCCATAATTTTTTCCTTCTTCCACGTCCCAACTATACTCACACATACAAGCAAACGACTTCTTACCATCATTTTATTCGGTTTTATTAAAAATTTACCGTTCAACGTAAATGGTGAATTAATTACCGTAACCTCATACGCACTATATATGAAAGAAGATTTCATCCATTATTTCCTACCCCTTCTAACTGCATATTCAAATCCACAAACTCTTAGAACTATTCTATTGCGTATTTCCCGTGTCACGAATTTTGAGCAGACAAAGTATAATACGGTATGAAAATATACGATAATCGTGTATTTCTACGAGTTTTACTGGCTTTAGTAGTTCTTTATACATGTAAAACTGATTTTTACGGCGTCGAAGCCTCCCATAAGATTTACCCCGGCTACCAAAACCTCCCTGCTGTAAATGTGGGCGACCAAGTTCTTAAAACTGCATATCATTTTCGACCACCAACGCATTGGATCAACGGTAAAGAATCACTTTCTTGCTTAAATATTTTGTCGTGTTCAGTTCTTTTAAGTTGAAATGAAATGAACTTGTCAGTCGGTTGGTATATTATATTATGAATAATGAAATTAGATATTGTCAATGTTAGTAAAATATAACTATCTGTAAATGATCTGATCATGAAAAAGAGTCATCGACGATTTAATATCAATGTTTCTTAAATTAAAATGGATAAATTTACTTTTTATTTGTATTGTGATCAGTCGGTTAGTGCATCTACATTATGACTAATGAAATTCATAGATGACGATTTCATATTTTTTGAGTTTGACTGTAAAAATTTAAATGATGATTTCATATTGTTTATTTTACTAATTACCTTTCTTTTCTTTGATCATGTCATGGTGGGAATTCACAATTAATCGAGGACAGATCCAAATGGTGAGAAACTGATCATATTACATTTACATATTTATTTAACCGGAAAATTCCCTATTTTATAATATTTCGTTCATGTATTTATTTATACAAACATTTTGACAGGTCCGATGTACTTTAACGGATACTACCACCTATTCTACCAATACAATCCCAACGGATCCGTATGGGGAAATATCGTGTGGGCCCACTCTATATCCAAAGATTTGGTCAACTGGATCGGGTTAGAGCCCGCGATCTACCCGTCCAAACCGTTCGACCAGTTCGGGTGCTGGTCCGGATCCGCAACCATCCGACCGGGTAACCGACCCGTGATCCTCTACACCGGCGTCATCGACGGGAACAAAACCCAGGTCCAGAACTACGCCGTTCCGGCCAACATATCAGACCCTTATCTCCGGGTATGGGTCAAACCCGACGACAACCCGCTAATCGTCGCCACGCTAGGCGTCAACAAAACGGCCTTCCGCGACCCAACAACGGCGTGGATCCACCTGGACGGAGATTACCGGATCCTGATCGGCGGCCAGAATAAAGAGACCGGAATCGCTCACCTCTACAAAAGCAATGACTTCAAGAAATGGATAAAGCTGGACCACGATCTGCACTCCGTCGACAACGTCGGAAACTGGGAATGCCCGGATTTCTACACGATTTCCACAACCGGGTCCGGACCTGGGTCGGACCAGAACCCGAAGCATGTGCTGAAGATCAGCCTGGATGAGACCCGGTTCGATTACTACACGGTGGGCACGTATTACCCGGAGAAGGACATCTACGTGCCGGAAAACACGTCGCCGGACAACTGGAACGGACTGAGGATGGATTACGGAAACTTCTACGCGTCCAAGTCGTTTTTCGACCCGGTTAAAAACAGGCGGGTCGTGTGGGGCTGGGCGAACGAGTCGGACAGTTGTGAAGACGACGTTAAGAAAGGATGGGCCGGAGTCCTGCTCATTCCCCGGACGGTTAAGCTCGACCCGAACGGGCGGCAGTTGCTGCAATGGCCTGTTGAGGAGTTGAACGGGCTGAGAGGGAAGCAGGTCGGGCTGAGCAACCGAGTTTTGAAAAAGGGTGACCGAGTCGAGGTTGCTGGGATTACAGCGAGTCAGGCCGACGTGGAAGTGACCTTCTCTTTCTCCGGGCTGGACTCATCCGAGTCGTACGATCCGAGGTGGCAGGAACTCGACGGTCAGGCGGTTTGCAGTGAGCGGGGCTCTCACATTGGAGGCGGACTCGGTCCGTTCGGTCTGCTAATCCTAGCAACTCAGGATCTTCAAGAATACACTCCACTTTTCTTCAGGGTTTTCAAGGATGGTCTGAAACATAAAGTTCTCCTCTGCTCTGATGGTGGAAGGTAATTAATCATCTGAAACGCTGTATACAACCCAATATTACAGTCCAGCATTTTACGTACTGAGCGAAATACTGGACTGTATATAATCATCACCTGTCCAAATTTCGGTGTCATATGATCTTATGCATTTCATGTATCAGGGCATCTGTAAATAAAAACATGTGGGCGCCGTCGTTTGCCGGATTTGTGGACGTTGATCTCACCGTTGAGAAGAAGCTCTCGCTTCGAAGCTTGATTGATCATTCAGTGGTGGAGGGATTCGGGGAAGGAGGGAAAGTGTGCATCTCATCTAGGGTTTATCCGACCATGGCCGTTGCAGATAAAGCTTTTATGTACGCATTTAACAATGGGACTGAGGATGTTACTATTGAGACCCTGAATGCATGGAGCATGAACAGTGCCACAATTACCTAGCTAACAACTTGAAGCTCCCTTCAAATAATATTATTATAAACTAATGAAAATCTACAGTTGCAGTATTTGTAACCACGTACCAAATTATAATATGATTCGCATGACTTCTTAATTGTATGGTAAAATTTTGACCAAGAGCCACCGATCTCTTCACTCCAAGATTTGGGGTGTGTTTAGTTGGACAATTTTTTGCAAAACTTGGACTATTCAAGTTCAGTTTTGTAAAATCTTGTTTGGTTTACCAAGTTTTCCAAAATTCAGACTTGCAAAATTTTAAAAGCCAATCAAAGATTTTGTTTCATACTCACAAACTCAACCCAACCAAACAAGGATTTTGCAAAACCAGACTCTCAAAATCCCAAATAAAAACCCAAAACAAAATTCAGACTCTCAAAAACCTTGCGAACCAAACACCCTTGATCTCTAGGATGAAGACCAGATTTAATGCCTTGGATTTGTGGATTTTCTTGTTGGATTTCAAGAAATAGTAATATTCTATCTCACTCACTCACTTCTTTTGCCAAGGAGAATTTAGAGGTAAAATGAGTTTCGAATAGCCCTCTAAATTATATCTTGTCAAATGATTCTAAACGTTTTTCAATAACCAGTGACATGATATATGATATTTTTTCATTTAAAAATAATTATATTGTAAAATTTTTACATATAGATTCGTCATAATATTTTCTGTAAAACTCTAAAACATAAAATTAAATATTAACGGTTAATTCAAGGCTGTTTTAATTTAACTTATAAAATCAACTAAACAGTTTTAGTTCAATCGGATATTGACCGGGTTGACACCCGGTGTCCGGTGATATAACTTGGCAAGCTGGAAATGAAGATGATGGTGGCGGGTGGTGCTGCCTTTTCTTGCCGGCTAATCAACGCCACCAACCCACATTCAGGCGGCCACGTGTCTGAAAAACATGAGTGATTTCATCATGTTCATAATTAGTTACGCCATCGACTTCTTTTCTGGGACCTAAGGGAGGGTGAAAATGATATCATGGGATCGATATATTCATCAACAAAATTAAACAAAGTGTGCAAAATAGCAATTATAAATCTAACAACTCAATTATCATTATGCCACGCCTTTAATTAGTTGTCATGTCCCTTCCTTCATCTTCACGATTTCTTGTGTGGACTCCACGGTACAAAGATATTTGATGATGTATAGTTTTAACCAAGCTACGTACGTTGTAGATATCTCAAAGCAAAGCATATGTTGCATGCAAATATTGTGCTAAACTTTGATACTAACTAATGTTGTTAATTTTATGCTGAAACATGCTGACCGCATACTGAAATAAGGTAAAAATTGATAATATAAATTACATTCTTTTATCATGAATTTGAATTCGATTGAACTATATATATTAATACCTTTTATAAAACACATTTCAAACATCATCTGAGTTGATAAGTGGTCTGGTGTGATGATCAGTGCTGATAAGATCATAAGACGTATGCATTTAGGGGAGAAACCATTCACAGGCCCGAGTAGGTCTTGATCTACCCTAAAATTTAAAACACAAGCTAATTACTATTTTCCCGCCAAATTTAAGACTTTCCGGCCTTCGGGCAAGGCTATGCTGCCGAACAACATATCTGTTCTTTCTTGATTGAGCATACTCTAAAATAAATTTTTGGTTACGCCACTATATGGATCGCTCAAATATGTTTCAATAAGTTTAAATTGGTGCCAACAGTGTCATGCATGCAAAAAACTAAATCACAACTATATATTCACTCTTGGTAGCTTCACCCTCTCTTCATTCATTCCTATCACTTCCACACACAAGGCAAGGATTAATCGAAGCACATTGTATTAATTCATGGAGATGAGAGGAATGTATCTCCTTCTAGGGCTAATCTGTATTGCACTTGCCACCGTTTCAGGCCAATCTCCTCCCACTCCCACCACCCCAACCACAACTCCACCGTCACCAACAACCCAATCTCCGCCCTCACCAACCACTCAATCCCCACCATCTCCGACCGTTCAAGCTCCACCATCACCAACCACCCAAGCTCCGCCTTCACCCACTACTCAAACACCACCATCTCCGACAACTCAAGCTCCACCATCT
Organism: Sherardia arvensis; assembly: GCA_948330725.1. Classification (NCBI taxonomy): domain Eukaryota; kingdom Viridiplantae; phylum Streptophyta; class Magnoliopsida; order Gentianales; family Rubiaceae; genus Sherardia; species Sherardia arvensis. The sequence continues at coordinate 2,585,979 of OX415238.1, read as the reverse complement.
CCAACCACTCAAGCTCCACCTTCACCAACCGTTCAAGCTCCACCGTCTCCAACCACCCAAACTCCGCCTTCACCCACCACTCAAACTCCACCATCTCCAACCACACAAGCTCCACCATCACCAACCACTCAAACTCCGCCATCTCCCGCCACTCAAACTCCACCCTCACCAACCGTTCAAGCTCCGCCCTCTCCAACTCAAGCTCCACCAACACCAACCTCTTCCCCGCCGCCCGTCACGTCATCTCCGCCACCTACTCCTCCCGCCAGTCCACCGCCGGCTTCCCCTCCACCACCGTCTCCGGTTGCACCAGCCCCAGCACCAGTGGCCTCCGCCACCCCATCTCCGGCGCCGACGTCTCCTGTACTGAAGGTGAGCCCAACCACAGCTCCCACTCCCTCTCCAAGCCTCGACACTACTGCTCCCGCTCCGTTAAGCACAGTTGATCTGGTACATTTCCGTTACTAACTACTTTTGAACTTTTCATATACTAATATATTTAATATTTGATTGCTTGTGCAAAACTTAAATAAAAATACTCAATTAATCCAGAAATTTTTCATATGAGATATTATTAATTATATATTATATTTTTGAAATATCAAACTTTAAAACGTTATTAATTATATAATAAAGTTATTCATGGTCTAGTGTCCGATTTTATTTTACTGCAAATGTGAGAATCTTATTTTGGTTTGGTATGAATATGCAGAGTGGAGCTGGAAGCGTGAGGATTATTTATAGTTTGGTGATTTTGGGATGGATGGCCCTATGCATCTAATTTTAATTTAGAATTTATAAAATTGTTGTTTTTAAATAATAGGAGTATATGCATCTCCTTCTACATTGTTTGATTTTGTTTAGTTTTCGAATGGATACTTCTTCTTAGAGATTAGTCGATCGATTTATTATTTTTCGCTGAGATATTACTGTTGTAACGGAGCATTTTATTGTATTATTAATTCATGTATTGATTTTATTTTTCCCATTTGCATTGCTCTCAGTTCTCAAATCAATACTTTGGTCGAGTGAAAATATTATTAAATTTTATAAACATTAAATTAAATATAACGATAGATACATCGATGTAATGTATGTCTGCCTTCACTCGATAGTTAACTAAATTTGTCATGGCAGAATACTCCGTAGGTTATTTCCTCCATTTTAGTCACAATGATATGTACAATTTGGAGAAAAAAAATAATGACATGTCAAATAGATGGTTTAGATTAAAAGGGCAAAAGGTAATTAAGACGGGCTATTAAAATCGATTGAAACTTTATCATTTGCCTCGGTTTAAATCGGGTTCGTGCGACCAATTTCTGTTATCGGTCGGGTTTAGATCTAAATTCTCAGATCTATTCAGTTTTCGGGTTGACTTTAGTTCAGGTCAATTTTGATCTGAGATGATTTATCTTAGGTTGAATTTGGATCCAGCCAGTTCTTTATCACTGGGATCGGTCGATTCATTCGGTTTGAATAAGAACATACAACACTAGATGTACCTACTAGGTGAATTTCTAGTTGCATGATTCATATAATTGTCAAAAGTACGCAATCACCCTCTCGGTTTTACTGTGAATGTTATACTTCCTACGAATTGTTTATAATGACACACTTATTAAGACTTTTTCACCTATATTTGACCATAAATAAATTCAAATATACATATTATTTGTATGTGAAATTTTCATATGAAGGGTCACATAATAATATTATTACTTAAATGCTCGTAAAATATCATTATAAAAAAATTGGAGAGAGTACCAACCCTGTATGTTCTGTGTTTTTGTGGGATTTGGATCTTGGAATTTTGACACTGTACAAATCCTTGGATTTTGAGTGGATCTTGCAAAACCCAGATCTTGCAAGACCTTGTATGGTATAAAGATTTGGTTTTGGGTTTTGTAATAATTTATTAATAAAATAATAGTATATACAAATATTTGTATTCTTCTTTTTGGAGTAGTTATTTTGGAGTAGATGAACTCGAAATTTGTGAAAATATATCATAATATAATTTTAAGAAGTATAATTATATTATTTTATATAATTATATTAAAAATACAAATATTTTATTTTTTTCATATTGACTCAATGCAAGTTTACCATTTTACCATTTTTATTAAAATTGGATGGCCTCAAAAATTATGAACTGGTCACTTTATTTAGAAAAAATAGAGTGGAGTTGGTAATTTTGACCCGATCCCTTTTAAAATTAAATTATTGTATATATAATATTTCAAAATATTAATATCATTTTCGAAACAGTGATACTCATATTTATAATATTTCAATTTTAATTCAAAAGTGAATATCAATATAAATAATATAATAGTAGTTTAAATATAAAACAAAAATGGTGGCAAAACTTAGTTGGTCCCAAAAACTAAAACTTGTGCAAAACATACAAGGTCTTGGATCTTGGAGAGTAAATCCCAAGATCCAAAACCTTCAAGATCCTAGAACATACAGAGCCTTAGGGTGTGTTTGGTTCGCAAGGTTTTTGAGAGTTTGGATTTTGTTTTGGGTTTTTGAGAGTTGGGTTTTTGTTTGGGATTTTGAAAGTCTGGTTTTGTAAAATCCTTGTTTGGTTGGGTTGAGTTTTTGAGTATAGAACAAAATTTTTGATTGATTTTTAGGATTTTGCAAGTTTGGATTTTGGAAAATTTGATGAACCAAACAAGATTTTACAAAACTGAACTTGGATAGTCCAAATTTTGCAAAAACTTGTCCAACCAAACACACCCTTAGATACCATTCATTTGAATGCATAACTAAATGCAACAAGCGTTTATTTAGGCCCAACACACAAATATAAGTGATGAGAAATGTGGACTAGTACAATGTCCACTATAAGTTGGAAAGCCTTATAAAAAACTGTTGGAAGCCCAAGGTAGGATCCCATATCATAACACGAATGGTTATTTCAGATCCAACTGTTTTGGTCCATCACAGAACCTGAAACAAGATCACATTCTGAGATCAGAGAAAATATTGATGTACATTAAGTTAAGGGTGTGTTTGGTTGGACAAGTTTTTGCAAAACTTGGACTATCCAAGTCCAGTTTTGTAAAATCTTGTTTGGTTCACCAAGTTTTCAAAAATCCAGACTTGCAAAATCCTAAAAATCAATTAAAGATTTTGTTTCATACTCACAAACTCAACCCAACCAAACAAGGATTTTGCAAAACCAGACTTTCAAAATCCCAAACAAAAACCCAAACTCTCAAATACCCAAAACAAAATCCAGACTCTCAAAAACCTTGCGAACCAAACACATCCTAAGTTTTCTTGATTATTATGAATTTCCGTTGCATAACTATAAATATAGATTCTTGTCAGTCACAAGTTTTAACTTCATGGTAAATATCTGCAGTAAATTAACATCGGACTCATCATGTTTCATGGGCGCTCATCAATGATGTCACCAGAAGTCTGCAACTTCGAAGGTACGAGAAGAAACACCATATCGATTGGAGATGAGTTTTGGGTTGACCCAAGCAATCACGTGGAGATGCAGAACACAGAGTCTGGTACATTAACTGGAGCTGCTCCCATTAATGCCGGAAAATTAAACTAAAGAATGGAGAGAGTCTCTTCTAGAGAACTGCGTGCACTTTGTTTGAGACAAAGTATATATATATATATATATATATATATATATATATATATATATATATATATATAATTGATTCAGTATGTATGCGCCATAAACATGAAGAAATGCGTTGAAGAAGAAGTAGTTCTAATTCTGGGCACGCCCATTTATGAGCGCCATTTATTTCATTCACACCCGCACGAGCTCTCCAGCGCCCATTCCCACGCATGCATGCATATTCTTTGCCGACACTTGTCTCCATTTTTATTTACCATTCAAGGTAAATAGGTAATGAATATTCACCGCGAAGGCAGGCCCTTGAATAGTGGCGTCTTCACGACTTGACGTACACGTACACTTGAGTGAGAGAGTTTGTTTTTGGAGTAACTTGAGTGAGAGTGTTAGTTTACAAAGATATCATAGAGACTAGCTAGATTGTGTTTGTGCTATTATTTTGTTTTTTTTGATGTGTTGAGCGAATAAGTGATGAAACGTTGATATGTATTGTAAAAATTGATTTTACGAGTTGAAAAATGGTTGTTTGATGTGTAAAGTGTTGAAATGAACTCGATTACACTGATCAATTTAACTAAAGTGGAGCCATTGCTACCATCTATTCAAACTAAACTAAGAACTATGTTACTACTTATTATTATCTTCATCTTGACTCTTTGAAACATAGGATTAGAACCTCATATGTTACAAGACGTGATATATAGCAGATTCAAGGGAGTGAGGATATATGCAATACAGACACATTGGCCCATATTATTTCAGCACACAGGTTCATTCCGCCATAAAATTAATTGGATCTGTGTAAGATCTAGTACACAAGACTAGTAATATTTATCACACATAATCAGTAAATTTTCACCAAATATTATATATTAAACTTGAAACTTATAATTTTCCAATGTAGCATACAAACTCCCACACATTACAAAACTGAAATATGTTGATGAAACTTCAAATATATAAACTACGAAATGCGTTGATGTTAAACTGCCGATAAGTAGTGTTGTGTTAAAAGTAAGAATATCGAATTAGAAAGAAGTTTAAAAAAAAAGTGCATTTGAGTTTTTATAAATTATATTCTAGGGATTTGATATTCATCAACTTCCCTCTATATTTTGGTGAAAAGAAATAATAATAATAAAAAAACTCGTACTACTGCTTCGATCACACCAAAGTTTACAGCATGCGAGAACTGATAAAAGATTCCATTCCCCATTTCATGCGATCTGCCAACAAAAAGTCAGATATTCTCCCATGAATATTCATTAAATCCTCAATAGAAATATAATTACTTTGATGAAAGTTGAAAAACACAGCGATATGGTCTGTAAATAGGGTTAAGAATGATCTTTAAGGAGATCCCCCTTGTTAGAAGGTGCAGGTATTTAATAAGTGTCAGAATTTAGGACCACAGGTACATATGATTGAAGCTATTTAATTGATTTGATGTATGTTTTTATTTTTCTCAACCGTTAGATGCTCTCCATTCAATTACATTTACGACCCAAATTGAATTGAAATGTTTTCAGTCTTGACTTGTCGTTGTTGATCGTACGAATTGGGAGCAATTGCAATCGGATTCAAAGTTGACGAGTTGGAGTAGGCAAGTTTGTTTTTGGATCCTAATGTGTAGGAGATGGGCATATGATGAAGAAAGTGAATGAAATGAAAATAAAATGTTAGATCGGTTAAGTGGTAAGAAATTGTTTCTGAGTCTCTTGTCAAAAGATTCTAACCATTTTACTGTTTTTCATTTTTACATATCTGAAGACAAGTGCTTAAAGAATAAATCGAAGAAAATCGACTTGTTGACCCAAAAGCAATAGTAAAATATTAATGAGCCGACTTTGTTCATAAGTATAGTTCTGCTATACACATCTATCATTATTGAGCAACATGATGAGTCATACATCAGTAGGAAGATTAAGTACGTTGTTGGAGATGATCAGCAGGAAGTGTTTGGGACAGACTTCTTAACATGTGTTACTCTTTTGCATGTAGAAAACGGAAGCGTGCTGGAGAGCTCTCAAGGTGGCACGTCGAATGGGTATTAGTCGGATCAATCTGATTTTCAATTCCATCAGCCTTGTTTCCTCAATCAAAACCCCTTATGCCTCGTTAGTCGAGATAGAAGATTTAATGTCGAAAACTGGTCTTTTACTAAACTCTTTTAGTAAGTTTTCTGTACGAAAAGATAATCGCACCATCCTTTGATGAGGTGTATGACATAACTTTCATCGTAATCTTTGTAATAACGTTTTATCTCATCTTTAATGTATATAAAGTTTGTCTTTTAAAAAAAGAGGCATACATCAATCAATACCTAAATGGTGAGACCATACTTCCATTTAGAATCAACCAAACTAACATTATATGATGTTTATGATGAACAAATCATATGCGTTACACTTACAAGTCACACCACAAGATATGGGGGGAAACGGACAAACAAGAAGGGGGGACAATTTTTCACAATAATGTCTATCATAGAAGCTTCCCCACAAAAAAGGAACAGGTCCATTTATCACTATTATAAAACAGTGAAAAAAGCTAGTGGGTGAAAAAAGGTGAAAAAATCTACTTTGGTGGGGTGAAGAAGAAGACATTGACTGAAAGGTTTGGACACACCACACCGCATGTCACTTGGATAAAAAGCACCTGGGCAAAACCAAACCAGGAAAATAATGGCACAGCAAAAGGTGAAGATGAGGGAGGTGCATGATGAGGCCATCACATGCATTTTGCCACACCTTTTTCCCCGTGCCTCCTCCGCAATCATACCTCTTTGCCCCGGATCTCGAAATCCGAGCAAAGTCGGTACCCTTAAGTCGGTACCAAGAGTTCTGTATGTAATACTGTATTTCGTTACAAATATGACTAGAAACGAGCGTATGAAAATGAGATAGACAGAACTGTCTATTTCATTTTCTCTTGAACGAACAAGGACCGACTGGAACAGGAGTCGGGACTGGACCAGGAGTCGTCCTTGTTCTTTCAAACATGGATAAAATGGTAACACATCACAATTCATATGGTAAAAGAAAAGATGGTGAAAAGATAAAATGCTGTTGGATAAGCATTGTTTGATTAAAACAATGTTCTGAGTACATCCTTTCATTGACAATACAGACAGAATGCCAAAGTACAACCAGAAGCTCCCAACACTTTGTTATTATCCTACTGAAATGAAACCTCTACTACTCCTTAACTTCCTAATACTAGTATGTAGGAGGAAGATGAACAGTACTGATAGACTCGGAGAAACCCCATTCTCCGGCCTATCACAAAAACAAAATCTTGCATCGAAGCAATAAGGCGAGCAAGATTCAGAACTGAAAAAATATATCGAAAAAGCTAAGAAATCGTAGAAATGTAGCTGCCTCATCTGTTTACAGTTTGACAGTCATATTAGTATAATGTCCAGAATGAAAGGCAAGTGAATAATATTAACCTCCATTTGCTCGGTCCATTGCTGGAAAAAAACTGGTCACCTCCAACAGCCTAGCTGGTTCCTGCAATCTGAGTCGATAAATCTCCATCCGTGCTCAAGAACCTGTGCTCTATAAGGTACTAAAAACCCTCACCATATATCTCATCTCCTAATCTTTTCTCCGTTAGATCATTAGAAACTGCCTAACTATATAAACAACTGAAGGATCAGATAGTACGGTTAGGTTAAACCTCGACTTTCCAGAATTTCTCCTCTAATGCAGCAACCTTGGCCTTGTGAGCAGCGAAAACAAGAGCATTCTTGGCTTTTTCATCGGGAGGGAGTTCGCAGGTTTCACTCATGGAGCCAGATCTCAAGTCAGCAGGTGGAATGAAGCAGTCCATTGATAAGCCAGGCACATTAAAAGCAACTTCTTCGATTGTCCAAGCTTCTTCCATCCTAGTCTTGGTATGGCTCATCGCCATTTCCCCAAACCGGAACAAGGTAACCACAGAGCGACCAGAGTGAGCAATCATGATTCCTTCAACAGGACGATAATCCTCCAAGAAGGAGTTGATAGTAGTCTCCCAGTAGACAGCATCGCCACCATTGGACTGAATTCGGGTAAGATGTGAATCCTCCATGTGAACAAGAAGGCCAGTCTTCTGGCTGAAGTACCCGAAGAGAACATGCCTGATTATCTCAGCTGGCCCTTCACTCCTGGACTTGAGTGTTTCAGGATCAGCACAGAGCTTCAGAATGAAGCAGTCCTCTCCATTAACCTTCTTCTCCCCAATGCATCTTGAATCAGTGAACATACTGGCTGTGGTTCTCGGATCAAGACCCTGCAATCAATGACCAGAATTCCATAAGAAACAGCAAAGATCATCCTATAGTTTGCAGAAATTCGCAGATATTGAATAAAATTCTCACCTGCAGAGCACGGCGCAGAGGCCTAACAGGTCCTTTTGCAGTGTGAGCTCCAAGCCAAGGAGTATGCCTCCAAACAAGCTTGCCATTGCAGCCAGCATGAACCTTGCTGCCACCAACAGCAAGCTCCACATACCACATATCAGGATTCATCTGCCACAGCACAAAGCTCCCCGATTCAGCCGAGCGAGCAACGTTCCTGCTCTTCACCACCTTCGTGGCAGTCTCAAACTCAGAAGCCACCATCCTCACCTTCCCCATCGCATAAGCGTTCCTGATTGAATTCTGAAGCTTCTGACCACCAGATGCCGCCGTATACTGCTGTAGAATATACTGAGCCGATGAAGTTTCCTGCAAAAATGAATTTATCATAAGCAACAAAACACCAAATCACAATCAGAAACCATCACCATCAGAACATTAACTGGTTTTTGTCAAAAAAATTTCTAAAATACAAACTGTTTAAGCATAGTTTGAATAAACCAAACGAATTAATTGATACAACAATCAGACAACATAAAAAAATCTACAAGGATTGAGACAATTTGATGAATGAATGAACGAATACTCACAATTGGAGTGTCTTTGATGCTGAGATGAGGGAGCGGGTCCATGGCGCTGACGTGGACAGGAGCAAGCGGCGCGCCCATCACGCCGAGCAGCAACCTCAGATCAGAACGCTTCTTGTAATCTCCGCCGGCGCCGGCGCCTTCACCGTAGCTGTTAGAAGTAGTGGACGGCGCCCGAGAAAGCTGAACCTTCATCCACTGCCCCAACCCGACCCGCTTCGACCCGCCGATTTCGCCCCCGTCCGGATCCGGACCCTCCATTAACGGCGTCAGCGTCTCACCTCCCAACGGCCTCATGCTCCCCGATCTCGCGATCAATGAATCGGGATTCGTTGCTCCGCCGCCCTTCCTCCGCCGCAGCAGCGCCGCCATAGGGGAGCCGCTTCTCGCCGGAGATTTCGATCTCGACCGGCCCGGAGACAAACCCCTGACCACCTCATCTTTCAGAGCAGAAAAGAACCCTTGCTTTTTCTCCATTTCAGTAAAAATAAACAAAAAAACTCAGGACGATGACAACGATCACGGTGAATCAATCAAGCCTGTAAATCGATTCCTTCGTTCAGACAAGCATAAACAGCATCGCCATTAAAATGCAGCTGGAGCTTTGGTGGGAAGTGTGAAGTGAGTGAGTGTGTGAGCGGAAATATGGTGCCTATGGGAAGTGTGAAATGAGGGAGATTTGGGGTGGTGAGGTCACGCGCTTATATGGGGCACGTGGATTTTGTCGTCTCTGTGTGGTGTGGGGTGGGCCCACGGGCTTTTTCTTGCCCTCCTGGGTGCTTTTCCTTTTCCTCGCCTCCCTACTTTCCCTAGCTCACTGGATTTAACGAATTATCTTCCCACCTTTTCACATTTATCTATAATTCTCCCGCCATTTCATATTATCTATCTCAAAATTATTACCATCCAAAATCCTAAAATAAAATTTGACAAATTAATTTTTAACTTGGGGTACAACTTTATGGAAGTTTAGTGTTAGAAAATAAATAAAAATAATAAATTCTACTAAACTCTCAATTTTACTCACCTTTTTCAGATACAAACTTTATACGTTTTATAATTTGAATTATATATTTTATTACTTCAGATTTTCTAATATAATTTCTTAAAATTTTTCATCAAGATATGTTTTAATTTATGTTTATTATAAATAATTAATATTTAATGCAAATTATATCATTCAAAATTTCATACATAGTGTTATATTAGACTTAAATATTATTGATTACAAATAAAGATGGCCGGTTTCCTTACCATCCCTGAAGTCAAGAGTTTTAATTTATTAACTATTATAAAATCGATTTATTAATTATGATAGTAATTGTAGTCATTAAACAACTATGACTTTGGAGAATTTACCATTTACCATTTGATTGTATGCATCTAATTAGTTTTACATACTCCATTTCCTAGCTATGCCCAATTTGAATAGGTAATTTTTGACTTTTTCACATAAATCACAATATAGTCATCATTAATATATTTATTTATGTATAATTAGATGTTATGAAATTTTGATATTATATATATACATGTTATATTTAACAAATCTAATAAGATTTCGTACAATACTATACATTAATTTAATTAATAATGATAGTTCAATTTAAATGTATCAAATAATAATTTTTTACTAAATAATTAGTGACTAATTCTGTAGGTTGAATTAGGACAAAAGAAGTATATTAATTAGATCTAAAATTTTGATGTTCGAAAAATCATAGTACTAATATTATTATTCATATAGTACTTCAAAATTATAATAATCTTGCGATATAAAATATGATAAATGGTAGTATCTAGGCTATACTTAACAAGAGGTAGAAGTTCATTTTGGATTTTCAAAGATATTAATCATATAACTCACTCTTCATACAGTTGAGTGTTAGTTGTACATAGGGATAGCAAATGGGTAAACGGGAAAATATGAATCGGATAAAATGGATAACGCATTCATTCATGAATGCAACGATTATAATAAGCAAAATAAACACTGTATTAAGTATAATCAAACTAAATATTAACCCTTTTTTTTCCAATTCTTCCATCTTCCCCTAAACATTTGAAAGATGGGTGTGCAACATTGTCAATTAAATTTGATTTGTTTTTGCTAGTTGAATAAGTGTAAATTATCTACATCAGTAGTTTAATTGGTTTTGCTATCGAATAAGTGTGAATTATTCACATTTATATTATTATTCAATTTTATCGATTAGATATTATGTCCACAGTTCTTGATATGAGTTTCAAATTGATGTTTTTATTTTTTCGAACCAGATTTAAATGTCGCGACCTTTTCTCTATTTGATTTGTTATTATATAAAACATGTTTTATATTTGTTGATGTTTGTCTGCGACTCTAAGATATGTCGTAGCATATCACCCTCCTCCGGTATGAGTGAACCGGAGGCGTCTAGCGGCCGAGTCGGCTCCAACGTCGCTGAGATCGGCGTCACGACAGGATTCGAGGGGGTGAATGACGTTCCAGCCCCCTCGTCTCCGAAATCCGTGACCACCACTCCAGATATGAGGGTGCCACGGTCATTTGCTTATCCACCAATTTTGTAGTGTGTGGGATATGAGGATAATCGGTTATATCCCCACAGACGGCGTCAATGTTACAGTCGTGATTTACGTCCCGATGATTCGTCTTGATGGCGAATGATGAAGACCTACTAAGAACAAGCAGCTCTCGGTTAGGGCGGGGCGGCTCACTGCTGTTCCGATTCTTAAGTCAGAAAGCTGTTGGGAGAATACATATGTAACTGATTGTATTTAGTCAACTTACCCTCATTCTCGCACGTTAATGAGGTACTTATGCCACTGAAACATGGGCCTGGTAAAATCACACCACACCGTTAGGTGGTCTGGGAAGATACTCCTGCCAGGCCAGATATGGTTTCAGTCTGAGGTCGGGTCTAGCCCGAATGCCGTGCATGATGATGGGCCGGGATGAGGCATACGGGATGACGAGATGCCCGGCCCTGACAATATTGTTATTTTCAATTTTATCGATTAGATATTGTGTCCACAATTTTTGATATGATTTTCAAATTAATATTTTTATATTTTCGAATCGGATTTAAATGTCGTGACTTTTTCTGCATCTTATTTGTTGTTATATAAAACATATTTTACTTCGACTCTAGAGTACATTTAACTTCGGATTTTTTAATAATAAAAAATTCATTAATAGTTGGCGTGCTCATGAGTAAACTTTCGATTTGGTTTAAAATAAACTATAAAAGAATACCTTTTTAATGCGATTTTAACCGCTACCGGTTTGCATTTTGCTCTTTGAACCTGAGGTGGAATGTCTCCGGTGCGATGCGATTTAGGGAAATTTGTCAAACTGACTTGTAATAAAATGTATATAACTAGTAAAAATTTCTAAGTTTGTAAGTTTTAGTTTTAGTTGAACAATATCGATTGTAATTTTATTTCTTTCCTTTCATATTTCGATTATGATATCGGTTTTCTTTGAAAGTCATGATCGAAATAAACTCAATATAGGTATAAATTAGTTATTGTTAAGAACCGGGAAAAATTTATATTATTATTCAGTTTGTTTAATATTTTGAGGCAGTTTTAATCTTTTGTTGTTTTGGTTTCGACCTCCACTAAAAATAAATATAGACGCTGATTTGTTTGAATAGATCAGCGCCTATATTCCTTCCGAGCTAATAATTTAGCAGTGGGAACAATATTACATCCCGTGGTTAACCTTGCTAGTTGAATAAATATTTTTTACTGCATATTATCCCTATCCTATTTAATTTAGCTAGAATATTAGTGGGGAAATGGAGTCCTTGTTGCATGCATGTGTCCAAGCGCGTAAAATTGATTGCAGCTTAGGGAATTTAATTACTCGGGTCGGGTGCCACCAGCATAGATTTCCGGGTTTGAACATAGACCACCCTCCAAACGTGCAGTACATTGTAGTATACCATCAGTATTTTTATTTATTTTTGATACATCATCAGTATTTCCACTATGTACTATGTGTATAATACTCGAATTCTTTAGTTTACTACACGTTCACCGTCTCAAGTTTGTAATTTTCTTAGTCAACTTTTTTATAATCATTAATAATTATATTTACATGCATGGCAATATTAAAATTTGATATTTCAAAAATAAAATATATGATAAATCTAATAATATCTCGCATGATAATATTATTACATATAAAATGATGCAATTTATGATCGAAACTATTTGCTCCAATTTTCTTATACTGTCAGGCCATGTCCAGTTGAACTGCTTAAATGTGCTTGCTACCTGCTAAAATTGCCTGACCTGCTTAGAACTGATTGAACTACTTAAAACTATTTGGATCTGTTTGAATCATTTTATTATTTATGAATGAATATTCGTATGTAATTTAAATATAATTAGACAATTAAAAATACACAATATTTCATTGACATCAATTTAAATAACCTTTTAAGTACCTAAATTTCAAAACATTTTATTTCTTTTCGAAAAAATACAAGACGAATGAAGTCGACTGGTTGAGCTGTGAACTATTTAAAACTGCTTAGAACTGCTAGCTGCTAAAACTTTTTGGAACTGCTAGTTGCTAAAACTGCTTACAAGAAGCTGAACTGAACATGGCCCTATCACTACTGTTTGATCAAGGCACTATTTATTGGTAAAATGTACTGTCAGTAATTTTAATTGTGCATTTTAAATCACAAAAACGTTGGGAGTATGGAAATATGTGATGGCAAAATGTAAAAGAAACAAAAGTTTGATGCAAATCTGGGCATGGATCTCCAGTGACATGTGTGATTTTCACGACACACAACAAATTTAGTTAGAATCTTGATTCAGCATTGTTGTTGAATGCGATCTGGTTCTTAATAAAGCGATCCGATGACCTAAACGGTTTGGTTAACCTAAAATGATTTTGATGACATATAATTATCCGAAATATCATACACAATTTGATATTTTATACGATGTAATACAAAATATCATTGAATTACAATAACTCCCTTTGAATATACCTAAGTTTTCCAATGAACATAATAAATGAGAATATTTTCGTAAATTCATACCGTATTTTTAACTTTATTATCTTCAGGTTTTAAAATTTGTCTATCATATGAGATTTCAATTCAATTCAATGTGGTATATTATTTTAGTTTCGGACTTTCCACTAAACTGAATATTACCTTTATAAAAGAAAAAAATATATCTAAACTTGCCAACAAGATAATTAAGATTATGTTTGGTTTGTGGAGATTTTGAAGGAATGTAAATTTACAAGTTAAAATTAGAAAGTTTTTGTTTGGCTAGCTTTATTTTAATTAAAATAAAACATTACGGATGAGTATTAAAACAGTATTGAACAATGCTAGTAGTAGTACAGTACTGAAACAGTGATACTTTTGTCACAGACATTACAAAACAAATCTCAAAAAATCTCAAACAAATCAAATAAATTTGTTTCATACTTATAAAAATACAAATAAAATCTCAAAATCATAAATTAAAGTCCTGCATCTCTCAAGAAAAGAAAAATATGAAAGATCCAAGATAACAATAAAAGATGAAAGAAGAAAGATATTATTAAAGTTTTGAAAATACAAGATAATGCTTTTTCTTATTTAGGCCCCCCGAATAACGCGTTTTAAGCTTTATAGCTTTATTCCATAATCTCCCATATTAAGCAGACAAGTTATTGGCTACAAAGTTTCCAGTAATTGCAAGACCAGGAAAGAACGAGACCAACTTTTTCCCACCTCCATTATTTTGTGGTCGCCGAAAACGACAATCCATTGCCCACACATTTAATCGTCCATTTTTCAATCAATTTTCATCTTCATAGTATAGGGTTAGGTATTATATAACTCAATTAATGTACTATAATTTCTCCCCATTGTTTGGTTACTTTTGGCATCATCGTTGACAAGAGTGAAATATGGTTAGGAAGGTCATGTATATTTCAACTGAACTGAATTGAAAACTATTAAACTACATTAGAATAGTAGAGTGTGCTGAAATTTGTTGAAATATGAGTGAATAAACTGCTGAACTCAACTGAAATGTGTTGAAAGTGCTAAGAATATGATGAATTTGACAGGGCCTAAATGATGGTTTAGGATTTCTGAAGTAGTGGGCGTGTTTGTCAGAATTTTGTAAGTGTTGTGCTTTGAAACACAATAGATTTTAATGTTTGATAAACTGTAAAAAAAAAACTACTTATCAAAGTAGAAGAAATTTTTGACAAAAAACATAAATGATATGACCAAATTCTACTTTTAACCACATTCTAACCCAGAAGTACAGCTCAATCAAACACACGTTTATGTACTCTTATGCAGATGTTAATAAAGTGTACATTCATACTGTATCAAAAAGTAATCACAAATTTAAACATCATCGTCATGTGCCTGAACAATTTAATTTTACAAAACTGGAAAAAACAGAATCCTTCATTATTAAACTATGACCTAAACATGAATGCTAAGTAGAGATGTTTCAAATTAATATTTGATCTTGCAAAATCAGTATGTCTATCCATCTAAAATCAATTTAAATGTTGTAATGTATGTTCTTTTGATAAGTGAAGATATATCATGATTTAAGTGTCAAGAAACACAAGTCATATTGCGGGTCCAAAGCCACTTCAATACTACTGTGGTCAAAGCCCCTTCTCGCAGGGCACTAGTTTAATCGATTCATTATATGCAAATATTTTAGATATTTAATGGAAGTGTCCCATCTCTGTTTCTTAGTGTAATCTCTGTATCGTTAATGTTCTCTTTGTTTAGCTGTATGAATATTAAGCTATAAATTAGCACCCAAAAGGTCCAACAAATCTTGAGCTTAACAGGAATTTGCTCTGGCATCATCAGTCCATGCTCACCTAATTTTGGGATCTTTATTCCCAAAATATGTTATCTTGCATGAAATCAAGTATGCATGTTTTTGTTGAAGAATATGATCATGCAAATTGAAATTAAGTATAATTATATGCACACATTATGAATGAATGGTGTTTATTTGGTTTTCCAACTATGATATAAGCATATTATAAGGATTTGATTCTTCTTATAAAGATAATTTAGTATAAATATGAATTATATGAACTTTTCAGTGGATTCTGTTATTATAGATTGTTTCGGATGGACAGGTTTTGGTATGAGAGACGATGGACCAAAGAGGTGGAGAAAATATGTCGGCAAGAACTCTAATAGTGGTATTCATCTTTTAAGATCATAAGAAGAATTCTGCAGATGAAAGAAATAATGAAAAAAGAAAAACGAGCAAGTAACGCTCTCGTTTTACTAACATAGAACTCAAAATATATAAGGGTGTGTTTGGTTGGAGAGAACTTTGAGAGTTTGAATTTTATTTTGAGATTTAGAGAGTGTGAGATTATGTTTGAAATTTTGTAAGTCTGGATTTGCTAAAACTTTGTTTGGTTGGTTTGTGATTTTGTAAGTATGAAACAAAAACCTTATTTGGTTGGAGTGAATTTTAAAAGTTTATAACAGAAATTTTGTTTGGATTTTGCCTTTTGCAAAAACTGGACTTTGTAAGGTAAAATCTGGATTTTCCGAAATAATGAACCAAATAAAGTTTTTATTTCAGATTATAACGTGAAAAAATATCAAACTGCATTTACCACACCGAACAAATGTCTCAACTACCATGACACCGGAATAGATGAGCATCCGGCTTAAAAAAACGAGGCAAAAAGTAACTCCTGTCAACCCCAAAATGTGAGTATGAGACGTCACCACTGCGAATTCCAAATTTAGTTGAAAACAACCGGAAAAAACAGCAGAGTTGGGACGGGACACAACACACAACATGCATGTTCCGCCGTTTGTTCTCTTCCTGCTTGTCATCTGTTTCGTCTCTCTTGTATTATAATGTTTATGGATCCACTTGAAGATCCTAATCCACAGATTCCCAGCAGATTTTTAAAATTTTTTACCAATAATTTCAGTATCTAGAACGGATTTTTGCAGATGGAAATAATGCAAGTTGATTAGTCTAAGATGCAGACTTGTGTAGAGCTAGCCAGGCTGAGATGCAGACTTTCAGCCATCTAGCTAGCTAGTTGTTGTAGCATGTTTTATGTGATGGACTCATTGAACTTGCATAATTAGTAACATGGTACGTAGCATTTAGCTATAATGACGCTTTTTAGGCACCATTGCTAATGAGATTGCATACTACATATTAACTAATATTATCAAGTAAGTTGATGATGATAAACATTATATGACCCAACATCAACTCTGAAGCTCCCGTCAAACTGTACGAAACTTAACTGAAATGTATTGAAATATGTGTTAATAAGATATTAAACTGAATATAATAGAATTGAAAGTATATTATAAATAAGCGGTAATAAATATAATCAAAACTCAAAATACGTGAACAACACTAGCACATGCATCAACTTGCTGAACATTATTCAATATCTAGCTATTTAAGTAAACATGGTGTTGGATATTAAACCAAACTTAATTAGCATTCTAGATAATTTGATATTGCATGTTTTATTGTATCCTTTAAGGATTAAGAAGTTGTTTTCTATTATGGATTAGGTTTGATGTAGTCTCTATATGAAGAGACATAGAGATTGATTTTAGGTGAGAGGGGCAGAGGCAAGAATCAGAGTTAAAGAAAAACAAATAGAGTTAAAGAGAGATAGACATTGAGGTCTAGTCTAGGGTTTTAACTCTAGTAGAACTTACCTTGTTGAACGTACGTCGGGTTTGCGACGTCGTGGTTGTTGTGTGATCACCTCCTCCAATATAGTTAAGATTAATATAGAGTTTGTTGTTTATTGAGATCGTTTCCACTGCGCGTTGTTGTTTTAAATATATATTGAGTGTTTCTTAGGATATAAATAGGGCCATGCATATAGAAGGCCTGTATAAATATTGAGAGATTATATCCTACACATGATTATATGAGCGACTATATCCTACACATGGTTATATGAGTTTATCGACCTACATCCTAATTGGAAACTAGCTATTAGGCGTAATAGTAGACATTTTTCAACATTTTTCAAGTGAATTACACCGAAAAACTCATAATTTGGCGATGTCGAAAAATAATAAATCACAACACTATCCAAACATTTAGTAAGTAATACAATCAGTCGACAGGTAACATGTAAGTTTTAGACTACACGAAGAAATCATAAAATCACGAGACTTTCTCAATATTAGTTCTAACGGACAACTGAAGTTGAATACTAGATAAACAACTGGAGCGTAGGCGTCCAGTCTAACCTAAAACCTATACAGAATTAATTACTGGAAGTGTCAGAGAGTTATTGGTTTCTATCACTTGGAATTATGCTTAACTGTAAGTGTAACACTCTCCCAAACCAGCTGGGAGCTGGACCACTTTGCAGCCTGCCTAGTAGACTTTAAAAGAGGACTAAAATGATGCAGTCTTAATTAATCACTGATAATTAGTCCAACGTTAAAAACTTTTGATCCATCATTAGGATCACCCATCAAATCCAAACGCAATCTTAAATGAAATGTTTGGCTAACTTTTTCCTTGTCTATGGATGCAAGGGATTATTAATGTATGTGAAAGACTCTCTATAATTAAGAAACAAGCTGTTGTGCGGATAATTGAAATTAGACAAAGAAATTGGTGTATTTGGTTGGAAATGATTTTGAGAGTCTAATTTTTCAAAAATCTTGTTTGGTTGGGTTAGAATTTTGTAAGTCTGAAATAAAAACCTTGTTTGGTTCGTCAGGATTTTGCGAGTCCAAAACAAAAATCTTGTTTGGTTTGTCAGGATTTTGCATGGTAACAAAATCTGGACTTGAATAGCAATAAAATCTGGACTTTTGGGGTGAATTTGAGATTTACAAAAACTGCGTCAACCAAACAAAAATTTCAAATTCTTGACTTGTAAAATCTCAGTTTTCCGAATTCTACGCGAACCAAACACCGCCTAAACAAAAGAAGAAGAATAGTATTCAAAATTTAGTAATACATAGATGAAAGTACATATTTATTCAAACCGTGTCATTCAAACATAACCTGTCCTATAAATATCGCTACCGCCTTTATTGAATACGAAAATAACATCAGTAAATCAGATAGAAAGACTACATATGGTCGAAGTTCTCTTCCATTCTTGACACCAGCTAACTTGTCCCGCATCGAACAATCATAAAACAAGTTTAGATCTTGTGTGTTGATGAAGGAAAAACAAACATTGAGTACGATATTTTGAACACTATCATCATCACCCATCTTTATTAGTACTGTAGTAACATAGTAGTATTGATTTTAATTATTTCATTCTTATAATTCGGATATGGATTGATAGGGAATGTTTGGCCTCAGATCTCAATAGTCAATATTGCCTTCTTGCAAACGAACAACTATCATCCATTTGTAAACACACCCAACTCAAATGAACCTACATTTTAATTATTCAAATCTTTTACCAACCCCCGCCTTTTCTTTTTCTATTTTTTTCTTCCAATTTTTGTTAATAGTTATAAAAGTCTAATAATTAAAAAAAATATTTTTTAATATATATATACATAATTAAAAATGGCACTGGCAAGCATACTGAATCACTGATCATTGCTAAGAGTTGATGGAGAAGAAAAAGCTGTGATCAGTTTTTAAAGCAGCAATGGACACAAGTGCGCTGCAACTGCAATGCTTTTCCAGGATCTTCAAGGTGAAGTCTTCTTCTTATCACTGTTACTAAAGCCAGCTTGAATCTTGAAAGCCAGCCTTATTAGAAGACCAGACCAAAAAAAAAAAAAGTACATGTCCATTTTGATTCTAAATACCAATTATTTATAATTTTTTAAGTCAGTAATTTGGAAATGACGTTCCATTATTACATCATTAGATAGTTATGCGTAAATAGAAAATTAATTTTTGAAATGATTAAATAAGTAGTATTTTACAAAATCACTCTACTTCTGTAGTTTTATTGATCAGAAATAGTCAAAAATAAATAAAAGTGTAAATATAATATTTTTCAGTTGCATTCGAATATAATAAATATAATTACCAGCACCGCCCGATAATATGTGTGGCCATCGTTTGATTGAGATATATTTAGATTAGATGTGATTCAATTTAACTTTACTTATGAGATAAGTGAAGTGGTTAAACACGTAGGTGAAATTCTACCTTAACCACAACCAAATGCAGATATTAAAAAGAAGGGATAGGGATATAAAATTGTTTTTATCAAAATTTATGTAATGCGCGCATATGTAGTATCATATCTGAGATGGTATGAATGCGCAATATGATTATAACATGCGTGCATTATATAAATTTCGATAATTCAAATTATTTTTATTTGAAAGTTTTACGACTAATGAGAATTAACCTCACATCTCCGAATATGAACAGAATTAACCCACACTGTATAATCATGTGACGGTTTTTTTTGGCCCAGATGTTTACAGAAACGGATCCAGATAGATGGGCTGATCCGCCCAACTTTAGACAGGCTTCTCCTGAAAATAAATTGTGAACAAGCCTACTTTCCAAAACAACCGCTGTAAAACAAATCTTACCTATGTTCGTAACAATAGTTCGGACAGTGCTAGTTTTACCGGACATCGGCGCCAGTCGCCAGAGCTGACCTTATCCACTGCAAACCTTGTCCGAACAAGCAAGCTTCACCTTCTTCTCCGATCAGAGTAGAAACGAACCCGCCGCGGGAACTCCACCGAAGCTGCGGCGGCAGAGCGGAAACCGACTTTGCGAATTGAACTCATTTTTTCGAGAGGAGCGGTGTGAACCAGTGCGGGACGATTCCCATGGCGGTGGCCGATATCAATACCTTGGAGAAACAGTGAGTACTAGATAACTGTCTTCTCACTCGTTTTCAATTTTCATTTTCCGTTGATTTTTTTGCAGCTGTGTATCATTTGCAAGTAATTTTTGCTGATTATGACAATGTTCAGGTACTCTGAATTATGCCAGTTGCACGGTGTTTCTCAACACCCAGCCATTTCTGTTGCCTTGCACAAGGTTCGTGATGAATTTTGATGAAATTATAATTTGAAGTTTGTGCATGCTTTTGTATTTCATTTGGAGTTGCTATGATTAAATTAAAATGATCGTTTATTGTTTCAAAGATGGAAGACTTTGAGTTGTTGTAATTGTGAATACACTGTAAGGTTTCGCAATGTGACTGAAATGCTTGCCTGTTTTGTGTTTCTGTTAAATTTTCAGGCTAAGTTCATGAAACGCCGCAATGAGCCAATTGTCCTAGAAGTTTTTCTGGACGTGTTGTCGGATGATGATTTTGATCCTCTCTTTGTTCTGCTCCTGAACGTTGATGATTCTGAGATTGATGCGGTTGACTTAATTCATAGATCCTCTTGTGACATGAGCGTTGAGCATGTATTGGTATTGTTACGCGCCGTCGATAGAAAGCTTCGTCTTGTCGATCTTCAGGATTTAAGGCTGGGAAGGGACTTTATGCTGTAAGCACCGCCTTTGATTTTATTTTTGTTTTAAAAGTGCATTTGGTAAATCACTTCTATCTGGTCACTATTATATAATTTATTGATGGATTTAGAACATAAATGAGAAGGCATGTGAGGTAATCTTACACTTTTAGATTACTTCTCGATTGAAATATTCCACGCCTTGATTTGATGTATTACTCGTTAGTAAGCTTATTATGCCTGATAAAGAAAGCATCTTGATTTTTCCGTTACTTGTAGGGACCTTGCTCAACACGGGCTAACCTGTGAAGTCTTGATATTGAAGTTTTCTCATTTTAAGAAGCTCAGCATGGTGGGGGAGTTTATGCACTTGCGCTCTCTAAATTTGGATTTCAGTACTTCGCTCACTAGTTTCCGGGAGGACTGTTTTGCCTGTATGCCAAATTTATACTTCCTCTCACTCGGTGAGACGGGGATTTCTAATTTGTGGACAACCAGTGCTGCTCTTTCTAAACTCCCCTCTTTGACTGAACTTCGCTTTCAAATATGCTTATGCCCCGCTGGTTCAAGGAAATGCTTTACACCCCGGGAACGGCTGGAAGAATTTGGTCATGTTATTGCTCCATTGGCTGGTGGGCTTTTGACTGACGAAGCATCTTCTAGCGATGAAGATATGCTAAATGAGATTACAAATGAAGAAGATGAGCAGGCTATGAATGACAATGATTTGAATCACTCTGCAGTGGAATATTCATCAGATGACAGCGAGGTTGATTTTTCACAAGGTCGACGTGGCTGGGATGAATTGATTCATCAGCAGAGACAGGTTCTCACATCCTCTTATATCTTTTACTTTTTATTCCGAACATTTAGGTTTCCTTTCGGGAGGGAATTGTTTTAAAATAACTATTCAAAACATTTTTTTGTTTGGAAATTTCTCATTAATAGAGATTTTCTTAATACATATTTACTGAATCTTGTTTGCTTCATCATTTGACAGGGGGATCCGCTTACCTCGGATACTCATGACGAGTCACTTCTGGCAACTTCTTCAAGACAAATGCCACACATTGCTGCAAGGAACAGCCCTACTTGCATTACTTCGCTAATTTGCCTTGAGAAATACTATAGAGAGTATATGATAACCTCTTTACCAAAACTGAAATGTCTAGATAACCGACCCATTAAACAGACTGAACGGGAGCAAGCCAGATTAATATATTTGCAGCACTTTGAGCACCTACCGTATAAAAGAAAGAACAAAGAGAGCATGGTTTCTATTCTGCATAAGCGTGAAATAAGGGCACACCGCACTAAGGTCAGGGCTCCAGCATCCAATCTATCTCAAGGATCAGGGATTTCACCATTATATTACTCTAGGTCATTATCTGCTGCCAAGATTGGTTCTTCTGCCTGGCCTTCCGTGCATCCTCTTTCTTCCCTACACAATGATGGAAATAGAAGTTTTCGTCCACGTCAATTTGAGTATCATCCATCTGATTCGAGCCTCATGGTTTTTGGAACTTTGGATGGCGAAGTGGTAGTCATCAATCACGAGAGTGATAAGATTGTCAGTTACATTCCATCATTTGGATTGATGAACAGTGTTTTGGGACTGTGTTGGCTCAAAAACCACCCTGCAAAGGTACAATCTAGTCACTTAATCAACAAAGTTTTAAGCTAGTGAATTTTGCATCTTGTTGTAGTTTATGTGAATGTAATCTATGCGTTCGACTGTTGTCCTTCTAGCTTCATTGTGGTAAAATTTTGCGTGAGAAGAAAATATTGCATCAAAACTTCATTATTTGACAAATCTCTGATGAGACTGGGAAAACCTTATGCTTTTGTCATATATTGATTGTTCTGCATCTTATGATCTTCTCCGTGTTTTGTTTAATTTCAGCTCATCGCTGGTTCTGATAATGGCTCACTTAGACTGTATGATGTGCACCGTATGCATTCAGGATATAGAGGATCCCACCTCGATGCTCGTTCTGTTATGTTTGATGACTTCGATCAATTAACTTCTGTTCATGTCAACTCAACCGATGAACTGTTTCTAGC
This sequence comes from Sherardia arvensis, assembly GCA_948330725.1. Lineage (NCBI taxonomy): Eukaryota > Viridiplantae > Streptophyta > Magnoliopsida > Gentianales > Rubiaceae > Sherardia > Sherardia arvensis. The sequence goes on along the minus strand of OX415238.1, from coordinate 2,562,933 downwards.
AAGTGGCTACTCAAGAAATGTTGCTTTGTACCATATTGGCTCTGGAAGGCGCTTAAAGGTTTTGACAGATATGCACCAGGAACATATTAACGTTGTCAAGTTTTCAAATCACTCGCCTTCTATTTTTGCCACATCATCGTTTGATCAGCATGTTAAGATGTGGGATCTGAGGCAGAGTCTAACCCAACCTTGCTATACCTCTGCAAGCACGCGTGGGAATGTTATGGTCTGCTTTTCTCCTGATGACAAATACCTACTTGTGTCAGCCGTGGACAATGAGGTAAAATTTCACCAAATCAAATCATTAGTACTTTGTGCAAGAATTTGGTTTGTATATATTTTTACTGGTAAAAAAATCGCCTTTTGTGTGTGTTTTCGTGTGGAAACGTGTATCTAATATGTAGCCTTTAAATTAGATGGTAAAAGAAATTGTATATATGCTTGCTGACGAGAATGACTTCTCCGGCAGGTCAAGCAGTTATCAGCAGTGGATGGAAGGGTCCATTTAGACTTTGATATAACCCCAACGGGAAGTAATCAGAACTATACTCGATCATACTATATGAACGGTCGGGATTATGTCATAAGTGGAAGTTGTGATGAAAATGTCGTCCGCGTCTACTGTGCTCAAACTGGGAGACGCCTCAGGGATATTTCATTAGAGGTACATATTCGTTCACAAAAAAGGCTTTTCAAAAATATTTTGCTTGGATGAATTTGATCACTTCGTATCACTTCGTCACAGCCAGTTATTTGAATTAAAATTCGAACTTCTTGATATGTATTTACTGGTCAAATATCATTTGCATACATAACTTTTTGCGTACATTTTACAGGTCAAAGGTTCAGGGGCCTCAATGTTTGTGCAGTCTTTGAGGGGCGATCCTTTTAGAGTAAGTCATACATTACCCTTGGATTAAATTTAAGCACCACCCCATTTGCTGAATAAAAGACGAGGCAATTTTATTATCGATATATGTCGTATGAAAGAATAATTAATGTTTAGCGATATTTCTGCATAAGGGCAATTATTGATCATATCTTATGTTCTCATCCATTTCAGGATTTCAACATGAGTATTTTGGCTACTTACGTACGCCCAAGCTCAAACTCAGAGATTGTTAAGGTCATTTTTTCTGCCTCCATGTTAATAATCTTTCCACATTTTGAATGCACTGTATGATCATTCCGGGCTCGTTATTGATAATTTCAACTGAACTTGCAGGTGAATTTGATGGCATGTAACGATAGTGATAAAGTACACTCAAGCAGTCAGTTATCTCATCCAGAATCAAGCTCCGGGGCTTGATGATTCAAACTCCTGCTCTTTTTAGTTTCATGATTTTATATAACATCTTTCATTTTGTACAATAAATCGAAATAAAGTGAAGATCGAAGTACTATGTAACAGTAAGTTCATAGCACCATCTTCAAGAAACATTGGATCTGGCGACGTAGCTAAGATCAGGAAACCTAGGTCTCGGTTGAATAACCGAACAGCTGTAACTTTAAATCTTTCGTTTTTTGTAAACTTCATGCTGTATATATCCGAGTGAGATACTAGTACTTCACTCACTTGAAAATAAATGAGGAAGGGACTCTTTCTGGCGCTCCTGTCGGCGTTTGCACTTCTTCTCATGAGTGATGCATTCACCAGACCGACAATGGGGGCTTCAAGTAAGAATTTCAGATTAGCATTTCGTGTTTTCTTCGCATTTTTTGAAGGATTTTATGTAGTGATATATGTGTTTCTATTGTGTTAGCGGAAGTTTTCTGTTCGAGGAAGTGCAAGGCAAGGTGCTGCAAGGCGGCAGAGAGAGACCGATGCCTGATGTACTGTAAGATATGCTGTGAGAAATGCAAGTGCGTGCCGCCTGGTACTTACGGCCACAAGGAGCAGTGCCCTTGCTACAATGAGATGAAGAACTCTAAGGGCAAGTCTAAGTGCCCTTAACTTTAAGGGATCGTTTGATCAACTTTGCTTTGGCCTTGAAGGTTTGGACTCCAAGACTATGGAGAATGTCTTATTTCACAACAAACATGGCAAATTGTGTTATTTCGTTCTTTTGTTATGCAAGACGGTCCTCTAGAAGACTCGACGGGGAAAATAAAATTGCGCTAAATCGTGCGCAGAGTGCACTGGTAGCCATGTTCTCTTGATATTATATTTAACCTCATTTTCATAAACTATAAATTTGCTGAAATCAGTTTAATTTAGTCATATCATTTCAAATCTCACTACATTGATATTTGATTCAATTAGTTCAGACAAAAATAAGTCGCTAATTGATTGGAAAACGGTAAATTGCCTGAAAGTTGTTACAATCTATATCAAGCCATAGATAGTGCTAATTAGAATAAACATATCAAAATGGCACACTCATACATTTAGGTTTTCACACATTAAGTAATCATGGGCCGACCTTGTCCGGTTCAACTTATTATTTCAATAGATGACATGACCCGATCTGAAGCCCATTTTTAATTTAAACAAATTGGGCCGCAAAAAGACCTTCAAAAGCCGGCGTCTCCCTCATTTCTTCCCCACAATCTCTGCAAATTCAAATTTCGAAGGAAAAAATTGCAGAAGAGCCAAAATCGTTTTGCAATCACAACTTCAAACCATGGAAAACAAAGTCCAAGAGGTACGCATTCGAATCGAAATGCTGAATTTTTAGCAGAAACGATTGATGATGATGATCTGTGCTTTTATTTAATTTGGGGAACACAGATTCTGGAGAAGCAGCTGCTGACGGTTGCGAAGGCGGTGGAGGACAAGATCGATGACGAGATCTCCGCCATGGATAAGCTGGACCTGGACGATTTGGACGCGCTCCGGGAGCGGCGGCTGCAGCAGATGAAGAAGATGGCGGAGAAGCGGAGCCGCTGGATCTCCCTCGGCCACGGCGAGTACTCCGAGATCCCTAACGAGAAGGAGTTCTTCTCCACCGTCAAGGCCAGCGAACGCGTCGTCTGCCATTTTTACCGAGAGAATTGGCCTTGCAAGGTTTTTCCCCAAATTTTATTCATATTTTCCATTGATTCCTATTGATAAACCTAATGCTTAGAATGCAGTTTTTTTATATATGAATTGAAATTTATGCATTCGAAGTTTGATTTTTTAATTCAATTCTAGAACGATCTCGATTATAGAATGCATTAGTATAAGAAGGGAAGTAGCAGAGGAACATTGCTAGACTTCATAGCTCGAAAAGGAGTTTATGTGTGACTGTGGGTGAAGCATGGTGGTTGATGGTTCAGATGCGTAGTATTTGAAAGATTCCGAGCTCATAAATATGCTTAGGTCTCTCTATGTTGTTTGTTGGGTGCTTATTCGTTGGATGTTGAACCATTGAGATTTAGGAGTTTGTCTTTTTCATCGATGTTTCAAAATTTTCTGCTGTGACAATGTACTTCGTGGTTGTTTTAAGCTACTGTATAAAGTCGGATTCTGTAAAAGGGGTTCATATTCTTCAGCCTTAAATCCTGTATTATAATTGCAGGTGGTTGACAAGCATTTGAGTATACTGGCACAACAGCACATGGAGACGCGATTTGTGAAGATCAATGCAGAGAAAAGTCCATATTTGGCTGAGAAGTTAAGGATCACGGTTCTTCCTACTCTTGCACTGATAAAGAATGCCAAAGTAGATGATTACGTGGTAAGTTGCATATAGTGAGAGATGGTAACGCTCTGAAGGTTGCTGTGATCTTCTCAGTTTGATAACGATTGAATGCTCCCATGCTTTTCAGGTCGGGTTTGATGAGCTTGGGGGGACAGATGGGTTCAGCACTGATGAACTGGAGGAGAGGTTAGCAAAAGCACAGGTTATAGTTTTCGAGGGAGAGTCTTCTTTGACGAGAGGGAGAACTCAGAGCAAGAGTGTTCGACAAAGCTCAAATCCAGACTCATCGGACTCTGAGTGATTTACACACGCGTGTGTATTGCTTTATATCTTCATGGTTTGGTGTTGATGTCATGTTCAGGTCTCATGACATGAATTGTAGAATGTATTTGGCTGTGGTTTTGTTGAGGGAAAACTGCTTATTTTCGGCAAGTGACCATTTTGTTGCCTCTCCTATTTGTGTTCTCTTACCAGATGCATTGTCTCTAAGGATGACTTGAGTTTTAAATGTTTGGCCATACTGTATGGAAAAAGTTTTGGCATAGATCCCAAATAAACTGTGCATCCATAGTTAGGGCATATTGGGCTCTTAAGAAGGGCGGTTCTGGTGAAAATGAATGTGAATTTAAACATTTGGCTGATCATTACTACAAACTCAATCAAATTTAGGGCCCGTTTGATATTGCTGAACTGATCTGAATTGTCATGAACTCGGAAATGAAATAAAATTAATTAATTGAAAATACTAAGGTTTTATTCTCTTGAACTTATAACCAGTTTAGTTTAGCAAAATTATAATTTGATGAAATTCAGACAAATTTAGTCATAATTATCTATTTTTTCAATTTTCAATACATTAATTTTCAGTTCAGTTCAGTATGAAATAAATTAAGAAGAACATGGCCTAACTATACATCTAAATGAAGATGAATTTCATCAATTATATTTCATGAAATTTGAACTGAACTGAAAATATTCATATCGTTTTAGTTCAGCAAGAAATGAACTCATTAAAACATGGACTGACAATGTATCTAAATTAAGTCGAATTCAAATTATATTTCATAAAAACTGAATTGAACTGAAATATATTGAATTGGACTGAAAAATATTCAAATAATCGTAGGCCATGTTCATGAAGCTTACTCCCTCTGTCCCAGACTAACTGCACATTTTCCTTATATGGATGTCCCACCTTAAATTGCACACTTTCCTTATTTAGTAAACCCCACTCATTTTCCTCCACTTATTTCACCCCCTTCTTTCTCAAACTCAATCTCATCCACTCATTTTACGATCCTTAATATTCTCAAATTTTACCCTTTGTGCAATTTAGTCTAGGACGGAGGGAGTATAAGTAGAACAGTTCAATTCCGTTCAGTTTCATTCAATCCAATTCAATTTATTTCAGTTCAGTTCAGCAAAAATATACTTTGCTCGAATTCAGATAAATTTAGAAATACTGATTCTATTTTTCAATACATTAATTCGGTTTAATTCAGTTTAATTTCGTTCAATCTAATCCAGTTTAATTCAGTAAGAGATAAATTCAGACATTCATGATCCAAGTCCCCTTACTTTTATTTCAAATCTAGCTAGTTTGAATCTGCATCATTTACTTAAAATCCGTACTGAACTGTACAAGTATTCTCGAAACAAAACAGTAATTACAATAACGTGCAGTAAGTGTGCAAATAATTTGCAAACTAAGCGAAACTTAAATCACCCTAGCCTTTTCAAACAAATTAAAACTCATCGTGGTATAAGTTTGAATATTGTTTTTTAAATTAGTGCAAATAATGTGCAAAAGTGAATGATACGTGCACAAAAATGACAATACAAAGAAATATTCGTGCATGAAAATAAATATTGCAACAATATTGTTCTCTAGCACAACTCTTAACATTGATTTATAACAAACTAGGTTATACAAAAATTGCTAGGTGATGGAAAATATCGACTCACAATAATACTTACACACGGGACATCAAAAAAACGATATTTCAAATTTTAATAATTATAAAATCAGTTTAATATATATCAGGATCATCCTGATATTGGCAATATCAGGCACCAATTAAATAACGACACATCATCTTTAACTAATTTATGATTGGGCCACGTGTTCAATCATTACCCAGACGGGTTTAGGCATTCTAAATTAGGGTTTTAGAACTTTACTAAAAATATCTTAACCAATTAAAACATTACAATTGTACACGTGTCATTATCTTATTGGTGCCTGATAAGGCCTATATCAGGATCATCCGGATGAATGTTATTGTCTTATAAAATTATTTATATATTTTTAATACTTGGATATAATGGTACTCATTATGGCACTCTGTCCATTTTTACCATACCAACTCATTTAAGCCCATTAGCCTAATGGGTATAAATGGATATTGGCCCATTAAATCCAATTAATTTTAACCCAATCCAAGTACGTCCAAACCTGCCCATTTGAAACCCCTAATCTAAATGAAGATGGATTTCATCATATTATATTTCATGAAAATTGAACTGAACTGAAAATATTCATATCACTCATTAAAACATGGACTAACAATGTATCTAAATTAATCCGAATTCAAATTATATTTCATGAAAACTTAATTGAACTAAAATATATTGAATTAGACTGAAAAATATTCAGATAAATGTAGGCCGTGTTCTCTGGAGCTTATAAGTAGAACAGTTCAGTTCAGTTCCGTTCAGTTCAATTCAATCCAATTCAATTTATTTCAGTTCAGTTCAGAAAAATAAAATTTGATCAAATTCAGATAAATTTAGAAATACTGATTTTATTTTTCAATACATTGATTCAGTTCAATTTCGTTCAATCCAATCCACTTTAATTCAGTAAGAGATAAATTCAGACAAACATGATCCAAATTCCCTTTTATTTCAAATCTAGCAAGTTTGAATCTGCATCATTTAATCCGCGTACTGAAATGTACAAGTATGTGCACTTGTGCAGTAAGTGTGCAAATAATTTGCAAACTAAGCTAAACTTAATTCACCCTAGCCTTTTCAAAAAAATAAAACTCACCGTGATATAAGTTTGAACATTTTTTTAAAAAATTAGTGCAAATAATGTGCAAAAAAATGACCATATAAAGAAATGTTCGTGCATGAAAATAAACATTGTGCAAAAAAGTGACCATATAAAGAAATGTTCGTGCATTAAAATAAACATTAATTGCAACAATATTGTTCAATAGCACAACTCATAACATTGATACAAACATTGGTAGGTGATGGAAAACACCAAGTCAACATCCAGAATAACAAACACACAAAATGTAACAACAGAAGAATAACAACAGAAAGCTACAAGTGTATCTGATACATAATTCCTAGTGTAGAACACAACACAAGTAGTAATGGAACACTCCTCGCCCGATCAAGTCCTACACGCGCTGCTTGTTTCCCCGGGCGCGAGCCAGAACCCTCTTCCCGTGAGGATGGCTGTGTAGGTACGAGTAGTTCGCCTGAATCATATTGCTCATCGCATGGCGAACAGATCCCTGCAAATCAGTTTCAAAAACCCTAATCAGTAATTATAAACACAAGATACAAACAAAGTGAACAAAAACTGTAATCAAATCTAACCTTTGCTACTAGAAATGCAGACTGAGCGACGTAGTTTCCAAACGGATCCTGAAGAACAGCCAGGAAGTTCGGACTGCTGATAATCTCCTGGATGATGTGCATTGCCTGTTCTTCAGACGTCTCCTTCAGGCACTTCTCCACCACATTGCTGCCATACTTGTTCATAGCCAGGGAAGTGTAGTTTCCAGCAATGTGTGACAGTATCCCGTTTGTGATATGAGGGATTCTCAGCCCTATCAGGAATTGCACAACATAGTTCCTGAAAATAATATCAGAATAATTAGATTAAAATATTCGTGCATGCTACGTGCAAATATATAATATAATAATTATTTATAAAATACGGGCATGTTACGTGCAAATAATTATGAAATAATATAAATCCGTGAAATAAACAAATTGATAGATAAATATAGGAAAACTTACCCATAAGCGTTCTCGCAGAAGTGCAGGGTGTTGGATATGATCTCGGACAGCAGCCTGTCCAGCGGTTCTCCACGCGCATGCTCGACGCACTGCTGCAGGACACAGCACCCGCTCTTGTCCGTCGCAATGTCAAGACAGTTGTCCGTGACAACGTTCAGGATGCCCATCTTGTCCTCGTCCGGGAAGTATTTCAGGCACTGCTCGATGACGTGGTGGCCGTTGATGTCCTTCGTCAGGATCACAGTTATCCGGCACAGCGCGGATGTAATCAGGGCTCGCTGCTCGGCGGTCGTTAGATGTCCGAGCAGCTTCTGCATTGCCCTAGTCCTGCATATATCAGAGTTTGAAACGAAACAAATCAGTCAAGGTTGAATATATAATATTATACAATTAGTCAGGCAATATTGCATATACAATTAACACAATTAGTAAGAATAGAAATGAGTTGCATATAAAATGCAAATAATTACTTGCACGGAAAATATAAATACTATGCACGTAACTTGCACGAATGCAGCACTGCACACAAAATACAAATAATGCTATACTTAACCTAATAGGACTCCAATTAGGTTTAAAAGAAAACTAACATCCAATTTAACTACCTAACACATGAAGTTAAAAAAATATTATTAAAATTAGTCGTGCATAGCCATTTTAAAATTTATTTTATTAAAAACATAATTATCAGATAATCGTAGTGTTTAATTTATATCATACATATCAAGAAGAAGATTAAAAAAAAATTGAAATTTAATTGTGAATAATAATTCTAGCACATTTCTAGCACATCAATTTAAATGTAAATAATTTCTAGCACGTTTCTAGCACATCAAGTATGAGAAAATTTCAAAATCCAACCCAACCAAATACACACATACATCAGACTCTCAAAATCCAATCAAACCAAACACAGACATATATACTTAGACTCTCAAAATCCAACCCAACCAAATACAGTCATACATCAGACTCTCAAAATCCAATCAAACCAAACACAGACATACATACTTAGACTCTCAAAATCCAACCCAACCAAATACAGCCATACATCAGACTCTCAAAATCCAATCAAACCAAACACAGACATACATACTTAGACTCTCAAAATCCAACCCAACCAAATACAGTCATACATCAGGCTCTCAAAATCCAATCAAACCAAACACAGACATACATAGTTAGACTCTCAAAATCCAACCCAACCAAATACAGCCATACATCAGACTCTCAATATATTGTTTAAAAAATCAACCCGAAGTTCAATTTTTGCTAAATCAACTCAAACTAAATCCAAAAGTTTTTTGCACGACTACATGTAAAAAAAATTGAAATTTTGAATTTTTTGTAAATTACATAAAATACTCATATCATGGTTTGAATAATCAACTAACAAACATTTAAACAAAATTTATTAATTTTATTTTGAAAAACCAAATTTAAAATGACACACAATTTTATAGAAATAATGACCAATACTTATACAACTATTTCAATCACATTATCATATCCAATTAAAAATAATTAATTTTTATTTTAATTCAAAATTTTAAAAAAAATCAACTCAAAAATTCAAGTCTAACCATCTAACCTAACAAAGTTTTTGTTTCACACTCAAAAAATCTCAAACAAATCAAACAAAATTTTTGATAACCTAAACTTACAAAATCTCAATCAAAATCCCAGACTATCAAGAGACTCTCAAAATCCAACCCACCAATCCAACCAAATACAGCCATACATCAGACTCTCAAAATCCAATCAAACCAAACACAGACATACATACTTAAGACTCTCAAAATCCAATCAAACCAAACACAAACATACATACTCTCAAAATCCAACCCAAATACAGCCATACATCAGACTCTCAAAATCCAATCAAACCAAACACAGACATACATACTTAGATTCTCAAAATCCAACCCAACCAAATACAGCCATACATCAGACTCTCAAAATCCAATCAAACCAAACACAGACATACATACATAGACTCTCAAAATCCAACCCAGCCAAATACAGCCATACATCAGACTCTCAAAATCCAATCAAACCAAACACAGACATACATACTTAGACTCTCAAAATCCAACCCAACCAAATACAGCCATACATCAGACTCTCAAAATCCAATCAAACCAAAACACAAACATAGACTCTCAAAATCCAATCAAACCAAAACACAGACATACATACTTAGACTCTCAAAATCCAACCCAACCAAATACAACCATACATCAGACTCTCAAAATCCAATCAAACCAAACACAGACATACATACTTAGACTCTCAAAATCCAACCCAACCAAATACATCCATACATCAGACTCTCAAAATCCAATCAAACCAAACACAGTCATACATACTTCAAACAACAACATCACACACAACAATAAGCAACCATACATAAATCAAACATCAACAGACTCGAAGACCTCTCTTCTTATGAAGAATCAAGTTCGACTCTCAGTTAATCACAATCACACATAACACAATCACATCAACAAACATCCACTTAACAAACCCTAGGAACAAGATTATGATAAACAAAGCCTAGGAACGTGACAATCAAACTAACACAAACAACAAGATCATGATAATTAAAACATATATAGTTACGAGTACAAGAATTCTTACCCGTACACGTGTTTGCATATGTCGAGGAGGTAGTTCTCATCGGCAACGATGATGATGAGCATGTCTGTAATCTGTTCCTCGTCGCAAACCTCAAAGAGCTTCTGAACTAGGTAGTTAGCGAACTGGTTCAGCATCAGCTCCGAGATATGGCTCTTCAACTCCGAGCAGATCATCTCCTTCTCCTCGGCCTTCCCGTCCACCAGAACCTTCTGCAAATCCCTGCATCCGTTCTGATCCTTAGCCAGCAGGTATATCTTCCCCCTGACCTCTTCCAGGTTGGTGAAGATCTTTTCCCTCAACTCCTCCATGGATGTGGACCCGATGCCGGAGCTCAGGGAGGAGCTCACGCTGTGCCGCGGCGGCCGGTGCTGCTTCCGGTCAAACGATGATGAAGATGATGACATCATGTCGTGGCTTCTCATGTCATTGAAGCTCCTGTTGTTGTTGAGGATGAGTTGACTCAGCCCTGGATTAATGTTGTTTTGTTGCTGACGACGGAAGAGGAGGTTATCCAGTTCTCCACCTAAGCCACCGCCACCATAGCCTCCTCCTCCTCCGCTGTAACCACCGCCGAGAGCGCCACCGTAGGCTCCTCCTCCTCCACTGTAACCACCGCCGAGAGCGCCACCGTAGCCTCCTCCTCCTCCGCTGTAACCACCGCCGCCGTAGGCTCCTGCTCCTCCACTGTAGCCACCATCGAAGTAGTTCCTAATCGGCTGGCCGCGGACGGCGGAATCAGCACGCATCCGCTGCTGTTGAAGATCGCTGAACAAATTCGGATCCATATACGGGACAGTTGTGAACCGATTAACCGGAGGAGCAACCGGAGCAGGAGAATTCTGAGGGAGATTGAGATTGAGCTGGTTGAATTTGTTGGCGAGCAGGGCGTCGAAGATGTAATCAGAACCACCGCCGGCGCCGCCGTTAGCACCACCGCCGTAGCCGCCGTTAGCAGCGCCGCCGTAGCCGCCGTTAGCAACGCCGCCGTAGCTAGGGTTTAAGGCGTCGGAGTTGTAATAACTGGTGAATTCCGGGAGCGGCTGGACCGGACGGTTGAGCATCTGCATAGGCATGGGCATCGGAATCATCCCGTTCACCGCCGGCCAGCCACCGCCGGAGCGCGGCGAAGAGCGGGTGAACCAATCAAGATCGTCTCTAGTGGCCATGATCGCGATGAAGAAGCTAGACAGAGATCCTCAAAAGTTATCGAAAATCCTGAGGTTTTTTGGGGAAATCTGGGAGAGGATTGAGAGGATTGAGATAAAGAGAAGGGAGAGAAAGGGGGGATTTTGTAGAGATTGGAGAGAGTAAGGAAAGGTAACTTAGGGTTTTAGGATGAGTGAAGACAGGTTGGACTCTCTCCTTCTTTCTATTACGAGGTCATGCATGCATTAATGTTTAATTATTTATCATCATCTTTTTTTATTTTTATCCTTCTTTTTACGTTATTTTATCATTTATCTTATCTTTTTAATTGGAATATGGATTTACAGGTATGAATTGTTGAGACTTTTCTATCACGTCTATCGAAACGTTTGAATGTTGTTACAATTATCCTTTAATTTTGATTGCTTTGCCATTTTTGTTTTTGGCCGGTTTGAAAAATCAAATTTCTCAATAAAGTAATGACGAATTGAGTAATATGAGATACGATAATTATTATTTTGGTTACTATTTATTAAAATAATCTTTCAAAATTAGTAAATTTAAGTTGACTGCAATAAAGATTTTGTTGGAATAGAAAAAACCTTGATAAATTATATGTTATGACTATTCAACAAAAAGATAAGATACAATTTTATTTGTCATCAATGTATTCATATATTCAGACATAGTAAGTTTGAATGAAAAAAGATGTTGTTTTTGTGTAGATTAAGAAATATATTGGTAAATTAAATGTTACGACGAATTCAGTAATATAAGATATGGTAATATATATTTTTTGTTACCTAATATCTAATCAAAATTAGTAACTTTGAGTGGAATAAATATTTTGTGCAAATTAAGAAAGACTCAAATACAATAAGATACATTGTTGTCATCTATTCATGAAATTATTCAATCAAAATTACTAATTTGGACTGGAATAAAGATTTTATGCAGGTTAAGAAAGGTTTAATTATCAATAATAATTTTGTATATGCATCTATTTCAATCAAATTCATCCATCTTTTTTATTTATAACGGCAGCTGCTCTTTAGTAGTGTTTGTGTCCTTTTGTTTCAAGTGGTGAATATATAACTTTATATCGGTTACAACCTTAAAATCATGACAATTAAGTGCAAAAGATAAGTGTATTCTACGTGTATTCTACTCAGATGATACATAATTGTTTGCATGTATCCTACATGTATTCTTCTTGTATTCTACATGTATTCTAAGTGTATTCAAATCATGTTACATAATTATTCGCATGATTTTACTTTTGACATGAAAAAATATGTAGTAAAAAACATTGTTAGACGTTGTACTAAAGAAGACTTTGATGCCAAAAGGAGAGCTGCTTTTGCTGCATTATTTGCATACAACAATACACAAAATAAAACAAATTAATGATGTAAGAACGATGACAAGTAATATACGGCGTACATAGATACATATACGTATACATGGCTTATGTTTGATATACATGTACGAGGTTGAAGATCATCCATACATAAAAACTTGTAGTCATACATCGTATTCACCATTGGAAGCAACGTAGGGCAAAGACAGTAGTTCCATGAGCTCCAGTCTATATTCTAGGCCTCTGAGGTAGTGCCCGAGAAGCATGCACCTTAAAAGACACAGCAAAATGCATTATCAGACATGGGACTCCTGGTACAGAACCTAAAAGAACATGAAATGTAAGAAGGAGAAAGCTTTATACCAGAATAGTAGCCGTGCCAAGTAATCCCTGGTTAGCAGAATATGAGGTTGAAACTGAATGGAAGTGTTCTCAACAAGCTCGATGAAGTCTTCTCCATCTAAACTGCCAATGGACGTAATGGAAGTATTGTCTGTTGGATGAGGTGCCCGTGTACTCATTTCAGGCGAGAGGGTGGCCAAGAGACCGTAAACAACTGAATGAATTGTCTCCTTCACCTCAGGACAAGTAGGTTCTGACAGCTCTGCCACCTGCCATTAAAAACTAGGTTTTTACAGCTTGAAAACCTTAACAAAGTAACTGGAAGCTAGGTTTTTACAGCTTGAACACCTTAAAAAAGTTAAGGATGTAATTGGAAGCTAGGTTTTTACAGCTTGAACACCTTAACAGAGTTAAGGATGCAACTGGAACCTAGGTTTTCACAGCTTGACAACCTTAACTAAGTTAGTGAGTACACCAGGCAAGACATGCACGTCGTATAAACAACATCAGGACTGTTATTTGGGTGTGAAAACACATCAATATGCAGCCTTCATGATCCTTTCCACACTACAATAACCATCAAAAAGAACATGTATGTAGTTTAAGGTTATCCTAGTTACCTTTTCGGGCTGCAGTGATCTCAAATAGTCCAGCAAATCATTCTTCTCCTCCCCGACAAACTGTTGCATTTGCAGTGCTCCGCTTTTCCTCTTAACTTCACGAAGTTCCTGCATAAGCAACATAGCTCGAGAGAATCAGACTTCAGTTACAACAAAACTTCAGTTCAGGTGATAACAAAGCATACCTTTTTAGCAGATGACAAACGTGATTGCAATCTAATAATATACTGTTGAATTTCTGGAGCCAATTCCCCGAAGTTTGGAAGTTCAGAAACTTTCTCAATCATAGTCTCTGACACTGGCCATTGATCTTCAGTAATTATCTCATGATCAGTTTTAACTTGTTCAGATTCTTCCTTGTCAGAGTATCTATCGATATCATATATCTCAAGGTTCTTCTCAAGACACATTCTATACTCAGCATTCCTCAAAGTATACCTACACAAGGATCAAACCAGTCATCATGGATCTGGTAAGCAGTTAAGCAGTTAAAGAAACAGTTAAGCAGTTAAGCAGTTGAAGAAACAGTTAAGCAGTTAAAGAAACAGTTATGATTGAGAGGAGAGGCATACCCAGTCATCATGGAAGAGATTAGCAGCTTGGAAAGAGGCTCCCAGAGAGCTTCAATGTAGACCTGGAACTGATCGGACGGCAGCAACCCTAGCATCCCGGAAATAGTCCTTTTCATGGCGTCCACAGTCGTCGCCGCCACATCCTTCTGAATCAAGCTCACGTCCAGAGGCTCTATCTCCTGTATCAAATTCGCAAGGACCGAGTTCTACACAATGACAACAACGTTAATTCATCAACAAAGCCTTATTACAGCTTATCAATCGAATTCAGAGGAGAAATAAGTAACCTTGGAAGCGGATTTGCCGTCGCGGGAGGCGAGGCAGCTGGATATCGGCGTTCTGGAGCTGAGAGATAAGGGTTTGGTGCGGCGAGGGAAGGATAAGCTGAGCGGCGACGGAGAAATGTACGAGGAGGATTGGGGGACACGTGGCGGGCGGAGAACGGAGAGGAATGGCGCCAAGGTTGCCATTCAGACAACCGGCGACCGGATACCGGCGTCAACGTGTTATCTCCGGGACGATTTTGGGCCGTTCCGTTTTCCACCACCACCGCCGCCACGGTGGAATATCGGCTGGGTAGCGCGGGGGACTTTTCCCACTCCACTAATTCAGTCGTCGATGTTTTGATTGTTTTCAATTGCACCTAACACCCTCAACTCAACTTCAGGCACCCTCAACTTCGACTATATTCTAGAGGATCCCAGTAAGTTTTTGTTGGATTCCTTTAACTTTATTAAAATGTGTATTTTTAACTTCAAAGATGTACTCACTCCTTTCCAAGTGTGATAGAGTTAGAATCACCAGAATGCATAGCATTCAAGTTACAAATTTTTATTTTTAAGTAATTAAAATAACACAAAGGGTATAATTTGAGAATATTAAAGATTGTAAAATGGATGGATGAGATTGAGTTTAAGAATGAAATGAGTGAAATGAATGGAGGAAAATGAATGAGATTTACTAAATAAGGAAAATATACAATTTAAGGTTAGACATTCATATAAGGAAAGTGTACAGTTTAGTTTGACACATAGGGAGACACAAAGTTATGTGGGAGAGTATTAAATATTTTCTTCAAAAACGGGCTAGAATGGAGTGGAGTAGTATTCCTTTAAACGATGAGGCATGCTTACAATTAGACATTAATCATCAACAAAATCGTCACGATAAACTGATTTTGGTTCATGTTTTTCATGACTATAATTAATAAAAATGATAATAATTTTGTTGATGATAATAATGATATTTTGACCGAATAATTTATATATATACTGGTTTGTCCTGCTATATACTATCTTAGAAGAGAGTTTCTCGACTCTGTTGTGTTGTGTTAAATTTCCATCCAATCAGCTAAAACTGAAACTACTGAAACGTGTTGAGAATAATAGACAGAACCTAGCAAGTCCATGCATGTGAACCGTAACGAGGACACGAAGGAATTTACGCTTTAAAGAGAGTCTCCCGTAACGTAGATTAGGAAGTTAGGAACCGTTCATGATCTTTGGTTGGTCGGTTCAGCCGGTTTTTATGAGATGTAGAAATTAACGTACGCAGCCCATGTGGACGTGCCACATGCAAAATTAAAATACTCACTCGAATATCTAGAGCGGATCATTAATTCTGAACTACAAATATTAATAATTACGAGTATTAATTAATTAATTTTTAAATGCGGATATAAGTTCAGCATTAATGGAGCTTAGTTGTGTTATGTTGTGGTACGTATATATTCCACGCATATACGACAATTCTAGTTCTTCTTCAAACTTTGACCGTCGAATTTAGCTTATCATTTGAGTTTGTACTTGGGATAACATAATTAATAGATGTAACGTAAAGAAGGATATAATCATATACGTACTCATCAATTTCTTATCATTTATTATAGATCAAGTTAAGTTAAACTCTTTTTATAGTGAAAGGCGATTGATAATGACTAGTGGATACGTAATGGTTCAATATTTTAATTACTTCGTAGTTTCAAAACTGGGATGAATGCGTTTTGTAGCCATCCTTAGGTCAAAATTCCAATAATTTATTTTTATACAAAATAAGTTAAGACAAATAGTTTGTTGTAAACGTAATCTATAGTAACTTCTCAAAAATCGTTTAAACTTATCTGAATTTTTAAAAATATGGACGTTTTTAGAACATGGACTGAGAGGTCTGTGTGTAGTCTATACTGAAAATGAGGAGTTATCAAATGCACAACAAAGAGAGGCTTGGGATGGTACGTATAGATGATGTTCAACTTTCATATACAGCGAACTCTCCGATTTGAACTCTGCATCATCAATATTTAAAGATAAAATTTGATGGTACTTTCATAAACTGGAGTTGTTGTCCAAGGATGTGCTGGTTTCATGCATGAGAAATCAATCATCGTTTTTGTTAGATTAACATTTACATAGACTGTGTTCTTTTGAGATTAATTCCACACTTTAAAAGATATCTCTAAATTAGGTCGGACAGTTGTAATACGATTATGAAATCATGATATCGATTTGGAATACGCATACAAGACATGCACACTTGGCATGGGAAGTGAAGAGAATTACATTTCCACTAACAATGACAATAATGCATGAGATTATTACAATTACAAGATACATTCACAAATTAACAATTAAGAAGAACATACAAAACCTACACTAAATAAGCCCTAATCTAGTACTAGTGTGCTACCCATCCTTCCAAGCAACCAACACAAAGTCGCATTATGAAAGGCACATAAAAATAAAAGAAGTGAAATAAAAATAATCCTCCTAGCTAGGTAATCCCATTGACTTTCTGAAACCGTCGGCCACATTAATTAATTACGCAATTAATTAAACAACAATCAATCGTAATTAATATTATTTCCGGCGTCTCTCCGGAGTCCAATGGGGCAACGACGGGCTGAAGTGCACCGAAACCACCCTGGAGTCGAGAAGCTTCACAATGGGCGTGAAGCTCACGCACCGAGGTACCTTGTACTGGTTAATCGACGCGCCGCGGGATATCGCGTAGTCCATGAGTTCTTCAAAGGTACCGTTTCTCACGACCCGAATCTCCAACGGCCCGATGGAGTTGTCCGCGACCCGTCCCTGTCTGTAAACCGAGTTGAGCGACTCCTCCATGGCTAAACAGCACTGGTTCAGCACGTCCTGACTCGGCGAGTTGGCCGAGTCTTTCCCGAGCAGCTCCCAGTAGATGACGTAGTGGCCTGGGATCGTAGTCGTGTCGGCGTAGCTCGTGTACTCAACGACGCTGGTGTTGTGCTGACGTAAGATCCTCGATGCGTTGTCCACCGCCGTCTGCAGCTCAGCCTCGTCGGTCTTGTCGGAGTCTATGCTTAACAGCACGTTCTTCCGCCGCACGAAGTGGAACTGCGGCGCCGAGTTGTGGAACCCGGTGACTCGGAGGATGTCGCCGACTCGGTAGCGGTAGAGTCCCGCGTAGGTTGTGATCACAAGCTCGTACTCTTTTCCGACCTCTACGTCGGACAGGTCGACGAGCTTCGGCGGCGAGTCGCGAGTGAGCGCGACTGAGTTGTGGTCGTGCGGGAGGAACTCGAAGTAGGCCATGTTTGGCATGATTGTGTAAGAAACCTCTGACGGTTTCGACATCGGATTGAGGTTCAGTCCGAAGTAGCACTCCGATGAGGCGTACATGGTGCAGGCTAACGGGAGACCGCCGGAGTAATAATCCAACGTCGGAATATACTGAGCCATTGCTCCGGTAACGATGACGTCCAGGTATTTCGTGTTTGGCCAGATTCTGGTTATGATTCCCTCCCAGTTCTCCTTCGCGCATTCCGCGGCCACGAAGTCGGCGAGCTCCGGGTCGGGCCGGATGATTCCAGTCAGGCAGCCCTTAACCGACGGGTCAATGATCCTCGGGTTTAAGGATCCGGTCCTGATATCGTGAGTCAGCTCCTGCCAGTTAAGCTGGAGAAACCGGATGGCCCGGAGCAGACCGGAGGCGAAAACCGCCCCAACCCGGAGGACCTGGACCCGCTCGTACAGCCCGCACAGCATCTGCGTGTACATGCTTTGGAACGAGTCGGAGCAGAGGATGGCTTCGTTGGGGCTGGTGTAAACGTTGTACGGGTCGAACGGTCGGGTCTTGAAATGCTCGCTGTTGTAGTAGCTGGTCAAAACGGGTCGGGCCAGCAACCCACCGGGCGTCTTGGTCTCCGATTTCACAAACAAGAAGTACAGTCCCTTTCCTTTATCCAATCCAGGCACATATCTGTCATAACAAAACAAACACAATCATTATTATCATCGAACTTGTCTGATTTAATTTATTAAGGTTCGGTATTGATTCTCTCTACTCACAAGTTCATCACCGGCATCAGCAGACTGTACAAAAGCGTACGACGATCAAGCTCTTCTAGAATCGTCGGCATCAGCTTTCTTTCTCCGGCAGATGTTCCTGAGCTGAAACAAAAAAAAATAATTCATCAATTCATCGTACGTCAAAAATGAGATTGTTAGTACGATGAATATTTATATGAACTAATTACCTGGTGAGGAATTCAGAGATGGGGTGTGCGGATAAGATCGGAGTACGGTCGCCGTTAGCTATGCGTTGAATTTCCGGCTGGAGATCCTCGTACGTAATGACCGGAACCTTGGATTTGAACGCTTCCTTGTCGGAAGAGCCGGCGAGTTTGAACCGTTTGAGGTACTCGGTCTGAGAGTTTCTGGTAAGAATCTGAGCAAGAACGTTCTCCTGAACCGCATCGGCGTTTCGTGTCATTTCCTCGATGAAATGGAGAGCCTTGGCATCCTTCTCGCATGCAGGAGGGCCCAGAGGGGACGACAGTACTGAATCCACCGCCATTGATCTAAAAACCTATCCAAAACGACGTTGTTTTGAACTTCCCTGCAAATGTAAGAAAGACGAGGAAGAAGACCTGGAGAATGAGAATTTGCTGGGAGAGTGAGGATTCAGAAAGAGCAACGTTTGACTTATATAGGAGGAGACCGGCACAGTGAGGGGTATGCCATGTCAGCAACTGCGGGGCCCTGTTGAGTGAGAGGGACAAAAGGTAAGTTTTGGGACAATTCGGTAAATATTTAGGTGTTGGGTGAATAGGGGGCAGTGAGTGGGCCCGCACACGTCTACTTGGGTGGTCAACGGGGGACAGGTAGGGCACAGAGGATACCACGTAAGCCAGCCGGTTCTTCAGACAAACACGCGGCCCCTTTCCGGTAAATATGTTGGCGGTGGATAGCGATAGGCGGCCGGCGAGACGGGCAATTCCCACTGGTGCGTGTGTGTACGTGAAATGTGCACAAGCCACAAGTACTCCTAGTGTAACCTCCGTGTATTTCTTTTTCGCAACTTTTTTCTGTAATTATTGGAAACATTATGTATTTTTAATTATACTGTCGTGTGTTATAGTGATGTTTTTTGAAGGGGGTTATGTCATAATGCTGAGAATAATTGTAACAAGAAGAGACTCATTCTAGTCACTTTAGTTTAAAAGTGATGGAAGTTGACGAAATGAACAACATACTTTTTATATGTAAGGATGGTTACATGTATGTGGTTACATAGACAAGATGTTATCGATCAGAATGGATGAACGGAACAGTTATAATTTGTGAAAAAAATCATAACAGGGATCAGATATTCACCGATCTTTTTAATTAAAAGCCTCTTAATTGATGAGAGATTTAATTTTTCATCGAAAATTAGTTGATATTTCGGTAGGAACGCTATTATTGTGAGGTATTCATAACCTATAAACTGTTTTCAAATTTCTATTTGCGTCACATTTCCGTTTTATATGTTCATTTTACTCTGTTATTTTTCATTTTTGGTAAAATTTCCACTATTCTTATCCATTCTTACTATTGTCTCTCCTTCTCTTGATCACTCTTTAATGTTTGAGGTATAAAAAGAGTACCACAAATAGAAATTGGAGGGAGTAAGTGGTGTGTTAGAGTATCATAAAAAAACTATAGAAAAATGATGTACTTAAAATATTTGGATTGAATAAATACAAGGCCGTTGTAATTTGGATATTGTTTAACGTCGTTTTTGGACGCATATATGACGAGAGCTTTTGTATTATTCACGTCAGCATCAGCATTATTAGGGTTTGCTGTATATATATATATATCCAGATCTTACAAGAAAACAATACTAAATATTCCTGCTTTCATTTTCTCGGTATATATATAAACATTGTTGACCATGGACCAATATATATAAATGGCATGGCATCCCATGTAACCTGCTCTCCAGTCTCGATGATCATGTTTTGTTTCATGGTTAGTGTAAGAGCACATTATTGTTTGGTTAGAATAGCTGTCTGAATATATATTTATATATATGTGGGGAGGTGGAATTAAATGAGGTGCTGATTTTAATAAAAGTATATATGAATTAGATAATGATATATAATTAATATTTGAGATCCAAATTCGAAAATATTGTGGTGCACGTGGGTGGTAGTTTCCTGGAAATATGAATGGTGATTTGCAGGTTCCCTTAAGTCGGGAGAGATAACGGAAAACACAGCGCATCTTGGCGGCGATTCCATGCAGCCTAAACTTAGCTATGGCTAGCTAGCTAACTAGCTAGGTTAATTTACTGCAAAACAACTGGCCTAATTAAGTTGGACAGCTCAAATAAAGCTCCTAATTTAGTCCGTACATCTATACTCTAATGAATTAAGCTAGTGTGTAGTTTAGGTTTGTTAAATTGAGGCCTTGACAAATTAACATTACTTAGTTTTCACATTTTAGACCATGTCTAATTCAGCTACTAAGTGTTAACTGCTAGATCTGTTTGACCTACTTGTAACTGTCTGGTCTGCTTGAAACATTTTATTTATCCAAACAAATTAAATACAAGTCGTCGGATAATGTCAGATACTCAAACAGTTAAAACTACTTGAATTGCTTGGAGCTGCTAGCTACTAAAACTGTTGTGATAAAGTTGAACCAGACATGGCATTAGTTTAGTTCAACATTTTTCAATTCAATTCATTAACTTACTCTTGCATTTCAGTACCCTTTCAAGTTTCAGAATTTATTAAGGTTTGTTCATCAATTTTCATCTCACCTCAACTGAACATTATAAAATTACCTGTAATCGATACGAAACTTTTTTCAGTGTTTGGTATATTAAGTTCAATAACATTAATTTTGAAGCACCTATTCCAAAACTTACTTCCACCCATCTTTTGACCATACTCGATATGATAGTGTCAATAACTCTAAATTTCAAGTAACAATAAATATTACTGCAAATTAGAAAGGTGTTGTTTTACCTTCTTAATCCCTTTGACCTACTTTGTTCTCATGATTTATTTCTAATGTAAATTACACTATAATAACAAGAATCGACATTCTATAAATTTCAACTTTGAGAGATGATATAATACAATATTAACCTAGTCGTACCTCTACTTTGATTAATTTTTATCTTTTTATGTTCCACAAGAGACAAAACACAAGACTATTAAATATTTACTTATTAATCGAGTCATAAGAGTAAGTAAGTTGTAGTAATCGAGCATGACGTAGTAATGGGGCCTCCGTTTTGATGGTACACCCGAATTTTCCATTCTTTTCCCGGCCGGCCGGATAAATTGAATAATTTAAATATATTGATTTTAAATAAGCACGCAGTAACCATATATCATTATATATTGCTAAATTCGAAATTAAATATTCTTTGTGTAATATTCACAGTGCTACATTATAATCAGTCAAATCTGACTGTTGACTTTCAGGATCAAAATTATTGTGCCTATCGACTCAACACTCAAGTGGGAAATTTTAATCAAAGTATTTTGTGGCTTCCGTTCTACGGCACACGGCTACAATGCGGATGCAATTGATTTGGATATCTGAACAAATAAAATTATAAAAATACGAATTATAAAAAAATAAAATAAAAGAGATTGGTTCGTGGAATTATTAGTGGAGAAAAATAAATGAAACTTACTAAATAAGAAAAATGTACAATTTAAGAATGAGTCAAACAAATAATTAAGGAAAACGTGTAATTAGACAAAGGACATGTGGAAGTAGAATTTATTAGATCTATTCCATTTTGTGAGTATAAATTATTGTGATTGCGTTTATTTTTGATACAATTCATTTTATTTTAATAATATTTTTTAACTTAGTTTAGCTATTAACACTGATCAGTTCAGCACACGAATCGAAGTATATATGAATGTTTACCATTATTTGAAAATAAAAATATGATATTGATTTGTGTGAAGTATGAACAAACAAAAAGTATGCTATATATAGAGAACCAAATCAGAGGACAGTACTATGTATTATAGATTTCGTACTTCCAAAGTGTTTGACTGAACGTACAAACGAAACCTAAGGTCGGTGATTTGGTGAAGGAAGATCTCCGTATTTACCGAAACCCGTTTATCCAAAAAGATTTCCATCAGCCAAGATTTGCAATTATTTGCGATAAATACACAAAACCACTTCTCCGTTGTTCCAGTGGAAGTTGCAGAGAAAAAAATATAAGTTGCATTAAATATGAAGGTCGTTTGGTTCATGCGAGAGTTAAATTGATGGAGAAAATTACATGAAATAGGAAAAATTATTTGATTCAAGTGAAAGAATTGAAGAATTGTAATCTATTTAGGTATAGCTAGATAAGAAATTTCTTATATTTTGCGAGAGTTTCAGATTCCTGAAAATTTTAAATCTCCGCATGTTTCTTATTTTCTTTCAACCAAACAATCCAATCAAACTAAATTCCTAAGATTTCATTTGTCCAACAAACCTCATACCAAACGAGCTCGTGATGAAATAAGTAGTAAAGATTGAATTTGAAAAGAAAGTGAATGAATGAAAGAAAATAAATCAGCACTATAAAATTAGGAAAGCGTACAAGTTAAATTAGACATTCAGAAAAGAAAACTGTGCGTTTTAGACCGAGACAGATGAAATATTTCAGGAAATATGTAAAAAACACCTTCTAAAAATGTACCATTAGACCACATGCATGTTTTATATCATTTCTTTTTCTGGAATAATGATTCCTGCTAATCTTGGTGTAATAGATTTTTTGGTTCAGTATTTCTGGAAATTGTTCTCACGTTATGCGTGGGGATGTCGAACAAAGGTGTATAATATCGCAGCAAATTAATAGTTTTGTTATTATAAGCCAGACATGAATTTAGTTTCTCATTTGGCTTGCCTGAAATATCGAACACAAATCCAAATTGCTCACATTTAATCACCGATCAACATCATGGAATGTTGCATTGTTTATTTTCTGCGTTTAATTAACCAACTTCAGGCATACAAAAGAAACGCCGATTTAGGTATTTAGGTGGTATGTTTCGATAAAAATATGCATGATATCTTCCTAACATGCATGTTCATCAAAATACTTGCTACAAAAATACGTGCACTTTTATTGCACACTTATCTTAATTTAGATTTGAAGTTAAATATAATGTACTTTTCAAGTGCATGTATAGTGTGATCAATCACAAATTTTCATCTAATCATAGTTTATAATGTACTTGTGATAAAATTTAATGGTTGGATATCGAAAAATAATGCTCAGTGCTCTTTGAACTGTCATACCAAGTTTAAAGAGAATCATTCATCTTGTCAACAACTAAGAAAATTACGCTAATGATCAAGAAAACATGCCAATTCAAGAAACTGCACCACATGCCAATTACGAATAATGTGAAATGAGACTAATGGGAGAGTGATTGCAGTCTTGGGGTACTAGTCTGGTATTGTAGGCAGTTTGTGTTCATTTAATCCGACCAGATTAGGTGGAAGTACCGCTGTTCTATGAGTGTTTTATATTTTCTCTATGCACATATCCTTTGTTTTTATAATTTATATATGCTATTCTGGCATCAGATGCAGAGATAGTTTCACTATAAATTTCCATATAATCTTACTCATTGCCTCCACTTTTGTGGAGTTATTGTGCCAGTAATTCATATGAACTCACGCTAGTTATGAAAATCATGCATTTCTTGATTGTCAAATACCACTACACTACTATCCATCTTCATTTATCATTTCAAAGTATTTTGTTACGATTCTGCCTGGCATCAATGAGTAATTTCCACAACGTTTACACAAAATAACGAAGCATTTCTTAAATATGAGGAAAATAAGAGTTCATTATTGCTGATTATGTTAATGCATATTATTCTTGATTATGCTGTCTGTGAGAAGTGGAACACGTAAAAGGTCCACAGAGTCTGAGAATAGTTTAAGATTGGACGGATAAACAAAATCGAAGATTATCTGGTCCAACGGGGAGTGGATGAAACGTGCAACTAGGGAAGGTGGACGGCAGCTTCAAGTGGAAATTATTGGGGATGTCCTGTCAGTTTTTCACTCGTTTGCAGAGAAGATTATCGAACAAATTCTGGTCAAAATGCTCGAGCACGTGACGTCGGACTGTTCTGCAACAACATGATCATTTGATTATCAGAATATTAGGTTTAAAAAATGTGCGTTTAGCCTCCCAGTGTCAGTATTAATCCCCAGAGACATCCTTCTCTAATTGATAGCCACCGGCCGGTACCATCAGTGTCAGTATTATTCCATCATTAATGGTTATTTCCAAGTCTTTTCAAACTGCACACTTTTTTTTACAGACTTTTTAATTAATATTGCATACTTTCATTTTATGATATTATTTCTTCTTTTATCTAGTACTCACATAACCCATTTTCATCTTAAATGTAATCACCTCTATTCATTTTATAATGTTTAATTTAACTTCTAATTTCTTTCTCCGTATCTTTCACTGGAATAGAGGGAGTAGCTCTTTCATTACCTTTGATTGACTTAGGTCATGTACATATCATATTTTCTTAGCAGTCGGCGCTTTTAACAGCTTTTATTACATTTTACTTCATATTATATTTACTAATTAGTACTCCCTCCGTCCTAGTTTATATTGTAAGAGAGAAAAAATGTGAGGAAATTAAAGTTTATAAAATGAATGACATAGAATAAGTCTCACAGAGAGTAGATGTAATGACTAGAGGAAAATGAGTGAACTTTATCAAAAAGGGAAATGTGAAATTTAAGGCGAGATTTACAAATAAGAAAAGTGTACAGTTAAAACTGGGAAATAATGTGTGTTAATTTAATTCAATAGTTTCACGTCTCACACTTTAATATCCATCATTCCACTTCTAAATTTAGCAGTTTTAATTTAGTTTAGTTCAACATGACTGAATTGATAGCTCCATAATTAGTTCAAGAATTATGGTGGGCTAGATAAATGGTGTTCAACCCCGCAAATGTCTAATCAGTTTGAAATATGGGATTAGGACGCGTTTTGCGTTTATAACGTGTGCTTATTGGCTTCATCTTCCTCATGTAAAATGTCTTCTTCATGGTTCGCTATTTGATTACGAGTTGCAACACTTTTGAAGAGACGGAAAAATAAAGTTTAGAAAGTTAATTTCATTTACAGCTATAAACAAAAATCAGTACGAAGCAAATAATGTTAGTACGTTGCGATCTCGTGTGCCTTTAATCATTTGTGAAGTTTAGGTTTTGAGTTAAATTTTAATAAAGGGATAGAACGTAATTTTCGGGTAGGTTATATCGCTTAGGTTTTGAATTAGATTTTTTTAAATGGATAGAACGTAATTCTCGGCTAGGTTATACACGACATGTGTTAGGTTTTCACAATAATAAATATTTTGAGAATTTTTTTAACCCGAATTCTTAGGTAACTCTTAATTTAATGGGAAAATTACTTATATAACTCCCGGTTATGATAATAGTGCACATATAACCCTAAGTTTTACTTTAGTGTGATTATAACCATGTATTTTAATTAAAATGATTTCCCCATAATTATTGACTGAAAATTCGTAAAAAGACAAAAACGACCTCATTTAAAAATAAATTTAAAAATCTGAAAGTGTAACAAAAAAATAATCTCCTTTTGAAAAGATTTAAAAACATTGTATTATTCCAAATATTTTCTTTCGTTTTTCATGGATTTGTTGGGTACCTACTCAACGTCGCTGAAATCGATATCATGCATACATGACCCGTCGGCGATACTCAATTATAGGGGACGCACTGGTGACTGGGTATGCGAGATCGGGGAGTTGGTTTTAGGGTTTAGGGTTTAGGGTTTAGGGTTTAGGGAGTTGGTCAGCACCAAACACCCATCTCCAAGTTGGTACGTCAGAAGTAGTAATTAATTTGAATAGTATTTTAAGTTGAAATCAAAAGATATTTGTGACATTTTATATGATTGTTAACCAAAATTTAATTATTAAGCATGTTCATAGTCATATGTGCAAAGGTTTGCCTGGTTGAAAGTTATAATCGCACTAAATAAGAGCTGAGGGTTATAAAGGTAATATTACTAAAATTGAGAGTCATATAGGCTTTTACCCTAATTTAATTATGAATTCTTGAAATGTCCAATGTAAAGTGCAAAAACTCATATAACAATTTGCATGCAAGCAAGCAGTTGTTTTCTTTGCGACGTTTAGGTTAAACAAGTGTTCTAGATGCAGCATGATAATTAATTTATATTAGGAAGGTTATTACGGTAAAACATGAGTAAGATGAATATGTGCATTCCAGAATTAAAAGATTTATAATTACGCCCATCCTTCGCTTTTAATTTATACCGATACTCTAACACGAGATGACCATATTACCTAATTATACCCGGGTGAAAAAATTTCGAACCTAGTTGACTCGATTTAAACTTAATTTAACTTGATAATCAAGATTTGAATACAACTTGAACTTAATCGAACTTGAAATCTGACATGCACCTAATCGTAAACTCAACATCATTAACCTAAACCTAGCATGCTCATGTAAGAAATGAGGATTAATAATATATTCAAAACTACTTGAATAAAATGGTTATTAGCACTTATAGAAATTTAAATAACAAAAAGCACTCTCCATGATGATATTTATCAAAACCTAGATGCAGCCCATAGAAGGCCTGCAGTAAATAGGCCGGAGCCTTTTGAAGCCCAAACCCTAAAGCCACATCCACTCTCCAGAAGATTCATCATCCCAAGCTCTTCGAAACAAACCAAAGGCACCATCCCATCTTGTGGAAAAAAAAGTTGCGGCGAATCCAACACATTTTCATCCGTTCGTACATATCTCAGAGCCCCCGCTGTGCAGTAAACCTCCGACTCGATTTTTCTGGCCGGCAATCGGAGCTGCAGAGAGGGATATATTGAAGCCGGTGCTCATTTTGCTCCACGGACGGCGTCGAGAGCGGAGAATGTCTCTGAAAGGCGAGAATCCCTAAA
Source organism: Sherardia arvensis (assembly GCA_948330725.1). Taxonomy (NCBI): domain Eukaryota; kingdom Viridiplantae; phylum Streptophyta; class Magnoliopsida; order Gentianales; family Rubiaceae; genus Sherardia; species Sherardia arvensis. The sequence goes on along the minus strand of OX415238.1, from coordinate 2,535,307 downwards.
TGCTTTTTGTTGTTTTTGTCGACGTCTGCTGCAAACCCTAGCTCGCCGGCGCCTGATCTGAGCTCACGTACCGCTTCTCCCGTTCAGGTAAACCGAGAAAATGCTTGAAATCGAGCTTGGGACTATGAAAGTTGTCATTTTTAGCTTAAGTTACGAATGTGTGTTGTCATGTTCATTTCTGCTGTGGAATTTCGAAATATATCTTGAATTTCTTGCATCCTTTTTCGTTTGCTTTGAATTGAGCAGGTCGCTGATTTTCGCATTGTTTCGTGTTTTGTAGCTCTACCGTATGAATGAATGCTGTAATGCGAGGCTTGAGCTAGCTAGATAATGTTGAATTACATTACTATACTATGATGAAATTAGGTTTCAGCTGAACTCTTACTTGTTGCCATTTTTGGTATCCATCTGTGTGTGTGTGTGAAAGTTTCAAATATGCAGGCGATGATAATAATTCCATTGTTTTTAATTTTACTCAGGAATCGTATCTGCAATTCATAATTTCGACCATTGAACCTGATGAATATGGATGTCGCACTGGATAACGGTTCTTCAGGCGCCAAACAGCCCACATCAGGACTTGGAAATGCGGCTTTAACTGGAGAGGAATCTAGTGTGAAAATGGTACTAACTACCGAGCCAATGAAGACTTCAGACTGTCCCGAGAATGTCAGCGCGGAGCCCATGCCTCAGAAGCAAGTCTCAGTTGATAGAGGTGGTGATAGACTAATAGAAATAGAGAATGTGGCCACTGATATTACTAGTTTGCAGCCATCTGGTTCAGTGTTGGTACCCAAATCTGAGTGTGTGCAAATGGCTTCTGCTTCTGGGGTTCCTATTTCAGAGCCACGTGACACAGAAATGCAACTTGATCAGCAAGATTTCAAGACTGCACAACAGGCACTAAATCCTGGGGAAGAGACGGGCTGTGTACAAAAAACTCCTAAAAAGTATAGAAAGAAGGGGTCACATTCTGTTCCTGCTAACGATAGAGTTCTCCGCTCACGGTCGCAAGAGAAATCTAAAGACGATGATTCAGCAGAAGATGTTGGTATTGAAGCAAAAAGAAGGAAACCGAGACAGAAGAAGCTGACTGAGAAACCAGTGAATGAGTTTTCCAGAATAAAAACTCATCTCAGATACTTGTTCCATAGAATAAAGTATGAACAGAACTTTATTGACGCATATTCTGGGGAAGGCTGGAAAGGACAGAGGTTTGTCTTATTGTAAATGGCCATGTCTTATTAAATCCTAAAATGCATGTGTTTTGTTAGGGTTCAGTTGTGTAATTTAAATTTAGCCATTTCGCTTCTTCTGTCAATTGCTGGCTTCATTTTATGTTTAGTCTGAATCTACTGATCTCAGATTGGATGAATTTCTTCATTTTCAGCCTTGAAAAGATAAAACCTGAGAAGGAGCTTCAACGTGCCAGATCTCAGATTTTCCGTTATAAGTTGAAGATAAGGGATTTGTTTCAACGCATTGAGACATCCCTAGCTGATGGAAAACTTCCTGAAATTTTATTTGACGAGGAAGGAGAGATTGACAGCGAAGATGTAGGAATTGTTATTATGATGAGCCTGTATCTTTTGTTTTTTACAGTTTCTGAAGAATAAAATTTACCTATGCAGATATTCTGTGCAAAGTGTGGTTCAAAAGATTTGACTCTAGATAATGATATCATTCTATGTGATGGAGCCTGTGAACGTGGATTTCATCAGTTCTGCTTGGATCCTCCTCTTTTGAAAGAAGATAGTAAAATATCCTACTTTGCTGCTTCTCTTTTCTGGTTGTGGTATAATAATTGCTATTTACTTAGGTTGTTTTCTTTTTTCCTTTCCTTTTCTTGGTGGTATGTAGTTCCTCCTGGTGATGAAGGCTGGTTATGCCCAGGATGCGACTGCAAAGCTGATTGTATGACAATGCTTAGTGATTTTCTAGGAGCAACTTTTTCTGTCACTGACACCTGGGAGGTATGATTAGTTTCTGTTTCGGAATTATATGAAGCTGTTGTTCCCCTTAGCTGCTAAAGTTCCCTACTTGTAACATTTGCAGAAGGTTTTTCCCGAGGAGGCTGCTGCTGCTGCATCAGGTGGAATGAAGAATGATGATTATTCTGGAATTCCTTCTGATGATTCTGAGGATGATGACTATAACCCTGACAAACCAGAACAAGACCAGAGGGTTTCTGAAGGAGAGTCTGATTATGATGAATCTGAGTCATCTGACTACTATTCTGCCGATGATCATGTGGCCAAGCTAGATGATAAACAGATTGCGGCGTTGCCATCTGATGATTCTGAAGATGATGATTTCGATCCAAATGCCCCTGAAAAGAGTGACCAATCTAAGCAGGAAAACTCAAATTCTGATGTCTCATCTGACTCAAATGTAGAGGATTTTGATGCTATGTCAGATGAGGAGGAATCGCGGGGAAAGAAACCAAGATGCACTCCTACAGATCAGAGTATTCCTAAAGCAAAGACAAATTCTTTGAAGGATGAAGTAGCACACCTTTTGCAGTCGACTGATGCTCCAATATCTGCTAAACGACATGTAGAAAGATTAGACTACCAAAAACTGCTCAAAGTGAGTTTACTTTTTGAATATTTCCATCTCATACCTTTGAAGTGATTAAAGTATTTGATTCACTTGCTGCTAATTTCTTTCCTTTTAAAATTGATCCTGTTGAGCTGGTACCATGAATTTTTTTCCTTTTCCAGATGCAAGGCCCTACTGGTAATTTACATTTACTGATTGTTCATGAAATTTGGCATCTGTTTTTGGGTCAAGTTTAATGTATGCACTCCCTCCGGTTTACTAAGAATGACATACTTTTGCTTTCAACTCACGATTTACTAAATAATGAGAATTTATGATTTGTTATTGTACATGATTGAAGTAATTAGTGGTCAAACATGCCTTATAAAAATTGGCAGTCAAAGTAAGACATTCTTAGAAAACTGGAGGGAGTTACGCAATCTTTTCTTTAGGTACATAATTGATGCGTTTCTGTATCATCACTTTTTTCGAATACAAGTGTAAGTTGGAATGGAAATAATCACAACGAATAAACCTCAGTGGTCTGATATATTTGGTACTTTCTATGTGAAGTGGCACATATGAATGATCTTAATTAGTTTATAACTTGCGAGACTACTTGCAATCAGTCTTATAGTCGGATATACCAGGACACTCAGCCTGTACTTGCATCAATTTTTGAGGCTACTTGCATCAGTTTTCGAGGCTACTTGCATCATTCTCGACTTTTAAGCTGGTCTTTGTTTATGGGTTGACCTACGATTAGTTTGAATAGACATTGATATTTTTGTGACTTCTGTGTTTGTCAATTTTCTAGCTGGGGTATGGACTGTGTATTTGCGCTTCTCAGTTTTCCCAACTAAGTTTCTGGATTCAACTTGCTGTTTATTTCTGTTGATTTTCTTTCTTCAATCTTCATATTTTCTGATGCACACATCATGTTTATTTAGGAGACATATGGTGATACTTCTTCAGATTCGAGTGACGAAGATTTTAGTGAAAATGGTGGGGATTTTAGTGACACTGGTGGTGTAAAGAAAAGAAATACTCGCTCCAAAAAAGATTCTGTGCCTCAAAAAACACCTGACGTGGATGCTAAGGATGGTAGTCAGTCCCAAACACTGTCGGGCAAAAGACGCAATCGGAAAACCAACAAAAATCAGCAAGTTGAGAGCTCTACTGGGGTTGCTGAATCAGAAAACTCTCCTGCTGCTGGTGGATCACGTGGCCGCTATAGAAGGCTTGAGGAAGGTGTAGCTCAGGTACTGTTTGTCCCCGTTAATACACCGTCTACTATAATTTCTAGCATATGATAGTGTATATATTGCCTATCGTTTTAATTCATAAGCATCAAGAGTCAAATGATAAAGATGTTCTTTGTCAGAAATTCGTGAGCGTGTTGCGATTCATAATTGTTTTAGAGCATAGGTGAAGTGGATTACTGTTATGGTCTTTGTTTTAAGAGGTAACAAAGGCCGATTGTTATATTTTAGTTTACAATCATTCACGTTGAAGGAATGCCCGCCTATCCAAATTAAGACGCATAAGTTGTGATTATATTTTATGCTTCATTAGATGAACCATAGCATGACATTTACTGACAAAGAACTGAAATCCATGACCAGAGCATCTTTGATTCTGCCATAACCAGAGACGTGTAGAGCATGATTGATTCTGCCATAACCATTTTATTGTGCTTGTGCAGAGGCTCCTTGAATCTTTTAGGCAAAATAATTACCCCAAAGCTGATGTGAAGGAAAGCTTGGCCAAAGAACTTGGAATCAAACCCCAGCAGGTCTGCATATTTTTGTGTTTGAATACGAGTAAGATGAATTATTATACTTCTCTCCTGATCACCTCTCATACAGGTTTCCAAATGGTTTGAAAATGCTCGCCATTCTGCTCGTAAGATGGCTGAAAGTGGTTCAGCTAATGGTGCTTCCTCTGCAACACCGTCCCAAGCCACTCCTCACAAGGAAGAAGGCCCTACAGCTGAAGAGCCCGAAGCAAAAGAGGCAAGTGCTTCAAGCCTGAAGTCCAGAAAGAGAAAAAATGTCAAGACTGATGAGACAACTCCCCAGCCGAATTCATCAGTTAGGAGAAGCAGCCGCAGGTTACAGGCAAGTACCAGCAGCTGAGTTGAAATGAGAGTTCCTTAAGACACAAAGATTGGCAATGAAGCGTGCAAAAGTCAACTTCACCTGTGTCTGAGATAGAGTTTCAGCTGAGCTGCTAGGGAGCAAATTAGCAGCAGATCATTGCAATTTTCCATAAGTTATTGAAATTGGTCGACGCATTTTGTTCTCTGCCCATTGAACTATGTCATGAAGTTGAGAGAGAGTTATCCAATCTTTGCTATTAGTCTTTTAGGATACAGTTTATGATACAAAACTCATCTGGCAGGATTATTTATCAATGTGTGTTGATCTTGTTAAAATAATTTATTTCGTCGATTCATATGAGTGCTTAAGAATACAGCTTCATAGGCCTTATATGTAAGAATTTAGTTCATGCATTCTCCTCTTATAATTTGAATTATCTATGAATGCTGCCTTCTTAATTCTCACACTTTTATCTTTTGTAGATTCTTAATTCTTTTATCTAATTTAGTGTTTTATGTCTGTTTTGTCAACAGATTTTAATAGACAAATCACTGAATTGAATTGAATAGACGCGAACCTTGATTTAACTTGAAATAAATTAAGGTCAGCGTCTATTCACTATCCAACAGTATATATGTATGAAGATTGAAGAAACATCTACTACTGATTAAAATTACACATTTTTCTCAAAAAAATAAAATAAAAGATAATAAAAATAATTATCATAAATTCTCGTACGGGGGCCTGGAATAAAGTCCATATGCAGTGGCCCAACCCAGATGGTATATGGTATAATCAGGGTTGAGTTTTTTTGGCCCAAAAAAGATAGCTTGTGCGCGAAAGATGCAGTGGGAAGGCGACGAGAAGCAGGTGAAAGACGCCGGCGGCGAGTTTCTGCCGGACGGCCGGCACGGCCTGCGGATTCAAGGATGGGAGATCGAATCCTGCAAGGGCACCATTCTCAAATCGCTTCAGCGTCAAGAGTAAGTACTGTTTCGCATCATTTCATTCACTGCAAATTTAGCTCTGCCTGCAAATTTATGCGTATTTTAGTGTCATTGAGGTGATTCTAGTTTGTAACTTTTGGGGAATTGTGGGAATTAGTTGAAATTATGAAGATATTGCTTGAGGATGATGTTGCTAAGGGTTTGTTTTTTTAGTTTAATTACTGATATTTTGTGTGGATTTTCTAGAGTTGCTGATGATGGATTGGTTTGTAGGTGGGAAGAGAAGCTGGGAACTATTCACTTGCCTGAGATGATCTTTGGAAATAGTTCGTTGAGTCTCAAACATTTAAAGAGTGGAGTTACAATCCATTTCAGTGCTTTTGATGCTCTACTCGGCTGGAAGGAAGAATCTCTGCCTCCGGTTGAAGTTCCGGCTGCTGCACAGTGGAAATACCGGAGGTATCTGTTTTACTAGTTCCTGCTTCGAAATTGTAGTTTTGGCAGGTTACAACAGGACATGGAATTACTGTCAGTAAACTGATCTGAAATTTGTTTTCTACATCCCTATTTGGAACTTAAGGCAGTACAGAAATATATGCTCAGGCTGATATTGAGCCATATTACTGCTCCTTCGAACTCTTATGTTATCTTTTCTTCATTTGCAGCAAACCATCTGATCAAGTTATCTTGGATTATGATTATACTTTCACAACACCATATTCTGGCAGTGAAACTTTTGAACCAAATCCTGAGGTGAATGTTTACTTCTAATCATGGTTGATTTAGTTTCCATTAACTTAAAGATTCAGAGTCCTCTGGTTCCTAAAGCAACTTTCTGCTTAACTGACACTTTAGGTAGTTGTCTAGTAGATAACTAAAAGCTGCATGATATGTTGGTCTTTCCTGGTTGCAAGATTTTCTTTCACTATTGTAGCACAGTGTGCTATATCTTTAGTAGAGTGCATGCTCTATTGGTTCTCTATAATTCCCTAAGATTTTCTGCTCTTATGTACTGATCAACAGGGAAGTGCCTCAGAGGAAATTACTGGCGATGTTTGTTGGGGGGACTGTGAGGAGCGACTTGATTTGGTTGCATTGGCGTCAAAAGAGCCCATCCTCTACTATGATGAAGTAGGGTATTGATTATGATATTTTATTTTCTCCATTCATCCCTGCTTGATCAATGACTAAATTTCCTACTATAGGTAATTTTGTATGAAGATGAGCTGGCTGATAATGGAGTCTCCCTGTTAACAGTAAAATTGGTAATGCTCGAGCCTTTAACATCAACCATATTACGTTATGAAAACCTGTGATTATCTTAGAGATTGAGAGCTAATTGCATTTTCTCATGGTTTGTAGAGAGTCATGCCTACTGGTTGGTTTCTTCTCTTACGTTTCTGGGTGAGTCAAATATTTTTGAAGCATCCACTTTCTCAGATTTGGCCTACTGTTTTTTGTATTGATCATCATTCTCCGAGCTTTTCTCTTACAGCTAAGAATTGACGGGGTGCTGATGAGATTGAGGGACACTCGCTTACATTGTGTATTTAAGGAGAATGCAAAACCAGTGATTCTTCGGGAGAGCTGCTGGAGAGAAGTCACATTTCATACCCTGTTAACTGTAAGTTTTGCTATCGCTTTGTTTCTGCATATCTAACTCTAAATGCTTTGTTTCTCTTCTTAATACCAAGATATATTTATGTCACGTTAAATGGTGGCTGAGCTTATCTCTTATTTAGTTGTTGGCGTGTGGCCAGCACACTAATATTTATAGTTTTTTCGCAATAGAATTTAGCCTAGAATACACACAACAAGGTTGCCAACCAACTAGTGCCTGTTTCCTTGGCAACTTGATGCTTCAACCTTTTTGGGTACCTCACAAGTACTCATTCTCTTAAAATATATATTTGTTGCAGAAAGGATATCCCGTTGATCCTGCTGCATACAGTGATCCAAGTACAATCAGTCAAAGGCTCCCCATAATCAAGCAGAAGACACAAAAGCTACAAGTTCCAGATGCTCCATAAGCCTCATAGCCACTTCTTGAGGGCTCAAACCTTAACAATATAAGAGTATGAAGTGCGTATTATTATTATTATTATTATTATTATTTAAATGTCATCTAGAATTGTGGTTTGTCATTCAATCTCAGATTGTTTAATCGGAAGAACTCAATACCAAGTGTGCACTATTGCTTTAAAATGACAATAAAAAAAAAAATGTGTGTCCTATTTTGGGCTTTTGCTCGAATGCGGTCTGGCATTGATTTGTATTTGTAGCACACATGAATGCTAATATAAAGCCGGTTGTTTAAATGTCTTAGAGGTGTATATGTTTGCACCAAGTATTAGGACTACTGCATTGGATGAAAGTTTGAAATTGAGCTATGCATTATTCATCATTAGTTCTTCACATGTCAAGCATATTAATAGAGTTATGCCATAGTAGTATCAAACAGAGATTTCAGTCTAAATAAGATTAGAGGATGAAAAACACATTTCCTGGGGGTAGAGCTATATAGATAGATAATATGGAGACATAAGCTTGCTAGAGCTTGAGATTCAAGTCAAGCTCAGTCTGATCTAGTGTCTCCCCCTGTGTTTGCTGCTCAATTCGAAAACTTCCCGGCCACATGAAATCTGCCGCCTCAGCCATGTTGTGATGGTGGAGTTGGCTCCTCCATATCTGACCCCTCTGAGAAGATTCAGTAAGGCTTTCCACCATGGATGATCTTTCTCTGGCGGTGTTGTTCACGAGTGAGTAGCCATGGGCACCAAGTGATCCAGCCATGGGGGGATTCACCGGGTAATTCATGAAGCTCATCATGGCTTGAGAATAATGGTATCTTCTCATCGCCCCTCTTTCCCTCTTGTGAGCGTTCTGGTGGCCGCCCAGAGCTTGCGAGTTGTAAAACTTCCTCATGCAGTAGTTGCATGAAAACACCTTTTTGGGTGCTCTGTCTGAACCCGACTGTGCTGCAGAGGATGGATGGCTTGGTAAGCTTAGGTTCAGCCATTCCGATGTCTCTTCATTTTCTTCTCTGGTAGTCATTGTCTCTGCTTTTGGAAGGGTGTGGATGGATTAACGAAAGGTATTAGAAAAATGAGGCGCCACTAACACTTTTATACTAGTTTCTTGATTGGGAATAGGCTAAGATTCCCAAAAGATTACCACATATATAGTGATTTATCTGTTCTATGGCATAGTTCTTAAGTCATCATTTACTCTTGACACTTAATTGCTGGGTATCGTCCAAAACCTGTCAACTTCATTTTGATTCCATGAATTCGGCCAAATCATTCAGTCCCTGTTTGTTGTTGTTGTCTTCCACCAATAGCTGTCTCGCCATTATTTCTGTGAGTAAGTTCAAGTTTCATCTCCTACTTTAAGTAAGTCCAATATTTCAATGAACTTATTTGTCACGTTCTTCAAATTCATTTAGTTTTTCATATTTTAATTGTCGATTGCATTATGCCTTCAATGTGTCGTGGTGTGTCTCCACACGAGGCATCAAATCAGGAGGGAGCATATATTGGTCAGTGGGGATTTGAATCACTCACGCCAGATTTTCTCCGTTAGCTATTAAATCACTATATTGATAACTGAAATTCGAGTTGTAAAAAAAAAGGACACCTCATAATGAAGATTTGATGAATGTAGAGGAGAAATAGATTGAAATGAGGAAAATGAATGGAGGATCTTTCTAATATTAGAATGAACAATATGTGAAGAAAATAAAATTGAAAAACCATCTCATAACTCAGAATTATTGAGTAAGTCCTATTATAATCATGAGTTCTTGAAAAATCTTGATGTAATTCTTATGATGCAAAACTGTCCCACTACTGCTTTTAAATAACATCACTCCTGAATTTAAGTTGTAACACTAAGGCATTTTATTTATTTTAATAATAATAATGTCAAAACACACTGTCAATACTAGTGAACATGTAATTATAACACGTTTTTGCATCCCAAGAGTTACAAAAGAACTTTTCAAGAACTCATTGTTACAACGAGACTTGTCCAAAAATCTAGAGTTACAACATAATTTTTCCCAAAATAAAAAGAAACTCCAACATGGAAAGTGTGAATATTCTAGGAGTGATTTATTTTCATGGGTGGCTATGGTTTTTAAATGATTAAAATTGTGAACAAACTAGTTTAGCTCCATGCATATACAACTTGCATCAGTTTGAGTAGATAAGAGTTTAAAAAAGGGGGAAAAGGCCTTTCAAGTCAATATGAAATGAAGTATAGAGAGATGAATCCTTTGGAGATAGAGTTGTTTCCTCTTTCTAAGAAAGTTTGAGTGGCTATGAACTCCAAATCTAGGTGTTGGAGTGAGTGGTAGCATCATACTCATAGCCTTGTTTTTTGCGGTAGTGGTTGTGGGGTTTCAAATTTCACAATAATGTTAATAGGTTGGCGGTTTTGCAGTATAATTCACCTCTTAAGGCAAGCAATGGCCATCCATTATTACTCTTTTGCAAGCTCTCATAACCTTAACTGGATCTTCATGGCCTCATTGATGTTATTTTCTCTTCATGCTCGCTGTGAACTTCAGAAAATAACATCGGGTAAGGATCAAACCAGCAGTTGTCAATCCAATGGCGCGCTCGGTAGATCTAATGGTGCATAAGGAAACAGTTTTAGGCTGTGTTTGCCATATCTTATTAGCTATTTTCTATTGCAATTTATTTCACAACCGAAAAAGTTGCAAAAGCTGCACATTTGGAGAGAAATAAGAAGCCATTTCTCCCATACATTATCAAGCTTTTCGGTTTTCGTATTTCTTTAACCTAAGTTCAAAGTTTATGCTACCGACATTGTTCAGGATCCCAATCAGTACAGTACGTTCTAATCCAAATTGAGGTAGACATGCTCCACAGCATAAGATCCTTCAGGGGGCCATAAAATCAGATTTAAGATGATTTTGCAGGCAACATAATTCTCACAGTAAACTCACTACAATCAAGTCCCAACTTGTTCATGGTCCAAATGGATGCCACCTTAGGGCAAAGGTTCTGACTTCTGTGTCTTCACTCTCCTTTTAACACTTTAAACTTAGAAATGAAGATGCTTGGTGTAAGAGTAGTAAGTGTTCAAATCAAAATTTAAGAACAGTATTCACAATTACAGAACACACATCCTCAATTTGTTTTTGTTCAAATTCTGGTCCATGATGATAACCATTCCATTCCATCATATACATCAACCACATATCTATCTATATTTTTCACATAGAATAGGCTTCAAACTATGACACGCGTAGACAATACTTGAGAAAAAAAAAGACTTCAAGTTCTAAGCCTTAAGATTTATTAATTTTCAAATAGAATCAGAGTCATCAGGCATGAACAGTTTAAAGAGAAATGCTTCTATCTTGCTTCAGGTATCTACTATGGCAGTGTTTAAAGAGAAATGCTGCTATCTTAAAAAAATAAAACCTTACACATGATCTAATATGGTATGAAATTACCAAGGAACAGTTTCCTTGGCATTACACCTTTAATGTCCAATCATCCAGCAGCTGCTATGCCGAAAAAAAACAAATCATCAAGTACCTGTCATCCACAAAAAAGGGCACAATTATGTAACATCAAAAACGGCCCACGAAAAGCATAATTCAAGATTCAACTAGCATTACTAACTGTATACATTATGTGCCACTTGAACCAACCCTATAATCATCGTTCTTTTCTGTTAGTTCTTGCATTAAAATTTACTAAAAATTCCTTCAGATGCAAAGTCAAATGAGATAAGTGGTTTTTAGGCATGCTTAAGCACTGACATGGATAATGGATTCCACAAAGTAGTGATTCTGACTTGAATTACCATTGGAGGAGAAATTTGGTCAAGATAGCATTTTTTTCTAAAAGAACTGAATTGTACAGCACACTATGAAAGACTATCCAATTAATTATATTCTTTCCAATATTTTAGGTATTAAGTAACACCATTTTAGTGGGGATTATCTGAACAGAAGAAACATACACTATTTATAGAGCAAAATTATCAGAAAAGGGAAGTAATTAAATCACTAAGCTCCTGAACAAATGCTGTATATACTAGAGGTCAGGGGCAGTGTTGAAATGCAGGAAGCTGAGCTTATCAGTAACCATTTTTCATTTTCCAGAAACAACAGCTGAAAATTTTCAGATGTATGGAGCTTTTTGTCACACAAAGCATACTACATACTACGCATCCAATAAAAATCACTAGCAGCTTCAAGCAACACATTAAATTAGAAAAATTAGAAACCTACAGTGTATCCAAATATGTCCCCTCCTTCGGATGCTTGAAATTGCAGCTGACATCACCCATCTTTTCCATTCAACCCTGTAAAAATAATGCAATCATCCCAAAATTCCTTATTAATAACCAATTACTCTTGCATAAATGAATGACCCCTCACCACAGTTGACTTCTATTGATGGTGTTTGGAAGCAAATTTATCACCCGAGTTTTTTTAATAACTATAAGATTATTACTTCATCAATCAGGCAGAGGAAAAATAAGTGCTTGGCAAATGAATTTCACGCAGCTAAAAATGCCATAAGCCTGCCATTTTAGGTATTTTACATTTTAAATGAACAAAATGAAGTCTTGCAAAGAACAGCCAATAACTACCACCATTGGTAAACCAAAGCAGATATCGTAAACAATCCCTAAGTAAATAAACATGGCCAAGTGATTAGCTAGCTACCATTTTCCGAGCAACATCAAGGGAACTAATATTTTCAGACTGCATTATGACAGAGCAAATGCACAACTTTTTCGACTCGTTTTGGGAGAATTTGCAACATAACAACGAAACTTAACTACTATTAGCGATCCTGACAAGTTCTGCAGAAGGTACCGTGATACAGCTCGCAGCAAGCCCGCACTCTGATCGCCAGATGAGACGCCGAGGCAGCTCCCCCCAGCGGCAACATCGACTGAGTACATCCCAATTCACCCATTGTCCTGGCACTCACAATTTCAAAAAAAATCAAAGTTACAATCAGAAATTCAAAATTTCAAAGGAGAACTTTCAATTGTGAATGATGGAGGTTTTAGTTTTATGAACCTTGGATTAGCAAAAGGGAGGCCGCGGGGGCGCCGTGGAGGTGGGGCGGGGAGATGGGTGCGCAGGCGGGGGGCCGCCGGAGGTGCGCGGAAGGTGGCAGATCGTGCGACGGAGATGAACGATCGGGAAACGGAGCCACGAAACGCCATTGTTGTGGTCTGGATCGAGTGAAAGTGGGTGTGGAGCAGCGTAAGGGTTTATGATGTGAAGGGTTTTGGGGAATGTTACAGTGTTCCGCAGGCAAAGGAAATGGATAAATTTATTATTGGAATTTGGGTGAGGTTTAATATGCTTGTCAAAAAGAAAAGGTTTAATATTAGTTTATCTCAAAAACGAACGTACAAATAGTATTTTTAAACAAATTTTGCGTAAAATTATATATTGATATTCTTATACACTTTTTCAAGAAAAATCAGTCTAAATTTGATACCATATAATTACACTAGTTTTGATGGTTTAATCCATTGTAGATTTTTCATTTCGATATTCCTGTGATGCAACGTTATAATATATCAGATACAATGTGCAAAATTGCCTCGAGAAAATGCGATTTTGCTGGTTCTCTTATGAAATTACAAGCATTTGAACGGTCAATTCCTACACAAGTACTTTATATGAACTGCTTGGAACTTATTTGGGAAATTCCTACTAATACATTTCCTTCACAGAAGATCTCACGGTAGAGAATGAGATTTAACGCACTGCAGCTGCTTGTTGTATGTATAGACAGTGCCTGGAAATAGTTTTGCAGTGACACAAGTCCCTCCATAGTGCAACCTTTTCACCACAGTGTTCTTCCGTTCATCATTCGACCAGATCCCAACTTCATGGAGATCTCCTTCCCTCCAAGATACGCTCACTATCACGTTACCTCGAGCCTTCAATCCTATCACGCTCCCATAAGGCCATTTCTCACGAGGAAGAGCCGGGAGCAAATGCAAGTCGTGAATGGTGCTTTGGACAAGCATTTCCGCTAATGCTGTGGGGAAACTGGTTCCAGAAAACCGATAGAGATCAGCAACTTATCAAACAATTTCTTAGCCAGTGATTCTAATGGAAAGTGCTAACAAACCGGTAAACCATTTCTAGTCTAATGGAAAGTGACACTTTTCATAGCCAGTGATATTAATTTTTTTACCCGAAATTTGCATCGATCTGGAAAGGAGGGTGTGCTGTGAAGAGGTTTCTATACAGTCCTCCTTCGGAGCCATGAGAAGCATCTGTCAACACAAAAACATGCTTCACCATTCTATATGCATGCTCACTGTTCTGAAGACGAGCCCAAAGAGCAGTTTTCCATGTGGTTGACCACCCTGGACCCATTTCTCCTGAGACACAATTTATGTCAGAAAACTTATCGAATTGACTGATATACACAAGCAAGTTTCATGGCTTCACACTTCTTTTTCATGAAAGAGTCGTACTGTGAAGATTGTGTATATAGCTAACATTTATAGCGATGAACAATTACTCAAACCAACCTCTTTTAAGTAGGGTGTTTTCCGTGGCTTTACAGAGGTCGGGGTCTTTTTCAGTCGTAACAGTGTGACCAGGGAACACGCCAAACAAATGGGAAACGTGCCTGTGATGCACTTCAGCATCCTTGAAGTCCTTTACCTGCCAAAATGATAAAAACTCAACACCTTAACCTTTTTTCAGTCAGGAAATGAAAATATATACCGCATTCACTCTTGGATCATGTCCAGCATCTCAGTAACAAAATGAAATCGAGAAAACTAACCCATTCCATGATAGTTCCATCTTTAGCAATCTTAGTTGGACGAAGACGCTTCTGAGCTTGACGAACTCCTCCAATTATAGCATCATTACTTTTACCTAAGACCTGCGCTGTCAGAATTCTTAGCGCTCGTCATTGGCTGATTTACAGGTCAAAGTGTAGGGACTATTAGAAGTGCTTTACCTCAGCAGCAGACACAAAGGAAGAGAAAATCTCTCTGATGATAGTCATATCCATGGTTGTAGAGTAGCTAACACAGTCAATTTTACCATCAGGTGCAATAAAACTATGCTCAGGAGAGGTTGAAGGGTTGGTTTCGAGATAACCCTCATGTCCTTCAATTAACCAGTCCAACAGGAACTTAACACAGCCCTCCAGCAGAGGGTATGCCCTATTCTTCAGGAAATCCTGTATGATGTTAAAACATGAATAATGATTATAACACTAAACTGGTTGGTAAGAATAAAATATGAAAGGCACAGTTGGAGAAGCATGCACAAGCATTTTAAAATATCAATTATGTTGCTTCATTCACACAAAGGCTTTTTATTTTCGAAATATTACAAAGTTCTCACCTTATCCATGGTGTATGTATAATGCTCCCACAAATGCGTACAGAGCCATGCTCCGCCCATATGCCAACAAGCCCACTGAGGGTTATCAGAATCTGGAGATGTTTTTCCCCATAGATCAGTGATTGAATGTGCAACCCAGCCACTTGATTTGTAGTTCACCTGTAAAAAGATACAGCAATGTGAGCATCATGTAACACCGCTAAAATCCATCTCAATCCTTCAAGGAGAAAAGATTCTGACCTTCGCAGTTTTACTTCCATTCACTGAAAGAGTAGAAATGAAGTCAAACAAAGGCTCCTGGCATTCCTGAAGATTGCACGGAAGGGATGGCCAGTAGTTCATTTGAAGATTGATATTCAAGTGAGGAGCACAGCTGAAAATATACATGATAATGGTCTGATAAATAGCTATTGTCTAAAGTTTAAGCAAATGCACAAGGAGAAGATAAGATAATCGCAACACACTATAACAATAAAAGCGAATAGAATATAATAGAAGGACATACTCCCATGGTGGCTTTACACCTTTGCTCCATATACCCTGCAGGTTAGAGGCCTGGTTTCCTGGTCGTGAACAAGAAATGAGCAGATATCGACCATACTGGAACAGAAGCTCTACCAAAGACGGATCTTCATCAGATTGGAATGATTTTACTCTCTCTGCAGTCGGGATAGTATTTTCATCACTCAAAGCACATTCATCCCTAGTAAGATCAAGGGAGGCTCTGGAGAGCTGCAGAGAGACGCGATGAAAGAGATTTTGATAGTCATTTACGTGGCGAGCATACAGCTCTGAGTAAGAAAATCTTTTAATGGACTTGATTGTGCTTAAAGCTTCAGAAGTAGGATCCTTTTTCGAATCAGAGGGATTGGTGAACGGACCCTCATATGAAGATGACGCCGCCAGGACAATAACTGCCCAATCACATCCCACAATCCGAAGCCACTTGTCATCTAAAGCACGAACTGCGCCCTGGCTGTCACTTATCAGTAAATCAAGAACAGCTGAGTACTTAAGCCCTTTGAGGCCGCCATCATTTCCTTTCCCAGATAATGTCCCCTCCATAACAACTTGACGTCCCTCATTCACATGTGTATAGTGATCGAGCTCATTGCGTAGAGACACAAGGAAGTCCACACACCCTGGTTTACTTCCAGAAATTTTCACAATGATTGCTTGATCTGGATTTGAAACGAAGTGTTCCCTGGTAAATTCCACATCACCTACTGAATATTTCACTGTTGCAGTTGCAGTATCTAGGTCCAGCTCCCTCAGATATGTACCATAATTAGCATGTGAGCCATCAAAGTATATCATCATATCTCCAAGGGGTTGGTACACCTTTCAAAAGAAAAAGGGTAAGAAACCAAGAGCCAAACCAAATAAATATTTAGCTACAAACATTATACACTCTAGAAAGGCCATACCAAGAAACCAAAGCAATGATACGCCCAACAAGACAGGTATTGCTTATATAAAGCATACATAATCTCGTTATTTCCAAACTTCTACAAATTTTCTTGATTCCCATTTACTTTTGTCATAGTTTTATCTCTATACATATCCAAAACATCATCTCATGTTTACATATGTATGCATTTGGCAACTACTCCTAGTTTGTTTCACTACCGATTCGATTCAACTACATCTCACATCCATCTCAACAATATTACAAATGCATGTTAATAATACAAACAAATTAGAGAACTCGGGATAGCAATAAAAACACAGAAGCAAGCATTATCACACTTAAATCTCACTTAAATCTCCTAACTGGACTGACTGAACAGAATGTAACCTAAAACAACAAAACATTGAAGCAAGACAAACCTCAGTGCTTTTTCCAGATAACTTATAAGCAGCTTCAGTAGCTTCTGTATAACGCCCGTCGAAAACAAGCTTCCTGACCTGAGAAAGAACCGCCGGAGCTTGTGGATCCGTATAATCCCCAGGCCCTCCCGTCCAAAGCGTTCCCTCTGCACTCACAGCATGAAAATCATCCAATCAAACTCTAGTTCTAAGCAAATCATGTATAAGAAATTCATATAAAAAATGAGCATTGCAGTTTACCGTTAAGATTGATGACTTCGGAGGAACCGGTGCCCCAAACCATGGCCCCGAGACGGCCGTTGCCGATTGGGAGAGCATCAGTCCACTCCTGAGCCGGTTCATTGAACCTGACCTTCAAAGAGCTCGGATCCTTCAAATTCGATGAACTAGGGCTCCATATCTCGCTGTTAGTTGGGGGTTTGACGAGAATCCACTCCTCATCTTCCATTCTGCTGGATAAAAATCGTACGGAACGCAAAGTGGGGATGAATTTGGAGAAGATGATGATGAAGATATGAGAAGAGTGAAGAGGCTTCTAGTGCTTGATATGTATATTTAAGATTGAGTGAAAGAAGAAGAAGATGATGAAAGCGACTGCATTGGAATTTGGCGTGAAGTGTTGCTTTGAGTGTAAGTGTGCAGGCGGTTGTAACGGCCACGCAAGTGCCCATTTCGGGGACGTTTTCCGGCGCCGTAAAGCATCGTAAGCCATAAGGTTCGTTTTTAGTCATGAGCTTTTTACTCATTTGTCCATATTTTAGTTTGTTTAAAATCAACTTTTTCTACACGATTTTTCCTCTCATAGTGTTTTATTATTGTGTTTGATTGTGAAATTTATACTATTATTATTCACATGTTTAATATAATATTATACATAAAATAAAAAGTATCTGACACAATTTCAAAGTTTAAATCGAAATAATTGTCTACTCGTCTGGTCATTTGATGAATGTTTAATGTTAAAGTTGTGATTGATTCAGTTATCATCAAAGAAAGGAAAAATAAGTTAAGAATGAATTAGTCAAATAGTTTCAAAAGAATATAGCTTGAAATTGCTCATAAGATTCAACTCAATCTCATCCATGAATTCAAAATTCAATTTTTATTTTCTCTCTTCAAAAATCTTTTTAGACGAACATTCAATCCCCAAAGTTTTACTTATTTGATTCCGTGCGACCTAATCTAAAATCAGAATTATTGAAAGAATTTTTGCTTGAAATGTTACTTCTAATGATTTGAATTCATGACCTGCACTAAGTGAGATAAGTACTCTGACCAAAAGCATTGAACTAATTGATTTATTCACGAGTTCACTTGTATATGTACACAAACAATCTATGCATCTAGTAATTATTCAAAAGATCGATATATATTATAATGTGACCATCATACTTGTGACCTTGATCTTCATGTATGTTTTCCGGGAATTAGTGGTAAATCAACCTCATCACACCACTCCACATTCCTAGTCTCACAAAACGAACTAGTAACCTCATTTGGCCAATAGCTAAGCCAAACTTGCACCCCAATCTTCCACTTCAACACACTCCCCTCCATATCCTTACTCAACCGCCACCTCACGCCGCCGTCGTCGCCGCCAAACTCCTCCCCGGAAAACACCACTCCGCCACTCTTAGTAAACGCACGGTTCCCTCCAGAGTACCTCTTAGCAAAACTGTTCACCACGGCCAGCTGGCTCTCCTCTCCAACCGGCGGCCTCCACGTGGCAACCTCAGCCCCCGTCGAAGCATCACATAAAGTCCCGTCGAATACGACGGCGTTTCCTTCCACGTCCTGGTCCCACCTCCAGTTCTTCACCGTCGTCCGCGTGGCAACCCGGGCCAACCCCTTCACCACTGGAATATCCATCTTACCGAAACTACCCTTCATGGTCTTCTCCATGGCCACCTCTCGCTCCGAATTATCCGTGGACCGGCCCAAACTCACGCAGCCCACGTAGTTCGCACCGACTTCCGGCCCAACCCAGACCCGAACCCGGGACGGGAAATGTTTTTCATTACGTAACACGTCATCAGCGTCCCCAAGTCCATCCTGCTGGTTCTTGAACCCGAGTTTCACCACGTTCAGTCTAATGTTGTCCACCTTCGCTTGAACCTGGATAAAACCTTCGTGGAATACAACGTTGTACTCCATCTGAATCACGCCTTCAAGCTGCTGATGCGCCAGTGCGTATTTTAGAACGGATTCCTTAGGCTCGATCATTAATGGATAGTACTGAAACTGGTTTATGCTCCGGCGATTGGAGAACACGCACTCCATGGAGTTCACCGGAATATACCCCTTCAGAATCCACATCCCGGGAAACTCCAGCCCGTACGTTAAACCGAGAGGGTCGTTGTTGTTGCTCACACGCGCCACCGTTGCGGGTCCCATTCCCATCTGGCGGAAGAGCACTGACTTGGCCAGCATGTAGCCGAAGGTGCGCGTGAAGCAGAGCTCGACGTCGGTTCCGGCGGAGACGAAGAAAGTACGGAGGACCGGAGCGTGCTTGCACGAGAACGTTCGGAGGTTGGGAGTGAGCAGCGAGCTGAAGTACAAGGAGCCCACCTCGGACGGCGCGTCGAAGACGCACATCCAGAACATTCGCGTGAGGAAGACGAGGTTGAAGAAGGTGGAGAAGGACTCCTGCGAGTGAGTTTCCAGGATCCACGATATCGGGTCGGGCTTGATGCTTTGAAGCTGCGAGCGCGGGCAGGCGCTGGTGTCCTGCGCGTCTGGCGCACGCGTGATGATCTCCTGGAGGAGCTGTATTATGAGAGGCATGAACGGCTGGTCTCGTAACGGAAAACACTTGTCGGAATCCCACAGATTCACAGTCTCCTGCTCATCGCCGGAGGAGGAGTGAAAGTGGAGGGAGAAGGAAAGCGAGGTGGACTCGGGGTCGGACTCAAAAACTGTTCGCTCAGCTCTGAGTTGGATGGACTCGTTCCCACGAGTGGCGATCTCGTAACTGAGAGTGGTCTCGCCGGAGCTCCACTCCTCCGACTCCGGCAGCTCGCATATCCACGACCATACGTCCATGATACGTGTGGCTAGATTTGGGTGAGTCGACGTCGTATCAGAAGGGGTATTTATGGCGGGAAATGAATGAAGGGAAATGGATTGGGAGAATGGAGGATTAATGGCGATGGATTTGTCCGCGACGGGGGAACGTGTGGTGGTGGGAGAGACTTGTGGTGCATCCATGCACGGGAGTTTTGCGATGGTTTTGTTCCCATTTGGCGCCAATTGAATTAGAGAAATATAGCATAAATTGTGGTCACGTTGTTTTGATTAGGGTTATTACTTGGTGTTTTTTGATGAATTAATCAATTAAAACTCTATCGTAGTTCTTAAATGAAGTGGTAGGAATCTAGGAATGAACACACGTAAATATATCATGATCCATTCACAATGCTTGTTTTTTAGGTTATTAGGTGGATTTAGGTCTAGTTTATGTATTGTAAAAGTTAATTTAGTTGAACTGATGAAGTGCAATTTATGTACTCCCTCCATTCCAGTTGAATCTACCTTTTTTTCACAAATTTTTCGGATCGTGTTTGACCATTAATTTCAATAAATATAGTATTAGTAATACTTTTATCATATAAGATATTGGTGGATTCACAATGCACTTTATTTTTGAAGTATTGAAGTTTTAGACATTATTAATATATGTAAATAAAATTATCAATGTTCAAACATGTTCTGAAAAAAATGTACAAAAGTGTGCAAATTCAGATGAGAGGGAGACTTAATAAAAATAGAACTTTTTTATTGACAGTTGGTGGCTTAAAGTGACAGCGGGGTGATGGTAATTTTTAACAAAAGATGGGTACGAGGGGATATCAACCTAATGGTATTGGGAACATAGCCTTATTATTAGATGTTATTTGGTTTACTGTTTACACTAGGAAAATGATAAAATGAAAATACAAATTAGATAAAAAGCAATCACGAGAACTTCTTATGTGTAGTTTTATTATTTTTATATACAAATTATTTCGTCCCAAACTGCATAAAATCTCATGATATCATTTTGATTCGTTGTAACATGTATATTTATAATATCAAAAGTTACGTAAGTCGAGATACTATTGAACAATAATATTTTAGGTCAATCTGAAAAGTCAAAAATTATAACTTGAGGTGGGATCATAATTAAATAAGAAGCAGCAATGAATAACAAAAAACCAAAATTTAAATATATGTTTATTTGAATTTATTATGAAATAATGAATATTAGGTGATTTTATTTGGTTAGTTAAGCACACAAACAGATGTGTACTCATTAATTAAGGAATTATTCAATATTAAGGAATGGTTTTATATTGACCACAGAGGACTGATTTTTAAAAGGGATCCCAACATTTATGTAAAACAATTGCTCTATCTATAATAGAAACTCAAATCACAAATGAATTCTATTTTTTTTTTCTAAATCCAACAACTGCTCTATCTATGGATTATCATCATGCATAATAATAGTATAATTTTATTTCTATTTGGGACTTTTGAAAGCCCACAATTAATATTTTTTTGCAAATTTGAGTGTTTACGTGCGTGAAAATGTGACAATTAAGAAAGTGTGGGATAAAAATTAAAAAGAAAAGAAAAGTAAAGTGTAAGATAAAAAAGAAAAGAAACAGTAGAATCAAGTCTAACTCATATGCCTATTCATTTTTCTATATCCTCAAAATCTCTATTTTAGAATAGGATATAAGATACAATAACTCTTAAAAACCAATGTAAATTTGGATAAAAACTCTATTATATCGTAACAGTTGGACATGCACTAATAAAGATTCAAAACCTTTATTTTTACTTTTTAACGAGTTATAAAACTCATACTAAAGTATAATAAACTTCCACAGTAAAAGTAAAAACAGATGAACAAGTTATAACAGACTTTTGTTCCATAAAGGATCAACACAAGATCAAAGTTACCCCCTATGTACTCCTACACTGATCCCCCTTTCAACACTCTATAGCTGAAATCTACCCATAACTTTGTCTCCCAAGAACACAGGTAAGAGACCAGGAGTTTGTTGCAAGGTAAGAGACCAGGAGTTTGTTGCACCAACTGTCCAAAAATCACGCGCACCTGACGTCGGCGACGACCGGTTCACCGTCGTGACGCCATCTTGAAAGGAGACGACCCCGGCGTCCACAGATCGGCGCCGTTGAGATCCGCCACGTGCTCCGTCAGATCAGCCGGTACGAGACACAGTCCTATGCTTTGCAAATCCCTCCCTGCTCCTCCACCAACCGGTCCAGCCCCGTCCTCCTCCTTCACCTGTTACACACACAAAACACCATCAACTAGGTGTATAGAGTATACAGAATCATTATTATACGTACTCTACTGTATTTACATTCGTATTTTGGTCGGGAAAAAACAGTTTTTTTATTTAAAAAAATTCACGTGAAGTAAATGCTGACATGACCAAAATTGTCAAAGCCTAGTAAATTGCACCACTCTACTGTATTCTGTAGCAGCCAAATCGTGTGCAGTAACTTCGCCAGTCTGACTCCTTTTACTCATCTTTCGAGACCCGCCAGCTAAGTTTAGTCTTATCACTAATTTTGACAGTGAAATTACACCATATAATACTCCATTTATTTCACTATAGTGGCAAAAGAGTCAAATTACCCTCGATAAATGTCATTCTATTTTTGTTAGTATAGACAACACCGTAACACATGCAAAATATAATGTGTCAAATTCCAGATAATTAAACATGGTACAAAGAAGTAGATATGGTGTTTATCTTCACATGCAATATAGAGTCATATTACTCTAAGAAACACCATCATGTTATGTGGCAACATAAATAACCATGTAACATAAGCATGTACTAGGTTCACATGCAATTTAATACTTCTAAATGAAGTTCTATTTCTGCTACATGACAATGTAAGAAGTCATATAGCAGAAGAAAACAACAGATTTGTAACAAAGTAACCAGTCATATAGCAGAAAACAACATAGCAGAAGAAAACAACTGATATGTGACAAAGTAACTAGTCATATAGCAGAAGAAAATAACAGATTTGTGACAATGTAACTGGTCTTATAGAAGAAGAAAACAACAGATTTGTGACAATGTAACTGGTCATATAGCAGAAGAAAACAACAGATTTGTGACAACGTAACTGGTCATATAGCAGAAGAAAACAACTGATATGTGACAACGTAACTGGTCATATAAGCAGAAGAAAACAACATATTTGTGACTACTTAGCTAGTCATCATATAGCAGCAGAAGAAAACAACCGATATGTGACTTCCAGGTAAAATCAATGTTAAAAAAAGAACTTAAACTTTAACAAATCAAGTGTAGTATGCTTAAAATCAAGTGAAGTAGGCTTAAAATTGTCTCAAACATTGTGAAAGGTAAATAGTAAATCAAAATATATTCAAAGTGATTTGTTTTTCCTCGTAAGAGGACAAGTAATGTACGTTCTTCACATTACTCTATGTGGACAGGACACCTTTCGTTTTCGTTTGTTTCCGAGATTAGAGAAACACAGTTCAACATTTCCCCAATACCAAAAACCTCTGAATTTAAGATTCAACTACACAAATTTGAATTTTGAAGGTTTCACAATTGGTAAAATGTTTTCAGAAAATACCCCATTTTTCTTAATCGGGAAACTTCCACTCCAATCGAGGGCATTCCCAAACAGAAAAGCATTAAGTACTATGAATAGAAAGAATTTACAGCTGGCTGTAAAAAAGGAGAGGAATAAATACTTACTGTCTGCAAAGGGGCCTGCGGTGGCAGGCGCTGCAAGTATGGAGAACACAAGGCCTGAACCTGCTCCTGCAGAAACTTGATGTAACCCAACGCCTCCTGGAGCACCGATGCCGTATCCGTCTGCAAAACCCGACCCGTTTACCCGTTAGCCCCAATCAATATATATATGTATGTATAATAATAATTCAAAGTTGTACCTTCCCAAAGGGTGAAACAAGTTGCTGCAGAGCCATGATTCTTTCACCAAGCTTCACTCTTTTCACCTGCGATTGTTTGAATGGGCAAAAAAGGTGAGAACTTTTCAAAGCATGATTAATGAATGGTTAATAATCATCGGATTCTGCTAAATTAACCTTTGCATGCCGGGGTGTACTCGCCGGAGAGTCGCCGGAGGTTTTGGCCTTCTTACTGCTCCTCTGCTGTTCACTCACCGCCGGCGGGGTAACGCTCCAAACAGGGCTGATCCTCCCGGCGCCGGCCGCTGCAGCATTTATTTGCTGTCCCTGAACAATAATCAGATAAAATTATGATTAATTAACTTGTAGAAATTCATGAATAGTAATTTAATCAAACAAATGGTTCTGATCAATGGATTACATTGGTGGATGATGAGCCGGGACTGTAGGCAGCTGTCACCTGAGAAGGGTGGTATCCGCCACCGTCGCCGCCGCTGCATGTCATTCCGGCGGTCTGCAGGGCAAGCCTCGTACCCACCTGCTCGAAGAACGCGTCGCAGGCTTGCTTCGAGAAATGTTGTTCCTCGCCGAAACAAAGCATCCTCGGCGCGTTCTGGTCGGAAAACGCAGAGGCGGCGAGGCTATAGCAGTTCTCCTCGTCGGTAAAAGTTAGGTGCGGGTAGTTTCCGGCTGAAATCGCCTCCCGATCGCCACCGCCACCAGCCATTTTTGTTCTGGAAATGAAAAGAGAGGATAAAAAGTGAATGCTGAGTATAGTACAGCTATCGATATATATACTAGGGAGGGTGAAAAGTGAAAACGACAGGGGTCTATGTAGTTTTGCATAAAAGAGAAGTAGACAAGAAAATGTAGAATTAAGGGCGTGTTTGTTTGATTTCTTCGAAAAAAGGAGCAAAACATTAATTAAAAGGTTTACCAGATTCTTCGAATCAGATTATGTAGTTGGAGTATTTGTTTAATATAATTTTATTCTTTATCAATATCTTTCAAATAATTCAATATAATTTAGTGTAATTAACTTTTCTCCTGTTTAGTTGAAACTGCACAACTTTCTATTCATTTAGTCAAAACTAATTAATTCTAACATTAAAATTGAACATCTGTTATTAATCAAATATGATATATAAGATATTGTTAGTGCATTCATTTGTAACGTCAATTTTCATAATATTAAAATTTTATCACACATGATTACAAATAAAAAGATATAATGATCAAAACAAATATGTTTGATCTATTTAAAAAAGTCGATTTGGGTAATTTATATGAAAAGAATGAAGTAATATTTTTTAGTTTAATTCATGTTAGATGAAGATAATAAAATTCAAATTAATTCAAGAAAATTATAATTATTTTGATATACTCGTGTTTATTTCAGTTCAGTTCAGTTTATGATAATTCTATTTAAAAAAATGCATAGTAATTTAAGAGTGGTTCTAAATGCAGGTCCACTTTACTTCTGCAGGTCCAAATTAAATCAGAAATGACAATAATGTCCCTCTTAAATATTTATTATAATTCACGAAAATTATTTTACAATTTGGACACGTGTTCAATCATTACATAGACGAGTTTATGCATTTAAGGTTAGGGTTTTAGAAATATATTTGTAAAAATTAATAAAATGAAGGATAATTATGATATTTTTCCACTTTCATTGGACCTGCAGAAGCAAATAGTAATTGCATATAGCAAAACACCTAATTTACTCTATCACATATGGATTTTTTTTTTTTTTAAATATTGGGGATTTCCAATGTAACTACTGTTGTGAATATTGGATGGATTGACGTTACGGCCGTTACTTGTATTTCAAGACTACTTTGGTTTTAACGTCGCCGGTCCGGTCAAACGTCGGACCCCACACCGTGCCCGAGGACGTTTGTGTTTTTATCTCCACCCAAAGCAATTAGGCAACACTCTCGAGTACTCTCCCCATAATTGCACTACCAGTACCAATTTTTAGCTAAATAAGGAAATGACAGTTACTTTTATTTTTATCACAAATTGTTTGCCACTTACTGACTTTAAATTTTTTGTATTATTTACATGTGGGGGGTTTAAATTTTGATTGTGATGGGTAAAAATTATTTTGAACTACTTGTTCAATCACCATCAATTTCATTTACTCCTGGTCTCTCCTACTAAATTTTGGTGTTTACTATACGGTTTTTCTAACGAGTGCCCATGGGCACTCGTTAGAAAAACCGTTTACTATATGCAGGTCTAATTTACTTCTGCAGGTCCAATAAAAATGGAAAATATCATAATTATCTTTTATTCTTTTAATTAATTTTTACAAATATATTTCTAAGACGCTAACCTTAATTACATAAACTCGTCTATATAATGATTTAACGCGTGTCCAAGTTATAAATTATTTTTCGTAAATTGTAATATATGTTTAAGAGGGACATTATTATCATTTCAAATTTGAATTAGACCTGCATAAGTAAAGTGGACCTGCATTTAGAACCGCCCTAAATGTTGTGATGCATTTTTTTTGAATTTTTATGAAGAAGATGAATAAATGTGATAGATATTGGGTGGGGAGAAAGGAATCAAATTAGATGATGAAAGATCAAAAATAAATAATATAAGTGGGTTGGTGAATAATTAATAGGAGGATCATCTAAAAATAATGAGACAAGATTGAAGTTTGACTAAATTAATCAAAACTGATTATGATAAGTTTACATTAATTGTGATTGATTAAAAGATAAGTGTACACCTTTAACCGATATAGATATATTATTTAAAATGAGTTTTGTGAACTTGTAGATACTAGAAAAAATGTGTGTGACAACAAAAATTACAATCTATAAATTCCAAAACACGAAATTTTACTAAATTCGGTCATCCCTCCTTTAAGGTAATCCGTACAATTTGACTTTAATTAATGTTTATTATTGAACTTTGAATGTAATTTTTGAACAAACGTATGAATATATTATCATATCTAATATCATTAGAATAATTTCAGCACATAGTATTTATGTATTAAATTTTATTAATCACTAATATATGCAAGTGAATATAATTATAATCAAATTTGTGTGTTGAAAAGTATGAAATTTTTTTTATGTTGATTAAGGTGGGGCGGTGGGAGTAAGAGCTTGTTTGCCAGAGTTTACCAGGGTTTTTCTGTAAAACATTTCAGTTCAGTTCAGTGTATTTATATTTTTTCAGTTCAATTCAGTGTTTTTAAATTTTGTCCAGTTCAATTCAGTATTTTTAAATAATTTTCAGTTCAGTTCAGTATTTTTGTAATTTTTTTCAGTTCATTACAGTTCAGTTCAGTAATAAATAAACTATAGCAAACAGGGGCCTAAGATTCTTTAATCTCTGTTTGTTGGAGCTTATAAATAGAACATTTTAGTTCAATTCAGTTCAATACGATATAATTTAGTTCAGTTGAGTTCAACAACACATACTTTGATCAAATTCAGGTAAATTTAGATACACTAATTCTATTTCCGATGCATTAATTTTCACTTCAATTCAATAATTCAATCAGATCAGATCATATCAATAGGAAATAATCTCATGCAAATAACCCCTTAATTTTACCACTTGCACTTAACGATTGAGTTACATAAAGCAATGTCCAGTTCAGATTAAACCCAGTTTATTATTTCACCCAACTAATTATTTCAACATTTCTTCAACCGACTTTCAACAATACATTTCAGCATAATAAAGCGGATTTCAGTTAATTTCAACTCTTACGCGTGAAGTCACTCGGACATGTTATCGTCCACGGATAAGCCTATTCGAATACTGATGCTAGCAAACACCCAAAACAATAGAGAAGTCACGTTCTCTCACTGTCATTGACATGAACACACTGTGCAGTCCCGGGCAAGCAGAGTCGGGGTGAAGAGGGCAAGGGAGGGCCTAGCTCGGTAGACAAGGACAATCGGTGTAAATCGAAACGTGTCGAATCTGGGCAACGCACACGTGTGCAATATTATTCGATTTTACGAAATACTCTGGTCCGGGAAAGGCAGGACGATCGAAGAGGACAAAGTTATTTTCACGCACACTTTTGGTTCTGGTACCTATAGTTGACCGTCTTTAGTCACGCGCTAAGTGTGATCTTGAACTTTATATAATGTGGCTAATTATCAAAACCATCGATCTCTCAACATTCTATATGATCCCCACTATACTATGATGTCACTTGTCAAAGTTGCAGGTAGTTTTTAAAAATAGTATTGTGGGGGCGGGGAAGTGACGGCATTGAAAAGTCGTTCATTTGAAATTGTGTAGCGATAACTAAATTATAAGAAAAATACAGTAAGACTGTCGTAATTATATTTTATACTCTCTAATTCACAAATATTTTCAATAAATAACTGGATAATACTAATCCGTCCCAACCTATTCTTCAGAGAATCTTTTTCACACTTTCTATCACACGACGTTGACTATTAATATCTTTGATTACTATATAATTGAAAACTAAAAAATGAATTTTTTAATACTATGAATTGCAATGATTTCAATAATGTCACATTTGATATTATTAATGACAATATATTTATTTAAATATATGATCAAAACTCGATGATAAATTGTGTTAAAAAAAATCAAAATGTGAATAACTGAGAGGGATGGAGCAATAGTTTGACATGCCAATAGCTCTGAAACAGTAAGTTTCAGCAGATTTGTTGAGTGTTTAGAAACATTATAATGGAACAGGCAACAATCTTAGAGGCAAATACCTGTATCAATACAAACTATGAAAAGAAATCTCATCTTATTCTCAAAAAACTAAACAAAAAAGATCCCAAAGCTCTCTGGGACATTACGTCGAACAGTTTGCAAGCATCATTCCTCGCATACAATCTTCAGCTTCGCCGCCGTCGATTCATCCACCGAATACTGAACCAACAATCAAACCGACGGTTAATATACATCCTCCTTATGAAATATGAATCATGAATAATGAAACGGACCTTGGTTAGGACCCAGAGGGAGTGGGCGTAGGTGCGGCGGAGGAGGTCCTGGAGGTCGGCGGGGTCGGCGTCGCGGTAGTTGACGAAGTTCTCACGGGCGTACTTGGCATAGTAAGCTCTGGACTCCTCGGGAAGCCGCCTCACTAGCCGCAGCACTTCACCGTAGGCTCTTAATGCCTTCTGCATCTTTTTATCTGTGTCAACGACTTTGAATTTTAAATTGGGATTTCCCTCCTGGTTTACCAGGCCTGACTTTGACTACTATATACCTGTCAGTCAGTCTTCTATTTCAAGTTTCAACCTTCTAGTATTTAATACCCCTATTGCTCTCTAGTTTCAACTATCAATGTACCCTTAGGTTAAATTGTTTCTACACTTTCACTTTGTTTGTATATAGTGATTCTTTGAGTGATAGTTGTCCAATGTATGAAATTTAAAAGGTTTATTTTAGTGATAGAAATGACATTGTTATGATATCAAAAACAAATTTGACAATTTTCAATATTTTAAAATGATAACACAATTACTGATGTTTAGAGAAGAGAAGAGGAGGATCTATAATCGTGTAACGCTTGCAACTCACTTCTCAAATTTCAATCAAGTGTAATAAAATTATAGGGTAAATATGTGGGTGAAAGAATTATCCACTTTCAATTATCTGTTGCCAAATTAACACTTCGATAGAATCGATATTCTTTATTATTAAAATCAAGACATGGTTGGGATTTCAGAAAAATAAATTAATACATTGATTTCTTTATTGGCATTTGATGGAAATTTTTTGAATTCCATTCACCTGTATTATGGTATCTCATTTCTTGATATCATTTTAATCCCCGCGCCTTCATTCCTTCAAATTTCTCAATTACAAGTTATTGCTACTGCCCACGTGCAGTTGCAATAACCCTTACTCTAACGTCTTAAACCACCACCACCGCCACTCTGGCCCGTAGGCCACCACTACTCACCAATTTACCGACACAGGCAATCTCTATGTCCACTACGAATCATCACCATCATCACTTCGGCCTCTAGTCAACACCAACCACTGCCACTACCGTCGCTGATTGTCACTACTTACCTTTTGACTATTATCGTGATGGTATCTATTTGAATTATACCAAACAATAATGTATGAAATTTGATTTTGTTTCATAATTCCGTCACCAACTAAAATGATAAACTTTTAACCAACCAAACAACCCCTATACTATTTTAACTCACAGTCACAGTAGAAGAAAGTCAGCTCCTTCGTATGACATTGTTACTAATATTGAATTATAGTACAATCTACTTCAGTTTAGTCTGATTTAACATAATAGTAAATTTTTTTGGAAGAACATGACCTTCCAATATGAGTGCTGCTATTAAGAGTTCGTTGTATTACTCATTTGTAATTCATATTTTTTAAACCGAGTTAATATGCTGTTATAAAATGCAAAATTCTACCTAATCACAATGCAAATTTGATATCTTAGATGAGTTAAACCGTAACTTCGTAAAATTTGATGTATACCCTCTGTAAAATTAAATTCAAATTCAAATCCCACATATCAAACAAGAATTCTGTAGTTTCATAATTGAACCCAAATTTCGAAATACAAATACTTTGGACCAGGCCCAAAAACAGTCGAACAAAATAGAGTTTTCGGCCCGATTGGAAAAATTTCAGAGAGAGAACTGTACAAAGTCAAAGAAAAATGAACGGGCTGGTGATCATGTCAGCGGCAACTTACCGGCAGTTAATTTGCCGCTAATTTCAAACCTCCCGGAGCAAGTTTTCCATTCACAATTTCCTTCTCCTCATATATTTATTATCCCCATTTTAAAATCCGCCCAGTCGAAAGTTACCCTTCTAAGTTCAGCGACGGCGGGTAAACATCTGCAATCTCCCGCGCTATTTTAGTTCGCCGGAAACTCCATCGGAATAAGCATGAATTCGTCCTCCAAATCCGCCAATTCCGATCCCAAACCGAAACGGAGCTTCACTTCCATGACTAATGCAAACCCCTCGCCTTCCGGCGCCAACAGCAGAGGTAGGAAGAAGAAGAAGGGAAATGACCCCAATCAGACAACCCTAGGTATGGCCTGGGGCGCGAATTCCCGATCATCTACCCGCCCCGCCTTTCGCAACTCCAATTTCCCCGATTTCGGCAGGTATTTCAGTTTTCAGTTGATGCTGATGTTGAAGTTGATGTTGAAGTTGATATTGATGTTATTTCGATGGAAAGTAGAGATTTTGTTTGAAAAGGAGTGATTTTGTTTCGATTATGTAGCTACATGGAGATGAAGAATAAGAAGCTGCACCAGCAGTTTGATGCAGAAGCTTCGAATTCATCGCACAGTGGAAATGTTTCAAGAAAGCATATTTTCCAAGGAGTTTCTATCTTTGTCGATGGATACACAGTGCCTTCTCACCAGGTTATTTATGCACTTTATCTTACTTTTTGTTCGGTTGGATTTGGACTGAAGTATATCTGTTTGCAATCTTCAGAAAAATTGAATCTTTAGAGCTAATTTTTATGCAGGAGTTGAAGAGTTACATGCTGCAGCATGGAGGCCGCTTTCAGAACTACTTTTCATGCAGTACTGTAACTCATATTATCTGCAGCAATCTCCCCGACAGTAAAATAAAGAATTTAAGGTTTACATTCAGATTTCGTGAGTTCTTATGTATGAGCGAGGATTTAATTTTCAGGTTCTCTGACGAGGAACAATTTTTTCTGTTGTTATAGGTCATTCAGCCGTGGACTCCCAATCGTTAAGCCTTCATGGGTGGTGGAATCTGTTGCTGCCAACAAACTTTTGAGCTGTGAGTAATGTATACCTTTATTTGAAATGAATTCAAAATATAAATATATCCGAAGAATGTTGAGGAAGTTTCTTGCAGTTCTTTAGGTGCTACTTTTCTGTTACACTTAATGAAAGTCGTGTTTGTTTCCTTTGATAAGTTAAAGAGCCAGATTCTTTAAGTGGAACGCCAGGGAGTGATTTTTATTATAAAAATGTCATTGATGAATTGTATTTTGGACATAGTGAACATGGTCTATTACTAGAGGGGAAGTGTATTACAAAACATGGCTCTTTTAATGTGCTCGAGTCTATTGCAGGGGTCCCTTACCAACTTGAGCAGATAGCAAGTGAAGCTGCTAAACAACCAAAAGTTTTAGCTTTTTTCGGTGCTGATAGCTCCTTGCATAACGGGGCAGACTACAATAGTGATTCAGCACTCTCTGAACCTAATAGGGGTAGCCTTGAAGGAAAAGAAGTTATCAAGGAATTTCAATCAGGTCCTGATAGCCCAATGCTTGCTACTGGATCTACTGGTCAGAGGTCAATGAACGTGATGGACAATCAACATGAAGTAGAGCTGGATGCTCAGGTTTCTATGGAAAATAGAAGCTCTAGATGTTATCCCCAGACTAGTCTTTGTCCAACTTTGAAGCCAGTCTGTACAAGTTCAGCAGATTATTCCATGGTTGGGGAATCATCAAAATCAAAAACTATAGAGCCAGGCCACTCAACTCTTACTGATCCAAATTTTGTGGAGAATTATTTCAAGGTATTATTGAAACCATGCTATAAGGTATAAATATATGCTTATCAGGACGGACTGTTGCATACTTTGTCATTGCATTTTTAGTTCCTTGACGGTGGCTACTGTATCTATCTCTCTCATTTTAGACATTGTTAGTTTCTGATGTCACATAAGTAGTTAATAGTAAACATTTGATTCTATTAATCCTTGGATGTTCCAAAAGAACTGTTTGATTGGCATGCGGATGCTCTAATAACACATCAACAAATGCTACAGTTTTCCAGGCTACACTTTATTGGCACTTGGAGAAAGCGTTACCGGAAGCGCTATCCTAGCTCTTCTCAAGGGTTCAAGGACAGGACCAGTCATAATAGTTCTGTATCAACTCAGAACACGACAATTATTCATGTTGACATGGTAAATTGTGGACAATGTCTAAAACTGCTCATTTTTTGGTAAAGGTTGTGCAATGTAGAGAGACGTGTGTGGGTCTTTTCTTAATATTTGTTTTTACTTTACTCTCTTGTTCGTTATTCACATGATTTCCTTTAATTTTGTCCCAGGACTGTTTCTTTGTATCCGTGGTCATCAGGAATCGGCCTGATTTAAAAGACAAACCGGTTGCTATTTGCCATTCAGATAACCCCCGTGGAACTGCTGAAATATCTTCTGCAAGTTATCCTGCTCGAGATCATGGTTTGTCTAGTCTACTCCAACTGGAAAATATCTAATGGCATTTGGTAATGTTAAGTCATTCGTTGTTTTCTAGGAGTGAAGGCTGGTATGTTTGTTAGGGATGCCAAAGCTCTTTGCCCTCAGCTTGTGACGTTTCCGTACAATTTTAATGCTTATGAGGAGGTACCTTTATGACTGTACCTTAAACTGAATACGTGTATATGATCATAGAGATGGGAAAATTACTATTCAGTTGTTTACCTCCTACCTTCTGTTCTGTGAATGCAGGTGGCTGATCAATTCTATGATATCTTACATAAGCACTGCAACAAAGTGCAGGTATGCTAATTTTGATATCGGAACCCTATTAATCATGTTTGTTATTTCTGAATGTGTAATTTTTAACTGTCAGGCTGTCAGCTGTGATGAAGCATTTATAGATGTCAGTGACACAGGAGTGGAAGACCCTCAACTTTTAGCTGCAGCTATTAGAAAGGAAATCCTGGACACCACTGGATGTACTGCAAGTGCTGGAATTGCCGGAAATATGCTTATGGCCCGTGTTGCTACCAGAGCTGCAAAACCGGATGGATGCTGCTACATTCCACCTGAACAAGTACATGATACAATATTCTGTCTAATTATTGAATTTTTGGTGATCATTTCACTTCCTCAACTCTATTGAACTCTGGGGCTGTTTTAGTATTTGTGCTTTCAGTTGAACTATGTTAATTCAAATAATTTCTACTGGGTGTGGTCCTGGTGAATCTGACCACTTTGGTGGAGATAGTTATCCAGATCGTAGATATTTAGATTCTCTGTGGTATTTTGCCCTATTCTTGTCATTGCTAATTTCATATTCTGTGCAAACTTAGGTGGACAATTATTTGCACGAACTTCCTGTCAAGTCACTTCCTGGTATTGGCCATGTTTTGGAGGAGAAGTTGAAAGGAAGGCACGTCAGAACCTGTGGTCAATTGCGTATGATTTCCAAGGTTTACCAACTAAGCTATCATATTCTAATTTAATTCCAAAATTTATAATGTGGATGCCTTACACTCAAATATACTTCAAGATGATCTGCTTCATTGCAATTTTTATTGCAAATGTAGAATTGTAAAAGCCTTGACACTGTAAACTTTAGTATGAATAACAATGAGCTCATTCAATCTGTAGAAATACCCACCATTTTCGTGACCTTGTCGCTGTCATTAATCAGAGCTTAAATTTGTGCCCGTTCCATCTTATCAGGAATCTCTTCAAAAAGATTTTGGTACCAAAACCGGTGATATGCTGTGGAATTTTAGTCGAGGGATTGATAATCGACCGGTGGGAGTTGATCAGGTTAGTGATTGAAAAAGACTCCATCTTGGCCGCTGTGTTTTGATTAAAGATGAAGTGTTTTCCAGTTACTTAAATGATGTTAGTATTTTACAACAGTCATGATGAAGTATATGCGTGCTGGGGACTCTATATTCATACCATTTTATGCCTTTTGATAGTTCAGTTTGCTTTGTAAATTGTTTTATCACCACTTGACATGGTTTGTTTGAAGCAAGTATAATTTTATGTGTTTGTCAGGCAAATATTGTTCTTGATCGTTCTGTTATGGTGTACTAGTAGGCAAGAAAATATAAGCTTGACTGATGAATTTAAGTGGTCAAATGTGGGGTCTTGTTACCTTCTCCTTAGAGTTTTGACCTGGAGACTGCAACTGCGGAAGCTAGTTGTAGAGCAACAAAATTATGTCAGTAATAAGAATGGATTATTCTGTAGTGTCATATGTTATCTGTTAAAGAATTCCCACCGCTGGGGAACTTTGTGGCTTCAGTGGTTGCACTTCAATGATTTAATGCTCTAATGTTTTTTGCAGGAAATCAAATCTGTTGGTGCTGATGTGAACTGGGGAGTCAGATTCAATAACTTGAATGATGTTAGTAAATTACAACAGAATCCATTATATATGTCCACATATGCTAGATTCAGCATTTTCAACTGCTAATTGTCTCAAAGGAGCATCTTTGTCCCAATGGACTCATTATGATTTTTTCTCTCGTCTCTGATCTCAGGCAAAAGATTTCTTGTCGAAGATTTGTAAGGAGGTTTCATTGCGTATGCAAGGATGCGGGGTGCTAGGGCGCAATATTACCCTGAAGGTTTTCTGAACTAGGCCTTCCCATAAGTTCTTAAATTATATTCAGATTGTAAACTTCATCTTTTACTCCCTCTGGGCATATGCCACATAATTATCCAGATAAAGAAAAGAAAAGGTGACGCTGGAGAACCTGTGAAGTATATGGGCCATGGACACTGCGAGAATCTCAGTCGTTCAATCACGGTACGCATTTCTTAGTCAGAATCTGCAAG